>JAGMVK010000015.1:0-1468114 GCA_020747065.1 Cadophora sp. MPI-SDFR-AT-0126
CTATTATAAAGAATTAGAATAAATTACTAAGTTTTTTTTATTTATTAAAATAATTAAGTATATTTAGATTAAATAATTATATAAAATTTAAGAATTAAGCTTTTTAGTACTTTATTTAAAAATAGATATCTTTACTAAAAAATTAATAACTATAATTAAGTATACTTTACTATTAAAGATAAGCTAGAATAATTTAAAATAATTAAGGAATATTATAATAAAAAAGAATATAAAAGTACTAAATTTATCTATTATTATTTTTTAAAGTAATTCTTTTAAGCTAGATTTTATAAGAATTATAAAGCTTTTTATAAAAATTATAAAGAATACTAAAAAAGATAATTCAATTTTAAAAAGAATTTACTATATTTAATTTAGCTAATTAGGCTATTTAAATATATTAATCTAAATATTATAAAATCTTTATATTAGATAATAAGAAAAAATACTATATTTTTATAAAAAAGACTTATTAAAATAGATTAAAAGAAAATTATTTATAAGAGCTAAGTTTATTAATATTATTTAGGTTTTATAAAAAGAAGTTATTTACTAGTATAGACTTTTTAATAGACTTATAATTAATAAAAGATCTCGGAATAAGAAAATAGTATAAAAATTTAAATTAAAGTATAGTATTAAAAAAATCTAGATCTTAGTTTATAATTTTAAACCTAATAGAAATATAAAGTATATTTATTAAAATATCTTAAATAGTCTTTTTAGAATAATAAAAAATAGTTTTTATAAATAGATAAATAAATTTAAGAATATCAATTTATTAGTTAATTAGAATAGTATTCTTTTTTTTAATTTATAATTAAGAGACTATTTTACTTTAAAAGATAAGTTTTTAGTTTAAAGAATAATAGATTATAATAAGGTTTATATTAAAAGAAATCTTTTAGTTCTTTAAGCTTATTAATTAGAATTTTAAGATAAGAATATTAAAGATATTATTTTTCATAAAAAAAAAGGTATTAAAAAGCTATAAAAAAAATTACTAGTTCGTAGGTCTATATAAGATATGTCTTAGCTAAAATAGAAAGTAGAATTACTTATAAAAGCGATTTAGTAATGTTTTAGAAATAGTATATAGTCTAGTATCTTCTACTTTCTTTTAAAAATATATAGATTTTTATACTATTAAGCTTTATATATATATATATATGATATTTACGTTTAATTTTTAGCTTATATTTAGTATTAAACTAATATTAATTAATAGTTAATATATATTATAAAATAGGTAAGTTATTTTTTAAAAAAAATTGCAATTTTAATATTAAGTACTTAATTATATTTAATAGGTAACTTTTTAAGCTTGAATTAACGATTAATAATTTAGTAGTAGAGAATAAGTGTTATATTTAGACTATAAATCTTATCTATTATATATATAATAATAAGATTTTTTTTTTAATAATTATTAAGTTAATTATTTAATTCTAACTAAAGAATTTTTAAGTAAATAATATTACTTTTAAAAGACTACTAATTTAGATATAAACTATAGCTAAAAAAAAATACTAGCTATTTTAAATTAAGAAAATAAAATAAAAGAAAAAGAAAAAGTAGCGGAAGTAATATAAATAAGACTAAAGCTAATAGAAGAACTACTAGAAGATCTAGTAAAGCTTTATAAGAATTTCAAAAGTTCTTTTATAATAGCTATATACAAAATAAGTTTCTTTTTTAGAATTATTAGAAGTATTTATAAGATTAGTTTTTATTTTACTTTTCTTAAATAAAGAAATTAAAATAACTAATACTATAGAATTTACTACGAGCTAATAGTATTTATATATAAGAGAATAGAATACTAGTATTTATTATATTAGTTCAGATAGCATAAGTTAAAGATAATATTTAGTTAAAGGATTAGTTAAGATTATAGATTTAGAATATTTTTAAAATAATACTAAATCAGATTTAAAGTATTTATTAAGTAATAACCTTAATTACCTAAATACTTTACTAGAAAGTATCTTTATTATATTAATATAATAAATTAATTATAATAATCGATTCTATTAAATCAACTTTTATAGAAGAAAATTTTTACTAATATATTCTATTAAAAAGTAATTTCCTAAGAACTAAGATATTTTAAAACTCAGATAATTTTATTAATTTTATTTGTATAGAAATTACTATTCTAAATAATAAGTTATCTCCTTAAGCGGTAATTCGCTTCGCCTTTTAGTATCTTAGCACTAGAAATCCTTACTAAAAATTAAGGGGATTTAGAGAAAAACTATAACGCCTTTATAATTAACTATAATACTAAGTAAAGTAAGTGCTATCTTTATAAAGTATAACTATATAGAGTTTATAGCTAAATATTAAGCTTTTCTAGTATCCGGATCCTCCTTAATTTACTAGTATATTTATAGAAAGCTCCCTAAGTACTTTCCTCCTTATCTTTAAAAGAATCCCCTTTTTTATATATACTATATAATTCCCTTTTCTTCTAAAATATTTAAGTATATACTTAGTCTCCTAGCTAGCCCCTTTAAGCTCTTTAATAGTGGAAATTAAGGCTAATTTATATTTCCTATAGTTTTCCTTAGTAAAAGTAAAATAGTAACTAAGAACCTTTATTCTAAAAGCTATTTAATTAGTCTACTTCTCTTCTAGAGGTACTTAAGAGTATAGACTTAGTAGGTAAGTATTTATAAGAGCTATATTAAGTAGCTACGTGATAAGCGATTAATAGCTACCCCTTTAATAAAGCTTTTTAAGAGTATTTAACCTCTTAAGTTAATTTCCTTAATTAATAGTACCTATTTAGTAATTATATTTGTCTTTATACTTAGGAATTAGAAGTATAGTATAAGGATTAAGTCTAAAGAGCTTCTAAGATATCTTAGTTATAGAGGAGGTCTTAGAAAGGCGTTTTTAGAGCCTCTTTACTATACTCTTAGAATTAGTAAAAGTAAATAGTAAGAGTACTAAAGTATTATCTTTCTATACTATTATATTAATTAAGTTATCTTTAATTACTTTTATATAAAGTATACCCTAAGGAATCTAATCCTTCTTCTTATTCTCTACTTTTATATCCCTAAATCGCTTTAAAATACCGGAATTTATAATATAAGTACTAGTAGTACCTTACTTATATTTTCTATTATATTTTAAGAGCTTAGTACTTATAAAGAAATTATTTAAATAAGTAAGAAAGCCTTTACTTTAATTTAAAAGCTTCTTTATAAAGTAAGTATAAATAGCGGATATTAAGTTAGCGCTGAATTCCTTAGATTAGAGAATATTCTAAGGACCTTATAATATATCTAAATTATTTATTTTCTTCCCTTTTCTATAGAAAACCTAGTGTAAAAAGAAGCCCTACTATATAAGGACTTATATCTTATAGCCTTAATTAATTAGCTTCCTAAGTACCTTTATTATATTAAAAGAATAGCTCTAGAACTAAACTATAGATTTATTAATTATAATATCTCGCCTAGGGATTTATAAGGCTTAAGATACCTTTTAAATATAAGTATTTAAAGGCTCTAGCTATCCCTAGAATTAATAAAGTACCTAAGTATAGGAAATAAAGCCTTACTTAGTTAAAAATGGCTCTGAAAATATAATCTAGATTTACTATATAAAAGCGCTATAAGGTATAGATTAATTCGTATTATTAGAGGCTTATAATACTTAAAATCAGATAATCTAGCTACTAATTACTCCTTAATTTCTAGTAGTCCTTTACTTAATTCTCTTAATAGATTCCTATATATATATAAATACTAAGGTATTTATATACTTTAAGTATAATTATAAGGCGCTAGAAGTGTATCTAGGTATATAGACTAAGCTCTGGATTATTAATTTAAGCTTAAATTTTAAGCTCTATATACTAATTTATATTCTTATAAATAATCCGGATCTATTCTTTAGAAAAAAACATTAAAAATAGTCCTTAGGTATTAATAGGGGTAATACTTAGAGAGAGGGAAATTAAGGGGGAAAAGTAAGGTAAATTTATAAGTATAAAACCTGTACTAACTCGCTCTTTAAGTAGTAAGTTAGGCCGAGTAGTTATAAGATTAGTTAAATTAGCTATAACGTTTTTTATAGCTTTATATAGTATTTTAAGTAGTAAATAATAATTAATATTTCTATTATTTATAGTTTTATTTACCCTTAATTTTAGTAAGGAACTCGCTAAGACACTAAAAGTCGTTTCACCACTTAAGGGGATATAATATAATATTATTAGTTTATATAAAAAAGAATTTTTTATTTATTCTTAGAAGAGAACTCTTAAATATAGTACTAATATAAGGTTTAAATAAGAATTTATTATTAAATCTAGTACTATTTATAAATATATATTTATAAGATAGATCTTTATTATTATTTATAAGACCTAGACTTAAGAAATTATATATAAAATAAATATAATTATTTTAGTATATTTAGAGTATAATAATATAGAACTAATTAAAGTTTTTAGTAAATCTTAGTAATATATATATAAAAGAGCTTTAATATAGTAAGTCTAAAAATTACTTAGATAAGAAATTATATATTTTTACTAACTTTTATTAAAAAATGAATATTAATTATAATATTTAATACTAAATATTTTAATAATAGTTTAGAATAAAGTAGATTTATATTATTATTAGTACTTATAGAATAAAAAGTATAAATTTAATAATCTTATTAAAGTAATATATATTAACTTTGAAATAAAAAAGAGAACTAATTAATTTTTTAACTTTTAGTTTAGCTTAATTTTATTATTATTTTAAGCTAAGTCTTACTAGAAGAGTAAGCTAATTTTAGCTTAGTTAGAGAGTTTTACTAGAGAGTTACAAAGTATTTAATTTAGTCTTAAGAATAATAATATATAAAATAATAAGATATTATATAATATACTTATATAAGAAATATTTAGAAACTTATTTTTTAAGATAACGTTATTTTAAGTACTACTTATAGTTTTTATATTAATAGATAGTTTTTATATAGCTTTAAGCGTAGAAATAATCTATAAGTCGAAATTATAAGTAAGAAAATATACTAAATTAGAGTTGAATTATTACTATTTTTATATAATAAATAGAGTAGTCTTTTATTTAGATTAAAGAATAAAAATTTTAATAAGTAATAAATATATAACTAAATTTTAGCTTCAGTTAAGTTATATAAAATATATTATCTATAAAAAGATAAATTATTATAGTAGCTATTGTGACGAACAGTCCGCGTAGTCACGTGTGCAACACAGATCACGTGTATATCGCAGATCACGGGACTTAGGAGTTATAAGAGGTAACTAGACGCGATATTATAATAGAACTAGTAGCTATATCTTCTGTTCTTAAGCTTAAAGCTCCTTTTAAAACTTCTTTTTTTCTTATCTTTTCTATTTTATATTATAGCTATTAATAAACTTTTATTAAGCTATTATATTAAAAAAGACTACTCTTACCTATAAAGGTCCTAATATCCCTAGCTAATTCCTTAAGTACTTATTAAGTATAGTTAAGTTATACCTTTAGCTCTCCTCTCTCTCTCTCTCTTTCTCTTATAGCGCACTTATTTCCTTAAGTACCTTTTAAGTGTAGTTAAGTTATATATTATAAAGTACTACTCCTCTCTTACTATACTAAAACCTCTTTTAGATAAGTGAAATTAACTCTTTTAAAAAATTTAATAAGATTTATTATAGCTCTTTTAAAGCTTTCTTCTTTACTTACTTATTAATATTTCCCTCTTTTTTAATAGTTAATTAATCTTACTCTCCTTATACTAATAAACCCCTTACTATTACTTAATCCTCTCCTTATATTTCCTCTTATTACTAAACTAAAGAGTATAGATAAAATAATCCTATATTACTTAGCTTATACTTTAATACTATATCTCTAATAAATAATAACTTTAAAGATAAGAATACTAAATAATCCTTAGTTATATAATTAAAGTAAACTTAAAAGGATTTTTAAAAGTTATTAAAGAAACTAAGTAAGTAATAAAATAAGTAAAATAAGATTATATAATAAGTCCTTACTCTTCTAAAGTAATTAAGTACTTAGAATTCCCTTAGTAATAATAGAAATTTAAGTAATAATAACTCTCCTAATAAAGACCCTAGTCCTTCTTATCTTACTAACTAAGCTTATTATTTAAGTCGTGGAAAACGTTCCTAAGAACTATATATTAATAAATTCTCTAACGATTCCGAGAGCTTAAAGTAGTATACTTAGTTTATATTAATACTAAGTAAGCTAAATATTAATTCTAATTATTACTTTAATAAAAAGTCCTATATTACTATAGTATGTAACTATACTAAAGGAGATACTTAAGGCTACTTATTACTACACTTTAAATAAGAAGTAATAAAGCTATTTACTAATACTAAAGAAATAATTAATTACTTAAGCGATATTTATAATAATACTTTTAAATAGTAAGATACTAAAATAGTTTTAAATAAGTTATAAATATCCTTAATAGAATTATTTATAGAATATTACCTTTACTTCCTTAAATTAGTTTAGAATACTTATATCTTCTTTAATAGATACCTTATAACTTACCTTTATAACTCTCTTTACTTATTCTTATAAGACTAAGCTATATATAAGTTCACTCTTAATAGAAGTTTCTAAGATTTTATTTTTACTATAGATTTCTTAGATAAAGAAGTTTATTATACTTAGGAATAACACTATTAGAATACTCTTCTAATTTATATAATACCTTTATCCGCTTAAAACCTTCTAACCTTATTTTTACGAAGAGATATACTTACTTTTCCCCTAGTAAATAATACCGCTCTAGCCCCTATAGTTTCTATACCCCTCTAACTACTTCTTATAGGTCCTAGCGCCTAGAAACTTACTACTTACTAGAATTATAAAAAAGTAAGATATATAGCTAGAGATTACTCTAAGCCTTATAATCTTATAAACTTAAGTGTCTTAGAAATCGAAGTATTAAAATAGTTCTTAAGTAAAGACTTCTTTAAAGTTAATAAAGACTAAGAGGAACTAAAAGATACTATTAATTTAAAAAACTAGAAATCTTAAGAAAAGACTCCTTCTTAAAGTAAATAATTAATCTCTAAGAGATTAATATATATTAGTTAATAAGTAGTAAAAGTTTTACTATTCCTTATATATTATTTTATAATAGTATTAGAATTACTTTTCTTATATTATCTAACTCTAAAGTAAATAGATTTGCTTTTATTAATACTAAACTTATTAAAGATCTTACTAAGAAGTTTAGTATTACTTTTACTTTACTCTTTAATCTTATATAAGTAAAAGATTATAATAACTAAGCTAATAATATTATATTATATATTATTCTTTTAAATATACTAATCGATTAATAAGTTTAAAAATAAATCCCTTTTATAATATTAGACCTTAGAAATTATAAGATTATCTTAAGATAAACTTAAATAACTTACTTTAATATATAACTTAATATTAAGGACTAAAACCTAGTATAATCTTATAATAAAGATATCCCTATAGTATCCCTAAGACTCTTATATATTACTTATAATATTATATAGCCTTTAAATCCTTATAATATCCGAGTTATTAACTAATAAAACGTCTTTTAATAATAAGTAATAATAAATAAGGAAAACGCTACTTAATAAACTTAAGACATCGCTATAGCTACTACTAGTATTACTAATAAATAGCCGATAGAGCTACAAATTATAAAGTTACTCCCTTACGAGCTTTAATATATATCTCTATTAATTACTATATATTATACTACTTACTAGGTAGTGTAAAAGAAATACCGCAGTACTAAATAATTTCATAACTAATATTATTAGGAAAACTAAGTTATCTCTTGCGAGTACTCTACTTATACCTAAGTAGTAGCGATTACTAACTTACTTTAGTAGATAGAAAGAGAACTTTATAATTCTATACCTAATAAACTCCGCCTAATTACCCTTATATAAGGAATTCCTATATATTAATATCTAATTCTAAAATAAAGAACTCTACTAAAGATAAATATTACTAAGATTAATATAATAGCTTTCTATTATATCTATTATTAGAAAAAGTTAAAGTTCTTTATAATTATACTAAGTAAGATAAATAAAGCTATTAATTAAGTAGCTTAGAAAGCTAAGCTATAAGTACTTTCTACTAAAGAGAAATCTTATAAGGATATTCTATAAAAGAAACTCCTTCCCTAGTATTAAGAGTATACTACTATATTCTTAAAGACTACTACTAATACTTTTCCTAACTTAATACTAAGACTAGATTATAAGATTAAGTTAGAAGCTGAAATTAATTATAATTATAAACTACTATACTAATAGAGTAAAGCAGAACTTTAAGTAATAAAGAAATATTTTAAAAAGAACTTTAATAAGAGTTTTATTATTCTTAACTACGCTTCTTTTACTTATTTTACTTTATTTATTAAGAAACTAAATAGTAGCTTACGCTTTTATATTAATTATTAAAGATTAAATAAGATTATATAGAAAAACTAGTACTTACTACTTCTAATTAATAAAGTCTTTATATATCTTAAATAAGCTAAGATTTTTACTAAGATTAATATTTAAAGTACTTTCTATTATATATAAATAAACTTAGCTTTTAAAAAGTATACTATATTTTAGACCTACTATAAAAGTTATAAGTATAAGGTTATACCCTTTAAACTCACTAATAGCTCTATAGTATATACTTAGATAATATTATTATATACTTTAATAATCCTCTATAATATAAGGAATATATTAAGAAAGTCTTATATTACTTATAGTAGTATTATCTTCTAATAGATATCTAAAAAAGTAAGTTCTATATTAAGAAGATTAAATTCCTTAGTTTTTTTATTACTATAGAAGGAATTAAGATTAATCTAGTAGCTATAAAGTATATATGAAATTAGATCCCCTTTACTATAATCTAAGGGATCTAGTTTTTTCTTAGTTTCTATAATTTCTATTATAAGTTTATCTTAAACTATAGTAAGATAATTAAACTCTTAATAGAGCTAATAAAGATATTAACCCTTTTTAAGATAATCCTTACCTAACTTATAGCTTTCTAAGACTTAAGGAAAGCTATACTAGTTCCGGAATATTTAAAATACTATAATATATCACTAAAAACTCAGATTAAGATTAATACCTTAGATAAAGTAATTATAAGTATACTCTTATAAAAGTATAAAGATAACTAGTACTTAGTCTTATTCCTATCTAAAATAATAAGCTCTACTAAGTTAAATTATAATATCTATAATAAGGAAATACTAGTGATTATATAGTTACTAACTTATTAGCGTATAGAACTAGTATCCTAGTCTAGTTACTAGCGCTTTTAAGTCTTTTTAGACTATAAGGCCTTAGAATACTTTATAATTATTAAAAAGCTTATAAGAAGATAAGTAAAGTAATTCGAAATTCTAGTAAACTTCTACTTTATAATAATATACTACTTAAGTAACTAGAACACTACTATTAACGTACTATTATACTATAAATAAGATATTAGAGATTAGATTAAGATAAAGGATAAACTTTATACTTATATATTAATTTACTTAAACTAAATTAACTCTTATATCCTCTGCGAATTAAATTAATTACTTAATATCTATACCCTAGCTCTTATAGAGTTTAATATAGATAAGAAGATAAACCTTATTATAAAGCTAATTTATATTAATTAGACTTATAAAGCTTTAATTATTTAGTACTAAGAATTATAAGAACTTAACTCCTAGTATATACTCTAAGATAATAGACTACTTTTATATAAGAGCTACTTCTAAGTGCTTAATATTTATTATCTTTATATATAACTAATCTAGTATATATATAAGTAGCTCTTTATTACTTATCTTAAGAAATCAAAGACTTTTAGACTTCTTAGAACTAAGTACTATTAGCCTAGGATACTTAAAGATATTACTAGATTTATCTCTAACTATTTAATTTATAATTACACTAATTATTAATAAGATAAGACGCTTAGTTACTTATACTTTCTACTAATCTTAGACTAATCTTAGTAATACTTAATAAGAGATTTTAAGAATATACTAAAAGATAAGTTTAAGTATAATTTAATATTAATTATAATAAATTAATTCTCTAAGGAAACTATATTAATCTTATATTACTTTATATATACTTTTTATAACTTAACTTAATTATTTATTATAAATTACTAGAGATTTAATAATCCGCTTAAAATAGTTATATTAGATAAAAGACCTTAATTTATCTCTTTTTTCTAGTATAAGTTCTATTAAATCTTTAGTATTAAGATTAAACTCTTTATAGCTTATTATACTTAGACTAATATCTAGACTGAAATTATAAATTAGTACTTAAATTAAAGACTTTACTCTTTTATAAATTACTACTAGAATAATTAATCTAAGTTTCTATTAATAATAAATTATACTTAGTTAATATTACTTTATAAGTTCTTAAGTATATTCTTTTACTAGCTTAAGTATAAATATAAGCTATATATAAGCTAGGACTAAGATAAATTATAATCTGAGCTAAAACTTATAATTAAAGAAAAATTAAATATTACTAAGGCTTAGGTCTTTATAAAGTAATATAAAGTAATATAGAAGAAAGCTAAGTAATTCCTAAAGGACTAATAAGAAAAGAAATAGTAAGATATAAATAAGTCTTACTAGAAAGTTAATTAAGAAGTAAAAGACTAGGTTTAAGTAATTATTAAGAACTAGAAAATCTACTAACTAAAAAAGAAGATAAATAATTAATAAGCTAGTTTATATTAAATCCTATAAAAAAAAGATTACTCCTACTAATTAAATTTACTTAAATCTATTAAGATTTATCTAATATTCTTTATAAATAAGCTATAGTACTATAATAATAATCTATTACTAAGCTAAATTTAAATAGATTAAGAAAAGATAATTACTATTAATATAAAATAAGAATAAAAGGTCTAAAATATCTTAAATATTTACCTTAAGTAAGATAATATATTACGCTATTAAGTATATTAAAAGGGATTTAACTTAAACCTTAAGTTTTACTTTACTATAAACTTTTATACTTATTTATATAAGCTTAGAGATTTCTATTAGAAAAATCCTATACTCCTAGATTTACTAAAGCTCTTAAAGTACTAGATTATAATATAAGAATTAAAAGATAATAATACTTATAAGGGATTAAAAGATAATATAGTAATATTACTAAAAACTTAAAAGTAATTCTTTTATAGCTTAAGAATAAGCTTTCCTTAAGGAGAGGAGTAGTATAATAGATAGTTTATATAGATTATATATATATATTATAGATTATGGGACTTAGGAGTTATAAGAAGTAACTAGATATAATATTATAATAAAACTAGTAGCTACGGCCTTTTATACTTAAGCTTAAGACTGCTTTTAAAAACCTCTTTTCTTCTTATTTTTTCTACTTTATATTATAGCTATTAATGAACTTTCGTTAATGCTATTATAATTAGATTATTATTATAGTATTAATTATTATTAATTATTATTATTATTATTATGTATTATTAGTTATTATTTTATTATTATTAATTACTTAATTATGATTATTAGTATTATGATTATTAATTATTATTATTATTATTCTTATTATTATTATTAATTATGCATTATTAGTATTCTTAGTATTATTATTAATTATCTTATTATTATTCTTATTCTTATTTATTATTATTCTTTTCTTCTTCTTCTTCTTCTTATTATTCATATTATTATTCTTCTTATTCTTATTTATTTTATTATTATTATTCTTTCTTATTCTTATTCTTATTATTATTATTATTTTCTTATTATTCTTATTATTACTTCTTATTCTTATTACTTATTATTATTCTTCTTCTTCATTATTATTATATTATCTTCTTATTATTATTACATTAAATATAGCTAAAAATAAAACGTTATCTATTATATTAGCTTAATCGTATAGAAAATCTATATATTTCTAAGAAGAGATAGAAGATACTAGACTATATACCTTCTAAATACTATTAAATCGCCTTCGTAAGTAGTCCTATCCCCTATTTTAGCTAAAATATATCTTATATAGGCCTATAAACTAATAAAAAATAAATTATAAAGAAAAGTAATAATATTAAAAAGGAATTAAAATAAATTTCACTTAGAATTATTTATATAAACATTTAAAATCATCTTAAAATAAATACTATATAACTTAAGTACTAAGTTAAAGCTTATAGTAAACTAAACGTGTATAACTTCTAAGTAATTTAAAATATAATATAAAATAAGAGATCCTTTACGCTATATATACTATATTTACTTACTTTAAATACATATACTAAGTAAGTCTTTTAGTATAATCTTGAAAGTAAAGTATATTTTATATAAAGATTAAAGTATTATATAAATATATCTAAATTTCACGTGAAAAAATAAAAGGAAGGCTAGGTGTATAACAGCGCAAAAATCTAGTGGTAGTCTTATATTCTCTGCCTTAAGCGACAGCGATAAGCCCTCTCTTTAGTCGTACCTCCTTGCTTTCGAAACATTCGGCGTAGCTTTTCTGTGAGGCAGATGGGCCGCACCTGTAGCTAGGCAACCGAGTAAGTTAGCATCGCGATATGCCACGAACCGAAAGGATGTTGCCATCTAGCCCTCAGAATTCAACAATGGAGAATAATCATAAATCCTTGATCTACGATTAGATTCTGTTTGGCACCATCGTCTAATTTAAAGAGCCAAATACATCCATTTTCGGTGTTTCGTATATAATCAGAAATGCCAACAGCATGATTGGGACAGTGATTCATATCGTCGCGTATCTAGTTTTCGGCCGCCTGGCCCGTTTCCGAGAGTATAGCTTGGGTAAAAGTGTGTTGCATGTATCTTACTTTCGTACGAAATTCCGTACTGGCTTCATTCGCTGGATTGTAAACAGACCACACCAAACATAATCCCTGCTAGAAAGAAGACCCTCATTTCAGACTACTAAATACAATAGGTCTGGTCTGGCGAGTATTCAAATAACCCTAATTGACTAAGATAAGCTCCGGTGAAATTTCTGGAGGGAATTTTTCACCGTATGAGTGGAGATTCGAAGGCTCGAGATAAATTGGAAGCAAGTGAAAGGAGATTTATGTATGCGGTATGTGTTAGATTTTTGTCAGTGACTCAAAAAGGCATATCATATACCAAGCTTATCTATGCCAAGGGTATGGACCAAGTATGCCATATTGCTTGTTTAAACATCCGCCGAGCGAGGGAGGCACTTGAGTTACATGGAGGGAACAGGGAGTGAAGTGATCTTTTGGTAGCTTGCCAATCCCTCTTCTTCCTGTGGAGGCTTTTCCCCTCTAAAGCAGAAGGAAAATGGAAGTAACCGGATTTAGGGATTATGTTCGTACGGTATAATTCCGGTTGGTGAACCATGTAACTGCTCTGGTGGCTACTAATTGTCGTCTTGTGGAGTCCGGAATAGGGAGAGCTGGCTCGCCAGCCGCTTCCCGGGCCACGATAACGTTGACGGGCATGTCCGGATTAGTTCAGGCAACAAAGCATTCATGCATGGGTCGGTCCGTTACAGGCGGGTGAACTAGTTCAAAGGTTCCATTCATCTCTTCGTGTGATCCATTTTCTTACTTCTTAAGCGTTCTTTTTAACACTCGAACTGAACAGTCCGTTCATCAAACCCACTGATACCAATACATCACTCTACTTTTGGCCCCTGCACCCAATGTTCCGCGACTCTACTGAGTGTCCTATGAAAATGAGGCTCATCAGCATTGCATATCTTATGCCCCTCACCTCTATGGCTCAGGCAACATCACTAGAACGTCAGCAAGCTGCAGCTTATAAGGTTGCCTACACATTTGATACCGCTTTTTACACGGGTATTGCATTCGCTACCACGAGATCCACTAGTATTCTTCTTGTTCCAGCTCATTCCCGGTGGACTTGCATCGAGTTTGGTACTATTGCAGGGCCAGTTACAGTTGGAATTCGATCCTACAACTATCCAGAAACTGCCCAACGTCCATCTGTTAGGGTCACAGGCAATACGGCAGCTATCGTGAGGGTGGAGTTGTGAGACTGTGTCCCGGAACGGGAAGAGGAAGAAGGAGGCTTCACCGGATCCTTTCTCACAAGACAAAGGCCTTATGGTGGAGAGCATTTGGTGGAGAGCCTCGGTCGATAAGCATACAAGATTCAATATTTGTGTCTAAACCAACGTAACCATCTGGTGGTTGCTACGATGGAAGTACAATGGTCCACTCATTCTGTTGTTGTCTCATCACCTGCCATGTAGAGTTAGTCTGTCTCTAGAAATATCCACAACTTGGTCTCTTTATGGGTTCGTCCATCTCGGCGTGCCTTGACGTTGCATATGGGATTGTTCGTTCCTCGACAAGAGATATGACCCATTGCTTTTAAGAGTGAAGTGTATGCGATTAGAAAAGAACCAGTTCCCAGGAGAATAAAAACCATCATCCTTCAAGGCATAGAACAACGACAGAACAATTCTCATCATGAAACCAACCATTCTTCTCGTTCTGTGGGCTTCATTGGCCGCCGCTGCTCCGGCCATCTCTGCCCCGAAGTTTCCTCGCTCGGCCACCAACCCCAACGGAATTGCTGTCAGTGAGGAATCCTCACTTGCTTCGCCTTTGATAAAGAGAGACGAAGAATGCGCCCTATGGGTAGAGATTATCCACACCATTGGTACAAGCCAAGGAGTGCACGTATATATGGGTCTTGGAGGACTCACTACTCGCTCCATCTGCAGGCAGGACACAGGATAACTGCAACGATTTCGCCATCGCCATCACTGGAGGGGTTGCCTTTATTTATCTCATTGCAATACGCGAACCTGGGTCCAAGGGCGAGAGACGTGACGGAAACAGCACAAGTTCAATGGGGGCCCCCTTGATCGACTTTCTCCTTGACTCTTTTGCCGCTAATGGGGATTCGTTTGAGAGCATGACAGTGATGTCTAGTATCCTGAAGCGAGATGACAGTGTCAAGTCAGTCTCAGAACAAGTTAGCATCGCGGGGTGGAATTTTCAAGGAACTGTGCTGGATGCCGTGGCTGCAGAATTCGGGGACGGTGATGGGCACATTTACGTCACTCCGACACTTTTAAACGCCACCGGTTTAACCAAACGCCACGACAGACCCGGCTTTAAGATCTCTTACACAACCCGCCAAGCCTCTCTCCTGACCCGCGACCACCAGATCGAAATGTCACAAAGCTTTGGTACAAATTGGAACTACAACGCCAACACCTACGCAATGCAGGACTGGATTGGACTTTCGAAGACTGATCATAACGCCATCTTCTACATTCGAATCATCCCAGAGAACAATGGCTACGGGAAAGAGTGCGAGATGTTTGTGGTGGAATGGCCAGCTTCTTGTAAGATGGACGCTTTTGCAACCGTTCTGGCTTAGATTTTCAGGCAATAAGTCTAGGCATACAATTCACCATAGACTTCTCTTCCGACGGCCATAGAGTTTAAAACCTTAGACTGCTACTTTCTCCCCTCTGTGTATTAGGCATGGTTTTCTCTCGACACTAGTTAGGAGTGACATACTTCCTTCTTTTCCTAGTCAAGGGTTTCTAGCTACACGTTTGTGATTTTGGGATAGGAATCAAATTCAACATCTACCTCCCATAAACCTTCTTCCATCTAGTGAGTCAAATCATCTTTCCTCCAGTCTGTTCTCGAAGCCATTAGAAGTCGTGAGAGGAACCAATACGAAAAAAGTCAAGCACCTCCCCATCTCCATCACTATCGCACTAAATTCATGAACGACCGCACCAGCAACATCAGGGAACATCACAAAACACGCCTCAGGGCCAGAGTTCATCGACTTAACGGGTCTTTCACGACGTAAATGCACGAATGGCCGGAAGAGGTAGCTGTCTGTCCTGGCTACATCAGAGTACTGTTCGGATCAAGAGCCAGAATCTGATTCGGAAAGTGGTCCGCTTATAGGGACTCAGCAAGAGCTTAATACGTGGGTGGAAGAGGTATTTCCAGTACAATGAATCAATAATGATGCTGATTCTGACTCTATCAGACTATTTGCGTACACGTGGCGTGAGCTTCCTAGGAACTATAACCACGACTTACTAGCGGAGCTTTTCCAAGAGCAGTGAAGTCGTTGGGCAGGTATTGCGGAGAATGAGGCTGGTGACGGTAACGGTGGAGGTCTTTCTCCGCTAAGAAAAAGCCAGGGCTGATAACAACCTCGAGGTTGGAATAAAAAAACTTGAAATCGGGATCAGCGTCAAATGGTTTTAATATGTCCGAATTAAAAATAAAGGGCGGCGAACTTGCAAAATAAAAAAGCTTTATCATCATCAGCATAACCCTTTTTAAATGCGCAGGTCGAAATTGTTCTAGCAGGTCTGGGAGAAATCGCCTTTCAAATGCACTACCGCGCGAAATAATCTATTTCTTTGGGTATTTAAAATTACTTCTCCTCCCTTAAAAGCCGGGTTAAATAACGCGATATGCAGGCAATCACTTGTCGGGGTATTCCTCCCTTTTACGAACGCATGCTGGATTCCAATTCTTTTTTATATCGGGAATAAGGCTGAGGTTGAGAATAATGCTGGGATAAACCTATGGCATGTCCAAGCGGATGTTCGTACTTTGATGTGAAATCAGTGAATCACCCTGATCTCCGTTTTAACAATACCGCCTTGTGCAACCATGCTTCCGAGCTTGCACCACTGTTGAATCTTTCGGTCACACTCGGGAACATTACGTCAGTCAGACCCCTTCCTTGTGCGGAATCGTTTTCCCATTTGTGGTCCCATGCATTTTCATGTGCCCGTAAAAAATCTAAGATGCAGATCGTGAAATCAATCAGGAGAATTTCACTTCTCTATCGGACCTTCTGGGGCTTCTGACAGGACACTCACTTTGCGCTATCCCGCAGAAGGATAACAATCCGCTTGGCATGGCTTGATGTCAGCTGGGTCAACATAAGCATCTGGCATGAAAACAAATTTTGATTTGGTGATGTAGTCAGCCTCTCGTCAGCAATCAGCCCCGTTTGTCCGATCTGACCTCAAGCGGGTGATACCGTGAGTACATTAAACTTCTATACTTCAGATATACAATCGGAAAGCGTGATATAAGATCTCAGTATGTCGTTTATCAATATTGAATGAGGTCACTTTGGTGTTCTAGGCCCCCCATAAAGTCAAATACATGGGAAACTTACCATCACAATGGCGCTCGATGTATGTGATAATTTAGCATTTGCAGTCGTGGATTTCGAGTTTGATTGGAGCGCCGTTATGGTACATCTTCTGTCTTCTGACACTGAACCCCAACGAGATCTTTCTGTTATCTAGGAGTCTCCCGAGACTTAGGGCAACGATTGCCAGAACGATCTGAATTTCGAAGCAACATCGATCGGCAGCTGGCTAGATCAGTTTCCGACGAATGAGGAACCTTCATGCCGAGATCGAACACCACCTCTAGATCGTAGGGATGGTGAAACAAACCGATCGCATACCGTAAGTCGTCATCATTTCTGGATTTATAGACATCCCTCTTATAAAATGTAGTCTTCTCCTATCAAAGTCCCAAGACCACCAAGGCTCGAGCGAAGGCGTGCTCAAAATCGAGATGCATAGCGTCTGTTGCGTCAGAAGCAGAAGCAGAGAATGGAAGAGCCCGAGAACAAGCTCATCGAGACAACGGAAGATTACTCTCGGCTATTGCAGAGTCACCCAACAATTGGAGCAGCTGTACGAGAACTTACTTCGTGGGCGGTATCAAGACGTCAAGTTTCATGTAAAGCTATGGTAGTAATTGCAGTTACAGTCACTGCAGCAAAATTCAAGTAACGGGAGAGTTGGCAGAGAGTGAAATTGCATTAGAATCCACAGAAGGATCTGTAGATGCTGGAGATCATTGATGGGGAAGGTCATAGGATCTGCAGAGCTGGGTGGTTATGGAGAATCACAATGTCACGGCCTGGGTGACGACCATGGCTGCAGGGATTGCAAAGACTCTGATGCTCTACGTCTATCCATATCTCCATATCTAAATCTATCTATATGCCCAGCTCCAAAAATTAAATCAAGCCCTCCCCATAGCTTTCTCCACTTCCGATAATACAGCAAGGCACTTCTCATCCTCCCACCTCCTCGTAACAATCTGCAAACTAACAGGCGCATCGATATACCTCTCCCTCTTGTACAGTTCCCAATTGAATTTGTCTTGTGGGTTTCTCGGCACATACTCCGTTTCCTCGACGTCAACGGCTTGGTCCACTTTTGTCACAGGGAAGACTGCACCAGGATACTCGAGCATATTCCACTGCGAAGTATATGACCAGTATTTTGCGTTTCCAAGCGATGGTGCTGCCCCCGGCCCAGCTGGACAGAGGATGGCGTCGACGGGGTGAGAGTCGGATTTGCCCGTCGAGAGCCAGAGGTCGTTGTGACGGGCGCGGTACTCATTGCGTTTCACTTTCAGCTGTGCACCTGTCAGTTTGCGATCCTTGCATATGAATGAAGGAGGACAAGGACTTACTGCCATGACATCCTCCACCGTCCGATACTTCACGTTCTCATTCCCCTTCACCAGCCACTCCGTCAATGGCAACATTTTCTCCCCACCCCTCTCAATCAGATTCTTCAACGCCTTCCCACCATCCTCATAATACAGCGCTTGCGTCAAATTCCAGCACTCATCGTGACCTTCAGGCACCCAGTTCACGATTTCCGTTCCCGCCGCTTCGAGCTTGGCTTTGACTTCTCTGAGAGCGCGTATGATGGGTGGGTGGGGACGCACGATGCCGTCGTCCCAGAGGATGGCGATTTTGAGTTTTGGGGGGAGGGTAACGGAGCGCCAGGGGAGGGGGACTAGGTAGTTGTCTTTGACCCAGGGTTCGTAGCTGAGATAGGTCGACATGAAGAGCTCGAGACCGGCGCGGGATGTTGAGAGAGGTCCTTCAGTGGGTGAGATTCTGCAAGTGTTAGTCGGAAGACGTGAGGGGGGCGGGGCCTAGATACCCTTCCTGACCAGCTACGACTGCGTGAGAGCCCTGTTTCCCCATTCTTCCTGGAGTGGGCTTGAATCCGTAGACTCCCGTATTGGCTGCCGGGCAGCGAATTGATCCACCGATGTCACCTCCAATACCCTAGATGAGTGGTCAGCAACATGTCCTTAGAGTGAAGTCATCATCCAAGGAAAGAAGTACTAACCAAGATGCTCCCTCTGCAAGCAACCAAAGCACTCTCTCCGCCTGAACTCCCTCCAGAAGTCAAGTCCGTATTCCACGGATTCGTCGTAACACCATAGATATTTGTGCTAGTCTCCAAATGCATCACAGACTGTGGCTGTGTAGTTCTAGCATAGAAAACACAACCTGCCTTATAGAAGACATCATTCACAGTGCAATGACCAGTGCGAGGCTCAGCAATCCATGCAACATAGCCGCCGTTGGTTTCGCAGTCTGCCATTCCATGATGTTCTTTCACGGAGATGGGAAGGCCGTGGAGCGGTCCGAGAGGCTTGTCGAGTGTGTCGAGGTACTTTGCTCGAGCGATTGCTCGGGCGGGGAGGAGCTCTGTGATACAGTTTGTCTGGTTGGAATGTTAACAATTTGTTTGCTGTTTTGGATCCCGTGACTGAGTCAGGGTTAGCGAGAAAGATGGGGTGACGAACCAATTTCTGAGCCAGAGCGGCACGTCTTAAGAATGCTCTTGTGACAGTTTCGCAGGAGTACGTTTTATCTTTGATAGCTTTTAGCAATCCGGGGACATTGTAAGAAGTGATCTTGATTTCTTCTTCTGTGAGGATGTCTTTGAATATCGGCATGACATTCTTGGGAAGTAGATCCGGGAGGGCGGCAAGCGGGGGAGTGACCTCGGCTAGCGAGTCGTCGCGCACTTTGCACGCCTTGGCAATGAGGGATGCTGCATCCATGTCTGTATAATGAGGCTCTGCGAGTGTGAGAAGGTTGTGTTATTGTGTGCAAGTAAGACAGGAAGAATGCATGCCGCATGTGGTGGGTTTTGAGAAGGGAGACTAGCGTAGGCGAGAAGTAAGCGTGAACGAGCCGGAAGAGTTGATCTGTGTTTGTTACGTGTTTGATGGTTTCATTGGAGAATAGCTTGCTAAGTTGGGATGACTAGGATTGCAGGTGTTTCTTATCGTGGAAGGTAATTGAGAGCGCCCGTCTCGATTGCCCGTAATTGCTCCACCACAGTTGGAATAAGTTAGTGATAACCCCCATTTTTGAGATAGGAAAAGTCAACGCGGCTACAAACGGCTTCAGGATAGAACCCAATGAACTAAAGAATATGTATGGGAATGCTGGGACTTAGATTTAAGTTTGATTTACTCTGCTTGGAGTTATGTCTAAGTAGTCCGCGAGGATGAAGAAGCTCTTTTGGGAAAGGAACCGAGGGGCAATGTCTTGGCGTTACCCCCTTATTCTCGCTTAATTCTAAATGTGACAAATTTCCAAACAACAATATGCAGAAGCGATTTGGAGACAAAGAGCTGCGAATTAGTTTCTTACTGTTTTAATATCGGCCTCAAAGGTGTGCGACAGCTCATCGACATCGGTCTACCGACCGAATCTTTGGATGCCCGGAAGCTCGTTACTCGAAGCACTTGCAGAAATATTTATATTTAAAGCGAGACGTCGAGTCATAAAACCTTCACTCCGTCTTCTTTTGTCAAATATGATTCAGGCATTGCGTCACTTTGGGTGTAGTCTCAAATTCGCCGTGAACATCGACTCTTCACATGGGCTGCGGAAAGGTTCCTGGTTGCTTGTCTCTTTCCATGGTAGGATGTTTCCCGTCCTTGTATTTCAGGACAATAGCAAACTTCTCATGATTCTACGACACCGCACCACAAGCCAACGTATCATCTCCATAACCCACGAAGCAACCTATCACCTCTCGATGCCTCTTTACCTTTAAGTTTCTCGCCCCTCCACCTTCCACCATCACTCTTCCGTCTCACTCTTTCCCTTTCCACTTCAGACCCCCTCTCTCACACATCAAACATCAACACACCCCTCACACCTCACATGCCCATACCAGCACAGCCCCTTCCCAGCATCCATCACAGTCGGCGCACTCGGCGCGATACGTTCACACTCGCAGCATCTCCAACGCGCGGGTCTGGTCAGAGGCATGTGGTTGTTTGGTTGCCACAGAATAGGTGGCCAGTTGTTTTTGCTGCTCATGCCTGACTTGCGGGTTACTTTCATACAAGCTGCGGCGAGTTCTCCTTGCGAGTAAGTTTCTTCTCCGGGAAGCTGGGTTTGGGGTGGCGGGTGCCGGAGATTTCGTGGGTTTGAGAATAGAGGAAAAGAAAGAGTAGGAAAGGTAAGGTAAGAAAGGAGGAAACTCTATGAACCCTGAGGAGGTCAGCCGAACTGTAGCTTTCGTGGTGTTTTGAGGGTTGAACTGGAACAAGGTGAAGATTTTGAAAGTGAAAGTAATCCGAAGAATTAAAAAGTTGCTTTGGTCATGGTATTTATTTCATACTCAACATCTTGACAGCAGGTTTCTGGTTTTTGCGGGTTTTCATGGTTGTGATGGGTAGTCGAAGGCTAAGCATATCCTGAATGTTTTTGTTGTCATTTTGAGTGAGAGGATATTACAGGTAATGTATATTCGTGAATGTTAAAAATGAAGAAGAGTATGTGAGCCACTGAATTGAAGTTGGGCTGAATTTAGAGGAAATAATGGTGCGATATCCAGATACGGTGACTGTTGTGATACTGACTGTCGCAAAGGACTTCGCATATGAGTTACAGGCATCTGACGAGATGAGAAGGGCAATGTCGGGAAATAGAGACAGCATGCTGTCTGTAGAGATTTGCGGCGAGGTTGTTGATGGTCATATCCAAAAGGCCGGCATGCAGCGATACTTCACTGCCAAAGTAGACTGCCCGATAATGCCTGGCCTTTCCAAGAATGTTCCTTTAAAAAACTACCATCGAGGTATGACTATTGTCTAGTCATGCAAAACTTATAAAATTCGAAATCGCCAAACAACATAGCGGAGAGTATTTGAATAGGAGCCAGCGGAAATGAACGAAAGTGTAAACGAAAGCAAGCCGAGTGATAAAATGACACTTCACTATGTTACCCAATACCCAAACTCAGAACCTGACCCCTCAAAACAATCTCAATTTCTTAGATAGCCCTAGCATATCCCAAACTTTGATTTCCCACGCTCCGCTTCCCCTCCCATCTCCCCAACTTCCAACCGCTACCCGTCATCCCGTCCGCCCGTCTCAACCCCACGTCCTGGGCCAAGGAACCCAAATCCAAAATCCAATCCCCATCCATGCTCCCGGCTGGAATCGATCTTAACGTCTTTACTTTCTGCTCTCGTGGATATTCGGCGTGGGATGAGGTCGAACATTAAAGAGCCCAAAATGATGACGAAGAGAAACATAGTGAGCAGACACCGGACAGGGAGGAGATGGGCCGCGGGATATACCCATTTCCGCCTTCCCATCTCTTCCCTCTTCCAGCTCTTGGCTTGACTTCTTCCGATGCTCCAACGACGCTGAATCCAAACGATTCTTCAAATCCAAGATGATCAAAGTTCAAGTCTATCAAAATAACAGACTTGGTACAAGATACAAGACGGTGTCTTCTACCACAGTTTCGTAAGGAAGGTAGCGGGCTGGGATAACAGTTGCCAGCCCCACGCCTCGGGTACATAAAGCATACCACAATATCGGTATGCCGACCAACATCGGCTGAAGCTACAGTCGAATTTGGCTTGTGTAACGCGTGGTGACACACCTGGGGTGAGCGACCGAGCGAGCGGGATGTAACCGAGTTGGCGGCCTGCCGACCTGACAACCTGGTCAGGTATCATGGATGCTAAATACAGGTAGAAGCTTGGCGTTGGAGTTTGGGGTCGAGTCTCGGATAGGATTGAGATGGATGAAGGGAGGATGCCAGGGAGACGTGGGGGTGGTGGATTGCTAGAAGAGAGGAGGTATGGGAGCACGCCTGGCTGGAAGGAGATGTGGCACGTAGGTGGATGTAATTCAGTTGTAATGCAGAGGCACTCGCCAAGTCAAGACCGTGATGTCAAATTGATGGCGAGGTGCCTGTATGGACTATAGATCGGTATTTGTGGACAGGTACGAGTTGCGGAGATACAACCGAGATAACAAGGGAAAGGTCAACGTGTGAGGATGGAGGGAAAGTGCAAATGTGGGCAGAAGTGCAAAGGCGTTTACATCCCACACATTCCCTTGGTCACCCACCTGCCCAACCACTTCCCGATCACGGAAGTCAAATCAATTTAATCACAACGGCATGAATTCCATGCACAAACGCATGCACGAGCATATCCAAGGCAGGGAAAGGCAAGCAATAGACAAGAACGGCACAGCAAAATATCGAACACAGATCAGAGAACATGAGAGTGAACGAGGGAGGCCGGAACACCGGATTGCCTCTTTAGGCTTGAATGCCTTTGCCTGTCGGAAAGCCGAATTGAGTACAATACATGTAACATATACCGACACACAGGGTTCTCCGCTTCTGAGGGATATATTCCGTGGGGGTCCTATCTCCACTATCCGTCGTCATTATGCCGTTGATTTGAGGGGTTCGAGGAAATGCTGCTGTGGAATCGCAATGCGGTGATGTGCTGGTATGCGTGTGCTGCATGCAAAGTGACTTGCTTGCATGAGAGGGTACGACAGGGTATTTTGGATTGTGTGTGCCAAGAACGGGTATGTGAGATCTGTAATCTTGAATGCTACCAGCCCCTTCCTCGATACCCTCCTCGACCTCCACGGTTGTTATTCCATCCGTTGTTATTATTGTAACCTCTACCACCTTGTTGCTGCTGCTGTTGCCAACCGCCGGGTCCAGAGGGTGGGTAGCCTTGTTGCTGATAGTTGCCTTGTTGGTAAGTTCCCTGTTGCTGGTAACTGCCAGGTGGAGGTCCAGGAGGCGGACCTGGAGGAGGTGGTGGGGGAGGCCAAGCACCTTGTTGCTGTTGGTATTGAGGGTTGAAGTTCATGTTTTGCATTGGCGGAGGTGGTGGAGGCCATGCTCCGTATTGAGGTTGACCATTGAAAGGGATGTTTGGTGGTGGAGGTGGCGGGGGAAAGTTGGAATTGAATCCTTGTTGGAAAGCGGTATGCTGAAAAGGAGGCATGGGCGGCTTGGTAGGAAGGTTGCTCGGAGGAGGTGGTGGTGGTGGAGGTCTTTCAAATGCTGGTCCGTTTGATGCTCTTGGCTCTGGAGGAGGAGATCTGGAGATCGATCTACTTCTTGATCTTCGAGTCTGGCCATTTCGCTTGTTGTCTGGAGTGGGAGAACGAGATGAGCTGTATGAACGTCGACGCCGTGTAGATCTGTATTCTCCTCGATCCGAACCACTATCAGACTGGCTGTACCGCCTCTTCCTCATCTCAGGGCTTGAGCTCCTGCTTTGACTGCGCTGATCACGACTTTCATCACGACTTGGTACATCCAATCCCTTCTTTCTCCTCTTCATCTTTTCACAAAAAGTCCGGGACCACCCGTAGTATCCCTCTCCTTCAAGGATCTCTCCGGTTATTTCATCGACAATAATTGGCTGTCCAAGTTCATCAATGTCCAAGGCTGCCGTTTCTTCCATGTCCGCATCGCCAAATATAGCTTGTACATCGTCAAGAAGAGCTTTCACTGCCATGGCCAATCCCTCCTCTGCTGGGCCAGCCACAAATTGCAAAGGTTTGATCATATCAGGATTGATTGGCCGTGTTGAATTCGGAACGATATGGGGCATGAGATTTCCAGCAGGTAAATCGAACCATGGGGTTGAAGCATCACCATGCATAGCTGGCATGACATAGGGTGTCAACCTCGAGGTTTTCGAAGGGATGCCTTGCTCTTTATCTCCACTACTTCCCTCGACGTGTTCACCTGCCTCGGACGCATTCTTAACTGCCTCACGAAGTTTCTCAATGTAGTCCTTGGAGTAATAGCCTTTCTCCTCCCATATGGCCAATAAATCCAAGACTTTCCGCTGATGCTTCGGACATTCCTTGAAAGATGCCGCGCTTCCAAATAAGCTCACAAGTATGGGTTGGATTTTGCCGCAGATCGACGCATCGTTGACTCGGTTCCTGGAATGAAACAGTATATCGTTGACCAGGTACAAGATATGTAGCCGCTTCCTCTTCAGAGAGGGCTCTCGCTTTGTCACAGCTGTTGCTCCTCCAGATTCAGAGAATGACGCTGTCAGAGCAGTCAAATATTTGCCCAGTGCTGTGAACCTCGCAGCAGATGGGGCGATGTTCTTCAAAATCCATTGCTTGCATTTCTATCCTCAGGGACCATTTAGCCATCGCGTTGATACAGCTTAAGAGTGTATGATCAAACCTGGACGTTTCTTGGCGAGCATTGTACGACGACTGTGTTCAAGAGGGTGTGGAAATCTGCGATGGCGTCGCGCGAAAGGGAGGTGGGATCAGGTCGCAGCAGACCGGCGGAGAAGGAGGCCTTCGCGATGGCTAATTGATGCGAGGCCATGATATAGACACTATCGTGCTCACGTTGAAAAGAATGCGATCATCCGCGAGGTAGAGTTGATGTGTAGAAGTTTGTTGATGTGGCATGAACTCGAGCTGGAGCTTGAAGAATTTAGCGCGAGGTTTAGAATCTCAGCCTTGCCGAGGCACCAATCATTGCTAGGTAAAAAGAAAGGCCTCTGAACATTGACCGTGGCATCATTTATAGCTTATTGCAACCGTAATTACAAATAATAAAACCTACTAATTTTCGAAAAAGTCAAAACTAAGAGCAATTGAAGTTAGTTCAGATTCCGTCGAGAAGGTCTTTGACAGTATTTATATGGAGGGATATGTGGATTTGCTCAAAAGTGTAATGAGATTTCGGATGAAGTTTTAAACCGAAGGAAGAATCTTTAATTGACTTTTACTTTGACAGGAGAAGAGAGTGTCTTCATGGAATAATGGCCTGATCTGATCTGTTCCGATCTCATGAGCTACATCCTTACGAAAGGTACAGTACTCGAGTACTTCTAGATGTGGCTTGACCCCGCAACCAACGCCACACGGGCAGGTGCCACAGCACACACTGCACACGGAGCTCGACTCGACGATCCCTGTCAGACAGGACAGTTAGTTGCTGGCTCGAGTACCAAAATAGCGCATTGCATTGGTGGATGGCACTTTGCCTTGTTGTGTTGTACGGTGCGGTGCTTGGACAACAAGAACAAGACCACGAAATAATATTCCCATCCATCGTGGTGACGAGGCAGGCGAAGCACGACAAGGTACGCGACAACCAATACATCCACATACCAACAGGAGACATCCGCATGCATCTGCAGGAATCTTTATCTGCATTGCCGTCTTCATTCCCCCCTCCAACCACATTCGCTCATCCCGCCAACCACTTCTGCGAGGCCGCCAATTCTATCGAGGGGCTCAGCATTTCAAGATCTGCCCCGGATTATCTACTCACCCTATACGAGACACGCCCCCGACCCCTCCATGAGGCTCCTAGATGGTCGACCGCCTCCGACCTCGAATTTCATTTCTCTACCACTCTTTTGAAGAATAACGAGTCCATTCTATGACTTCACGGTCAAATCACGAATGGGCATGCAATCTGACCCTGAATAGTCCATCTTGCTGTCAGCAACCTCACCATGGAGGAACCGGCAGCAGAGAGCCTAGATGGCTCCTCAATTGTGCG
This sequence comes from Cadophora sp. MPI-SDFR-AT-0126, assembly GCA_020747065.1. Lineage (NCBI taxonomy): Eukaryota > Fungi > Ascomycota > Leotiomycetes > Helotiales > Ploettnerulaceae > Cadophora > Cadophora sp. MPI-SDFR-AT-0126. The sequence continues at coordinate 26,756 of JAGMVK010000015.1, forward strand.
AATTACCTTTCCCAACTTCCTGCATGAGTGTTTTACTAATTGATTGTCTAACAGAAGCCGGTGTCCTCCCTGCGATCCCACTTCGAGCAAATGGCTAGTCTCAAAGCCAAACCCCCTCCACCACCAGGACCGAAGCCTATTTCACCGCAACCGACCGGGAATGGCGTCAGCAATGGGTCGAGAGATATTGTTAGACCAGCATCTGTACAACCGGAGGAGGTGGGCTTTGGGGATGCTCTACGTGCGGCTCGAGGGAGGGAGAAGGTGGAAAATGGACTGAAGCCACCTCGAACGGCATCTGCCAATATTTCTCCATCACCAACCAGGAATATAAGACCGCGGCCAGTTTCAACAATTACTCCTGCAGTTATGATTCAACCCCCACAGTCACCACCTAAAGTGAATACACTGAACTTGGTGCTGCCAGGAACTCCGTCATACCTCCAGGCTGATTCCCCCATGTCTGCGTCCTCGGGAAGCGCTTCTCCCAGAAACTTCAGGATACCTAGCAGACCTAATACACCGCATTTGGAGCCTGGGAGGTCTCCCAAAATGCGCCCCTCGCAACCACCTTCTCCCCCGCCTCCGAGAAGGTCAGGCGAGTTTAGGAGAGAGGCACGCGAGGTTCGCGAGGCTCCTGCGAAACCAAAACCTCCGCCTGTGAATCGTGCGGACAAACCCAAAATCAATAGCCGTCCAATGTCGCTAGCATTTCGAACGGAAGCTACTACTCTCGACCCAGCCCCTCAATCTGGGGTGGACAAAACGTCTCCTTTCAGTACTCCTCCGAGCAGTGGGAGCAGTCCGGAGCACGAGCTGCCAGGACCGGCCATGTCACGACCGAGGAATACACACGAGCCTAGGAATGGAACTGAACACATCCCAACAGCTCACAAGACTTTCGACCCACCACCTCTCCACCATAGCGTCGCAAATAGAAGAAAGGACCAAGAAGCGAACGGATTGAATAAAGGGTTGATCTCTCCTCAAGTGACAGGAGAGCAACGACCAGCATTACCAACCAGACCTCAAGTCGTACCTGAGCCGGTAAAGGCTCGTGGATTCAGAGATGTCATGCCACCACCTGCGAGACCGTCGATGGACAGAAACCGGCCCACAAATGTTGTCCCGGAAATCGAGACTGGATATGCGACGCCGCCGAAAAGAGTATTCTCACAGCCAACAGACAAACCAAACACTCAATTGCAAACTCCGCAGCGATCACATGGAAGATCAATGACTGTGTCTTCGCCGAGAGCTCCGGTGGAATTTAGAAATCCAACGGTTCACGTCGAGCCTCGTAAATCGTATGATGTGGGTCCAACGACGAACGCCACCAAGGAATCAACGCACCCAGGTCCCGGAGAATACCCAGATATTTCACACACCAACCGGCGGTACCCTGAGCATATGAATATGACTAGGGAACTGGCGACCAAGTACGACACACGAATACTTGATGTTTGTGGGGAATATGTTTGCACAACTGGCCATTTTACCAGAGTATGGAGTTTACTGGACGGCTCACTACTGACCAGTCTGGCCCATACAGAAGGTGTCAAAATGATGTCTGTCGCCTTCAAACCAATGGCCAATGTCAACGACGAAGGCACGCGACTGTGGATTGGCAGCAATACCGGAGAGCTCTCAGAAGTTGACGTTCACACTCAGACGGTCATCGCTACCAAGGCGAACGCTCACACTCGCCGAGATATTATCAAAATTTACAGGCATCTCAACGAAATGTGGACCCTTGATGATGGTGGATCTTTGCATCTATGGGCTCCTGATAGTCAAGGCTCACCTAGTCTTGAAGGAAATGCGAGCAAAAGTTTTAGAGTGCAGAAAGGTCATACCTTCTCCACCGTCATCGGTGACGATCTCTGGCTTGCAACTGGCAAAGAAATACGAGTTTATGTGCCAAGTCGAGATGCGACACAATGGCTGGCCCTTCAAGGCACTATGAGTCAACCAAATACTGGCGACATCACTTCTGGGACAACAATCGGATCGCAGTCTGACAAGGTTTACTTTGGGCACACAGACGGCAAAGTCAGCGTGTACTCTAAACGTGACTTGTCCTGTCTGGGTGTTGTGAACGTCAGCGTTTATAAAATCACTACACTCGCAGGTGTGGGTGGATTTCTCTGGGCAGGCTTCAGCACTGGTCAGATTTATATCTATGATACAACAAAACCAACTTGGGTTGTTCAAAAGGAGTGGCAAGCTCATCATGATCCGGTCGTCAAATTAATAGCGGATCCGGCAAGTTATTGGACTTTAGATCGGTCCAATGTCGTCTCTCTCGGACAAGATAATATGATTCGGGTTTGGGATGGTCTGTTGCAAGAAGATTGGATTGGTAGGTTGACTAAATCAGAATGTCCATATTTGCTGACAATTACAGAAAACCAAATGCAATCCCAAGAACGTGAATTTGCTGATTTCACGCCAATAAAGGCACTCGTCATGACTTGGAATGCAGGCGCAACAGCGCCGAGCCACCTCAGAAAGTCCGATCAAGATGCAGCTTTCTTCCGCAATCTTTTACAAAATAGTGGTTCACCGGATCTATTGATCTTTGGCTTCCAAGAGCTTGTTGATCTCGAGGACAAGAAGACCATGACCAGTCAGTACCCCTTCGATCTGGGATACAACCACTAACATGACCAGAAACCTTTTTCAAGTCCAAAAAGAAGGATCCTACTTCGGAGCATGAACACATGAGTCGAGCCTACCGCGAATGGAGAGGGTTCCTAACTACATGTATGGATGACTTCGTACCAGGCGAGCTCTACCATCTGCTCCACACAGCAAGCCTTGTCGGGCTTTTTACTTGCATATTTGTGAGAGCTCCATTACGTGACCGTATTCGCGGGTTGAGTGCTGTGGAGGTCAAAAGAGGCATGGGTGGATTGCATGGAAACAAGGTCAGTCGAATAGCACAAGGTGCAGATCAGAATGCTGACTTTACAGGGCGCCTTGATTGTCCGATTTGTTCTGGACGACACGTCTATGTGCTTCATCAACTGTCATCTTGCTGCTGGTCAAACCCAGACAAAGGATCGCAATGCGGATATTGCCGCCATCCTTGACAGCTCACTATTACCTCCGGTGAAAGACGTCAGTGTGCGGCAAGATAGTTATGTTGGGGGCGGTGATGGAACAATGGTTATGGATCACGAAATCTGTATCTTGAACGGAGATCTCAACTACCGAATCGATACCATGGGACGAGATACAGTAGTCAGGGATGTCAAATCTAGGAATTTTGACAAACTTCTTGACCGAGATCAACTCATCGCATCGAAACGGAAACATCCGTGGTTCAAGCTGAGAGCTTTCCAGGAGTCGCCAATCACCTTCGCACCGACGTACAAATACGACGTTGGAACCGACAACTATGATTCAAGTGAGAAGAAGCGAGCACCTGCGTGGTGTGATCGAGTACTGTTCCGTGGCCGCGATCGTATCCAAGAGCTGGACTATCGCCGACACGAAGTTCGAGTATCAGATCACCGACCTGTCACAGCATCGTTCGAGATTCTCATCAAGACCATGTCAGCGGAGAAGCGGGACTTGAAGCGGGCAGAATGTCTGCAGCACATGGCGGAACGTAAACAGCGCCTTGTTCGTGAAGCAAGGTAAGTTTCGTCACTATTGCTCTGAGATGTCGCTGACACGAACAGGCAATACTACCTCACCACATACCTAGGATTCGATGCAGCGTTTTCTAAGCAGCTGATCGCCGAAAGAGAAAGGATTGAGCAGGAAAAGGCTGACGAGAAGGCCAAGAGAGCCCGGTGATCTTCACTCACTACAAGCGGAGTAGAACGTAAAGAGCATTTTGTTGCTCACGGAAGCTTCATGGGGGACAAAGAAACGATCCACGCGACCCCACGTGAGAGCGTGACGATCTCCTGTCTTAGCGTCTGACGTCGCCATTGAATAATGGTCCACGTCATGTCACTTCACCACACCACACCACACCACATCACCTCACTCGCTCGCACTCACTCCCTCACTCCCTCACTCCCTCACTCCATCCCTCCCGTCGATCTGTGGAGCGAATGAAGGAAAGCTGCCGCCACTACTTACATTTCGATGCTACCCACCAATGTGGCGGCTCTACCTCTACCAATTATCGATGTCCCTCACTGCGCTTGTGCAGGAACATCCCGATCTGATGTGAGAGTAGAGGGCTTGGGGTGCGGGAAGCAAGGGAAAGGAGTCAGGATCAGGATCAGGGTGTGAGGAAGATGAAATGTAGTGACGAGTGTATGGCTAGATGCCGTGCGAACCCTAGCACGGTCAAGTTAATGGTGGATAATAAAACGAATATTTTCCATCGCCAGATTGCTTTTCTTTTTTCCTATCCTTACCTATTTTCACTCAATTTCCTCGATAAATCATACCTTCCCAAGCAACATCAAACCCACTCCAACATTCCTCCCATCCATCTCCGCGACCATCAACTCAATCTTCCTCCAAAAACAACACACATTGACAACCAGACATTCAGCTACCAATATCTACTCTCATCCTCGCCCTCTCATCCTAATCGAACAACCCACAATGGCCCCCTCCGCGACCCAAAAATCCGCCGCCAAGAACAACGCGGACACGCCTTCGAGCACCGCGTCTGATATCGAAGGCCAGGAGAACGAGTGGAAGTTTAGGGCGCCGTATAAGATCCATAGTAATAAGAAAGATGCAAAAAATGGAAATGGGAATGGGGATAAGGATGGGGGAGAGGGAAGGAATGGGGAGGGAGAAGATGGGGGAGAAGAGGAATTCAATGCGATTTATGAGGGGGCTTGTCATTGTGGGAAGGTGAGGTATCAATTGGGGAGGGAGAGGCCTCTTGCGAGTAAATTCTGTCATTGTGGGACTTGTCAGATGATTCATGGTTTGTTGATTTTTCTTTTCTTGTTGTCTGTTTAGTAGGGCGGGTGCCAAGATGGGTGGATGGGTGAGCTGGTGAGGAGGGAGGGTAGCTTGTTATTTGCATGGAGGCAATTATATAATCTCGTGGATTTTGCTGACCATCTCTATTCTTCTTTAGGCGCACCTTTCCAACACGCAGCCATTTTCCACAAGGAAGATATTAACTTTCTGAAAGGTCACCGTACGTCCTTTCATGCCTCTCCCATCACTCTCTTCCTTCTCACAGATTTCGACCCTTCATAACCCAATTCTCCCTTCCCAGCGCTGACAAACTCAGATGACCTCCAGTGGTACGACAGCACGGAGAAAACAACTCGACATAAGCTCCCGTGTAAAGTTTCGTGCGTGTACTGCGGGAGCTGGATCATGGACGAGGGACGGAACATGATATTGCTATTCCCTAGCTTGATTAATTTCAAGGATGGGGAGGAGAGGAAGAAGTTTTTGCCGGAGTAGGTTTCACCTTGTTTTTCTCTTACTTGCTTATTCTGTTGGTGCGGTGCCTTTCTGGGTCTTTGCGCTGCAGATGAGGAGATGTATAGATTGGGAGAGATGCTGATACTTTGAAATTAGATGTCACATGTTCTATGAAAACCGCGTGGTGGACATCAATGATGGGTTGCCGAAGTGGAGTGGGATGCAGGGGAAGAGCGAGCTTATTGGTGATAGTCCGGTGGAGGCTGTGAAGAAGAGGAAGAGGGAGGTTGAGGAGGAGGAGAGGGAGGAGAGGGCGAAGAGGAGGGGTGGGGAGGATGAGGGTGGGGATAAGGATGAGGATATGGATGGCGGGGAGAAGTGATGGGTCATGATGTGTGAACAGGGAGAGGAGAATTGGTGGGAAGTACTATGCAGTATCATGGTGTCGTGAGGATTAGCGTGAAAGGAATCAAACACCTTGTCGTGAAGGAAATCTTGACAAAATTGCAGTCCCAGAGCGGAAACTGGTGTCGTATCTATCTACATACTTAGATAGAGCACTATATCAAAGATCCTACAGACTAAAATATCCCGGCTGTAACCTTATAAAGATACCCTCAGGGTCAACTTCCTTCTGTACCCTCCTCAGCCTCTCCTGATTCTCTACACTATACCCCGCAAATACATCCTGGGTTTTAGCAGCATAGTTCTGGTAGATGAAGGGATGATGCACATCCATCTTCTTGCCGACGACGACGGATCGATCAATAATGTTCTGAGCTGTACGAACGACTAACTCGTCATCTTCTGCTGAACCCCAGGAGAAGGATACCAAGAGGACTAGATTCGGGTAGTCAGTTGGATGAACATCAGTGCAAAATCTTTGCACGCTCGCTTAACCCTGAAATCTATGTCTAGGACATAGAATCCTATGCCAGACAGGAACGAAGCACTTACGCGTCAACGGCCCATCCTCCTCCTTAATCCCAAGAGCATTTCCCCCATTCCTCTGAAACTGCTTAATCTCATCCCTCGCCAAAGTCTGCGTAGTAACCGCCCCAAAAAAGCCCTCCAGCCCCCTAATCCCCTCCACCTCCTGCATATAAATCTTCGCTGCCTCCTTCAGGAACGCCCTATCAACCTTGAACGTCGCAGTGTTATACGTGACTCTCACACCAACAGTGTTATACTCATCCAGCTCCTGCGTGAAGCCGTATGGATGCTGCATGCGCATTGTAGATTGAACGGATTTGGTGTTGAGGTCTGAAACGAGCTGAGTCAAGGCAGGCGCATAGTTGATAGCACCGGTGTGTAATGTGTGTGTCCCGACGGCGTAGGCATTGGCTTTGGGCATAAGGGACAATATCCCGTAGCCCATAGCATCGTGGTCGTCTTCTGACTCCATGGGTAAGCGAGAGATGGCGGAGACGAAAGTGTCGAGGTCGATGCAATACCCGAGTTTACATGGGATGGTTAAGAGGAGTTGGGCTGTGTTCTCGAGGATAGAGGGGATTGTAAGCTTGAATGGTCTGGTCAGGGAGAGCGAGGAGAGGAGAGTGGGTGTGGAGGAGAGGAGCATGAAGTTGAAGCCGCCCCACCATTGGGGGAGGTTGGGATGGGTTTCGAGGTCGAAGCGGGTTACGATACCGAAGTTTTTGCCGCCGCCGCGGAGGGCGAAGTATAGGTCCGGGTTGGAGGCGTAGCTTATGTTTGCTATTGTGCCGTTGGCAAGGACGATCTGGGAAGTTGATTAGTGATATGTTTGGGATTGTGTGAGAGAGGAAGTACTTCGTAGTTCCTGACATTGTCACATCCCCATCCATAACGTCGGGAGATGAATGAAATGCCTCCTATTTATCCCGTAAGCTTATTTTAAACTCGAACGGAGAAATAAACTGAAGTCTTGAAAATATTAAGTGAACTTACCACCAAGTAAGAATCCCCCAACCCCAACATCGCCCACCCGGCCCCCCACAACCGTCAAATTCCATGGCTTCAAAAACTCATACACTGCACCCCATCTATTCCCCGTCCCCACATACGCCGTTTCTCTATCCTCCGACAGCTCAAGTCCATTCAAAAGATGCAAATCTAGCACGATGCCTCCAGGTGCCGTCGAACCTCCCGGAAACATAGCGTGTCCACCACTTTTGATGGCGAAGATGCAGGTGTGTTGAGAGATGATCTTGATAGCCTGGGAGACGTCTTCTGGGGAAGTTGGGTGAACTATGCAGAGTGGAATTGTGGACCGTGCCATCAAGGTGTAGTAGCCTGAGAATAGTGAAGAGGGGAGAGAGGTGTTGTGGTGAACATTAGGGCCGAGAGCGGTGGTGAGTGCAGTACACTGGCTGTGTCAATTTCATTTTCTCGTTGTCTTTACGGATGTTGGACGGAACCTACAGCATCGTGACAAGCATCTGAACTGTTCCCTTGGAAAGTGCCGATAGGTATTTGGGTGCCGAGCTGAGCCTGAACTGCCGCAATGGCTGAGAAGCAGAGCAGCACAACCCCTCTTAGCGAGAACACCATCATAATAAATTTATTGTGAGATAGCTCGCTACCAACATTCGAGTTTCTCAAAGCCCAAAGATCAGTTTACGAGAATGTTCAGAATGAAGAACGTCAATCACGTTCATTTTTAATCGTCGAGAGATGTCAGCACAAGACCGCAAGCTGCGGCTGGGGTCGCAGAGAGCATGGTACATTGTGGGCTACCCAATCAGCGTGCAGGGGTCGTCAAATTGAAGACTGTCAGCCAAAGAACTGGGAAACCCCTGGTCTGCCAACGCTCCGGGGTGAGATTTGGCTTTCTTGGCGGCTGGCGCACACTACTCTTTACTTGGCTCTTGCTCCGTGTGGTGAGTGGAAAGGCGGTTGGTATTGGTTTGACTGGTTTCAAGAGTATCGTCAGTATGATGTGACCGTCGGCAATGAGCTTGAGTCAAGAGTCAAGAGAGGAGATAGGATAGAGCACCAGGATGCTTGTCTGATTGAAAGTGGTACAGGGCGGGGTCGTTGAGGCGAGCAAGACCCACTTCCTCGCTTCCCCTTTTCGAACACTGTTTTGGCGAACGACTGTCAACAAAGACCTTTATCAGCCGAAATCTTGCCAGCCTGAACGCTCTGGAAGTCAAAGCTCTTTTATTTCGAATATGATATCTAAGACTGGAAATGCCTATTTTTGAAACAGTCTCATGGAATTTTAAATTGCTCGGTGACGCGCTGGCACATGAAAGTCTCCAGTAGCATGCCTGTGGAGCTTGCGATGGCGTGTGAAGTGAACACGGGAGAAGATCCTTCTCCGTCAATGGCACTCCATTTCATTCAACTATCTGTTCACGATAGTTGGAGTTTTGATCCTTTGACGGCTCTGATATAGTAACTCGCTCTTAAGGGCGAACATCTATGAAATCCTATCATCTTGTGGTTCATTTAGACTAGCTAGTATAATAAAAGTGGATCACACTGTCCCAAATCGCTTGCTCCATTCAATGAAAACAATTTCCAAAGCCGATAATGGGAGATCAATTCCAACCCCGCCAATCACAAGACCATCTGCTCTACTCGCGTATGTTTCTTCTACTGCCCCTCGCTGCATCGCAGAAGGCCGTCCCCAGAAATGTGACATTTGTAATACAAAGCATGGCCACCTATGCCAGCTCGTGAGCTTAATATCCTCCAAGGAAAGACAAAGGAGAGACTCCGCGCATTCCAGGTGTCGGTTACAGATACATTTTACACATTCTCGTCATCCTGCTTTTGTCTAGCGTGAGAAAAGGGGTAGATGATCTGATCCAGACTCAGGACCTCGTCTGAACTGGCGTTTGATATCTTGCATTTTGAAAGCCAGGTACCCAACAGCTAAAGTGAACGCTGTCAACGGCAAAGTCACTTGTAGCCAGCGATCTAATGCGATGCGTGAGAAAGTACCATCAGGATCTCCATTTTGATATTTGATGACATCTGTGCTGAAAAAGGTCTACAGTTGGACTTTGATCAGTAAAATGTTCGAGTTCTCAGCGAGAAGGATCACGTACTGAGACAAAAGTAGCAGGGAGATAGACCAAAGTAACAACGGTGATGATCCTCACAGCTATTGCTTCTCTATGCATGCTGACTGTCAAGCTTTCCATCTTGTCTGTTGCCTGGCCTTGAAGATGTTGCAGGATCTTGGCAGCGTTAGAAGGCTTCAATTTCCCAGGCTATATAAGGGAGCTTACCAGTGTTTTTCTATCGGAGGTTCTTCGTACTAAAAGCTGAGCACACCTAATTTGGACCTTCAAATCATATATCATATCATTTACTTGCGCAGAAAAGCCTCGTATGTCGTTGGCACAATTCTGTCGGACGGTAAACTCGTCATTGTTGGACAAGCCTTCATAGTAGCTTCTTAGCTGAGTGAGGACCTCCATGTTCGACTCCATGACCAACATTGCTTCATTGATTTTATCTTCGAGAGACTGGGTCTTTTGTAAATCTTTGGGTGTGTACTCTCGACGGACCTGGTTGCTGCCATTAAAGCCGCGGGGTTCAAGAACTGCAAGGTCTGTCTACAGGAATGTGTCAGCTTCATGTTAATTCCACAATAAAAATTGTACATGTGTACTTACTGCGTCCTCGACTCTGCTTTCGAGCCATTCTAGATATCCCACCCATGATTTCGTGGACCAATGACAGTAGCGGAGATGGATGGTCAGGGAAGCAACCAAGGCTTGTGCTGGAGTTCGAAAGGCTCGATCCATTGGTCAACCCTTGACTCCTGTGACGTCTTGAATGCTATTCTTGATATCTGTAATATCTCCTTTGGTTATAATCCACAAGGTGGTCCCATAGACTATGGCAAATTGATGAAGGATTGTGGCAGGCCTAATTGACCAAGAGCCTCCTAAACGGCTTGCTGCGGTAACGGATGTTTAGTCAATATGCTTTACTTAGTGCTTTATCTTTAGTTAAAATTAACTATAGTTTAAAAACCGATTTTATTATATTTATAGTTAATATAAGTAAAGTTAAGTAAGGAGTTATTTTATAATAACTAAATAAGCTTAAAAAGAGGTATTTAATATAATTTAAAAGTAGCCTTTAAAACTTAATAGAAAGTAAATATAATATAATAAAAAAGAAATATTATAAGACTTTAAAAGTTATAAAAAAGATATAAAGTATACTTTATAAAGTATATTTTATTTTTAAAACAAATATAAAGGTCTTTATAAAACAGTTAGAAAGAGTTATAAGTAGCTTGTTTAAAGTGTTACTTATAAATTAAATTATTTAAATATATTTAATAGATTTTAAAATTAGGTATATTTCTAAAGTAAAGAATACTCTTTAAATGTAAATAAGAAAGGTAAGAAGGATATTAATAATTAAATTTTAAATAAGTTTATCTTAATATTAATATTTATAATTTCCTTTAAAAGACTTATAAGCTAAGATTATAAGTTAATAAAACAAGTCTCACGACTAAATTACTCTAATAAATTAAAATAAATAATTAAATTTCTTTACTCTTTAAAGTATTTTAGTTCTATTAAATTAAGAGACTCTAAGAAATTTGAAAATCAAACTCTTTAATATTTTATAAAAAATAAGTATTTTTATAAAAGAGTTAATAACTAAAACTAAGTATACTTAATAGTTAAAAATAAACTTAAATAGTTTAAAGTTATTGAAGAGTATTATAATAAAAGAAGCTACTAAAGTTTTAAAGCTACTTTTTTCTATCTTTTTAAACGATTCTTTTAAACTAAGTTTTATAAAGATAGGTCCAGTCTCCACTTGATCTACCATGTCCAGGACGATCCCGTGCGTGGCCCTACGCCTCTCCATGATCCAGTCGATGGTACGCACGACGAATCCGATTCTCGAGTCCATATTCCACTGCGATACCCGCCGTTCAAAAAGTTGCTTCGAGGAAAGAAAGAGGATTCTGCCATTCGCTCGATCCTGATTACTCGAAGCAGGTCGTGAAGGCAGTAATGAGCAAGGTAAAGTATGAATGAGCTCAGATCACTTACACCACAAAGGCCTGACAGGTTCATTTTTTTGCGGGATAATCGCCCAACTCCCCTTGACAGTCTATGGCTCTCGAATCAGCGTCCCATATTTCCGTGATTGCTAGATATTTCTGCTTCATGGCGCTGTCCTCATTGAAGGCCAAGGACGACTCGTCGATACCTGCCGCTTATACATGTTAACCCTCTCGTTTGGTGACCTCACCTCTCATTCAAGTCTCCTCCCCAAATTTTTATCCAGATGTACATCTTTCGAAGCCAGCAGGTGAACTAATGTATAGAGAGGCGTTAAGACCTTAGCGCTGCTCGAACGACTCAAAAAGATATGCTAGTAAACCTTAGCAACGAGCCGGAGTAGAGATTAGGTAAAACTCACATCCAATAGCTCCTCCGGTGTTGCAGTAGCAGTAGCTTCCACAAAATAGACCGCTTCGGCAGACTAGCTGTCTAGTGAAGCCTCTAAGGTCTCTCTTTCTTTATTTATCATTTGCAACATGATTATGCTTAAGGACTTCGAATCTGCTGAGGTATCCTCTTTGCTATCCGGTTAATTAGTGGGATCTAGATTATAGTTAGAGCAATATAATGCCTCTTGTGTTAGGTTCTCACTAATTTTAATCTCGCCTCTCGAAGAGATGAAAATATTGTCTATTAACATGCGTTAGTGATCGAGTTTTCTGGAACGGATGAAGTTCATAGCTGCTAGGACCTGCGATGTTAACAATCGATCGTAATAGCAAATCTTCTATCGAAAATCCTACATACTCAGTGAATACAAAGGCTTTATCTTCATATAAATAGCCTTCGTAGATATCAATAAAATTCGGATGCTGGACTTGGAGTAAAGGGCGGTCTCCCTGGTCCCGAGACGCGATACTAAAGATCCTTATTACCCGGACTTCTATACTATTATTACAAAGGACGAGCGTGAGGCCTAAGGCCAGTTTAAGGAATAGTTCGTAAAAGTCCTAAGGGTTGTATTCGAACAACGAAATCTCCGTTAACCTCGCTGTCTAGAAATTTTTATAAGTGAACTTTAGGGGAGGGTAATCTGTAAGTAGTATTATCGAGGCATAGGAACGTTTTTTAGTCATTGGGACTGATCTAGTGGGAGTGTCTGTAGGTTTAATATCAAATCCTTCCCTCATTATATCTCTGCTGGATTCAGAAGCGGAGGATCTGGAGAGAAGGAGGAAGGGAGCGAGAAGATCTTAAAAGCATCAGAAAGCAAGGACGAGATGTTGTGACAAGGTCCACCCACATGGAATCCGAGGGCTACATCCAGAATGGTTTGATCCTGAGGTTCAAGATGTAACTTTCGTACAAATTGTCGATTAGGATACGGGGAAGAAAATAAATTAGACCAAAAGTTTATGAGGTGGTTGTGTTGTGTGATATTCGATGATGCTACCCAGAATGAGGAATGAACCCTATAAATACAGGTGCCAAGTGCTAGCCGATGCTGCGTCCTATAACGTGACCTTCCAAAGAATATCAGAGTGGTGGCCCCCCCACAATATAAACCTACTCTCGACCAACCTTTCGACGGTCGAGGCACGTAAATACAAGAATTTGACATCGGCGTCGCTGTAGCCGTCTTTTGGCTCCAAAGAGCGCAAACAACGCACCTCGATAATAAGTGTAAAGAAACGGAACCCGCTCACAGTCGGCCGAGCTTAAACCCAGTGGGAACTCCATACAACGACTGAAGCTTACTCCTCCGCACCACTCATTTAGTGAAACGAAATCTGCTCCCGCCTATTATTAGCCAGTAGCTCACAATCAGCCTCCATAGTAGTAATATTATAGCTCTTACCTGGCAGGTTGGCTATTCCATATTGTTAGCCAGGCACACATGATTAAACGCTTAGGGTAAATGAACACTTACTTTATAGCAACAAGTCTTAGGGTTCGCACCATATTTCAATTTTCATTAGACACTTGCCGCCAGCCGCTTTATTAGGATAAAACACTTACGGATGATCCACAAGGATGGTCTTGAAGACACCTAAGGTCACCCGAGACCTCACAAGTAGAATAATGATACTCGTCCTTCGTTAGCCAGCTTCTCACTGCTAGTAGCTCTAAAAAGTAGTACGTCCGTATAAGATACTCACAGGAAATCTGGGAGCAGTAAAGGCAGGACAAGGGTAGCCTTGGGAACGATCCAGCACAAGGATCTTCTTGTCGTGATACAAGACTCTCCGTCCCCAATGCTGGAGTTAATGGGCTGGCTAGTGCTAGACTAGTAAAGAGAAAAGTAAGACCGCCAATGAACTTCATAGTGGTGAGAATGTAATTTGGTATAAACGATGGTTGTATTGAGGGGGTATGAATGATGGTTGTATAGAAGGGGGAATAACTAGGTTTATATAACTACTTTCTAGCTCGGGATCCAGGCTTTTCTATTATCCGTTATACGGTTTTTTAGCTTTATATTCGCATCCAACGAAAGCTTATGATATTACATAGAGTAGGAAACTTTTAACTAATTAACTATTATGGCATTAAAACTTTACGAGGTCTTGTCCTGGCGTCCATTCGCAAGCTCCGGGGCCAAGGGACCTCGCTTCGCCACGGTCAAGCGCATAGCTTTGCTAGGTAGTAGTGTGCGAGATTGCCTTGGTTCAAAAAATGGTCGTGATTGTGGGCTTCGACCTCACTTACATAATCTCTCAGTTGCTGGAATCATCGGTTCAGCGAAGAGACATGGCATCAGCGAAAGTTTCAAAACTAGGCGTTGAAAGTATAAAGAAATTGGCCTATAAAGCTTCAAGCAGTAAGTTGTATTTTAACTTCACAAGGAGACGGCTCTGGAAAGCCAATCAACCAAACAAAGAACTGATATTTTGGTATATTAAGTTTCCAAGAAATGTCTCCAGAAAGCAAATCAACCAAACGAAGACCGAGAGTCCGTAGCTTAGTATAGAGTGCGCGTAAATAATGCGACAACTTATCTTCTCCGTTTCGTTATAGCGGTTAAGACTTGATTAGTGATAAAGAAGGGATTCGGCGAATCGGAGACGCCTTAGTCCTCCAAGATTCTAATTAAAGTGGGGACTATCATAGTTTAGGAGCGCAATTAAACCATCCTCATAGTCGATTATGCGTCCAGGAAATTGAGTTGCGCCGATTCGCTGCCTGAATGCGCCTGGGTCAAGCCAGAGGGTTATTTCCTCAGCCTCTGCTGCATCTGGGCCGGCGAAGATAATCAGCTCCGGAGGTTACCGTATTTACTGAAAGGATCAACTCTATGGTATTCATTCACAGGTAAGCTTGAGCGAACATATTACATATCACTGACAAAAATTCAGTGAAGGAGTCGAGAATGTTTGATGATCTTAGGGAAGCGGGTCGGCTGGGACGAAGACGGAATGGATCTTTCGTTCACACTCGGACGGGTGACTGTGCAAAACACCAAAACCAGGGCCGACTTTATGAAAGCAATGAGCCAGGCGCGCCCACCAGATAATTCTATCCATGCCACAGATATGAGGCAGTCGCTCGGGGCAATTCTAGACAAGTACTTAATGGAGCTCAAAAAAAGGGAAAAAATGAGCGGGCAAGCGAAAGATCTCACAGTGCTCGTTCTGACGGATGGATTATGGGAAGGGAAACCGACAAAGATGGGGTAGAACAGATTGTCGTCACGTTTATGCAGGAGCTAAAGAAAGTCAAAGGAGATCTGAGATTTCGTCCTGCCAGCATTCAGTTTATTCAATTCGGCTATGACAGTAATGCAACATTCATGCTGAGGCAGCTGGATAACAATCTCCTGAAATGGAAAGGTCTAGAGTAAGTCAATCCAGTCATATCTATTTCATTTTTTATCAAAAAGACTAATATTTGAACCCAGAGACATCATCGACACGGAGCACTCGAAAGGCGATGTTAACAAAATGATTCTTGGGAGCTTCGTATAATGCTTCGACATGGAGGATGAGGACGACGAGGAGAGCATCATAGAAGGAAGCCAAAGTCCGCCAGAGCAGTGGCCTCATTCGATGAGCCACAGATCGTCCAATGATACAATTTCAAGATACACCCCAAGCCCGACATCACCAATTGCTAGACGCCAGCTCTCCTTGCAAACTAGTCCCAATAGCATTGGCTATGGGCCATCTCATTCGTCTCCTGGTACAGCACCTACGAGGACTGACTCTTCGAGAAACTCTCGTCATGAGAGCGGATTTCTTAACTTGGGACCTAGCCCCCAAGGTAGCCCTTCTCAGGGAAAGCAATGACTTCCTTGAAAGGAATATCACGACTCAAGCGGAACAGGAATTGACGTGTCGGAGACCCAGCTAGAGGACGTCTGAAGTCAAAGTAAGAAGCAACAGTTCCTACTATTCTAGCATGATGTTCACTGACCACTATCAGGTCATGAAGCGACTGTTCATTCTCGTGTCATGTAACACTGCCCGATGATCGTTTACTAAGGACCATGAACGCTACTTAACCTTTTCCCTATTTTATGAGGGGAGGGCGAGTCGCTGAGTCAATTTAGGCATGCAAGCATTGACATGTACCATGTGCGATTAAAGTGAAGGATATTCTTGCCAGTGGGAAGCACGAACGTTCTGTCAGAACGAATAGCCACCCCATCCGTGTCTGCGATCCAACATGAAGGAATTACTTATACCATACCCACATCGCGGATATCATCAAGTACTGCGACTGCTGTTCAGAGAACATGATTAAGATCGGAAGAGGGATTACTGGTAAGCTGGGAGTAGGCGGTGTAGGGTAAGTAACAAGTTCGTCTCCGTGACTTTTGCCTTCAATATACGCACCACTACAAGCGCAACCCAGGATCACTATTTTCTGACTTGAAGATGCTAGGTCGACGGCGACATGGCTGTTGTTTCGGTCGCGATAGTCTGCGAGATGATTGGTGATGCTGGCCCTTGAGTAGCACGTGGTGCCCTCTACGGCGCCGGCTCAGCCAAGAACGAAGGATTCAATGTTCCTAGTCTCCCACAAAACAAGCAAGCCACCGAATTCCACGTCGCGAAATCCATCCTCCAAGACATTCTGAGAAATCTCAGGCCTCCTGAATTACCCAAAGAGAGGAAAAGGGACAAAGCCGGTAAAGCAGAGAAACCAGATGTCCGGCTCTGCAAAATTATCATCCCGGAGTCGCCCACCCTCGTACTAGGCATCTCATCAGACGCATTTTGGGAGTGGAAGGAGAATGACTTCGAGGTGAACAAGAAAGGCTTGGTGGCTAACGGGAAGTGGTCCCTGGCGCTTGATGATATGGAGAAGTTGTTGGACGAGTGCAAGATTCCTGTCTGGCTCTGGCTCGTGAGAAATGGACACTTCTGGAAGCTAAGGAATTGGCGAGCAAGCGTTTGGAGAAGATCAAGGCTGAGCTGGCCTGACCATCAGTTCAAGATTTGCATAAGAATGAATAGAAAGCAAGTGAGGCATTTAGCGGAACACGATAGATGACCAGAATGTTCTCCCTTGTAGCTTCTCAAATCTCTTCCGTGCCTCTCAAAAACCGTCTATGCGCACAATACTATTAACAGTGAAAAGGTTACGGCTTCGGGGAGCGATGTGAGAGAAGACATGCGTGCGCCAACGAAGACATCTACTTAAACGCTAATCACAAGACCATCTGCCAAGCAACTCTCTTCTTCCTCAAGATCGTCAAAATACCCAACGGCAGCAGATTCTTCTCCACGATACTCATCCCTCCACATTTCTCAAGTAGTTCCTTCTCATGCATTTGCAAGAGCCACTTCATCTCGCCTCTCATACTATCCGTCACCAGCTCAGGCTGCCACTGTTCGAGCTGCTTGATTGCCTGACTCACTTCCTCGGAAACCGCAACCTGCTGTTGACGTGGAACTCCCATCAACTCTTGGTAGGCGCATTGTAGCTCTGGGCTCACAGATTCGCGGCAAGATATGTACTCTTCGAAGCTCATGAACGGGTCTGTATCGCTTGGAGCAGAAAAAGGCTTTGCATCACCGTACTCATCTGTGTAAATCAGATGGAGTTGTCTTTTCTTGGCCTGCGGGCTGAGAGATTCATACCATGCTTTCGAGGCCTCATATTCTTCTCGTTCGGTTTCGAAATATTCCTCCATAATTTCAGATGGATCTAACACGCTCTTGCGGACGAGAAACGGACTGATGAATGAATTCCGGACGCCGAGTCCTCCAAGTGATTCGGGAAGGAAGATAAACGCATCTGGGATGTCGGTGATTCCAAACCGCTCCTTGACCATACTTTTGACGTAGCTGCTGACATTACTACCAGGGAAAATGCGCTCTTGAATTTCCTTGTATGTCTCGAGGACACAATCGATATGCTTTTTCCCCAAGCAATTGGCGGGTTCTCCAAATGTATGACTGAAGAAACGACCGATGCAGCTGTTCCAGGTTTGCACCCAGGACAGAATACTGGTTGAACTTGCAAGTTGCCTCGATAATTGCTTCACATGAGCATCCACGTCCCTCTTGTTGATCAACCATTCTCCCGATTTTGGGTCCAGATACAAGAATCCAATTGACACAGGACCACTTGGCAAGTTGGCTGCGACTTGTGAGTCTTCGTAGCTGAAGTCTGCTTCTTTTGTCAAGAAGACACTTCCAGTCTTGTGGTCATTGAGCTCCAGGCCCATAACTTTTGAGAAGCGCTCCATGGTTCTCCATGCTTTTGCACACTTCTTTGGTTCCCCTACCAGCCACAGATCATCGTGGAATCGGTAGAGGAGTGTCCCGCCCTCCTGATTGACTGCCAGGTCCATGAAAAATAGCACGAATTCCCCAATGAACTTCTCCAATGCATGCGCCATCGGTGTGCCTCGTACGCGGATTCTCGCTTTAGTGGTTGTATCGCCATCGGATACTGGCGACAGATTCAATGGAGCTTCCAAGAATTTCTTGAAGAACTTAATCCAGTCATCGCTCACACCGGCGAACCTCAGCACAGCAAAGATAGTGCTGTGAGGCAAAGCTGTTCCGAACCACTTGAAATCCGACTGTACGACCGCACACTCTCCATTCAGCGATCTGTGCAGCTTGACCTCAGTTGCGAGAAGTCGCAAAAGTTGCTGCTTGACTTCCTTTGGCGATTTCTTGTCAGACTCTTTGTAGTCCAAGTCTACCTCCCCTTCTTCATCATCATAGCCTCCCGCCCCTTCGTATACGGTCCATGGAATTTGAGACAGGAAGAAGTCTCGATGAAACATGTCTTGTCGTAGCTTCTCTACGCCTGCGCGTTCTACACCCCACCCACTTCTGTCTAGGAAGTACCTCCTCCTGTCTTTCACATCTTCGGAAATAGAAGCTTTACCCCTCCAGACCCCATCGAAGCGCACAAATTGGACCAGATCGTTGTGCGAGCCACTGGACCACATCACGCCAATGTAATGCAAGAATATGGCATCGAGGATATCTTCATCCATCATAATCCGGTACTTCCCATTGAGCTGTCGTCGAGGCTCAACGGGAAGTCCCTCCGGTCCGGCATCCCATCGCCAATTGGCAATATCGGCATACTTCATGTTCAAAACATCGCAAATCTCGGTCCGGGCAACCTCGTCTTTGAGAAAGTCTCGCAGGATGGCTTTCTTATCATCTCTGAGCAGGTCATTGGCCAAAAGTCCCTTCAAGCACCATTTGATGCTCGTTTCGTGGAAGGGGGCCTTGTTACCCATGATTGTGGTACCTCTTTTGGCAATCAATTGGCGGAGCTGCGCAAGAGCTTTTCCACCAGCATCACCTGGGAAAAGTCCTCCAAGATAACCAGAGATCTCCGTCTCATTCGTCTGTAGAGGTGAGAACACAACCGATTCGAAGATGTCTTTCAGTCCCTTGATACGGTCTTGCTCGACAACTTCAAATGACCCGTCCAGAGATACTTCGTCCTCCAAACCCGTCTGATCCTCGACCGCTTTTGGGTTTAGCCATTCTGTCAACAGCCGTGAGTACAACGCAGCTAAGTCCAATCTTCGAGATTGTACGTCCAACTGTGATCGTAGTCTGGCTTCGAAGTCGTCGAGCATTGTCCTCGGAATTGAGGCATCGAAATGTGACTGCTCTAGAAACCGACGGATGTTTTTGATATCTATACTCGAGGTTGATGCAGGAGGATTGAGGTACTCGACCCCCCGAAGCAGGCGTAGAACTCGTTCACGCTGGTCATCCTTGGCCTCCGCAGCAGAATGGAGGACCGCATCCTTCGATGTGGCGTATGCCTTTCGCTGCTTTTCGAGTTCGTTGATTTTAGTCAGGGTGATCGTCTTGAGTGTCCTTGACAGAGCTGCCGTCGTGGAAGCCATGTTGGATGCGTATGCAGCGACATGTTTCTGTGAAGGGATCATCCCTTCTATATACGACCACTAGGCCGATGACTCTTCTCACGAAATACATCTGCGCCCTTTCAATGATCTATGGGTGTCAATATGGACAGAAGACTCATGCGGGGAAGAGCACAGAAGGGAACGGAACAAAACAGAGAAGTGATGAGACGAGAACAGCGATAGGCAACAGCCAGTTCGATGTCGCCAGAACGGCCGGTTTCGCGCTTGAATTCTGCGTTACCTTGAAGGCTGACTGCAACGCAACTGATACCATGTGTAGAGTCACATTGGATGTCCAAGATGTTCCATGGATGTCTGCGCGGTTTCTGGTCAGATTGGGGGCTGGCTTGTGATGTGACTTGAATATCCATCGTGCCGAACGAGGCCTTTGAAGTAATAATCTCCCGATGGCAGTGAGGGACACAGGCGCGCAGCTTTAGTACTGTCAAGTCTATATCAGTGACTGAATATTGGCTGATGAAATTCCGTAAGGCCGTGATGTGTTTTTCGAAGGTTTGATGGATGAAGAGATCTCATCAAGGTCAATTCGTTACATTGTAATACTATAAAGTTTAGCGAGGCCAGGCCTCAAAGTGGGGTACTGCAGGCCCGTCTGGGCTTACTGCTTACAGTACGGCTCACTGGAAAGGCCCTGAATATTCCCCAGACATTTTGTTTTGGCTCTGATTTCAGATGTACAGTACTCAACATCAAAACATCAAAAGTTCAAGCCTTTCTCTGCACGATGTCTCCCTTGGTTGGGCATGAATTGTTTAGCCAAATCAATGGTTTGGTTGACTTGGGAAGGCACCTTCCATCCTTCGGATCTCCCGACATGACATGGCAATTACGGTTTGAGGCTCAAACAGCGTTTCACTAGACCTCGACAGCTCCAGAGCTCTACCAGCTGCCCATTGCTCTACCCTCTACTCTACAAACTAACAACGTTATTAACTGATAAAATTTAACTGATCTGCCATTTAGAAAGTGGCATCAGAGAAGCCCAGCTATGTGGAACCCGTTTGCCACCTTTCACTTGTGAGTAGCCTCCTGCCCTGATACCTCGCTCTAAGCACTCTTAGATCGAGTTCCATCGTCCAATCACAGCTATATTTGAGATATGTGCTAATGTCTCCAAAGTCCCGAGGACTTCCTCACCACTTTCCTCAAGTCTCAATGGACGACTCTACCATACCCCGCTACAGACTTCACCGGGCAAACCATCATCGTCACTGGAAGCAACGTGGGCCTCGGGCTCGAAGCAGCACGGCATTTCGTCCGACTCGGAGCTTCGAAGGTTATACTGGCGTGTCGAAGCCAGGAGAAAGGCGAGTCTGCGAAGAAAGACATTGGAGAATCTACAAAGAGAAGCGCGGTTGTGGAAGTCTGGCAGGTCGACTTGGGGTCCTACGAAAGTGTAAAGCAGTTCTGCAGCAGGGCTACAAAGTTGGATCGATTGGATGCAGTGGTAGAGAATGCGGGAATAGCGACGTCTTACTATACGGAGCTGGAGGGCATGGAGAGCACTGTGACCGTCAATGTCATTTCCACATTTCTAATGGCTTTACTACTGTTGCCCAAGCTTCGGGCTGATGCCATGAAATATAACACGACGCCGAGACTGGTCATTGTTGCTTCTGAAGCCCATGAACAGGTCTGCCAAGCTACCTCTCCTGCGGTCCCCCATACATTGCTGACATGTAACAGGCCAGATTTGTCGAAAAATCCGCTCCCTTGATCTTCCCCGCCCTCAATAACCCCAAGAACCAGCCCGACAGATACACAGTCTCCAAACTCCTCGAAGTCCTCACAGTCCGCGAACTTGCGCCGGCTCTGACAGCATCTGAGAAGCCGAAGGTCATACTCAATTGCTTGACACCTGGATTCTGCCATTCGGAGCTGATGCGAGACGCGCCGTTTCCCTTGAATATCCTCGCTCCGATTGGGAAGTTCTTCCTGGCCAGGACCACGGAGGTGGGCAGTCGCACGCTGGTTTCTGCTGCCGCAGCTTCTGAAGACATGCATGGGATGTATCTACAGGATCTGAAGGTCAAGGAGCCAAGCAGATGGGTTAGGAGCGAAGAAGGAAAGGAGGTGCAGAAGAAGGTTTTCAAGGAACTCCTTGGCATCTTGGAGGGAATCGAACCTGGCGTTACGAACAATATTTGACGTTGTGTCTTGTTGCTTTCCGGACTGGTCGAGAATTTAATGGAAGTATCTTCGGGCTGTCTCATAGTTGCTTGCGTGTTGTCTTTTGACATGAAGTATGTAGACTTCTCACATGGATTTGTCCACGATATCCTGTTCCACAGAGCTGGCAAGTTCCTTCTGGGGAGAACGCTCAGGATGATGGCCATCTCACCGTGGACACTGCTCCAAGCTTTCAAGGTCTCAAGCCTCCTAGTTGATGCTTTGCCTTAAGCAATCAGTGTATCTTCCCAATTTCAGATAATCTTGTGTTATTCATTTATTTCAGTGTGTCACATGTTTGACACCGAACCTCGTGTTTGCTGTGGAGTAAGTGGAGGTGTAACAATCCTCTAAGCAACCATGTCAACGCAGAGTGATTATTCACATCCCCAAATTCTCAGCACTAGGTCAAGAACTGATATCGATGGTTCGAAAATTGTAGCCAGATAGCCGCCGGGAGCTCCTGGGTAATAAGCTGGGACGTCTTAAGTCGGTAATAAATACTG
This sequence comes from Cadophora sp. MPI-SDFR-AT-0126, assembly GCA_020747065.1. Lineage (NCBI taxonomy): Eukaryota > Fungi > Ascomycota > Leotiomycetes > Helotiales > Ploettnerulaceae > Cadophora > Cadophora sp. MPI-SDFR-AT-0126. Next base: position 49,150 of record JAGMVK010000015.1, read on the forward strand.
GCAGTCCGTCCGTCCTGTCGTGTCTAGAAGCATTCTCTTACGAACAAGCTTTCCCAGATTTCCTGTACAGAAATATTCATCATGCATTTCGTCATCCCAGCTCTCCTCTCCTTCGCACTCGATGCTCTTGCGGCTCCATCCATGCCACTCGAAGAGCGACAATCCCAATGGACTGGGACCTGCATCCTCGCTTCCAACACATGCAATATCACTTCGCCGGTTGGGCTGGCTGGGCTAATGGTCAATTGCGCTGCCGGGGCAGGGCTTGATGGCAGTATTGGACGTAATCAGCATAATTGCACTATCGACGGCCATGTAAGCTTCCGTCTCTTCATGTTCTTGAGGATAGAAGATTAGGACCGGAAGGAAGACACACAAGGATTCGATGGGAGCTGACTGTTGCAGGCTTGTCATACGAATGGACTTTTCTCGGGTGTGTTTTGTGATTAAAGTACTGTTTGGTTTTGGTACTTCGGTATGGGACTGTGCTGAGAGGTCATGATGTTTGTTCTGGTGACTGGTTGGCGATGTTGACTCGATCCTTCATCTGTTGTATCCGAGTCTTAATAAATGGAGCGAACTTTGTCCGTTACTTTTCCTGTCCGGCAGTGCTCTAATCCTGATTACTTATCATTTAGAAGCTCCCACAACACTTGCGGTTCTTTTGAACGATGATCGGAGCGTCGTGCAAAAGGCCAAGCATGGAATCAACCCACCACCCCACCTTTCATCCTTCCGTCTCCACAAAACTACTGATGAGATCGTGCCGATAGGATCAGATAAGATATGATCAATCCGTCAAGCAGCTTTCTGCTGTAGCTTTGTCTTGTTTTCACCTTGGCGAGAATGAGGTGTTGGTCATACCGGCAGGAGAGTTTTCAGACTCGACGGTGGGATATCTGGTACAAGTCGATGATACCCCCCGAACTAAAATCTCTTTCTCCTGGCCTCTTACCTGCTTTAAAATCCATCAATCGAACATGGCTGATTCAATCGCTTCGCCCGTTGCGGCTCTAGCTATAGACGAGAAGAAAACGCCTTCAATCGCAGTCGTAGACGACTCTCCCGTCGAGTATAATGTCAGTGCAAGCACACTTGCCAAGACATGGTCAAGAAGAGCTCTGTACATTGCGTTCACCTGGTAAGTCTTTTCCAATCTTCAAGCCGAAGATGCTGACAATGGGAAACGAAGTCTCTTTCTTATGAACCTCTTCATGACGTTTGCGATGTACACGCAGAATGTATATGAACCGTACGCGACGAGTTACTTCAAAGGTCACTCGCTCATTGCAACGTTCAATATCATACATGGACTCGTGCGGATCGTGGGATATCCTCTTTTAGCCAAGACGGCAGATGTGAGTGTAGATTTGCTCTACTTTGGCTGGGAAGTTTTGCTGATGAAGGCTTGTAGCATTTTGGCAGGCCACTTGGATTTGCCAGCGCGGCATTGCTTGTGTCTTTAGCAAATGTTCTCTATGCATCTTGCAATAAGATAGAGATTTTCTTGGTCAGTCACCCGCATGGAGAGGACATGTTTCGAAGGGAGAGAAAGAAGGAAAACTAATCCCCCTGGTGCAGTCCGGCGGAATTTTTGAAGCTCTTGGTGACTCTTGGTGGAACATAACCCAGCAAATCTTCATCGCAGACATAACCAGCTTCGTCAACCGTGGCATCCTCTTCACACTCCCGGAGTCCCTCTCCGCCATTCCAACTCTATACGCCGGCTCCTACCTAGGTGAACACATGTTGCTAAACTCATCGTGGAGATGGGGTTACGGCATGTGGGCTGTTATCTTGCCGTTCTGCGCACTCCCCACCATTGCACTGATGATCTGGACGGATCGAAGAGCGAAGCAGAGAGGGATGGTAAGAGAAAGAGTCTCCCTATTGCATGATGCACCTTCTGGAGCGTCATGGGCTAGGAAGGCATATCAGGTGCTGTGGGTCGAGTTGGACCTGCCCGGAGCTTTCCTGTTAATGGCTGGTCTGGCGATGACACTTCTTCCAATCTCGATTGCGGGGAAGAACAACACGGGACGATGGAAGAAACCATCTTCAATCATCCTTCTCATTCTCGGAGTCTTGACCTTTGCTGGGTTCCTGTTGTGGGATGGGAAGTTTGCCAGAAAGCCGATCATCCCGTTTAGAATGGTGAAGGAGAGGAATGTCGTTTTGGGGTGTGCCGCAGCGTGTACGATTGCTATGTCAGATGCTGTGTACAGGACGTTCTTGTCGAGTTTTCTCCAGGTGGCGGGTGGATACTCGCCGGGTAATGCAACCAGAATCGAGTACGTTTTCTTTCCCCAAATTCGAATTCCAGGGTGGCTAACGCTCAACAGCAATGCTCAACGAGTAGCCTACAACATCGGCGCTATCGTCGCGGGTGTCAGTCTGAAATTTGGCAAGAATACGAAACCTTTCATTGCTCTAGGCTTCTTCATGATCGTCCTTGCTAATGGTCTGCCGATATATCTGACGAATATGCATGGTACTTCGGTTGCGAACGAGGTATCTTTCATCACTGTCAAAACTATACTTGGTGTGGGACGAGGTTTCGCACAAGTTCCTGTCCAAGTTGCTCTTCAGGCTTCTGTGCCGCATAGTGAGGTCGGTGTTGCGACAGCAGTCTATCTCTCGTCTCTGGGATTTGGGTCGAATATGGGAAACAGGTGGGCCTCCTCACTTTTTAGAGTATGAGGAACCAGAATGCTGATGATGTTTGCAGTATCGGAGGAGCAATTTGGAATAGTATCCTGCCTAAAAAGTTGAGAGATTATCTACCAGCGGAGAACAAGGCTGCAGCAAAAGCTATTTTCGGCTCCATTGTGACGGCCAAGAAGTGCAAGGCTGGAACTGCCGCCAGAGATGCGATCAATCTTGGATATCGAGAGACACAACGAACACTGTCGATTGCATCCTTGTGTCTGTCACTGCCTCTTTTCCTTATCATCGTGTTCATGAGGAATGTGAAGCTTGAAGAGGAGGATAAAGTGAGAGGTGAGGCTGCTGCTGAGGAGTTGAAGATGGTGGAGAAGATACGGAGAGAGGACGCCTAGGAGCCGAAATTGCTCGTGTGAATATGAGAGGGGGAGAAGACACAAAATGGACTTGTGAGCGGTGTATCGCTTTGCTAGAAAGATAAGAGAGACCGGCAAGCTTTCGCAATCGGCTGTCTCCTGTCTTTCGCCAAGTCAGAAACTGCGAATAGATTACAAGATGCTCCATTTTAAACCTAACGGCACAAGTGCCTCTTCTTTATCCATCTAGAAAAACATTCGCTCCTGGGTGAGTCTCAAAGTTTGCTGTTTCCAAGAACTGTCTGCTCCTGCACTGGACCTTGATCTCCATTCTCATGCTCTTCATCTGTCAAAACTGCATGATCGCGCTCTGGATCAGAAAGAAGTTTTCCAAACAGGTCGTCCATCTGTTCCAGAGTCCTGCCTTTGGTCTCTGGGTAAAAAATAGCCAGTACCTTCTCAAAATATCAGCAAAAGACGACACCCTGCAAAGAACGATGATGGTGTGATAGTTAAAAAGTACTCACAATGAATGACGCGATGTTGATGGAGAAGAATATGAAGTAAGTCTTCGACTTAATGTTGTCGATAGCAACCGGGAAGTACTGGCCTACAGCGATGGAACCGATGGCCCCAGCACTAGCGGAGATGTTGATACCTTTTGCTCGGACATGGGTAGGGAAGATCTGGATTGGTCAGTCAAGTCCACAGAGTCTCGGAAATTCGCATACTTCTGTTCCGTATACCCATGCATTTGGTCCAAATCCAATGGAGTAACCAAAGGAGAAGAAGAATATGAAGACAATACAGGCATAATCAGATGCTCTGTTCGCATTACCTGGATATGCGAGGGGCAATGCGCCATTGATCTGACAGTTTTAGTGATGAGGAATTTCTATGGAGTGGTGCGGGGAAATGAGGGGAGCTTACGAGCATCGAAAGGGACATGATTGCGGATCCTAGAAGAAGAGTTCTTCTCCTTCCCAGTCTATCAATGATCAACATCTCGATGATCGAGCATCCGATTTTCAAGGTGCTCTCGATCCCGCCCGCCATCAGACTGAGATCTTTTGACAAGCCGAGTGCGAGAAAGACCGTCGGGAGATAGTATTTGATAGCTGTTGCCCCACACATCTGAGCCATGAATTGCAGCACTGCACCACGCCAGAGTCGTGCGAAAAGATTGCGGTCTGTGACGAGAACGTGCCATGGCGCTTCATCGATGGTGTTGTGCAGTTCGACGTTCTCTTTGATCTTGTTCAATTCCTCGGACACGGCGTCTGGGTCTTCATCGCTGCCACGGAGGTATGCGAGGGACTTTTCCGCGTCGAGTGGTCGACCCTGTTCGAGAAGCCAACGAGGGCTGGAGGGAACATTAGGTTCAAGACAATATTAATACGTCAGTGAAGACTTACGTTTCTGGAACGAAGGGCAGTCCGATGACGAAGAGAAGAGCGGGAATAAATTGCAGAGAAACTGCGAGACGCCATCCTTGCTCAAAGCCTGTTGATGTCTTCCAATGCGAAACTCCATATCCCACCCTAGTTCAAGCTTCATGTCAGTAAATTGTCTGAGTAAACCATATGATGCCCATCCTTACCAAAAAGCTGTGGCCAGACCGCTGACCATGCCAATGTGATTCATCACGACAAGACCTCCTCTCCTCTTCGCTGGGGCAATTTCACTAGTCAGGTATCAGCAGTCATCTCTAATCAACAATATCAAAGCTTCTGACCTTTGATACAGTGGAACAGATGTGGAAATAATGGCATTCCCAAACCCAGATAAGATTCTTCCAACGACCATCATGGCCAACGCGGACTTTCCATGAGAGCCTGCCTGCACTGCTCCTCCAATGCAGGTAACGACTGTGCCAGTGAGAGCAGCATATCTTCTCCCCAGCTTGTCACTCGCCATTCCAGACAGGAAAACATAGCTCGTCCAGGTTCCCAGATAATAAATAGCAGTGATCAGTCCTTTCTGGGCAGCAGTTGGCTTGTGGAGAGCTTTGATGAAGCCGGGATTGACGTAGATGGGAGCGATAATTCCAATGTTATACCTATGAAAATTGTAAGCTTATGGGTTTCCAAGAAGACATGCTCGGACTGCTGGGCATATCGAGGTGAGGTTGGAATAAAGTTTAGCCAGGTCCTGTACATACCCCCATAGAAATGACCCGAGGGCGAAGAAGATGCACAGCGTGACGAGCCGCCTGCTCTCCTTACTTGGCAACAAAGCGGAAGGCATCGCTCTGTGGGCTATTCAGCTACTGGGTCGTGGATGGGTACTCTGGGTAAATGTTCACGTTAAAGTTCTGAAGTTTGGCACGACAAAATGTGTAACCAAAGCCTCTCTGGTCACTCTCACAGTTATACCAGTTTCGTCAAACCTCCTGATATTCGACCCACAAGGACAATATTGCTTTTGTAAAGCAAGCTGAGCAGATTCCCGGAAATGTACGTCCGCTCTACCCAATCAGTCACGCACGCTCGTCACCTCGTTCGCGAGAAGAAAAGCTTTTCGCCCTGTCGGCAGTTAGTTATGGTATGATTCAGCTGCGCGTGATGGACCATCAAGCCAATTATCAGTTATTTGAAGTTCCCCCGAACGGCCAGATGTGGAAGCGGAGTCCAAGCCAACGGGAGTGTTGGGACGAGGCGCACATGGTTACATGCAGTGGCCCGTCTCTGCTCCCCGCTTTTTGAGTCCAGGCTCTGACAGGATTGGTGAAGATAACTCGATAGGGATGAAATGTCACCGCCACCAACTAGACGAGGTACAAGTGGCTTTTAGAGACTGTATTTTCGTAGCCAGCAATGTGGTCTAGGCCTCAAAGTCTCGAGAGAAGATATGACTAGTCAAAGTCATAAATTGATGACGAATCCCTTAATTGCGAAGGAGGCTTATATGCTGGACAGATGGATATTCACAAAACACGGAACCCAAAGACCTCCAAAGTCTTGCTTTCTCCAAAGAGGAAATTTACATCGTGATAAAATATGGTGCCAAATGAGTGAGATGGCCCTCCAAATGAGTTGAGTTCACTCTTGTGAGAAGCCTTTCCTCGTTTCGCCCACTTTTGACTTTCCACATTCGGCCGTAGATACGGGGCAGTTGAGAGTCGGCCGAGCATGACCCATTCCGCATCTAATAATCACTGTGAAGTAATAAAGTATTTCCTGGATGCACACTGACAGGACGAATTTCAAATTCAATTTTTATGGACATTTCCTTCTGATGAAAGAAAGGCCTCCCAGTTCTCTCAACCGCTGACACAATGTCTCCAGTCATTCGAGCCTGCCCATCTTTGACCATTCAGCCCCTTTCACTCGACTTAGCAAAGAAGTCACTCCTTGGAGCTGAAGTAATCTTGAGTTCTGACCTACCCCAATTGATCTCTCCCCAAAATTTGACACCGGAAGACGTCTCAGTACTCAGGCAAGCGCTCTACGACCACTCGGTCCTCGTGATCAAGAAGCAGAAGGGCATTGAGCCAAGCACCCTTCCTCAACTGGCAAAGATCTGGGACGAGAAAATAGTAGATATGCATTCTGGAGGTAGCAAAGCAGTGACAGACCCGAAGAACATTCTCAGCAGGAATGCAGCTGTGAGGACTCCGAGCTGCCGCAATGTGACGGTGATCGGGAATGGGCAATTTGATGGATACATGGGGATTGAGAAACTCAATTTGATACATGTGGTGAGTTTCCTGTCTTAATTAAAATTGATTGGACTTATGGTGTGCAGAATCATACGGAATTCCACGAAACACCGTTGAGCTACCATGAAATCGAGAATGGGCAGACCAGATTCTATAGATGGCACATGGATATGCCTTGTTACGAGACGCTTCCTGGAAAAGTCACATTGATCCACGGCATAGAGATACCCAAAGCTCCAGACCAAAAAGTGGTATTCGAAGATGGGAGTATTCTGCCTCTTACTGCTGGTGCTACTGCTTGTATGTGTCCTGCATCTCGGGTACCTTCGCTGACCCAGAATACAGTTGTTTCAGGAGCTCTGGCATTTTCACTACTTTCTCCAGAAGAACAAATTTTCGCTCTCAACACAGTAGTCCAGTACGCACCGCGGCCATATGAGTGGATCAGAAACTGCAAAGCCACGTCTGATGGCCTCACCATCGCTGGCGCAGGAAATGAGATCCCACTGGATGAGTTACCACCTTGGAAACTCGAAAACGTACAATCACATCCTGTCAGCCTTTCCATTCATTGTTACTTACTTAGTCTGACTTCACTTCTCAGATGGTTTGGCGAAACCCAGGCCGTCCTAGTCAGCCACACCTTCAAATACTCGGCGCATGTGTTCGATCCCTCAAGACGACAGATTCTCTGACTGGAGAATCAAGTAGCATTGATGATTTGGACGAAGTGAGGCGAATATGTCGTTCCCTTATGAAGAAAGCAATATCGGCGGACTACATCTACGCCCATGCGTGGGAGGAAGGAGATTTGGTTATATTTCATAACCAGGGCGTTTTACATTCGATAACTGGACAGCTGAAAGATGAGAAACGATTGCTGTGGCAATGTACTATGGCTAGCTCTGCGCCTCCAGAGAAACTCGCCACGGAGTGGTGACAGAGCGCATCTGGCTCTGACAGCCTGGGCTCAGGCGTCCAACCTATCTGCTAGTGAAGAAAGTACTTTTCAGATATTCTGTTGAAGCTGGGACTCCAGATCAGATTACCCAGATAGCAAATTCATGAATAGAGGCCTCTTATCTTGCTGGAGTAACATGAAGAGCCTCTTCATTGTTCAGTCACGTGTAAATGAGATGTTGGGATTAAATTGAGATTGATTGAGGACCTGAGGTTCGAACGGGAAATGAGATCGTTGCTCACTCAACGAACTTTGGTGTTCGGTTTGGGTCACTACATGATCGATCTCTGGTATTGATCTTGTTGAAAATCGGAAGCGAGCTTAGCGAAGGGCTTAAAAAGGGGTATGTGACATAAAATCGCATTACTTACCTCCGCAGAGTCCACATGTAAGTTAATTTGTTTCTCATGGGCGTAAAGTGACTAGCTGCTCGGGACTTGTGATTTGAAGTAGTCATCGGAGCTATTGTTGTTAGCACCGATACATCCGAAACCATGACTAGATAAAATGACGATGCACACGTGCATGATTTTGTTGTATCATAAAGGCATCGGATGAAGGTATTTTTTCATCTCCTGCGATACAATAACCACATTCACAGCATGGAATTCAAACCCAATCCTATGGTAAATGGACCGTATGCACTGAGATCCCGAGTCCTTTCACTAACTCAGTTGCAGGATCTGCATTTACAAAGACCATCCACAGCGATACATATGACTTCATCGACTCCTCAAAAGTCAACCATGTAGGAAGGTCTGTTCTCATAACAGGCGCCTCGAGCGGAATTGGTCTTGCCACAGCTTGCTCCTTCGCACGAGCTGGTACCTTTCTGATTGCTCTCACCTCTATCGAGCCCTTTCCCACATATGTCATTGAATTCATTTCCGAGGCAGCGGAAAGCTGCAACCACCCGCCACCAACGCTTAGAAGCTACTATCTAGATGTCAATGACATCGCATTCATCACATTTACTGTGGAAGACATCACCACAAATTTCGGAAAACTCGATGTCCTAGTGAACAACGCAGGCTTCATGCCAACTCCCTCACCTATCGCGGAATCCGACGACGAGACGTACTGGCGCACATTCGAGATCAACATCCGAGGCACGTACCGGATGACGAAAGTCCTATTGCCATTATTACTGTCTACCCCTAACGGTCTCAAGACTATCGTGAACTTAAGCTCTATTGCAGCGCATAACTTGCGATCAGATTCGAGTGCGTATGGAATGACGAAGCTCGCGATTTTGAGGTTTACAGAATCCTTGTGTCAGGAGAATCAGGGAGATGGCTTGATTGCATTCTGTGTCCATCCCGGGGCTATCATGACGAAACTGGCGGAGGCTATGCCTAAGGAGACGCATGCGGGTGAGAAACTTTTTATCCAAATGTGATGGAGAGGAGTGCTGACGAGGTCTTGCAGGATTGAGTGACAGGCCTGCTTTGGCGGGAGATACGATCGCATTCTTAACAGAAGGGAGAAGACAGTGGTTGAATGCTAGATATGTGAGTGCACAATGGGATATGGCAGAGTTTCTAGACAAGAAAGACGAAATTGTTGTAGGCGACAAGCTGAAGATGAGGATGGTCTTGTGAAATAAGTGGAAATCAAAAGGGCCAATTCGATGCTCTCAATTCTTTTGTGGCACGAGAAGTACCCAATGCTATGCCATGTACTTGCTTCATTAATGGTTCATGGCTCGCTTGGTAGTTATGTTTGTTGACACTGGAAATTACCCCTATTCAAAGTCGCTAATCGGCTGCGCTAGCGGATCGACCTTCCCTGGAATTCGACTCGCATTTCAGCGCAAGCTCCCATCCCACCTTCACACGACTGAGCTACAAATATTCTGCCTTCGCCCAATAGACCTTCACGATGTTCACTTCAGCAAATGATTATTGCTTGCGATCGCAATGGCGCAACAAGCCCCATCCAAGGAGTCTAGCATCCTGATCGTTGGCGCAGGCGTGTTTGGCCTTTCAACTGCCCTCCATCTCGCTCAAGATGGATATACCAACATCACAGTCCTTGATCGGGCATCTGTTCCAAGCCCATTTTCTGCTGGAAACGATCTCAATAAGATAGTCAGAGCAGAGTATGAGGATCCGTTCTACACTGAACTGGCGCTGGTATGCTGCTCTACTGCGCTGTGCCCCACTGTTCAGACAGACCAGCTTGCTAACTTCTGTTCTACACAGGACGCAATCAAGCAATGGCAGACCCAATTTTGGGCACCATACTATATTGCGACCGGCTACCTCCTCGCAACATCTCCCAAAGCACCGCAGAAATCTCGCATATCTCTCCAAAAATCCTTAGCTTCAATCAAAGATCACCCCGCGTTTCCATCCGGCTCATTCTCAACCATTGAATCAGCGGAGAACACAAGGAAGCAATTTCCTATGCTACAAGGAAAGATGGATGGCTGGGAGGGATATCTCAATCGCTATGCGGGTTATGCGAGAGCTGCGAAAGCACTCGAACATGCCGCCAAAGCGTGTGTTGGGTTGGGTGTGAAGCTTGTCACTGGGGAGAGCGGATATGCCACTGAGCTGCTTTACGAGGTTGGAAATAAGAAGAGATGTACCGGTGTCAAGACTGCGGATGGCACGGTTTATCGAGCGGCGAGGACAATTCTATGCCTTGGGGCACATATCGGTACGCTTCTTCCCACGATTGCACCACAAATAACGGCAAAATCATGGTCGGTGGCGCACATACAACTCAGTCCTACAGAAGCAGCGAGAATGGAAGGATGCCCTGTAGTCAATTGCAGAGATCTTGGATTCTTCTTCGAGCCAGACCCGGACACAGGAATGATCAAATTCAGTGCAAATGGTGCGGGGTACACGAATTATGTTACTCGGCCTGGAGATAGTGCACCTGTGTCGGTGCCACCAACGTCCAATAAAGGAATACCGATGGAGGACGAAGACCTTATCAAGCAACTGATTGACGAAGCCCTACCTCAATTTTCTGGGAGAGAACTGTTCAAGAAGTTTATCTGCTGGTGCTCCGACACAGCAGACTCAGAGTACATAATTGACTTTGTGCCTGGTACCGAAGGACTCATGGTCGCTGCAGGAGACAGTGGGCATGCATTCAAGATGCTCCCAGTTGCTGGACAGTGGATTAAACGTGCATTGCTGGAAGGCGAGCAGAAGACCCTGAGATGGAGATGGAAGGAGGTCCCATCTGATAGCGATGATATCTCGTGGAGAGTTGGAAAGGTTAAGGATATCAAAGACGTGGCATTCGGTGATTTGAAGAGTCGTATGTAGGGACGATATCGCCATTTCGATGTTGATATATGCATAACGCCTTTCCTGTTAGATCTACTTCTTTGGCTACTTATTTTTAACCATTCTAGTCTCCCTACCATGTCTTCGACCGTTCACTTCCGACTTGAGCCAACTTCTGTCAGAAAAGCCCCTTCTTCCTCAATCCTGCGCGGCATCTTGTTTCTCTGCTGACCCGTAGATCTCCTGGGCTCTTTTATTGAATCTTTTTTGGGCCACGACGTACGTGATCTTAAACGTGACCGTAACTCTTTTTATTTATTTATATCGACAGGTATGATTGCTACAAACGAGAAGATTTGTTAGTGACGGATATTTCGGACACTGGCTATAACAAGTCTTTTCAGCTGGTTTTTGCTCTGGCGCAGAAAGTTTCTATAGACCCGATTGCTTCGATTTAGTTCTGCACCGAAGCGTGGAGGGCAAATAATAACAGGCCGATTGCAGCGACCATCCAGCCCGCAACTCCCCAAGCCCCTTGTATATCTTTCATCACCACATTCCAATAAATCCCAAACGCCAAACTACCAAAAAAGCCCACAATCGTAATGCAAACAACAATAATGCCCCAATGACGACTGTCCTCGAAGTATATCCCCCAGCCTCTTTCATCACGCCCGAACTCGAGTCGGTCTCTGAGCTTCTTTGGAAAACGCGTTACGCATATCTGACTGTCGGACGCATCTTCGGGACAGTCAAATATATGCATCATCCAATTGGAACCGATGGGGGGGAGGGTCAGAGTCACCTCCGGGTCCCATTCGTACTCGACTTCACGCTTTTCGGGGGGTGGAATACGGGGATATTCGAGACAGTCGATATAGGACTTTGGCCGTACCTCGAACTAAAATTCTTCGGTAAGCTAGGGAAAGGCAATGGATCAATATGTCTACCGTACCTCGAGGAAATGGATGGCTTGAAGATAACTAGTCCACTGAGTGAGCTTACTTCTCCCACCGGAGTAGAGTTTTCTCAGCGACGTGAAGAGTTCTTGGTCGGACTTGGTGCTGCACATATCAATGTGCTGGAAAGTTGGCACCTTTCTCCGGCCGTCATTGCTCTCCGTGCAGAAGAGGAGATATCGAGCGTTCTGAACAGCTACTGTGAGGCTTCCACTACTGCCAGCGACAGCTATGTCGGTAGACTCGCGAAATGGTAAGCCCTCTTTGCCGGTCCATGCCTTGATTTGTTTAGCAACACTAACAGTAAGGTTGTTGAAGCTGGTACTGAGAGCGCCGGGGACACTTTTCGCTCGGTCCGCAACATTGGCGTGAGCAATAGCCTTGGATTTGCTCAATTCGTCTGCTAAGCTGGCGATACCTCCTTCAGCGACTTCGGTGTAATCGTCCCAGCCCAATAAATCCACACCTGCATGTCCATTCGATTCTCGAAATACCGGGCATCAAGGACTTTCCTCGGATAGCATTGGAGAGATAAGTCGGTACTGCCAGAGCAATTGCATAGTCTCTGTAGGATAGTTCCCAGCGTGGAATCGCTCTGAGGGATGGTGTTGAAGCCAAACTTCCATCTTGTATAAATCGACTTGGCTCAAGAACACCCACTTTCTCCTCTCCGCTAACTGCCAAACTTGATGCAGCTTTCTTCTTTGCAGCCTCCGCTTCAACAATCTCTCTAAATCTAGCTTGCAAATTCTTCCAAGCAACACAAGAAGTAAGAAAGTTCTTCAGATGTTTGGTGAGAACGAAAGTCTCCGCTTCTGACTGGTCTGAATCGCTTCGTTCGTCAATATCTCTCTGCACTAAAGTGTCTTCAGAATGTCTGGGCATTCCCTCGTTGCCATTGAGAGACCGTAAATACTCTTCCAAACGCTCTTGCTTTGCGCTGTTCTTTTCGCTTTGCAATGATGCCTCTGTGAGGTCTCCCGGTCCGCTGTGATCCAATTCTTGGGCAAGTCGTTTAGCCAGATAACGACTGCGTTTTTCAACGAAGGCAGCCGACTGTGCTTCAAGATCTAGTCGTGCTTCGGTAGAAGCTTCCTTGGAAAACTTTCCAATTAACTCCTCGAAAATATGTGAGAACTTCTGCTTGCTCATGACTTGTAGTGCCAAAGGATAGAGATATCCTAGTTTCTCATCGTCGCGGAGTAAAGCGAACAGTTCCGTGGAAAGATTCATCGATATTCCGGTGGTGGACTGGGAGTAAGTTGTTTCTTTAAAGTCCGAGAAAATACTTCCGTGCCCTTCTTCTAGCTCTGTTGAGCTGCCAGAGGAGGATCGGGGCAAGCTGGTTGAGCGAGGCGGACTATTCATTGACGAAGACTCCTGTTTTAACCTCTCAATATACTTCCTCTCAGCCTCGATATCATCAAGCAGATCCTCCACCTTAATATATAAGTCCGATTTCTCCTTTTTGAGAATTCGGTTCTCCTTGTTATTTGCAGCAAGTAAAGCATTCAGCCTCGCTGTGCTAGCCTCATGTTGCCGGATCTTCTCGTTTGCGGCATCGAGGGCTTCTTGCACAGCAGAGAGATTATGGCGCTGAACTTCGGTTTCTCTGTCTGACAAGTGGCTAGATGCATTATGAGATAAATCAAGCGTATTTCTGAGAGAGGCTCGGTCGTTAGCGCTAGAAGACGCTGAGCCGATGCCCGAGCCACGAGAGCTAGAGCGGTGCTGATGAGATGGAGAATCTTTGGTGCCACGCTCGTAGTGGACTTTCTTTTTTTTGCTGGAGTTTGAGGCGGACATCTCAACAGGGAAGAGTAATGTTTGTTTGTGGTGAGAGCTCGATGTGCTACCAGCAGACATGTTGTCATTTTGACCCAGAACTGTGTGGTCACAGACATGTTGGGGGAAGGGGGGAAGCCTTGATCGCAAGGCATTCTTGGGGAGTGGGGTGCAGTCATACGAAGGTAATGAGGGCGCATACTTCATACAAGTAATCGGGCGTAGTCATGCAGCAAGTTGCCTCGCTTCTTCAAGACCACTTGCTACAGCCACAAGAAATGTTACGCCCTGGACATACGAAGGCAAGAATTAGCGGGGAAGAGGAAGCAGAGATGAAATCAAGTGCAGATCTTCTTGACTATGGTGGAATGGGAGAGCTTAGCTGCATGGGTTTACGCTCCTTCGATTGGGCCAACAGTAGCAGGGAATTGATTTTCTTAGACGCTCAAGCATATCAGAGCATAGTAGCTCCCGCTGAGATCACTGGTTTTGTGGGCTTTGATGTTGGAATTTGGTGGCCCCCTGTTGCAACGCAATTGTGAGAAGCAATCATGGTGTACTGGTCTAGTACTTCGAGATCACATTTATTTGTCCTTCTGCTGCGGATGCTAGTTCGGCCATATACCGCTGCCGGTAATCACAAACTTCGATAATCTCTAGGGCCAGGATGTTTCGTCCAGTCCTTGTGTTTTCTCCCCATCAGTACCGTCGGGTTCCCTCCTCAATTTCCAGTGGCTGACCAAATGATCTATTATCCTTCGTATCTGATCCTATAAAATAGAACGCTAGAACAAATCACGAAATCGAAATCCCATATCCAAGTCCACCAAGACATTGAGCCGTAGGTGCCACTCTTGTTGCGCCAACACCTTGGGCATAGCCACGTATCTACACCTTTCCCCTTCTACCCTCGTCTTCTTGCCTTCGCCATTCAGGTGTTCCTTACGGTAACTATTCTGTCTGCTGAGAATCCTTCGTGACGTCTGTAAGCTTGAGATTGTAGTTATATGAGGTAGAATGGCCTCAATGAGTGGTTAGTTGAGTCCGCCCCGCGGGTCGCGAAGTGGTAAATGTTAGGGGGGGTAAAAACACATCGATGTGGGCCGCCGATGTGTGATATGAGGCATTGCAGACATCTTTGTTCAGGAACCAGGCTTACCTCGCTAGATTCTAGGTGTTGATGTCTTGGGTATCATGCGTCAGACTTAGTTTCTGCGTTTCTGCTATATCTTCTCTGCCTGGCGCTGAGCTGCCATTTATCCCAGATGTGAGCACTTTCTGTTGTTTAGCGTCAAGGTTAGCGGCAGTTTACCCGCTCCGCCCTCGGCCGTACATCCAAGGAGCGAAGCAGATGCATTATGTGTCCAGGACGTGGCTTCATGCATCTATGGATGCACGCTATCAACCTATCTTTTATTATTCCTCGATCGGAATAACCAACATCTGCACATACACCAACATTCCAAAAGTAGACACGTACTGTAGCTTGCTTTCGGATGGTCACTACCAGGATTTAGGGAGAATGATCTGTACCTTTCTAGGCATTACGAGCTGACCAATAGGACAGCCGCGACATGCTGTGTTGGCTCGCCATCTGGATGAACTCAAGTCCAGGGCTCCTGCTGTAGGGCTCCTGCTGTAGTGAGACGGCCGTACTTCATGCCTGGCCTACCAGACCAGAAAAAGATGCTTGTCAGATCTTAGCTTCGCATGGTTTGCTGGCTTGAGTTCTAGGTTCTGGGTTCCGGGATCTGGACTGCATTCCCAGTACCTACCCTGCCTTGTCCAGACTCCAGCGGCTGCGACGAAGTAACCTCAGGACCCTCGACTCGACCATGTCGTCCCCGCGTACTGGGTACAACCGCGCTGGCTAAATGTAGACGGGACAGTAGAAATCTTCAGACGGCCCGGTTGCGTTTGCGGTTACAACTAATATATTATACCCCGTCCTGTTGGAAAGGTCCTTGGGGTGGTAATTGGTAAAGTGGTTTCAAGCCCGGGAGGGATCCGAGATGGAGTTTCTGGTTTCTTCCAGTGCAGCTGGATGGGCTAATTTAGTGAAACAGACTGTTGGTATTTGACATTTGAGGGGTTCCTTGCCACTGGATTAATTGATCTTGCAGATCTCCTTTAGTTAGAAGTCAGAAAGTGGCTCAAATTGAAAGAGTTGAAACTCTTAGCGATGGATGTGGAATTGGATCCGAACCGAAGTTCAGCTGGAGGTTCATGTTGTACGAGCAAGACACTGTGGCAAGAAGACGAGAAATCAGGACGAATAAAGAATGACTGTCAGCTGAAGCGACCAGAGCGTTCATTCTCTATGACAGACTATGTACGATTCGTACAGTGTATCTTTTCGCAAGCCTATGCAAGCAATAAGCAATCAATCAGGACCAGATCGCAACCCAGAAATCGACAGCGTTAACCCCTAGCTGCAGTAGCATAGCATGTCCATCATACCGAGGGAGATTACGTTTCCCTCCTTTGATATCATGTCTCTCATTCGTAAACCCAGCACTCTAGACGGTATAGCGGTAAAAGGTGGCGTTGTCGCCTCTCTCGCGCTCGGCGTGCTTCTCTTCCTCAGTGTACATCTCCGGTTGACGGTTGTTGTCAATGGCCCACTGGTTGCGGCGAGCGTTCTCGCGACGGAGGTAGAGAGTCATGAAGCAAGTGAGGAGGAACGACATGGAGACCGTGGATGCGAGTGTGACATGACCAGGAATGAACCTACGAGAAATCAGTAAGAGTTATTGGGGAACGAGAGCAGTGAGTAACATACCGTGGAGAGTATTTCGGCAAGAAGCAGAAAGCCGAGATGGCACCACCTAAGTTACCGAAACCGACATGCATAGCGATACCGACACCACGCTTAAGACTGCCACCGATGTTGTTGCCGTTCCATGCAACACCCATGGGTACCAAGGGGTAGATACCGGAAGCAGCGAAAAAGGTACCGGTGTATTGGACACCGGGCTTGCCGGAACTGGCAAGCATAGCGAAACCGATGATGGCGGAGGCCTCGTGGGCAAGCATGAAAACACCACGTTGCTTCGCACGGTCGGCAAAGAAACCGGTGCCGATGGTGAAAATACAAGCGACGACGTAAGGGGGAACGGTCATAAGCTGACTGTTTTCATTGGAGTAACCCATATTCTTGACAATGCTGTGGCAAGCATTAGTTACATGCCAACGGAACGAGATTGGCGGACCACTTACGTTGGCAGGAACAGAGAGATGGAGTACAGAGGGGTGTAGATGCCGATGGTGATCAACATGTGCACGTAAATCTTCCAGTCCTTGAGAGCGTCGGCAGCATACTTCAAGTTGAACTCATCAGCGAGAGAGCTGCGATCGGCCTTTAGACGACGTTCAACTTCCGTGCGCTCCTCCTCAGTAAGAAACTTGGCACTGCATCATGTTAGCACGGATCGTGAGATCAAAATGCGTAAACATACGTGCGAGGATAATCGTTGATAGCCCAGTAAGCAACGAAGGCGACGAGCAGAGTGGCGATACCCTCCAAGATGAAGATCCAAGACCATCCACCACGGCCAGCAACACCATCCATCTTGCCGATACCGAAGGCGAGGAGACCACCGAATGCACCAGCAGCAGTAGCGGCCGAGAAGAAGAGTGCCATACGGAGACCACATTCGTGGCGAGCATACCTGGATTGTACATTAGATGTGCTTTTCATCGTCTAGATACGTGACTACTTACCACATAGTGATATAGTACGTAACACCAGGGAACAGTCCACCCTCAGCAATGCCTAAGAAAACACGGGCAGCCATGAGTCCATGGTAGTTATGGACGAACCCCATGCAGATGGTGCAAATTGCCCAGGCACTTGATTCTCGGTTAGCGGCCTGTCAAACTGTCCAGAGCGTCGAGAACTTACACCATGATGATCGTCAACCAAAGACTGGGCCGGAGACGCTTCATCATCATATTGGAAGGGATCTCGGCAGCCACGTAGAAGGGGAAGAAGATCGCCAACGCATTGTTATACTGAAGTGATTTCGCTGGAATACCCAAATCCGGGAGGAGGTTGAAAAGCTTTGCATTTCCGATGTTGGTACGATCAAGGAAAGAAAGGCTGGAATGATCAGCATTTGTCCGACGATCGCGATAAGAGACATGAAGTTCGCCTACGCGATTACAAACTTACAGATAGAGCAACGAAAGGAATGGAACAAGATGCCAGTCCAACTTGCGAAGAAGCGTCTTAGTCCTTGCGGCATCGAAATGGGGGGCGTCATCCAACGATGTGTGGGTGTTGGACGAAGTCTCAACTTCGGCATTGTGGCCCTTGGTGTTGTCCAAGTCCATAGACGTGTCGCTGTTGTTGATTTTCTCCATTTTGGCCGGATCGAGATCACTAAACTTCGAGGTTGCTGTTTAGAATGAGGCACGAATGTAATTCAAGCCTGTGTGGAGGGGGAGACCAGCTTATATCCCCTCATCGCGGGAGGGAACCTGTACCACCATCCATACACCACAGACTTAAAAGTCCGTGTTGGCGTCCATGGGGCCCCAGATGCTCATGTCTTGGTATTTACTTGGCGCTGCACAACAATTCGACATCGTCGTCCGCCCCTAGTCGTCCATGTGGCATGCCCGGCCCAACAATCTCTACAGCGAGGACGGTCCCAATCAGCATGCACATCGTCTGCCGAATGAGGATCCATCATTTTGAGTTTTCCTATCTGAGATACTTTGACGGCGACACAAAGTTCTTAGAAAGTATGCTCGACAGACGAAAAATGCCCCTATCCCCAGGCCTCGCTTGGAGCGTCTGATACACACTATTTCTGGCTCTGACAGCTCGATAGACTCAATAGTCAGAACGATCTCCAGCAAGCGCTTGCCCCGTCAATTGGGATTCTGCCGAGAATAATTCTGGCCAGGACATTTTGGATTATGCGTCAGCCTAGACGAACAACCCTAGTCAGATGGCGCTCCTTGGCGAATCAGCCCCGATGCCGGGTAAATACAGCAGCGTTGTGTATGGCTACAAAAGAGACGAAGATAACACATTGATATCTTGCCCAGGAATGTGGCTGTCTAGCCAAGCCGGCCATATGGAAGAAGTCTCATCTGGAAGGGTGGAAGAATGAACCCTCAGAATAAACATCCTCAAGCGTGGTTTTGAGAGGACGAAGCTGGGATTGAGTGGACTGCATGCAGACCCCAAGCTGAGGTGAGATATGGATGCGCGAAGACAATATGAGACTAAAAAAGCACAAGACCGCCATCAAGACCAGAAGATGCATGTCCAAGCTGTCAAAAGGTCGCAAAGCTCTTGGTGCCGGCATTGGTGGGAAATGTGCGTGCGGCGACGATGGTGGAGAAAAGAAGCAAACGCCTCGTCTCGTGGGAAGAGCGCCGCCCGCTGCCCGCACGGCGCTGGGCCATCACGTGAACATAGGTATCCTTTTACCCATCGGGCCATATCCCCGGCCTACCAACCAAGAGAATCCAAGAGCCTAATCGGGAGCCCCTGACACTTGGAGAACTTTAGAGGGTTTCTTCGACTGTACCAATCTTCCAGACTGCCAGTAGTGTTGTCGAGCCGCGCCTCTCGGTAGGGGGTGGAAGATGCTGGGAAATACCGCGGCGCTGCTCCTGGCCGGCAGGCCAATTTGAGTTTGAAATGCATCCTCCTGCATGCCTGACCTTGCTAGCTGGAAACAGTCGCCATCTGGACTGTCATCTGCAGCAATTTATAATAGATTGACAATTTTGGGGTTTGATTGCTTGTTTTATGTCAGGCCCAAGGGACAGACGAGTGGACGAGTGAAGGTTACACTGTTTCCTTCGTACTCGGAACGTCGGAAACGACATTTGAAGCCCTGTAGAAAACAAAAGTGAGCAAAGGAGGACAGATAACCTCGATCCTGAGTCTTCTTTCTGCTTCAGGCTTTCAAAGACCTGAGTGAGCCGGACGCCAGGAAGTACTGCCAAGTGACCGGCTTCCGACCGCTTCACTTGCCGTTGACTCGGCAGACACAGGTCTTACAGTCCTGAGAGAGGCGGGGTGAGCAAGCGTGAGCTTGGGTTGTTGGCAGAACGCAAGACCTAAACAGCACGAAAAGCAAGACGAAGGCGCAAAACTCAAGAGAAATATGCAATGCAATGCCCACTAACCAGCTTCCAAGCCCATCTCCGACCAGAGACACCAATCATTTCATCCCCTTGTCCGGACAGTCGAGCGCAGAAGTTGATTGGACAGTGCAAATATGGTAATCAATCAGAAGTCCGGCACGCAGAAATAAACGAGGGTGTAGAAACCAACACCTAAGAGCTTCCAAGAGTTCCAAGAACCGACGACGTTGAGAGAAACAAGAACGGGTGCGAAACACGGGGAAGCGAGCGAAAGCTGGAGAATCTGGAGAAGTGGATTCTTAAGAGTCAAATTCAACATCTGCGGACAAGGAGTCCCTTTTAAAAGGCAGCCAGCCATCCGCCGTCTGTCCGTGGAGATGGAAAGTGGAATGGCAAGGGCGAATGAGCATGCCCCTCTCCAAGCCGAACACCCGAGCAGCTTACAGCACGGTGATGCTATTCCTAGCCTTGGCAGTAGCTTCCTCGTTAATATACCTGGCCGATGTACATTCCACTTTTCCATCATTTTGCCAAGCGAGGCCTCTCGGAGGCTGGAAAGGAGAAAGATTTTGCTGGGAGCTGTTTCAGTTACGTTATTCACACGTGACATACAATTGCATCTCGATTCGGCACTTCACCTCATCGCCAAGGTAATGTGGTGTGACGGCCAAGTCAAGGGTTCATCAGAGAAGCATGCGCCAAAACAGACTGTCGGGATGACCTGATTTTTGATGCAAGGGGTTTTCTGGTCTGGACTCTTCCTTTCGGGTAATATACACGTGATGGATGAATCAAAACACATGCAGTCGTCTAAGTCTTTTTCATCTGGTGTCCATTGATGGCCCCAAGATCAATCGCACCAGGCCACTTCTCATCGTCCAGGATCGAATCATAGTGTTATTTACGCTGCGTTACAAGCTTCCAGCACAGAGCCACTGACCGTATTCAGGATGTATATGATTCCATAATGAGCATTGCATACCAAATATTTCACTCGTAAACATTTCTCCACGCTCAGCCCCGTCTCAATAGCGACCATTCGTTCCTAAATTGTCGTCGTCAACAATCTCCAACTAATAAGCATCAACACAGCGGTATTCCTCGCATGCTCGAGCACGTTCTCACTCCCTTTCGTGGCCATCAACAGCCCAATGTCAGAACACCCCGCCACGGTCCACGAACCCATCAAAACACCCACCGCTCGCCTCTCTTCCAAAAGAGCGAGGGTCAATGTCGTGATTCCAGTGGCTGCCATTCGTCCCCCAATCCCGGGTACGAACAGAGTATTTGTTGTATCAGCAAAGGGGATGCCGAAGAAGTTGGCAACTGTGAGCTGTGAGTTGATGAATTTAAGAGTCGAGCTGGAGTCGATCTTATGGGATGAAATGATGAGAAGGTTGGGAAGCTGGTAGGTTGAGATTACATACAATGAATAGGTGAGAGGTATGCCACTGCTCCTCCCATGACTAGAACACTGCCTACAGTTTTCGCCGCTGTAGAAGAATGGCTCATGTTAGGTTGCATTCTATGATGATTCGATCTACGCTGGAGAGCCGGAGAACTCACCATCCATCGGTCTAAAGAATGCTAGACATCCGGCCAGAATTGGAGCGCCGCTCCCGACAACCAGCTTCAAGATATCTCCCATCCTTCGGTGTTCAGGATTAGATATTGTGGACAAGCAGGTAGACGGTATTGATTTATGTCAAACTCGACGTCTGTGGATGTCGCTCGCAATAGAACGGATTCTTGAATACCGGTCAAGCTGCTGGATCGAACTTCAAGTTTGTGAGCCGAGAAATCAAGTTGAAGTCTCTAGGGATCGAAGGAGAGACACCTTCTGGTCCCATGAAGACGCATAAGATTGACCACTTCACCGTCCATCGTCCATCACCTGTTTCCAAAATGCTACAGACAACAAAGGTCCGTCATTCGCAAATGTCCGTAATTACAAATGGATGATAGAAGTGATGCCATGGTTGAACCATGGAGTTTCCGGCGTAGGCCCTCAGTAGAGTGTGTTAATGAAGAAGCGGTGGAGCTCGCGATCATCGCCAAAAACAGAGTAAAAATCCGCAGCTTTGTCACCATGAGCCTCGAGAATGTGGGTTCGGAGGTGTAGCTGGTGCCACTAGAGAGCTGGTGCTTACAAATAAAACTGATAAGTTAAGCTGCCGTCGGACATTCATGTTACTGGAGATGGGTGATTGTGCCGCTCGGACATTTTCATGCTGCCAGAGTCCGAGCTATTGAGTCGTTCTTTTCACAGCATGATCAATTAGGCATGCAGTGCGAGGCGTCCCCAATCTCACTCCTCACAGAGAACGATGTTCCGAACATATAAAAATTGACGCAATTGCATATCTGATCATCAAATGAGATCCATTGACTAAGCAATTGACTCATGTCCATCATGCTTCCGTTCGCATTGCCTAATTCCATCTCTCGCTCTCTCGGTAAGTCAGCTGTCTTGACGTAATGGAAAAGCTAATCTTCTCACCTCGATCGCCCTCTTGAAAATAAAGGAGAGTTTTTGCACGAATAACTCTTGCCCTTGAACGTCATACATCGGTGTGAAGCACCTAGTGACAAATTGTCGTTGTATTAATCTCTTTGTTGATTTGTCCTTTCATCCGTCGCATCTAAGCGAAAGATGTACACTCACGTTCAAAAGCCAACCAGTTGGTACCAGGCAAAAAGACCAAGGACCATTCATGCCGCCACGTGAGATATCTCACTTACCCATACAGAGGGCATTGAGGAAGCCAAAATTAAAGTTGAGCATATGGCAGGTGATATCGTCACGTTGCCAATCACCAGGCTCCCATACCACGGAACCCCGGAACCAAAACTTCTTGTCTATCTCAACTCACTGAACCCAACTCTGATCAACCCAATAATCGGGGCTAAGGACCGGGCTCAGTAGCGAGGGGTACGCATATTGACAGGCTCGGCATGTGAGCCTTTTGCCCGTTCCTGGGCACATCCACGTGGAGGCGGGGTTGTGTCTTGGTAGTGTATATGCAAGCGAAATAGCGTCTTGACGAGAAGCTAGAGTCTTAGCATGGCTTGCCAATACTGCTGTTATAGAGCTGTTAGAAGATGACGTTGTAAATGTAACTATGCTTTATTGGCATTTGTCTTACTGCTTGCCAACGCTTTGCTCCCACTCTTCGTGTTCCCTCTCGAATTTCTGCCAGACTCCGGCTTTGTCTCTCGCCCAATCTTCAGTCCTAAATTCTCCTGGCCATCCATACTCCTCGGTGAGAATCTTCTTCAACGGATAGTGCTGTACCAATCAGCCATTATCTAGGACCGATAAATGCGAAGAATTTCGTACGTACCAGATGATGATAGAAGTCTAGGAATCCTTGCCGAGACTCCCATGTAAATGGTAATAAGTCAAGACTCCTAATTCTTTCAAGATGCGCACGCAGAAATGACACTGCATTTCGGTAATGATTGGGTTCGTCTGGACGCTCCAACTGCATCTTCATCATGTGCCGAATTGCTAACTCTTCGGATCGTATCTGCGCCTCGACAAGTAAACTGAGTCATTTTCATCCCACATAAGATCACAAGCTTGATATCGAAATTTGAGATTCAAAACTCACTTTGCCTGGTGTCCAACACCAACCACTCCAAATCCGGATCCTCCGCCTCGGTTAACGCGACATCACACGGTAATAGATAATCTGTTCGGGGCTCATCTGACCACGCATTGCGCTCGGGATCTCTACTCCTGAGAACCTGCTCATTCCTCAAAAAATTATACATCCATCCACCCCCAAAACAAGGATACTCCAACTCTTCAGAGTCGCCCATCCCGTAATCCGTATACGGCATCCACTTCATGAGCGAGATGACGGCGGGATCGATGTGAAGGGATTCGCATAATGTGACGTTGATTTTGTGGCCGTTGGGAGGGGCGAAGATCACGGATTTGGGAGGAAGATAGGCGAGTTTGAGGAGGAGCGTGTAAATTTCGTTTAGCAGGGTGATGATGGCGTCTTCGGAGTAGGGTGTTGAGGTTGTGTCGATTGGTGGTGTTGAGGGTCGAGGGACCAGGAAGCGAGATGGGCAGGGCGGGGGCCATGACCGACCTGGGAGGCGGAGGAGGTAGAGTGCAATACTGGCGATTATGCAAAGTGAGAGAGCGAACATGAGTTCAGATAACGCAAGCATTTTGTTGCTTCGATTGCAAACTGTGTTGTGCTGATGAGACCTAGACGCGACGATCTTCTTTGGTGGATCACTGAAATCACATGATGTTCTGCTGAGACAGGTGAGTAGGTATTTCCAAACACGAACTAGTAAAATCCGTGAGAGGTGTTTGGAACATTAGATCTTCATGATGCCATGAATCTACTCTTTCTTCATCTAGCAAGAATATGCTTAAGAAAGTCTGGCAATCTGAGAAATGTATGTAATTATCTGAGATTTTCCAATACTTTTTGGGATACGGGGTACACATTCCCTTGTACGCGTCGTGTGATTTTTCGAACACCTACTCGCTAGGACTTTGAATTTCTAAACCAAATCCTCAGTGGCATTAGGAGATTTGACCGACCAAAGAACAGGCTGATCTCGTCGATATTGTGATACAAGTGCTCGCTTGAGCGATGTCAATCTCAACCCTCTCATCAAGTCTCACATGGAGTCTTTTTCTTTTCCATTCCTTCCCGCCAAAGAAACAGTGGATAAGTGCAGAAATTTAATTTCTGTATAATTTATCAACCCATCCTTCTACTGGAGTTACACGCAGTAGATTCGCTTTCTCAATGGTTTCTGCGAATGACTGTAATCCAAGCATCTCAGGACTAGAAGCATCGCCCTTGCATCAATGCGAAACCGAAAATGGATGCTCAACCAATTTTTGGTATCTTCTTGGACATTGGCCAGCTCAAGTGTAGAGGAAGGCTTTGCGGTAAGTGGAGGGAGAGCCCGGGAAAGTGGGTGGGTGTGGGCATCTCGAATGCGGGGGAGTTCACCGACAGTCCCCGGTCGAATATAGCAACTCCAGAAAACATACTTCCTAGATGTGACGTTTTTTCGGTCAAGAAGAATTTAAATCAACGGTACTGCACGATATAGCTCTTACAAAGTTCAAGATGCCTGAACGATCCATGGCCACTCCTGACAGCAGCGAGGGCCAAGTTAGTCCCAGCTCCGAAGGGCCTAAGGATGCCAGCACGAACGCAAACACAAGAAAGCGTAAGCGACTCAATCATGCTTGCAACCGATGTAGAGGAAAGAAAATCAGATGCGATGATAGACAACCAATCTGTACGAATTGCCTATCTGCCGGAGCAGAGTGTCTTACCACCGACCCCCGCCGACCTACAGTCCCTGCGCCGCGACATGAAGCACAGAAAATACCGGATGAGATCGCTTCAATCTCAGCATACCAACAATCCTCCAGCAGGTCTGTACCATTTCCCGATGCAACCCGCGGACCTCCCGCATCTGGCTTCTCGAATGGAGAATGGGGGAGCAGAACAAACCCTGCTACCAATGGATCTCAACGACTCAGGCCAGATTTATTTGCGCCAACTTCAGAGGTTGATCGCTCAAGACACGACCAGGAGGCTCGAGAGGCCACTCTACGGCAAGCCATAAGTCACTTGCCAGCAATACCTCGGTTTTCAGCCAGAAGCAGTGTCTACATCTTGACACAATGGTTAGACCTTGCTCTTGCCAGGAACGACCAACCGCGCCGATTTTCAGGTCTCTACAACGAGAGTCAGGACGTTTTCAAAAACGACTTCCGAGACAAGCACCAAGTTTCACTCACATCCATCTTCTCACAATTCGTGGATCGCCAATCTCTCATGAACCGATTCTTATGCACAATCAACCTCGTATTTCCAGTGCTGGGACCTAACGACTCGCAGCTCAACTATGTTGGCGATTCTTGGATTGATGTTGTCACGGCTGATTCCGACAGCGAAATCAAAATGGCTTTGCAATGTCTCTTGCTCGCTGTTGCCAGCACCGGTAAATACGAAAACGCGAGCACTCTTTCAACCGAATGTCTATGTTATGTCATGGGAAACCTAGGCATGCTCTTGGCATCAGACTCCTTGGAATGTGTCCAGATACTTCTGCTCGCTGCAATAATACTCAGGGGACGTAATCAGGCTGCAATGGCATGGCATTTACATAGCCTTGCTGTGTCGATGGCCATGACAGTTGGCCTAAATCAGAATATCTCCCAGAGCCAGGCGACTCTTAATGCGACGAGTACATCGCAGCAATACTATCGAGTATGGCTATCCCTATTCATACTCGACAGAACTCTTGCGATCGAACTCGAACGGCCTGTGCTGATTCGAGATTTTGATATCAATCTAAACCCTAGCGATACGGCGTTGGCAACCCATGATCTCGATAGCATCTCGTATGAGGATCAAAGGAGACTTCTAGCAGCAATTTTGAGTCTCGCACGATTGCAGGGTCAAGTGAATGAGAGACTTCTCATCTCACGTTCCAGGCAGGAGGCAGGCGGCTTGACTCTATCCGAAACAGTTGCCGAGAAGATGAGGATCATTGCCGAGCTGGATCAGCAACTCCTTTCGTGGACAGATGAACTGCCACAGGACTTAAGGTACTTTACTTTCCGGTTCGGGGGTAATAGTCTGTCTCCTGACATTGCTAGGCCGTCCGAACATTCTTTCTGCGAGCCTGAGATAGCACCTGCAGTGTCCTTCCTAGCCACTCAATTCTATCAAACGTATGTGACCATCGCTCTTTCAGATATATCTCCTCTTTCGGGCCCTAAATTCACAGCAGTTTGTTTCTGCTACATCGAAACTCCCTCATTCTGAACACGAAAGCACTCCACGCGACGGTTGATACCCACTTTGGGAACGCACCTTTTCGGATGAGACTCAAAAACGGACAAAAAATCTGTACGGCAGCAGCACGATCTATAGTGAAAATCTTGAATGACATCGACAAGACAGAAGCCTGTGTAGTGCTTGATTGCATCCATGCTCCGCTCGTTGCTATATGTGTCCTCGCAATTCAAACACTAAAAATGCCTTATGCCGAGATCGCTAGAGCGGATTTAGAAGTGAGTTTTTAACGATATTTCCCGAGTCCGTTGATGTTGACTCTTTCCATTTTAGTTGCAAGCGAACGCCATTCGTATGATCTCGAAGTCGTCCTCGAGTGGCTTCAACAGTACGAATCTTCATACATCACTACAAGCGCTTCATCAAGCGGTATCCTCTCTGGTAAATTCAAGATCGACTGTTGCTCAAAGTGGCGTTGACATGTCGCATCCAAATCCTGCATCTAGGATGATCAGATCTCAGTGTGGAAACGACATCACATCAGAAGGTACTCAATCATCTGAGCCTGCTAGCTGTGAACCAGACATACTTAGTGGGCTAGACATCGGTCTTTTTGGGGAGGGTCTGGATGCTAGCATGATTGACTGGGATCTTCTCGCGCTGAATTACAATTTCCAACCGATCTAGGATGGCTGAATGGAGTGGGGCCAGGGCCAATATGTGTTGACCAAGCAATTCAATGGTTCTCTTTAGTTTTCCGTCACGAACAAGTTTTGCATCCGGAAACTTCATTCTTTATCACCGGAATCTACACGCAAACATACCGGAGAAGTCCCGAATCGAAACACGATATCCACATCCCAATCTTCTGCTTTTACAGCGTTTTCAAACACTGGCCTTGATATATGGGATACCAGTGAGCTTGAAAGCCCTCTCACTCAACACTGGCCTCCCACTCTTCGGGACCTTGTGGTTCAGAGGATCCGGCTTTCCACCTCTATTAACCGGCACACCGCCAACATGCACGGCATTTGGCCAGTGAGTTGTGCTCTCGCAATTCTCAAAGGCCGCCTTCTTGCGGATGAGATCTTCTTGTGTAGCATCTTCGACAGGCATGAAGCAGGTGTAGGCACAGAAGCGGGGCTTCTGTGACGTTGGAGTGAGATTGAAGTGTGGTGTACGGGAATCCCAAACGATGAGATCGCCTGGCTCGGCGCAGACTTTCTCCCACTTGAGACCTTTGTTCTCGAGCCACTTCATACCCGATTCGGTGATGCCGTACCATTCATTTGTCCTGGCTAGAGTTAGACCAACCTCAACACCCAACATCGAAACGCTCACCATGCCCAGATCTTATCCTTCTCGTCCTTGAAGTTCTCATGAAATTCCTCGCTCACTAAGTGTCCACCTTTGCAGACAATCAGACCACCATCGTCAGGGCCATTCGGAAGAAGGTTGACAAGTCCTTGGAGACATCTGAAGCCTGGCTTCTTAGGATCCTGATCCTGATGTGGCCAGGGCTTGTTCGGCTTTAGGTCTGAGCGGCCTGAGAAAGAGAAGTTGATGCAATCAAAGGAGACAATCAAGTCCTCAGTATCGTACACCTTTTCGAAAGCGCCGACGACACCTGGCTCCGAGCGAATTGCCCAAGTGAACTTCTCGTGGGCGATGCCATATCCCAGACACATTCCCTTCTCGGTGATGACAGGCATGTGATCTTCGCGGAAAGTGGACGGGTCGTCTCGCTTGAATCCCAGTCCACTACGAGGGAGTCAGTGATACGTACTCAGGTGGGGATGTGAAGATATACGAACAAGTTTTCGAGCCACTGGTACATTTCCTCGACGTAGCCATCAGCTCTGTCTCGAGGAATGGCTCCCTTCACGACGGCAAATCCATCGCGGAGTAAGTCGTCTCGAAAGTCCCCGTATGTAACGGCTAGACCCTTAGCAAAGACTCTACCTGCAGTCGAAATAGTAGCTGAAGGGACTGTCTCGTTGGTAGCTGTGCTGGACGTAGTAGTTGTCGTCGCCATTGTAGCTTTTCTTATGACTTTGATTTGAACGAAGTGAATATTCACCAAGTGAAATGATGAGCGAAGCTTGTTAGTAGTCTCAGCAGCTTTATATAGCTAGTGCGGCCGTCAGTTCGCTGGGCGAAAGCAGATCCGATCTGTTTGTTGCCTCCTGGGCCCCATCACGGACAATGGAAATGGCCGAAGCCTCCACTCGGGGAACCCGTGAAGTAGAAGTAGCAATGTAACGAGTGGACTCATACCGCGGATCGATGCTCTGGCTGGAGTACGAAGGGAATGCCTTTGGTTCCAGTCGATGCTGGAAATCTGGACATATCTCTTGGCATGACTAGTGAGCCGAACCGACGTGGGGGGAGAGAGGGGAAGGGAGGCTAGCGAGCCGAACCGACACTAGCAAACCGAATCCCCGCATAGAATCGTAGCAGATGACTGAGGCAGAGTTTGGGGGAAAGTAATGTGACGGCTACTCATCAGTCCCTCTCTCTACAGGTCTTACTAGAGCCGGTACCAAGTCTAGACTTTGGAACTGATCCGAGTTCCGTTTGGAACCAGTCGCACTTCGTCCTTGAGGCTTTGTTGACACTGGATAGATCGTCATCGAAATGGTGGCTCGATAACTGAGCGCAGTTTTGGAATAATTTAGGTTTCACATTCATTAAGAAGAAATAACAGTCACGTCTGACAGGGCCTGATCTCGATTGTTTATTATTATCTCATTGCCAAAATTCAAGAGCACATATGATTTTGGTTGGAGGGCACCAAAGTATGAAGCCGAAGGATTCGATTCGTATAGGTCTTGATTGTCTACACAAAAGGCAGAATCAAATGACTATCGTACTTCCCACCAAAATGCAACACATGCCTTCCCTTATTTAGAGTATTCCCACCATTTCCAAAATTGGCGATCCCTCCAAATCCCCCACCAATCTGCATTCTTAGACTCTCACCAGCGGCGTACTCCACGCCCATTCCCCAGATTCCAATCTCCAATCTGACCACTCGTCCTGGCGCAATTTTCTCTTCTGCATTATGAGGATGATATGGCCAATTAGGATGCATGGACTTCGACCAGTCTATCGCGCGATGTGATGCACGGAGCTGGCCTGTTGGACCTTTGTACAAGATCACCTCAGTTCGTTTGTCTTCTGGGATCTCGGATATGCTGGAGACGGGAAGCCCTTTCCAAGGGATGTTGAGATTCAACAGCTCCTCGCCTGTGACTGAAATCTTACGGAGTACGATGAAGATGTCGAGGTCATCGTGGGCGGCGCACGACAAGTACAGTACCGCCTTAGGTATCCCAACAAGTTGTGTCGTTTCGGTGAAAATTTTGTTGAAAGAGACAAATTCTCCAGGGTCCTCGGAATTATAAGATACCATTTCCGATTTGGGGGTCAGAGACTCTTGGAGCTGGCCACCAAAGGACAAGTACATCTTGCGGTACTCCGTGCGTGGAAGGGGGAAGTCGTCCTCGATAACGTTTGCCAGTGGCGCCTCGGTTTCATAACGCAAAACAGCCATTCTGACTCTCGATGTCAGCTCCCAGTCGTTCTTGATTCCTTTCAAATAGCAATCGAAGAATGACATCAGCTCATCCTTGGCCTGCTCAACGCCCCATATGTCGTACCATTCTTGATATGGATGCCACCGTAGCCACTTCTTCTCTGAAGCGACTTCAAGCCACCCACGAATGGCACCCATGCCATGCATGGTATTCGTCCAGGTTCCAGTGATGTAGGTTGGAATGTTGATTCGCTTCATATCTGGTCTCTTGTCATTCCACCACTCGTTGGCCAGAGGATGCTCGTTGAACATGCCTTTGAAACTCTCGAGCCCATTGCGACCCTTCAACATGTACTTGATAATGAGATGATCGAACAGCTCGCCACCATATATCCCCCCTCGTGCAAACTGCTCTCTGTAGAGGTCACCGCACCCTTCCCATGGGGCAATAGCTTTCAATGAAGGAGGGTGGAGTGCAGCAATGAACCACTGTACAATTGCCAGATGAGAATTGCCCGCCAGTCCAATATTGCCGTTGCACCATGGTTGTTTTGCAATCTCCTCAATAAAATCATATCCGTCCTCCGCCTCTTGTGTTCCCATAATGACCATCGTACCCTCGGAGTCAAAAGCTCCTCGACTGTCGACATTGATGATTGCATATCCCCTAGGTATCCAGTCTGCCGGATCAGGAGCCTCGAACTTCTCCAAGCCACTCAGTGTGCCGGATGGAATACCCAGATTCCAGGGCGTCATAAGCTTTAGCGAATCGATGCCGTTGAACTTCTTCCCGAATGGACTCCAGCAGAGTAGAGCAGGAACCTTTTCCATGGTGGTTGGCCTGTAGATGTCCGCATATAGCTTGATTCCGTCTCTCATGCGTACAGCAACATCATGTTCGACCAGTATATCACAAGGCAAAGGCTTGGAATTGAACTTGTTCCAACCTTTGGGCAGAGTTTCGGTCCTTGGGTTGAGACCCTCATACCCATTTTCTCCGACTTTTGGCAGCGACAGTGGCTGGATTGGCGGTGGAATGTCGAACATCATCTTGAGTCGGGCTGGGATGTGTTTGTAGAGACTGAGCTTCTGCTTTGAGGCCGGTGGAGTGGAACGCAGGATAAAGACGACATCTCTGATCACTTATCAGTATTCGATGGGGGCACTTGTACGGGAACTTCAAGATGCCGAGAAGCTGTCCGCGGGACGCCATGACCAGCTTCGTGAAGCTTCACTGGGCCTCTCTTGTCATCCCCACAAGTCCTCCTCGGCTCACTAGTGTTGTTCGGCTCGCTAGACTCGGCGTCAAGGAACATCTTGGCTCCTTGTAGCACCCTCTTTCTCCCCAGTCCTGAAGTTCTTTTGATTGTCGACCATGCCCACCAATTGATCATGAGATCCACGCACACGAATCGCGGCGAAAATCAAAGTAGTGGACGAAGTCTGTTATTCTGGGGATCTCCCCGCCACCCCACATCCCACATTCCGTGCTGAAGGCCCGGGGAACCGTGAGTGCACCAAATCGACGTATATCGAAGCACAGATATAAACACCTCTACAATCCAGATGCTATCTTCGAAAGTCCTTCCCACTGCATCTCTCAAGAGCCTCGTCCAACACTCTTACTCTGTAATTCTAATTTTTTCTGCCTTCCGCCATGGAGAAGCCTATTCCTGACCTCGAACATGTTGAGGACGAAATAAGCAAGACCGATTTCGCAGTCTCCTCAAAGGCAATGCCGGGCGATGTCGAGCTGTTCCATCATGATCACATCGTTCTCATCCCGACACCATCTCCCGATCCCAATGGTCAGTATCTGTTCATTCAAGCATATCAAACACTCTAACATCGCCAGATCCACTTAACCTTCCAGCATGGCGTAAATGGGCAATTCTCATTCTGGTAGCTGCGTATAGTTCCACCGCAGCTCTGATGTCGTCCGGTATGGGGGCCATTCTACCAGCTGTCCAAGCGGCATATCCAGGGCAGAAGGCTCGAGTCAACGATCTGCTGACATATCCGACGCTGTTCATGGGACTGGGAAACTTGATAAGCATGCCACTGGCGCTGACGGTTGGACGTCGGCCAGTATTCCTAGCAACGATGGTTATCTTCATTGCTTCTGGGATCTGGTGCACATTCTCTCAGAGTCTGGGGAGTCATATTGCTGGGCGAGACATCATGTCGCTTGCTGCTGGTATGTTCTCTTCACTGAAAAGCCACCGGAGCCCTTGACAACACTCAGCGTGCTGATAATGTATATAGGCCAGAGCGAGGCTCTATCACCCATGATGGTACAAGAGATCTTCTTCCTCCATGAGCGGGGCCAAAAGCTCTCTTGGTTCATCTTCATACAGAATGTTTCCATCGGCGCCTTCTTCATCGCAACGCAATACCTCGTCGGCGCTCGAGGCTGGAGATGGTGGTACGGGGTCTTCGCAATCATCAATGGGGCAGTTCTCCTGCTGAGTATTCTCCTGGTAACCGAGACCAAATACGATCGCCCGGTCGATGCCAGCAGTGGAGCTGTCCATCTAGACTTCAATGAGAGTGGACTCTTCGAGCCGGGTGCCGCGGACCACAAAGTATTCCGTGTGACGACCGTTGCCAACCATGTCTTGGAACCCGAGAAGTTTGGTGCTCGAACGTGGCGGAACGATGTGTCTCTTGTCAGATCGAAGCCGCAGTGGAATCAGATCCCGACATTCTACAAACACGTCCTCCAAGGTCTCTGCCTCCCATCGATTTTCTGGCTCCTTCTCCTCAATGGCGCATTTCTAGGTCTCTATATCTTCTGTGCAGGTACATTTGCGCCGGTTCTTCTTGCGCCGCCGTACGGTCTCGCTTTCGATAGTCTTGGTTTCGTTCAGGGAGCCCAAATCATCGTCTGTCTTGTGTTCCTTCCAACTCTCGGCTATGGAAGCGACCTGGTCATCAAGTACATGAGTAAACGCCATGGAGGCATATTCAAGCCCGAATACCGACTCATTCTACTTGTTTTCCCTGCCGCTGTTGGAGTCATCAGTGCTGTTATTTACGGCCAAGCTGCGCAGTATCCCGGAAAGTGGCATTGGCCATCGATCGCTGTCTCGTATAGCGGTGAGTAGTTTCGGACCTCATGGTCATGAAAGAACTTCTTTGCTAACTCGAGATCTCCATCTAGCCGTGTTCTTCGGCTTCCTCGGCGCCAACATCGTCGGCATAACATACGCCATCGAGAGCTTTCCAGCTTCGCGATCGGCGTCTCTTCTCGTAGTCATCTGTGCCGGGCGAGGTCTCATCTCATTCGCACTGTCATATGCTACATTGCCCTCCATTGAGGCAGTAGGCTATGACGGCGCGATGAATATCGAGAGTAGCATTTGCGCTGCGTTGTCATTGATCGGTATCGGAATATACTTTGCTGGACCGGCGTTGCGGAGACTGGGACATCAGTGGTTCGGGATGGAATTCCCAGAAGGTGGTCATCCGAATGTTGTTTGAGGTGTCAGTTCGAGGAGGGTTGGTCTCAGTGCTCAGAATCTATTGATGATCATGAATTGGAGATTCCGAAGACAGGCTGTAGCGTCTTCCAGGTCGAAAGCCTTGTAAATTGTATCGTAATTGGTACCCAGGTCTCTATCGCTTTGTACAGAATCTATCAATATTAAACATCCCCCATCTCTGTGACGCTTTCTATGTTGCCTTCTATGATCTTACTTCCGTATCGAGCTCTATCCCGACTTGATTACTGCGTTCACACAACCTCTTCTCTTGGTACCAGACCATCTTGCTCTTCTTCACTCTCTGCAGACTTGCCAACGATCGCAGACCGCAAATTAACAAAGCACAAACCGAGCGCAACCAGCGAACACTGAAAAGCCAGCCAGAAATACGGCAATCCAAGCCAGAGACCCTTCCAGCTCATCCCTACGGTGAAGAAAGCCGCCAGTGCGGGACCAGCATACATCGATCCGAGAGCTTCCACAATTCCAACCAGAACGTAAATCCTAGAAGTATGCTGCGGATCGATGTAAGCCGTTAGAAGCGACCTACACAGCGGCGCTTGCCCGTCCCCCAGGGTAGCGACGATGATGCCTACGAAGACGATGGGCACAGTTGGACCGCCGATACAGAAGTACCCAAGGATCATGAGGACTGCCGAGCATTGCGCCAGCACGAGATCTTTCTTCGCAGCCGAATAGCGAAATCGTAAGTTTGGCGACAAAAGAAGTCTTGAGATTCCTGGTAGGATGACGACCAGGACTGCGACGCTGATGATGCCGCGGTAGGATAAGAGATACCCGGTCTTGGCAAGACTCCATTGAAATCGCTTGCTGAAGTACTGGATGAAGAAGGTACTCTTGCCGAAGAACAAGGACATCTGGACGACAAATGAAAACAGAATTATGGTCAAAGATGGTGATTTGAGCATCGAAAATGATTCCGACAGTTGAGTGAGAGTATGCCAGAAGTGGGATATGACACTGCCCATCGCGGACGGGCTTTCCTGCAGCGTGTCGTCGTCCTCGTCATCGTCCTTATCTTTCTTGCGAAGCGTCTCGGGAATGAAGATGAATGTGCTGACCCCTATTGGTACAAGTGCGATTGCGCTGAGGAGAGGGACCCATGGGGAGACGACTTCCATCATCATGGATGAGACGAGTGGGCCGATGAGGTTCCCAACGTAACTTGCGAGTGCTAGAAGGAAGAATGCGGAAGCCCTGTTGAGCGTCAGTCGATGACCGACTCATTGCTGGGAAGAAAAGTACTTACCTATGGGCGCTCGATTCCACGTCCGCAGCGATGGAATAGAGGACTGCTAGGAGGACTTGGGTGCCACCTCCGATGATCTGGAATATCGAACAGAATATCACGAGGTGAACAGGGAGGAATCGCCAGAATCGGATGACCAGCATCGTTGAAACAAGATACAACGTGGTCCCTATCATTGATATCATATAGACCGGCTTGCGACCGATTCTGTATTCCTGTTAGTATTGCATTTCCGGCACCATGGTTGAAAAATTATTCCCAGGGCGCCGGCCCATGCATATCTCACGATACACATGCCCCAAAGTGGGCAGGCTAGTCTGTCGTCATTTGCGCCAAGAGCGAGAAAAAGAAATTTCAAAGACTCACTTGTCAGCGAGGATTCCGAATGGAAACGCAAATGTCATTCCTGGAGGAGCTGGTTAGCTGGAGCAAAATGTATGGGAGAACCAACATACCAACTACTGCTTCAACCGCAGTAGTGAGTCCATTGACGTAAGCGAGCTCAGACTGGATCGAGTCAATTTTACACAGCGACTCGTCGATGTCGCTGAGACCTTTGATATCGCCATAATATCGGTGACAGAAAATGTCCTCTAGCAACCGCGTTTGCGGTACGACTGTGAGACCTCCGGCTGATGCTAGTATCAAGATATTGAGAGCGAGAAGTAGCACGATATTCCGAGGAGTCGTGACATGGAATCTTGATGTCGCTGCTGGTCGTTGAGGCTGTTGCGTCTCGGGCAACAACGGCGATGCCTCTGTCGGCGTTCGGGGATTGGCGGTCATGATGTCGCGTGTTGTCAATTCAAATCTTGGATATCATTTCGTGATCTTGTCGCACAACCTTCTAATATAGTACATGATGGCAATGAGGTACGAAGGTGCAATCATTGGAAACCTTGGAAAGTTGGAACAAGTACACGTCGACACTTTCAGGCCACAACTTTTGAAACCCCGGGAGTTCGGGGCTCGGATAAGCTGACAGGTGCGTGCTGGCTCAGAGATAGCGAGTCGGATCTCGGTCATCATGGAAGATCTTGCCCCTATTCTTCTTATCGCTGATATCAATGTAAATTCCTCGTTTCGAGAGCCAATGATTTCCTCTTACACATTCTTGCCCACGAATGTCTTGCGTCTTCCTGCCAAGAGGAGCATCAGGCAACTGATTAATTAATTCTCAATGAGGAAGGTGGTAAATGGTGAGACCCGTAAGCGATTGAGTCGAGCCTCTTTGACCGCTAACTTACTGGTCAACATCACGAAACTGACGACGACAAGTTCTTGCATTCGTTGCTCAGCGACAGGCAGAATGATGAACCGTCTTACGCACAATAGAGATGCGCTAGCCTTATAAGCATTTTGGAGTTGTCAGAGTGATGCTTGTGCTTGCTGACCTCAATAAAGTTCTCACGTAGGGCTGTCAGCAAAGAATCTACGCACACAAAATTTGGTCTCCATAGGTTCTCGACCATCATGAATGTGTGCGGCGACGACTCGTTTGGCCCTGGGGTGCAATCATCGAATTGTCGTGGAGGTTTTGACTTTACAGGTGCGTGAAATGGGATAGAGTTTTTGCTGTTCCATGCTTACCCCACTGTAGTGTCATTCGAAGAAAGCATTCTCACGATTCTGCCCGCGGCGTGTTTCATTATCTTCACACCTCTGCGAGCAATCAGACTTTTTAAGCGCAGAATAAAAGTCAAATCAACAGTGGTCCATGCCATAAAGTTGGTACGTACTCGATCCTTGTTCTCTTTGGACACTCTTACTCACAATTTCAGTGCGCGATCGGCATTTACGCAGCCCTCCAACTTACCCTAATTATTCTATGGTCATCCTCGGATGTTTATTTCAAGACACGACTATCCATTGCTTCGACAGTCTTGAACCTTCTCGCAGCGTTGGGGTTGGGCTTGCTTTCCCATCTCGAGCACGTGAAAGCCATCAGACCCTCCTTCGTCATAGCAGCATACCTATTCGTGTCGCTCATTTTTGATATCGCTCGTGTTAGAACACAATGGCTACTTCCAACAAACGACGCGATAGCTGCTGTTCTCACTGCTGCTGTGGTCGTCAAACTTTTGATGCTTTTGCTTGAAACTCTGGGCAAGAGGCGCTTTCTTCTCGCTGCGTACCGTGGACTGTCACCCGAGATCACGAGCGGACTTTTCAGTCGTGGATTCTTCTGGTGGCTCAACTCCCTACTCACTAATGGCTTCAAGAATGTCTTGTCGGCCGACGATATTTTTCCGATCAACGAAAGCCTTTCTTCGCGAAAGCTATCAGATGATCTGCAGTCACGATGGGATGCGTGTGAGTCCCCCGATAATAAATCTATGAAACCACGCTGAGACTTCCAGGCGATCAGAAAAATCGGAATGCGCTCATGAGGCAGGCAATAATTGGCTTCCGTTGGAGAATTCTGTCGATAGTTTTTCCAAGACTCTGTGTCGTTGGGTTTAGCGTTGCGCAGCCTTTCTTGGTCAACGAAGCCATCAAGTTTGTAAAATCCGTGGATGGCAATGAGAACGTCAATATCGGATACGGACTCATTGGAGCCTACACATTTGTGTATATCGGAAATGCGGTATGCACATCCAACTTCCTTTTTGTCAAGCTACTGAACGGTCTTACAGGTTGCCACTGGTTGGTATCAGCACCTTTCGTACAGGTTGATGGCGATGGTGCGGGGTGGATTGATCGGAATGATCTACCAAAAGATTACCACGTTGAAATCTGCAAATATCAACGACTCTGCAGCAATGACGTTGATGGGAACTGATGTTGAGCAAATCGCCGAAAATCTGCATCTCATTATCACCGATCTTTGGGCCAACATACTCCAGATCGGCATTGCGATTTATCTACTTCAACGTCAGGTTGGTGCCATTTGTATCGCTCCTGTGATTCTAGCAATAGGTAAATCCAGCCCCCTAAACCTTTACTCAGGCATAGCCACGCTGACATCTTCGGCAGTTTCGACTATGATCACCTCAAAATCCTCAAGCTATGTAACAACGCGACAGAAAGTTTGGCTAGAGGCTATCCAGAAGAGAGTCAACTTCACGTCGGAGACCCTCGGTTCAATGAAAAGTGTCAAGATGCTTGGGCTGACTGACAAACTCGGATCGATCATGCAAACAATGCGAGAAAGAGAACTGAATTTATCGAAGAGGTTCAGACGTCTATCAAGTGGACTCATATTGATCTGTGAGTGCAGTTCTTTGAAATAGAAACCTCAACTGACATTCAAAGACAACTTCCCACACGTTTTCACGCAATTCTTTACTCTCTCTGCATATGCCATTGTGGCCAAAGTTCAGGGAAGTACTGCGCTCACAGTTGAAATGGCTGTGACAACACTGTCCATTCTCACTATACTGGACCATCCACTCTCGATGTTCTTGCTTGCCCTACCGAAAGTCTATGTCTCATCAGGTTGCTTTCAACGGATCCAAGAATTTCTCCTCGAAAAACCAAGAATAGACCAGCGCGCTCTTGGCTCAGACGACAACTCCGATGGCCAGGTCTCCCCCTTGAATCAAACCTCATCCAGTGGCGACATCGAGCTCATGCCACCGTCCGCTTCCAAGACGCTTGCACATTCCGGGATCATGTCTTGGAACGACCAAGTTGTCATCAAAGCCGGTGAGTTTGGTTGGACGAGTACAAAATCCGCAACTATCCACAATGCTACCCTGCAACTACCTTCTCATGCCCGCCTCACAATGATAGTGGGCTCTGTTGGATCTGGGAAGTCAACACTGCTGAAAGGGATACTCGGCGAAACCTCGACTGCGCGTGGGTTGGTGTATGCTCGATCCGAAGAGATTGCTTTCAGCGAACAAACGCCTTGGCTCATCAACGGATCGATACGCGAAAACGTCATCGCGGAATCGGCTTACGAGGAAGGCTGGTACGATACTGTCATTCGAGCTTGTAATCTGGATATTGATATACAACACATGCCGTCTCGCGATGCGACCCTTGTGGGTAGCAAAGGAATAACTCTGAGCGGTGGACAAAAGCAGCGCCTGGTAAGCAGCAATCCCATTTACAGATCTCCACCAAGGTATGCTGATGTCATAACAGTCCATCGCCAGAGCTGTCTACTCTCGAAAGAAGCTTGCCATATTTGATGACGTTTTCAGCGGGCTTGATACAGTCACAGAACAACACGTTTTTGCTGGTGTATTCAGCAAAGATGGACTACTCGCTCAACTAGGAACAACTATAATTCTTGCTACACATGGAGGTAAGTTGCACCATGGCCCGCAGTGTCTCGCGCTCACATGACTCTAGTTCATCGGCTATCTGAAGCAGATCACATTGTGGTTCTTGGAAAGAATGGCGAGATCCTTGAGCAAGGAAGCTACAGCAGTCTTGCTATTTCTGAGGATTATGTCCAGAGTCTAGCCAAAAGTCAAGATGATAAGACCATCGACAGAAATGCAGAGCTAAACACTCAGCTGAGAGAGAAACTGACTATGCCCCTGCCCCAAGTTGGTCCAACAGACTCGAGTCGACAAACTGGAGACTGGAAGGTATATGTCTATTATTCGAAATCCTTAGGCTTGTTAGGTCTCGCCGCATTCTCGGTTGTGGTTGCAGTAGAATGTACACTCATGATGATGCAGTGTTAGTCTTCCCCAACCAATTGATTTCTCAGAACGTATGCTGACCATCCTGGAAGACCTGTGGGTGACTTGGTGGGCAGCTGATAGCCAGCGCCATCCGAATACTAGACTTGGATATTGGATCGGATTGTATGCACTTTGGAGCTTTCTAGTCGCGATTTCCATGAGTCTAGCGGTGTTCTACTTGTACGTTGTGCTGGCTGCAAAGTCATCGAACAAGCTTCATCATATCATTCTGAGGGCTGCAATGAGGCAAGTTCAAACTTCACACTACCAGTACTCATCATTCTGATAACTGCCTCAGGGCACCGATGGCCTTTTATGCGGCGACGGAAACGGGAGAGCTTGTGAACAGGTACGACTGAAATAACCTCAAATAAATGAGGACTGCCTACTAAGCCCTGGAAAGATTTAGCCAAGACATGAGACTCGTCGACATGACTTTACCGGGCGCACTGATCAACGTCTTTTTTCGTATGAAGTTCGTCCCTGAGAATTCCAAGAGACTATTCTGACCATCTCCATAGAAATCGGCGGCACGATCGGGACGATGGCACTTGTCATTGCAGCAGTGGGATATTTTGCCGCAGCTCTACCATTCATATTTGGAGTGCTGTATCTGGTCCAAAGATTCTACCTTCGGACTTCCCGACAACTTCGTTTACTCGAGTAGGTAACCTCATCTGTGGTAACAGATCCATCCTGACATGCCTTTCACAGAATCGAGACGAAAGCACCCATATTCTCACATTTCATGGAAACGCTCAGCGGTCTTGTGACCATCAGAGCGTTTGGTTGGACAGAAGCCTACAAGAATAAGAACCTCCGCCTGCTCGATGCATCCCAGAAACCATATTACTTGCTCCTCTGTATCCAGCGCTGGCTTACTTTGGTCTTGGACTTGATCGTTGCTGGCATAGCGATATTGCTTATTCTCTTGGCAGTGTTTCTGCGCCACAATATCAGTCCCGGTTTGTTGGGTATTGCTTTGGTGCAAGTTACTAGTCTTGGACAGACTCTCGCCAATCTGATCATGCAATGGACGACGCTGGAGACATCCTTAGGTGCCGTTGCTCGGATAAAGAGCTTCTCGGAGGATACTCCAAGTGAGCTGTTAGCAGGTGAAAATGAAATGCCGGATGCACAGTGGCCAGCTCAAGGGCATTTGACTTTTGAAGGAGTCTCTGCCAGCTATGGGTACGGATATGCCAATTCACTTCTACTGAGGTACTAATTGTGCGCAGCTCCCACACAGCTCCCGTGCTCAACAACATCAACATGTCAGTATTGCCAGGTCAGAAGATTGGCATTTGCGGCAGAACCGGAAGGTAGGCTCTCTCCTATGCTCCGTTGACCTCCAGATAGGCTGACTCCTCGACAGTGGAAAGAGTTCCTTCATCTCGTCAATCCTTCGCATGGTTGAACTGAGCTCCGGCAAGATAACACTCGACGGCCACGACCTCTCCACCATCCCCCGCCCTCTTATCCGCCAGAGACTAATCTGCCTCACCCAAGAACCCTTCCTCTTTACCGGCTCCATCCGACTGAATGCCGATCCATTAGGTGAAGCAGATGATAGAGAGATCGTAGCCGCGATACAGAAAGTGGGACTTTGGGATGTGATTGCTGCGAAGGTTGAAGGGGGGAAAGAAGCAGCGGTTGTGGCACTTGATGCTGTCATGGATGAGAACTTCCTCTCGCATGGCCAGAGACAACTATTTTGCCTAGCTAGAGCGATGTTAAGGAAGAGCTCGGTACTGATACTTGACGAGCCGACGAGCAGGTGTGTTTTACCCCCACTTGATCCCACACATGATACAGATGCTGACAGTTGAGAAGCGTCGACGTCAAGACTGATGCGCAGATGCAGAAGATCATCCGCTCGGAATTCAAGAATCATACTATCATCATGATCGCGCATCGATTGGACAGCCTGCTTGATTTTGATCGCGTTGCTGTTCTGAACAAAGGGGATTTGGTCGAGTTTGGCGAGCCGAGAGTTTTGCTTGAGAATGAGGGTAGTGCGTTTTGGAAGCTGTATCACGCTTCTTCTTGATTCATATCGGCTCGGAATCGGGTGAAAATAATTTTGATTGGAAACCAATTACTCTTAGGAATTCTTCAATTCATGGACATTTGGACAATCTCTATTGCCTTCTTTGTTTACATCCATTTGTCACGTCTCGCTTAGACTCGCTTCAATACTGGTCAAATATCAAAGCTAGGAGAAGGAACAAGTCTATGCCTTGAGAGCAGCATGAAAAGCATCGGTATTACTGTACAAATATTCCTTCAACCTCGTCGACTTTCCAACGAACTTACTGACCTGTTCCATAGCAACCTGACTCCCACCAATCCTCTGCCAAAGTTGCATAGCGATCGCAGGGCTCGTACTCCTAGCCTCATTAATATTCAAGCTATTCTACCCAATGTGCTCTGGG
Organism: Cadophora sp. MPI-SDFR-AT-0126; assembly: GCA_020747065.1. Lineage (NCBI taxonomy): Eukaryota > Fungi > Ascomycota > Leotiomycetes > Helotiales > Ploettnerulaceae > Cadophora > Cadophora sp. MPI-SDFR-AT-0126. The sequence goes on from JAGMVK010000015.1 coordinate 91,063, forward strand.
ACTCTACAAACACTGCGTGTCTCAGTATCTTTGTTTTGATCCTTGGCAAGGGAAAAAGAATCTGGTTTCGCTCAAACGAGCCCCTGAATGCTTGACTTCAGCTGGAGACTGTCACACAAGGTCAAAAGCTGAGTATCTCGCCGTTGCCTCTAAGTTAAAGGGATAAAACACCCAACTCAACAATTCATGCATCATAAATCATTCATTGCCGACCATCTAAGTCATCTGCAACAAAGCACTTTTACGTCTATTTCGTCTTGCCAGTAGGAATTCCAAATAAGACCACAGGCTTACCAGCCGCCGCCGGCTTATCAACTCTATAAAAGCCCTTCCGCTCAAGCTGGATGATATCATCCTCCTTCAAATCCTTGACATTCTCGTCACAGAGCTGGGGTACCATGGTTGCGGAGTCCTTGTTGACGAAATCCTCCCAGTTGTCCTCCTCCTCCAACTTGTCCTTGGTGAATAGATGGTCGAACTCCCATACCTCGGCCGGGACAAGCTCCTGTCCATCGGTGGAGAGCCAAGTTACTTTCTTCTCAGTCTTCTTGAAGTCGCCCTCAAGATGGAGTTCGAGCTCGATATCCGTGATGGGACTCGATCCGTTGATCTTTCGGACAAACACATTACCCCAGCCCATAAGGGTGATTTCCTCGCCTTCCTTGAAAAGCTTCACATCCTCCTGATCCAGAATCAGATGTTTGCTAAATGCTACCTTTTTGGTGCCAACGGCAGGATTCTTGGCGTGTTTGGCCCTATCCTCAGTATATGATTTCTCTGGTCCATTGGTGATAACAGCCTTCACTGCGTCCTTCTCGGCAACGCCAGTGTGTCGTGGCGCAATAGGATCGATCTCCTTCTTATTCGAGGCCCAGAAATTCGTCCAATCCATCACCACAATGTTCCGACTTGGGCCTTGCTTCAGAATGAAATCTCGTAGTGCTGAAATCGTCATCCCGTGTCTTCGAACCCCTCGGATGGTAGGCATACGGGGATCGTCCCAGCCCCAAACAGTCCCAGAATCTACCAGCTTCGTCAACTTTCGCTTCGAGAGAACAGTTCGAATGAAGTTCATTCTTGCAAAGTCCCACATGTGAACTTGTCGGAGCTTAAGCGTATCAAGGAACCACTGATATTGAGGATTTCGGTCGGTATACTCGGTCGTTCTCAGAGCATGGGTAACACCTTCCAAGGAATCCACAATCGGGCAAGCAAAGTCGTAGGTAGGGTACATCTTCCATGCAGTGCCGGTTCGGTGATGAGGTGTCTCCACATTGCAACGATAGATGACTGGGTCACGCATTGCTTTGTTTGGATTGTCAACAGACATCTTTGCGCGAATGCAGTATTTCCGTCCAAGATCGGATCCCTCCTTCATGCTCTCGAAAATTGCCAAGTTCTCCTCCACACTCTTGTCGCGATTCTTGCTAGCAATGCCGTTCATTCTCTCAGCACGCATGGTCTCCTGATCCGTGTCATCTGCGTAGGCGTGGCCCTCCTTTATCATGCGAATACCATATTGGTACAGCTCCTCGAGATAGTCACTGGTGTAGCTTGTCTTATCCGGTTTGATTCCAACCATCTTGAGATCCTCCACGATCGAGTCTTGATACTCCTGCTTCTCTTTTGAGGGGTTTGTGTCGTCAAATCGAAGGAGTAACGTGCCTTTGTAGAGCTCGTGTGCGAAGTAATCATTCAGAAGTGCAGCTTTGATATGTCCAATGTGCAGGTATCCACTGCCTCGAATTAGCAAATGGTAAGGCGGACTAGAGCAAAGATACTCACGATGGCTCAGGTGGGAATCTAGTGACAACGCCCTTCTCAACATCCTGCAAAGCCATGTTATAGCTTGCACCCGCTCTACTTTGAACGGCCTTCTTTGCCTTCTCGGCCTCATCTTTCGCCTTGATCTCCTGCTGAATCTCTGGGTGAGTTTGTTCAACGTAGCTAAACCATCTCCCAACATTGACCAGAGTCCCCCTCTTCAAAGCAGCTGCGGCGACTCTGTTGGTTCGAATGGCAATCCAAATATCGGTATCTGCTTGGCTGAGCGAGTATCCGTCGACGTAGGTTCTGAGAGTGAGATGTTTGTCGAGAGCAGTAAGATGAGGCTCAATAGCTTTGAAATCTAATGCTGACAGACTGGCAGCAAGCTGCGATACCTCGTGCGGCTTCATTCTTGCTGTGTTATGGTGTGAGCAAACGGCAGGAAGGTGTGTGTTGGAGGGGTTTTAACATTTTGGCGGGATGCACTCTCTGAGTCAAATCGGACTGCATTGGTGGAGCAGGGATGTTGAGCGCTAGTACGGAATGAGACCTTGAATTTATGTCGATGTCGATGTCTCGCGATCTCAAGAACACAGCAGAACAACCACCAACATCCTCGCCATGGCGACAGCAAGACCATGTCTGGCTCAACTGAGCAGCTTATGTTTAGCATCGAGTCGACCGGCATCTGCGAAAATTTCCGCGAGGTTCATCAGCACAACAGCCATTCTGGCAGCTCGAGGACCCAACGCTGCCAAAATCCTTTCGAAGCAGGACAAGGCGAAGCTGAACAAGGGGGGGAGTTCGAATCCTCAGAAGAACAAAAAGAAGGGCGAGGAGACGAAGAAGAAAAAGAAGGCGCGGACGACGTACATTCAATATGATCAGCGAGATGCCGATCAATTCTCTCTGTGCGATGCTATGCGGTATGTTTGAAGGACTGTCATCGATGGACCTAACTGATGAAGTATATAGATACATACGGGCTTTCGAGGTTGGACAGAAACCAACATCGGTCAAATACGAGATGCACCTGAAGTTCAAGTCCCTGAAGAATGGTCCAGTGGTGCGGAATCGACTACGGCTTCCGCATCCTGTCAAAACCGACGTCCGAATATGTGTCATTTGCCCGCCAGATTCGAAGTACGCTAAAGAAGCTCTATCGGCAGGAGCTACATTGGTAGGAGAGGACGAGATCTTTGAGGCTGTGAAGGATGGACGGATCGAATTTGACAGATGTATCTGCCAGACGGATTCCTTGGACAAGATGAACAAGGCTGGGTTGGGCAGATTCCTTGGACCGAAAGGTTTGATGCCCAGTACCAAGCTGGGAACTGTGGTCAAGGATCCAGCTGCGATGTTGAAGGATTTGATTGGGGGTGCGGAATACAGAGAGCGTCTGGGTGTGGTGCGGATGGCCGTCGGACAATTAGGGTTCACGCCCGAGGAGATGCAAAGGAACATCAAGGCTTTTATTGAGGCCGTGAAGAAAGATATGGCCAATTTGAGCGACAAGATCAACAAGGAGTTGGCTGAGGTGGTGTTGAGTTCGACCAATGCTCCAGGGTTTCCTCTCAATGGAGAGTTCAGATCTTTGGATTCAGACATCACCCCGAGGGATTTGTCAACCTCATAGCATGTATGATTGTAGAAATTAGATGTATCATATTTCTTCTTTGGTTTCCGTGTAGAGGTTTTACTTCTACGCCAACAAAGTCTTCTGGAGTGTAGCTTGAAGTGCCTTTTCCCATGTTTCTGAACTCCAACGCCATGCTACAGACTAAATCAGAGCGCTATTTTGATTGCAGATCCTTCAACACCTTCACCGCGTCTCCACTGGCCCCGAATTCTCGATAGATGCTCAAGATCTTGATCAACCTCGTCTTTCCGCTCTCGCCTATAACAGCAGTCTGCTTCAATGCCGTGCTGAGATCGAGGAGAATGGTATTCCTGACCCTGATAATCCTCGACTGCTGAGCAACAATAAAAGGATGCTCTTTTCCAATATTCTCCGTCAGAGCTTCAACTCGTCGACAATCAACCACAAGCCGTTGGAGTTTCTTAGTACTAGTGCCACCGACAGCACCATCCATAGCCAGCTCCTCATCCTCCTCATCCTCATCCTCACTATCACTCCACGAGTCCTCCTGACTCCCGTCGACCGTCTTCCCTAGCGACGCAACCATCAACCTATCTTCCAACTCCTCCAACCTCTCATCCACCTCCAATAACTTCCTCCCCAACGCAATCTCCCTACTCACCCCCCTCTTCTCCCCCAACAACCCCTCCACCTCCCCCCTCCTCTCCCTCACCTTCCCCCTCACATCCTCCACCCCCCTCTTAAACCCCAAGAGTCCCACCCTCACATCCTCGACCTTCTCCTCGCCGCCTTTCAAATCCGAGCCTAAGCTGAGGAACTGCTCGTAATTGGTGTTGACGAGATCGAGCAGTTCTTTGGAGAGCGCTTGTGAGCGTTCTCGTAGGTCGGAACGTAAGTCTTCGAGTGTTTGGTGCCGGTCTGAGAGCGTGGATAGGTAGGCTGGGGCGGAGAAGGTGGGCGCGAGGAAGTCGCTGCGGGGGAGGGCTTCCGGATAGGGGAGGTTGTCTTCGTCGTCTGAGGAGACGGAGCCAGAGGCGCCCCCAAAGTAGAATTTGCTCATTTTGATTTGTGCTCCCCACTCTGTGAGATGCTGGCCTTCTCAATGACCGTCCTTGGGAAATATGATTCGAGCCGTAACTTGTCACGTGGCAACTTTGTTTAATTGACTCCAGACCCGAAGGCTCGCAGGTTTGAATGCAGTATCGAATCGTAGGTTTTCGTCTGGCTGTAGTTCATTCAAGTAGTAGTTGAATGGGGTGTGTGTGCTTGTGTAGAAGTGAACACAAGCGTTTAGTTTTTGTTTGGTGACCATGTTAAGAAGAGCTTCATTCGTCACATATCAAAATGCTTTAGCTTGGCACGATTATCTTATCAGATCCTTCGGATCACTCAAGGGAGAGAAGACGCAATTATGAATTTAATTTCTGCCCTGCGCTAAACAATGACAATCTACTTATCACTCCAGCTTGATTTTCTTTGCGTATGCTAAATCCGACCCCTCTAACTTCAAATTCAATGCTTTGTCTGTAGTTCTAACTACACTTCTTGATTCGAAGTTGTCTTCGCTTACCTTCGCTCACTCCCAACCTCGAGTTCAAATAACTCAAGCAAATCTAGCATTCGCCAAGCAAGCCTGTCAATACATCAAAATTCACACCTATCGGCCAATTCCGTCCCAAAAATCAAACAGTTCTCGGATCAATTCGCTTCATACAGACAACCGGAGGACCCCTCCTCTCAAAGTCTTATCTTCCTCCACGTGCCTTTCTACCCGCCAAGGACCTTCTCCATCCAGCATAGCTTTCCCCAGCCACCAGAGGATGCTGGTCTCCCAAGCCCCAGTTCCTGCACACCTCAAGCTTCCGATGGGCCATGATCTCATTCCGCGCATGGGACAATTCACTGGTTCTGGGAAGTCGCCCGCTGCAGGCCAATTGAATTGCCCGTGTACCTGCACGTAGCAAAACATCTGGGATTAACAGCTGTCATAGTCTACCGATTGCCCCGATGGAGAAGGTCAAGCCTGATGATCGCCGGCTGTTGACAGGATGGAGAAAGAAGCTATATAGCTTCCAGAAGATTTTGTTTCTTTCGCTTTTTGGCTTCTCCTGCCTGTTCTTTACGGTTAATTTTTACTGTAATTTCGTATCAATCAAGATGCTCTTCAGTAGGATCTCGGTCCTTGCGTCGACGTTAGCTATTTCTCAAGCACAACTGTATCCTGGCCAGAGCAATCTGAACCACACTTGCCAGCTACGTATGTCCTTATGATTCCCAGTTCTTTTCAGTTGAAATATCAATCTAACAATTTTTTTAGAAACTCCATTTCTGTCTTGTTCTGCCAATGCGTATCCGAATGTGACGGATTCCTGCTGTACAGAAACATATGGAGGGTTAGTTCTCAGCACCCAGTTCTGGGATACCTACACGGGTCTTGAATCAGAAGGACAAGTGCTTCCTGTAAACACTTGGACACTTCACGGTCTGTGGCCTGACTTTTGTAATGGCTCTTACACCCAGTATTGTGATCTGAGGTTTGTCGCCCTCGACCTGACGATGAAGCAGTACTGACTGAGTTCTGAAGTCGTCAATACGATCCCCTCCCGAGTCCCAACACCACGACCGGGAAGCCAGATGGAAAACCCGTCATCCCATATACGGGACCCAGCATCGGGACTTTCCTTGAACCCTTCGGAAAGTTCGACCTGCTCGCCTACATGAACAAATACTGGATCGCCCAAAACCAACCCAACGGCGACTTCTGGGGGCACGAATTCTCCAAACACGCAACCTGCTTCTCAACATTCGAGATACCATGCTATGGCCCAATGTACCAGAACCACAGCGAAGTGGTCGATTTCTTCGAGACCGCCATATCGTACTACCAAAACCTGCCGACTTACGGCTGGCTGTCAGCTGCTGACATTCGGCCAAGCAACTCGACGAAATACAGCTTGAGTGAGTTACAAGGCGCGTTGGTGGACGGTTTTGGTGCACTGCCGTATATTGGGTGTTCTGGCCCAAGATTCAATGAGACGGCGAAGGGGAATGGGACGTTGGATAATGGGAGGACGGTGTTGAGCGAGGTGTGGTATTATTACCATGTTTTTGGACGGGTGCAGAGGAATCAGGCGGTGCCAGTCAACGCGAGTATCAATGGGGGAAGTGTGAGTAGTTGTGCTAAGGCTGAGAGGGCATTGAGTTATTATGAGAGAACGGATGGAAGTGAGAAATAGATTCGCGGTATGTGAGGGGGGAACAATGAGAAAATGACTTGATGGCTCAAAAATTCCGTTCCTTATCCATATTCAACGTCTCTGCTGTGGCTGGAGCCTAGATTTTCCATCTAATTGTAGGGACCTCACATAATTGCACACAATTTCCTCCAGAATTGGGCTTTTCGTCCCAGGTTTTGGCGGTTTCTTCATACATGCCTCCACCACTTCACAACAATCCCTTCCTCGCCAATTCAACCTTCCGCGCCGCTTCTCCAGCTTTGAATCCTCCTTTACTGATACAGACTGCCTTGCCGTCGCCAAGCTCGAACTTCTCCTCGAATGTAGGGTGGGGACAAGGACAGTGGTGCGGGAAATGTACGCATGCTAGGGTATCGGGACATAGGTAATTCGAGCAGTGTGCTATGAGCGAGTTAGCATTTCTCAGTTAGAATATATCATACAGCCAGAACCAAGTTATGGAGGTATAGAGGTATGGAGGCATGGAGATCGTCTGCAGAGCAGATTACAAGGAAAGACAGATGCATACCATTCTCAAAGTTCTGCTGGTACCAACTCGAATCGCTGGGCACATTCTGCGGTTCTTGATGTCTCTGCTGCTGCTGTTGCCCTTGTCCATTGAACATCTGCTCGAAGAATTGGAATTGGGCGTTTGCGACTGAGAGGAAGAGGAGGGTTGCAGAGAGGAGGGAGAGGAGTATTCGTGGCATGTTTGCGCCTGTGGTTCTTTCGCAGCGAGAATATTGGATTTGAAGGTTTAAATAGAATCCAAAGTACAACTCACTCCGGGGAGACGTGCAGCAGATTTAGTACAGGTGAAGTGAAGTGTTGACAGAGCAGTAGTGAAGTTCATCGAGGGGTGGTGGAACTGGCCAAATAGCTCTAAATCCCACCCCTGTCAACTCAGCACGTGAAGTTGGGATCCTTGCAAGTCCGTTTAAATTCAACATCGACAACGGCAACGACAGAACAGAGCAGTCCACAACTACCGCCATGCTGCTCCCACGATTACAACCGCCGCTGCGAGCGGCTCTCACGTCAATTGCAAGATCTGCTACGGGAGGAACGCAAACGGCGTGTTTAAATGAAGCGTTTGCGCAATTGGCGATACGGCCAAGGCCAGGGAATGCAGGCAGTGTGAGATGGGCTTCCCATAAAGCACAAGGAGCTGTGAATAAAGCGAAGGACGGACCGGGAAAGAGATTGGGTGCAAAGAAGTCTGGAGGTACGATTCCCTGAAACTTTATCGTTGGATTGGACTCTGTATCTGGATTGAAGAGAGCAATGCTTATGAGAACGAACAGAACAATATGTCATCCCAGGCAACATCATCTTCCGCCAACGAGGTACACACTGGTTCCCCGGAGAGAACTGTGCTATGGGCCGTGACCATACCATATATGCGACGCATCACGGCTACGTGAAATACTACAAAGACCCTGAGAAGAACCCCAATCGCCAGTATATTGGCGTCGTCTTCGAGCGCGACCAAGTCCTTCCCCTCCCACGAAACAGCATGCGTCGTCGCCGACTGAACATGACTGCCACGAAGATGGAGACCGCGCCTGAAATACTGAGCGAGGTCTATGCACGTACGGATCTCGTCTCGGAGAGTGACAGCAGTGTGCCGGTTACTGTGAAGCAGACGAAGATCAAGCAGAGGAAGGGAGAGGAAGGCAGAAACTTGAAGTTACGCCCGGGCTACATGTATCGTGAGTCGAATTGGGAGATTGGGAGGGCGGCGGAGAGGGCCAAGATAAAGGTTAGGGAGTTTACGCCTAGGGATCGGTGGACGGCGTGGAGGAAGGCGGGAATCAGGAAGGCGAAGAATGCGGAGAAGAGGAGTTTGGGGAGGAAGATCAGGTAGGGGTTGAGTGTGTATGATATGGGTGTGTAGAATCATATGGTGCGGCTTCGAAACTTGGCCGAATATGTATAGAGATTATCAACTTGAAAGAGCTCGGTTCAGCTTCACCTCTTACACCGATCCCCTGGTATGGATACTCTTCCGACTTATGGCAAATGGCTTCATATTTGGTGCTTTTGGGTTGGCACCAGCACCATACTGCTTATGACAACCTAAGCACATGGACAAGGAGGACTTCCCTTTCCGCGACGAGGTCGGTAGTCTTAACCTTGGTTGTGATCGGCGAATCCTAATGTATCAGGTATCTAGGGAGGTAATTGGTGAAATCGGATCGTTTTGCTCCATGCAACCATCAGTAGGTTAGATACCTAACATATCTTGGTTGTTATTCGCCTTGTTGAAGAACTGCCAATCTCATGGTTAGGCAATGAAGTTGGCTCACTTCGACGTTGTATCCAAGACCGGACAGGCAGCAGCTTCCACCAACGATCGACATTTTATTGTTGGTGAGATACATGGCTTGATGCGCCTTTTCCAGCTCTGCTGGCTTTCAATTGACTTCGTTGGCTTCTTGTGCATGAAACGAAGCGAGGGCGAAGCAGATTCACTCCCACCACCCATGCAACGCTGGCATACACACGATTTCCCTCTGTATGATTTCTGGCTATTGTACGCTCCTCAATTTCCTCATCTTAGGTTCATTCGTCTCATCTCCACTGGCGCGATCGATTTCCAGATCCAAACTATCAATGTTGTCCTCGCATCGAAGCTTCGACCCCTTGACAGCACTGCTGCCGACCTCCAAGAAAGGCTGTCAAAGGGGACACTCACCAGCGAGGATCTCGTGAAGAGAAGCTTTGCTCAAATGGATAAGTGCGATGGATATTTGAAAGCAATTATAAGCAGGGCTCCCAAGGCACTCAAAGTCGCGAGGAAGCTGGACATCGAGCGCAAACAGAGCTATGTTCGAGGGCCGTTGCATGGGATTTCTATCCTGGTGAAGGTTGGTTCCATATCTGAATCCATCGAATGCTGATCAGTTGAATTGACTAGGGCCCGCAGGATAACGTTGCGACTGATCCTCGGTGGGGCGTGGATACGACTGCTGGAAGCTGTGCTCTGAAGGGTTCTCGTCCACCAGGCAGTGTCAGTGTGGTGTCGAAGGTAAAGCACCCGCGTATCCTCGTGGCTGGGAGTTGGGCTTATAGCATCAGCTTGTCGCTGCAGGAGCTATCATAATTGCAAAATCACATTTATCGGTGAGTACTTGTCAGTTGTCAGCAGAAGAAATCCCGTGTTTAACATGATCTTGAAAGGAATTTGCAAATTATAAGTAAGCATGTTGAACAGAAAGCTTATTTCACACATGGCTCACAAATCAATGCCTTTAGGGGGAGTGATTTGCCTCCCGGCTGGTCTGCAATTGGTGGACAGACACAGTCAGCATACACGAGCGACAACGTTGACAAAGCCGATCTTGGTTTTGGGCACAGTGTACGTATATCTTTCTCCTGATCTCAAGACTTTGATCTTTTGACCGCGGCTCAGAATCCAGGAGGATCGTCGACCGGCTCTGCAGTTGGCGTAAGTGCTGGCTATGCTGCTATTGCAATCGGAACAGGTACAACTGGCTCTGTGAACATCCCATCAACACGAGCTGCTCTCTATGGTATTCGCATAACTACCGGTACCAGTGACATGAATGGAATCATTCCCCTTCTCCGCCAGATTCGACACACTTGGCGTTATGGCCAAAAGTCCTCTTGACGTTGCAAATCTTCTTGAAGTAATCGTTGGTAACACCTTCATTCCCCCTGGTGGATACAGAGGATCTCTCTCTGGTACTTGGAAAGGACTGCGAATTGGAGTCCTGAGCCCGGATGAATGGTTCATTCCAGCATCATTAGGTCGGCCAAATCCAGGTGCTCGAGCGCAATTGGTATGCCCACCATGGCACTCTTTATTCGGGCGAAGACTTACCGTGACTTTATGTATAGGATCGCGAGACCTTGGCGGCATATGACAAATTGCATCGCCTTGGTGCCGATATTCAGGAGGTTGACCTGATATCATGGGAGCAGCTTGTACCAAGTGATAAGTATGGTCTCTTTGACCTTTTTGGTGAGCGCCAGTCATATCCAGCTGAAAATCTCTAATCATTCTAGCGGCCGATTTCAGAACCGATGTCCAAGCGTATCTTGCGAATTTGACGTATTCGAAAGTACAGACATTGGCCAGTGTTGTGAAGTTTAACGAACATCATGCATCATTGGAACTCCACCGGAAAAGATTCTCACGACTCACCAGTCGCAATTTTGTAACAATCACAGGCTACGAGAACCAAGACTTGTTGACAAACGCTCTAAAAAATGATATGAGCGCTGAAACATACCGAATGCTCCTAGCCAGAATCCGCGAAGTCGGCCGAAAACTCGGTATCGACAAGACCCTCCACGACAACAGCATCGATGTTATTATTGGTCCAGCTGACTCTGCATTTAGCCTTCTTGCTTGCGCTGCTGGTGAGCTACTTTTGGTGCTATCGACATTGGAAAGGCTAATTTAGACATTTTCAGGATATCCCTCAGCAACTTTACCACTCTCGAATTTGGATTTCAATGGCAGACCTTTTGGATTGTTCGCGTTGGCTTCCAAGAACAAGGAGGCTACTCTGCTGCAGGTAATGAGTGCTTGGGAGAAGGAATTTCCCAGGCATCCAACGAATCTAGACGTTGAGCGATAAATCATGGTCACTATGACACATTGGTAGCGGTAATCAGTTGAGTTTTCGAAATCGTTGACATTGGCACAACTGTCTTTTTGGGACCCAATCTCGCACTTTCAGATAATGTATGAAGAGAGTACTGCTTTGAATTTGCTATCCGAATTTTGATTGACTTGTTTACCTCTACAATCTCTAGTCCTGTCATTCCATACTTCCTCTTACCGACGGACTAGTCTATCTCTGCGAAACAGTACATTTACCCTCAACCATAGTATCCACAGATCAGCTTATTCCACTCGTCATCGGAATCTTCAAACTTCAATGACACTGCAAGATCTCCCCGATACCGTGACCTCATCAAGTCGGCGAGCTGCCTGAGGAACTGTACTTCTTTCTTTGAATCCTCCGTGCCAATCAAAGAATGAGTAAGAGCTTGTTTTCGAGTGATGCGCGCCCCTTCGCCTATGTTTCCTCGCAGCTCTGCTATCTATCGCCCCTGTGTAGGCGAGTTCCTGTTTACTTTCTATATTAGTTTCATGTCATCGCTTGAAAAGGTCCCTTACACGACAATGTCCAGTAATCCCTTGTCGATCTCCAAGCACGCAATCTTGTAAAGGTTCGCAGATCGTAGTATGTGAAATTTTGTCGATACCTCCTCTTTCAGAATGTCTTTGGGACTGGTCATAATATTTATGTCCTTGGCTAGTGGTTCCTGTCTTTACTTCCAGGTTTCCACAGGCGTATTGGAGGCTGTCATGTCTTTTGTCAGCTTCTCAATTCGCACGAGACGTCCTGAAGAGCTGGGAAGGAATGAAGATCGGTTTCGTTGATGACAAACTATGAGGTTTTGTTGATTTTATATGCACTGCTGCTGAGTGGGCTGAGTACTTAAAGTTCTTAAAACCCCCCAATTCGAGACATTGCGGACATGGTAGAATTCAATAAACAAAATGCGGATAAGGAGCTACCACCACAGTATCCCTGTCAGCAACTTCTCGAGCTCAGTCTCGAAGACCAAATGACTGAGGCACAATACAAAGAGGCATCTGAGTTGGTCCAGCTCGCAGCAATGACAAACGGGGTGGACAAAACCACAGCAGATTTCAACTTGGATGGCTTATTGGTCCTACGGATGGTCGGATCCCGACCATTGCAGCAGCTGTCGGGTGCTCATTGGGAGCCGTTCCGCTTGGGTATTCTCCTACCAATGGACGTCTATATGAGCCAGCTGTTATCGCTGCTACTGGGAAGGAAGATCGTCTAATCAAATTCATGAGCGCGTGGGATGCAACAATGCCAGGACGCAAACCTCCCCCTCAAATGGTTCATTGAGATGAAGCTCTTTCCTCGAAAGTGTAGCACGCTTTTGGTTTGTAGAAAATGTTCTTTCGCCTTTTATCTAGTTGCAGATTGGGGTGAAGGTAAATTATCGCCATTCAAGTTCGCTCTTGCCTTCTGTTCTGGAAAGTCTTTCACGTGCATGGACTCTGCTTGACAGTGCGTATTACAAGATTTCATTGCAGTAGCTGCTCAGTCCGAGAATGCCAAACACGACCACTCACATCAACGCCGATGCAGGGATAAAGCACGAATATAGATCCACCTTGGATGTACACCTGGTCTGCATTGTTTTCCAGAATGAATGCTGATGAAGGACTTGGATCTCTCTTAACTTGACAGCAGAGTCGGGAAAGGGATGAGAAACAACGAGTAAGATGGCGCCTTGAGCTACCGTGATAAATTTGAATACTCTCAGTAAGTAAGATTGGCAGAAATTTTTTCAGTCGTCCATGCTTTGCCCAATCTTGTCAAGCTCCTCTCTCCATTTCACAACCTTCTTCACTCTCTTAAACGGATCAGCGTTCATCGTCTCGCTATCCACCACCATGCTGTTCCCAAGCGTCACATTTCCAGTTGCCAAGAGAAGCTCCTCCTTTCCGCATGAGCTCGCCAAGCCTGGGCCATGAGCAGTCGCATCATGCTCATCCGCGAATATTTGCACCGAAATCTTACCTCCCGATTTGAAGAAAATCGACCAACTAGCTTCCAGCTCCGAGTTTATAGGGAAAGGCTGCATGCTCTCTTCATGAACATTCTTGAAGCAGAGGATTGGCCCACGAGCCAGCTGCTCCTCAGTCAAAGGCTTGTCGAGCTCGAGCATGATGCATTCAGCTGAGAACTGTGAATTGGGCGCACGTAACAACATATGGTCGATATGTTGCTCTGTGCTTGTGCCGTAGAGGTAGAACGGCATAAAACCGGCCGGATAGCTGGGATCAAGGTATACAGAGTTGAGAGGTCGGCTCTTGACCACACGTTTGACAGTGACAGTAAGATTCTTCAACACGAGACCACTGATTTTCGTCAGATTGTAAGTTTAGCAGTCTAGCGGAGTTCACTTACGTATCTTTCGAGCAAATTGATGCTTTGAGTTGTGAGTTGGTCTTCAAGAGCTTCGAAAGCTGGATAGGGACTTGTGTGACGAGTATCAGCTGGTCACCGGTACTGGCACTCTTCAGCCAGAGGTAATCTTGCTTGCTCTTAGCATCTAAATCAATCTCGACGATGAGTTGTTGACGATGATTAGCAACATGGAATGAAGGCAAGTGGAGCATGAAGAGCTTATCTCGACCTTGGAGGAGGAATTCGTGGTTTGTAGGCGCAGCAGAATTTCGCTGCTGGCAGACCTGCGCGCTGTTAGTTACATGTCTTAGTGAAGTTCAAGAGTTTCAAGCTGACCTTGACTTCCTCTTCTACAACACTTCTGAAGATCTGAACCAGATTCCCTATGAAATTTCTTTCGGTTGGGAAGGGATTCATGACAACGTTCCTCAACACCATTAGATCTAGATCGTCTTTTCGAAGTCCAAGACGACGCTTAAAGTTGGTGGCGCACTCGTCATACAATTCTTTGCTGAATTCAGTCGAGGTCAACAAGAATGGAATGGTGGAAGGGTCGTCGTCAGGAGAATCAACAGAAAGTCTCTCGACGACCCTTCGCATGAGATAATTTGCTTCTTCAACGTCTGTGTTCCACGCGCCGTCCTTACCTGGTGTCAGGCGGAAGTTCAACGCAAAGGCGTTGATGTTCAAATCGGAACCGAGTGCTCGGAGCAGAGTCAGAGCTTTCTCTTCCTCGGGTTTTCCAACGTCTGATGCCAGTATCTGTGCATTTGATTTGGAGAGAATCGTGTCTCGGATTCGCTGCTTCTCTTCTTCGACTTTGGCTGTGGTAGAGCCGGGCTTCAGTTCCGAAGGGAGCATGTTCAAGGGAACGACTCTGAAATCGTCTTTGTCGAGTGCCGTCATCGCAGCCCATTCAGCGGCAAACTATCATGTCGATCTTAGCTTGTGTCATGCAGTGACGTGGGAAATCTACACTTACTCTACTGCAGGTAAAGGTTACCTCTCCAAGCAACGCTCCGTAGCCTTCCGGCCCCATCCCAATGCATTTGTTGGATAGCCAGGTGGACATTGCGGCAGCTCCTGGTTTGCTATTTTCGAAGCATCAGCCCAGGTGTCGATGTAGTTGCTTCCCAATGACGGTTACTTGCCTTCCTTCAACGCCATAAATCCCCATACTTGTTACGGCTCCCCTCGAAAGATACGGACTTGTCCATGTGACAAGATATCTCATTCTCTCATCTCGATAGCACAACCCACCAGCCGGGTACGGGATGTACCCTGTCTTGTGTGGATCCACCGTGATGGAGTCTGCAAAACGAAGGGCGAACAGATCTTCTTGAGTCTCTGTTCGCAGAGCTAAATCTGGAACCACGCCTTCTCCAAATTGAGCGTTCGCGTTACCGATAGTCAGTTTTGCATTGTCGCCAGGTTGATGTCCATGTGGGAGCATAGAAGCGAAATACCCACCCCAAGCAGCGTCAGCGTGCACCAGGAAGGACAGCCCAAGAGCTTGGAATTTATTTCGCATAGCTAGGATTTCACTCAAACGATCGACGCAGCCTTCTTCGGTCGAACCGATTGTGGCAACCACTGCATAGACTGCTTGTTTGTTAGCAAGACTCTCGTCAAGGAGCTCTTCCAACTTGTCGAGTCGAAGACGCGCCCCATGATCAACAGGAACTCCGACTACATGCTGAGCTCCAATTCCTGCGATGGCTTTACAACATTAGCATTCTACTTTGAGCGTGGTTGCTAGTGAGTATACCTGCTCCTTTCGGCCAAGAGTAGTGTCGAGTGTTGGAGAGGAAATACTGCGGAGGCTTGAGCTTGAATTCTCGCTCAAGCACATCTTTCCCTGTCTGTTGGATGCTGTATCCAAGCAAGACTTTTTCCATGTGCTTGGAAGATACTCCATAGTCTCGTGCAAGACGATCGGGAATATCCAAAATATCCTTGGGCTTGAGATTTGAGAGCTCCCAAGAGTTCAATTCAGTGAAAAGCTTCCTTTTGCCGATGCATGTGTCGATCCGGAAGGAGTCCGCTAAGAAATCCAGGGGTCCATGCGGTTGCAGGGCCTTGAAAATTGAGAAAGGGTAGAATTTGAGGTTTCGAGCTGGCGGAAAGCCAAAATCAGTGATTGCATAGTCTGCTGGAATTGATATTATTCTTACCCACCCTACTGTGAGTTAGCTTATGTGACGCCAAGATAGGCAGACAGATTTATTCACCAAATGCTTTCCAAGTTTGCCACAGTACCGCCGCAGGTGATATGGCCCCAGCCAATGGGTTGATTCAATTTGGCAGTGTCAAGATTGTATCCTAACATCTGACACAATTGCTCACCGGCTTCAATCTCAACCGCTGTTGTGAGAGGGCCACCTTCAATAGCAACATTGTTTGGATTGTAGATCATTGTCATGAAATATCCGAGGAGAGCTGGCATGCTCAAGTCCATACACATGTGTGCTTGGTATCGAGGTGACCAGAATGGTAAGGAATGCTTGCCTAGCAGATGAGCGGCTTTTGTGACCGCATTGGAGACTCGTTTCTTGCATGCTCGGAATATTTTTGAGTCTCGAGTCGTTTCGCTGATGAAGACCTTCCATTTTCCATACGTCAGTAACGGCACTTGTCTGGTCGCAAGCTAAGGCCTTGGAGAGAAACCTACTCCATCTTCGGGAAAGTAATTGGTTCTAGCTTTTTTCAGCTCATGGAGGATAGAGTCAATGTTTTCCTTGAAGTCACCGAGGTTCTCTGCTTGTGGGCCGATGAAATACGAACTGATGGCTTGGTGAGATTTATTTTCAAGAACGCCATTAACTCTCATTTGAGATTCTGTGAGAGACATGTTTGGAAATTTCCTGTTCGATTTAGGTGGCTTCAGAACACGAGTTAGATGCTCTGTTCTTAATAACTTCCGAAATAGATTATACTTACTTGCTTCGGCGGAAATGTTTGAAATCATTTACAATGCGATGTTACCTTTGGGCATAGTATTGGGTAAAGTCCGCCAGTAGGAAAGTGAGCTGCAACAGCGTGAGGTTTTAACTTCGAAGTAGGCATCCATAGGCGGTTTAAAACTCAATAACGTACGAGTCAGGAAGAGAATATGCCTTAATGCACCTCGATATACGAAGTTACAGCGGTCAAGTGTGGTATGTGGGTCTTCTTGAGCCAATTTGTTTGTTGACAGCAGTGTCCATAATTAATCCATCAAAAAGACCCGGACCCGTAGAAAAACCTTGATACCCACATAACACACTTGACGGAGGTATCTCCGTGAGACGTGTCTGCCTCTCATGAGATTTCACGCACAGTGAGCGAATCATCTGCTCTATATACAATGGGGAGCATAAACCTGGTGCTTCTTATCCACAGAATATGCCATGTCGTGATAACATTCCTCTGTAACAAGAGAAAATCTCGCTTTGACGGAAAAACCCGAGATAACCTCGGGAACAGCTCCGATTCGATCATTGAAACTGCAAGAAATATGATAGAAATCCCATAACTGATAATAGAGGTGTATTCTTGGGAGATGAGCGATATGGCAGACGGACTTGCGAAATTGTTTCTCTGTGACCTTGTCACGCAGATGTCCAGAGGGCAATACAGCTCGACACTTTCATCGCACCTCAGCAGCCCAATGCGCACCTCTGTATTCGTTAACCTATGAAATCGCTGGATGTTTATACGGCGTCGAATGGTTGATAAGGGAAAAAAAAAAAGGGATTGGCTAGGGTCTTCAGCGGTTTCTGCTTCTCGCCGGGAAATTAAGATGGGATGGATAAGTCACTCATGATGTATACGTTGATTTTCTGAGTTCTGCCTACACTGATATGACTTGAAGACAATGGCTCTGCTGCTTTCAACTTAAAACATCCTAAATACTTTGCATATAAGCTTCCAAATTAGGCTGGGAGGCACATCCCTAATAAACATGCCCCATATTCGGTCGTCTCTTGACTAGGCATTATTTCCATGAA
This sequence comes from Cadophora sp. MPI-SDFR-AT-0126, assembly GCA_020747065.1. Classification (NCBI taxonomy): domain Eukaryota; kingdom Fungi; phylum Ascomycota; class Leotiomycetes; order Helotiales; family Ploettnerulaceae; genus Cadophora; species Cadophora sp. MPI-SDFR-AT-0126. The sequence continues at coordinate 108,650 of JAGMVK010000015.1, forward strand.
AGCACTCTACGCTGAGCACCTTGTTCAAACTGACATCCTCCTCATCTTCCCTATATATGACTTGCCCACCTGGTTTCGAACATCCACCCTGCTTGTAAAGATGGCAGCTCTTAACTTCATCTTCCAACTTGAGAGATTTGATCTTTGTTTGAAACTCGTCGGGTATGCCGTAGCAGGTCGAGTACATCCCACTGAAAGTGGTTTTGGTGCCACCATAGGCATCGGAAGAGTAGACAGTCAAGAGAAGGCTGTATTCAAGGATCAGCATATGTGGCCAATCAGGAAGAAGGTTTAGTACTGCGTATCTGCTGTGGAGATGAGTTCAATTGGAGCTGCAATGGTTGGCGCGACCATCAAGGAGAAGGAGAGAAGTGATGCCGAGACTGAGGTCGAGAACTGCATGATTGTGCTTTACAAAAAATATTGGAACTGAAGTGATATTTGTGTCGAACTTTGCGAGATCGCCATCAGAGCTGAAGAGCACCATGGAAGTGTCGGTAGATTAGTACTCGGCGCAGCCCTTGCGTTACCCCGGCTAAACGGCACATGCTCTTGTCAAATTCGTACTTAGCTGACGAAGTTTAGATGTCATTACTACATTGTGCTTCGCTGTATTCGACTGCAGCACCGAAGCTGTCAGCACTGTGCTCGCTGAAAGTCACAGGACTCACGAAAAAGGAGCCAACCCTGTAAGAGAGGAATGTAAACAAGATTTCTGTCCCTCTGTCACGTCGAGTAAGAAGAGTATATAGCGTAGTACTCGTACAAGAGCAAACTATTGGCTATTTGTACTTTGGAGTAATATATTCCCAGTTGCACAGTGAAAGATATAGTATCACAAGAGCGGGGTAGGTCTCGCGTGACATAACTAAGTCAACGCTGCCCATTTGGCGGTCCTTTGGTGGATTCTCTCGTCTGTCTATCCATCCACGAGTCATATATTATTCATCCCATGATTTTCAAAGAGCGCTCAACTCAGAATCGATCTCGAAACTTCCTGCATCTTACATCAGTACGATACTTATCCTGCTTCAGTGCGGAAACCAGGGGGAAAGGGTACACAAACTAAGCCTGTCAGGGCCAACACAGGGGAACTCATGTACGGCGATCAAACATTAGACTTCCAAGATCATTTGAAGTAAAAATTAAGTAGCCACTGATATGCCAAAGGGAAATGCAGTGCAAATAGAACGGAAGAAGGTTGAGTATCTCGTCTGCGAACAGCTGCCGGTGGCATTTTTTTTTTCGAAGTAGATATTGCAAGCACGCAGAGTTTATTTCAAGGGAAATATTATCATTATACATCACGTAATGAATTGAATGGACTGAAGTTTACGCTATCGCCGGAGGTGCATCACTTGGCAGCCGTCAAAGTCGAATAACAGCGCCCGACAACACTCGAGCTTTCAACAACTTGAATGACCTTCCTCAGCATTCATAGTATATTGCACGAACTCTTTGAACTATATATGCGACTTCCATTACCCAGTCATTGCAAATCTCGCAACATGCTCCTGTTATCAGTCCTCATCCCCATCAGTCTCATCGCCGGAGAGTCTTTACCTGATTGACGAGAAAAGCCAGGGCCTCTGGGACCCTAGCGACATACCCGATGTGCGGGTAGGTTATGGTCAAATTTCCAGCACAGATAACGTCTCCTTCATTGCAAATGATCAAAGTTTTCGCCTTTGAGAAATTGGGAATCCGTCCACTATCCTGCAAGTTCTGCGTATCTCCATACAGAACGACACCTGAGATCAGGTTCTTGACTTTTTTGGGCAGGTTCTCGATTGCTCTATGGGTGAGAGCTGCGCCTTGACTACTCGGTAATTAGCACAAACAAGTACCAGAGATGTTTTCTTTATAGATGATGTACCTGTAAGCTCCCACTAGGAGAGAAGAAGTTGGACATCGGGTGGCCGCATCTGTGAGGAGAGTCGCCATTGCCAGCGCTTCCACTGGATCAGCCCCTCCCGCCAAGTAATTGGTAGCTACCAAAGCCGCATAGTCGATTCCTTGAATGGCAATGTTCTCACAGCCATATATATCTTGTAGACCTTGAGCTGTTGGTGGGCCTGGACTGTAGACAGCATCTCCCTATTTCATGTCAGAGCGAGGTGCGAGAAATCAGGGCGGACTGATACAACCATGTTGAACGTCTCAGTTGAACCGCGAGCATAGAAGAAGATTATGGGCTTGCATCCATCGAGAGAATATTCGTGTTCGACAGTCCCAACGGATGTGCATTGGCGGGCAGAAAAGAGTGCTGCAGAGGCGAGGCTAGTAAGCAAAATAACAAAAGTCGCCAGCATCAAGCTCGACATGTTGACAGATCACTGGGCGTGAAAGGTAGTCGGATAAAAGGATAGTAAGATTGTATATATCCACTCTTGCAGAAGCTAGATATCTTCGCCCTCTCGCCGCTGGTTGTCCACTTCAACAGGATGAAAGGAAAACAGACTTCTTTCTATACCTTACTCCATGTACCAGATCGATACATCGCTATGTTCTTGAGACGCTTTTGGTATATTGTACACAGCCTATCTGCACCGATCGCCCAGTCGCAACCCAGGAAACGCTATTTTGCTTTTTTGAGGCTCCACTTTCCCGAGAGCCTGGATGGACATGCTTGGCGCGCATTCGATAATTTCCCTGAAAAGTACCCATCACCGTGCTAGGCCATGGGCAAGGCCTTATCAACCGGTGCCAAACCAGTTTGATTCTCTTGACAATCGTTCTTAGCTATGCGTCCGAGTGTTGTCGATCCTTGTTCGTGCAGGAGATAAAGGTTCTATCATATTTGGAGAGCTGCATTTATTGACTGCATGTCACTTGCTTCGCTTGCGTCATCACAACACGGCCTAGGAGCGGAAAGTATTCGCCATCGACTGAGCTTCCATCATTTATGAGATTTTCCAGGCTATCTGGTGGTGCTTGTTGTATAAAAAGAACTCATGCAGATTTAATCTGGAGTTTCAAGTTGCCAACACAGTACAAGCTCAAAGTACCGTGGACGACAGCTCTATCTTTCTTCCCACCCTTTCTACTCTAACAGGCACAACCGCATCCATTGCAACCACAACTATCATGACGTCCAGCTCCCTCGGGCTGCTTACTTGCTATCATTGCCGGTTTCTTCGCTGGCTGATGAGTACTTTCCACACAAAGTCAGCATTTCCTGTCGATCGTAAATATTCTCTTCGCTTAAGCTAGATCCCTGAAAAGCTAGAAGAGACAGACATGTACACTTACAAAACGCTCTGTGGAGGTAACTCCCGTGTGTGAGGGCCGTATGATATCGGTTGTTGGGGCTCGGGTTGGCTCGTCACCGACTTTACTGTATATGCAGATGAAGGGGGCCGTGAAAGTGAAGTTAAGGGTATTGCCCAGGGCTGTGTGTTCTTTGGCTGAGGCGGCGGAGGCTCAGGTGGACGCATTGCCCATGGGTGGGTGGTGTCTGGCACCGGAGGCTTGGTTGCAGCTTGTGTAGTTGTTGATTGTGTCGAAGGTGGTGTTATTTCCCACGAACTTTGGATTCTGAGTGTTTGTTTATTCTCGTACTCCCCTTGGGCTAGGACTCGCGTTGAATTTGCTAAAGGAAGTTTATTGATGGGAGAATCACTTCAATGGCTAATCATAAAAAGGAACAAAGTTCGGAGGAATACGGCGGACATATATACATGATTCTGTCAATCTAATAATAGACGTGAATGAAGCAAGCTGAGCTTCTGTGAATCATCCGCCTCCAATTCATATCCCATCCGCTGTTTTCTCAACACTCCTCCGCACTCCGTGTGTCCTAAGCTGAATGACTGTATTAGCTCAGTCAGATCTGAGAACCAATAGAATAACTCAACTGACTTCCAGAACTTTCGGCCATCAAGTTCACTCCTTTTATTCCTGAAAGGGATGATCGGCTGACTTTCAAGCACCCCCTCTATTAAGCGACGTCGCCGTCTCAAAGCAATGGGAGCAAAAGTGGTGCGAACGAGTTATAACTCCACCTATCTCTCCCTACCAAGTCACCCTCTGATTTTCGATGTCGATCACAGCCAGTCTACAGATCTCCTGGTCGCTGAGTCTCCAATATGTTTCGACATACATTTGCTTGCGTTGTGGCTCCCACGTCAACTTCTTTGGCAGCTCACCATTGTCCTAAACGAGTCCGGCCTCGGACACGAATGATTTGGAAAGCTTGGGTGATTAGGAAAGCATGGAGCTTTGTGGAGCTTATCCAGATCAGGTATTGCTATAACGGGTGGCTATTTTCCCTAGGAGAAATCTTGAAGAACTTATCGGATAGTGTCCTTGACGATCTTTTTTGATTTCTTCGCATGTCCTTGAGGAACTTTCAATCAACTAAATACACCAAACATGTGTATTATTTGAATAGCATGAGAGACATATGAGCCATAGATATCCCCACTAGCAAACCTCGTCGTCCACCTGCTGAGCAGCCGATCTCTGATCCCTCGACACAGCTTCAAGTTCGGGGGTAGTAAGGGAAGCTGCTGACAGGACCTGTGAAACCTGGGTTTTGACAGAGTTTAACACTGTCATTGTCGTCTCAGTCACGCGGTAAAAGTGGAGTTGTCGGGTTGCAAAACGAACCTGGGGACATCGCTGTTGGGGGTTGGCTCTGGAGATGAATCGATAGCAAGGCTTGCATGGTTAGTAGATAGTTCGACAAGTGGGCTAATACATACGCATTCTTGGTAGAAGAGTCCCCCTTCAAGTCGTACTTAATACTTCTGAGTCGTAACCCTGTCATCGGGACGAGAGAAGCTGGACTGTCTCTTTCCAGCACAACGGGTCCGCGAGAGTCTGGTACGGGAAAGAAATAGCAAACTTGGATAGCTTCGCCCAGAGTGATTGATCTGAAGCGGATTTCTGGTTCGCTTGCCAGGGGAAAACAGTTAGTTTGTCCAGGTACAAATTCTTTGATGCTTGAAGGTCCCTGAAAACCTGGGATGAGGAACATTTGAACTCTAGTCAAGGTTTAAATTAGACATTTGTAATAATTGCGAGGTAATTGAAGGTGGACGAACTCAAAAGGTGAATCTAGGCCGTTGCTGCCACTCTTTGTGAATGAAACTGATGGATGAGAGGCAGGAGACTGGCGGCTGAGACTCAATTCGTCAGTACTAGTGCTAAAATACAATCGAGGAGACTCGTGTACGTACCTGCCAGAAGCGGAGAGAGCATCGAAGCGCACTTGCTCCGAAAGCTTACAATTGAACGAGACAAAGTCCATGCCTTCTGGAAACAAGATTGCGTATTCTCCTGCTTGAAGATTGAACATCTTATCCGAGCCAGCGACGAACTCGCAGGCCTCTTTGGCGAAGGATGAGCAGTACGAAATCTTGGGCTCCAGTTTTACCGATTCTACACGGTTCGTGAGATTCTTTGGCAGGTTGAAGCACTTGTCATTAGAGACTTCGTGGCCTTTCATTTCGCCTTTGAAATAAAGCTCGTTCCAGAAAGTAGCACTGCTCCAATTGCTAGTCGGAATGACTGGCCAGAAATATGGGCAGACATACTTTGCGGTATCTTTGTTCCCGAGGGATGATACAGCGTGGTTAGAGAATGTCGTGGCTGTTGATGCCACTGCATTGTCCATGGACACTTGTTCTGCATCTCGGAAACTCACTTGTTTTCCAATAGCCTGGAAGACAAGATTTTTATTTGTAATCTTGGCAGAGAGACCGATTTTGAGTGGGTTTCCAAGAGACAGCGGAGAAAATACCACCAGAGCAGGTAGCAAAGTGCGGGAGAAATGCATTGTAAATTGACTGATCACCGACAATTTGCTTTGAGCGAGTGAGAGAAAATATTTCATGAAGAAGAAAAGATGCCTCATAGAGTCCTCAACATTCAATCCCCAAGGGTTTTGTTGAACAGTGGAGGATTGGGCACAAATCTCTATCCTGTGCGGGACTGAAGACATGTGCAACGGTTGATCTCCTCCAACAAATGAATGTGAGCTATGGATCGGAGAGTGTAAGCACCGGTCCGACAGTTCGCACACGATAGGTGTCCTCGATCCGATTGATCTGCGAAGATGAAGGCAATACAAAGTCTTTTCTGGTACCTGAGCTCTCATCCTCGGGAGCAGTGAAACCTAGCATGGCGGCAGGTGGTCTCACTTGGTAGGGGATGATCCAATCTGGGTCGATCTGTTTGACTTCGCGGAGAGGAGTGTTGACGATTTGCCCATTTTGAACCTGCCGATCTTTTTGAAAGGGGCGTACGACGGTACAACACAATGTATGCATCTCCCGTGTTGCAAGCGGGAACAGAGAAAGTCGACTCCGAGAAATTCGGGCGATTCGGTGTCATTAGGGAGAAGATCAAGTCACCGAGCCTGTCTGTGTACTCGAGCGGTGTCGAGCATGTCGGAAAGCATGACGAAATTGGTCCCAGGTCTGGCAGGAGCTGAAATGAGAGCGTGCGTGGTTCGAGGCGTGGAGTATCGCGGCAACACGAGGCATCTCCGAAGTTGCGAAAGCTGCATCAAAAGTTTGAAGGTGTGAACACAGTGAGGTTAGGGAGGGGAGAATTAGTAGACAGAAATAACTGCTTCCCACCCGATCATCCGAGGTACAGAGTCTACCCCTTCGTCGTCCGCCCTTCTGCAAGCAACAAAGGCAAGGAAGCAGGAGCGCAGTTCCTTGAACTAAAGGAGCGAGTGCGACAACGAGATTCCAACTTCAGCTGAGGGTGGTATGGATTGCGTTATTAATGGTTTCAGCGCGATGAGAATTAAAGAACGATGATAATGCTTCGCAAGTCCACCTTGTTACAAGGTCTAGACGCAAAGAGAATCTTGAGAAGAGGCAATAAGTGATTAGATAGAACGTTGAAAGTACGGTGCGAAAATCGATTTGAGCCTTTATCAATACGTTTAATCGAAAAGTACACTGTCCGAGGCGTCCGAGGAAACCAAAAGTAGATATATATGTGGTGCACGGAACAACAATTAGGAAAACAGCCGGAAAAGAAGACAAGAAGACTCTTTCATGTGCTTAAACACCAAAGGCTCTTGTGCTTGTAGGGCCTCTGGAGACTCATTGACATCTACCCCGCAGTCTCTTTAGCCCACAATTTCGATGTCGAGCACAAGCAACATGTATCGTCCGTGACTATGACAGTCAGACCAACATCCTACCTGGGAGAAAGCAGAATCGAAGTCCAATCCCAATCTTTCGGGATTATATCTCCAAAACCGTTCAAGTAAGATTCGTCCATTATCACGGAAGTGCGGGGTATCATGCAGCATTCCTCCATCTTTGTTATCTTGTTGGTCTCGGAACGACATCCGCACTAGCCTTGCTCGCCTCTCTCCCAACAAGATCCTTCAAGCAAGGAAAATATCCGTTTAAGGTTCAGGCTTAAAGGCAAAGCAAGGCAAAGCAAGGCAAGGCACTGCAGGACTAAGTTGATCCAACCACGCAAAAAAAGGTTGCTTCCGCGGAGATGTGCAAACTCTCTTACAGTGTGATATTACTCTTTGGACACGGCATTGGGTGAAGCCCGCCAGTAAGGAAGTGCGCTGCGATGGCGTGAGGCAGTTAGGAGGTTAGTTCGTGGTTTGCCAGGGCGGCGCGAGCTATGATGTGATGGTGCGTGATACCGCTACCCCGGATTCTCTGACATGTCGATTGCTCTAGTGTGCAGATGGTGCATGAGCTGGCGTGTTCGTGGCGTTCATGATGTGGGTTTGGTTTTAGATGTTTGTGGATGAAGTGTATTTTGAGTGTTCGGTATTTTTTTTTCTTCAGTGGAGACTCGCTGGGGAGAGGGCACAGGTGCGTTGGCTTGGGATGGTGTCGTCGGCGGGCTTGATGAGATGAGAGGGGAAGATGGGCTGAGATGACAAGACGGTGAGAGGGAATGAGGCGTTTGTGGATAGGAGACTTGTATGAGGGGATCAGGAGGAGGCTTTTCTTTTGAGTCATTTCCTTGCCCGCCGGGCAAGATACCTTACCGAACAGGTATCAGCATGCTGTGTTCCTTTCTGTATAGCGAGTGATAGTGAAATGTGAAGCCAGGAGCCAGGCTGGTTGGTTACTTTGTGATGGCGCTCGGCTTCCTATTGCGCATTCTGCAGTGCAGCTTGCGACGAAGCTCCGATGATGCACTTAACCAGCCTATTACTTAAAAGCAAAATACTGCCACTGGTCTCGGGATGGAGATACCCTCAAAGTGTACGGCATCTCGGAGATGCAAGAATGGGGACGAAGATGGGAGTGGAAAGTTACGTAAGTAGGGGCAGAAATTTCTCACGGGACTTTCGATGGATGGGTTCGGAGTTGGCGAGGGTATCAAGGCGGCAATTCAACGAGCAGCTGGAGCTCTAGGAAGGTGAGGGATACCTGGTTTTGCAACCTTATGGAATTGAGATGGCCAAGGTACCAGGAGTGACATGGAGATGTCTTCGGGATCTGAAGATTTTACCGGTGTCTTTAAATTATGGATACATCCTACTTCTTCTCGTATCCCGCCTGATAACGAACGGGTTGTCCGGCTATCAGATTTATGGATTCGCAATTTCAGTCAAGCCTTTTGATTTTCAGGGAATCGGAGTTCAAGTCTTGCGCGATTTGACCTCCTCATGCGTAATTTACAGCATGGACCGCCTGAATGATGTCTTATCGTATCAGTCAGTTGACTGCTGGCTCTAAGCCGCAGGGCTGTGATAGGCTTTAACTTTCTTTTGCTATCTGTTAGAGAGCGCAGTGCATTACCAACCCTAAAATTATTTTGGAAATTTCCAGTTTGGAATCATCGGCTGCACGTATTGGAAATTTCCACGTTTGGAATCATCGGCTGTACGTATCAACATCGTCACTTCATCATGTTTGCCTTCCTCGTACGCACCTCTCTACCCATGTACCTGCAGCATGTTTTCTTTGCCTGCGGTACTTAGAGTCCCTCTCTTACTCGTGTCCCGCATATGGTATTGTTCTCGAATGATCTCTGCATGCTGAATGCTGGAGAAGAGAGGAAAAGAAGAAAAGAATGGAGACGGTTCTTCCACGCGGTGCACTATCTCCCTCCACCAACAGCGTCTTTTATCCAGCTATCCCCACTATCGACGCCGGCATTCTTCAAAACCTTGGTCTCCACGGTGGATTCGAGCCCGCACGGAATGATTCTGCTCACTCTCGAATCCACTCCACTCCTCTCCACTCTTGCTTGACACCTTCTGGAGACGACCATTCCACCGACTAGACAAGCGACGAGACCACCGGCGACCCAATAGCCTGGCCGTGCTACCACAGGGTCCGGAGTTATTGTTACTTAATGTAGCAGCTGACTCCCAGGGAATTGCTAATTAGTGCCAGCGCAGGTTCTTCTTTGCTACAAGACTTTGATTCTGTTTGGACTAGTCGACCTAGAAATTAGATGATGCTACAGTACTGTTCCTGTCATGGTGCCTTGCTGCTAGCCGTGCTATGCCCGTCAAGGTACACTCCATCCGGCTATACAGTACACCTGCCCGTCAAGGTCGACAGAGATAAGCCTGAACGCCGTGACTGGTGAGCGTGAGCCGGAGTTCGCAAATAAAAAACGTTTGAAACCCTTTTGAAGGCTAAAGGCAAAAGAGGCGAGGCGTGGTGATACAGCATCTAGCTGGATATGGATATGGATGGTTGCCATTCGAAGGTACAGTACATTACAGTAGAAACCCAGAGCTGACATGGATCACTTCAACACGTGTTGCTATGGGCGTACAAGACCTCTCTTCTCCTTCTATCGTCGGACACGTCTTTCTGCTGATGCTGTTCTTGAATTGGCATAGCAGATTAGAGCAGAGCAGACCTTCTTTCGTCTTTTCATAATCAAATCACATCACCTTCTGTTTCAACTCTTCCCCTCTTCCCCTTCTGCTCTCTGTTGATCACATATATCCTTACATTACTCTCTCTTGGTCCTTGCCTACCTACTACTTCTTCTTCTTCTTCCTCCCCTCACCTCATCTCGCTCCTCGGAAGGACAGGATCTTCAACTCCCGACCAAACTACCTACCCTTTCTTCCTGGCCTGCACAAAACCGACTCTTCACGCACACTGTTACATAACATAACGCCTTTGGTGGCTCACTCACGTCATTAGCCACAACACAACATACAATCCACCTCCGTACGGCACCCAACAGTCGAATTCTTCGGCAGATCGTCTCGTCTCCTCTCTTCTCAACTTCCAGCACTCGGAGACTTCCCGCCGCTTTCATCATTATTGCTCGACTCATCCGCGTTCCTACTGTACCTTCTTGGATATCACATTTCGAGGTTGGGCACGGTCAACACGATATCCGTCCTTCCTTGCGCCCCACAAAGTCAAAAAAGTTTCTTGGGAAGCCGGAGCCGGACCATTTCTATTTCTCACCTGTAGGCAGCCTTCACCGCCCTCTGGGAACTACTGCAGTGTGCTGCACTGCACTGCACTGCACTGCACCTCGCTGCACTGTGGGCCGGGCTAGGGCTGCTGCATTGACTGACTGGCAGGCATTGGCGACCCCTCATTACACCCAGGATCCAGTGCCCCTCCCCTCCCCTCCCCTCCCCTCCCCTCCCCTCCCCTCCCCTCCCCTCCCCTCCCCTCTACCGCCTCAACCCCTCAATCCTGGACAAATCGATCGATTGGCAGACTTCGTCATTTCATCTCACTGCAGCAGCAGTTGAATGAAGCTGCTTGCTTGCATCATAATCACGTCGTTTCCTTCTGATCAGACCGACCGACATTTGGATTTCTGTTCCTGTCCCTGTTCCTGTCGATTTCAAGACGAAGATCTGGCTCTAGACGACAACCAGACCAGTTGGTCCAGTACAGTCGGAGGTCGCCTAGATAATTGACCAGAACCAAGAAGGAAAGGAATCAATACCCAGAGCAGGCCGAAAACGATCGGTATCGGAATTGACCCAGTCGCATCGAATTTACATTACCATCTCAAATCTCGGACTTTTACCAAACCCGGCCACCCAAGCAGCAGTAGGGCGGAAACAGATCTGGGAACCGCTGCATTTTCTTACTGGCGGGCAACGTGCCAGTCATAGCTGCACCTAAGAGGCTAAATAAGACCCTCAACCTTATTTCCAGACTATAAAGAGGGGAGCCGCCGAGCGGACTTTGATATCACGTCACGAAGACATCTGGATCAACATTAGACTGGACTGGAGTTTTAGCTTCAGCAGGAAGAACAGGAGGCTGAATGAAGAGTTGAGTTCAAGTACTGGTGTTAGTGCTTTCTGCTCTTTCCTCCCAGGAACATCTTCTCCGGAAAGAAAGTTACAGAGAAAGTACAGAGCCCTGCCCGGTTGGTTGGGTCCTTTCCCAATTTGAAAGAAGCCAGAAGAAAACATCCGACCGTCAAGAGGGGAACTGACAGAGAATGCCCTCAGCAGCTCCTCGGGCTGCATTGGCAATCAGACCCAGACCACATCCAAGCGCATCACACGAACCTCCACCCACAACAGCTCCAACCACAACCAATAAACTCAAGCATCGACCTTGCAACTCATACAGCGACCTCTCTCCCCTCGCCAGCACAGCCTTCTCGCCCGTTCAATACCCGCAAATCGACCGCCCAGCCAAAAGACCCATGCCAACTCCCCGCAAAACCATCGCCGTCGTTAACTCGTCAGGACGACAGGCCGCTTCCTTCATACGGGTTGCTGTCGCCGTGGGCTACAAGGTACGCGCGCAATTACGGAATCTTGACGGCATTGTCGCAACGGAAATCTCCTCCCTCCCAAATGTCACCGTGCTAGTCGGAGATCTCTACATCAAGACACCAGCCGAGAATGGCGGCAGTGGCTCACCCACGCTGGGTACGAAGGGTAAGGGTGCACCGAACCATGATTTGATCAAAGAGTTATACCGGGGCGCTCAGCTAGCCTTCATCAATACGACATTTTGGGGCGACGAGGTGGAAATTGGGAAAGCACTTGCGGACGCGGCCGTGGTAGCGGGGATCGAACACTACATCTTCAGCTCCATGCCAAACCACTCACAACATAATCACCACTGGCCATCACTCCCCCTCTGGTCCAGCAAAGCCACAATCGAAACATATATTCGTTCCCTCCCTGCGCTCGCTCCTAAGACAACATACCTCTACACTGGAATCTACAACAACAATTTCACATCACTCCCCTACCCGCTCTTCCAGATGGAGTTACAGCAAGATGGCAGTTTTACGTGGACAGCTCCATTCCACCCGGACGTACCACTCCCTTGGTTAGACGCCGAGCACGATGTCGGACCAGCAGTCATACAACTTATCAAAGACGGCATTTCGCGCTGGGGAAACGGTGAACGTGTAGCCCTCGCCTACGAAATGCTGTCCCCCAAGGCAGCTTGTCGCGCCTTCTCCAAAGGCGTAGGGCGCCCAGTGCGGTACAAGTACAGTCCCAAAATCGACATCAAAGTCAAGATACCAAATGGATACAGGGAGCAGCTCGTGGCGTTGGAGAAGATGTATATTCTAGGTGCGAAGGATCCCCGGTTACAGCCCCCGTACTTTGGAAGCCAGCATATGGAGAGTAGCTGTCCTGGAGAAGCGTTAGAATTGTGGGAGGGACACAGAGGGTTGGAGGAGTATGCTAGGGAGGTTTTCCCGCTGGAGGAGGCGGCGAATGGGTTGACCTGGATGAACGAGAGTAATGAGGTGGAGGGCGAAGTGCATGGTGGTGAGGAGGAAGAGGATGGGGATGGTGAGGATGATGAGAGTGAGGGGTTGGTGATGGGTGGTGGGACTGGAACAGATACCCCTGCGAGGAAGGAGGAGAGTTGGCTAGCTTGATGGATAAGAGGAGCTAATGATATGGACGGGGGCTGGATGTGATGCGAGCATAGCATGGAGATGAGAATCGGAGCATGTGAGGGTCGAGATCCACAGGAGCCGAAGGAAAAGAAAAAGCATAGGAAAGGAGTCGATCAGTGACATTTCTCCCGGATTTCACATTCAAGCGGAGACGGGAAAACACAAAAGCCAGGCCTAATATTCTGCTTGGCATAGTATTCAACGTGTCAAGCATCAAGCACGAGCCATGAAAATCAATCTATTAATTTCTGCATTGGTTGGGCGGGTTGGTCTGGTCTGGCAGGAAGGCAAGTGGACGGTATGGGCGGGAGGCAGTCATCAATTGGAATTCTTGCATAGCATGGGCGGCATTCTGTCATTTTCTGGGTAGTTTGGTAGCGTTACTGTCAGGTAGCATACTTTTCGGGGTAAATATGAGAAACGAGATGAGATGAAATCCAATGAAGATAAAAGAAAGGAAAGAAGTCATAATTATACAGATATTGATACGTGTTTCATGCCTTGGTCTTCTGCTTGGAGAAACCGAAACCTCGAATTAAGTTCGCGATGTGACTACGGGGTCTTGCGTACAAGCTAATTCTGTAGAGATAAAGGAAGATTGCTCGATTCAGGGGTAGCGAGGTTCGAAGCGAGAGAAAGAAAGGGGGCATGGGAGGCGTGCGTGGGGGAAAGATGAAAAGAAAACACTTCTCGCTTCTATATTTCGAAGGCAAACACAACTCCTTACCAACACCAGCTAGTCGGTCAGTCACAAATACCCGAGCCAAAAGCAGCCAGCAATTAGGCAAACATATAAGATATAGGAAGCGAAGTCATTTCCTCGTATTTATCTCACTTGGCGGCATCGCCGCCATGACTTGTCCCCACAGATATTACAATACAATAAATATCCTACGATTTTTCCTCGAGCGACGCAGTAGAATATTTTCCTGACCCTGTCTTCCATCATTTCAAGTCATATCCTGACTAGGTATCCTCCCAAAAGATTGTCTAGAAAAGGAGTAAAGAAGGAAACCTCGCGATGTAGCCGGCGATCTAGAAGGCGTGTATTCTTCCAGACCGAGCCGGATCTATCAGCCGTGTTCTGAGAGTAGACTCCCTAGACGCTAGGGAATCCCTAGGATTTATATCATGCAGTTGAAAATGAACCCGGGCCTGAAGCCAAACGGGAATAGATGGGATCTGGGCCCACAAGAGGGAGAAATGTGGAAAAGACAGAGGTGTTGCTGGGTTTTGGAGACGTGTGAAGTTTGTTGTACAGAGCTCCCGTCGACTGCTCAGACTGCTCGGAGAGAGGACATCGAAAGCAATGAAAGGCCTACGAAGATCTTTGTTTCTTCTTTGGCCGATCTTCGTTCTCTGCCTCGCTATCATCTGCCTCGCCTTCAGCTGCATTTGCATCGCTGCCTTCCTCGTCATCGGACTCAAAATCGGCGTCGGAAAGGGCGTCTTGTTCTTGTGCTTGTGCTGTTGGACGTTAGTATTTTCCAGGTTCGAGGGGTAGCGAACTGGTGGGTTGTCGAGAGGAAATATATCAAGGGGGAAAGCAAGACTCACTGAAATACTTGATGGCACCAGGCCACAGATCCTCCGTAATCGACACGGCGAGATCATCTCCGTCAGGAAAGATTTCCAGACTCATATCGATATCTTCTTCATCCTCTTCGTCGCCTTGCTCTTCTTCCCCGCTCGAAGGAGCTTCAGTGACTGCCTTCGCAGCCTTCCTCCTCTCCCTCTTCTCCTGCTCGATTCTCGTTGCTTCTCTACTTTCCTCTTCGCTGACTTTCCTTCCAATGAAACCGAACCACGCGAAGAAACTCAGGCCGCCCATCCCGGTATTCTCGATCTTCCGCTTGAGAACCTTTTGTTCGGGCGTCAAGCCTTCCTTCTTTGTCTTCCCATTCGATTTAGGATTCGCATCTCCAGCCGTAACATTCTTCTCCGCCTCCCAAGCCTTACACACCAGTCCCAACAACCCACCCGTCAAATCCCTCCCCTCCTTCCAGCTGATCTCGACCGGCTCACTCACCAATCCACACCAGCCATCCCTCGACCTCCTATACCAGAACTTCTTCTCCAGCTTCTCATCATGGAAATAATCGTTCGGCGCAAACTCCCAGGTGACACTCACGCTTCTTGGATCGCCGCCAGGGGTCTTGGACTCAGCCTCGAAGTGGGAGACGGAGATGGAGAGGAGGGAAGAGAGGAGGAGCGCGGAGTCGGAAGGTTGGATGTATTGGTCTATGTCGGGTGGTGCTTGTTCGAGGACGAGAGGCCAGAAATTGGGGATTTGAGAGACGGTTTTGGAGCGGCGTTCGTAGAGCGGTTTCGTGAGGGCTATTTGTTGGCGGACTGGAGGGAGCTGTGTTAGCTGAAGTTCTTTCTTTTTGATGTGTATCTTGGGTTCCGATCCATCCAAATGCGACTGCAGCTCTGCAGGGCGATTCCGCAGGAGATGTCGACTCGGCGCAATCAGATCATCAGATAACACCACACGCAACGCAATGCAGTCTAATGCAGGACAGGGTAAGAGAGGCAGATCAAAGTACTCACTGATCTCAGTCTCAACATCATCAAACTCCTTCTCGATATCCGCCAGGTCCTCGTATGAAACGGGCGTCTCTTCCAGCGCAGCGGACATGGCTGCGGTTGTGAAGGCAAATTTTTGGGACATGTAGTTGACTCGGAGGGCGCGGACGGATGTCGCGGTCGCGGATTGAGGCAAGTCTGGTTGGGGTCTTAGGTGGCTGTTATCAGATCGTGGGATTGGGGAATGTCACTGCTGCGTGCTGGGTGGCTGGGCTGGATGGCTGGATGTCACCGTCGCTGGACTGCCGCGTACCTCCTCCGTAATGGCGATGGAATTGGAATTGACGTCGAGGGGAGAGGGGTATTGTCCTACAGCCAGCGCATTTATGAGGTAAGAAAGAAAAGTGTATAAAATTGGGAATTGAAGGCGTTGAGAGGTTGCGGAATCCAATGGAGGAAAAGGAGAAGAAGCAATTGAAACATTCGTGGTCTGGAAGCTCGAAAGCTGACAGAGGTGTAGACAACAAGTTGTGCAGATCGCCATGCGGCGAGCGAAGCCGATGACGACGACCAACTAGGATTAGATAGAGGTTCTCTGATTTAGAATACTCATGCTTATACTTATACTCGTACATATGGAAGTACCTTTCTACTTCTCTTCTGGAGATTGCAATTATAGCTCTGTCAACCTTTCTAGTCGATACATACCTAGCAGACAGAAGAAGGACACCCAATGGAGGGTGGGCTGAATGATTCTCTTGTGCTATTACGAAGTACAGATGAGTGCCTTCAAAGCCCGACGTAGTCCTTGTTTCCAACTCCAAAGTCCAGGGATACCATAATGCACAAACCAATGCTCATTATAAAGCCCGTTGAGATATACACTCTGAGTGTCTTGTCATTCTTTCAATCATCGGAGGACCCGGTATCTGTTCGGCTCCAGAGTTTTCTTGTCGCATCGTAAAATGTGGTTTTTCTTACCCCATAGCGGGAATTCGCGGTAGGGCATTGGCTGGCATGCTTTATCTAATCGGAAGCTTTTCACTTCACGTTTCCGCACAGCTCGTAGCGTTCTCTCTTATATCATATTCCCTTTCACTTCATCGTAGATTTATATATGCACTCGTCGCTCACTCACACTCACCCACTCATCTTTAGACTGCCCTGCTAGAGTCTTCGCATCTCGGAGCTTGAGTAAAATCGCCAGCTCTCATTTCATCAAATCGCATCAAGAAATCCCCACCAACATTATCTGTACAACAAAGCTGCGTTGTCATTGTCACTGTGCCACGACATTAAGATGGCGACACAGTATCCAGAAGCACGGGTCCTCGTCATTATGACTGGTGGCACGATCTGCATGAGGTCTTCGCCTGAGGGTCTGGTTCCCGCGAGGGGCTTTTTAAGGGAAGGGATGGCGCCGAGGCCGAGTTTTAATGATGGCTCTATGCCAGGTATGTGGTATTCTTTCAACTTCCTGATATTTTTATTCTCGTTTGAAATTCTTGTTCGAACATTTGAAGATGGTGGGTGGTCCTTCAAGAAGCCTTAGTAGGTTTCTCTGCCAAGTATTGATTACTGAGCTGGGGCGAAGGTCAGCGTCGTCAGAGCACAGGGTCATTTCTTCCATGTCGTTTGATACCGGATGAGTTCTCGCTTCGGGCCACAGAATCATGAACTGAATAGCTTGGAAAACATTCCGAGACGTATCAGATATTCCGTCTCGCCTCAAAACTAGCCAAATGGCAATTGCTGCAGGTGCAGATAGGAAAGCCATTGCACTTTGCACGTCACGAAGTGGAGTACACATTTTCCACCTCCTCAAACCCGACTCTCTTCCAACTATCAGTCATATCTACGACCTTTCTGTTTAGCGTTTCATGATGCCGTCTTTGAAGCAATTGCTTCGCAACTTCTAGAGATGTATAGAAATTATCTCCAAAGTTGAGACGTAGACTTGATTCATTTTATCTACCTTTTCCGAGATCTTTCTGACAACATTAGATCCCCTCCCTGTAATGACCAATGCCACGACAAAAGAGTACCACCCTAGCCTCAGAACACCGCCAAGTACCTACTCTCGACATGTTCGTTACACTCTTTACGAATTTCCAACCCTTCTCGATTCTTCATCCATCTCCTCGGAAGGTTGGACCCAGATCGCCACTACAGTGCAAAATAACTACTCCCTTTTTGATGGATTCGTCATCCTCCACGGAACAGACAGTCTGGCATATACCAGTTCTGCCCTCTCATTCATGTTATCCCACCTCGGGAAGCCGGTCATCCTGACTGGCTCTCAAGCCTCGATATTTGCTCTCCAGTCTGATGCGGTTGACAACCTCCTCGGATCTCTCATCATTGCCGGCACCTTCATGATTCCAGAAGTATGCCTCTTCTTCCACCACAATCTCTACAGAGGCAATCGCTGCACGAAGGTCTCAGCGTCCTCATTTGATGCATTTGCTTCGCCGAATTGCGAGCCGCTGGCCAAAGTCTCGGCGATGGGTGCAGAAGTAAATTGGGCACTGGTCCGACGTCCAAGGAGCCTCGCCCGCTTCGATGTCCAAACAAATCTCGATACCGCACATGTAGCCTGCTTGCGTATATTCCCTGGCATCAAGCCGGAAATGCTGGACTCTGTACTCCGTGTGCCCAACCTCCGAGGACTGATCCTTGAGACTTTCGGAGCTGGAAACGCACCATCGGGGGCGGATGGCAGTATGGTGAATGTCATCAAGTCAGCCGTCGCTCGAGGCATTGTGATTGTAAATGTCAGCCAATGTCAATCCGGTTCTGTCTCGCCCCTTTATGCACCAGCCACCACATTGGGAAACGCTGGTGTAGTATTCGGCCACGACCTCACTACCGAAGCAGCCCTCACCAAACTGTCCTTCCTTCTTGCACTCCCAGATCTAAACTATCAAGATATTGTCTCACAGATGCAATTCTCCATCCGTGGTGAAATGACCGAGTCTCATTCAACCGCGTTCTCCCATCCCGCATCAGACATCCCTGCTATCCAAGATTCACAGGTTGCTTTCACCGCCCTTGGGTATGCAATCACCAAAGGCAAGCTCGACTCTGTAAAGACTCTATTGGACGGAGATCAGTTTGGATTACTGGGCGCTAAAGACTACGCTGAGAACACAGCTTTACATCTTGCTGCTGTGGGGCCCGAGATTGAGGTACTGAGAGAACTGCTGAAGAGAGGAGCTAGTGTGCATGCGAGGAATTTGGCGGGAAACACCCCTCTTTACCTGGCTACCAAGGTCGGAAACCAAGAGGCTGTGGGGCTTTTGGAGGCTACAGGGGCATTGTTGCATGTCGATGAGGTAGAGATGGTGCAAGAGAATGAGGTGCAGGTGAAGAGGAAGAAGGTAAATTGAGAGAGGTCGGAGCTTGATCTTCCGCGGAAAGGAAAACCAAATTTTATCACGGCCAACAAGGGAATGCCATCTGGAGATTATCCGTCGTTGAGGTCTATTGCGAGGTCTATCCTGGAATACACTTATGTGGTCTTTTTAAGAGGGAACCAGCGACAATCTTGGATGGACTCGGAATTCAATGTATGCGAAAGGAATGCTACATACAAAGCGATAATATATAGATACAATGAGCTCCCGGGCATCTTCCACAACACCGGGGCGCACTTTGGTGAGAACTAATTGGTTATTCTGAGGAACACTTCAATTCTCCCAACCAATACTCGATACATTTCGAGGAGCATGCATAGCATTCCGCTATAGCAATATCGAATTTAAGAAGCATCTTGATCTCTCCGAGCCGCAGGTCAAGCAAACAAGTATTTGGAAGACTCTCAGACCTCCAATGCAGGATGCGGAGCTAGCTCTGAGCCAGTGGTCGGCACTATAAACCTGCGCGACCTCTAATCGTCTGATCTCTCGCATCGACGTGGCAAGCAAGTGTCCGCTTTGGGATCCTGCAATATATACCAGCAGCTTTCCGTCTTGGCTGGCTGACTACATTCGTGGTAATGTCTCTTGAACTTGCCATACCATCTTCTCGTATTCTTCTGATCATTGTCCGCTCACTTGTCGTTCTGAACTATTCGGAATTTTCATTTAGATTCAATTACTGGGCACTTGCGCTGTCTGGAATGCTTGCGATTCGTTGATTGTGGGTTTAGAGTGTGCTGTTAATGTAATATTAGTAGCATTCCCGCGTGCAATATATCTTCGGACCTCGATAAAGGATCATCTAGCTCATCCTTCCGATGTATCCATCCCCTTTAAGCGAACATCAAATTCAAAGCCTGGATCGATTCGTTGACCCATCTGGAAACCATGCTGTCGATCCGGCAAAAGGCAGCAACTGATGCAGGACTTCATCCGATATATTGTTCACATGGCACCCTTGCTTCTTGTCATCGTGAAGGGAAGCTGGTGCACAACTTTAATTCTCATGGAGGTATGGTGACGGGAACTTTCAAGGGAAGCCACTCGAGTAATGCTCATAAGTAAGGTGGAGCAGGCAGTTCCATCTTCCTTCTCCGTGAAAGGTAAGCCTGGCGGTCGCCTTCCTCCTGTGTTTTCGAGACTTGAACATGCGTCCAATATTACTACCCGCGTTAGTAGCTTTCATAAACTGCATTAGCTGTACTCAGTTCCCCTACGAATCAATCCAACTCAAGTCCCAAGACACCATCGGCTTTCCCTCCATAGCTTTCGGGAACAGGTCCCACTACATCTCGAACCGCGATCGCTCACCTTGCAAAGCATTTCCAGGGACATCAACCTGGCCCATCGAAAGCGAATGGGATAAATTGAACGGGTCGCTCAGCGGAGCACTTCTTAAGCCCGCTCCACCAGCGTCCGTCTGCTACGATGGCACTCTGAAGGACCCAGCTGCGTGCACATTTCTGCTTAAAAACGCAAGCAGCACCCGATTCTATTTGGATAATCCACTCACAGTCTTGACCGAATGGCCCCAGGGTGATACGTGCTATGCGACTGCTGATCCTCAAGGAGCGACCTGCACGCAGGGCGGATTCCCAGTGTATGTTGTGAATGCTACCACTGTGGAGCATATCCAGCTCGCGGTCAATTTTGCGAGGAATAGGAATGTTAGGCTTGTAATCAAGTAAGACGGCCCTGGTCACCAACCTCGTTTTTAGGGATTGACGAGAAATTTAGAAACACGGGTCATGATTTTCTTGGACGCTCAGTTGGTGCTGGATCCATCAGTATTTGGACTCATTATCTCAAAGGGTTCGAGTATCTTCCAGAGTACACACAGGGCAGATACAAAGGTCCTGCAGCTCGCGTTGGCGCTGGTCTCGAAGCATGGGAGTTGTATCCGTTGATGGATCAGTATGATATGGCAATTGTCGCGCCAGCTGGAAGTACCACTGTTGGTGTTTATGGTGGATGGCTAGCTGGTGGTGGACACTCGGTACTCAGTTCGTATTATGGGATGGGTGCAGATCAAGCATTGGAATTGAGTGTAGTCACTGCTGACGGGAAGTTCTTGAACGCGAGTCCGGAGATAAACCAAGACTTGTTCTATGCGTTACGTGGAGGTGGTGGCTGTAAGTCATCTCGAACGTTCAATGCATGATAGCAATTAATCCGTCCCGCAGCAACCTACGGTATCGTCGTCTCAGCAGTTGTCAAAGCATATCCTAGACTGGTAGTCGGCATGGCTCCCCTAAATTTCAATGTACGTCCGCCGAGTACAAATCCTCCGAGCACCCCTGCTCTGGCGAAAGACCTTGCAGTCTTCTGGATGGGAGTCAACCAGTTCTTCTTCTATGGAAAATACATCACCTCTGTTGGTGGCACGGCATTCAGCTACGTGTCCAAGCAAGCCAACACCAGCTACAGCTTCACCAATACGTTCGAAATGCCCGGCATGTCAGCATCACAAGTCATTGCCGCGGTTCAACCACTCTTCGATGATTTAAACAGTATCGGAATACCAGTCGGTAATGTCTCTCCCGTTGCCTCTCTCCTCTGGGCTCCAAGTACAAGACAAGGACGCGGCGACACGCCAGGTAACTCTCGCTTCGCGAGCCGCTTATTCCCCAGAAGGAACTGGGACAACGCCACGATCTTCAACTCAACCATGTCGGCGACCCAGGAATTCGTCGAGGCTGGCTACACCTTCCACGGGATCCATATGGCGCCCACCGAGGCCATCGCCGGCTATCCTGGCAATAACGCAGTCAATCCCGCCTTTCGCGATACATACATGCACGCTGATTCCTTCGACTTTGCGAGCCTCCGTGGCAAAACACCTGAAGAGAACAAGATCTCGCATGACAGGCATGATTTCTACATGGAGAAGATTAGACGGGTCACCCCGGGCGGAGGAGCGTACATGAATGAGGCTGATTTGTTGGAGCCGGAGTGGCAGGAAAGCTTCTTTGGAAGGGAGAATTACGAGAAATTGGTGGGTATCAAGAAGAACTGGGACCCGTGGGGTGTGTTTTGGGCACCGACCACGCCGGGGAGTGAGGCGTGGCAGGTGATGAGTGTTGACGGTAGGCCGGATCAAAATGGAAGATTGTGTCGAGCTGGTAGTTCTTGAGTGATATTCATGGGAATCAAAAGACCAGAAAGTGGTGAAGTGCATCTCTACTTTGCCGAACCCAAGACGATTGAGTGCATTGAAGGCGGGCTTGGTTGTCACTGTTTCTTTAGTCACCTGATTTCTGCTTCCGTCTGAAGGGGTCAAAGTCTGTCGCATGATTCTCAATTCTGGGTTCGGAGTTCTGTTAAATTTTATTTCAATTGTGAAAACTTGAAGTGATCTAATGATGAATCATCGCTGACATCTTGCACGAGAGTATTCTTGAAAGTGTTGGTTGGTAAACACACGACTGTCGTTGATCCTGGTTTAAAGATGCCTGCAGTTCTATCAGACTGACAGGCATTCCAATGCACTTCTAATGATACAGATCATTCTAATTACGGTTTGATCTGGTTCTTTTCTAAATAACAGAAGATACGCTATGTGTTGTCACGCATCTGGTCTGCGACCTTCGATCGCTAGTACAATGTCAATGAACTCCCTCTTCAGCGGTGTCTTCTTCCGCATTGAGAGCAAGAACGATGTCTTCAGTATGTTCTTGATCTGTCTTCCGTTCAACTTCACGCCTGAAAGGTAGTCCAGGTCTTCTTTGGAGATATCGCTTTCCTGTTTCGACAGCTCGAGGAAGTTGGCCCAAATTTGACGTCTTGCATCCCTCGTCAGGTCCGAGTACTCCATTGAGACATGTATCCGCGACTGGAAAGCAGCGTCCATATTCGCCACGCGGTTCGTCGTGAGAAACAAGATACCTTCGTAATACTCTAGAGTTCGCAGAAAGATCGAGACAAGCTTGTTTCTCTCCAGGTCATTTGCGGTACGCTCCTCGAGGAAGACATCACACTCATCCAAGAGAAGAATAGCGTCCCATTTTGAGACCATTTCGAGGATCTTCTGCAGCGCATCCTCGACTTCTTCTGGTCGGATTCCAAGATCTCCTGCACTCATCATGTACAACGGGATGTGCATGCTTTCTGCAACAGATTCCGCAGTCAATGTCTTGCCTACGCCGGGTGGACCCGACAAGAGCATAATGATCCCTTTACCCTTTCCTTGGATGACGTCGTCGAATGTATTCTTGTTTTCAACTTGACTCTCGACAAATGACATGAGCAGCTCCTTGGTATCATCAGGCAGAACGAGTTTGCTGAATGCGTTGTCATTCCATACGATCTCCTTCACAAAGTCGACGAAGAATAGCACTAATACGTCAGTGAATTTCCAGATACATGCTGAGAATGTACATACTCCATTTTTTCAGCTTCAGTGAGTACCCAGGGACGCTGGACTTGCAGATCAGATGGCCATCCGCTGTAAGACGCCTTTTTGGTGCATTTTCTCCGGCGTCAAAATCGTTCTCTAGGCTACTCACCATGGCCTTGAAACTGGTCGGCGGTTCGGTAAGGGTGAAATCGGCCTCGTTGAGATCATCAGAATAGCTCTCGCTCTTGGTTGGGTTATGTCGATCGAAGGACTCCGTGTCGATAATGATCCGGCCGCTGACCGTGATGGGTATTAGTTTGCCTTGAGCGTCCCACGACAAGGCGACTCCTTCATACCTGTTTGCTTGTCAGTACTATTCCTACACAGAGCATTGCTGTAAACATACCCCTTGTAGTGGTAGCCAGCAAGTTCCTCGTACTTCTTGCCGCGCCTGACCAGCGCGGCTCTGATATCATCTTTCTCAGGGTGAAATGACAGTGGGCAGGCACTTAGATCTTTGATTGGTCGAGTGCCAGTAAAGGAATAGATGGCGACGCGCTCAGTACCCCTCCCGAACGCTGTACCATTCCAACCGATCGGTTCAAGCGTGAGCTCGTAGTACTTTCCACACTGATTACTCTGGTAACTTCCACTGTAGAATGATAGTGCGGTAGGAACTCCACCGGACCGGCAGTAAACCGTGCATCCAGGATGGAAGATAGCCCAGACGTGCTCGAAAGTTGTGACTCCATGCAAAACGTAATCTTCCAATGCCTTGATAGTGTCTTTCAACTCCTGTGATAGAAGTTTGTGCAGGAGGTCAAGATGGGTTCTGGTCAGAGGATCTCTCTCTTCCTCGACGGCCTCCTTGAACTCCGACCACCGATGAACAAAGGGCTCGAAGGGAGCATCGAACACCAGGCGATCAAGCGTACATGTTATTCCAGGGTACTTGTCGAACACCTTGTCCAGCACGTTCTTTACTTTGGGACTGTTGACGATTATTGAGTCGATGTCGAACTTCTTTCGGCCAGTAAAACATTTCGTCTTCCGGGCAATGAATGCATATTTCTCCGTCTCTTCATTTTCGGCTGCTTCTTCAGCGTCTTCCGGATACTTGTCAAGCCACTGCGCACGGCCTTGACTATCCTCCGGTCCTTGATAAAGATCTTTGATGTTGCTGATCGAGCCAATGGCGGCATCTCTCAGTTCTTGATCAACTTCCTTGGCGGCGTCCTCGGTGCTCGGTGTTGCCGCTCCTTCGCTCTCGGATGAGCTCTCGACTTTTTTGCTGTCATCGACGATCTTCAGGTTGAATTGATCGGCTAGCGCCTCCATAGCCGTTTTGATACTGGCAGTGTTGGCCATGGAAACAAGGAGGAGATATTTGGGTGTGGGGATTGGGGATTGGGGGCCAGAAAGCCAAGCGAGCTCTCAAGATACCTGCGAAATGAGGAGAAGTAGATGGCAATCGGAGATGCAACTTGATCTGCTTTTGCATATGCGAGCCCTAGTACTTATACTTATATCATCAAAATCTATTTTCAATGATAAACCTGAGCTGGGCCGCCGCGGTGTGACCCATACATCTGCACTTGGCTGGAGGAGGCAGGTTAGCCTACCATACTGTACCATACCCCTGACTCATACAGCCGCGCTTCTTTGGTGCACCAACTAAAAAGCAGCAAGCCCGCCGCCCAGGAACCCACCAACCAAGCTGATGTCAGCCTACGGCCTACGCGACAATCAAGCCCTGCCCTCCTCAACAAGCTGAGTCCCAACGTCCAGGCCGCACCGCATTGGAAGTCTCCTGGTGCTTGGACGGCTGGCTGCATGCTTTGACGGCCCGTGGCGGTGTAGCCTAGAGTGGGTCCCAAAGGGACTTTGGGCCATCAGCCAATTTCTCAACATCGCTTCCATCGATATGTTCGTCTCTCGGGGAGGCCACACCTTCAGCTCTCACATTCCGCTTCCGTTCCGGTGAGTACTTTGAGGTCGATCTGGACCGGCGCAGGCACTTCAGGTCTCGATATACTTCTCGAAGTACTCGCGTCAATCGAAGTCGAATGCCACTTTACGAGCCAGCATCGAAGCAGCATTCCGGAATGACAAAATATCAATACAGTCCTCTGGATGATCCATCCTCCTCACGAGTCCTACGACTGGAGCCTGCCGGCCGTTATAATGATGAGCTGATATGTGCTTTGGTGCATATTTCACTTAATCATGATACGCCCGCGTATGAAGCTTTGTCGTATGTGTGGAACAATTCCTCAAATACATGGACATCGAAATTCAAGTGGAGTCCGCCAAAGATAAAATTTGCTTTCTACCCTCCTTTAGAAGGTGAAGAAGCACCGGATCCTATTGATTCGAACGAGAATGACGAACCTGAATTCAATAATAGTGGGGGACACATTACATGCGATGGCCAGAGAATCGAGGTTGGTGCTGAACTTTTCGATGCGCTGAGACGAATTCGACTGCCAGATCGACGGCGGTTGGTATGGATCGACGCGTTATGTATCAACCAAGAGGACCTATCCGAGAGAAACGCCCAGGTACAGAATATGAGAAGTATATACAGTCATGCCGATCATGTGTTGATCTGGGTTGGGGAGCATTTCTCCGGAGGACCTGCTTCTCAAGCATTACTGGACTTTATAACTGAGCTAGAACTTCTCATCACGATCATCATGGATACGTACGGACCAAAGAATCGGAGAGCGATTGAGTCGGCACTCATCGAGGCATACAACGCTCATTACATTCGCTGGAACTTCCTGAGAGAGCTGCTATCTCGAGCGTGGTTCGTGAGTATGCCTGCGACTCCCCTGTTTTTGGCCATTCAGATCTTACACTAGGTACTCACATTGAAAAGGGGCGAGTTTGGGTACTACAGGAAGTTGCAAATGCCAAAAAGGCCACCATTCACGCCGGTTCCGCCAAGTGTGACTGGGACACCATTGCGGCGATTGCCAGATGGCTGTCTATTTATGATGTCAACGGACCTCTTAACATTCGAGGGACGATATGCTCCTTGACGACAGTTGACATGATCTGGAAGATATCGAGGCTCAAAGAGGACCCTCGCAAACCCCTCCCAAAGATCATCGACGTCCTAGCCGAGACAAGACTATGTATGAGTACGTATGCCATCGATAAGGTCTACGGCGTACTTGGACTCGTTTGTGAAGAAGACGCAGCCAGTATTCCGATTGATTACGGGATCGAAGCAGCAGACCACTATCAGCGCATTGCTGAGATGCAGCTTCGGACTGCAGGTCTTAGTGTTCTCTATCACTGCACCAAGTCCGCTCACATATCGACAGTAGGGTGCCCTTCTTGGACACCGGACTGGAGTCAGCCATGTTACCACAGCTCTTACCTGAAGCTAGGTTACAAATGCTCTGCCGCTGCATCATCGACATCACAATTTCGAGTCGAGAGGCCCGCTCTCATCGCCAGAGGACGGATTGTTGACACCGTCCGAGTCGTGGAACTGATGAGGACAATTCCTGCTGGGATCAATCCAGAACAAGAACAGGCAGCGGAGCCTCATACAACAATACTAGAGACTGAGGAAACCAAGCCCATCAAGGAGGATACGATCCTACCTGGCGATGCAAAGTCTGATACAGAGATGAACCACGACATAGTAAATAATCGAACCTGTAGGTACAGCGGGGCTCGCAATTGTCTTTTCCGATCTTGTTAAGTAGTATATGTGTTATCTCCAATCACAAACTTCCTTGTAAGCTAAGTGCTGACCACTTTGATATTCAGGGTTTCCAAACGTAATGAAGATTGCTTTTCCGGACAGCATAATTACACCCGATTTATACGAAACTCTTTGGCGAACATGCTGCTGTAACAAGACTACTGATGGGGAAGTTCCTGGCGCAGAATTCGCTGAGTCGTTCGGGGAGTGGACGAAAGCAATGATGGGCCTCAAGTTGCGGGACTTTCGAGAATTTCAGCGCAGGGGTCGCAAATTCATGGAAAGTTTCTCGCTGTATTGTAATAATCGGAGATTTTTCCGGTGTGAGGGAGGAAGACTTGGCTGGGGGCCTGATCAAGTGCGCGAAGGTGATGTGATTTGCATTCTGCATGGTGCAATGGTTCCGTTTGTCCTGAGATCTGTCGGCCAAGATCGTTTTGAGATCATCGGGGATGCATACGTGCATGGTATTATGGACGGTGAAGCTATGAGTCTAGACGGAGTAGAAGACATGAGTATCGTACTGGAATAAACCCCAAGAGATCATGGTCCCACCTCAATTTTCATTCGGAAATGATGAAGGAGAATTTACGACCAAAGGAATCGTGATATGATATGCCTTCACGCTTCTTATATTGCCGCTCCGTTAGAGGAACGCATACCAGTCTAATTTGGGACGGCAAGTTCGCACGAGAGAATCTGCTACCTTAAATAAGTAGTTGTCTCTCAAACCCCTCATGAAGTCCTGTCAGCGTGCCCATATCGGGTTGAAACTGGCAACACGTGTGTTTACAGTTAAGCGAAGCGATATCATTTTCGCTACGACCTTTGTGGAGCAAGATATTCGCGGATGGCAAGCGTGTGAAATCGCCGATCACTTGACAAATTTTGATGAGGTAAGTTTTTAAATTCTCATAGATCCATAACCCCTTCGATTGATGTCTCAGCCCCACTACTCAGCGCATCTTCAGTGTATCGCTCAAAATGCACTCTCGATGAGCATTACGAACCACCCACTATGAAAGTACAATAAGTTACTCATGGCATTGACTTTAATCACCGGTAATTAGGACTAGATACTAACATTATACCCGATCACGAGAAAGCATTAACATACGCACATTGTCGGAAATATACAGAACATCGCAACGGGTACAGTACAGTACAGCACACAAGTGATAAATTTAACTAATGTAGTACTATCGCAAGTGGGTGGCGAGAACTTCCAAATTTGTATTACATTATGTTACATTGATTATCCAACTATCCAGTCATCATCTCAAGTCGGTCTTAAGAGAGCTTATGTGATGTTCAAGAAGAGCGTCAACTTTATGGGAATAGCAATTCATAATTATAGTGGTATTATCTTCCATGGACCACAACACCTCGGTCCGCAAAGTGACTTTGGGATATATTGGAACAGGGTGGTAGACTCGAAAGAACATGAGGATGTGGATTGAAGACATGTATGTCTACTTGATTCCTAGTCTGATGCTATTGATTATTTGGCGGTTTAATAATCGTTGGCTGAAGACGTTCCTCAGCTAAAATAGATGGAGATTATCGACGAGATGTGGAGCAGCGACTGCAAGGCAGAGAAGTCGACGAAGTAGCGCAGAATACTACTAAGACTATGCACAACATATACCACGGGCTGGACCCTGGATGGATGGGAGATGTGCCGAGTACGCCCAGATTAAAACAGCATATTCATAGCAGCCCAAAGTAGAAAAGTGAAGGGAAGTATTCTAGCTTATAAGCTCCTTTGGCATACTTCTCGAAACGCTATTTGTGCCGTGTATCACGATATGTAGAAGTAAACGCAATACCTTATCACTGTCGCGATGTGATCAATACTAAGATTTCCTTCCAGAATAACAAAATTGGAGGGAGATTGGTGCGATAGGGCGGAGTTCAACTATGTACTCTTGTGTAGTATCAAAATTCATGCGGCTCCTCGGTGGAACAATCTTTCTGAGACGCGCATAAAAACCATTCGGTTTGAATAAGTACAAAGGAAATTTAAAAGCAATAAAGTGAATGTATTATTGCGAGCATAATGCTTTGAATGTAAGGGTGATATCTACACCTCGAAAAATATATACATGGAAGCCTCCTTTTCACGATGTGATCTACAGCTAAGTATTTAGATCTTTCCGACTCCGGCAGTCAGGCGGATGTTTGTGGTAGCCTTTCCAACAGCGAAAGCCGGGTAATCCTTGAAAGCTGCGAGAATATTGTCGCTGCCGGAAAAGGCACCGGACTCAGTGACAGCATTGGCAACACAGTCGTGGCCCAAGTTGGCTTTGCAAGCCGATCCAGGAAGAGTGTAAAGCTTTCCGGTCTTTCCTAGGAGAGAAGTTTTAACACGGTAGAAAACATTACCCTCGGCAACTACTTGAGATGGAGCGGTGACATCGAAGGTCTCAACATCCTGTAGAGCAATGATGAGTTTGGCCCAGACATGAAAAAATTGCGCTTAGAACTACTTACCTCATGGAACACTATGGAGCAAATCTCGAAGTCAGCATTGCCTTCCGAACAGAGACCGGGAGTGCCAAGATGATTCAGGAGCCGGAAAAGCTGTCCGAGAAGGAAATTACAGGCAATAATACTCCTCAGGGAGCCTGTGAAGAAAGAAAGAAGTTGGAGAACACCCACTGTTGTTGACTGCATGGACGATGGTAGCCTTTCCAGCAACCTTTGGCGATCGGCCAGAAGTGTGGTGGATGTAGTTACCGAATAAGGTGACCGAGTCTTTTGATCCGTTAAGGAGGATCGTCCAGTAGTGCTTGTTGTTACAAGAGGCAGACCACGCAGTCGAGCCATCGAATTCACTGTTCGAGATTGTAATGCGCCCACTGGTAGAGCCACCTGACGATGCAGCGAACATCTGTCTGCCGATGAGGGAAATCTTGACATGATCGATCCAGATGAGATCAGCTCCAAAGGTTTGGATAGCATCGCCACCCCAAATATACTGGGGGTTCAGTTCGGTAATGTGAATGTTCCTGAAATTTTGTCAATAGAATAGGACATGGAGGATCTACAAAAGCACGATTCAACTGACTGTATAATGACATTCTTAACGCCGCTTTGCATACGGAGGCCTTTTCCTCGAATGACACCCTTGGCACCAACTCCGATAATAGACTTGTTGGAACCGACCTGTGAATGTGTAAGGAAGTGCTTGCTGGAAAATTTGACAGGCATAAATTGCATGAATGAACCCGAGGGCAAAGAAGAGATGTATTAACTTCACTCACAGTAAGTCCGCTAACTCCAGCTTTGTCGTAAGAGACTTTAACGGCAGGCTGACCATCACACCTGACCCGCAAAATTAGCAGAGAGACTAGAACAAGAAGGATGTTTACATACCAGTTCGCACCATTGATCGCATCTTGTCCACCGTTACCTGGGCTACAAAAGTCAGCTTGGATTCCACCAGAAGAGGCTAGGGAGAGGAGGCAGTCGGATTCATCTTCTGAGTTTATCCAACTGACTGAGGTAAACACTTGCCACTTGTTTGATGCAGGTCTGCAGCCGTTCTCGGAAACCTTTCCTTCGGAACCGATGAAGTTGAACCTTTGAAATGTTAGATTTAGTGTTTCTGGTCTCGGAGCGATGATGCTAAGAATCACTCTTTGTCGATAACAATGACACGAGCAACGGAATCAGAGAGCCAGGTCTTCAATTGCGCAATATCTTTTGGGACAGCTGGAGTTGCTGATCCACCACCGGTAGTGCCTTTCGCAAATCCCATTGCCGATCCGACGACTTTTTGAGCAGCGCAGCTGCTGAGAATTGTTGCAAAACTGGCGATAATGAGAGAGGAACGCATCTTGAATGGATAAATGAATGATATCGCAAAAGAGAATGACAGAGGACGCTGGAAATGATTGTAAACGACCAAGAAGCTGTCGATGAGGAATTCTCTTTTGGAAAACACAGCACGTCTGCTTTTGTGTTGCAGCCTGTTCCTGCCAAGTTGATTTTGACAATCTCATCTCCGAAACGGTTGAACATGAAACAGAGAACGGATCGGCTTGGCGAGCTGCAATCTGGAGATGAGTTCGTTTTAGGACGAAGCCAAGTTAATTAAATGCTGTTTTCGCCTTTGAGGAAGCTGCTGATTGGTCGAAATTTTCCGTTTCTACGATATCTCTCGGCGCTGGAAACTTTTGTTTGAAATAAAAGATGTGGCTGATGCCTGGAAATGTGGAGAGAACAGATAAGGGGCTGGTCAACAGTGACATGAAAGAAACGATCGTCCTAAGAACTCAGTGCCAGGTTGTTAGCATAGTAGATAAGTTCTTCTGATTTATGGGAACGAATTCAAGCTTGTCTCTGTACACATTACCCCGGCTCATTCCCTCAAAGCCACGACATCCTGAGTGCCCTCGTTCAAATCCGCCTCAAAACTCACGATTGTCCCCAGAACAATATCAATGTGTTCTTTGGCCAAAACCGTGTTCATGGATCGAGCAAGCGTGCTCGCAGTCCGCACAGAATTTTTGATCTGTCTGCCATTGATGTCGACCCTCGCCAAATCGTCCAAAACAGCCTCATCCCACACCTCGGCAGATTGCTTCGTGCTACGGCCAATGAAGAGTTTCCACAACTCTTTTCGTCGATGATGGTCTAGAGCGGTGTACTTCAGCGCGAGGTGGATCCGGGACTCTATACGCAACCGGGAATTAATAACTGCCTCCTGCCTAGGAATGTTTGCGAAAAGGATAAGACATGTCTCAGGAAGATTTCAATTCCCAAGATTTTGGAAAGTAGAACAAAGTAGGCTTGCATAGTACGTACTGAATGCTAGATCGAAGCTTGTCAGGCGGTTGGTGGTCAGGAATAAGATGCCCTCATAGTATTCCAGAATTCGAAGGAAAACTACCCAAGGTTAGTATCCTCACATAGATGGGACAGTGCAACTCACGAGAGACCAAGCAGTTGCGGGTGAGATCATGTATAGTGCGCTGTTCCAGAAACACATCGGCTTCGTCGATCAAAACGATTGCTCCCCAGTGTGTTGCCAGACGGAGTGCAGAGTTCAAATGCATTTCGACTTCATATGGAGTAACTCCCAGTTCGCCCGAGTTCACAACGTAAAGTGGCTTCCGTACATCATCCGCGATACTCTCTGCAGTGAACGTCTTACCAACTCCTGGTGCGCCATGGAGAACAAACACGAGTCCTTTCCCTTTCCCTTTTATCAAATCATCAAAGTCATCTGAGCCGTGGTTCTGGACAAGAGCATGGACTACTTCTTTGTGATTTTTGGGAAGCAGTAGTTGCTGAAAGGCAGTGTCATTGAAGTCGACTCCTTTTATGAAGTCGACCGCGAAAAAGCACCATTTCTTGTCAAACAGGGAGAAGCCCGGGATTTGAGAATCGCAAATCATGAAGTCGTCGTCGTTGATCGCATCAATCTCTTCCTCGTCAAGCTTTGTCCACAGTGGCTTACGATCATTAAGCCAAACCCTATTCGGTGACTTCGATTCCCCGAAAGTCTTACAGTCAACCATAATGCGGCTGTTGATCTGGAGGAGTTAAGCCAAAAAAGAGATATGAGGATAAATTTGTACATACAGTCACACTGTCAACCTTGTACTTGCTGTAGGGTGCCCCAGGAGGAAGTGGTGGTCGAGGCAAACCATCCTCGCGCTCGTCCCACTTGTCGCTCACGGCGAATGCTCTCCCCGTGTATGAACGGTAATGATGACCTTTCAAGGCGCAGAATTTTTTGCCCCGGGAAATATGCTTCTGCCGCAGACATTCAATGACTGTTTCGTTATCATAATACCTCAGCGGCAAGATGGGAAGGTCTCTGATCGTTTTGGTTCCTTCATATGGCTGGATATTGATGTGTTTGTGGGAATAGCCGAATCTGATCCCATCATGCGTAAAGCATCGCCCAGTAATTCTCCAAAAGCTTCCACAATTTGCTTCGACCAGGTTTGTTGACACCAAAGATAATATCTGGTTCATTTCATCTTGCCCAGTGACTACAGACTCGCCTGGAAGGAAGACCATCCATAGATCTTTGTATTCTATGGCTGGGCTTGAGAGAGAGGTGCCGACATTTGCTTCATAACCCCGGATTGAGCTCCGGAGCTCCTTCTCCATAAAGCGCAGAAGCAGATGAATGTGCAGTTTCGCATACCTATCTTCAATTTCCTGCCTATATTCTTCGAGTTCTTTGCGGTAGTGGAAGATACATCGTAGGATCCCATGAAGAATGATAGTGTCACCCCGAAAGCTAACACCAGGGTACTGCTTTACCACGGCTCTGAGTGCAACCTTGAGGTACGGCGACTGAATCTCGAGACGGGATGATTCTAGGCTTCCATCTCGACCAAATCTCTTGTAGGACTTCATTGCATAGTCCTGGGCTTCGATTTTCTCATCCACTGCATGTCTCTCCTCAATCTCCTTCATTATTAACTCCCCTTTCAAGTTCATCCGCTCCTCGTACTCTTTCACTTCACATTTGAGCTGTTTAACCGCACCATTTTGCAGCGGCTCTACATGCTCGATGTGATCAAATTCACTGCTCTCCTCATCTGACGAATCCCGTGGAGGGTCTATGCTGGCCTTCATGTTATCGTTTGATATGCTTGCTGATACACCATGGATTTTGAGTCAAAACTGGACAATATATCAAGAAGATGGCACCGCAGTGCTGTCATGCGTAGCTGGTGAGATAAGGTGTTTTGAGAAAGAAAAACGAGACATTCTGTATGCTTTCGCGAAGCAGGTATTCAACCCTGACTAACTACTGAGGATGAAGTGTGCCTGCGGCACGGTCCTCGGCCCTGTACGTGGGTGTGCGTGTGGGTGCTGACTGCATGCACCGCCATCGCCTTCGCCTTCGCCTCACTAGATTGGCGAGGTTGGGCTCTTATCTGAGCGCTTGAATGCATGAGGCAGGCAGGCAGGCAGGAGACACCAATCAAAAGCACAACAGCTGCCCTCGAGACTGCACGCAGAAGTTGGATAACGCTACGAGCTCGTGCACATTGCTAGTCTTACCAGCATCGTGTCAATCTGCCTGTTCCAGGCTCGAGTAGTCCGAGATAATCGTCAGCGTTGCCTCCCCGGGTAAATAAGTACATGCATGCACTTGTCAAGCAGGCGTGGCTCATACTAGATTAGGATGGGTGACGGGAGCCACCCAGGTTCTTCAGCACACCATGCTGGCGCTGGGTACTTGTGGCTGTGTACTGTACGCCATAGATGCGTCCCTTGAGATGCCCCTGTCGAGGCTCCAGGCAGGCTGCTGGAGGCTGGGGCATCTTTCGGTGTGTGAAAGCAAGCAACTAGGCAAGCCTGCAATTTTCTCGAAGACAGAAAACAATGACCCCGATCATTGTCGCGGTTTATATCTTACATCTTGTGTCTCGTGAGTCCAGCCTCGATCAACTGAAATCCTTTTCTCATGCCGCCTAGGTCTGAATTGATCTTGCTACGGTATTGACCATGTCGGGTGTGGGGGAAGCAAGCCTTGTGCTCGGAATCATCTCTTCCATAATCTCGATCGTCACTGCTGCCAAAAACATATACGATGCAGCGAACGACGCCAGTGGATTGCCAAAGGCATTCCACAAGGTTGCCGCCAAGCTTCCGATAGTGGTCCTTATCCTGGAACAAGCCAACGAGTACATCCGACAGCCACAGATTGAACAAGCTACTCGTGATGCGTTTGGAACAGTACTCTCTCGATGTGAATTGAGTGCAAAAGAACTGCGCGAAATCTTTGCCAGGGCGCTCCCTAAGGATGGCTCTTCGAGAGTCGACAAATATCTCTATGCAGCAAAGAAGATAGGACAAGGAAGCCGAGTGCAAGAACTCATATCAGACATCTTACAAGAGATTGAGCTGCTGCTAGCTTCTTCCTCCTTTGCAACTCAGCAGGCTGTGGGGGCTGTGGAACGGGCATTGGGGGATTTCTCCGCTACCGAGTCTTCGTTGCAAGCTGACTTGACCATTCCACCTCCCCGGAATCTGCAGCAAATTCAGTACTCAGATGGCCGAATTCGTAAGTTTCTTCATTTGCCTCCGTAGACAGTCAGACCGCTGATACATGCCGAAGACAAAAGGAGTTCAGATCTCAAACTGTTCTTGGATGAATGGCTTCTCTCGGATGGATTATCAGTCTCGAAAATTGCCACCGAGCATGATGCATACTTGCAGAAAAGGTTTCACAATCCGAACACAGCATACGCTTCTTGCCAATGGTTCTTCAAAGTAGCTGAGTACCAGCAATTCGTGAAAGTCGATTCCTCAAGGGTCTTGAGGATCAAAGGTTCTCCTGGCTGTGGCAAATCAGTTTTGATTGCATCCATAATACATCATCTGGAGACCTCATATCTCCCAGATGGGGGCTCTGGAGACGTCCTATACTGCTATTGCAGTGATGATACCGAGCAAAATAGTGCAATGGCCTTGGTCAGAGTACTTCTTGCCCAAGCGCTGCGTTGTGCAACCCCTGAGATGATCCTGGAGTTCAAGAAAGTAAACACAGTCCACCCAGTCCTGAAGGCTCATGATATGAGCAGGATCGAAGGGGATCTTTGGCGTCTTTTACGAACTGTGCTTAGTATGAGAGACCGGAAAACGTTTATTATCGTGGACGGAATTGACAATTGTGCGCAGCCCCTGATCTGTGCGCGATCTCTGATGAAAGTCACCACGACTCTTGCCTCAAGGGCTCAATGTGGCCTGCTACTCTCATCAAGGCTGGATCGCCGAGACTTTTTCGACAGCAAAAGCATGCGGACTTCTACGACAAAGAATGATGTGGAATGCTTCCAGCTGGAAATTACCGAAGAACTAACTCGTCAAGACCTAGTGGAATTCGTGTCATATCAAGTATCGACCCGGCCCTCGTTTCTGTCGTCGTCACAAATGATACGAGACAAAATCATTACGTCTGTTTGCAGCCGGGCCCATGGAATGTTTCTGTATGCAAGCCTTGCCCTAGAAGACCTTAAGGGAGAAACCATATCCTCGGTCGCAGATGTTGACATGACTCTGGCCAATCTGCCAGCCGACCTATTCAAGGGCTACAAAAAGCACCTTCAGCTTCCAATAGGATCTAGAAGGGGACAGGAGGCGTTCAATTGGATATTCTGGGTAAATTCGAGCATGACTTGGAACGAATTCAGAAGTGCACTTGCCATTGGAGAAGGCGAGTACAATGAAAACCACGACATCTTGGACAGCTGCGAGACTTTTATCGAACACACCTGCGGACAGCTGGTAGAATCTTTCGGCGACGCAAATAGATTGAGGTTTATCCACCCGACAGTAACAGAGTTTCTGGAATGTGACACAGAGTCGGGAGATCGCTTGAACATCCGAAGCGGACCCTCGATGATAGCAAGCAAATTATTGACCTTTCTGGAATATCCAGACCTGCCGTCATTCGCATCTCCTATTACACAGAAACCCCGAGAAACCATTCAAGAGTACACAAATCGGACTGGCCGCGGACTATATATTTTTGCGATATCAAATTGTAGGTCGTAGAAGTCGGCGTTCGGCAGGGTCGTCCAAGAATGTTCCCATGACTGCATTAATCACAAAAAAGCTGACAACATTCTTTATCAGGGTATAAGTACCTCAAAAAGTGCGATAAGAGCCAAGATCGGCAGCTTGAGGTCCAAGTTCGGCGATTTCTGCGGTCCGAATCCTTCGTTCGCTGGCTCAAAACCGCCGTCATCTTGTCCCGAATATCCCACGAAGGACAAGACAGTGTTTCCTTGACGGCTGATGTTGTGGATAGCCTACAAAGCTGGGTTTCGGGACGGTCTTGGGCTCTCGAAGATTCGGAATTAAATATCCAATCGTGGATCAAACATTTTCTCGACTTGATGCTGGACTGGGGCAAGGTTATAGCATTTCAGCCTGATTGGATCCACTTTCTGCATCAGCAACTACTTCCAGATGCAAGTTCATTTCGGAATATCCTAGAGGACAACAACAGTGATCAAGCTATCATCCAATTCGATCTGCAGCCAATCAGTACCAAGCGTTCCGAACCCACCACTTGGCCAAATGGCTGCTTTGCTACGGATCTCGAAAAGGACCTCGCTTTTACATTCGATGCACCATTCATCAGCTGTTACCATATCAAGACTGGCATGATGACGGCAGAAGTCCTTGTGCCTGTTCCACCGAGAGTCCAAGGACCCTTGGTAGTGCGAAGAGGTTTGCTATCCCCGCAAGGAAAATACCTAGCTGTTCTGTTTGAAGCACTTGGTCCGTCAACAGATCCCGTTGGGAACATGATAAGAGAAGGCCGACGTCTCCACCTGAATATGGCAACGACAGGATTCAAGTGGGGTATGGACGATGCATCTTTGTGTTTTGATCTATCTGAGTTCTTAGCACAGATGGCTCTCGGCGTCAAGGCAGCAGAATTCGTCATTTGCTTGCTGGAATTGCGCCATACAGGGCCCGCCAGAACCCACTTATTTGGCATTCCGAGCTGGACAACGAGCCCGGTAATAGCAACTGGTACCCAGACTATGAGATGGGATCTCGATGATGTGGATGTTTTCCAATTCTCGGACGATTGTTCAAAGCTTATCACCACTTTCGGTACGTTCAACATCGAGTCTGGACAGACCCAAAAGCACTGGCAGTTTGCGTTAGGTCAACTCTACCAGGGGGGCAAAGTCAGCAGGAATCTTAATTCTTTCGCGACAGTTCTTCGGGATATTGAGGGTCATTGTATAGTTCAATTCTTCGATCTTGATAATGCCGGTACCAGGCATGATAGCTTACCCTCCCGAGAGGTTCGATTCACAGGGGTGGTTCATCTTCTAGCTGTCAGCAGCCATGGCCGTTTCTTGTTGCTGACCAGAAGAGAGGTCTCAGCAGTGGCTAGACGAACGAAATCTCAGGATGGCTCAAGGCCAACTCAGAAAGCATCGATTGGCGTTTGGGATTGTCGTGACGGAGAATGGACGCCATTACTGCTGCTGGATCGAAAGTTCGTAAACAGATTGCCAAATTGGAACTTCTTCCCGTACATCTTCCAGCCTTGTTTTAGCCCAGAAGCATCGACGGACGCAGAAGTAAATAGGGTGTTTCTTTGTGTGCCTTCCAGATGGAAGCTCTCAGGCAACGTGCGGACAACCAGGCCTCTGAATCCGGCAGAATCTCACCTGCTGCTATTCGAATCGAAAAGGTTCGTACAAGGATTTGGGAAGAATCCGGCTCTAAAATTGCAGCTTCCTACAGCAGCATTCAGGTACTCAGTCACTTCCTTGTCTTGGACATCTCAATTGACACAATGGTAGTTCCAGAAGCTCGGGGGTTCCGACGCTGAAGTTTTTATCCTGGAATCCATCATTCGACGAGGCGACAATATACCAAGATAACTCCATAAGGAAGCTAGACCATGAGCAGTTAAAGACCTCATGTCAACTCAGCACCAACACCAATATTGCTTCTTTAGCGCCTATCGTCTCGGCCAAAACGCAATCTCTGGAGTATTACTCTGCTCTCATCAGGTCACAAACTGGCTTTGCTACTTTCTACGTCCGGATATCGGTTGATATA
Source organism: Cadophora sp. MPI-SDFR-AT-0126 (assembly GCA_020747065.1). Lineage (NCBI taxonomy): Eukaryota > Fungi > Ascomycota > Leotiomycetes > Helotiales > Ploettnerulaceae > Cadophora > Cadophora sp. MPI-SDFR-AT-0126. The sequence goes on from JAGMVK010000015.1 coordinate 147,057, forward strand.
TCAGATACCAATACACAGCATTTGATCGATGACGCGACGGATGTCAGCGCAGAACTCAAGACCCACCGGAGCATCACCTACGAGATTGCCATTGCATGCCTATGGGCAGGGGAGCCACAGGCAAGGAACCTCTTCATCAAACATTCACCATCATCTATGATATGTCATCCTCAAATTGGCCGTCAGTTCGTATGCTCCGCGGACGAGAATTCGATATCCATTGGTTTCATTGAGCTAGATTTATCGCCTGATGACGAAAGCCCGCCAATTCTTGTCAACGATTCTGGTGATGTTCTCTTTCAACGCGCAATAGAATGTTTTCGACTCCGTTCCCATCCCCTTAACCACCACAGCACACAAACGTCTGCCGTGGGAGCTGTCGACAGCGCGGGTACACCGCGCTATATTATTTTCACTGAATCCCAAACGACTTTCGAAGACATGAGCTCCTTGTCCGAAGACCATGCAGACATTTTCGTCATCAAAGGTGACACTTCTACACAGGATAGCCAGCATATCTTCCAGGTTTGGAGACACCTCAAAAACAGTCTGGGCCGGGTCGATCCCAGAGAAGCGACTCAATGTGAGATCTGTTTGTTCGTATATGACGAGGATACTGAAGACATCACTTGGATGTTGCATACAACTACTGGGGGTGATATATCCGGGAGTAGGGAACGACTGCCTGACGCGGCTTGGGCTCTGCACCCTAAACTTCCACTTCTAGCTTGGCTTCTCCCCGGACATAGGCTAAGAATCTCCAATATTGGAGGGTATGGAGCGCCTCTGACAATTGCTGGCAAGCATTATGATTTCACTCGTCAGAAAATAGTCGCGCTAATCGTCACTAGAGTCTCTTAAAGTTGACGTGGAATCGGCACATGCAATGTTCTTCTCAACCGATGGCCGATACCTTATCGTCCAAGCCCAGGAGAACTTCAAAAATGATCTCATGAGTCTGCAACGAAGTCGACACCTGTGGGGTGTAATTCTATGTGATCTTCATGAAGGGACAGCTACCGGGGCTGCTCTGGTCAGTGATTCTCCGGTGTCAGTTGACGCGAGGGACGAAGTCTTGTGCACATATCGCCTAACAAGGGATGGGGCAGTGGAGAGCACGACATACACTCTTCCTGGACTGATCTTGACGCAACGACAATTTCTGACGTTTATACCCGACGGTTGTTGCTGCTCTACCTGTGGGCAGGGATTTGACTCGCAGTGCAACGTTTCTGTCGTTGAAAACGACGGAGGAGTACTGGCCATTCTCGGGCACACAAAGGTGGGATTTGGCAGAACCACGATGAACAAGGAAGTATGTCAGCCTTTGATGATACGTATCACAACTCCGCCAGTCGAGCTTGACGTCAATGGAATACAGGAGGCTGTGCTGAGTGTTGGCTCCAAACGACTGTTTCCAGCACTCCTTGACGATCAGGGACAGGTTCTGGACAATGCGTTTTCCCCAGGAGCTGATGACCCGCGGAAAGCATGCATGGAGTCTCAGGAAGGTAACTGTTATTGTGAGAAGTGCTTATTAAAAGCCATGGCACAAGACAATCCACTAGATGTTTCCTGGATACCACAAATGGCTACCAATATTTCAGACTTCAAGCTACCTTCTGGCTTACCCGTGCCACCGGAACAAGTTGAAGATCTCCACGGGTTGTCTGAGAAAGCCGGCATCAAAGACACATGCATCTGGGAACATTCGGACCAGTCAGCACGAGACTCTATTGAAAGGATGAAAGGTGTACTCGGCGATGAGACTTTCCCCTGGGACAGTTGGGCGGAGTTCAAAGAAGCGATGGAGGAGATGAAAGATGACTTTGATCTCGAAAAATATATGAATCACATGTTCGAGCCTGGAAACTGCGGTTCAGGTTGCAAGATTCCTCTCTTCGTTCATACGTTTCGCTTTGACGATAGCGACGAGCCGAATGGCTTCCATTGGTCTTCCGCCACAACAACAGGCTGGTTAGAGGAAGATTTGGTGTGGTACTACGAGCGTTTCTTCAATGGAAGCTTTGAGGGCGCTAGATGCTGGTACGAGTTCCCCGCATACAAGGCCCTGAGCGTGAAGATGGACAAATTGAACCAAGACAAGACTGCCAAAGGGAGAAGGTTTCGGAGATATTTTGGTTCTAGGACCGACAAGCAGGGCAAGATCCTGGACTCTAATTCCCCCGACAAGGATAGCGAAGATGTGTTTGAGAAGGATGGTATAAGGTTCGATGATGAAATGAAGCCCATGATTACTGGCCTCATCTTCAAGGACATTTTTGAATCGATGTCAGACTTGGTGCCTGGTTTAGGGGAAGTCTTCGAGCAGAGGATGCATACTATGTTTAGTCAGAGTATGATCGAGAACCTGATGGATTAAATCCATCATTCTGTCAGATTGCCAGTCTTTTGCACACAAATGTAAGCCGTCAGACGTGTTATACAATATCTGTAAATCTTGCAAATTGTACATAAATAGTAGATCTCTACGTTAAATATATGCCTTGTTGAAGTTAAAGATTTTTGAGACCTACAAATTAATGTTTAATCCCTGCTTTTCGCCTACCCTTATATTTCGCTTACCTTACTAATTTTGTTACTTGATTTTTAATATTTAATAATTGTACTTTATGTTAATTTTTATATAAGATATTATGGAGTTTGAATCTTCTTTTGATTTTGATTTTATAAGTCTAATTTAGTGCTTTTTAGTCGTAATATAAGCTTCTTTAATTATATACAAGAGAAAATAAAGAGTAGAGGGTTTAGCGAGTGAAATTATTGAGTTAGAGATTAGTATTTCTGTGGGTCCATGGTGTTCGTTAGGAGTTGAGATATTTAGGTGTTTGTTTTAGCTTAATCAAGGCAACCTTCAAAAAAACCAACAAGACCCTGTCTCGCGGTCCCTGTGCTCCTGGTGCTCCTTGTTGACCTTGTAGACCGGGTTGTCCGTGGAGTCCCGGTGTTCCCCGTTCTCCTCGCGCAGCAAAATGAAAAGTGGGTTGCTTGTCTCCAGATTTCATAGGCAGGAACGGGTTTCAACGCCGCGCCTTCATAGGCTGCAACTGACCAGCGAGCCCAAATTAGGATTGTTTTTCCAAATGATTGGTCCTCTACGATGTAGTACGTTTCAGCCCTTGTATCCTAACCCTCACCATCAACCGGTTTATCCTATTTCTGAAGCTGTCACAGCCCTTATGCTGATCAACTCTGCTGGTTCCATCGGGCATCACTGTCTAACGGTTTGCTAGCCGCCGACCACATTACAAGCCTTTCCCTATCAGCGATATATTGGCTATGATGTATCCTTCACTTTCACCATCCTGTAGTTCACGCCGTATTTCTCACCAACAGCCCATTATCACCAATTATTACAGCAATTCTTTCTTTGTAGCTTTAAATCACCAATCTCATTCGCTGTTATGGCTTCCTGCAAAACTTGTGGCTGTAAATGAAGCCGTTCCCAGCTCAGACAATTCCTTCAGTCAAAACTCCCCAATATCGAAGAGCTCATTTAAGAAGAGCTTGGATACACTAACAAGGATATCAATGCTCGACTCTTCTGCGCCCTATTTATGCGTGATGACATCTTACCAGATTACCAGACGGGAGCCGGTAAGGGATGAAGTCACGCTCAGGAAGCTGATGATAGAGTTTGCAAACAAGATGCCGGGGACTTCGGGAGATCATCCGGCTACATAACACTTGCCGCCCATTTCCCATGAGATATTTTGGCAGAAACATGGCTGACATATGTTAATCTTGCACGAATGTGCACGAGCTGGCTTGCTACGCAATTGTTTCACTGCATCTTCCACCTACTTGGCCAATCGGGGGCGTGCCGTCTCTCTCCAAGGCACTCTCCTCCTTTTGGGATCCCGTCTGCGAAGTGAAGAAATCAGCCCCTCGAATCCTTGGTGCGGGGTTGGCCGAAATGAGTGTGCTCCTTGCGAATGTCTCTGTTTCCGCGGTTCGTCGATTATGTCCTTAGTTTCGATGAAGAGAAGCTGTCGCTTCCATTTGCGGAGAGGTGGTTCAACGGGGCTGGCCGGGAAGCTTCCAAGTGATGGCAACACCATTCCACGGCATTGTGAGTTGGCTCGGGCGGTAACACAAAGAATCGGGAACTCAAAAACAAAAGCTATCCGTGTCCTATTTATTGGTCAATGGCTATGTCATTCTTGTCAGCATCTGTTTTTGGATGGGTTTTGTCGTAGTGATCAAATAGGGGGCCCAAGCACCCTTCCGTTCTAATCTCTAATTGACTACGGACAGCTTGGCCTTCCCCGGATTCACCACCATTGTCAATAGCTGCCTCAGCCGGTGTGGATGCGTTTTGGTGGGCGGATAGTGGCTTCTGAATTCATTCGAGCTGCAGTCGAGAAGCATTCCTTATCTAGTAAATAGTCAGACGTCAGTTCCACAATAAGGTGGGCTGGCGCGGTTTCGGTTAATTCTAGCCAAGCTGTAACATCTTAATTTTTATCGTCTTGCTAACTACTAGAAGAGCACAGGTAAAGACTTGGTGGCGAAAACCGATCACTTATCACATTATGGCCATTGTACTTCGTACTCAGATATCAGAAAACGGTCCGAGTGGTGGAAGCCGCCTATTTGTTATTGGGGACGACTAAATCGGATCCCTTATCGGCTAAATCGGAGCGCCAAGCTCCGGTACTGCTGTGCACAGCTACTAGCCACTCCACCTAATTTATATGGCCTTCTTAGTCGCTAACGTGGTTTATCACCGAGTCGGACATATCACCGAGTCGGACAAAAAATTTACATACAAAAAACGTCCGTGCACCCTAGACAACTTCTTTAATTATTAATAAAAAGCTTAAATAATTTTTATATAATAAATTTAATAAATAAATATTTTATATTTCAAGTTTGATATAAATTCTATTAATAAATAAAAAGATATTAATAAAAAGATAAATTACAAGGATTAAAATTAGCGTTATCTTAATTATATAATAAGTAATTAATAATTTTGAAAATTTTGAATTATAAGATGTTCTTTTATATTATAAATAAATCAAGATCTAAATTTTAAGTAATTTTATTAATAATTAAAGAAGTTGTTTAGGGTGGCACGGACGTTTTTTGTATGTAAATTTTTTGTCCGACTCGGTGATATGTCCGACTCGGTGATAAACCACGTTATACATAAATCGAATAATTAATTCTTTGAATTCTTGACTACCTATTTATTCCATTCAAACTCGCTATCTTAAGTATATACTTTGTACTTAAGTAATTTAATATCATTCTTTATTGCCTTAATAGCGATTTTAGTAGTACTTTTTATAGAATTGTTTTTAAAAAGAGATGAAACCCTGTGTATATACTCCCGCTCTTTACTTATCCCTAGCTTGTATAGATCTTTATATTTATTCTATAGTTTTTATATTACTAGGGAAGTACTTAATAACTTAATTAGAGTGGAAACGCTCTTGGAAGATAATGAAGAAGGTACTGTAAGGGTAGCTAGCGCTGTGGAAGGTAGAGGTACGAAATCGTTAAGAAAAGAAGAGGTTTCCCTGGCTTTCTTAAATACTAAGAGCAGTTGTTTTATACTCGATTTTACCCTCTTTAAGGCTCTTCCTAGAGCACCCTTCGGCCTACCACGAGAGTAGATTACTAAAGGATTTAGTACTGCCCGGGGTATAAGATCCGTCTTAAAAGAAGCTATTGCCTTTGGCCTATTATAGTACTAATAGGCATAAATATCACTGAGTAGGATAACGCTAGTACCTTATTTCCGCTTCTAAATAGTGTGGAAATATAGTAGGCCTATAGCTTTCTATACTATATAATTGCAAGTGGATTCTGGAGCTATATTATTCGCTGGTAACTTAGCCTCTTCTTATATAATCTTCAATAACGCGAAGGCATAAATATATTATTTAACAGTAGTAAAGAATAGTAAATTAATACTATATTTAAGCCGAAGTTATTACTATACTATCGACGCTTTAATACCAGATTATTATATAGGCTAAAAATTAAGTAATCTATTAAAAACACCTTTCAAATCTCCAAAACCTCGCTATAAATAATTCTTTAATATAGTATAGTAACCTTTAATTAGTAACGTAGTTGTAATACCAAAATTAAGGTATTAATTAACCTAAAATTTAACTAGCTTCTCTCTCTAGAGGAGCTAAGTACTCTCGCAGTAACTTAAGGCTGCCGGAGAGTACAATTACCGTATTCTTTAGAGAGCCTTATTGTACTAAGATAAAGTTATATTGGAAAGTAGTATATTCTAGTCTATAAGGAATACTTAGAAAGAGGGGTAGCGACGGTAGTTCCTATCCTTCTGCTTTACTGGCCCTGGGAAATGCTTCTTTATCTTAGCTAAGACGTTTATATTAACGTGCTAATAGTAAAGGAAGTGTTTTAACGCCGGAAACAATGTTTCTAAGTACTTAATAAGAGCTAATTCTCTATTAGTTACTATAGAAAGTAGCTGGAGAATAGCGTTTTCGTGTATAACCTTCCGTAAGTAATTAATCGCTTAAGCGTAGTTGTTTTACCTCTCGGAAGACAGAAATATAAGACTAACTTGAATTACCTTATTTCCTTTTGTAATTGCGTAAATATTCAGTAACGGCATGTTGAATCAGTTGGTTTTATACGTAGAATCGAGGAGTAAGACATTAGAATACTTCTGATATAGGCGGAGAGCAGTAGGGTGGACGAAGAAGAGAGATATGAGAGCATTTGAATCGAAGTTAGTTTTATATAATAAGTTAAAGCCTTTAATTTGAAGCTCCTATAAGAGATAGTTAGAATTATATTAAAGTACGGAATCTAGAGGAGGATCATATATATTTAGTAGCTACTCTACTAGAGATTAACTATCTAATTAAAAAAAACATGCTTAGTATAAGATATTACTAATATCTTTAGTATTTAAGAGATTCGTCGGAAAATCTATACGTAGAGTAAGTACGATCTAATTTGACCCTATTCCTAAAGAGGAGTATTTAATCACGGCAGTACGAATCTCTAGCGTACTAGAAGCCTTTCTGTGTGTAAGATAGGCGGAAGGAGCTGCTAAAGAGCTATAATTATATATTCCTTTTATCACAGATAACTTCTAAGCTCCTATAAAGAGCCTTAACTTAACTCTTATCTTATAACTACACTTCTTTATACTTGTATTTAGTTATTAACGCAATTAAGTAACCTCTAAGTACTTTCCCTTCGAGTCGTACTCGCTACTTCAATTATAAAAGTAGAGCTTTTTATAAGTCTTCCCTTCTTATTTCTTAAAACAATAACTATAAGTTGCGGCATGTACTTAAATAGCAGTAAAACAGGCCTCTGGAGAGGGGTAAGTTACTTCTGAAGGCGGTAGTCCGTAAGCTGAAGGTTGCTCTACCTCAGGAGGAAGAGGAAGTGGCGTTGAAGTAGAGGAAAATGCCATAGTTACGTTAAGAGAGGTTAGGAATAGCTTCAATTCAAGTAGAGGATTTTCATCTTTACAAGACTGCAGAGTTACTAACGAGGCCACACAAAATTAGTGAGGTTGTTAGGAGCCCCGCAGCGGTGCCGGAGCTTGGCGCTCCGATTTAGCCGATAAGGGATCCGATTTAGTCGTCCCCTTGTTATTTTCCTTTTTGGGGGGGAGGGGGGCTGTGCGCCGCGCCTTCCCCACCAACCTCATTGAACCACACCTCTGCTAGATGAAGGAAATCCGTCGCCTAGGGGAGGTGGCACTGCACCAATTGGCCAAATCCAAAAGATGGGCTATGAAACAATTCCCCGGCAAATCCTCCCTGCGAAAGTCTTCAAAGGAAATTTGCTGGCTGTACGAAAAAGTTCGTGATCTGTCATTGTGAAAGCCCCATATTGCTTTTCGTTCCCAAGGTTATCGCTAGACTTAATTACCTTCAAACACAGCTCTTTCCATTATTCTGATATTGAATCAATCCCTTCCACTTATAAATCGTGAGATTTCCTACCTTTTCCATCTGACTTGTCGCAACACGCATCTCTTCTCGCTTTCACTTCTGTCCTTTTCCTTCCCCGATACTATGTCTCAGGAAATCGTCGGAGTAGGTCCACCACCGCCGGGAGTAACTCCAAACTTCAAGAATCCGGAGAATCATACGCATCATCTTATTGTTGCATGTATTATATGTCAATTACTCTCAACTTCAGCTATCCTGTTACGATTGTATACAAGATATGTTATTACCAGGGTCGTTGGAATGGAAGACTGTGCGTACCGCTCTAAATTCCAGTGATATGCATAACTAATCTGGTAGATACGATTTTGTTCGCTTGGGTATGACCTTCTTTAACCAACATTTGTTAGCTGCTCACGTTGCCTGAAGGTCCTTTCCTGGATAATGTCTGGCCTTTTTATTCGCCGTAAGTAGTGATCCTATCATTGTGTAATAAGTTAATTAAACATTGTTCTAGTGACAAGTTACGGTCTAGGCATTCACGTATGGGATATCCCCTTTGCTGTGTTTAATATAAACTACATGCGGGTTCGTATATCCTTATGCCTAACATCTATAAGTTTGAGAGTACTACGCTAATTTTAGTTTTACTCAGTTGGGGCACATTTCCGCTCTATTCTATGGCTTCTCAACCATGTTCACGAAGTTGTCGATGCTCCTATTCTTCTTGCGAATCACACCATCTCCGCTGTTTAGGGGAACGGTCTACGTTGCCATGGTTATTGTGGTTATATACAGCGTTGTCGGATCCTTGGAGTTTACATATGCCTGCCGACCACTAGAGAAAATTTGGGACTTCACCATTACACACGGCTCCTGCATTTCTATATACGCTGTTCCTATTTTCAATGCTGCTGCTAATTCTGCTACCGACCTCGCCATTCTCCTCCTTCCAATTCCAATGCTCAAGAACTTACAACTCCCCTTCCGCCAGAAACTTGCAGCTGGTCTGATTTTAGCCCTCGGAGGATTGTATCTGACCCTTCCTCTATCTGGAATCTTCGTTGGCTAACGGGTAATAGTGTGTTTTCCATAAGTATTGTGAGGCTAAAATTTGCTATTGGCATGGCCTCTATGACTGATCCTACCTGGGAGAGTTACCGCATAATTATCCAGATGTGAGTAGCTCTCTTGTGAGTATAATATAAGTCTCAGTAATGTTGCTAATATTATATAGGCTTGTCGAGCTCAATATTTCTATAACATGTGCATGCTTGACACATATCAAGCCCTTCCTCAGACGATATACCCCCAAGGTGCTTGGGACTACGTTTTCTGCTACCAGCGGTAAGACTGGGACGGATCAAAGGTCCCACTTCCGATCGATCCCAGAGAGGCATGAGGACGAACAACAGTTGAATCGGGAAGGAAGTAGCTGTACCGGCAGCATCCCATTAGAGGATTACAGATCGGAACGCTCTGAATGTGGGAAACCAGCATCAACGTCGGGTTGAGTAGGGGGCATTTCATATACACGCTGTGGAGTTGCTACGAGCAGGGAAATATTTCAGTTACGGGATGATTTTTATGTATCTACTAAGGGAGGTCGGTATACTTCCGTACAGGCCCCGCTGGCCTCCCGGCACTTCATGACTTTGTTTCTCAGTTGCACAACCGTACATTCACCAGAGGGGGCTTAAAACGGGCTGCCAGCGCTCCGGATGCGGATATGCAACCAAATTGATTAGATTTTTCAGGTGATAATGCATTCAATCGGTGGAACTTTCAATTTTCGACGAATTGATTTTTGTGAGGGGGTTAAATACAAGTTCTTGAGAATAGATGCTGTACCTGACATTACCGGAAGAACCCTGTAATCGTATCCCCCGGCCTTTTCGGTGGTAAATATCGCAAACACGGTCAACGTCAGCTGACTTGATCATAATCGATCAATATGACGAGGCAAAACTGGATCCCTCAGCTAAGATTGCCAAGATACATCTTGCTAGTTTGAAAGGTCTAACAGGAGCGTAAATACTCCCGGCTGGAAAGTGGTGCTGCCTAGTTTCTTCATAAGGGACCATGTGATCCTTCTGGCCTAGGACCATACCATACAGGCGCATATGTAGCAACGAGTCTCTTGATCAAATCAACCTTGTCGGTCTCGTGAAAGGAGGATCGGAGGTAGTCTCCGCCATGGCGATGTTTGGCCTCCCAGGACTCATTGTGTTTCCGTATCCATATACCGTTCTTCGACAGTTGATTGGCAGAATCGAAATATTCGTCTTGGAAGCGCTCTGTGCGCTGATGACAGAGGGTTCGGAAGGGGAGGCTTCCACGGTTCGTTCGAAAGCTACTTGCAGCGGCCGCTGAGCAGACTTGTGCTTGTCACACCTGTGGCTGTGCAAGGTCTTGGCAAGCGGCCGTCAACTCAACCTTGGCTACTCTATGCCCTCACCATGAACCAACTCACCTCTTGTAGATTCGCCACCTCACAAATAAAGTCGTCAACTTCTTCGGGCATTTAATTCACTGCTAATACAAACACTACTTGCTGTATAATGCGAGCTGAAATCTAACAATTGCAATACTATGCCTGCCACACAAGGTGTGTAAAATCTTCAATGTCCTGCAACATGTCCATCGGTCTCTCTATAGCTGCAAAATGGCCACCCTTGTCATGTTTTCGATAAAATACCAAATTCCCTTGCTTTGCAATCGCACTTTGAAAACCGGGCATTATTTCACCCGTGAACCAGGAGAACCCGAGAGGTTTGATGACGTAGGGAAAGTCCGGCAAAGGTTCGGCGGACTTGTTAAAACTTGCCTGATAAGGGTAGATGGAGCGCGGGAAACTGTCTGTAAACCAGTAGAGTGAGACGTTGGTTAAAATTTCGTCGAGAGAGGGAGTCTGGTCAGACCACTCTAGAAACTTTTCACCGATCCTTGAGAAGGTGTTAGTGAATGCTGGAGCGATCAAAGGAGCACCTCTGGAAATAACTTACCATGCCAAAAGGGAGAGTGGGTTTGAATTGATGGCAAATGCAATCGTCGCTGGACGAGTACCGTGTTCGATGGCATAGCCGTTGCCTTCCCGTGCCCACAATTTGTACCTCTCTATGACTTTCTTTTCAAAGTCGGACAACTCCTTCCCGTTTGAACTCTCTTCGGGGATGGAGAAGGAGGGGAAGAAGTTTACTGCGAGAATTTTTTAGCCCTCTGTTCTTTCTGCATGAACAATGTCAAACGACTTACAATGCAAAGCGACACATTGCTCATAGCTAACTGCCATGGTTGTCGCAAGGAAACTGCCCACATCTCCACCATGCGCAATGTACCTCTCGAAACCCAGCTCTAGCATCAACGTGTGCAAGACCCGGGCTGAATCTGGCACCCGCCATTCCTTGTCAAGAAGGCCTCCACCGCTGAGTGTATATCCTGGAACCGACGGGATGATGATATGATACGGCAGGTCTTTCGGCAAATATTTCTCTCTTAACAGACTCGCCATGGGGAGAAATTCAAGGAAGCTACCTGGCCAGCCATGGAGCAAAGTGATGGGGACGGCATCTTCCCTCTCGGAAAATAAGGCTACAAAATGAACAGTAAGGCCTTCTATTTCGACAGTGTAATTGGGAAACGAGTTGATGTGCTTTTCTTGAGCTCGCCAGTCGTACTCATGAAGCCAATAGTCTTTCGTCTTGGTGATCCACTCGTGCGTAATGCCAAACTTGGGTTTGTTTTGTTCAGAGGCTTCATAGGTCAGAGGACCGATACGGGATAGTTCTAGGAGCTGCGTAAACTTGGCATAATCCTCATTCAGAATGTCAAGTGTAAATGGTTTGATGGAGCTGGGAGGTGTGTAGGGCATGGTTGGAAATTGTGTCGTATGAGAGAGAGGTGATAAGTAGAGACGTTGTGAGTTTGAAGTAGAACAACTCCATAAAGGATGCATTTATACTAAATATCCCTGCGTGAGCTCATGGTACGGAGTTAAGGCTCTCATCTCTAGCGGAAGCTGTCGAAAGTATAACAGAGCGCTAACACGCATACTCGACGCAGCTAACCATGATGGGAAAAGCGTATTGCGGAGTTACTTCGTACTCAGGGCAACAGATGTGAAGTCTTCACCTCTGAGCCAAACCAAATAGAGTAATATCTCATTGGATCCTGAAGATTCATTGGTTGACTACCCTTGCTAAAATAGAATATCCTAGAATGAAACTTACACCTGATTCCCCGAGTACCAAAGTATGAACACTTGGCAGGCTCGGAAGTAAGCAGGTTGCTTCCTTGGTATGCTTGGAAGCTTATGCTACCCTGCTTTTGAATTGCAGGGTAAAGAAAATTTTGACCACTACTATCCCCCGCCCCCCCTAGCTTGAATGTTAAATTTCTAGTATGCTTCGCGCCACAGATTTAACATTCAAGCCAGGGGGGGGATAGTAAGCGTTATCCGCCCGTGTTTCGTGGAGTTGGATGTTTACTTCGTACATGCACCCTCAGTATGCTTTTAACGTATCAAGATCCCCACTTTTTCCCCCGCTATTAATGAAGCATGCAGCCCTCAACTTTTCGGATTCTCACTCAACCCCTTGTGCCCCTTTCACGATTGAAGGATAACACTCCTATTGCGAGGTTCCGCGCAAAATCCACTGAGGTGTTACTGGGTAAAAGCACTCCATAAACGCCACTTCACTGTATCATGGGAGTCTCCCGGACACCGATACCTCATTCACATCGAGTTGCTTTACGCCAGCATTTCCAAGCCTCCAATCCTAAGCCCACTCAAGCTGCTTTGAGGGCATGGTTCAAGTCGCGATTTGGCTACAACAGATGATCAATAATGGTTTGGACATTTATATATAGTCCAAGTGGGATTACATCATGTCATGCTTCGAAGCACCAATGGGAAGTCGCATTCTATTCATTTTTGCCTCCAGCCATAGCATCAACAATAGAATGACACGAGTAAGGATACGTTTAGCAACGGCCGAGTTCAAACAAAGGCCAATCAAAGCTTGACCAGTGGTCAAAGATACACATCCTTCAGTGACTTTTCATTTGGGCCTAATGATCAATGGGGATCAATTCACAAATCTTTTGGAAACCAGTTTTGGAAATCAGATGCACTGTGACAGTCCACCACGCTCTTCGAACAAGAGTTCAGGTCAGCTCGACAATTGAACCCAGTATCCTCCAGAAACCCCTAGAGTCCAGAAAATAGATCTAATAGACACACATAACTAATCCACACAAATGGTCGGAAGCTGGGGGGAGTGCTCCAGGCAAAAGATGGGGAATACTTCAGTTTCGACGACTGTACACAGCCTTGTGGTGCTGGCCTAAGTTCCACGAGATCTCAGATACCTAAGAAAAGAACTCGAAATGGGATGGACAGTGAACACCATCTTGCTTCGTCCTGTATCGTACCAGAATCATAGGTTGGCTACCACCCAGTTCAAGTGATCAGACCTATAAGCGGTTTGACAATCCTAGCTCGCTTGAAAGTAAACTTCAAGATCGAGGCAAATTGTCTTGAACTTTTCCGTTGGCCAGTATGCGAACCAATCGAATAAAAATGACACATTAAATTTCACCTCCAACGGCGATCCATGCACAGTTGGAAGCGGGCTTCTGAATAGGTAGGAAAAAATCTCCCCCAGCTTGATATCGACCATCGTCGTATCCGACAGCCTCAGTGCGCCAATGTCCTTTCTCGTCCTTGCCAGCTGTGCTGATGGCAGTACCTGCTGGGATCGTCCAAGCCTTGCCTCCTTCGAGGGTTGGAATACTAGAGGATGACGAAACACAACTTGCAAACGCTTGGTCGTGCCGTGGGAAAGACTCGTAAGGACTCGTTGATGATGGCAGATAGATACGGAAGAGACTGGAGAAGGGGAAGTGAAGTCCTTTCCAAGAATTCTAGATCCACAGTCCAAAGCTCGTTCTTGAGCGTACGCAGGGAAATGGGATTATCCAGAAGGTGGAAGACTGCGATGGACAGAGTCCAAGAGGTGGTTCTCGTACCTGCGCCTACGAGCAATTGTGCTTAATCCGTAAGCTGGAGAGTAGTTTTCTCACGCTCAGAAAGTTTTGAAAATAGGGGTCATGGAACAGAGCGACGTATTAGGGTTCGGAACGGGACGGGTTCCTCCCATAACGAAACGGCATCAATTTGTTGGAAACATGCGTGTTTCATCGTGATAGCGCCAGCATCACCATCTCCTTAACGACAAATTACACTTTCCGGTAGTGACACAACAAGAGTGACGACAGGATGGAAGATCTTCCATAGTGTAGGAAAGTGAGAAGCTGCGCGGCCGGTGGTGGCGAAGCTCGGGGTCAAGATTCGGGCTTCCACTCGACGCTCGTGGCGGCCGAAACAGTATTCTATTAAGATATCTTGAAAGAAACATGAGCAAACACGGAGGTGTGAGCAGACGAGGCTCACCGTTGGCCATTGCTGCAATTGCATTCTCTACCTGAATCGCCGCATCCGCGCTCTGATCACCAGTAAATCGGCTGATGGGTGTATCCACGCACTGGCTGTAGTTGTCTTGCTCGCTGCACTGAAAAGAATTGATTGAGCGGGCTTCTTCTCATGCGGTGTGTCTGGCAGTCAATAGTGCTAAAGAGGCTATGCTCAATGGGAAACATCTTTGTAGACCCTAGATAACGGGAGGATCGGCAATTGCTTCATCAGGAATGTTTTGGCAAGAGGATAATACATATCTCGAGCTCATCTTGCAACATTCAGATCAGGATATACTGGATTCCCCCAACACCTACAGTACCACTTGTTTGCTGACCGATCATTGGAGAACAAAGTATCGTAGAACCCGTGATTGTTTATATGTATCCCATAAGGATTGATACAGACTCTCGGGCGATATTGTTCATGAAGTGCTTGGATTTTCCAGGTATATTGACCTGGCTTCACGATGTCATAACAGAACTCGTAAGCAAAAGTCAAGGCCGCGGGGAGAAGTAGAGGGATAAGCAAATTGGTAGGAGCAATAGAAGTCGGCTGTTATGAATACACAGTCGACGACTTCCTGGCTCAAACATCGCCATATCCACCAAGGGGCGGAGAGATACAGTTAAACAAGTTGTATCGATACCACGACAATCCACAGACCTAAATTTCATGAATCTGTCGAGGCGTTGCGGTCCCTATGTACTCTGAAAATACGAGAAGATGCAGTGGCGGGAAGAAGCATCAATGGCACATCCCTGGATCAGACGTATGTCCATGTCTTGCTTTAGGTACCCCCAATTGAAATAGAGTGGATTCTGCAACGGAAGGCGTGGTGGTTGCCACCTGACGAGTGAAATGCAAGAGAATGGCAACTGCATGAGATGCCTAGCTACTTCTGGTATATACCTCGTGGAACTAAAAGTACATGGCACACCAAGAGAAGCGATGTTGCCGCCCTGAGATAAGCAACTTCCCTGTAAAGCAAACAATAAATGTACGATACATTCTCCACGACCTACCATGACAGACCAGGTATGCTATGCGTCGCGCGGCCGCAAAGTCTCGATGCCCGACAACCACACCGCATGTTCTGGACCTCTGGCACACAGGACAGTCCGTAAAGAAAGGTGTCATATTTAAAGGGCATCATGTGCGACTCATCTATCTATCAGCGTTCAATTCAGCTGCTTCAGACCGTGCATATATGAACGCAAGCCAGACCAGCTGTGAAAGAATACCCGTCCGTTCATACGCACCTACGTTGAGATACATGAATCCGATGTTCCGTGAACGCCATTCCGAGCCCAAATTACCAAAAGACCTCAGAACTTCTGATATCCTCCATTCATATAGCCGCCAGGGTATCCCCTCGATTGAGATGGTGCTGGAGAGGTGACCGGGAACGAGGGGCTTCGTGGAATATTATTAGAACCACCATAACCTCCGGTGTATGCGTTGCCTGCACCGTTGATCAAACCACCTGAGTTGCCCCCATTCCAAGCTCTTGGGCTCTGCGGAATTGGGCTGACAAGCGATGGCGTCTGGTTCCTTGAGATCGGGCTATTCACTCGGGACGGCAGTTCATTTACGGCCACATTCATTGGACTCTTCGGCTCCGGGAAATCGGCTGCTTTGGTCCCCTGTGGCACATAAGTTCCTCCCCATCCACCAAGAGCGTCATCCCCTTGCGTTTCATAAGCTCCTTTATCCCATCCTCCGAGCCCTTTTTCACGAAGTTCAACCTGGTTTTTGTATTCCTCTGCACGTTCTCTCTCGACCTTTGCATCATACTCTATCCTTTCTTTCTTTCCTTGCCTCCGTCGGCGAATACAGAGGAAGAGGAATGCGGAGAGGAGCAGGGCACCGGCAGCGGCGCTGCCCGCATAGACGGCAAGTTTAGTGCTCTGGGGTAGCGCTGCAAATTTCTCTGAAAGGGAAGGCTCTGGATTTTCCGTCTTCTCGATTGCTTTGGCAACGGTTGAGTTTCCGCTGATAGCCTTGATGCTCTGCCAGCTTCCAGACTTGTCGGTCCATTCGTATTCCTTGGCGCCAGTCGAGAAATCGGTCACATCGGTGTTCTTCACTGTCATTGTGTAAGGGCCTTTGGAGAAATCGCTCAGCCCGCCAGCCCATTCGATGGTCCCTTTGTTGTTGTCTGGATCTCCGCCAGCCCAGATTCCAAGGCGAACAGTCATTGGGGTCTGGGGATAATTGTGTCCCCCATTCGCAGCCGCATATGGAAGGGTTCTGATGAGTTCGGAGTCGATGTACCATTCCAATTTATCAGATGTCCAGTGGATCGTATAATTGTGAAACGTTTCCCTGGGATCGGTCGTCATCGGGTGGTATATAGCTCGATCGAATGAGGTGGTATTGCCCTTTCCAAAGTAATTCGTCTCGACGTGAGTGCCGTTGCCGCCGAGAAATTCCCAATCAACTTCATCGAGGTCGTCGGACTCCAGTACAATCGAGGAGATGATACCCTGACCCTTGGCCGCCTTCATTATGACACTGACAGAGCCGAAGAATATATAGAATTTGGATTGGATGGTTGGTGAGTCTTTGCGCTTGTTGATCGTGTATTCGCTTCCATCAGTACCATAGACCAGAGCTCCAGAAGTGACATTGAACGAGTCTGAGACAGTGGATGAGGTATTGAAGACAAAGTTATGGCTGATTCCTAGAGCAGGGTCGTTTGGACAAGTCGTGTTCATTGGATCGCAATCCGTCCACTGGGAGAATATAGGTTAGCAGTGCTCGAAGTTTCGCAACTGATGTTGGCGTCGCAAGCTGAATCGGGGTGTACATGGAGCGCGATCTGTTTGCCATTGGACGTACTGTTTGGGCAGAAACACATGCGACAAGAGCAGAAGCTCCCAGAAAGAGAGTGGAGAGGAACTGCATGACGAAGGAGCGTGGGTTGGGAAACAATTGTGTTGGATATCGAGGATTCCTAAGAGAGTGACTTTGCGCACAACGCGTCTCGCGAGTTGGCGACGAGAATGAATGAGCGTGTGGAATTAATTCCAGATGGAAGAAGGAGCGTAATGTGCACGAATGCACAGGAGAGACGCAATCGATGCGATGTGGTGTAAAGAGAGTGACGGCGACGGCGACGAGCTGTGCGGCGTTGATGTTGCGACAGGAAGCTCAAAACGAACAGAAGAGGGGGACGATCTGGAGATGGGGGAGATTGGAGCTTCTTGGCAAAT
This sequence comes from Cadophora sp. MPI-SDFR-AT-0126, assembly GCA_020747065.1. Lineage (NCBI taxonomy): Eukaryota > Fungi > Ascomycota > Leotiomycetes > Helotiales > Ploettnerulaceae > Cadophora > Cadophora sp. MPI-SDFR-AT-0126. The sequence goes on from JAGMVK010000015.1 coordinate 164,678, forward strand.
CTGCGACACGCTGATTTGCCGGCCCCTGTCACTTGCCCCTGCCTGCCGCTGCCCCTGAGTGGCCGCTCGTGCCTGTGCTCGATTGGGGTACAAGCGAAAGATTAGCGAGTTAAAAAAAAAGGGGGTGGCTGAATTCGGCAATGAAGCTCATCAAGAGACGCAACTTGAAACCAGTTACTTCATTACTTCACTTGACCCAAAATCTCATTCAGCGAGAACTGAATTTGACATAAGATTTTCAAGGACAGCCGCGAATTCCATGATTTCACTGGAATGAAAAGAGGCTCTGCTCAGCCAAAAAGGCTTGTAGGCGTCGCATACGTAGTTAGGTATTCGGATATCAGACCAAGCCTTCCACAAAGCTCGACCCAAAGTCTTGTGGTGATTTCAGATCTTAGCTTTGGAAGCTTGTACTAGCGATATCATTAGAACCTGCTTAGTTCGAGCTTGATGGTATTCGAGATCTTGATTTCACTACTGATGATACCCTCCGATTGAACTTCCTGCTTGGTATCCTGTCATCTCCGCCCAAGCTCTGTAGGTCAAAGACAAGCTCTTGATGTCATGGTCTATGATCAGAAGAATTGCACATCTACACGCAACCGCACCGAACAAGCCCGATAGGCATCTGTCTTTCAACTCCATGAATCCCCCGCTTCGAAAGAACTATGCTCTATTCCTTTCAAGTGCCGGCTCTCTGTTCGTACTCTAGGTCGCATCCAAGATTGAGGCGCTAGCAAGACTTTATACTCGAGGATACTTGAAGCTACGATGGCGATTCACTCCACCGCCGACTAATTAAAAAGGTACGTCTACCAACCCATGGCTGAGATCCAATGATTTGGGGGCAATTGACACAACTGCCAACTCCCGGCTGGAGGATTGCGTGGGAAGAGGTCCTTGTAGAAGGAGAAGTTGATCATGTCAATGCTTCATGGGATAAGGTTTCAGCTGGTTGACACGCAAGTTCGAATCAAGGGCCTGTGGAAGGCACTTGCTCTAAGATGGATGACAATGCCCATTGGGACAATACTGATTTCATGTTCTCGATATGTCCAGATTTGGGCAAGGACGGCGAGGTTACATCTTTAATGAGGTAAGCCAAATCCCTCATTTTGTGGGATGGCCACAGTTTGTTCAAGCACCTACCAAAAGTGTTTTAAATATTCTCACACTTCAGTTAATGCGTTATAGATTAGCCTTTCCGCAGTCGAGTGACTGATATCAAGTGAGTTTCCTATGTTATCAAGCCGAGCTTTAGAAACTCACATTTTAGTGCTATTGAATGGTCAGAAAGCCAGCTTCAACGAAAAATGCTTCCGGCTATTGAGCTCAAGAAACATACCACTCGATACATCAGTCGAATCTTGTAGGTACCATTTGCACACGCATCACCCAAGACCTATTAGAACTTATGGAGACTCCGCCTAAGACTCTTCATCTCTCGCCAACTCGCTGAGATGCAAGGCGGGGAAATCGAGGTGGCTACTCAAAGTGGAAGAGGCAGCACTTCCCCACTTTTCCCCCACTTTTTCCCCAACTTTACATCAAAACTTAAAGAATCATACCGACCGCTGGTATTCAGACAGACCTCCCGATCTTGGTTCTGGAAGATGCACTTGGGGAGACATACGCTGTTGAGTCCCTTGGCGTGGAAAATGGGAAGACCCCTAGCATATAACACGAGATGGCGACTGGTCCAATGTCATTTGAGCCTCCTGAGACTTTCAATGTCCTGGTGGTGTGCTCGATGGCAATCTTCTAATCCAGAAGGTCGTGATGAAAGAACTCCAGAAAACCGACCATATCGTGAGTGAAGCGAACTACACCCAAGAGGCACTGGAATTTATCAAGAAACCAATGCCGTCTGCTCAAAAGTTGAGTGTGGTGCCGATGGACCTGGAAATACCTGTGATGGATGGTATTGCCGCAGTGGAAATGGAAGCAGAGGGCAAGATTATCACGCACTCGCCAGTAATTGTTGTGACAGTAATGCAAGAAGTGACCAGATCAATCATTCCCTTGATGCAAGGATGGTAAGATTGCTTTCAAAACATTTAATAACACAAGACTGACAAGAGCTAGATGATGTAATCACTAAGCCATATCGGCTAATCGATATGATGAAACACATAGAAAAGATGGTTTTTGGGGTCATATACATCGTGTTGCCCAAACGCTCCTGGCATAGAACGTTCATCATTCATCACTCATCACTCATGGTACATGATATATACATATGCATAGAGAAAATCATTTCTTGACCTCCAAGAAATAGAGCTCAAGAATTATACTTGCCAGCCTTGGCACTGCTGAGCTTGAGAGTCTGCAGTAATGGTTTCTGTCCATAATCAATTAGCAACTTCCTCTCCAGCCAACATAAAGTTACAGACAGGCGGAGATCTCTCACAAGAGGAACAAAAGATCGAAACGACTCACATTCCCATCTGCAAAATCTTTAACATGCCCTCCAACGGCCCTCCTTTACTCCCACCAAACCCAGCAAACTGATCCATCCCCCAATCCCATTCCTTCTTAGCCTCTCCCTTCTTCGTCTGCCCAGCACCCATCTTCTTGAGCATATCTCCAATTCCCAAGCTCCTAACAGCTCTCACCATTCCCGCTCCGGCCAGAACCGGTATAAAAGTCAATAGTCCCGCTGTAATTGGGTTTCGCTTGCACCATTTCATCGTCGCCCGGAGCCAGCCCTCTATCTTCGCAAGCATGCGCTGAACGAACCCTGGGCGCGGTGTAGGACGGGATGCATTGTATGGAGATGGGACGGGATTTGTCGGCGAGTAATAAATTGGACGAGGGGAATGCCTGCCCTTTGGTGGGGAGTACGAGCGTCGTCTTGGCGGGGTGTATGTTTGTGTTTGTGGGCGAGTCTTCTGTGGTAGAGGGGAGGCTGGGCGGGTGTAATAATCGTTGCTGCTGCCATGGTGTACAGGATTCTGGTACTCGTATGGACGTTGTTGGACTTGGGATTGTCTGGGAGAATCAGACGGTCGGGGAGGTAGGTGTTCGTACTGCGATTGCTGCTGGGCCATGACAATTTGTGTGTTTGGATTCGCGGATTGGGTATCCCAGTGGTTTGGAGATGCTGGCCGGGAGTAGGTGGCTATGATAGGTTGCTGAAAATATGTTTCTTGAGCTGGGCGACTCTTGTAGGAATTATCCTTGTACTGAGGAGAGCTCGAAGGAGGCGGGGTAGGGTAATCGGTATATTTAGTCGCAGATGCCATATTGTTTGTTGGGAATTTGGTATCAAGCACAGTGAAGTGCTCAATAACCAGCTCGAGATGTGTTTGATTCAAGAATAAGCAAGGCAATGGAAATGAGAAAAGGGACGAAAGAGAATTGGGATTTTACCCGCACGAGAAAGAGTCCTGCTCGGTGGTTGGGGACGACAAAAAAGAATTGGCGGTGAAGCTCAGGCTCTGAGACAGGGCAGGGCAGGGCAGGGCAAGGCTAGACGGGTGCAAGGGACAAGGACCTTGTAGCGGGCCGGGTAGCAGGACGGGAGCTTTCTTGGGGGGGGCCCGACCCTGGTCGACATTCCCTGAGGTCTGTAGCGATTGCCCAGAGATGATTTTCACAGGTTGGATTGTTTCTCTTTTGTTTCGTAGGGCTGATTAACTGGTGAAGTGACTCCTTCTCATCAACAACACAGAGATAAGTAAGAAAACAAAAGATGATTTGTTCCTGCTTCTGAATGTCCTCAGATCCCCTGATGACATTTTGCTGAAGGTAAACACCTCTGCACAACCGAATATCACCAGACCTGCTAATCACCTCAGATTTTGACTCTTCCCGTCGAAGATGTAATTCCACCATCGACGACAATTTTCTGGCCGGTGATATATTTGGCTTCATCCGACACCAAAAACAGAGCAGCATTTGCTACATCCCAAGCATCACCCATTTTGCCCGTCGGAACTTGCCCATTCCTCATCGCCATGTAGTCTTTTCGCAAGCTCTCTTCATCGCCATCCCTGCCTTGGGAAAACCTGGCCACCAAGCCCTTCGTATACGGCGTGTCCATGAGCCCCGGAACAACGGTATTCAGCCTCACACCCTTGGGCGCATAAATGACCGCAGTGGCTTTCATAAATTGCATGATTGCAGCCTTTGTTGCCGAATATCCCACTTGAGGTTTGCCGATGTACCGAAGGCCAGCAATGCTCGCAACACTGACGACGGCACCAGATCCTTGTGCTTCCATAATTGGCAATACATGATGACACGTCAAGTAGACACTTTTGAGATTGATGTCTATCTGGGCGTCCCAGACTTCTTCCGACATTGTTGCTGGACATCCAGGTTCTGAGCGACCAACATTGTTGATCAAGATATCGATTCGGCCATGCTTGGACACACAGGCATTGACTAATGCCTTGACGGATTCCGATGACGTGACATCGGTTTCAACTACATCACAAATCCCACCTTCGTCCTCGATGGTTTCCTTTGTTGTGATTGTTGAAGAGAGCGTACGATTCCCGCCAAAGATCTTAGCTCCTTGCCGAGCAAAGAGAACTGCCGTGGCTGCACCGATGCCCCAGCCTCCTGGTTCGCTCTGTCCTAGCCCAGTGATGAGGACAATTTTCCCTTCAAGACTTAACATTTTGATTTTAATCTCTCTGCGTTCCGTAGAGTAGGAAAGTCTAAGAAATTTTTCAGAACCTTTTCACAAAGCTTAGAACGTTCAATGTTGGTATTTAAGCTGCTTCCAACAAGCGAGGCTACTTGAATGACGGAACAACATCCGTTAGCCACGGATCATGGCCCGCAATGCTATTGTATTGGCTGTGAGTTGACTCCAAAGACGCTTGTATCTTTGCCTGGGACTCCGAAAAGTCTGCGAACTTCTTCTGCTCAAACTGGCTCAGAATAGCCATATTTTGACAATTCCCCGCATTTTCAAGGGTCACGGAAAAGGACCCGCGGGCATTCCCCACAGACTCGCGTAGATATCAACTCGGCAGCCCTTCAGTACATCAAGAACCATCGCATGCAATTTTGATCTTGTGTCATTGACTTTTCTTCACCGTACATTCCAGGTCGTACTTTGACACTGCTCAAAATGGCACAGTCATCGGGAACGGTACCTGAAGCACCACAGAACGACGATTACGACCTCGCCAAGCCTATCAACTCAACCTCTGGTCTTCGGCAAGGGCTGACTTCATACGGAGATCCGCACTTCTCCTTGTTCTTGAGAAAGGTGTTCATCAAAGCCCTTGGGTACAGCGAAGATGCCCTCTCAAGACCCATCATTGGGATCATCAACACATATTCGGCTCTCAATCCATGTCACGCAAATGTTCCTCAGCTCATCGAAGCGGCAAAACGAGGCGTCCATCTGCAGGGTGGACTTGCTGTTGACTTCCCGACTATATCTATCGCGGAGTCATTCTCATCGCCAACGAGCATGTTCCTCAGGAATCTGATGAGTATGGATACTGAGGAGATGATTAAGGCCCAGCCGCTGGATGCATGCATCATGATCGGAGGTATGTCTCTCGACCCAAGAGTGGGGAACTTTTATTTACACAATCTCAGGCTGTGACAAAACTGTACCTGCTCAGTTGATGGGTGGGATATCTGCAAACAGACCAGTCCTACCCCTGATAACTGGCCCAATGATGCCAGGTAGCTACAGAGGCAAGCGACTTGGTGCATGTACAGATTGCAGAAACAACTGGGCATCGTATAGAGCCGGAACAATCGACATGGAGGACATCAGTATGCTGAATGAAGAATTAGCACCAACTGTAAGCACGCCATACATTCATCTGATCTACATCTCTAACAGCACACAGGTGGGTACATGTGGAGTTATGGGAACAGCAAGCACGATGGCTTGTATTACCGCGGCACTAGGATTCATGCCACTCAGAGGAGCTTCTGCTCCTGCAGTCTCTTCAGCTCGCCTCAGAATAGCAGAGGAAACCGGAGCAAATGCCGTGGCAGTTGCAGCAGCAAAGCGTAGGCCGCAAGAGATGCTCTCAAAGGAGTCTTTCTTAAACGCAATTACTGTTCTCCAAGCAATCGGCGGATCGACAAATGCCGTGGTCCATCTTATGGCTATCATTAATAGGCACCCCAATGTCCAAGGACAAATAAGTCTGGAGACATTCGACGAGATCGGGAGGAATGTGCCTTTATTGATAGATCTGAAACCAAGTGGAGATAACTACATGACCGACTTCCATAACGCTGGCGGAATGTTGGGGTTACTCCATGTATTGCGCCCACTGCTGCATCTTCAAGCAATGACGATCACGGGTAAGACACTGGGAGAAGTCCTTGACAGTTCACCCTTCCGCACCTTCGAGTTTTCCTCCGAGATCATTCGTCCCCTCTCGAATCCACTTCACCCAAACTCCTCACTCGTGGTTCTACGTGGAAATCTAGCACCAAAGGGAGCTGTTATGAAAGCATCTGCATCGAAAGACCGCCGCCTACTCCAACACTCAGGTCCAGCTGTTGTGTTCAAGAACTCCACAGATCTCGCGTTACGTCTAGATGACCCAGAACTTCCAGTCACCAAAGATTCTGTCTTGGTACTTCAAGGCATCGGACCAATCGGTAATCCGGGCATGCCGGAAGCTGGACTTATTCCAATACCCCGGAAACTGGCCGCGGAAGGCGTGACGGACATGTTACGGCTTTCTGACGGCAGAATGTCTGGCACTGCAGGAGGGACTATCATACTTCACATTTCGCCAGAGTCCGTGGTTCCAAGTTCGGTGTTAGGAGTTGTCCAGGACGGGGATATCATTACTTGCGATGTTGAAAAGCGTATCCTGCGACTTGAAGTAAGCGAGGAGGAGATTCATAGACGGGTGGCCGAGCGCGAGAATGCTGCTGCTGCGGCGGGGGAGGGAGTTTGGAAGGAGCGGAAAGTTAAGCGTGGATATAGAGGCTTGTATGAACGGTGTGTAAATCAGGCTGAAGAGGGCGCGGACTTTGATTTCTTGACTGCTGCTGGATTGGGAGAGGCATCGACTTGAACATTTATTTTTGTGAGAAAGATAGGAAATTGTGTAGCGTAATCAGCACTGAGCATGGCGCATACTGTCTGGACCAGCATTTTGTCGATTACCCTTGATGTCTAGAATGCTACCGCACAAATCGCTGGAAGATACAGTCTTACGACGGCCCCTCCTTTCAAATCCTTGACCGCCCTGTCGTATCATCAAAGTACTCCCGTAACGTCTGTTCCGTATCATACGTGAAAACCCAAGAAGTGAATCCAGGCGACCCAAAAACAGCATTCATATCAGGTTTCGGCGTGATCACATCCTTCGTAGCTTGGGTTACCTCGAGCAGACTCTTGCTGTACATCTCATCGCGGACCACTTGCTCGGGTCCATCAGGCAGTCCGTACTGCTTTATATTACCTAGTGAAGTAGCTTTGATCTTCTCTGCTCGTGGTTTCCGAATATCTTCATATGCTTGAGTGAGCCGTGGGATGTCTTCTGAAGACTGGGCTCTTGCGAGGCAGCCGGCCAGAATTGCGGCGTCTTCTACGGCTTGGGTTGCGCCCTAGACATATTAGTGGTCCGGCAGCTACAGGAAATTGAAGAAAGTACCTGTGCCATGTACGGCACCATGGCATGAGCTGCGTCGCCCAGCAGTACCATCCTACCGTTCCCAGTCCTCCAGCTAGGTAAGTCTGGCACCTCACTTATCCTCCACTTGTGACACTCGGTCGTCGCTCCAAGGATGGCTTGCACAGTGTCTTCATAGTCGGCATAATCTTTCTTCAACTCATCTAAGTCAGCAATTTCACTCCAGACACCCGTGTCTGCAGTTCCGGGACCACAACAAACGACATTAAATAATTCGGTTCCTCGGATAGTGTACGCGACGATGTGTTGAGATGGTCCCAGCCACACTGTTGCACTTGGCTGAAGGACCAAATGTGAGATAGCTGGATTGGAGAGCATTTGTTGACGGGTTAGGATGATACGGAATGCACAATCTGGTGTTGGATGAGGATGGATGTCTGGGAACATGGCTGAGCGGATCCGAGATCCAATCCCTGAACCCAAATTAGTTACGATGTCGTTGACTTGAAGGAAGACATACCGTCTGCTCCTACTATCAGATCAGTCACAGTCATAGTTCCATCCTGGAGTATAAGAGAAGGCATCGATGTATCGACCGATACAACTTTCTTCCCGAACCTGACGACTGCACCAGCATCCAGAGCAGCATGATACAAAATTCTCTGATAATCAGCTCGGTGAATCGTCAGATTACTACCGGCCAATGTCAGCTTCTGCATTGCCCAGACTGAAACAGACGAGAAAGCACATACTAGTATCCATAAAGCCCCGGAGGAGTGGAACTATGCTTGCCCAACATCCGCCCATCCTTGTATCTCCGGATTACCAGACCTTCGGTTTTCGTCCCCTCTGTGTAGAAGATATCTTTCAGGCCCAGAGAGTCGAGGATCCGTAAAGCATTGGGACTGATCTGAATTCCGGCGCCGACTTCAGAGAGCTCTTGGCTGGCTTCGAGGACTTGGACTTGGTGGCCAGATTGAGCGAGGCAAGTTGCTGTAATTAGGCCGCCTAATCCGGCACCGACGATGGTTATTTTGAGAGAAGCGGGTGATTCTGGCATACTGAACGAGTATGAGAGACTTTTGGACTACTCCGGGTAACCCGTATTGGGGAAATTGGGCTTATTGGTACAAGAAGAGGTCGACTTTGGGCAGTTAAACATCCATTGTATATCAGACCCAGCGACTTTGAAGTTGAAACGAGGTCATCATGCCCGCTTATATGCCGAGGCCGTGAATTGCTGTTTTACGTACGAGAGCAGGGCTTATTTCTTACTGTACTGACGAAGACCATTTTGAGTTTCTCGTGAAAGGATAAAGTTGTGCAAGTGGGACGACAAAGCAGCGCCGAAAGGGTTTGACTTTACAACGATGCAGACAAGAGCCATGGACAATTGCCGAATCATCACTGAGTTCGAGACAGTGAACCGAATTCCCAACCTTGCAGTAGTGATTGGATGTCGAGCATTAGCGGGGTAGCTGTCCCCCCGAATTCTTAGCCGGAGCTACACGAAAGGAGAAAAGCACACAGCGCCTTGCCAATGTCTGCTGAAAGGGACATCGAGGGAGAATAAATTATGTATTACTAAGTCTAGTGTCGAGCTTGAAAAGACGATGATACTGATGACTCCTTTCTGGTAACGGAGAGAAGCCGGAATAAACATTGCGGGGGGAGAAACCCCACCAAGCCCCACTACCTGGGAACGAAATAACCATCTGCCATAACAAGGGTATCTCTAACTGCTGCCCCATCTACTGGAGATCTAACGCCAAACTTATGAAAAGGAACTTTCCCAATTTGTCTCTGGGCGGTCATCCTGATGGACTGCCCACCACTTGTCCCAGGTCGGCCACTAATTTGAGGGACGGCATCTGGATGCCACGCGGGCTGATCCAAGATGTTTTCTGCCAACAAAACATCGTTCATTTCAGCAAGCATCGTTGCTTCGGCAGCTTCTGCATCTCCCGCGTGCAGCCCTCTCCGCAGTGCATCACGCTGTAAGGGATCGTCTGGACGAAGAAATCCCATCATGCGAATTTCTATGACTCTTCGTTCAGGAGACCACTCTTCGTAATCACGTGTAAGACGAACAATGACAGTCATGTTTTGCGGTGCTTGCAACGATGTTGGTAAAGCTGACAATACTGCCTGGTACCACGTATCGCTGCTAGTCTTTGACGGTCCCATTGTTGGTTGCTTCAAGAATCGTGCCCAGCCAAAGTAGTATCCAGATAGACCTGTTGCTATGTTTGGAGGAATTCCTGTCAATGCCATACCTGGCATATTAAATTGCTCAGCTCCAGCTCTTGCTGGCTCGCTGTTTGCAATGAAACGGACAGGAAATGGTGTCTGGGGACCACCCTCGAGCGTCGTATCCGACGTACCGGATCCAAATGTCGATGCATCTCGACTTTGGTTGACTTCCTTATCTGTATCCCTTCCTGAGGCCTTCATGATCCCATACGCAGCTGAAGTGGCTTGTTGAGTTACCCATGACGGCATAAATTTCTGAACTCGGTTTTGAACGACAGTTGCAACTGGGCCGACCACTCGCCCCGCTGTGTTCCTTGCATATGTTCCCAACGCTATCACTCCGAGCTCTAGGGGAAGTGTGGTCAGACTCGCACCTCGTATTGAGCCTGGGTTGGTGGACGAGGAGAGGACCCTAAAGACAGGGCTCGGGCAGAGCACCTTTTGTCTGTCTCCCAAGCAAAGCACTAGTTGGAAATAACCGTCTTCAGCTTCCTCCGGAATTCGTACAATAGCTGTTTCTCGAAGAATGTGATACTGTTGTTTAATTGATTTAGGTTTCTTGTGAAAATGTGCGATGTCTCTCTGCCATGCCCGTTCGTCGGTCGGCTTTAATTGCTCGGATCCGATATTCAACAAAGGTGTCACATTGATCCAATTGCCATTTCTTCCCATGAATGCTCGAGCCCGCATTCCTGTTGTGCCACTCCATCCTTTACTTTGTAGCCATATAGTTCTCTCTGAAGGAAGCGGTTGGTCGGAAAAGATGGAAACGGCCAGCGTCGTTTTCGCTCCTTGATAGAAGACTAACCCATGGGAGTGCCGTAAGATTGTGAAGTGTTTCGTGCTCTCGACTGGGTGTGTTATCAGGCCACCTGCAAAGTGACGGGCTTCGCGAAAGGCGTCTTGCAGAAATGATGACTTAGATGACTGGGAGGACTGTGGTGTTGCGTTGCAGATTGACGGTGCGTTGTTTGACGACCGAACCTGCGAGAGGCCATTTACAGAAGAGGGGCCGCGAGACACTGGATCTGTACCGGCAGGACTGTAATACAGCTGCGAGTCCGTGATATTACCATGTAGTGTGGTAATCAAGGACAAGTCATGGCGAACAGGTACAGCCTGTATCGGAGGAGGTGGTGGGATTGGAGAATGCAAACGACTCTGTTTCAATCGCTCAAATTCTTCGAAGTATATCGGCGCCGGAGCATTGTGGTTTCTCGAAGGTGCTGTTCTTGGTCGTTCGGCACAAACTGGTTTTCGTGGCACTCGAAACTGGTGTGTGTTGTTGGCGGCATGTGGAGATGGATTCCAGTCGACCTCTCGATAGGGAGGTGGAGGAGCTGAGAAGTCCATCAGTCAAGGCTCAGCTTCTCATGCACAACGTCAAATCGTTGATTTGAGTGGAATAGTGATCTTTGTGTTCCATCTTTGGATAGAATTATTTATCGGAAGTCGTCTAGATGGAGATTCCAAGATGTCACTTGTCCCGTATTGGGCGAGGAAGAGATTATAGAATAGGGGGTGTTTCTTGTGTACGGTAGCCTTGTTGTACAATCGGTTCCGGTAGGTGTTCGCCACTTTTGGTTTAGCGCCTATTCCACTTGCAACGCATATATCTCCACAACGAAAGTAGATATAATCAAGGTAAATATATTAAATTGAAACTATTCTAGTACTTAGTTGATCCTCCCTTGTTTTTTAAGTATAAAGTCAAGCGCCTTGGCATAGAGGCATTCAACTTCAGAAGCGATTCCTTAGAAATTGTAGGCCAGATTTTTTCTAACGCTTTTTCCATTATGCCTTGATTTTTGATTCTATGTCTCCTCTTCCTAATTAGAATCTTGATTTGCTTCCACAAATTCTGAATCGGCGAAAGATCGGGAGATTACGTAGGCCAGCGAAGCCTCTTAACTCCTTGCCTATCGAGCTAATTTGTCACGAGCTTTGCTTTATACCACAAAGCGTTGTCTTCTTGTATAACTACTTCCGGGCCGTACTTTCGTCTCATTCGTTGATAGAAAGGCATGAAATACTTTTTTATAGTCTTCAAGTATCGAGCCGCTGTCATAGTCCCACCCTTCGGAATAATCACTAACGGGCCTATTTCGTTTCCGCAATAATAAGACTAAATACCAATAGTTGTCCTTCCTAACTTAAAGCTAGACTTCAAGTTCTTTTTAAGGTATTCTTTACCGGCGCCACGAGTCACGTAAAACACTAATCCATCGGCACCGACGTGGAAAGTAACCTCGTCGGACCAGCACACCTTATTCCAGTCTCGTTTGAGTGTTTTTTCCTCCTTACACCACACACGACGTTGATATTTGTGCTCTTCCTTTAAGAAAGGCTTCTTCCGAGGTCGACGCTTTGATTTGCCAGCGTTTTTGAGGATTTTGCGTACGAGGTTTCGTCTAAGTTGCTTCGTCGATTTTAACGGAGTTGCGAGTGCGTGAAGAGTCGCTCTTGTGTCTTTATTTGCGTATCGTATAAGAGCACGATTATCCCGCGGAGTAGTTTTAGGTGCAGGGCCGTATCGAGGGAGGTTTTTATAGGCAGCGCGACCTCGTGCTTCGCAACGATCGATAATTAAGCGTACAGTAGAGCGGGGTAGGTCTTCAAGCTCCATAATTTGAGGAATCGAGTAGCCATCTTTCCAGCGAGTCCAAACTTCGGCTCTTCGAGTCGGAGAAGTCTCTCGACGGCTTGTTTTCGGCGCGCGACCCATGGTACAGGTTTTGGTGGAGAATAAGAGTGGTTTCGTTGCGTAGGATATATGGAGAGTGGGGTATATGCCCTGCGAGTTACTACTCCAAAAGCGGTAAAATTAGCGAACACCTACCGGAACCGATTTGTACAATCTTTTTTATAACTAGTTTTAATCACGAGATTTAAGCGACCCCACTACTTTTTACATTTACCCCTCTTCTTTACCTTCTCTATAAAGTAATACATCTTAATAACTTTACTAAAATAACTTTAATTAATTTAAAAATTTTAAAAATTTAAAATGCTACTTAAATTAATATATAACTTATAGTATATATAAGAGTTAGTTTTAAAAAAAAAATAAGTAAAATTTAAAATAATATGTTGGTCCACAGGCCTATACAGGACATGTCTCAGCTAGAATAGGGGGTAGGACCACTTGCGGAGGCGATTCGGTAGCGTTTCGGAGGCATTATATAGTCTGGTATCTCCCGCCCCCTCTTAGAAACACATAGATTTTTCATACTATTAAGCTTAATATATATATACATGATATTTACGTTTGATTTTTAGCTTATATTTAGTATTAAATTGATACTGATTAGTAATTAATACGTATTATAGAGCAGATAGGTTATAGTAAGAAAAGCAGTAACTTTAATATTAAGTACTTAACTATACTTAATAGGTAATTCTTTGAAACTAAATTAATAAGTAGTGATTTAAGAGTAAGGGATAGGTATTATATTTAGATTATAAATCTTATATACTTATATATATAATAATAGCGGCGATTCCTCTTTAATAATTATTAAATTAATTACTTAACTCTAGCTAAAGAGCTTTTAAGTAAATAATACTATATTTAAAAGACTATTAATTCAGATACGAATTATAGTTAAAGAAATACTAGTTGTTTTGGACTAGAAGAAAAGAGTAGAGGGGGAAGAGGAAGCAATAAAGGTAGTATAAATAAAGCTAAAGCTAATAGAGAAATTACTAGAGGATCTAATAAAGCTTTTGCAAAAGTTTTGGAAGCTCTTTTACGATAGTAGTAAAAAGAGTAAGTTCCTTTTCTAAAACTACTAGGAGTACTTTGGAAATTAGTCTTTATTCTATTTTTCCTAGATAAGGAAATTAGAGCGGATTATATTATAGGACGTATTATAAGCTAATAGTATTTATATATAATAAAATAGAGTACTAGTATTTATTACGTTAACTTAGATAGTACGAGCTAAAGATAATATTTAGCTAAAAGATTAATTAAGGTTATAGATTTAAAATACTCCTAAAACAGTATTAGACTAGATTCGGAGTACTTACTAAGTAATAACCTTAATTACCTAAATACTTTACTAGAGAGTACCTCTACTATATTAATGTAATAAACTAATAGTAGTAATCAATTCTATTAAGTTAATTCCTTTAGAGGAGGAAAAGGGGACGCACTAACGTATTTAATTAAGAAGTAATTTCCTAAGGGCTAAGATATCTTAAAGCTTAGATAATTTTATTACTTCTATCTATATAAAACTCATTATTCTAGATAACGATTTATATAGCGTAATACTACTAATTCATATAAAGAGGGAGTTTATATTTACCCCTAGAAAAGGACCCCTAAATATAGCACTAATATAAAGACTGAATAAGAATCTGTTACTAAATCTAGTACTAGCCCCGGATATATACCCGCGGGATAAGTCTTTGCCCCTATTTGCAGGATCTAGACTTAACGGACTATATATAGAGTAAATACGATTATCTTAGTATATCTAAAATATATTAACGCAGGGCTAATTAAAGTCCTTAGTAAGCCTTAGTAAGATATATATAAAAGAGCTTTAGTATAGTAGATCTAAAAATTACTTAGATAAGAAACTATATATCTTTACTAATTTTTACTAGAAAGTTAGTGTTAATTATAATATTTAGTACTAGATATTTCCGATAATACTCCGGAATAGAGTAAGTTTATACTATTATTAATACTTATAAAATAAGGGGTATAAATTTAATAATCTTATTAAAGTAACACGTATTAACTTTAAGATAGAGGAGAGAGTTAACTAATTCCTTAATTACTAGTTTAGCCTGACTTTCTTATTATTTTAAGCCGAGCCTTACTAGAAAGGCAGGCTAATTTTAGCTTAATTAGAGAGCTTTACTAAAGAACTGTAAAGTATCTAACTTAGCCTTAAAAATAATAATATACAAAACGATAAGACATTACGTAATAAGCTTATATAGGGAGTATTTGGAAACCTACTCTTCAAGATAGCGTTATTTTAAGTACTACTTATATTCCCTATATTAATAAATAGCCTTTACACGGCTTTAAGCGTAAAAACAACTTATAAGTCAGGATTATAAGTAGGAAAATACACTAGGTTAAGGCCGAATTACTATTATTCCTATATAGTAAATAGAAGAGCCCTTTATTTAGATTAGAGGATGAAATTTTTAGTAAGTAATAAATATAGAACTAAATTCTAGCTTAAACTAGATTACATAGGGTATATTATTTATAAGAAGATAGATTACTATAATAGTTATTATTCTAATAAGAAGTAGAGAGTATTAAAAGTAAAGTACTTTACTAAGTATAAAGTAAAAGGTATAAAGGTAACTAACAATTCTTTTAAGGCTTACTTAGCATATACTAAGAGAACTAGATTAGATTCAGATTAGAACTAGGAAGGTTCTGAAATTTAGAAAGATAATTTAAATTCCTAAGATTCTAATACTTTATTATATTCTAATAATTTATTAATTAATTCTAATAGCAGAAATAAAGATAAAAAAGCTTTTTTTATAACTATATTTATAGTAAGTAAGGCAGAGTATAATATATAAGATGTAATAAAAAGGCTTAATAAATAGAAGGTATTATATATACTAGAGAGTAGAATTCAAAAACTACCCTAGGAAAAGAAGTATATAATATAATAAATAAATCAATTCTTTTAAAATCTTCTTATTAATATAGGAGTGTCTAGTAAGAATATAGGAGGTATTAATTAATTATATGCGTTATAGTAAGTTCGGAATATTAAGTATAATACTAGTTAATTAAGTAGAAATCGGATCTAATTCAGAGCCGGTTCTTATACCTCTCTAAGGATTACTACAGTAGATACCCTAGTTAGGGTTTTAGACTTCTATATTATAGATACAGATATACTATTCTTAGTGTATTTATAATAGTTAAATAAGATAGGTACGTACTACGATAACCTGCAAAATATATTAGTTTAGAAAGATAAGAGGTACTTAATTATACGAAAGAAGAAGTACTTATAGCTTCTTTTAGACTAATATTATTAACTAATTGAACCTTTGATTAATATAATTAACTAGTGCTATTTAATAAAGGCAGAGATTCATTAGCTTTATAAATAATTTAGCTACTTATTAGTATAACGTTTATAGTATTTACTAGACTAAGCTAGCTATAAGTCTGATTCTAATATTATATTATAGATTAAAGAGATATATAAGTATTACTAGAAATATATAGATACTTTATATAAATTTAGATTTAAATTGCAAAATAATATAAACTTTAATTACATAATTTATATTAATATTATATAGTTTAGAGAACGATATATACTTTATATAGTAAATAAGGCTATAAGATTTAAAGCTATAAAGCTATTCTGAAAGCGCCCTAGTTTAGCTATAGCTTAGGCTACTTTCAATGTATTTAAGTTAGTATAAATAGATATATATATTAGACCCCCTGATTTTATTATTTATAATTATAGAACTAACTTTAACTTTACGGAGTTTTAGAGTGTACTTAGGGCTATAAGAAGCACGCTTAAACTTATTCTAGTAAAAGCGTACTACTTAATTAGTAAGGTAGAATAATATTATTATCTACTCTAATATACCTATGAAATCATTATAGAAGAGCACCTTAATATAAGTAATAAGGATCGCTTATAGATAGCTATTAAAACTGTTAATAATATAACTAGATTAAATAGCTTAATCTTTACGCTTCTTATTTTTAGTACTTACTTAAAAATAACGGAAATAGATTCTCTAAACTTATTTATTTAATAATATGCGAAGACTATTAAGAGGGCTATAATAGAAGTGCGCTAAATACATGTAAAATAATAAATTAATAATGTACTAGTAACTTGTAATAGCCCTGGTATAATATATATTTATAATCTCAGGCTTTAAGATTAAGTATTAGTTTAGTATAAAAAAAAGGGATGGAAAGGATTATATACTTTCTTAGAAATAGAGGGTAAAGCATGTAAAATAGATATAAATAATAGTAAAATATATATATTTCGTTTAATATTAGTATATCTATTTAAGACAAATATATCTAGTATTAAATAAAAGAAAGAAAAATTGCTAAATATAATTCATGAGCTTAGCTCACTAGTCTAAAAAGCTCTTGAAACTATACTAAAAGTCCCCTAAATTACTATTAAAGTCCTATTTATAAAGCTAATTCCAGGATTACTAATAATTAATAATAATTATAATACTAAAGTATTTCTAATTAAGAAAGAGATAAGAGATTAAGAGCTATTAATTAAGCTATATATAGAGGGTAAGATTACTATACCTAGCCTATTATTTCAGTAATCCTGACGAACTAAGTATAAAGCTCTTATTAAGAGAGGTGTTTTTATACTAATTTCTAAAGGCGACCTTAAAGTAAGAAGTTACTATATTTTTAAATTAAGGATAGTAAATGAAGTAAAAGGTAAGGAGTTTGTAATACTATATAAGAAATTAAGGCTTATTATTTAATGCTTTAATAATAAAAGTAAGAAGAAGATATTAACTTAGTCTTTCACTATCTAATAAGTAAGCTAGAGATTACTTATTTCCTTAGTTGTAACTATAAGGTACCTAAACTGGGTCTAAAAGGGATCCGGTATATATCTAGTAATTTAAGATATTACTTAGGCCTATATCCAGTTAATAATAAAACTCCTTTAAAATATCTTTATATAGCTATTGAAAGAGATTATAAATAAATTTCCCCTTAGTATAATATTTATAGTAATACTCCTTCTTTATAGTATATTAAAATCCGGAAATCACTAGTTTAATACCTACTATAAGTACTATATAGAAAGACTTTAAATAAAAACATTAATATATAACCCTTACTTACTAATTAGTACTAAAGAAAGCTACGGATTTGGAATCATTAGAATATAAATAAATAATACTCTTATCCTTAGGGATAATAACTTCTTAGTAAAAGAGTAGGATAGGATTACAGAAGCTAATTTCCTAATAAAGCCGATTTAGGTCCTACTCTCCTTTAAATCTATTATATTTAATGGATATACTATTACTTTAGACGGAAATAATATTTATATATTATAAAAAGGATAAGAAGTAAGGCTAGAGTTAATTAATATAAAAGCACTAGATTATAAGAAGGCTTATATAAAGCAACGCGCTTACAGAACTTATATTATAATAATTTACTAACTAAAAGCTAACTTTGATTTATTAATAGTAGCGTAATATCAGGATCTAATAATTAACAACACTAAAGCTTTAAACTAACGCCTTTAATAGCAAATAGATAACGCGGAAAAAGATTTATAGTATATACTAGTTAATCTATATTATACTAAACTTTATATCTTTATTAATAGATTATTTACTAATAATAAGGATCTAAATTTATAGATTAGGTTTCTAGTAGTAATTAAAATAGAAATAAAGGGGGACACGGAATTTATTCTCTTCGGTAATATTATTTATATAAGCTCTATAAAGTATAAGAGAGTAACGTATACTATACTCGCTTCAAAATTATATACTATAGTAGTAGAAATTAATATATTAATTACCTTAGGAACTACTGTAGTGGGGTCGAAGGCCCACTACAAGGGTTTTTGTTTTTCCATTCCGGCCGTAGATAGATAGGTCGGCGCCGCTAGACTAGCAATCATCATCTTCTTCCTCTCACTTCCATTGCCTGATTAGTCCACGCGCGAGTTACTCCCCTATTTACTGTGCACTTGACGGCACTACTCTACTCCTTCACACTACTATTAATATAGTAACGAATAAGCTTAAATTACTACAGCTTCCTACCATAGTATATATAGATTCTCTATCTCTCTACAAGTATATTATTAAGCTTAGTACTATAAAGAAAAAACATTTAATAATTAATATAATAGTAATTCATTAATTATATAAGCGTAGGGAATTAACGGAGATTTAATAAATCAATAGTACTTATAATCCTGCTAATACTATAATAAAAACAACGCTAAATAGAGCTTTTTAAGAACTAATTAATACTAATACCTTAATTATAAAGATAAAGGATTAAGTTCAGAGACTACTTAATATTGATTTAGAAGCTAGTTTAACTCATGATCTAGGCTCATAAATTAATAGTATTAATTTAGTAGAGTAATAGAGAGATTTCGGGTAAGAGGTGATTTTTCCTTTATTATAATTTTCTTATAATTCTTATTAATTACTTGTAATTATTTTCAATTATATTTAAAATATAAAAAAGAGAACGAGTTTAATTTACAAGTAATTACCCTCTGATTTAAAGTACTAATAGGCGGCCTTATGATAATACTCTAATAAAGACTAAGTGCCGGTTTTACTATAGGGGATTACTCCTATACACTGGTATAAAGAAAGTACTACTATAAAGAACTAACTACAAAGCCTTTTCAAAATAAGGCTTATTTCCTTACTTATAAGTAATACCTAGATTAACTAGCGTATTACTAGATTCCTCCTCTCCTACGCTACTTAGGCGACTTCTACTCCGATTTCTCTTTACCTAAGAGCTTAAACCTTCTCTATCTCTATCTTTATTATTCCCTATAAGGGTCTTACGCTTAATACTACTATAATAAGATATAATAGAAGCTATAGCTTCCTTAACCCACTTCTTTATATAAGAGAGGATCTACTTATAGTCCTATAGAAGTTTTAGCCGGATAAGAACTGGAGTATATTTAGTAAAGATTTAGAGTAAAAGAAAAGAGGATTACTTACAAATTAACTTTAAGTAAGATCTGTTATCTTAGTACAGAGAATATAAATCTCCTTTAATAACACTAAACTTATCTTATTCTAAGTCTTTAGTAGCTTAGTAGCTATAACCCGGAGTTCTGTATTAATAGTTGCAGTAGTAATAGAGATAGTAGTAGTATCCTTACTAGTAAGGGCATAAGTGAGTTTTCAGTACTCGATATCTAAAAACTAGGGGATCTATAAATAAGTTAGTTATAGATTATATTTAGGGTAGTTTAAAATTTAGGATTAGAAAAAGAGAGGGGGGGTACCTACGGGATTATATAAGAATTTCTTTTTAGTATAGTATAAGTATTTCTTACTCTCTTACTTATTAAAGGAGTAGACGTAGTTCGATTTCTTCACTAGGAATTAGATATAACAGATATAGTAGTTTTAGTAGGTAATAGCGAGAGCTCTAAATAGTATTAGTGCAGGTACTGTTTATATTAGTATCTATTTTACTACTGAACTACTTATGATTCTTTTAAATTTCTATACTTACTTTTACTTATTTAATTTAGTACGAACTATAGTAAAATATTAGTAAATATCTCTTAAGATTAAAGATTTATATACTTATAAGTAATTCTTTAATATTTACTTAAAAAGAAAAAGCTTTAAAATAAAGAGAGATCTCGGTTTTATATAGCTAGTAATAGCCTTACTTAGTATTTATTTACTTACTATTATCTTCTAACAGGTCGTATTAACTACTTCTAACGTATAGCTTTCAGGCTATAACTGGAGGTCTTTTAGACTATAGTACTTCTATAACTCTATATTTAGTATACTTATTTTACTTCCTTTACTTATATAGTCACTCTTTACAACTATTTTTCTCTTATAATTAGAATAGAGATTCACTTCTATAATAGAGATTCACTTAAAAACTATCTTTCTAAAAGAAGATTTGCCGGTGTTAGTCTATAAGCTTATATAGGACATATCTCAACTAGAATAGGGGATAGGACCACTTACAGAGGCGATTTAGTGGCGTTTCAGAGGTATTATATAGTCTAGTATCTCCCGCCCCCTCTTAGAAATATACAGATTTTCCATACTATTAAGCTTAATATGTATATATATGATATTTACATTTAATTCTTAGCTTATATTCGGTATTGAACTAATATAATAGTTAAAAGTTAACTTTTAAAGTTTCTAGTTTAATTTCTAAAGCTTTTATTAAATATATAAAGTTCTGATTACTTAAAATATTCCAAATAGAGGGGTTCAGAATAAGGTACCTGTACGAAGGTAGGGCTAAAGATTGTCTCACCGCCTTGGGCAGAACACGGATTAAGCCAATCGTATTCTTTTGTTCTGCCCAAGGCGGTGAGACAATCTTTAGCCTTGGCACCTTCGTAGTACATGTCTGTCTTAATCGAGTATAGCAGCTATATTTGTCATAAGTGACTGGGATCTCTGTGTGAAGTGTACTTATTACGTCACTAGGGAAAACGTTGGATATTAGATTATTTCACCTGTGCTTGATTTCACGAGAAATGCAATTGTCGTACTTCAAGGTCCGCTAATCTTCCTTTTATCCTCCCGTCACTGTCACCATGTCCACGGCTTCAGAAGCATTCTTAAGTGGCGCAAAGATTGATTCGGATATCTTCAAACTACGACTAGAATACCGCGGCTGTTGATGATCGTTGAAGGCATCCCGCTGGGCCCTAGCGACACCACTAGCGAGGCTGGCCCTCTTGCAGGAAGTCGAAGCGTCCGCTCGGGAGACAATATCAAAACAACCCGTTACCGATATATCGCATATAACCGCCTGGCGAGAAGCATACAAGGGCTTTGGAGCTAAGCCGAAGAAAGAGCGTAATAGTCTGGAATCTTTGATGCGTCGCGTGGAGGGCAGCCTGCCTGGTGTTAACCGACTGACCGACATCTACAACGCTATTTCGATCAAACACCAAATCCCCCTCGGAGGCGAGGACTTGGAGAGTCTATCTGGTTTCTGGGGATGTGACTGACAGAGAGACGGAGGGATTTAGCGTGAATATTTGGGATACTACTTCGTACTTGAATGTGTTTCCCAGGCTGACCTATACCTAAGAGGGGTAAATGTTGTTAAATTCTGACGCTCTTTTGGTCTGTAACTACTGTTTTTGGTGAAGATTCGAGAGGTTCACATACACAGAATACAGATTATTTCCAACATGTACGAAGTATATGGGTTGTGTTAAGATGAGTTCGAGGAGTGGAAATGAGACTATTTGAATAGAGAGCTAAGTAACCCTTTACATAAACGAATTGGCCAGAGGTAAAGTTCTCTTACTATCCTCCCCTTGGTTTAACTGTTAAATTTCTGGTAAGTTCTCCGCCACGGGTATAACATTTAAACTAGGGGAATAGTAGAAGCCTGGAACTTAGAATGAATAAACGAACAAAGAAACAGACTTAGTTTTACTGATCGAGCGCGATACGCCAATATTGTTTCCTTGTGACATGGGCCGTCGATTCGGAATCCAATCTCCGAAACTCTATCCTAGACACGCGGAAAGTACGCAACCTCGCTTGAGCCCTCCGCATTTTCGGTATTCACATTGTCCGTACTGTCCGAGATGCAGCAACAGACAAGTTCTTGTATAAATTGGATGTTTGCCCGCCTTTGTCTCTGCACCTGGCAGCGCAAGCACCACCATCTCTCGTTTGCACTACTTTCTTTCAGCAAAAATGAAAAATCTTCTCTCTACCTTTCTATTCTTGGGAGGGGCTGCAGGGCTCCAGACAATCAAGAAGGATGTTGTAATCGTTGGTGGTGGTTCTAGTGGCATCTACACTGGGATCTCACTCATGGACAAGGGGAAAGATGTAGTAATCATTGAAAAGTCGGACATTATTGGAAGCCACGCCAACACATACTATGATCCGGTCTCGAAAACGCCCCGGAATGTGGGAGTTCAAAGTTTACACAATGTCTCTGTTGTCCGCGACTATCTGACCAGGCTCAATGTTACTGCTGGTCCGTATATATCGTACAGCGCCCAGACAACTTTGAATGTGGATTATATCACGGGCCTAGAGGTGAAGAATTACATAGCGCCAAACATTTCGGCCGTGGTGGCGGGTTGGGAGGCGTTCCGTTCTATCATTCAGGAGAAATACGGTTACCTAGACGACGGTTTCTTCCTCCCGGATCCGGTCCCAAAGGAACTTTTGATGCCATTTTCGGAATTTTCTAACAAATACGGATTTGACGCCATTCTCCCGAGCCTGGCCACTGTCATTGAACCAGTCGAGGTTTGGAAAGAATCCACCTTGTACGTCATCAAGAACTTCGGCATCGAGTCTATCGATGCTCAACTCGCCTTTGCCACCAGTGGTGGTTTTGTCCCGAGGGATGTCAACGACATCTACTTCAGCGCGGCGAAGATCCTAGGAAGCAGAGTACTGCTCAACTCGACTGTGCAAAGCGTGAAACGAAGCAATGACGGCGTGACCGTCGTAGTGAAGACGCCCACCGGCAGGATCTGTTACGAGGCTGATAAGATCATCATGGCCGCGCCTCCACTTATTCGGAATTTTGCTGGTTGGGACCTGTCCTCGAACGAGGCCCAGCTCTTCGGCAAGTTCCAATCCAAAAACACCCACATCGGCATCACTCGCAACCCAGAATGGAACAATGTCAACATAAACGGCGTCGGACCCAGCTACGCGTCTACCACCGCCAGGCTCCCAGGGACGGTCTCAACCACTCCTACCGGCTTTAGCGACTCATCGTACTACTCCTACATCTGTTTCATAGGTGAGGCTTCTGTCCAGCATGCGCAGACTCTCTACCAGTCGGAGATCAAAAAGTTGATCGCGAATGGGGTGCTGCCAGAGAGCAAGAACGAAATCGTCGAGTGGTTCAATCACAATCAATACATGAACTATGTCTCTAACGACGATATCAAGGCCGGTTTCTATACCAAGCTGAATAACCTGCAAGGGACATCTAGCACGTACTACGTGGGTGCTGCTTGGGCCGGGCAGGATTCTTCTTATATCTGGGGAGCTTGCAAGAGACTATTGCCGAAGCTCTTGGCATAGAGGTTGATTCTGTCGCGTTCTGTGAGAAGACGGGGGAGAAGAGAAGGTGTATTGGGGCGAAAACACGGATGTTACATCTAAGTTTAGAGAGGTTAACGAGATTAATTCCGCTTCGAGCTTGGATTTTCGCCTAATTGTCAATAAGATATTTCCTATTAAAATACCTTCCGATAATACACCGAATTTCTTTCGAATAGAGCTTGTTTGGCTATGTATCACCATCCGCCGACTTGTACCACGCCGATCCCTTCCGCGCGTATAACGCGGCCGCCCCTCCCGCACGAAATGTGCTGAGCTTTACCTACAGTATCTCTTGCGGCTGCGGTCCATATGCGGCTGCGGTCTCCATCCGCGGCCGCGTTTTCCATGCATTTATCATGATGCGGCTAGTCTGAAGATCCTAGAATCTGGAACCCCCCAGTAAACTCGCTCTTCTCGAAGTTATACGAATAGAAGAGGGCATTATATATGTCTGTCCAGTCCGCTTTTGCCAAAGGACTTTTTCGATCTGCATTTACACTTGCAACCCACTGGGCGGTATTTAAACCCCACCAACACATCACCTCAGCGCACTGAATCGCCGCGAGCAATACCTTTATCCTGCAAAGAGACCATCGATCACTATGAGTGTCCGGCGAAGCACTTTTATCCCTTACAAGCCGGTTCTCACCGAGAAGAACCTGCCGGACCAGTCTGGCAAGGTAACCTCTTACCCACTCGGCCATTAATCACCGCCAGCCATTCAAACTTAATTCGCTAACACTCAGCTCTACCAAATAGGTCTTCTTGGTCACTGGTGGATCAGGCGGCTTAGGCACAGAACTCATCAATATCCTCTATCAGCACCATGCGAAGATCTGGATCGCCGCGCGGTCCACCGCCAAGACCGAGGAAGTCATGGCCAAGATCAAAAAGGCTCACCCTTCTTCTCGCGGTCAGTTGCTCTCCCTTAAACTCCAACTGGACGATTTGACCACAATCAAGACATCTGCCCAGGAATTCCTCGCTCAAGAAACGCGCCTCGACATCCTCTGGAATAATGCTGGTGTGATGGTTCCGCCACAGGGCTCCAAAACGATCCAGGGTTACGAGCTGCAGCTCGGTGTAAACAACCTTGGCCACTTCCTTTTCACTTATTTCCTCACACCTCTCCTTGCTAAGACCGCCAAGATGGCACCATCCAATTCTGTTCGCGTCATTTGGGTGTCGTCTAGCGCTGCTGACGGAGCACCGCATCCTGCCATCGACTTTTCCAATATGGACTATCACAAAGAGGAGGGCATCTGGAGCAAGTACTCACGCAGTAAGGCTGGCAATGTCATCCATTCCGCCGAGTTCGCTAGACGGTGTGCAAACACCGGGATCATCAGCCTTGTAAGTCCTTCATTTTATCTCCTTTCTTTAGCATATAAGGAGCCAGATGCATAGGGGCGAAGGCATTTTGTTCGCTCGAAATATGGATTTGTTGCTCACCATCGTCGTTCTCCAGGCACTGAACCCCGGTAACTTCGTCACGAACCTCCAGCAGAATATGCCTAGGATGCAGTTGGCAATGTTTGTAAGTCCTAACAATACCGCCTCGACTTTGTAAATAGAAAGAAAAAATACTGACGGCCAGTTCATTTTAGAAACTCATCGCGCACCAGCCAAAGAATGGCGCATACACTGAGCTCTTCGCCGGCTTGGACCCCTCGATTACGGAGAAGGACAACGGCGGCTGGGGTGAGTTATCTCAAACCTAGCTTTGACCTAACCCCAGGGTGTAATAACTAACGATGAATTATGAACAAAGTATCCCCATTCGGCAAGAAGGAAGCACCTCGCAAAGACCTGGTCGAGCCCGAGCTCGGTAAGCAGTATTGGGAGTGGAGTGAGAAGCAAGTCAAGCCGTACATGTGAATGCAGTTCTATCTAGATGTGATAGAATGTAGTTGTACAGGGTTAGAAGCATATGCGACAGATAATGCGATTATTGAGAAGGTATGGAAAGGTCTTAACTATCATACATTCGTGTCTTATGTTTGGCCATTCTGTTTTCTTTTTTCAAGTACAGGAAAGAAAAATTTGAAATGAATAAGATATCGCAATACCGTTACCGCGAGCAAGTCTAACTCCAAGTCTTTCAGAAAGTTCGGCTACACATTTATTCCTATGAGAAGGAGAAGTTCGCTGCTGGTGAATATCCTGTTTGGTTGCGTAGTTTATTGGGACAACGCAGAATTTCATGCCTTGAATTTATCTTCTCTTAATCCTATTTTCCATTCCTCTACTCGACAGGGAGAGAGTTAACATCTCGTCTCTCTATACTCAAGTATGGCTCACCCTGGAGTTTCAGACGACTACTAGTTGCTCCAGTGTGCCGTCAAGTGCCGCTGCTGTCTTATCCTGCTGATGTGTGATGACGCTGGATATGGGCTTTATGGGTATGTGGATCGGGATAGCTAAAAGATTCTTAATTTCATGTGAAACGATGATTTTATCCAATACCCTCAAAAGCTTGTGCATAGGGGTGTACCATGGATTCTTTGGGTTACGGAGGGGGAAAACGAGAGCAGACAGAAGACCGAACCTTTATGCAATGAAAAATCCTGTGTATCCCAGTGGGGGGAAACGACAATTGTACATTTGATTGATTTCTCATGCTCTCGCAAGAAATCAAACACAGAAAACCCGGAGGCAGAGCTGCTTTTACATAACTCCCCAGCCTCTCGCCTAAGAATTGGTCTCCGTCGTAGCTCTAATACTCGTTATTGTTCCTCGTTCTCCTTGACACATTATGAAAAGTTAGAATCTCGACATATTTCATGCTCAACCTCCATCTTTTTCCTAACATATCCATAAAAGGCTCCAAATCACTTAAACTCGACTTATTGACTTCATCCCCGTTCTCTCCCAGAAGCCAGTGCAGCGTTGCCATAGAACAGTACATAAGGTCAAGTATAAATGGGCTGACCTTGCCCAGCTGCCATCGTAAGGATTCATCTGATTCGATCGTTGCTGAGAGCTCCATTGCAAGACTGTGCGCTTGTCGGCTGGCCTGCTGGACGACCTGCATCGAGCGGGACTGCATCTGGAGTTCTTCTTGGGTCTTTGCACCCGAAGTAACGATATACCCCGCCTGTGGGATGATTTTCTCTGGGCAGGTAAAAGAGTCAAGAGCGATGAAGAGTGCGGAGCGGACGAGGCAGCGGGGCGCGAGGAGGCGGATGAAGCTGTCAGTGTTGGACAGTCCAGGTGTATTATCCATGACCGCGCTGAACCCGCTGAGTTCGTCAGCAAGAGACATGAGCTCCGTGAGGCGCGAGCTGCTCATGAGCTGCTTGCTGCGCGCTAAGGTTTCGGCGCGACCGACATAGATGGCTGCTTGACAGAGGCGGGCGTAATAGGACTGATGGACTTGGTAATGGGTGGACACAGCGTGGCCCCAAGCGCGGGTTACGTCTCCAGCGTCCTACAAGGCGTTTTGTTAGTGCAAAAATTCACCCGTAGAGAAGGACAGAAACAGGGAGAGATTTCGCACCCATGCCTCGTCATCGGCTGGCAGCCTGCCATCGGGGGGTTGCTCTGCAACCGAGCAAGGCCTCCTGCTCCCCATCGAAATAATCCTATCAAGAATAAATATGGCCCACCAAACTCTTCTTCTCTCCTCGGCGCCTGTCCATGTAGTCTAATTTCAAGGGCTCAGTCAAATCCAAAGTATCACGCAAGATGGCCATTATAGACGCTGAAAGCTCGGGCAAGATATACATACGGTCTGGCCCATGAAGGTCACGTCCATCTCTCCACAGGAAAGTCCAAGGATGTCGGCATATCGTGCGCACGCCCCGACGGTCATCCAGGCGGCAGGATATATGGAATGACTGTACTCGTAAAGTGCAATAAGAACCATGGCCTGGAGACAGAGCAGTGAGACGACACCGCTCCCTTCTAGGCCGCTAAGAAAACCCTTGGCTATGGAGTACAATGTGCCATCGGCAACCTCATCTACCTGCGCGGTAATTAGTTTCATGGCAAGAAATAGCATAGCTAGATCAGGGCCTCCATTTCGCACGGGGATACCAAGGTGCATCCTCTTCTTAGACACCATGGGCATCCACCTGTGGATAGTACTAAAGTAGTCGGCCGACGTATCGACAACGACATTTCCTTGGCTGAGGAGAGCAAGAACGTCCTGGAACAGAGTCAGCAGGCACATTTCTTTCTCATGATGGCAGAACTGCTACTATTGCGCAGTTAAGGGGTGTCACGCCTGAAAGCAGCATTATTGCAAAACCGGACAACCAGTCTAACACTGTACCCAATTTCATGAAAAGGGATAAAAGCGGCCCGTTTCGCATGCATTCAGAGAATATTCTTACCGTAGGGATACCGACTGACGGATCCGGCATCTGAATCCCAGCCCAGACAAAGCAATCGATATCAAGAAACAGGGCCGCGGGGAAATCGGGCTCCTGTTGTTCAGAGACCATGGGCACACTTGGCGAGACAATACTTTGCCCAGAATTTCGAGCCCCGCCAACATCAGACAAGGTGCGATGAGATTCGGCGGGCGATGAAGTATCGCCACTAGATGTGTTGGGAGTGGTGTTCAAGCGATCCTCGAGCTCGCTCAGTCTTTTCTGCAGAGCTGCGAACGCGGCCGCGGTCGGCGGGGGGTCCGACGCATCAGAATATACACACATTCGGCCAGTCCGTCTGCAGAGACTGCACTGCGGTACGGCCTTGTCGCATCGTCGCTTCTGCCTCTTGCAGGCTACGCAGGCCTGGTCGGCGTTCGAGGCCAGGCGTTCAGGCGGGGTTGCCATAACGCTCAATTTTTACACGGTAAGGTATGGATGGTACTATACGCAGAAGCAGTGGAAGCGGGAAATCACGAATAGCGATAGTATGAAGGAGGAGAATATGGCCTCTCCCTTTACTTAACCCTGATTGTATTCACTCACGGCAGCTGCCGAACGAAGTCTCCGCAATATCTAACGACGTACGTAACGCGGATTCTGCGGCCGCACCATCCAGGTTCTGCGACAACCCGCGACAGCGGGTTCCAACAAGTATTCGCACCGCCCTGGCAGCCCAATCACACCCCGACTAATCACAAACCATGGCTCCATGAGTTTAGTAAACCTTATTTTAGCCTTCATAAATAGTAGCACCATAGAAAGCAACATCACCGCCCCGTTCCTCTTTGAGAGCTCCTTTCTTTACTTCCAGGGGAAGTGGTATGCATCGACCAGGTAAACGAGTTAGGCACAGACAGACCCCCGGGAAGTCTATGCGCTCTTGTTGCTTGTATACGGTAATCAAAGGAATAATGTAAGGCGCTAAAGATTCATTAATAGTCTATGCGCGCCTTTTATTGATAAACAGAGTAACAAGGGCTAGCTTAAGGAAATCTGTAAAAAAAAAAAAAAAAAACGTAAGAAACGCATGTGATTAGATAGATACTAGTATAGAACGGAAGAAATACCTATTAATGTTTTAAGACTTTAGTAGTCCTAAGCTATCTACAAGAACTCCCTTCTCGGCGTATTTTGCACAGCAGTAAAATGAATTGATATGCAATGGCTGAGAAAGATCTCTCAGCTGATTGTTCTTCCATCTCACGCTGCTCTTGATGCGCTTCATAATGTTTGATGGGTGTTTGAAGTGCGCTGTTTTTGTCACGTCACTACGTGAACAATACCGCGATGACGACATCGTATCTCCGCTTATTTGAACCTCGACATTCCTCATTGTCTTATGACTTGAGTGATAGTTATAGCTATATCTCCTTACCTCGAGTTTCAGAAGCAAATTCTTACGTCCCGGAGAGAATTCTACTCACTTGAAAATTACACCGCATCTGACGGGAAACTTTGTTCCCACCTCCCTCGAAATGTCTTGGATGGACTCATGGTCGCGCCCCAACAAACACGCCGCCACCCCTCCACCATTATACCTTACACATGGCTCTTCTGTATCATATTGCCACAGTTGCGGTCGGGTAATCAGCGGACGCAAGAAGACGACTGGCCCAACAGAAGTCAAGTACTGCTCTTCACGATGTCGGAACAGTAAACCCGGCCCTTTGGATCGGAAGATTGAGACTACATTTGTTAAGATGTTGGATGGGGCCACGGCTAAAACGTTGATGGCTAGCGAAGATAATAGCGATATTGTTGCTAACGATAAGGATGGGAAAGAGGGCAAAAAGGATCAACACGGAGCGAGCGGGAAGAAAAGTAAGAAGGCTGCGAAGGCTACGAAGGGCGACCACAGGATTATTCTCGACTGTAGTGAGGTGGAAAAAGTTGTCTTTCAGAGGTTGAAAGATCCAGATAAGGTCTTTGGCAGAAGAAAGAATCGGAGAGCAAGATATGTTATGTATGCTTACTTCTTCCCCATAATTTATCTGAGGATACTACTGACCATTCAGACAGCGAGAGACCCGAAGATTGGAAAAGTGTGGACATGGTCGACAAGAACGAGTCGCAAAAGCAAGAAGCTCATTCACCGCCATCTGACGACGAGTTAAGCTCTGAATCAGAATCCTCATCAGGTCTGGAGCTCAAAGCTCAGCAGGTAATTTCACCCGTCCTAGACATGGTCCCCTTCGGCTACGGCAGCGGCAAGATACGACCTCCTCAATCTCAGAATTCCATCAATGGTAGCGTAGGCGGCGAAAAGGGTTGGGCAGAGCGCATCGAAGAGACGGAGGAGATGAAGAAGAAGCGAAGGGAAGGACAGCAGAGAGCTGAAGAGAGGGAGATGGTCAGAAAAGCTGCCAGAAGAGGATGTGCTTTTGGTTTTGTGATTGAGGATGGAAGCGAAGAGAAAGGAGAAATGCCAAAGAGGAGGATGTGCGAGGCTGTGATGAAGGGGCAAGTTGTTGAGTCGAGTTTCGCGAAGGGGGAGTGGGGGATCCGCTGGAGAGAGAAGGTGTGAGTGGAGAGGGGAGGTTCCCATAGCAGGTCCACAATGGCAATATCACATGCAGCAACCAGCATTTCGCCCTATCTCTGACTGTTGTTCTGACCTCCTTTGCAGCTAAATAATCCTACCAGATGTGATCGCTGAAACTCTCGCCACGTTAGCCTTGTCATTTCCTGCGGTGAATCGTACAACTAGGAAATGGTATGGCAACTTACAAGAACTACATAACCTTGATCCTGGCACTTTCAACCGACCATATCTGAGCCATGAAGACTGCGACATTCAATTTTTCAAGCACTGGGGCCCTCGACTTGCCAAAATAAAACGGGCTTTCGGCGACCACGAACCGAATGGACCTGTTCAATGGTGGAGAGACGATCGAAGGCAAGTGCAATGGTGGGCTTTTTGGACTGCCGTGTTGGTTCTCATTTTGACTGTTACATTCGGTCTGATACAGTCCGTGGCATCAATCTTGCAGGTGCTCAAAGCGTAGTAGAAGCAGTGTTATGTTTGTTCATAAGAGCTCAATTTAGCAAGCCTCAAACAATATTTCTGCCTTTTAGATTATCCAGAATACAGAGGATGTGAACATCTGCATCTTAGAGTATTTCGCCATTCTTGTAAGTCGAGTCACAAGTCTAGTTCACAGCTGGCCCGTTTTAGCATCACTCTAATGATTCTAATGAGCGCCCGATACTAGAGCTGTTCAGACGTCAAAGTTGAACGTGGTGATGCTTGCTGAGATGCGGATGAGCGAACGGTTTTGCGGTATTGCACTGCTTGTAGAAACAAATGTCATCATGTAGGAATGACTTGCATTTGTGGAAGTGTTATTGGATGGTTGAGAAAATGAGGTGTAAGTAATTCTAACCATACAGCTCGGCAAAGGTAATCATTCGAATCTTGCAGTTTGGTAAATCATCCCACGGGTCTGAGCCCTCTCAACCTTTCGCTACCGCCCAAGGCACTCGCCAGAAGAGCGTGGCATACCCTCATACATCGCTGGAAATGGAACAGTTAGCACGATTAAATGACTTGTTTGACCCGTCCCAACAACTCTGCCATACTGTCTTGCTTAAATGCAGTCAACTACCAGCCGACGTCCAGCTTTACGAAGAATTGCCTTTATCCAGTCGTGTCAGATATGATACGCAATATGTTCTGCCATGTTTTCTGGCGCTCGCGTGAAATTCTCGAATTTTCTCTAGGAACCCCCTCTTAAATGTTATTAAACTAAATTTCAAGAAAATTAATAAAGAATTAAAATAATTAATTATTATTAAAGTAGAATAGTATAAGAAGTAATAAGATTTAGCAAGGTAGCCGAAATTCGAGAGTAGTCGAAAGGGAGGAAGTGAGATGTTAAGGAAGGAAAATGCAATTCGCGAAAAAACGCGGTTTTACGTTTTTCGGCTAATACTTAAAACGGGTTACTTACTATACATAGCTTCATACTGGAGCCGAATTTCTCCCGCGCAAACGTCACAGACGGCGAATGGTTGCCAGGACGGAACAGACGGCTTCCAACTTTTTAAAGCAAGTTCAAAGGCCGACTTTGAACGCAATTATGTAAGGCTATTGTGCTCTCTATTGTGTTCTTTTTTTTGGCGCTAAGCTGTTGCAAGTATGCCCTCTGCTTTTACTTCCTCCCAATTCAAGATGATGCCAGCGAACCTCCCAGATCTTATCTGCTGCACAACACTCGTGCCATGACTGGGGACTTGGTTATCCCGCACCCAGCCTTTTGGGACTTACCCCTCCTTTGCTGTGTTATCATTTGGCAAATTGAAGCATTCTGCGAGATTTTGAGCAAGTTTGCTCTCAGCCAAGGCAGTTCTGCAGCCTCGTAGCCTTGGCATATCAAGCCTCACGAGCAAGTTTCCTGCCCGAGGGACTGAAGCATAGATATCATCATTGGTCAATGGGGCTGCACACCGACCCAGAGCCTCGCCTGGAGGGGAAGTGAGCCCTGAATATCTCGACAGTCCTCGTGGGATTGGATGCTGGTAGTGGGCTAGTAGCAGCTCCATGCTCTGCCCATTTAGCAAGCAAGGGTTCATCTGCATCTTTGACCGTGGACGGGATCAGAACAGAACAAAAGGTCCCAACAGTCCAATTGCACCCAGATACTACCATCAATACCCTGCCCTGGGAACGGGATCTTACCTTATCGGTGGTGGGGTGAACATGAGCACTTTACGGAAGTGAGTGAATAAATGGCAGGCGCCGGGGTCCTTTTGACAGGTCAGCTCCGCCTTGACTATCGAGAGCTTGACAGATATAAGGCCACGCGAAGTACCCCCGTATTCAAGATTCTGACTCAATAGAACTCAACACTCGACAGGACTCAACCAATTCTCAATACGGAAAAGAAGCTTCAAGATGTTCGTCAACACAATCACCTTGGTTCTCTGCTTGGCCTCGCTGGCCACAGCTCACTTCTCCATTGAATACCCTGAAATGCGGGGTGACTCCTTTGCAGAGGGAGCCTCTCAGTACATCTATCCATGTACGTCTTCGATCGTCCCTTCGTGCCTAGCTATTCCTTGTACTGGCGCTCATATTGATATTTTTAGGTGCCAACGTCAATCACACAGCCCAGACAAATCGGACTTTGTGGCCGTTGGATGGTGGCTCTGTAGCCTTGGATCTGCACCATCCATGGTCCTACGTCTTTATCAACCTCGGCCTTGGAACAGACTCTCCTTCATTCAACATCTCGCTCACCCCATCACTCCTGAACGTAACTGGCAACGGCACTTACTGCCTCCCAAAAGTGTCTCTACCAGCTGGCATCACTCCCTCCGATGGTCAAAACGCTAGCATCATGGTCGCGACTGGTGGGAGAAATGGAGTTGCTCTCTACAATGTATGATCACTGAGTCCGGGATTGCTACGGCGGTCACTATTAGCATCTTTTGGTGCGACGAGTGACTTCGCTGTCATGCATGTTGAGCCGGTGACCAGCTGCTAATTAGTCTTTAGTGCGCCGATATCACATTTACGAGCAACGCTACCACCCTCGAAGGCGATGCATGCCAGAACTCTTCAAATGTTGTAGGCACTATTGTAACAGCAAGCAGCACATCACCTACAACAAATACCACCACCGGCGAAACCACCACTCCAACATCGGCAGGCGTCTCACACTCAACTTCGATGATGACTACTGGTTTCTTTGCAGCTCTGGGTGCTGTGTTTATTAGCTGGGCTTTGTAGACACCCAATGATTGTTGGTAGAAAAAGCTGTACCAGGAGATTGCGTTGGAAGGAACATTTGATGCTGATGTTGACTTCGTAGATCGCAGTTTTGCACAGTATCCAAGATCGAGTGTCTATATCTGTACTCTGAAGGAGATTTCTTGCCGTTTCTTACACAACTGTCATCATGTCCACAGTTCTGAGAAGAAGATGAAGAGGTGGAAAGTGCCACGTGACACCCATATTCAACCAAACTCGGTGTCACTTTGATTTCTTCTGTGTCCCTTGATGTCACCCCAAGGAGTTCCCCTTCATCACCTATCTCACCCAGTCATTCGACTCTGCACTTTCGATGCGATTTGGAATTGTGGCTTTATTGGGTGGGAGCAGGCCGCAGGTCGACGGTCATTAGCTCGTTGATTGTCTGAAAGGGGCAAGGAGGCATCTGTGAATATTTGCATCCCTTTCCGATAAGCTGTTGAAGAAGCAGCCTGCTAATTAAGCATCTTAGTAAGTCGCGTATTTGTGTTCAAGATCAAGTATATGGCAGTGGTGCCGCTTTGCTCATGTATATATTGGTCAATCTTCCGAGAAAGCATCTTCACTTGAACGCAATATATCTTCTACTTCATTCATTAAATTCGACAGCAATTCTTCAAATCGTCTCTCTTTAGACTCTTTTGTATCTGAACTCTCCCGTCGCCATGGCCATCCATCAGACAGCAACAACTCAATTCGTCACTGTCAACGACACCAAGTTCGCCTACCGTCTATTCGGCGCCACATCCAGCATCCCACTCGTATGTCTCCAACACTACAGAGGCACAATGGACCACTGGGACCCACTATTCCTGGATACTCTCGCTCTCACCCGACCAATCTTCCTCATCGATTACGCCGGCATGGGTCTCAGCACAGGCACAACACCAACCACATTCAGCGGCTGGGCCTCTGACGTCGCCTCAGTCCTCAAAGCTCTCAACATCCCAGCCATCGACCTCCTCGGATTCTCCGTAGGCGGCTTCGCAGCCCAGATGCTAGCACTCAACTACCCCTCGCTAGTCAAACACCTCATCCTCTGCGGTACAGGACCAAGTGCCACCGAGGGTCTTCAACCCACTGGTGAAGGCATCTTCGAAGGCTTCACCAACGCCATGACATTTGAAGAAAACAAGACTATCTACCTAAGCGCATTCTACACGTCCAGCACGACGAACCAGAAAGCCGGCCTCGAAGCCTGGGAACGCATCACCACATCGCGAGAGAACCGAAGTGACTGGACGGGTCTGGAGAGTACGCAGAACCAGAGTGCTGCTTTTGTGGCATGGTCGAAGGGTGAAGGTGATGTCTCGTTCCCGAGACTTGGGGAGTTGAAGATGCCTGTTTTGGTGGCGGCAGGTGGGAAGGATAACGTGGTGAGGACGGAGAATAGTTTGATTCTGTGGAGGGCGATTGAGAGGGGGCATTTGGTTGTTTACCCGGATGCTAGTCATGGGTTTATGAGTCAGTATGCGGTGCTGTTTGCGAGGAATGTGGAGTTATTCTTGGGTGAGAAATAAAGCAATATGGTTGATGGTGAGTTGATGTAAAGAGCTGTAGATACAACGCAGACCAAACAATCAAAGCGAGAATATTGATCTGTTCAAGGAGATATTGGACCTGGATACGTTCGCGATGAGACCGTGCTTTATCACGGCAAGTCTCCTTGCGATGCCACTGGTAGCCACTGGAGACACAACGGAGCGCTACAGATATCTCTTACACATATACAAGCTGGTGAGGGGAGAAGACTCAGGTCTTTCAATTCACCCATCCATCCGAGGAGAGCATTTTATAAGACTACTTCTCTCCACTCAGCTTGTGATTCTCAACACCGCCATCTAAGATCGGTCACCATACGACACCTTCTCCAACGACAAAACCCACTCACCTCCAACGTGCAATCCAAATAAATATACCAAAATGGTAAAACACATATGGCCTTCCTATCTGCAGCCTCAAAACTAACAGGAAAAGGCAACGGCAAGCTCAAAGGCCCCTCGCAAAGTCCGTCCTCGCCGAGTCGGAAGTGGTCCAAGATGGCCTGGTAAAGCCATCGGTATCAGACGTCGAAGAAGTCTCCCAAGTAAGTCTACCATCCTTCCCCTTCACTTCTTCAGACGCCTTCTTCTCACAATCCCGTCCCCAGGATTCCGAAAGACCCAGAACAGCACAAAGATGTGGCGGACCTCCCTCAAAAGAGCCCTGAGTAGCAGAGTCCATGCTACTGAGATCGAAAAAGCGGCTGAGGACGATATCAAAGACGAGAAGACAGAAGAGCAATATTCGGAGAAAGAGCATAAAGGTGAGCGTCACGCTGAGATCTTACTTGGGTTCCAGTCATGTCGATTTGTGTGCTGACAGGTTCGCTATAGTGGCTGCCCATCTGGCCGAACACGCTGGTCGTAAGAGGGTCAAGCTTGAGGATCTGGAGTTGGCGAGAGCGCTGACTGCAAGATTGCAAAGAACTTTTTAGGCTGGAAAGATGAGGTTCGCCTTTGGTGATAGTATATCTGGGGAGGGGATGTGATGTTGATAAGGATGGATTGCGTGAGCGATCAAGGGTTCCCAAGACGACACGCCTGCGAGTTTCTCGAGTAGGTAGATGTTAAAACAGTTTCTATTTCGCCTGGGGTGTTTGTTGGCATTAGCCAAGGTTGAGTGCGTGCACTTGAGAAGAAGTAGAACGACTCAAATGATCCTCCGCATTTTTCAATAATGGAGTCGTCTTCATACCAGAATGCAGTACTGTTGACATGCTAAGACACGGGCATACCAGCGGGGAATAACCATCGTAACGGCGTCGCAGATTTTAGCGAGCAGGAAACGGATAGTTGTGGCAGAGAACAGGCGTTTGGATAACTTCGTTTAGATAACTTGGAAGTTGGAGCCTAGCGAAGAGAAGAGTAGGAGGGCTGTATTCCAAGATGTGCTGTTTTGGGAGTTCTGGCTGTCGATGAAGGTTGTCGCTCCCTTTATAGTGATTTGTTACATATGTGACGAGATGGAACCGATAGGATGGGAGTTGGAGGCAAGAGGAGTGTAAACCCAATGGCACGGCCAGAGGCCTAATTGATTTGAAGCCCAAAGCAAGAACAACAGATGTTGCCCTGGATGTACCTTACCAGGTATAGAGTTCAAATTACTCTGGAAAAGTTGGTGCTCGACCGGATGTTCGTCATTTGCTTATTCAGGACACGAAGAGCGAAGCAGCGATCATAGGAGGAGATACATTTTGTTTGGTAAGTAGAAGCGAACAAGCCCGTCATGACACATACTAAAACTTTCAACATAGTAAATAGGACAATGCGCATGATCAAACAACCGATATACAGAAAAATACACTACAAAATATTCAAACATGACGAATTCGGTTTCGTTCATCGACCATGATGAGCCAGTGTGGAGACAAACTGCCAGCAATCTGCAGCAAAACAACCAATCGAGTATTCACACACACGTACTCTGCAGCCTTTGGATAGAATGTCACTAGTTGCCAGGTTCCTCTATCGATTCCGGGTCTGTGAGGCGCGCGAATGCGCTGTGGGTTTTGGTTGGCTGCGATCATTGGTGTAGCCAAGTATCGTAGCCATCGAAATGATAAGGCGAAGAGCAGCTAGTCGAAATTGATCAAGAGGACATTCCACCTATGGAGACTTAGCTATGTGTGACTTGATAATTTGATGTATGAAGAGTATCTTACAGCTTTGATGTCTATAAGGTCTTCGGACACCGTGTCATTTGGTGTCACATCTTGTATGGGTGTTCAAGGACGCTCCCTTGCATATGCGACCGTCCGTGAGATCGATTCACCTTCCTCCAGGACCATTTCCTTTCTTACACCACGGTTTCTCCCAAAATTACATGATGTTACAGTTATCGCGACCACCGCGAATGAATTGTATCGACTCATCGACAGTTTATTCAATCCCGCGGATCTTCATTTCCGCATCGTGCGACGTGGTCGTGTAAGTTGCGCTTCGCGTCTTTCTGGCTGCTAACATCGATGCTACTTTCAACAGCACGGTTATCGCAAGACCGCTGAGCGGATAGGGGCCGGGTGGCGCTGTGGTGGCAAGCGGTGAGTCTCAAGGTCCGCATGGTCGGGAGGTGGCGAGAAGCAGAGCAAGGAGGCTTGCAAAGTTCTCTCGTCCTCCACTGTCTAATTTCATTCCCGGATCCTTCTTTGTACAGTTCATCCGCAACGACGAGCTTTGCGTGCCGCTCGGAGCGCCAATTCTGCTTTGTATCCCAGGTTTGCGATTCCCCTGTCGTCAAGATTGCGGACCCTAGGATCTTGCAAAGCAACACCAATGACAATGGACGCTGCTTTGTCCTCCTCCTCCTCCTCCTCGAAATAATCGGCGGAACTCCTTGCTGAGCGACTTCCATCGCGACCTCTGAGTTGGTCTAAGACTCCAAGTTAGAAAAAATTCATTGACTATCGGTTTTGCTTAAAAGGCCGCACATACCCGGTATCGAGTTTCTATTCTTCTCTGCATTCAGTACCTTTCGAGAAAACACGATATCTGCGACCGCCAGATCATCGTCGACGACTTCGAATTGCACTACTGAGGGCTCTGGGATGTCCTTTGAGAAACACGTAACGTGCGCAACTCCATATTGATCAGGGCACGCGCTGCAGCGCCTGGATGCAGTTCTGGACATCAAATGTTTCTCATTTTGGTCGGAAATCATGCACGGTATGGAGAGACTTTCCCGTTCGTATCTGTCGCACGTTTCCAGTAGGACGGTGACGTATCCATTATTCTTTGGACCGCCCTATCAATGTATTAGCTTCTATCGCTACACACCCATCCATGGAATATATACCTCCGAGACCATGGATCCATACGCAGAATCCGGCTGGGCCTCCCCAACTCCTGACGGCGCCGGCGGCGTGTGTTGCGGCGTGTGTTGCGGATTGTCCTGCTCAACCTCTTCTCCTGCGATGATACGACGAAACTTTGTGAAGGATCGCAGCCAGTCTGCTGAATCGGGTATAGCAAGGTTCTTGTTACTTTGGGTGAGGCAGAACTTCAACGAGAACCACACGCTCATCACATCGTCGGGGACATCATCGCTGTTGGCAAGAGCCAAAACGGCAGCGATATGCTCTCTAGATGCATCGCGCATTCCGTCCTTTCGCTCCTCTATGATCGCGCGGCGTATGTTCCGAAAGAGGTTCATTGCTTCGGTCTCAACTATGGTGGAGGTATCGATTTTCATCCTCCCGAGTGTGAATTTGAAGGTCGACCATGGTGTATTATCAGGCATGTCGCTATTTGCGGCTTCCAGAAGGAACTCGACATGTTTTGGCGGAGATTCCATTGCTATGGAGTCGCAGTGCAACTCATTGTTGGTAGTGTTGGATGCCCTTGTCGAGGGATGCCGTCAACGATGTCCAGATGCTTAATGTTGATGGAACGAGCGAGCGAGCGAGCGAGATGTTTGTTTGTTTGCAGATGCAGATGATGATGATAATGCTGAGGGGAGGGGAGCGGGGCGATGACATGCGATGCGATAACGAAGTAAGGTGGGCGGGTCAGGGGAGGATCCTGGCGCGGCGTGGATTCTAGTATGTGACATACATGAGAGAGAGACAGAGAGGCAGAGAGGAAGGGGCTCCGTCAATCAGCTCAATAGGACCAGTCCAGTTCAGTTCAGTTCAGATCCAATCCATTCGGTTCGATCCGATCAGTTCCGGCAATGCGGTCGGTCCTCGCTGCAGTCGCGAATTTTTGGAGAAAGAGTCGGGGTCAGGTCACTCAGGTCAGGTCAGGGCAGGCCAGACGCGTAAAGTGGAAAAGAGAAAGCGGGGTGCAGTGCAGTGCTTTGCTGTGCTGTATTTCATGCCTATCTATGCACGCCCGTGCCTTCAGGCCCCATACTGGACATCACCGCATCGTACCCGTATGGTACCTACCTACTTTACGGTACACTCAGCACCTACCTCAGCATACGTATGCCTATGCTTATGCCTACCACCAAGAAAGAAAGTAAGATACCCCCTTCTCCCCCCAAACGTGTTCGGCTCGTTCGTCAGGTACTCCTGCTGCTGACATAAGCTCGACGCCCGGTTTCTACCAGAGCGGAAGAACAAAAGAAAAACCCCCCAACACTCGAATCATCCAACCAGCCAACCAACCTTATCGTCGGCATTGGCTCTGGCTCGACACCAACTCGGTGTGTATGATGCTGCGAATCATAGATATGCTACTGGTTTCATTCTCCAAGCTGGTGCATTTACTCTATGCAGATTGGCTGCTTCCACTTTCACTGCTGCTCATCTTTTCCTTCCTGTCAAGGATGTTGAACTTCCATATATCTTGCCGGATGTCTCCCTATCTCCTTCTTTCTTTCTCTACGATATATCTATTTCAGTGTCTTGTGTCTCACCCCATCTCTACAAGCACATATTCCTTCAGCCTCGCCATACACTCTTCCCCTTCAACATGGCAGCGTCAAAAACATACTTTGTTTTGACCAATTTTGATCTTCCACCAGACGGCCCGATCAAACTGGGCAGCATAATTGCCGATCCCCTCGAACCAGAAGAGATCCTGAATCCTGGAGACGTTGTCGCACTTCCTTCGGATCATGTGCGCACGAGTCACAAACGCGACTGGGACATTGCCGACTCCCTGCAAAATGGACAAGTCAGCGTGACCGCGCGATTCCTCTCGAGCCTGAGATTGGATGGTACGAATGGCACTGGCGGCAATTCAGAAGTTACGAGCCGCTTCTCAATTCAGCATGTGGAGACCCTCGACTTTACCCCTACACAGAGTTACATCGATACAGCGGTCAACAAAGAAAGTGTTCGCGGATACCTCGAAGGGTGCCAGTACGAATTGCCAATATTCATGATTACGGGTCTGAAGATTGGACGGGGATTGGCCCAGAGACTCGGCGAGGATGCCACAGCGACCGCATCCTCAGCAGCCAGGTCGGACTTTGTCATCGGGTATCGATTAGTCAGAATCACCGCAAGTGAAGTTCACGATCAAGGGGTAGGGGAGGAGGAGAGGTCCAAAGTTATGGGGAAGATGTTGGGCGACGACG
The DNA here is from genome assembly GCA_020747065.1 of Cadophora sp. MPI-SDFR-AT-0126. Classification (NCBI taxonomy): domain Eukaryota; kingdom Fungi; phylum Ascomycota; class Leotiomycetes; order Helotiales; family Ploettnerulaceae; genus Cadophora; species Cadophora sp. MPI-SDFR-AT-0126. The sequence continues at coordinate 205,534 of JAGMVK010000015.1, forward strand.
ATGGGCGGGATACGGACTTTGGTTCTTTGCGGATCACTTTGACCGCAAACATCGACGGAGGTCGTGAAATGGCTGCACATGAGGTCATTGGAAGCAAGTCAGTCACCGCGGTTGACGAGGATGGAAACACCGAATGTTTATGCGTTGTCGTCCCGCCGCCCCAGTGAATAGAGTAAGGCTTAAGCGTGTCCGCCACTCTCGGTCCATCTCTTTCCTTCGTTAACTTTACAAAAGAATCTAGACACAATTATCAATACAAAAGTCATTCACCCTGCCAGAACCGATTTCAACGCTAGCTTTTCAGAATCTCGGTCATTTCATACACGATTGACAGCGCAGAGCGATCATCCTCGAACATCTTCCAGGGGTGAACATAATGTAGACCAGATCGTGGAGTATCATCGACCATGAGTTTCAGTAGCGTCTTCTGCATCCCCTGTCGGGTCTTCAACACCGCCAAAAGCTCTTCTGAGAGACCGTGTACAATCGCAAACTCAATTATACATGCCGCAATGCCAGCCACGATAGGTGTCGCAAACGAAGTCCCCGTCTGTCTTCGTTCTGATGCCTCTCCCAACTTCAAAGGTGGATTCTGCAATTTCCTTGGCCAAGACGACTTCACTCCTACTCCAAGCGTAGCAAAGTGAAAGCTAGAGGAAGTCAAGTTATTAGGGTTCTTCGTGAAAGCGTTTCCTGAGCCGTCGGTCGCATAAACGCATATCACCTCGTCTTTTCTCGCGGGGTATTTGACCTTGAGATTTCCTCCACTGTTGGACGCTGCGGCAAACATGAGAATGTTCTTGAAGAAGGCATTGCGTATTGCGGCTTGGACTTCACTGTTTTCCCTGTCAAGGCCGAACGACATGGTGATGATATCCACCCGGAGCTCATTCGCAGCATAATCGATTGCCTTTGACCATTTGTCAGTCAGCTATTACTTCTAGTTCCAGAGGTATTCGTGCTATAGACATACTTCAGTAATGCTCTTTATAGACAGAATCTCGTCCGTCTTTGCTATCTTCAGCACGAACACTTTGGCACGCGGTGCTACCTTCAAAAGAAGCGACGCAACATGAGTACCATGACCAAAGTCGTCGTCTGCACTTGTGTCGCCGGCGACAAAGCTCTTGACAACTTTCACTCTTTGTTGTTTTACGGCACCTTTAATACAGTTTTCTGTTGTGTCAATACCTGTATCTAGGACTATAGTTGACCTGTCAGCTTTGCTTCATCCACGACTCGGGACCAGAGCAGGCATAGAAAGAGCTGTTTCCACAAGGTAAAGTCTCAGCAACAATGCCCTACTAGGCGAGAGACCCCAAAGCCTACTGACCTGCTATTTTCACGCAATCGTACACAATGTCTGGGTTTTTGGGGAAATGTTGGTGAAAGTTTGTTTTGAGCAGAGTCATCCAATGATCTGCATATTTGGCTCTGGCTGGCTCAGTATGCGACGACGTCAAGGATGGAGACCTTGCACTCACTCATCTGATGTTTCACTAATAATCTCTGGAATGCCATCAAAGGATCCAATTGATGAGGTGCCAGATTCAAGGTCAGTCTCCTCTTTCGAGATCACAGCATCAGTATCCAGGGCCCCATCTGGACAAGGGCCATTGTCTATTGTCGCCAGCCTCCTTGGTGGGGAAATGGGCAGGTCTGGGGAAATCAACACCGGGCTTGAGGGAGACGCTGCACTGCTTGGCTTTTCCGCCAATACAAGACTTGACGGAAGTAAGCCGAACTGAAGGTAGATTCCAAAACTCTTGCTATCAACAATGCGACAAGTCGTATCTTTCACTTTCATGCACTCTTTAGGATGCCACTGCAGCTCAGTTTTGCCTCCCAACGGGACCGATTTCATTCCTAATAATCCCCATTCTGGGTCTCCTGGAGATCCTGGAATAGCCTTCAGTTCCAGATGCTCGAACATTTCCTTGGATATCCATGCTTCGACAAGATCATCGACGAAGGTTGCGGTGACTTCTGTCCACTCGTCTGCTCTCTGCGAGAACACCTTGATCTGTCTCTTCATATCCTTATCGCTCGGCTTGTGAGTTGGCTGTACAATTCAGTAAAGTAAATCTTCGGCTTTTACGAGTCAGTCACCTGTATTGCGCTGCGCGGACCTTTAATCGCTAATGTTCTTTGTTGTTGACGGAGCGAGAATTGCTGACCTGCTGTTTCCGGAGCCGGAGTCTGGATTAACAGCGCAGGTAGAAGTCCAGGATCCTTCCTAGTGTCAGGTCTCCTTCCCAAACTAGACAGGCGCTTACGTCCTCGAGGTTCTTTCGACATCAGGTTTCTGGATCTTTGAGCTATTGGCGATGAGGTAACAATGCAACGGCTTGTGCCAAATGCGCAGAGTGGGGAATGCGGTCGTAATCATCCAAGACCTGCATATTATACCAGATTGCGGGATCCTCTACCCAATGTTCTTAGAAAATCTTGCCAGACACATTTACTTAACAGGGCTCTGATATAGGCATTGAGGTTGCAACCATTCAGCTGCTGCTGCCCAGATCCCCGCCAATGGCCGACGAGCGGGAAAGACGACATGAAGGAAGTAGGCTCGAAAGGGGACACCGAGTTGGCAATGCCGACCAACCACTTGCCGTTTACCAACGCCTCTTTCATGCGTTCTGCGCTTCAGGTACGGTGGTCCCTATAGGCCATAGCCCAGATAACAATCAGCTGGCCTAGCCTTCGGCAGATAAGTCTGGAGCTGCGAGGCCAACACCGATCACTTGCTCCAAAGCCTTCTCCTAGCGACAGGCAGAGCCTCGCCTTGCAAGGAATGTCGACGCAGATTGCCGAACTAATACCTTAATCAAAATACCGAAAGGCTGAAAGGCAATTCAGAAATTTCTGGGGGCACCCGAGAGACCCGTAGCAATGAATAATGCAACTGAAGCAAAGTTCCCACCGCACTGGCAGGTCAACTTGCGACTCAAGAGAGAAGACAATGTTCGAGCATCACAAATCGAGCGAAATTTTTTCTCTCGGTGAGAGAATCTGGGATACGATTGTCTCTGGCGGAGCTGCCTTTTTACAGGCTCGTTTGAGGGGTCGCATGCCGGCCGCATCTGGAGTCATCATGTGGTTCAGGTCGTACCACTCTAAAAGTGTTGTGATTGGCTATAATGCAGACATTCCACATCGTTTGGCTTGTTGACTACAGGTTTGATTTTGGCATTGTGCGAAAGTCGAGTTGGCGAGATTTGCCGTATATACTCAATACATATGTCTGTAGGCTCAATTAAGGAAGATGGCGATATGGAAAGGCTTTGAATAAGGCGTAAAAGTGATCCAAATGGTCAGAATTGGATCGGTTATCCGTACTAAGAAATCATGAGCAGAAAAGCAAAGTCTGAAAATATAGCGGAGTTGAACACAGGAGGAGAACGTACGCAGTTGCTCGAAGCTGGGAAAATCTCCGGGGTGGTGGTCAACCGGGTCCAGAAACGTGCTGACTAATAACGCCCGCCTTCTCAGCCAGTCGTCTTTCTAGATCCAGTCCTCATTTTCCATCGCGCGCTTGAGGAAGTAGAGCCATTAAAAATCTGACCAATGCATAGCCAGGGTGACTGCCGAGGAATAGGTCTTGAAAATGAGATTCTGGTGATTGTGGTATTTTATGTTTACTCGCTTCGCTTGAACACGCTCCATCTCGCTTGCGACTTTTGAAACTCCACCCTCCATTTCCTCGAATGTTGGTCTTCACAGCCCAGATGGCCTTCAGTATGTACTCGTATCTTTAAACAGAGTTGTCTTCCAGATGATGAGACTGTCCATCCTTGTTGTCCAGTCCAGCCACTTCAGTTGTATGCTCCATGGGATGCTCCATGTCCATTTCCTCAGCCGCTTTCTTGAAGTGACGTGCAGGGATCTTCATCGCGTAGAGCCTATCGAGCTTTTCGAAAGAAATACCCTAGTGCAAACTCGTCAGTGCCAAAGGCTTTTGGAAAGCAGACAGGAGCAAGCTGAATGGAAGTTGGGCAACTGACCTTTGTTTCGGGATAGAGATACCATCCTCCAACAGCAGCAATTATTCCGGTGCCTAAGAAGATGAATCCAACCTTGCCTCCCAAGTCACCCGCATCGGGATTGATCTGAGTAGTACGTTAGACAGGAAGCCGAAAATATTAGACCGAAGACTTACCATATATGGGACCGTAAATTGCATAATCAAACCCCAACAAGCATTCGTGATAGTGATAAGACCTTGGGTTGCTCCACGAAGGCGCATAGTCGCGATTTCAGATGCCAATACAAACCCAGTTGCACCAATAGAAAGCTGGTAGATGAGAGCCCACACATAAATGAAGGCAACAATACCCCAGCTTGCTTGACTCTTATTCGGGACACAACCCATGATGCCAATCAACAAGAGCATCAAACACAAAATAAACTGGGGTATGACAATCAAGAAGCGCCGGCCGTAAATCTCAGTGAGAGGAAACGCCGCCGTGCTAGCGACCAGCATCACCACGTACAGAGCAACGGAAGCGCTGAAGTAGTCCTTGATACCAATAAGCTCCAGAAAGTAGGTGGCATATCCAATGACGAAAGTGGCTCCGATCATCTGCTGAGCACTGGCAGCGAAGATGGCAGTGAATGTGCGCTTGCGGTTGGTAGCACGGAAGCATTCGGCTTCAGCATCGATGTTGATGCCCAAGAATGTGCGGTCTCGTTTTGCGTCGATGTTTCCTTGAATCTCCCTCGTGAATTGGACTTCAGCCCGCATTCGATGTAGCTCCATGTCGTAGAACTCTGGCTCTTTGAAGCCGTGGATGCGTTGGAGTGACTTTTTTGCGTCGTCTTCTCGTCCTTGTCGTAGGAGCCAGTAAGGGGATTCGGGGAAGAATGGCCACACGGACGTCAGAATAACTGGAAAGAATTGTGTTAGTAGGAGCTTGGGTTGGTTTGAAATTGCTAGATACGTACGCGGAAAGATATACATGGCAACCACTGGCATCCACCATTGCCTAGAAAGGCGTCAGCATGATCTTTTTATCTCAACAGCGAAGTCATTTACCATTTGCCCTCAATGTCACTACTTCCTTTGGATACAACGACGCTATCAGTTGTCAGTATTTCTTGTTCAATTTGATATCTAGGAGACGTACATGGCAAATTGTCCGAAAACGATACTCGTGTTGAAGAAACAGAGGAAGAAGCCACGCAGCTCCGGGCGGCAAGTCTCGCCAATCCAAAGAGGAGATATCGTAAACATCATACCGATAGCAATACCTAGAAAATGTTTTAGTCCAGGACTTTGAGGAATTGGAGTCAACTGTGCGAAAGTGACATACCGTTGACGCCACGGCCTGCAAGATGCATCCGCCAATCCGGTGCCAACTGCTGGAGCAGAATTCCAGCGGTGGAAATGAACGATGCCACAAGAATTCCCCATTTACGGCCAAACTTCTCTAGCAGAGGAGCGAATATGAAGGTTGCCACAACCTCACAGGCCGGTGCGATGGAGTTCCAAGCAGAGAGGTAGTGGGCGGGAATTAGATACGAGCCATCTGGCTGAAGACGACCAAATTTCTGTCGAAATGCAGGCAGCGCGGCTAGCTGACCTCCAGCGACAATATCGAATCCTTGCATTATCACACCGCTGGAAATCCAGAGGGCTTGAATAGAGTCAGCGATGGAACTTTGAGGAGAATGGAGTAGTCGATAACATACCCCAGAGGGCAAATCTCGTTTGCGTCTTGAGAATCTTCCATTTGTGGTCGGGATTGACGACCGAGTAGTCGACTCTGGAAGTCCAATATATTAGCAGATGCCGAAGGGATTACCAGCGTACTTTAGACATACCCATTGATCGTAGACATTGTGAAAGCAAGTCTGCTCTGCTCTGCTCGGTTGCCAAAGATCTAAAGATCAGACGATTAATTGAAGAAAGTAAGCAAGGCGCCGAATGTTTGTGATGAAGATTGTGATATTGCAGATGATGTTGGACCCAAGGTGAAGAGACATCGAGTCATTTATAGACTGCGTGGTATCAGGTTGACTTCCATTAGAAGACTTGCTGGGACAAAATGAGGCACCCCACAAATCCCGGGGCAGGTTCCCCAGACTGAGCACAGAAGATGGGGTAACCTAGAAAGTTTTCTGGGACGAACTGCGGAGATTCTAGACCTGGTTGTTCTTCGAATCAAATGGTCCATTCATACGCGGCACAACAAATGATAGAAACTCGCGATTGGTGTAAGTTTCGCGGACTCTGAATCATCATTCCGCTTGGGGTCGCGGAGGTCGTTCCTACAACCGAGAAGGACCGGCCAACTGTAGCGTCGCGGAACCGAATTGTTACTCCGCGATGCCAAGATGGTTCGACTCACAGCCTACGTGCACTACAAATGTGAAAAAATTGATTCCGGCTACGATGGTCGTTTGGGGTCATTTGGGGTTTGCACCTAAAGAAATGACCTCGTTTGACCAGGCTTGGTCAAATCGTGAACTATCCAGACTCCAGCAGCTGCGGTCACACAATCATGGATGGCTGTCCGGGCGCAAACACTATCAAAAATTATGTTTCTTGTTTGAGATGACCCCTTATATCGATTTGCGAGACGATCTTGGCGAAGGAAACCAGCACAAAGTTTACGAACCCGTCAACTGCATGTCTTTATTTAAGATTCGCTAATGACCCCCAGTCTCTTTTCGAAGAAGGCCTTGAAATCGTGTTAATGAGTTAACCTTCTGACCGACACGAACTATGACTTCTCCGAACTTGACGAAGCAGGAGTTCCTGAAATCCTCAAATCCACGACCTCTGGTGCATTTCACGACATCGACCTGGATCAATGATCCATGTGCTCCTGGGTATGATCCACAAACGGGAACATATCATCTCTTCTACCAATGTTAGTGTCCTTTGACAAGCAGCAAATTTCAGATCACGACAGCAGACTGACAAACAAAATCAGGCAATCCAGATGATTGCGCGTGGGGCAATATGTCCTGGGGACATTTGACCTCTAAAGATCTTTTGAACTGGACTCGCAGCCATGCTCAACCGGTACTGAAGCCCGACAAGGATTACGATAAGGATGGTGTGTTTACTGGATGTTTTGTTCCAATCGAAAGCCAGGGACAACAACTCACCGTGATCTATTCATCGATCCGAAATCTGCCGTTCTTTTGGTACACCCCTCCATATCCACGCGGTGCGGCTGGTATAGCTATTGCGACATCTGAAGACAGTGGCATGACCTGGAACAAATCGGCATGCAATCCAATTTTGTCGGAAGAGCCATCTGGTGCTGTGGTAACTGGCTTTCGTGACCCATTTCTGGCACGCTGTCCGGCGGTCGACCGATTACGGAAACAAAGTCAAGATGTTTTCTACGGGTTGGTCTCAGGAGGCATCGCAAGCTCAGGTCCAACTGCATTTCTATATGAGATCCAACCCAACGATCTTATGACTTGGAAATACCTAGGACCCTTGGTTGATCTGGAGCCGAGGTTCCAGCCTTCGAAGAAATGGAGTGGAAACTATGGGGTCAATTGGGAATGCACAAATTTCCTCATACTTCAGGCTGGATCCGTCTCAAGGAACTTTCTGATAATGGGAGCTGAGGGCGACATTGAACGCGACCATGTAAAGAGCTATCCACTTCCACCCTCACTTCCTTCACGCACAGTCAGAACCCAAATGTGGATGTCTGGGCATGTAGTAGGAAGTGAAAGCGGTGTCAAGTTTCAGTACCAGTCCGGTGGCTACATGGACAACGGCTCATATTACGCGGCAAACTCATTCTACGATCCTCGTTCGGGTCGCCAAATTGTTCATGGATGGATTCCTGAGGAGGATATTCCACTCGAGCGTGCTCGGCACAAAGGCTGGAACGGAGCATTGGCTATTCCACGTGAGGTGTTCCTCCTCACGATACCATCAGTCATAAAAGCACTACATAGCCCCCTCTCGGAAATCTGTTGCATCGAGCTTGAACCACAACCGAACGGCTCGACAAACCTACAGACTTTGGGAGTTCGACCGATCGCCGAGACAGAATCCTGGCGTAGGAATTGTCTTCAACATCATCTCACGAGTGGGCCAATATCACTCCCTCGATCAAATGTCCAGAACCGCGAAATATTTTCAACGATGACACCGAGCTGGGAGCTAGAAGCCGTAATTGCATTCCAACCAGAATGCGAGTCTGCTGGGTTCCACATAAGGCACAATACAAACCTTTCCATCCGTACGACCATCATTTTCTCCCTGGTGAACGAAACAATCACTGTCGAGAGAGGAGCTTCTACAACTTCTTCTGTCATTAACAAGTGTGATGAATCCGGGCCATTCACACTTTTCACGACTTCAAGATCCCTCGATATGGATCATATCTTGCCGAGCGAAACAATGCTGGAGAAGCTACATCTCAGCTTAATTTCGGACGGACACGTGCTTGAAGTCTTCGCCAACGATCGCTTTGCCCTGGCAACCATGGTGTACTCTGATCAATATGACGTCTCTCACGGTGGGATCACTGCGTTTGCGACTGGACCCAACGACAGCGCAAGGTTTGAGAGTGTCACGGTATGGGACGGTTTGAACGGAATGAAAACAGCTTTCTTCAATGAGTACGATCTCAAGAATTAGATTAGGACTATTGCAAAGATTTGATAATCTCGATGCGCACAGGACACTTTGTGAAAGCATCATTCTTGAGCGACAGAAAGCAACCATTAAATTATTTATCCCTTACGGCTGTTGTGCTCCTGTGCATGTACTTCTCGAGCTACTTTTCGTCACGTCTGATCGGTGGCATTGTATTGTCCATTGAGTATGGCATTCTCCTCCTCCACTCTTTGTTCCAAAGTATTGGCAAGTAGTGTCAAAGACGGGCTTATCACTGTCATGGAACGACTAACGCTGCTCGTCAAGGCAAAACACTGTCTCAGCCTGTTGCTATCCACGGACTGTGCCAGACCCGAGACAGCGGTACCCTTCATTGCTGCCAGTGTCGTCATAAATATGCTGGCAAAAATTGTCCACCTGTTGACTATACATTCGCGGAACGCAGCCAAAATGCTGGGGATCAACTGAATGTATGCAGTGAAAAATCTTTGGCAATGATCTTGAAGTTGGTACGTGACGGCTCCACCTTCGGTCGCCTGATACACTGCAGGCCAGTATATCGAGATCTTGCAGCAGTAATATTGAACCCGTAGGAAATTGCTGAGCGGACAGGTCGAAGAGAGAAAGCTATTAGAAGCCAGATCACTCATATCTTGAACCAAGTCGTCATCCATCCTGAATCTGATGATATCTGGAAGATACTCGTACCACTCGTTCAGTTGGAGTTCGAGCTCGAGGGCAATACTGGGTGCGTAAGTCAAATTCCCTGCCTCTGTCCTACGAATGGCTGTGTTACATCTATGAAGCATACGTCTCATAGCTATCTCGGCCAGGAAATAGGACTGCACTTTGTCGCTGCCCAGACTCACTACCGACATCACGCTAGCAGGCGATGTGGAAGCATTCATAGGTGACCAGACATCTTGATCGAAATGCCACGTCCGACGGCTGTCTGGAAGTGGCATTGAGTCGTCTAAAGTCCAGATTCCACTACTAGCGACATCAAATTGTACGCTGAGCTCACTGTTTGAACGGTCAATGTACGGAATCTGATATGCATCGAGAAATGTTTTTCGAACCTCTCAAGCAATAGAACCACCCAGTATGCTCGCTTCAAACGTTCGTGAGTCTCACTGTCATTTTCGTCCAGCCTATTGTTAATAGGTCATTCGCGATCCCCGGAGTACCAGAGGGAATGCTTACTGTCGAAACATATTTTGAATTTTGGATGAAGCGATCACGCAGTAATCATGGGCATGGCATGGCCTCGAAAGACAGCAATAGTATATACTGAGTAGTATCAGGCTCTGAACACTTTCAAGGCTTTCGTCGGTAAGGATGATCGGCAGTGATACCAACGCAGCCTCAAGGTAGGGGACATGCGCGAGTTCTGTCTGAGTTACATCCGACGATGGAGCAGACTGAGCCACAAGGCCGATTGTCATAACCAAAAGTGTTACGCATGTCTCAGGGGACGGTGATAGAGGTCCTGATATTATTCGGAAGTACTGATCTGAAAAGTCTGGCCGGAAGATCGGATACCAGACATGAACATGTTCAGAGAAGGATGCCAAAGCTCTGAAAAGGACGCCGATACCATTAGCAATCTTTCTGCGGACTCGTTGTATTATGCGCTGACTTACGATAAAGCTTGCTGATGAGCTACCATGTATAGCCTTGAAGTGAGCGCTCCGGGTCTCGGCAATGCCTCTCTTTCGAGTCGGACCAACTCTCGGGCGTAGCCGTCACCAAGACCCAAGATGCTCATCACACGCTGGGTTCCGAGAAGTTTGAAGGGCGACTTCTCTTCTTCATTGATGTCGTGCTGCTTTGCTGGGATAAAGCCGCTTGTCTGTTGATACTGGTGTGATGGCTGGCGTAAGATTTCGTTCATACAATCGAGACGATTGTTGATCTCCTCCAGCTTGCGCTCGATACTAAGACGTATTCAGCCAGCCTGCCTCTAAGCGGATCACTGACACCGAGTAAATCGACAATCCAAGATTTGTCGGGTAAGAAATGGAGCAATCTCACCCGGTAGTTTGGGAAGGGGGCTCTTCCTCGTACTCGCAGTCGAGATTCCGCGAGCGACAAAAGGAACAAGTTGGTCTTTGACGGCCACAACGGGTCCTTCGCGATCGGCAAGTGTTGCAAGAGATTGGTCTGTTCCTCTTTTTCTTCGTGGACGCTGGGGCCGGTAGCGGGGAAACCGACCTACTGGGACTGACAGGGGACCCATTGAGGAGGGGAAGTGGACTCTGCATAGTCTACTGTATCTGCTTGTGAGAGTGCCACAGCCAACAAGAATCAGTCTGCCGTAAGAAGAGGATGAAGGTCTATCGCGGAGATAAATCTCTACCACGATGGGATTTGAGGGGTGGCGGCGATGACAAGCGAGGAACAGTCGCGGAGCAATCTGACTTCTCCGCGAAAGTGGGCGTGAGCTGTCGCGTGATCGAGGAAAGAGGGGATGCGCTGAGTGGGGCAGGCGGCACAGGACTGGAGAAAATGAGGGGAATGGCTTTGATAATACGTGTGAAGACAAGTTCTTTTACTCGCTGCCAGTGTATAGCACCACTTATTGTCAGCTTGTATCGCAGTTCAATTGGCTGTAAAGCGTAATCATCGTGACATTCCGCGAAATAGGATTGATTGTGGAGCAGGAGAAGCCTGATCACTTACATTCCTTTACTGTACCTCAATTTCTTTCACTTAGCTCTTGTCAAATCGCAGCGCAAAGCGCGTTCGAGCAATGACCTGCCCCGAACCAAGTGGATGCAGGGACCGCGGAGTGCGATGGACCTGGTGGCCCTGATCTTGGCGCAGATCTCCTCGCATCTCAAAGCGTATGTACTCTGGTTTTCCTGTATCTTTGAGAAAATTGGACCGTAAAGTTCTGTCGGAGTACACACTATAATAACTTCCCACTGTCCGCTCTCATCAAGATCTCTTCTCGCATTTCGACATACTCTTTCCAAATTTCAGCTGAGTTCTTTCACTATCAGACTCTACATTTGTACTCCTGAGGTTCGAATCTGACTCCTCGCCACCGTCTTCGTCTACTTCACGCTTCACGAAAATCCGCATCCGTATACTCAATTCTCAAAAGGCCCAAGCATGTCTGGTTCATCCTTCCTAGACGGCGACCTGATGTCCGCAGCTGCTCAGCGCAAGACTGCCCGTACAGCGCGGATCTCCAGCTGGGATCAGTCTGGATTGAATGAAGATGCCTTCGTTGTTCTGCCAGGTGAGACAGCTGTCTTAGCCGATATCGAAGGTCCAGGCAAGCTCACACATTTGTGGTTTGTGCAAACGTGCCGCCGCATCCTTGTAAGTTGCTAGGAGACCCAGTCCCACCCTTCTGGATCAATTGTCTCGGGTTTCTTCGCCTGAAAAGCGCTTCCGAGACAAATCAATTTGAATACTTGCTGATGTCAGTAACGTCGTAGGGACCAGGTCTCATCCCCTACTCGAAATCTGGCGTTGCTATGATGGAAATTCACAATGCACTGGGTTTGAACTATGAAGACAGTGATCCCGATTACTATCGCAAAGTAATTATCAAGATGTTCTGGGATGACTCGGAGACCCCAAATGTGATCGCTCCGATTGGCGATTTCTTTTGCTTGGGCCACTCTATGGCAGCAAACTTCCAGTCAATGCCATTCACCGTTTCCGTCAAGCCATCGGAAGAGAAGAAGTTTGGCGGTGCTGCAGCTTTCAATTGCTATCTTCCAATGCCCTTCAACAAGCGTGCTCGGATCGAGATAGAGAACCAGGGCGAGGATGCATATTTCCAGTACTTCTACATCGATTACGAGCTTCGCCCCAGCCCCTTCGACCCGTCTGAAATTCTCTATTTTCACGCTCACTGGCGACGAGAAAACCCAACCAACGGCTGGGCACCAGACAACATGCAAACTAACAGTTTGGAGACTCAAGTTCCTAATCTTGATGGAAAGAATAACTACACCATCCTCGAGACCACCGGATCCGGGACATACATAGGGTGCAACCACTCGGTGCTTCATCACCAAGGAACGTGGTGGGGCGAGGGAGATGACATGATCTTCATCGACGACGATAAGTGGCCTCCAAGTATGCATGGGACAGGTGGAGAAGACTACTTCACTCAGGGTTGGGGCATGCAGAAGAATGCCTACCCATTCTGCGGTACTATCATCCACGAAGAAGATGTTCCAGGATACCAGGTCTCCTACCGATGGCATCTTCCAGATCCAGTTCGTTTTAATTCCAAGATTAAGGTCACGCTGGAACATGGACACGCGAACCATCTGCGTGATGACTGGTCAACCACCGCGTATTGGTATCAGACATTGCCCGCCCCAAAATTGGCCATACCGCCTGTGGCAGACCGACTCCCGAATCGTCCTCAAGTCAAGCCGCCACCATCTTATGACGGAAAATCAGGTGCAAATGTCTTGACTGACCTCCAGAAGAAGAATATTCAACAGCGAGATGACCGGATGAAGGAATTTGTGGATGATCGGAACAAGTGGTTGGAGAGGAGAGCTGCTGCAAGCAGAGAGAGGGCTCGAAACAACGTCGAAATTGCGAGGGATATCAGAACGCGTTTTATGAACAGCTTGAAGTGATTGTCAGGTGCTTTTTTCTGTACAGTCTCAGAATGAGAGTGGGGGGACGAGGGCATTCAGAAATGGGCCTAGCGCTGAATTGCTAAGAACTGGCTTGAAACTAGATCCCAATCAATTGTGTTGACAATACAGAACATCCATAAACTATCCTATCCTAATCCATATGCCTCCAGTACCACTGGAGGTTCTTTGCGCGGGCGACATATACAAAAAAATGGTATGGGTAAAGTGTCCGTCCGTAACGTTTTGCTGAGACCTCTTTTGCCCCCCTCAACTACACGAACTCGTAAATGATAGAGTCTTGCTTTCGAGATTGTGCTAACTCCGAACACGTACAGGCACGGTATAGACGTCGTCAGACGTGGACGGTATTCTAGTGCTATCCAAAGTTTCCTGGCCCTGTCTTTCCTCCTTTAATTCGGCATGATTGAGAGTATTCCTGTTGTGTAACAGGGGGTCCTCGCTTAAATAAGCGAGCCCCTTTCTGCTGTTTTCTCGGCTGCTATTGCTGTCGATATCCCTGTACAATGTAGTATCTTTCGATAGAGTCAATCGAATTCAAGATTACTGATCTTCGAGATGTAAAGCGTAGTAACACTTTGAAGACTTTTCCGCTTCAATATTATGTGCAGGTTACTGGGATTTGGGCAAACTTCCTTCGATGTGGATTGAAGTTCATGTCCTGAATAGGTGCTAAGCACTGTCATTGTAATGGAACTACTTTCTATATGCGTGAAAAAGAACGGAGGAAGTCTATCTCTATATTCTAATCATATTTAATATTATCTGGCTCCGAAAGATGAACCTAGAGTAGTTCAGGCCCTCGGCCATGGATCTAGATTCAAACCACGAGATTCACATCTCTGTCTTCATATTACCATTTCAGTACGACTCATTCTATCGGATCTCTAGTGAAGCGCTTAATCCACTCCTTTCAGTTTTGATGATACTCCGATTACAACATCTTTCGACCTTAAAGTCAGCGTCGTGGAGCACGCGAGATGACAGACAAATGCCTCCTTCACTGTCCCACGGTACCAGGATCCAACCTCAAAGACAAGCGGTCGGGTTGATCCATCGCTATATAGTTAACTTTGTAATAGCTATTATCAGGAAGATCAGCTATCGTTCGGGGCATCTTGATTACCTCAGCCCAACAGATCACTAAAGGGAGACCATAATGACTATCGGACTAGTAGTGACCCAAATCTCGAATCTAGTGATATCGTAAAGGAGAAAAGGTGCGGCATTATTGTTCCCTTGCGATACTCTGCACCTTGATTATTGCCATCTGACTAATACTAGGAAATATTTAAAGAAGCAATCCCGGAATAAGAAAGACCTCGATAACATACACAATAGCGAAAGTCCGCAAGAAACCGATGTAACCGATATACTGTAAGAATATGTCTTGGTTCTTCATGAAACACCCTTTATCTAACTTCTGTAGATAGTTGTCGGAGGATTACCCACTAATGCAAGTAGGCTTCTCACGTACCCTTGACTCAAGCCCACTGAATCGATTATCATAAAATCACGTGAACATAAGCTGTTCGCCAAAGCGAATCTCAATGTGGATGATCACTCGCAGCGGAAAAATGCGATATTTATTCTAGAGGTTTCTTGATCTTGAGGGAGAACGGGAATTTCTAATTCAAAAAATGTCTCTGAATTGGATACGGCTCTCTCTTTCCTCTTGAGAAGGCGGGGTTCAAGTGAGCATAAGATCAACAGATTTGTGGTCAAGAGAGTTTCAAATATCTTGTTGTGGACCTCTTCTCAAACGCTGAGTATTGTTCTGTTATTGAACTTCGCTGTCGTGTAGTCATGTGCTGGTATAGCACCATGAATTTGATTATTTGCATGCCCAAAGTCTTCCGTGCATGCGTATTCTTTGGTGTAGGATTTCTACTATGACTGGTTTAACTTCCATTATGATTGTGCTCCGTCGCACCTTTTAGTTCGCTAAGATTGAGTGTTACTATTACATTCTATGTTCAGATAGCCATTGTAAGTAAGGGGCAGGATAGTGAAGTTACCGAAAGCCCCAAAATCAAGAGACTTGGTGGGCTCTGGTTGACGCTCTTCCGGATCGGGTTAACTTTATTGCCGTGTCCACTTCCGTTACGCCACAGTGCTCGGTTCAATCCCCGCTCTGGATCGTACTCGCTTTACTCGATTCTATTTCCCCGCTCTAGTAAAGAGGGGAACTCTCGCTTCGGAGAAAGACAGGAACGTATGAACGTATTGTTTGTTGTTGGCATGGGGTTAACCCCACTGCCCAAGTTTTGGTGCCGACGGTTCTTCCGAAGCGTACCAAGGAGCATCTGCCCGCCATACCCCGCTCGTTTGCTCCCGTTGCATTAACTACTCCTGGATTTACTTTTACTGCTCTACTCTCGGTACTCCATGGCGGCACTAGAAATTCGCATTTGTGCTGTAGCAAATTTTGACACTGTCAAGCACTCAGATGTGCGGCAGCACAAAGCGGCAAATATTTCGTCTGTCAGTACGTACCTCAAATGTTATATAGAGAGAATATTGACGAACTCTGCATGTACCCAAAGAGCTTAAATCTGCTGTTAAGCTTTCTCTTTCGTCATCTCTTGCAATGTCTCTTGGTGTAAACTCGTCGGTAGCAGTATTCACATGCGCAGCCGCTGCCATACCATATCCAACATTACCAGGCGCAGAATTCATTTCTTTGGCTGCAACAGAAGTCAAGAATTACTCCCTCCCCTCTGCAAACCTTACAGGGCTCAACTTCTGCAACATCAGTGTGTCATACACTCATCCCGGTCAGAACGATACCATCAATGTTCAAGTTTGGCTTCCCTCGGAGACTTGGACCGGGCGGTTCATGGGAACTGGCGGCGGAGGATATGCCACGGGACAGTTCGATCTTGCTTTGGCACCGGCAGTCGCACTAGGATATTCCGCTGTATCCACGGATGGGGGTCATGCACTTGACAGTAGATCAGCACAGTCATGGGCACAAATTTCTCCCGGGAATGTCAACCTCTACCTGTTGCAAGATTTTGCGTCCGTCAGCCTCAACGATATGACGGTTATCGGGAAAGAAATCACGCGAAGCTACTATGCGGTTGAACCCAAGTACTCGTACTGGAATGGCTGCTCTACAGGCGGCCGCCAAGGATTGATGATGGCTCAACGGTATCCCGAAGGTTATAACGGAATTCTGGCTGGCGCCCCAGCTATCAATTGGCCAAGTTTCATAGTTGCCGAGTATTGGCCACAATTTGTTATGAATCAGCTCGGGTCGTACCCATCGAGCTGCGAATTGGATACCCTTACTGCAGCCGCCATAGAAGCATGTGACGGTGATGACGGCCTCGTGGATGGCATCATTTCGGCTCCAGGGCTTTGCCATTTCGATCCACATACAGCCGTGGGACGGTCTATCTCCTGTGAAAGTGGTGAGATCGTGATCTCGCAAGCAGCAGCTACTGTTGCCCAAGCTGCTTGGACCGGCCCACAGTCGGCAGATGGTAGACGTCTGTGGTATGGCCTCTCCCACGATGCGTCGCTTCTCGGACTTGCAAATACAACATGCTCTTCAAATGATTCCTGTGTCGGTGCACCATTCCCGATCGCCACAGACTGGATCAAACTCTTCATCGAGAAAAACGAATCGTTCTCACTAGAAACCATCTCACACAAAGACTACGAGACTATATTCCATGCCTCCAGACAGCAATTCACCTCCATGATCGGCACGGATGATCCTGACCTTAGCGGCTTTGGTGCCGCTGGAGGGAAAATGATCTCATGGCATGGTCTTGCTGATCAACTCATCTTCCCTAATGGCACAGCGAATTACTATGATCGCGTAGCGCAATCAGATCCGGGAGTTAGTCAGTACTTTAGATATTTTGAGGCGCCTGGGGTAGGGCATTGCGGTGGTGGAATTGGGCCAGCTCCTACGACAGCGTTGGACTCATTGGTAGATTGGGTTGAGAAGGGGCAAGCACCAGTGACATTGGATGCAGCGAGTTTTCCAATTAATGGAATCTCACGAAAACAGAGGCTGTGCCCTTATCCACTTGTTTCCGCTTATGTCAGTGGGGATCCCTTGAATGCAGATTCCTATCATTGTGCGACCTCATTTGGAAAGAAAGATAGTTGTCTATAGTCAGAAGGCTCGAGGATTGCGGGAAAGAGGAGAGTCTAGTCAACCGCTAATAAAGATTTATTGAGCTTCCTTTTAGCTTTGAATATACTCAATTTTTAGAAGCTGGGCTCCGATGCTTACACTTATATCGCTATCTCGGCTTTCTAATTCTAATGATGATGCCAGATACGCTGTTTGTTAATCTCGCTGTACCTTCCGTACTTCGTAGGAGGAGAAATGGACCCTCGCTTAATCGGTTCATGTATCTAGCTGTGGGGTTGGTGATTCGACCTTAAAATCAGTTACACATCCGCTCATTATTTTCCCCTTTTTTGAAACAGACCAAATTCCTCAAAGCGAATATAAACAGACATCCACAGTCCTTCCAATACTTGAAAATTCCCACCTCACATCCTTGTCGAAATACTTCTTCACAGATTATGTTTCAACACAGATACACCACATCATGACGTCCCAGAAAAGTCGAAAGTTCTTCACATCTGCCTTTGATTTTCTCTTCCCAAACACCGGCGTCCCGTCCTCATGGCCGGAGTCCTATGTACGTACATCTACCAATCTCTCTCAAAGTCATCTTGTCAGAATCATCGCGGAAGGGACGAATTGCACCACCTGCAACAGGTGCTGTATTTTCGGAGTTACCGTACATTCTTAGCGCTAACCTGTCCCAACACAATATCAATACTCATCGGATTTCGTCTAAACGACCCGTATATTGAAAGTGAAGTAATGTATTTATTGAAGGAGAAGGATTGGAGAGTGCTTTGCAGAGAGGCTAAGCAGAAAAAGATAGAAGAGATTTAAGAGAAGAAACATTTAGCTACTTGTTACAAGGTGACGATAGCATCTTGTCTTCGCTGACATTGTAATGATTTCAGTACATATTACATACCGAGTAGAACCTATTCACCTTGCGGTGAATGATGTAGTCTTCTGGTTCCGACGACTTAGCTGTTATGAGCTCTACTTCAGCCATCGTCACACTATTGCGCCGAAGATGGGTGAACAGCTCCTGATCCTCTTGTAATCTCTACTTGCCTTGGAAGTGGAACTGGTGGAGTCCATTTCGAGACCTCTATTCTATCGAACGAGCAGGTACTATTCATGCCACTATTTCCAGACTGTGTCCCCTACACCAGATAGGCTAGCTGACAATCTGCGGTCCATTTCTGGATGCCCATAACCGACCCTTCGTAACATGCTTTTACACTTTCACAAAGAGGAAGAAAAAATTGAAAACAAAACAGAACCGCATGTACTGCCAGTTATTGACGAAACTGCACGCCCCTTGCTATGACCATATCATTACCCACATGAACTCAGTCTCCTGCTAGTCTTCGCATAGTCCCACAGGTTACTCCGAGCCCTAACAATACAGCATATCCCATCAACGACTCAAATATCATCCCTTAACAGTGCAAATGTGAACACAAGCAGTTCCCTGGCTACTAAGCTGGTTGGCAACAACGCACTTCTCCCCACCATGAACACGCCACACACCACCCTCTCCAATCGAGAAATTCGTCTTCCCCAGAGAAACCTTGACACGTCCTTTCGCAACGGAGCAAATCTTGATGGTGTCTTTGTCAGTCGAAATCGGGAGTTCTTGGTCGGTGCCGGAGACGATGTTAAGGATTTGGAATTTGGTGCCGCTGATGCTGATGCCGAGAGGTCGGGCTTGGAGGTAGGTGGAGGAAAATGCGATGTCTAGGCATGTGTTAGCGTTTTGACAGGGAAGAAGATAATTAAAGAGGTGAGAAGGGAACTCACTCTCTTCCATCTCCTCATCATCCGCAGAGCCATCCGTGTCGACCCTGGCTCTGACACGGCCGGAAGACTTCTCCCAATCTTCAGCTTCGCCTTGAATACGTCGTTGCCGGTGGGACTTCGATTTCGACTTCGTTGGCGTGACGTCCAGTGTTGAGGAATTGATGCTATTTGGGAAACTGGCAGCTATTGGGAGTGTGGTTTTGGCGGGTGGTAGGATCTTCTTTGTGCTGGTGAATGGATCGGCGTGGGAGAAAACGCCTTCGATGACACTTGCAGAGGCAGTTTCCTTTAGTGCAGTGATCGTCTGTGAGAGGGTGGCGCTCTGTTGACTGCCCTCGGTTCCTGGCTCCGGTTTAGTATTGGGTTTGGTACGGCTCACTTCCTTGGTATCAGCGCCCTTCTTTTTCTTTGATGTTCTCCTCTCCACACCATTCTCCTTGGCAGTTGGTAAGGTTCTGGTAGACGAGAATTTCCGAACTGGTGGCGGAATCGGCGATCCCTTGTGTACCGAAGAAACACGCTTGGGAGCTAGAGCTGGAGCTTGTGCTTTGAAAGCCTTGTCTCGGATCGGCTTCTGGGTATTGGGAAGAATCGGAGCTGCAATGGCAGACCTACCAATGTCAACTAATGACTGAGGGTAATCTGCAATCGAACTCATTGGAGAAGGTGGTGATGGTTGAGCCAACATGCCAGCCACGAGAGCCTCGTAGATTCCATGACCGGAAGAATCACTGCGAGTGCGGGAGCGCGTGATGGTATCGAGTAGGGCGGCTTGTCTGGCTTTCTCGGGACTGGGAGGAGCTGATCCGTTGAGTGAGTTATCCTGACCAGCATGTTGATCGTTTGAGGCGATCTTCTTTGAGTTGGCGTTGTCGATACTGACGCTCTGCTCGGTTTCTGGCTCCTCGAAAGCCGGAATGGAGCTCAGTGGCTGGGATGAGTTCGGCGAGGATTTATCGATCTTCCGCTTCTTGTGTTTCTTATTTTTCTTGTCCGCCCTTTCCTTCTTGATTTTCCGAGGTGCATCTTCAATGACAATGACTTTGCTGAGATCCGCCGTTTCATTGGTATCCTCCTCGCTCTCATTCTCATTGTCCATGCCAGACTTAGTAATCTTGCGCTTCTTGGGTCGAACATGGGTGACCGCCTGATCCTCATCCTCAAATTTGGATTTCGTTGCGAGAAAGACATGGCTTGGCTCAACAATGTCTGAAACCTCAAGTCCATTCTTGGAATCAAGGTTATGCAGTATCTTCATCCGCCGGGCTATCTTCTCCTCCAGTATCTTGACATCATCCTCGGAGGCAGTATCCAAAAATTCTGTTGATCGAAGCTTCTCTCCTAGATTTTTGATCTTCTTAGCAAGGATTGCGGCTTGCGCTCTTCGGGAATTCTCTTTTGCCTGTAAGGTCTGGACCGTCAATCTTTAGTAATATGGAAACTCTTTGGATGCTTGCAAATTGATGACAGATAGAACATTGGTTCTGTGGAATGTTCTATACTTCAAGCCATGATAGGGTAAGTACTCACTTTTCTTTTGCTTACGCCGCCACCCTTATCACCCATTCCACCCCCTCTCAAATGAAGACCACCCATCGAAGGAGTGTGACCCATCATGTCATCATCTCTCTCCTTAACCTCAGCATCATCTACGATGCGTCAGTCAAGCCCCCAACTTAAGCCTCTATCCCACACCCTCCTGGCCCCTGGTCCCTTCAAGAAAAGGCAATGACTCACCAAAACGCTTGTTACTCTCCATGATAGCTTTGATCGTAGCGGATCGATATTGCGCAGCCGCGTTGTTATGCTGATGTTGTTGTCGAAGCCGATCTTGAGGTCGATGTTTTGGTTTGGCCAAGTCTGGCTTAGCCGTGCGAAGATTAAGTGACACGCGCAGCGAAAGGTGAAGTTGTCTCTCGGTGCTGGCGTTACATTTAGCGAGATGGCCGCGAGACTGCAGCGACGTATTGCCGACAAGTACGTAGAGCTACCAAACTTCTTTTGGGAGTGGAAATGCCGAGCATCATATTGTACTAGCTGGTACTTGAAGTCCTGAAGGGAATTCGTGACTTTGGGTTTATGGCGCTTAGTCATTAGCGTCGTAGTGACTTGAATTTTGAGTGTGGTCTTTTATATCGAGTGAATACAACGAATAGGAACACCAAATTGCTTGCCCTAGCTACTGTAACTTGTACGAGATCAATGCTTTCGTATGGCAGAGGCGTAATGCGAAGTGGATGAAAAGCCATGAGAGATTTTGGAATGTAAAATGCAAGGTCGCAGAGATAGTGTGGATATTGAATATTCCCCTGAAGTAGGTAGACAGACTGCTGGTTGGTGATCTAGGAAATAGCTTTGCTTTCTTTTCGGGATCCTGTAGAGTGTAGATACAATAGCCGTTCAGTATAAATGCAATGATGTGTTGTATATTCTTCACTTGTAAGAGACTGGAACACGAACAGGGCTAGAGTCTCCGCTGACCCAAAGAATCAATATAGTAGTGCAATATGTGACCTTCATTTGGCAAGACTGGAAAGAAAGCCAAAGAAGTCACTGTACAGGCCCGGTTGAGATCCCCCATCAAAACACACAGAACCATATGCAGAAGAAAAGATGCAATTCAGCACAGAGGAAATCGTATTCATCCCATCGTCAAACGCCAGATCCGTTAATCATCCCACATCCAGTTCATTTCATGTACACAAGCAAGCCTACTTGGCACTCCCATTCATATTATCATCACCATCATCATCCAGTTCATCCAATTCCTCCGGGTGACCCAGTAGATTCGCAACGTTCTTCATCTCGTAGTGCTTCTTGCGCATCTCCTCGAACTTCCGGTGCTTCTCCTGCTCCTCGGCACTCAATCCTACGTGCTCTTCCCCTCTGACATGAACAGCCTTCTTATGTCCATGCTCGTCCGTGTCATGATGCTGCTCGGGGACATCCTCCTCGGGCTCGCCCAGACTCAATCCAGGAATGTCGTCCTCCTTCGCCTTGGCAGCCTTGCCAGGACTGATACCCGCTCTCGCCTTATCCAGCTCATCAACCATAATTTCGTCGGTATCAATCATACGGAGCTCTTCTTCGTCCTCAGCAGGGTCGTATTGCTTGGCATACGGCGTCTTCGGCTCATCAATCTTCATAGTCGAGTTCTTCTCCTGCTCGGTGAGATACAGATTCGCCTCGTCCCATTTCAACCGCATATTCTGTTCTTCGGCGCTCTGCGAAAGTGAACCGTGGCTCGACTGACGACGGGATCCTGGCGGCCGAGCAGCGGATGAGGAGCGTCTGTGGCCGGCATTCTGGAGGGTGTTTTGTAGAGTGATGTCTTTGTCGGAGGTGTCGCGCTCGATTGCTGGGCGCTCGATTGGTGGTGGAGGAGACTGAGGGGAGAATGCTGCTTGTTGGGGAGGAGATCGGTGGAAGGAGTTCTTGAGGATTCCTGGTAAGATGTCACATTAGCTTATGATGCTATTGACGGAGGGTCGTTTGCGCCGCATGTTGCTTACCCTTTGGTCGCTTGCTGGACGGGCTGGGTGGAGAGTGCACCCTGGGGGGTTCTTCGGCGGACATTGTGATAGTCATCGAGAGGGATTGTTTGTGATTTATTGCGTGGCGAAGAAGGTTGCAGAGTTGGAGTTGGGATTTATCTTTGACTGACGATTACTGCTGTTCGGTACGGTGCGATGCGGTACTGTTGCGGATGCCCTCGATATGCCTCACCTCACCAAAGCGGATGTCACGATATGACGGGGAGCGGAGATGTTCGAAGTCTGAGTAGATTATCTCGTGTTCTGGTATCAGGTTCGTGGCTTTGTCTTGTGATAGTGATCGTGATCGTGATCGTGTCTTGCAAGACAGCTGAAGAATGTATGAGAATGTCTCTCTTTGGATTGTCATGTGCGTATGAAGAGGAGGCTAGGGGGGGGGGGGGTTCAGAGTGGTGTGGTGTGGTGTGAGGCTTGAAGGAATGTACTCAGCGCTCGAGGCTGCCCCACGTCATGCGTATTATTCAGCAGAATATTGAGGAATCAAATCGCATAGCCTTGAATTCAATTGAAGATCAAGCAATCAATCAATCAATCAATGTCTCTCCATGAGACCGACAGATACAACTCTATCTTCACTTATAAGTTCGTCCTACATCCTACATCCTCGGCCAGCTGGAGCTGCATGGCGACGTCGTGTGCCTTGCCTGCCGTTACTTCGTATCTCCCTAGTTTTTGAACTACCCCGCGCTTGCCCGCGAGAATCTGACAGCAACCACACACGTCCCGCCGCATGCATAAACGCACGTCATGTCGCAGGAAGTTCAACCATCGAATGCCTTCCATTGGTTTCTCCAAAACAGTTTCCTGTCTACTTCTACCTCCATACTTTGGGCTGAATAACGACCGTCGACGTCATGCACAACTAACATCGAGCGTGGGGTAGCGTTGAACAGCCGAAGAAGCTACTACCATGAAGGTCGTTCAATGGTTCCTGGTCTCCGGAGGTCAACTCCTGGGGGACCAGTGATATGATCTGGCTCCATATTTCTAGGTGGGTATGGGTATCTATTTTTCATTAGGTTGTGAGGGTGAGTATCACTAGTATACATGGTTTCTTGTTTAACTCCTACCCGGTGGCCCTCTCCATTTGGCCATCTAGTACCGCTCAAGCAAACAACTTTCCGAGTCCGTCCAAATTTCCTAGTCCTGAGGAAATATCGCCAAGGCTCAATCGTCTAAATGCTTTCGGCGTTACAGGTTCCACTCGCTCGGATCCAGCTGGATGTGCTGTCCCAGGGCGAATCTTGGCCACTGGTTTTGATGGCGATAGAGATACTGTAACCGGCCTCTTCTTCTCCCGATACCTCGCTTTCGAGTCAACTCGTGTCGGTGGTGGGGATAAACGCTCAAAATTTCCTGGCTGCCTCTTCTCAAATGTGCTAGGGTGTTGGTTCCTCTTGCTCTGTGAGCGGCTCACATATTCGACTTCGATCTTTCTCACATATTCTTCCAGCTTTTCTTCATAGTCGAAACTTGGCCGGTCGTTGGCATATGCACCTGGCACTTTTATGTCGCTCGTTTTCCTTCTTGTCAGAGGCGGCCTACTTCGAGGCAAGGGTGGTAGGTTCTTTCTCGGTCCTCGGATTACGAAGTTCTCAGATGTGCTGAAGGATGGCCTTCTTTGAATACTCTGAATATCTGCAACAGGGACTAGTTGCGATATTGACGATGTCCTTGAGGAGTTCCACCCATGCGGTGGTGGGATGTTAGGAGGACAATATCTCAGTTCTGGGCGAACCAGAATATGTGGATAATCAGCAGATCTGCAGGGCGTCAGTTTGGAAATCGAGTCATGGCAGCATACATACCTAATAGACGAGAGTGGAGACCTCCTCGACAGGTTACTGATGCTGCTACTCGGAGTGACGGTCCTGCTCCTTTGTCTTTGATGTACTGGACGCCGTGTTACTACTGCCCTCCTCGGCATTGAGAGATGCGAACTTCGATCGGATGTGCTCATATTTTCTGAAGCCCCTGAAGAGGTCTCGTATGACAGCGAGACCGCTGAATCAAAAGTCGATGCACTTTTCTTCTCCAAATCACCCTCTTTTGCAAGATGGATCCATTCCTCTCCCCAACTTCTCGAGCCCGGCCTATTCCGCCGCGACATTGACAGCAACGGTGTCAAAGGACGTTCTGGAGCTTCACTGATCTCTGAAGGTGTCTGAGGCAAAGGCTTTCGCTCTATGCTTGATTTTTGAGCCATGGCTTGCTGAGGCTTTTCCCCTTCAATTATGGGCCCTGCGTCAAATGATGATGCTCGCGACACACTGCGGTCTAGTATATCATCTCCAAACGGGCTGCCTCGAAAGCTAATCTTCCGTGGATCCAACGCATCAGGGATCTCAAATGGATATTTGCAGGATTCGAGGGCGGTCAGAACTATTCCTGTGGCAAAGCTACCGCTGTTAGCATAAGCAGACTCAAGTCTTGGAGCCTTAAACTCACAAACCAACAATCGAAGCTACTACATCCGCAATCTGTAGCTTGCACACCTGAGATCTGGCCATACAACTTTTCGGCTTGGACACCACTGCACACGCCGTAAAGAATACTACCAACCAAAAAACCAGCGCAAGGCGAGCCAATATAAAACAAGCAGCATGAAGCTTCAACTCCGGCGGCCTGACTATCCCAACTGGGTCGTTATATTTTGCAGCGACTGCATGGACGAGGACGTAGATGATTGATATTGAAGACTGTTCCAGATCAGCAAAACTGCAAGCATTCGCTCACACAAGCAACTCACAGCGATCAAAGCCAGTGCCTGGACAGCATTCGTACTCTTCGACCTCTCCACACCAGATAGCACGGCCGCCGCAACACCTAAGCACACCAAGCTCACCGCAGCCAACACACCCACAGTCGCAAGCACAATTCCGGGCCTCAGAATCCTCGCCGTCCTCGACGGCCTCACAAAGCTCGCAGGCAGCGCCGGGTTCAACTGCGGATAAGGGCTCATTCTCAACGCTCTTCATTCGGCTTCTGCGCTCTCTGCCTCTTGTCGCGATGTCGTTGAAAAAGAGTGGATTTTGCGATCTGATCGACGGTCCAGAACGATGATGTGGTCGTGAGCAAAGACAATCCGTTCTGTTTTGCTGCCCGTCTCAGACAACCTTTTTGCCTGTTCAATCTCAAACGCGAAGGGTGCGAGGGAGACTTAAGCTCTTGCGCATCGATATAACCACCAGGTTGAAAATGAATAACGAACTCGTCTTCAAGAAACAGATAATCAATTGGAATTGATGATGTGTGAGCTGACGTGGTGGTGTTGGAGAACTCGGTGGTTCCGGTGTGGTGACTGGTATCGAAACAAAACAAAGCGAAGGTTGGATAGGATGTTGAGGAAACAGCAAGCATTTGAAAGAAGCCTTCGCAGAAGGCTGGAAAGAAGAATTGAATGTTTGAAGATAGAAAGACAGAAAAATTGACAAGAGGCTGGAAATTCCCACGCCATGGAAAATCGCGACTCACGATTGAAAATTGGAGGTCGCGCATTCTCGTGTGTGGCTACCCACATCTGCATTCCTCAACGCGGCTGGTACATCTCACCTCTGCACTCTCCATCAACCTCGCGCATGAAGGCTCATTACCATGCACGTGGTACAGTGGAACAATACTCACCACACTATTCCATTCCTCGTGGCAGTACGGTAGTGGTTTTCCCGGGATGGAGGGGCGTGGTGTTGTTGGGGAGGGCCGTTTGTGGTAGAAACATCGAGGGAACGCTCGGGTTGAGGTTAAAGTGCCCGTGTCTCGCATGCTTGGCCACCCCTGAAATTTCATGTTGATTCAGCCGCATCAAGTGATGGATGACTGACTACACTTTAGAGTGTGCGGTCGGGAGGGGGATTTCCCGGTCGTGGGTCCATGATTGATTTTTTGTTGGGTGTTAATCTGTTTATTTCAATGCTGCTGCTGATTGTCGACGTGGCGCCTTCTCTCCAATCGCGATGCACAATATTGTTTAACTTGCGAAGTATGACAAGGCTGAATTGATTTGAAGATGTAATGCATGCTGCTGCGTCTCCCTTTATTACTGTACTCGTAAATCTCAGCATTTCTTTGGAGATCTCGCACATGTTTCGTGGTTGACCGCCCTTACTGCCTCGTCAATTATCAATTTCCCTTTGTTACTTTTCGAACTCCTTCTTTCTATCCACTACCACCTCTGAATGCCACTGTTTCACAAACACTCTCCCCATAGCTGCTGCACCTGCTTTGGCTTCTTTCTCAGCCTCATATATGGCGATCGCGACAGCTTTTTGCAGTGCTAACAACAAAAATGGAAGTCGAAGTTGATTGCATTTGATCGTTGGCCGCGATGAAATATGGCAGAAAATACCGATCCGAATATCACGGCCATGCCACGCCACGTCCTTTGTGCTGTTTTTATCACCAACGCTGTTCACCTTTTCGGATGTTCGATAAGTCTAGCTCCAAGAAGTTTGGACTGTCGGCCTGTAAGTCATTTCAAAAGTCTACAATTTCACCAAAACGTCATCGAGCTTCGACTGCAAGCGGGGAACTATGTAGACTTTGGCGTTGTGATGCAGGAGTGCGAGAGTGGTTTCGAAGGCGATGCCTGTGGCTCCTCGGCCAGGTCTATGCTAGGAGTGGACAGAACATGAAGCTGGTAAAGTGAAAGTTGCAGATATCCAGTGACAATGAATACCTTCCTACTCAGGTCAGGGATTTGGTCCAGAGAAATTTTTTTTGAAGGGCGTACCATGGCGAAAGTGTTTTGCCAAGTGATGAGGGTGTATCTTGAACGATACATACTCAGCGAGCTCGCAATTTCAAGACATGTATATTTTCAAGACGAGGCTGGGAAGAAATTAATATAGCTTTGTAGATCACAGTTCAATGGACATACACAGAACACAAACACGAGCATGCACTGGCCAATGACAGTCGATTCCGTATTCTCATTTCGGACATCTGGCTTATTCAGACCGCCACAACATAGCCCAAGAGATATGGACGACCGCCAGGTCAGCTTTAGAAAGTACGTCTTTCGAGACCCAAAGAAAACAAAACTAAATGGAATCCAAAAATACTATGATCTCAGAAACTCACACCCCAAAAGCATCCCCTACACCAAACCATCAGATACCCCGCAGAGTCATGATCAAGCGACATATCCGGGGAACCATGTAGCTAGCTCAACGGGCATTTCATCATAGATCGAATGAGGCCATCATTACACAACATGGACCGCTGACTAGCCCAGGTCGAGCCTCAATCGACGTCAGCCTTTGTTTCGTGTCATCCTTTGAGATTTTAACACGCCCTGTGGTAACATTGTGTTGTAAGTTAGATCGGCCGCCGGCGAAAATATTGCAGACGTAGTTCTGAGAACTGGTGTCTGGTTTTGGGTTGTGGGAGAAAGGTGGAGAATTGAGCATGGGGGCTTTCATGGGGGATTGGATGGATGGCGCTATGATTGTGGGATGAACGAGATTGCGAGAAAGGGTTGGTGTGAGTTAGAGGGGGTTGGTCACGTGAGGATTGGATTGGAGTTGGATTGGCATTGAAGGTGAGTGGACCTACGCGATGTTGGGGCCATGAGGAACCGAAAGTAAGATGGAGATATCTATCTTAAAATCAATGATACACTGTATCATCTTAATAGAAGTCTAAATGGCTCTCAGTACCCTACCCTTGACTTGCCACCGAAGACCAATAGTCAAGTACATGAAAGCAGCCCAAATGTCACGCCAATCTTGACAAGACCGACACGTTACATTTCTTCACAAATCAACACTTACGGTAAGAAAATCGATAACGTGATCGAAATTTGTGTGGCTAGCCCTATTTTTTGCCTCAAGCGGTGATAGCTTTAAGCCCTCTCTTCAGTGTTTTCCTCTGTACTGTCGGAAATAATGATTCCATCTCGAGACGAAATGTTGTACAAGAGAGACTTGGGCTTCATGGCTGATTCAAGGTAATGAGCTGCCTCCAACGCTATTCGGGATTAACAATGAGGGGGGCAGCAAAAGGAAACAAAGCTAGGCATTCTTGACATTGGCGAAAGGTGGGAGTGTACAAGGGAAAAGGCGGCATACGCTCGTTGACTGAATCTCTTATGCCGGGCTCAATTAGCGGACTCAGAAGAAGGGGTAATCAAATTTTACGGCTTCATCGGATGACTTGCTGGCGATTGTGACCCTAACCTCTAATGCTAGCAGCGTGACATAAATAATCCGCAAATCAGTCGGACGCAAATCAGCAACTCACGCTAATGCCAGAACCAAATTCCTCGAAACTGCCAGATCCTCATCCGGAACTCATGATTGACGAGACTCCACTCATCCTCCTCCCATTCCTCGCAAACTCCCTGTCCCCATCCGATAGGGCGACAGTAGCAGCAGCCGTCTTAACAGCCTCCTCATCAACAGTCCTACCCAACCAATTCTCGACACTCGCGCCACCCCTCAAATCCTGCCAGTCGCTTTCATGAAATGCATCATCCCTCTTCCGTATCGCGTACGCAAATGTCCCTCGACTGTGCCGCTTCGCTTTGATGGTCTTCAGCTTGACTTCCTCTAGCCCCGTTTTCGCTTTTCTCGAAAGCGCTTTCTTGATATGTGGTATGAATGCTGATTTGTGGGACTGCATGGACTGGCGTCGTGATTTGATCGTTTTGATGTCGCCGTCGTCGGGCGAGGGAGTTTTGGATAACGTGCTGGAAAAGGCAGAGGCTAGGCCGGGAAACACTTTACGGATGAAGGGTTTAAGGCAGGGTGCTGAGGTGCAGAATAGTCCGGTGCTGACTTCGACTGAGACCCAGATTCCGACGTTTACTCGCTCCCCTGGCTACGTCGTAAGCCATTGAAGGCGTGAGCAATGGGCAGGAGACTTACAGGAAAGGTCACTGCTGTTGATGTATTTCAGAATTGACACGCACCGAAAGATCGCGGCGAGGATGACGAGGAATCCCATTCCAACAACAGTGTAGATATAAATCTTTTGCTGGCGCGGTATCTTGAGGGGTACTGGACCAGCGTCAGCATGCTTTTCTATCAAGTTTCCGCTGAAATGCATACTAATCTTGGGGATAACGTAAACCATGAGTGCAAGGTCGATAGCGATATTGCAAGACGTGTTCGCAATGAAGCTTGGTGCGAAGGGAATACAGTTCTTTTTCCCCAGTGACCATACGTCCGATACTGGCGAGCACGAGAAGATGATAGTAAACTCCATCGCGATGGCCAATGCTGCAATAATTGCAAGAAGAATATAGATGAACCACTTGCTGAATTTATCATGGAAGATTCTCAGATAGAATGCGCATATTCCGAGCTTCGTAGTACAAATGACGAATTGAAAGACTAGGCGGTTGGCAAAGCCCAACTTCTTCATCGATATAATATCGGCAGAAGCAAGAACGTCCTGGTGATGACCGCCTCCGAATTCTACAAAGAGGCACTGTATGACTGCAATGAAAATGCTACCGATCTGACGCTGGATTAGTTCTGGTCAAATGCAGCGATGAATCTCCTACCCATGAGATCGTTATTAATGTGTCATCAATACCCCAGCTGCCCGAAAGAAATTTCCTCGAGTACAACCTTGCGAGGACAAAAATCGACGATATTACATGGGGAACAATCGACCCTGCTAGAAGACTTGCAACCCTTGATTCGGAGGGGTTTTCAACATTCTGGTCCATGTATTAGCATCTGCTGGGACGGTGTTTCTATTTGGAGCCATGTGGGGAGATTTTTCCTCCTTGTGAACCAGAATGTGATGGCGCTTGAACTCACAGATGCCATGGCAGCAGTCCTGCCCCAGATTTTGTTTTCATGTCAGAAAAGAAGAAGTCACTTCATGGGGTAGAAGGCGGAGAAAATGTACCACGTATTGAGTTCTGGAAGGGGCTCGCACGGCCTTGGTACTAGTGTAGCCTGATGGGACATGTTTCGTTGCAGAAACGGACAAATCACAAGCGACAAATAGCCTCTTGGTAGCTTTGGAAGATGTGATGACTGTGTCAGGGACCGACTTGGCAGGTTGAGACACAATATTTCCATCCATTGATTAACGACTCAGTGTCCGATGATTCGATCGCTTGCCGGCAATGACCCGGCAGTGAGATTCTGCGCTGCGCCAAGGTCCATAAACTCCCCAGATCTACCGGACATTGCCGCAGATACGCAACACAAGGCTTGGCGGGACGAACTTTATTTCGAGAGCGATCAAGACGAGCGTCTTGTCTCAATTGATTCTTGGCTCCTTCGTGATATATTGGATTGCTGCCGGCAGCTATTCTCAGCAACGATGCAATTCCCAAACTGCAAGTCCATTCAAAGCCGCTGATTGGTCTTTGACGATAGCTAATGGATGGCATACTATGTACTGTTTGTATTGAATTTCCGCAACCAATCAGATGTGTCGAGGTCCAATCAAAGAGTTTTCGTGCTCAGATACTCTGAGCCAGTCATGCGCCGATATCCCCCTGCTTGAGCGAGCCAGCTCATCCGAACTGACCTCGTTGTGCAACATAAACGAGGACGTTTTGTCATGTTGAATACTTGAAGATTCCAGGAGCGATACAATCGGCCACGGACCAGTCCTCTGGTAGGCAACCTTGATATAAAGTCATCAAATACTCGGCGTTGCAGCTGCACAACTGAATTCCTTGCAGCTGAATCCGGTAGCCATTTCCATCCCCGATCCACGCTTCCTTCTCCTTCTCGTACATCGCCCCAGGCACACTCCATCTTGTCAATTCGATAAATGTTGCACTTCCAGGCGTACAAACTTCACATCCTTGGATATCCAGAATGCAGTAGGCCCAGACGACCATTGCAGCCACACAAGCCGCTAAATGGGCGACGGGATCAAGTGTCCTGATCGAAAGACCCAAGCTTGCATCATGATGGGCGATGTTTTGGTGTGCGACCAGGATATCAACCGCATGGCAGAGACACCATCGTGCGGACGGTCTAAGTCCCCACGCCTTTATCTCGGCCTGCCTCTGCTTTCTGGCTTGATGATGAATTGAAGAAGCCTCCTCAATAGGACCCAGTCGTCGATCCTTTGCCAGATTCGTGATGTTTCTGATCTCTGCAAATATCTGGAGGCTGAAGAGATGATAGAGCATCTTTGTGTCGAATAAAAGGCTCTTCACCCGCGCGATCACGATATTTTGCCATCCCGGCTGTAACGTATGTCAGTATAATGGACAAATCAGTATTATTTACCACCGCCAGAGACTTGCAGCAGGTTCTGTTAGAATGTTTAACCTAGGATAGGTGTCCCGAATTTCGTGGAAACATGCTCACCTGGGAGGTGTCTTCATATCCGAAGTAGTAGCGGATAGGTAGATGCTTCTCGATTCCAAATTCGCCATTCTCAGGAAACTGGCTAAACATGTTGTTCAGTCTGGCTTTCAAATTGTCTAACTGTCTCCTGAGGGAATCTTGTTGCAATCCTAGTGTAACGGGGCATTCAGACATACACGCCTTCCATATCGCAGTCTGCATGGCACAGATACATGTCTGGACATCTTCTATCAACATCGGCTGCTCGATTCCTGCAACTGGTTCAAGTGCACTATCGGTGATCATCTTGTACATGGAATTTTGACTGCGATATAACGGCTCGTTCGCTTGGCGTTCTTCCCCTGTACCAAATCAGCCATATCCTCTCAGAAAGAATGCTTCCCCAAAGCTGTGCAAATTCAGGTGCTGGAGCACTGTAATTGGCACATACAGATATGCAGTCCGTCAGCATTGTATAGACCAAAAGTCGATGGCAGTGGATGGTGAAGCTCCTCCAGGAGTGTTGAAGAGGGCTGCAATCGAAGTACGCTCAAATAAGCATCTATCTTGAAAAGATATGCTGCCAACCTGAACACGTTAGATACTGATATACTTCTCCTGGAATTTGTTTACCTTTGCCGGGAGCCTAATTTGACTAATCGCATAGGAACAAAATAGCCAGGCTTCTCCTAAATGTCATTACATTAGTGACCATGTCCCTGGTTGCATGATCTAAGAATACGTTGGGAAATTTCCAACGCTGAATGGAAGACAGGAAAGTCTCTGAACTTGGCAGACACTACTCACATCGGCCCATGCCGTCTCTTTATTAAAGAATCCCACTTCTCGGAGCCCAGTGACCAAAATGTTCCGAAGCATTATGGCGCCTGATATCGCATTGTCATTCTAAAATGAAGTGAGCTTCTATGTCTTTGAAGTGACTGGAGTTGATACATACACCATAATACAACGCGAATATGATATTGAGAAGGGCAGATTGACAAAATGCAAGTGACAAAGATTGGTCAAGCCTATCTTGGGAGGTTATTTTGCACTTTCAGAGGTCAGAAGCGTCACTTCCCCAGAATAAGGTTCACTTACAAGCCGAGGAAGAAGTTGTTCTACCAGAGCTTCATGCCTACTCAGACGATTAGTACATGATTTCCTCGATCTAGGGGCGTGTCGAATGCATTTGTTGACACCAAATATGCTGCTCTGACTTCGCGCGTCGGGCATCGTATCGCGGATCATGACTAGACGAAGCTTACCCTACTAAACATATCAACAAGAGTCCTGCTAGGGGTTTGCCATATTCCGGTAGGATTGGAGTTCTCGAGCGCTTTGGATGATTGACTTACACGTGATTGCAAACGCTTTCGATTCGTAACTTCCCAGTAACCAAGCCCCAATCATCTTCGCAGACGACACCACAAGCGTATTCTCACCCTCGGCTTCAAATGAAGGGCGATGCACAATTGGCCAGCGATGATGGAAATATGTGAAATATATGTCGAGATACTCTGCAGAAATTGGATCTGGGTTATCGATCGCTTTCGGACCCTGGTCTGGAAGTACCTTCAAAGACAACCAATCAACCAGTCCTGTGGGACCATGCAACTTGAACACTTCGGAGACCTTGCGGAATTCGGTTGTCTGTGGGAGCTGAGCCGTGGTTGGAGGTAGGACTGCCGCACCCTCGATAGCCATGATTGAATCGCCATCTATTTCCACTGACTCCGTCTGCCGTGAATCCGGGGTATCGTGCTGCCGGGGCTCGGTTTTTTCGTCCGTTGCTTGATCTTCTAGGCGATATTTACACTCGATACCTTTCTTCACACAGGTTGAACAAATTTCATTGCCATCGCACTTTATTTTACCAGCTCGACATGCAAGGCAAGCCCTTTTGCTGCGTCCAGATGGGGCTGGTTTGAAAACCTCTCCATGTCGGGCCAGATGTCGTTGAAGAGAATCACTATCTTAGAATTAGTGTGTTTGTCATTAAAACATTAAGCCTATCATAACACACGGGTCGCCTGTAGCACTAAAATGAAAAATCATGCTCTAGAACTATTCGGGCTCCTTAAGACTGTTGTTTCGAAAGGGGATCAACGCGTCACATAAACTTCTGAACAGAAACAGATTCGATGCAAGGACCGCAAGCAAGTACTGAGATCATACTTTCTGTTGAATTCCCTCCCACAAACCTTGCAAGTCAAGATGTTCTCCGGATCATGCGTCTTTTCATGGCGGGACAGATGCTCTTTTCGAGAGAAAGACTTCCCGCATCCCTCAATGGAGCACATATGCTGACGAGATTCCATCGCGCCTCGCCGGAGGCAGTTAAACTCCGTCCTTAAAGTCGAAAGTATCTTCGGCAGTTGACACAATCTGGCTGGCTAGGATCTCTTCCGGAATGCATGCACTCATGTGCGCTGGGAGTAGGTGTGGGACCGATGAACAATTTTTGGGGAGGGAGCCGTGGGCGTCGGGCTTGCGTGGGATGAGTACTGCAGCATTGACGTCTGTCGACTTATGGCATCAGGCCAATTGATTTGACAAACATACGTATTAAAACTCTGTCTCCAGGGGATTCAACGGAGATAAAGAGCGCACTAATGAGCGGGTGCTGCGAATTGAAGGAGGAGGGTTTGATCGTGATGGTGTTGGTGTTGGTGTTGATGTCAAGTCTTCAGCTGCTTGAAGGGGAGCCGGTGGGATCCGAGGAAAGTTTGAACTGGGCCATTTCTGAGTAAGCCAACAAGACTGACAAACTAAGAGGAGAGTTTGGCGGCTGGCTTAAATCTGGCCAATGGGAAGTGGCCAATTCGTGCCATCTCGCTTGATCCACCAATCACATTACTCTGCATTAACTCGGAGCAGAGTCTTCTCCTAGGTATCAGCTCGGGCCAGGATTGACTTTTCCCTTACGTCCAGATTGAGACATGCTTTGTATGTTTCAACATGTGGGAGGTATCCGCCTCACACATCTACAAATACCTATGCATTACGTGACTTTCGGTGGGATGCTTCCATAATCCTGGGCCGGGAACCCACACGACGACGGAGTGATGGAGGTCCGCAGATAAAATGACGCCTCAAATCAAGTCAAACGACTATATGAAGGTACAGTCCTCTACACAAATCCTTCTTTTTATCACAACACAATCATCTGTCAAATTCATCCAATCGATTTCCAAATTCACAGTCTGTTGTATTCAGTAACATCGCAACTATCCGATACTCCTAAGTTCAGCGAGCGCTACATTAATGTCTTCCATCAAGAACGTCGCAGTCGTTGGCGTAAGTATTTGATTTGAGCGACTTCCGGAAACGCGTGCTAATTTTGGCTAGGCCTCCGGTAACCTCGGAGCTCCCGTACTAAAGGCCATCCTGGACTCTGGCAAATTCAACGTCACCGTCATTACTCGTCCAGTGTCCAAATCGACATTTCCATCCGAGGTCAAGGTCATCAAAGCAGACTACACGTCCGTCGACTCTCTTACCTCAGCGCTGAAAGGTCAAGATGCTGTCGTCTCGACGGTCGGAACCGATGGCTTCCAAGGCCAGGCCATCCTCATCGATGCAGCTATCGCGGCAGGGGTCAAGCGTATCCTGCCCTCGGAATTTGGTTCGGACTATTCCAATCCTAAGAGTGCAGCCTTGCCAGTCTTTGGCTACAAAGTAGCTATCAGAAAGCATCTCGAGGACAAGATTGCCGCTGGTGCCAATATCACTTACACCTACGTTGTTAACAGTTTGTTCCTGGACTGGGGCATTGATGTTGGCTTTCTTCTGGACCTCAAGTCGGCGGAACCAAAGCTCTATAATGGTGGAGAGTACATCTTCAGCACAACTACCCTTGCCTCAGTCGGGCAGGCTGTTGTCGGCGTCCTAAGTCATCCAGAGGAGACGAAAAACCGAACTGTCTACGTTCAAGATCTGGTCATCTCGCAGAAGAGGGTCCTTGAATTGGCACAAAAGGTTGCACCTGAGAAGAAGTGGACGCCAGTCAATGCCAGCTTGCAGGACTTGGAGAAATGGGCATATGGTAAGTTGGCCGAAGGCGATTACTCAATGCCTGTGATGTTGAGTTTCATTAATGTTGGGATGTTCCAAGACGGGTATGGAAGTCGTTTCGAAAAGCTCGACAATGAGCTTCTCGGGGTCACTGGCAAGACTGAAGCCGATGTGGAGAATATGTTGAGAAAAGTACTGGCTAGTAATTAGATGGATCTCCACATAATTTCGTGGTGTGTATATTCCGTAATAGGCAGCGCTGGCATATCATTCTCGCTGTTTACTTCCAACGATTCCTATATTCAGCTCGTGTCGATGTCTATGTGTACCATCCAGCTCTCAATCTGTATTTCATTTGCTTGGCTCAAATGCTATAAACCTTAGGTGTATCCTGTAATCTCCCTTTCAGTCTCCTTCGTTGATACATATACATATGAGCCAAGAGAGGGGCCGAAATGTAGCGTCTCGGGTGACATCAACTGATTGGATGGTTTCCCCTGGTAAGTGTTTCAACACGTTGGTTCTAACAAGGCTGACGGCCTCGGTTCCAATTATTGACTCCTGGCTAGGAATGATGCAGTACGACATCTCATACCTTCATCCAAGGCACTTCCCCACACTCCGCTTTTTCGATGGAGAGATCGAATGAGGCGGGAAAATATAAAGGCAGGGCAGTTCCAGACTAAGTGCATGACCTGGGAGTACTTTTTTTTTTTTTTTTTTTTTTTCGAAAATCCAGTATGGAATCTACGTCTGGCCAGTATATCACCGCAATACCCTCCCAAAACCACGACATTTACTGGGCTCTCTGCGGAGGAGGTGGCTCAGCATTCGGCCGCGTCACGTGAGTGACCCCAAAAGCCCACCCAGATATGGCATTCTCATTCTCTTTCAGTGCCAGTACATCCACCGTATTCTGGGCGGGAGCTCGAACCTTCTTCAACTGCTTTGTCCCTTTCACAAACGCAGGGCTTTATTCATATTTCTGGGTGTTTCCCGGCGCTGTATCTACATTCTCTATAAACCCGTTCTTCGCGCCGAACCTCACAATCTCCGAAACACAAGCACTGCTCAAACCATGGTTCGACGACCTCGCTTTTCTTGAAATAAACGTCACGACCAAACCAGCCAGCTATCCCAAGTAGCTCACAGCATGGCAAGCTAGTTTCCCACAAGAGGGTGTGGGAGGAAACTCGGGCTCCGCCGATTTAACGTTATTTCCTCGCTCGAACTGGCTCGAACAAACACTTTTAAACGCGACATTCGCTGCTTGGAAAGGTAGTATTGATGCGGGACTGTTCACCATCAACTTCAAGTTCGCCTCTACGCTTGCCGCCGGAGGACATCCAGACAACAGCGTAAATCCCGCTTGGCGCGAAACTGTCGTGCATTCCATCCAGATTGCATCGTGGTCCAGTGGTGCGACTTTCGAGGAAATCAAGTTACAGAGAGATCTTCTGACAAAGAGGCAGAAGGCGTGGATTGAGGTAAGCCCAGGAGCAGGCGCATATCTTGGCGAGAGTGACAGGGAGGAAGTCGCAGCAGAAGTTTTATGGGAGTGATTATGGACGATCGGTGGGTATTAGAATGAGATTGATCCAGAGGATGTGTTTAGGGCGAAGGGGGCTGTGGAAACGGAATTTTCCCTATCCACACAAACGACTGCTCATCCTTCACAACCTTACCTGGTTTCCTCAGTCAGCCATGCGCCAAATTATGCACGACTTGCCAACTCATTGTGCTCTTCAGCTGCAGAGACAGGCCCATCTGGGGGAAGTGTGCCCCCGCTGAAAGCATGCCCTCGTTCTCGATGCAGTGTTTGTGAGACTGTGATAATGGACGTTGCACAGCATCATGTGTTCGAGCAACTCTTTCGGCGGGAAGGATGAAGCGAGAGGAAAGAACAGGCAGGGCATGAATTGGTGTCGGAGCTGCCGAGTGGGTCATCGCTGAATCGTGAACGCTTGAACGAGCAACCTGTGGCGTTTACGGCCTGAACATGCAAAGTACTATCCAGATCTGGATTCGAGAAGTAGTAAGTCTATTGGTATAGCAATCAATGTAAAGAAGTATTCGCATCACACAAAGCGTCTAGATCGGGATCTCGAGGCATCTCGTCTTGTGCCTCTCCCGACGAAAGTCCCCGCCTCCAACTCTCCTACCCCTGGCAGAATGGTACTACCCTCTCGATATGAATTGACACCGATCAAAGCCATGACATTCGACTCTTTCGTCTTTGTAACAAATTCATCTCCAATCTCATGGTCGAGTATGATCTCTTGATCCAGGATCAGCTGGAAATCAGGTTCCGGGAGACCCCGCAGCCTTCGGGTAAAAATGATGACCGCTTCCATGCAGAGAAGAAGAAGGAATGTAATCCCGCCTGACCAAGCCATGCCTGCAAGTCCATCGCTTACTTGAATCCTGTGAAAATGTTAGCTAGATGCCTGTGGGCAGTGGTGGACCGACCTACCCAAGTTGTTCCCACTTGTGATTGACATGACAGTATATCCGTCGAGAGCAGCAACGTCAGCACTGGTGATTTGGTAGTGATTCGTGGGTCAAGATAGAAACTCGAGCGATTTCCGGATGTAAAGAGATAGATTTATGGCATGGAACGTACCGAGCAAGTCCAGCACTGAACAGCATCTCAACCCATCCTGCAACGCTATGGACAACAGAAATCTCATTAGTATCAAAATATGCCACGCTTATATCCTGGAACAAGGCAACGAAGAAGCTGCCGGCTATGCCAAAATTCGGAGCGGACCAATATGGAACCTAGCGCTTTATATGAGCCTGATATCTTGTATGTGCTTGAGAAGTGTCTCACATATCCAGCTGCTGGAGTGATGGCAACCAGCCCAGCGACTGCTCCATTACAAAATCCCACGACAGAAAATTTGCTTGTATCTACATCTCTTCGCGAGGCTGCGATATACTCGAGAAGACTCCCCGTCACAGCACCTGCACAGGCAGCTAAATGGGTTGAAATGCAAGCCGTAACCGCACGCAGATTCGCACCGAGAGCAGAACCGCCATTGAATCCGAACCATCCAATCCAAAGGAAGGCCGTGCCAAGAACAACGTTGATGATGTTATGTGGCTTGTAGGGTCCATTCAAAGCATCCTTGTCGACTTACTGAAGGGGTGGAAGGCGGAAGGTCGACCGTCTCCATTTGAAGAATATGGAGTAAACCGCCGAGGTCGTTGCAGAAACGATATGAACCACTTTTCCGCCAGAAAAGTCGAACACACCGCTTGTTTCCCCTTTCCAATAATTTGACCAACCAACGGGGTTCCATGTCGAATGTGCTATGGGGTCATAGACGAAAGTCGACCATAGGAATATGAAGACAAGGAAATGAAGAGGGCGGCCTTTACGGATCACTGCACTGCTGACTACAGCTGCCCTGCCTTCCGTCAGCCGCAGTTCTCAAGCAATGCACGAGACTTACGTGAAGCAAGCAAACATCCCTTGATAAAAGGCGTATGATAGCTGAGGGATCTTGGTCCCGGCTTTGTTCCCCCATGGAATCGTCAAATCGCCGTGGAAGACTAGACTATCGGCTCCTCCCCATATTCTGCCAGAGCCACTAGAGGTGATTGTATATCCCCATAGAAACCACTGACATGATTTAGCACTGCATTCAACGGAGCCCTGGACGATAGCTCACTTGTACTCCAACCAAAGCTGTCGTCATCATGGAGAGCCACATCATGGAAATTGCAGAACATCTCTCTAAAATTCCAGAATAGAATAGGCCGAGTCCTGGTACCATGAGCAGAACGAGCCAACTCGATACCATCATCCAGGCCAAATCGCCGCCCTGGTAATGATGAGTGAGAAGAACTGTCTAGTCTATAAATAAAAAGCATCAGCTCACCGAATAAAACTCGTTTGGGTTTCTAGTTTTGAAGTCCTCTGCCGAGATGTTCAAACTCGAAGCACTGAAAGCAGTCACCACATCGAATCTATATGTCTGCGACATGATGTAGGAACACGCAAGCAAAGATTCATATCACAAGTGGAATCGAAAGAAACAAAAGAGCTTATAGAGCCAGGCATGGCCCCCACGAGAATGGGTAGGCTGACTGCATCAATGTATGCTGTGTTGCCTTTCAGCCCTTGAGTAAGACAAATCCCCTGGCCTAATCCCAAGTCACCGGTAACACTGTTTCCGGCTTGGTGGGACCCAGCAAAAGAACCTCTGAAGTTCTACAATGTCACAAAAGTGCAACATCGTGAGAGTGACTATATATTGAGACATTACAAGAATCTCGCGCGACAACGTGGGTTGCACTTCGGTGCGATCTTGTATGCGCTCGCCACTTGAGGCTCCAATGTAGTCGGCATCCACGAGAGCTTATACATGCAATGTGACGCTTCAATTGGACCTTTTGTTGCATGCCAGTCGCGTGTTGGCTTGGTGGTGAAACAAATTGTATTCGTAGCACCACAGGTTCCACAGCCGAACTAGGCCTGGCAATACCCTCGAGAAGCCTCAGCAGTCAACCTACCTTTGGAACCAGATCTTAAACGACAACCCCGCGACATGAACTTGGCAAAGGCGAACGATGAACAATGTACAGCATAAGTAAGAGCTTTCGACACGAGGTCCAAATTTACCACGATCTCACTAAGGATGTTAAATGGCGATGGTATGTCAACACGAGCAATATCCACGACTACTCCCGAAAAAAAGGGTCTCAGATCCTCAACGATAGACTGGGACTCTCTCAGTCCTCGAGAACACGCATAGTCCCTAGTGGTGGAGTTACGGAGTGTGCTTTGCGGTCGATCATCAGCATCATCCCCGGAGAGAGCTACGATAAAGTCCCAGAGCTCGCAGTCGAAAGTCGCGACCATGGATTCACACAACTTCTTGACCTCGCAATCGCCTGCTGGGAGTACGAGTGTCCCATCGTCGAGAAATTTGGAGATTTTGCAATCGCAGTCCAGAAGAAATGGACAGCATGCAATACCGCCGATTTTAGCAAAGGTGCAGCAAGATTCGAGAGGAAAAAACCAATTGACTGGATGATCATTGCACTAGTCTTCAATTGGCAGGATATCTTCCAGAGCATGTCTGTACGTGTTATCATAAAGTATGATCCCAAGGGGTTCCCGGTGGAGGATAACGTAAACCTGCCGTTCGATTTCAGAGGTAAAATGCCTCGAAGATTCAAAGTGCACGACTAAATCATTTTCAGATCTGGTGGAGCAGACCCGACAAAAGAAAGCGGCGAAATCCTACAACTGCATAAGAGACGCCTGGATTTCTCTATATGACCCCGAAGGCACGCATGCCATGAGTATGGGCAAGATATATGAGCACTTCCAAGATCCACGGCTTGGCATCGACCTACGCTGCCCAGCTCCCGAAGATCTTCATGAGCAGATCGATGCTGATGGTCTCCACGAATTTGGTACAATCTTGGGAAGACAAGAAGGAAAGTTCACAGAGTCACCACTGCTCGAACTCGACGCTACCAGCCCTCCTTCTAGGACTCGCGGCAGAAGCGGAGGCTTTTCTACCATCGCTCGAATGACGATACATTCAGGCTACGAGAAATCGAAGAAAATAGCAAGGAACAACGGACTTTCAAGGAGCGCGAGCAGCAGTCAAGGGAGTGACAATGGAGACTCCTGGAAAAAAGCACAGTCGTCTCTCGAGTCGAATGTGAAGCACTGGCGGGCGTGCAATCTTGCTGGCATTCCACTCTCCGAGTTTTTTGATCTTCGGAGTAGGCACATACAACAGTCAACGGCTGAGTTGTCCCCAATTGGAAGATATCAAGAATAGCCAGTTTCAACTTTCTGCGAATGGCGTTCCGGTTGCATGAAATCATCATATAGTTATGTAGAAAATGTCTTGGTTCTTGTATTGGCGGTATGACGGAAGCAAATAGAGATAGAAATCCTGGGCCTCTGGTTATGATAATTCAGCGAGAAACTTTCGACCGCATCGAAGCCATATGATCCGTCCGATGATTCATACCAGCTCATAAGCCGACAGCATCAGCAAATATAGTCCTTCCGGCCCACGTCTACCATGATATTAGAAGACTCCGTTGGACATGTTCGTACACGAAATTGAAGGAATCAGGTGGTATCAGAAGAGGGTTTGTCTGGTCTGGATGACCAATTGTGTCTTTCGAACCATGGTTTTGAGAAGTACTGCAATGGCTAGGTCGAGAGGCAGGCAGTCCGCGTCTGGAAATATCGCATTTGAGCCTCCGAAGTCTAGATCAATCAGTCAACCACTTGAAGTAAGGAATGGAGCCTTTATAACTTCTTTATTGTTGGGCTCAAAAAAGAGTTTCGCAATCCGCAGATCCAGTGCTTGCCATATCATGTCAACTCGGATAAAGCAATTCCTTTCATGACAGATTCGGAACTCCGAAACGATGTGTCTCGATCGATGGAATCCATGCAAGACGTTACCATGAACATTAAGATATGCGAAGTAATCTGTGGACAGAAATCGTCGCTGACTAAGCTTTCATCCCCTGATCACCGGTCGCTGAAAGAAGGCAAGTCAGCTGCCGCCTCAAGGATCTTGGTCACCGGTAAATGCTCAGCCTCGGCCAGTGGACTCATCACCACTACGTGGTCATCCTCAGCAGCAGCCTTGAAGTATAAGACTCGGATGATTCCCCTCAATGGAGAACCTCGAAGATATTGAGGATTCTATCCGCAAGATTGTAGCCATGATCCCGCAGGTTGTTGCAGAGAATTCCCCATCAGTCGGTGAATGGCAGCCTAGCGATGAGGAGGTCGAGGCGATATTGAAGCAAAAGCTTGTGATCCTCGAGGAGTTTGTGGCATATAGTAGGGCCAGTCTATCTTGAGAGTATTGTAGCTTTCTGACCTGCTCAGATGGTCGTACCCCACCCGCCGTTAAAGAACGTTGCCATGCGCTGAGGCTGAAAGTTCAATCCCTGGAGGACGATATTTCAAGAGCTGGTAAGTGCTATCAAGCTTCATGGCGGACGATTCTGATTTCGATTCTCAGGAAAATCAGAAGCTGCAGTCGAGTATCTCCGAAACACTCCTGAATCGCATTTCCAAACGGTCGCTCATGATGTATTCAAACGCTGGCTGGAGAGTGAAATTCCAAGATTCACCGGAATACAGGACAAAACAGCGACAAGCCTCTACTCAAGGAAAAGAAAACTTCGGGACTCGGATTATGGATTCCATGTATTCTCTGCTTCCTCGCAAAACTCCTCACCGGACCTGTCTAGTGCTCGGCCGAAGCGCATCCGAACCGATGGGAGCGAGAAACATCCTTGCCTTCGTTGTAGGATACTGAAGAAGAAGGTATGTGATCGTCCAATCGCAAGATGTCTTGCTAAAACGAGCCAGTGCGATTCTCTCGAACAGTGCAGGCATTGTCCGAGCCAGGGCTTCGACAATGAGACCGACTTTTGGAAAGTACTCGGGTGCTTTAGGGGCCATCTGCGCGACCTTTCTGCAATATTCTGCCCTGGTAAGCCCCCAAAATACGGATAAGCAACGGGATCTGACCTTCTGAGCTTTTTCCCGATCAACCCAGAGAACATTATTGTATCGGACTGGAGGGACGGAAATCATCAATTTCGTATTGACCAAATCGAGAGTGTCGGATCAGAAGAAGAGACGCATGATACACTTAATTCAGACGAGAGACGATTTTGCTCAGCTCTCGCAGTCATCTTGGGAAGACACCTCTCAACGAGAATCACTGGGTCTTTCGGGAAGCTCATTCGTCCAGTATGATGAGAATGCTGATATTCCGGCGATCGATCTAGAGGATTATGAAGCGGCATGGGCCGTGCTTCAAGTCATTTCGATGGACCCCGCGTATATGT
This sequence comes from Cadophora sp. MPI-SDFR-AT-0126, assembly GCA_020747065.1. Lineage (NCBI taxonomy): Eukaryota > Fungi > Ascomycota > Leotiomycetes > Helotiales > Ploettnerulaceae > Cadophora > Cadophora sp. MPI-SDFR-AT-0126. The sequence goes on from JAGMVK010000015.1 coordinate 249,366, forward strand.
CAAAGACTGCTTACAACTTGTTCAGTCTGATCAGATTAGGGAACGCTTTCGCGAAATCAGAACCAGTAGTCAATCTCCTTTCTTTTTGTCGAGCCTCGCTAACAAAATTGGCAGGGCTCTTGGGAGTTGTTCAGGCTGGCGAAGCGACTACTCCGTCAATCCACTGAGCTGTATCTACTGGAAAGACTCTGTGCTCAGATCGCCTCTGGTGATATGATCGGTAAAGTTCCCTTTGATTCCACGAGGTCAACACCAAATACGCTCGTCCTCGTCGACCTCAAGGAGGATATCGAAACGTTCCTGCGGAGCTTTGAAAGAGCGTGTTCAGCCAGAGCCAAACTCAGCGGTACTGCCCAAGTTGCTTGCTTCTACGCGCTCCTGGTCTTTGGCGTCGCGAACTCCATCCTTATCGATGCCTACTCGATTAGGCCTAGCTATGAGCAACCCAATCCTTGGAGCGAAGACGAAGCCACGAAGATTGCCAGCGGATATAAAGCTCTGGTGAGCGTGTTCTGTTGGTCCTCAAAAGCCGACTTTATGGTCCAGGATGTGACTACTATCAGTAGTGAAGATGTTCCGAGCCAGGTGATGCAAACACGACGGATGGTGCGAAGGAACGAATGGGACACCTTCGGAATAAAGGGCACGAAAGAGTTTCTCCTAGGTCTTGGTGCATGCTTACTTCCTGATGGCATATACAATGGATTTTACGCACGGAAATTTGCTTTGCAGTCGCTTCCAACAATATGTATGAGGGTCTCAACCGTTGGGAAGTGGCACCAAGTCCCCAGTCGCGAGACCTCACATTCTCGTGAGTACGTGGAACAACCTGCTACCTCTCCAAATCAAGAAGTGAGTCCAGCATCAGTAAGCACACTAGATGGCACGTTGGGACCATTCTCAGTCTTCGAGCGGATGTCCTCATCCACATCGCCAGGAGCTTTCAGCCAAGTCGGCTCCCCAGCCGCACCATCACCCATAATCCCAAAGAATAACACACCAGAAGTGCTGCACTCTAATGTCTCGACCGTTTCAAATCCAACAACTTTCACATTCGTAGCTCATGACGGAAATGAAGCTTATGGTCCAGCCCGCACCCATGGTGGCAGAAAGGGAGCATTACCTCCAGCTACTCTGAAGAAATCGAGAGAGGTCAGGAAGGTCGGGGCATGTTGGAATTGCTGGGTAATGAAAATGCCTGCAAGTCACACTTCTAATCAACCCCATGTACACTTTCTCAATGACTCTTTAGTGCTCCGAAGGTTCGATCTGCCAGAGATGCCAGAAGAAAGGCACGCAGTCATATCCGCCATGCAACCGAACCCCCTTTGCTTCTTATACGAATATTCTGTTCCCAGGTATGATACATTGGCAGAATGCTTCCGGAGAACCCAGAGCTGACAGCTGCAGAATGGATTATATCAGACTTCACTCCCGAAGCTATCGGCTCCTACCTCTCTACTAACACCCGTGGCTTCACATCTCAGAGCGTAGACGTGGATGTCACTTCTTGGGCAGACAATTTTAGCATTAATTTCACCGTCAATTACTTCACCCCCATTCCAGACGGATCGACTCAGCAGACGTACAATGATAGAAATGGACAACCACTTGGTGTCGAATCGCTACCTGTTGGAATTCTCAATCTCGACCTCAAGGAACAAGGTGATGGAGCACTGAGAAGAATCGATGAGATCGTCCCGAACCCTGCATTCCCTGTTCAGATTCTCGGACACAATAGCTCGATCGTAGCAAGCACAGTATTCGATATCTTGTTCAAGTTTTATCATGCAATGCCGGTTGTAAGTATCCCGCTTATATTTCAACTGAGCGAAATCCTGATATGACACAGAAAGATCAGCACATTCACGACTGCTTCAAATTGATCGCCACGATCCGATCCGTAAACCGTCCCGTTGTTTTCACACCCTCGTCAGTAAACCGCATGCTACCACACCTCAAGATAGAACCCCTCGCCGACCAGTTGTACTCCTCACGCATTCTCAACCGTCAGACAAAAGCACTATCATACCACATCAGTCGCCTCATGACAACCAAAGTCCTCGCACAGCTCGAGAAGACCATGCGCAGCCGCGACAAGTCGCTCTGGCCAACTTGCTTCGCTGCCATGTTGCTGCTAGCGTATTGTATGGAGCAGATGGAGGTTTTGGTTGGGGCACACGTACACGCTGCCCGAATCGGAAATCCAGAGGCAAGAGCCGCGGTTGCGACGGAGACGGAAGAGTATTGCGGGATGATCGACGATGGGCCGTTTGCCCAGCTGTCGCATTTGTTTCATGCTTTGTATCGGACACGGAGGGCGGATACTGGAGGGTTGAATCCGCTAGGAAAGGAGTCTGGGAGTCGCGATGAAGTTGGATTCGACGATGCGGCGATGAAGATGATTCGTGACATGAGGGAGAAAGTCATGAACAACAGTAGGTGCTCTCTCTGTCACTGCAAATCTGGAGTTGGCTCACATACTGCAGTTGATGTGCTAAAGAAGCGCGATAAATCACTCGATTTCAACGCTGGGCAGGAGGAACTTGCGAAGAACAGCTCTGGGAGACTGATAGCCAAGTTCTTGCTGTCATTTGTTTCAGATTGAGGGGATGGAGCTTTGATCTTTGATCGAAAATCGTCACAAAACGAGCTAACAAGGTGGAAGAAAACGAAATGAGATATGAATGCATTACTGACTAATGAAACATGAATCCTGGCCTTGTAGAAAGCAAGAAATTTAAGAGACTATACAATGTATAGCACCCAATGACCTGTAATTCTCTCATGTCGACGGCAATACCTTTTCTGTTACATCGTAGGTATTATCTCGGACAACCAGCAAAACGAGCGCAGACATACAGCCTCAGAGTCCCAGTGATCTTGTAATTCAAGAACATGGATTTTAAGATCCAGCTTTTTGAAGTTTGCAACTATGGACATAGGGACGATCCGGGTAATTTCCGCCGCTTTCTGTCTCGCTATCCCAAACCCAAGTTTCATCATCATCATCCTGGTATTGCCATGTATCCCATGGTCTGGTTCTGAACTCGCTTGGCATGATCTTTGCACTTGGATGATATTTGTGCTTTAACAGCCTGATTTCTGCTTGAGAGACAGTCTGCTTCATGAGCGCATCTGCTTGCTTGTACCAACCCGAGTCGTCATCTTCCTCTTCCTCGTCACTGACATCTTGATTGATGTGTTGGCTTCCAGAGAGATCCGAGTCAACTTCGAGATTTCCTTGGTCTTGTTTAGTGGCATTCTCAGATTCCAAATTGGGCTCGACTGCATGTACAAATCTCCCCAGGTCTTCCGTCCATTGCTCTTCAACATCGTTGTCAACTGCATCACCAGTCTGACGAACAAGCACCTCTAGCTCAGGGACCTTCCAGTGACGATGCCTGTGGCCGACAGCCCTTAGAGCTGCAGAAGCGGCCATCAAGACCCAATCTGCACGCCTTCCGCATTTAGGTCCTTTCTGGGGCTTCACAAATCCAAGGTCTCTGTCAGGTATCGCCTCTCGGTCGCTGATCACCTCATATGGGTATATGCCAATCGTCAGCTGGACCAGTTCCGGGAACTCGGCCCAGACACTAGCAGGTACGCCCGCAAATATGTGAAAATCGACGGTCATGTACCGGATCTGAGAAACCTGTCCACATCTCGCTGTACCTTCGGTTGAAGAGGACGAGTAGTGTTCTGCTTAATTACGAGATCGATCAATATTTTTGAAATCTTTCCAGGGGTATTCTGGAAGGTAGAAATTGTCGTATAAAGTGTTAAAATAGGCTTCGCATGGCAGTGCACGCTGCTGAGGACGACAGAACCTCATACGTGTATGTATGCTTTGGGCAACCATGCGGGAGTCGCGACATACCCGAAGAGTAATTGGTACTCTCTCAGATGCCCAAATGTTGCCCTCTCGAGTTATTTGACTTCAACCTGATGATGCATTGCCTCCGAACGTAAAAGCTTCGTTCGCTGCATCGTAACGTATTGGCAGAATTTTACGGAGCTTCGGGGGTCCGCTTCGAGCGGGCATGGACCGTATTTTCTGTTGCAATTCGAGTGGAAGTTGGCGAAACTTTTCGAAGGTGTAGGCAGGGATCGCATCACGTCGAGCTCCTTCGACTCCTTCATCCTATGCCTCGTCAGTGCTGTCCTTCGAAGCTCAGAATGGCATTGGTAACTCACCCACAGTTTGTACATGAAAGGGTATATAGCATCCTCATCAATCGAACGCTCCTCGGCCTCAAACTTTCTCCTCTATAGCAAGATGGATTCTTCGAAAGCCTGAAGGCGCTGCTGTCTCGAGAGCCTGAGACTCTCCTGATTTTGGAACATGTGCAACTCTTCTGTCTGTTCCGTCGTGACAGTCGCATTGGCGGCGTTCCATGGGTGCGAAGGAGCAGACCAATCGCCCCATGAAGTTGAAAGATCTGCCATTGGTGACTCCGTAGAAGGCTGTTGCAGATGGGATGGTTATAACACCAACGCGCATTGCTGTTCGGCGGGACGTGTGCGGATGAGGTCATACAATATCGTCCATCACATCATCACCTGATCAAGTCCTTGGGTCCACTTCTGAAGTCTTTCGCGGTCTTGACGAATTATTCAATCTCCTGTCCCTATTGTGGAAAGGCCCGTCAACAATTTTTCTTTTCAATTAAAGGGTAGAATAAGGTCGGTATTGCCAGCGGTTCTGGGTGCAACTTCGAAAAATATTTGCTCATCTTCGTCCTTGCTCTTGATCTTGCTCTTATGTGTTGCTCTATTTTCGCGACCAGCAGCACTTTCAGTCTAGTGACTCTAATCATTTTGTTTAATCTAGCCGCTTATTTGACCAGTATTTTATTCTTCTGGTGGGACCGTTTTTTAAATTGGATGACGAGACGGAACTGTCCCTGCCAATCTTTGGAAACATGTCGATATTCATCCTCACGATTATTTATCAAACAGCAAAATGTTAAAATTCTACCCTCTCCGAACATCGTCCACCACCTGCGCTCTGTAGCTATTTGAATTCTCAAGTTGATACAACTGGAGCAACAGCCCGGAATTTCAATCATGTTCAATTCGATGATGCTCGGAGGTAGTCTATCCTTGGTTGGCAGCCACAACATCCGAATATTTCTTTTCCTCCTCAAATTCCTATCTCCCCGTCAAGAGGCTTCTCATCTTCGTATATAATAGCCACGTTAGGCTCCAAAATACAAGCGTCTCGTACTCATTATTCCTGGCCGTTCGTTGACTGATGAAGACGTCTCGATTGATCTGTGTGAAGCTATTCCAGATCCTCATCTTGAGGCAATGATGTGGACTAGCTGTTGGATCTTTTCAGATGCCACTGTTGAAGATTGCTGTTTAACACAATGGAGATCTCGCTGTTTTCTCACCATCACTGACTGTTTCGTCCCTTGGCCGAGCTTTCGGACGAATCTCGAAACATCTCTCCTGATCCCCGATGACCCCTGAATCCCGCCCTAATGAAGATTCAAGGTTAAGATTAAGGTGCCTGTTCGGGGCCAAAGCTCAACCCCATGAAAAGAGCCAAGACCGTCATGCCGCGTCTGGATTCTTCTGATTGGCAGTTTGGTCTGTTGGTGTGCGAAGGATGCGGGCTGCGCCGCTGATGGTTTGATGAGGGTCTTCTCTCTTGTCTCGCAGAAGAATGCCGCTCAGTCTTGTCCTTCACAGCTTCCAAACTGCGTTAACTTTCTTTTTGTTTCTTTGCTGTCATGGCATTCTTGGGGATATTGGCTACGGCCAGTCTCTTCCTCAATCTTGCTTTTCCTGTCATTTCTCTGCCGACAATCTCAGTAATTGGCGCGAAGTTCTTTGACTCTGATGGCAACCAGTTCTTCATCAAAGGTATGATTCTTCCGTTGACGCGAGGACCAAGTTTTTGACATGTCTCCAAACCCCAGGTGTTGTCTATCAACTCTCAAACAATGCTCCTTACGATCCCTTGGTCGATACGGCGCAATGTAGTAGAGATGTGAGTCGCCATGAAATACATATACATCAATGACTGATTAAATGAAGGCAACACTGATGAAGAGTCTCGGAGCGAATACTATACGAGTATACACCGTGGACTCGACATCTAATCACACAAGCTGCATGTCAGTTTTTGAAGATGCGGGAATTTATGTTCTTATTGGGTTAGGAGACCCAACAAATTCATTCAATAGAGTAGGTCACCAATTCCACTCTGCACCGAGCCAACAGTGCTACATCTGACAAAGTTCCTCAGGCCGATCCAGCATGGACAGATGCTCTTTACAATCATTTTACTGCAACAATAGATGCATTCGCAGACTTCGATAACACCTTAGGATTCTTCGCTGGGAATGAGATAATCAATGATGGTGCAGGTACATCTTTGGCTCCATACATAAAAGCAATCGCTCTAGATCTCAAGACATACAGGGACGGGATGGGTTATCGAACGATACCTATAGGTTATGCAGCAGCAGATGTCTTGAGTCTCAGGCCAGCACTTCAGGATTATTTGGCCTGTGGTGCCAAGGGCATTGACTTTTTCGGGCAGCACATTTACAGTTGGTGCGGTGATTCTTCCATGACAGAGTCTGGGTATGATGGACTGTACGCAGGTACTTCAGGCTACAATATTCCTATCTTCATCGCCGAAACTGGATGTATCGACCCTCAGCCCAGAACCTTTGGTGATCAAGTCGCTTTATTCGGAACCGCGATGAACGACCGTTTTTCAGGAGCCATTGTGTACGAGTGGGCTCTTCACGAGAATGGATACGGCTTGGTGTCATACTCCGGAGGGGCAGCAAGCGGAACCCCTACTCCCATTTCAGGTGACTTCAGTAATTTAAAATCTCGATGGTCAACTTTGACCCCGACTGGAACTCCACTGCCGTCTTACGATATCAGAACAGTGACGTCTACCCTCGCCTGTCCCAGCTCTACAGCCAGTGTTTGGTCGATCAACGGAGAGGTGTCGCTTCCGACTTTGGGAAAAGCAGTTGTAAATACGAGGAGCTCCACTTCATCCTCTAGGACAAGTACTGCTAGTCTTACAGGACTTCCCAAGCTTTCTGGGGTCAAGTCCTCGACCACATCCTCCTCTACGTCACCTGGACGCTCAGATGACATCTCAAATGCTCAAGTTGATTCATCTCCCGATCCAGGACTGTCGACGGGAGCCATTGCCGGTATCGCGGTTGGGATAACATTGCTCATTGTCACTGCAGCAGCGATAGCATTCTTACTCTGGCGCCGCCGAAAGAAACGTCAAGATCAAACTCCTCTCGACCTCACGCCTGAAGGCCTGGAAGTAGGATCGCCTCCACCGAAGCACGAACTAGACAGCAATGCCATCATGGAAAAGTTTTCTGAGCAGCAATCGAAAGCCGAACTTCCAGATAGCCATTCTGCAACATTTTCGGAAAGTACAACGCCGAACACCGGTTCTGTGCCCAACATAGCTCTTGCTTCTGGCGCGATAGGAGCCTTACCAAGGACGCAAGACGCAGGCGACGACACAAGAACCGCAGCAGAGCTGGCCACTGTTCCAGCAATCTCTAAGCCCAAGGTAGCAACGTTAACACAGTCACCCGCTCCCGTAGCTCGAATACCTGTGCCTAGTGCAGCCACTTCTGCATCCTGGGCGAATGCGCCGTGGCATTCTCCCCCACTCGAAGACATTTCAAATCCACAGGAAGCGCCTCTGCTCTCAGGAACTGACGAGGAAGACGATATGAGGAGGCTGGATGAAGAAGAGAGACTACTCGATGCGAAAATTGCTGAATCAGAAAGAATTCGTGCTTTGAAGGAAGAGAAGGCCGCACTGCAGGCGAAGCGAGCAGAATTGATGCTAGCGCGAGAGAAGGGCTCCAAGTCCTGAGTTATTCCCGATGTGCTAGAAACTCGCAATTGGAATGTCAAGATACCCAAGGTGGACCAGGAACACCCACAATTTCGCATTTGTGAGTGGAGCAACGGTCGTGGAACAGGGACTCCGGAAAGGTCCTACGAGGCGAAACTTTTCTGGTCGTGTTCGGTGAAAGCATGTAACCATCGTTCTCTGACGCTTTCCTCACCTCACTACTCGTCACTCTGATAAGGATGAAGAAACCCAGAATGTCACATACACAGATGCGATCTTGTTGATTGTCAGCATCCCCATGCTTGAATTTGGAGCTAGTACCTGGATCGGCCAGGCCCCGAAGTGATACCCCGCAGTCGAAATATCCTTGACAGCCTTCCTGAAAAGTTGGCAATCTTGGCTATGAAGTCTACTCGAGTCATTTTTCGTGATTGTTAGGAAAAATTACAGATACTCAAGATATTACAGCCGATCTCTCTGGCCGGAGATCAAATTTTAATTCCCTTGGATTCCTCGTTGCCCTTCAATTGACGCTCTTGCGAAGTATTCGTCCCCCACTTTACTCTTCATAATTTCAAACGAGGTGCCAGCAGACCTGCTATCCCGCAGCAATTGGAGAGAATGGTTCATTGCAAACAATTCATCTACGATCTTTTCGATATTCTCCAACCCGCTTCTTTACAGGGTACATTTTAGTTCTATCTTCATTGCCAGGTCGTGTTCGTCTAGATGTCCCGTATCTCAAGGCGACTTTCCCCACTTTCAGATCAAACTTTACAGCGATCATCGTCGCCAGTGCGGATCAGGGATTAGCAACGTTACCTCCCTACTTTAATTATCACACTGTAAAGTGTAATCAGGCTCCCAGCTTGTGGATGGATCATGCAGGTAGCATAATTATATAAGATGCCTCCAAATGACGTCTCCGATTAGGGCAACCCATTCAGCCAAATCAAGACAGCAGCAATGAGGTTATCTCTCCTAGCAGCGATAAGCGTCTTGCTCCCACCACAAATTTGTAAATCTTCTACTCTCAACATCTCGATTCCTACTAACATGTTCCAGCTGCGCGATGGGTCGGCATACCCACAGTCCCGTTCGAAGCATCCAGCTCAAAGGGTTCATTCTCGCTCAAGCAATTGAGATCCATCGTCGTCGATTCCACGTACAAAAATACCGTCAATGACCAGGGCGAGACCCTCATCCCTCCCACTGTCAAGAGCTTCGCTTCGACATTCAGTGACGACTTGCTCTCGTCCTTGGATCTGAAAGTCCCAGTCAGCACCGGCAAATCCGCTGTGAAGAATTCCATCTTCCTGACCATCGGGAATTCTAGCGATTACTTGGATGCCGCTGGGAGACCTACTGCTGAAGGGTATTCGATTGAAGTCACTACACAGGGAGTCGTGATTACTGGAGCGAGTCCGCTCGGTGTTTGGTGGGGGACTAGGTCGATTTTACAGCAGGGTATTTTGAGCGAGAAGTTGAGCCTGGGGACTGCGACTGATTCGCCAGGATGGGGAATTCGAGGAACATTCGTCAGTCTTAAACGCATTCAAGTAGTTCACAGAAGCTTACAGCCATTTAGCTAGACGTGGGAAGACACTACTACCCGCCAGACTTCATCACAGAGATGTGTTCCTATCTCTCATTCTTCAAGCAAAACACCCTCCATCTCCATCTCAGCGACAGTATGAACCTCAACCCAGACCTCACCTATCAGGAGAAGCTCGACTACTATTCCGCATTCCGCCTGAACTCCGACGACCCCGCCGTCGCAGGACTCAACAAACGCGCCAATGAATCCTACTACCACTCCGACTTCGAGAACATGCAGCAAAAATGCGCAAGCAGAGGCGTGACCATTATTCCAGAGATCGAAGCTCCAGGTCATGCTCTAGTTATCACGCAGTGGAAGCCCGAACTAGCACTCAGCACCGATTTCACCATGTTGAATATCTCAAATCCAGAGACCATCCCAACGATGAAAACCATTTGGGACACATTCATGCCGTGGTTCCACAGCAAAACAGTCCACCTAGGCGCAGACGAGTACTCGAGTCTGGAAGTCGCTGAGTACAATTCATACGTCAACACGATGCACGAGTACATCATCACAAAATACAACAAGAACGTCCGGATCTGGGGAACGTTCCGTCCAGGCGCCGCCACAGACGGCTCTGAAGTCAACACCGACGTGTCGATCCAGCACTGGGAGTTCTTCGAGGACAACCCGTACTTCGATTACATCCAGAACAACTACTCGGTCCTCAACTCCGACGACCAGTTCTACATGGTAGGAAAATGGTCGGGATCGTACCCGCAGAGCTTGAACATGACGAGGATATTCCACGGAGCGCCAGATGGTGGGCCAACGGCTCCGTATATCTTCGACAAGTTCAACGCGACGAATAATCCTCCTCGGGACAGCCCATACGTGCTGGGACAGTTGCCTGCGCTGTGGAATGATATGGGCCCCAATAGCACGTCGGTCATCGAAGCGTATTACTCTCTTCGGGACGGTCTCCCTGCATTGGGAGACAAGCAGTGGGGTGGTGATTTGTTAATGGATGAATACTATTCCATCTTCGAGACATTGCAAGCTGCTATTCCAGGGCAGAATCTAGATCGTCGTATCCCATCGAAGAGCAGCACAATTCTATCGTACGACTTCTCGAGCTCGAATTCGAAGACTGTGAAAGACAAGTCAGGTAATGGGTACCACGGCACTATGAACGGCAGATGTAGCGTCAAAAACTCCGTCTTGACATTGAAGAGCGGGTGCGAGGTTTCCACGCCGTTGAATTCCAAGGGGAAGAATTACACGCTCTCATTCTCCATCAAACCCACCTCCTCAACACCAGGCACTCTCTTCTCCGGCTCAGCATCGACGCTCAAAGCCGGAAACGGAAGTATCGACAACGTCATGCTCATCACAGGCGGAACACCATACATCCTCAATTATACGCTCCCGGTTAGCTCTTGGACAGATGTCAAGCTCATTGGAATAAACAACGCTACGTATCTTGCTGTCACGCCGGAAGGGAGTAAGAAGGAGACGGTGCATGAGTTTACTATCGTAATTGGGATTTACTCGAATAGTTTTGTGTGGAATCTGCCGATGGCTATTGAGGCGCCGGTTGGTGCTATTGGTGGTGATGGGTTTGAGGGGTCGATGAAGAATGTCAAGTTGGTCGATGAGGCGGATGAGAAATACGCGGCAATGGTGGCGCCTCTTGTGATTGGGGTTGCACCTTATACATGAGCAAGTAGTAAAGAAATAGAAGGACCCATCCGAATAGGAAACACTAATAAGTTCAAGATCAGTGATGAATATCAAGAACCAATGTGAAAGTCGTGGTCCTTGCTTTATTTCGGCTTGGTCCAATCATCTGAACGGCCAGGTACAAGGACCGGGAAGCTTCTCAACTCAATACTTCAAGACTAGTCGTACCCATTCTCATCCAATGCCTACCACACCAATCCTCCGCCAAAGCAATTTACCAATCCTCCTCGCTCAACTCGGAAGTGGGACGAGGGGGATAGCATTTGCAAAACGAGATATCGAAGTAGCAAGACCCATCTCATTGAGGGCCCAACTCAACCCGTAGTATTCTGGGTGTCTAACTCTTTCTGGCGCCTCTTTCTGCACCATTCTCCTACACGTGTGATCGCGTTGTTTTTCACGCCATGAGAGCACGACAGCACAGGGCCATTCGGAATACCCTCCAACGAGACCGAAGCAACCAGAGCTACATTCATCTCGACTTGTGGGGTGAGAACTGATTGACCGACCTCCACAGAGAAGCAAGTATATAGCAAGGCCGCCCTAATTGCATAGTTTGCATCATTTCCCGGACAAAATAAGCACGTGTCTCCAAACCGCGGCCGGATGTCAAGTTCCTCCAGTAAACTGAAGAAGCAGGGCTGCTCAGTAAGAAGTCCAGGTCTACAATCCCTTCGATCTCAATACGGTTCCAAATATCTGGAACCACTCGTTCCATCAATTGTAAACTGGCAGCAATATTCTTCCCCAACAGGACGACCTTCGCGCCTCTTGTCTCATACAGCGACTTTTCATGCTGTGGGCTCGTAGCGATGCGCTGGAAGAGCGCTTCGAGCTTCTTGGGTGATATCTTCGTGCAAGGACTGAATGCGAATGGTGTCGAGATCTCGATGCATCCTTTCGCGTCTGCGATCATGAAATCGTGCGTTCGAATTGGAAAGCCCCTTTGCTTTTGGGATGTTGAAGCGAGTTACGTGTGTCGAGAACGCCGAGCCCTACTTCCAGGACATCGTTGGGGTTGAGGGTGGTAGCGCTGTGACCGAGATTGATACTCATGAGTACTATCGGGCTTTCGTGGGCTGAGGATGTCTGCTCGGGGAGGAGGCCCAATGCTGGCACAGTCAGTTGTGACGAGTATTGAAAGCGGAATGTAGGGCACTTCGCTGTATAATAGCGATCGATTCTGCTCTGGAGAGTGGCGTAGGCCAAGGCTGTATTCGTGCCTCCGGTTTCGTGTCTCGTTCGTGAGATTGACATGGTGTCAGGAAATCATGGGGATTTTGGTCCCCAAACATATCCGACATCTTAAACGATACTTTTAGGTCATATACTTCCGTGGCAATGTTTGATATGGAATACGAGGCTACGGCCCATTCTAGCAATCAAGGCTTAGTTCGAGGAAGGAACTACCTGCCCAAAAGTACACCGCTTCGAAAAAGCAGCTGCAGTGCGTGAATGATCTAGCAAAAAGGAAACAACGATCCGACTCACGGCAATCTTATATATCTCTACTACAGAACGCCAGGATAGGATGAGCGGGCTCAAAAAAAAAAAAAAAAAAAAAAAAAAAAAGGCAAACCAGACATGGATCGGCCACGTCAACATTCTGAGTAAAAACCCAGGAGAGGCAGACATAACGAGCGCACATATTTGACCACTTTGAGGACCGAACGCAGAAGGAAGCAAGAATAATGTAAAAAAAAACATCACTCCGTGATAACTTAATGGGACAATACAAATACAAGCAGCCACGGGATGCGAGGCCAGAGACTCGAATTCAAGACTGAGAAAACAAGCATATATCGATCTCAAACATCGCCAGATCCTCATGCAGGGCTCGTCCATCGTGGTATCATCAGCGATGTAACAGATCTCAGAAATCCGCGTCCCCAGATGGCCGCTACTCTCAAACTTTCCACGCTGAAGCATGACCAAATCTTCAAGCAGAGCCTTTCCGAGGAGGTATCATCATGGATCAAGAGAAGAGCAGCCTGGGCACACATGAGCGGCCGACTCGCTCTGGCTGCCTTGGTCCCGGACGGCCTTTTCATCTCCTTCAATGGTAGGAGATGCCTTGTGTACGAAGGGTCTTAGTAGTGAGGAGGGAATATTGGATGTGGAAGAGCGAGGATTAAATACATTCCTGGAAGTGGGTATGGGTATTCTTCGGGAAACGACTCATCGCAGGTCAGGTGGTCTACCGGGTTCGCTAACTCTCGCCCCAACTGGAGGGCTCTGATAAGCCATCTCTCTTTGAGACCAAGTCTTATCGACGATTCATATTAGGGGTTTTTGGTGACTTGTGGCACCAACTGGACTGTTCTTTAACAACAAGCCTTCCCTGTATGTTACTCACTACATTACGCGAGAAGCGCCAAGAAAGAATGAAGTGTAAACAAGCATTCATTTCCAAAACCCCTTGCGGAGCGCGACTGTCTGGATACGGCAACGAGTAACCTGAAGAGCAAGAAATTTCGGTCAAGCTTCCAAATGGCTCCTCGTCTTCAATGTTACCATAAAGTCATGCTGATAGGAGAACCAATATGTCTTCATCTTGTAAGGTTGTTTCTTATTCACAATATCAATGTCGAATGCCCGAATCATTTGAGCAAGGAACTTGTGTATCTCAACCTATTGATACCAAGTCATAAACTGTATCTCAGACAACGACAGACTGGAGAAGACAAAAGAGAGGACATACCAGAGCAATGTTCCGACCCACACACATTCTGGGACCGTTCCCACCAAACGTCATATTATATGACTCGAGCTGTCTAGCTTTCGCTTCACTCTCGAGCCATCTCTCCGGCTTAAACTCATTCGCGTCGTCGCCCCAGACTTTCTTGTCTCGATTTTGCGCCAACGGACTCATCCCGATTGGCGTATTTGCAGGAATGAAGTTGCCATCGATAACAAGTCCTCCTTCTGGAGTGTGGCGTAGAAGTTGGCCGATTATGGATGGTCTGAGACGCAGAGCTTCTTTGACGACTGCGTTGAGATATGGAAGCTGCTGTGTCTGGAGATAGGTGATTGGCTTGTTCGGAGTGTTGGTTGCATAGAAGTTGTCGACTTCCTCTTGAAGCTTTCGATAAACGTCAGGCTTAGAACAGACGTACTCGATACAAGACCGCATTCCAATTGATGTGGTGTCGGCGCCAGCACCACTGTCTGCGTAAGAACTTGGAGAACTTCACAGGCGGGAGGGTACCCACACAAGATTCAATGCTTCCCCGAGAACTTCTTGGAAACTTGCAGGCCCCCCATTCTGCGCTTTCATATTAACGAAGTGTCCCAACATGTCCGGGTGCTCGATTCCTTCCTTTTTTTCCGTCATCCTCGCCTTCACTTTCTCCGAGCTCCAGTCTCGGAAGGCTTTGATCCTGTCTTCTACTCCCGCGAGCTCCATCAATTTCCGAATCAGACGAAGCAATTTCATCTGCCCCCAGTAGTGGCCCATACATTGGCTCCAAAAGAAGAGTTCCAAAATAGTAGAACGAACGTCCATCACGTCTGCTGCGTCATTTTGGAGATGCTCAAAGGGGGCACCATATCCGAGTACTCCGACTGCATCGAATGCAAGTGCACCGGTCCACTCGCCGAGGTTGATGGCATTCCCTGCTTTAGCTTGCAGCTTCAATTTCTCAACCATAAGGTCAAGCAGGTCCTGAATTGGCTGTTCATACTTCAGTATTGAAGTCATTGAGTAAGCTGAGGAAACTCGTTTTCGGAGGAATGAGTGAAGCTTTCGATCCCGCGCGGGAAAGAAAGCTGGTGCTCCAATAGGAGGATCCCAGACAGCGTACCACTGCAAGATGATCAGCGCTGTGAAAGTCAAAGTCTCGGGATCAGGATTTCGATCCCTGAAGCTTCGATCCTCAGACATTTCTCTGATCTGAGATACTAAGTCTTAGAAAATACAGGCGAGAAAAAGTACATACGTGCGTCTTCATCGCATTCGAACCATGCCCGTATAGAGTCTTGATGCTGTCTTGGTGGACAATCGAGACTTCGTTGGGGGCAATGCGGACGACCGAACCATAACGCTGGTGGAGCTGAAGGATGTCGTCGTGCCAGGTCCCTCGCCATGTACGGTCATTCCTCCAATGTCCGGTGATCTTCGCAAGAAAGGGTCCTGGAATATTGCGAAGTGGGTGAAAGAGGAGTCGATAGATACAGAGGCCAATCAGTGAAGACAGAGCTAATATGAGGATATTCTGCACTGTTAAGTATGTCCAAATGACCGTTAACGGGGCTGTAAGGCGAGTAGGCATTTCTGATTGTGTTCGTGGCGATTTTGAGAAGGCAGTATGGCAATGATGAAAATAAGGTTTCAATGGTAACTTGTGGGTGATATTCTTCACCTGAAAGAATGAGGAGACAGGTTGACTAAGACTTAATCTCCATCAGATCAACTCAGAAGAGGAATGGTTCAATAATATATTTAACATCTGGAGTCAGCCGAGATGTCCGAAGTCCTTAATCTGTGTTAAAGGCGGGGACTTGTCGTTTGTGGAGATGTGTGGAGGTGTGGGGTCGCCCCACAGCTACAAGGGGTCATGTAGATCAATTAGATATCAGATATCAACAGTTAGTGAGCTTTAGTATTTGGCAGAAGTTTGACCCCGAATTTCGATGTGAGAAGAAAGCACATCCACACACGGCCTATTCAGGTGATATCAAGGTCTCCGACGATTCCCCCGTTATCACCATGAAAGCTCAGTGATGGTGTCCCAGCAAAGGGTGCCTAGGAATTGGGGACATTCGTACTCCGACTTGATAGTAGTATTAGAAACATAAAGGTCGAAATATCTATATTGCTTGCCTTGGCAATAGCCTATCGATTCCAATTTACTGGATTGCAAACATAGTCCAAATCTGTGAAATGGATGAGAGCTTGCTTGATATTGAATCAAATTTCGCAGGAGAGACAAGACACAGCCTTTATGGCGGAATTTAAGCAGATAAGAATATATAGATATCTATTTCGCATATCGGTCTTCGAGAACCTCTAATGGCCGCTCAGAAATGATCCCCACAACGCAGACAGCTCTTCCAGGCTACACCTTTCTGCGAGCTCGAAAATTGCACTTCTTCGCTTCACATCCTCACTCTTCTTGCTCTTCACAAATTCCTGTCTCTCACTATCAGTTCCATAAACCATCGCCCCTCCATTATCAGCCGAATACTGTGGAAACGGCTCTCCTCCAGCAACATATGTGATGAAGTGTTTTCCAAAGACTCTTGCTGAGTTCCGCTGAGTGTCATCCAGAAACTCATTGTAGTTTTGGTAGAGGAATGCGGCATCCAGAATGTGAGTTGCGATACCGTTGTATCTGCCTTTCCAAGGATTGGGTTCGTTGAAGTGGAAGACGTATGATTTTCCTGGAAAGCCAGATGCAATGGTGACCAAAGGTGCATAGAAGCCGATGTCGTGAGCGAAATGGAGGATGTTATCAACAGCGACGTTTTGGTCCTTCAAACCTTGATCTCCGATATTGTATTGTTTCAAAAGTTGCTGTTTGATCGGTTCGTCTTTCAAGTGTCGATTCACGGTTGCGACGAAGGCATTCTCCATCCCAGCTTGTCGGCCATGCAGCATGTAGAACAGAATGCTTGACTTTGGGGAGTTAGAACAATCAAAAGAGAATCGAAGAAAGCTTTTAGAGTGCTTACGTCCATCTCACAATCCCCAATCATGATACTTTCGCACCATCGGGTGCCCGGCATTGACATGTCCTGGAAAGACCACTTGGAAAAGGTGGCTGCAGACTTGACATACTCACTATCAATGATGGGTAGCATCGGCAGCTGTTCGGCAGCAGCGACAAGTTGTTCAGCTTTCGTTTCCTTCAGCGCCTTAACTTTCTCGTCTGCCGATGTCATCTTCGCAAGCCCCAGCTTCTGCATCACGATATCATATATTCCACCCGCGGCAAAGATCGGAATTGGCTTGAGCAGCAGAGGAGTACCCCCCATAGCAACTATCCTCTTGAAAAGTGGCTTTTCAGACTGAAGATGAAGGAAGCAAGAAACTAAATTTTCTGTTGAGTGAGGCTTTGGCAGATATTGGACGGTACTCACTGGCACCCACGCTCTCCCCAACTACAGTGATGTTGTTCGGATCGCCTCCAAAGCCTTCGATGTATCTATGGATCCATAGTAGTGCAGTCCGCTGATCTCGCAAACCGTTATTTGTTTTGATCCCAGCATCAAGAAGTTCTTGAGAAGCGAGGAAACCCGGCAAGCCCACACGGTAGCTAAAGCGACAGTCAGATCATGAAGTGGTAAATCATTAACAAATCCTACTTGATGTTGATCCCAATCAAAGGACTGCCATCTTTGATTGAAAGCTCTACCAATCGACTGGGATCATATTGCGGCCACGAATTACCACCCAGGCTGAATCCACCACCATAGATGAACACAAAGACGGGCAGAAGCTGTTCCTTCTCTTTCGGTGTCACGATATTGAGATTGAGGCATTCTGTCAGAGAGAACTTGAAGTCCTCTCGTGGCAGTTCATGCTGAATAAAATTGAATTCGAAATCGCACGATTTTGGATTTTGGATGCATAAAGGACTTTGCACAGATCAGCTGTAGGTATTGAACATAACCTTTGAAGTGCAACTGACCCATAAGAAGTCGCGTCTATAGCTGTAATTCCTGGATTGTTGAACAAAGTGGGCTCTGCAAATGCGTGGTCCAGCTCGGCATATTTGATACCTCTGTATGCGATGGTCTCTTCGTGATCCAGACCAGTTACCTGGCCCAGAGAGGGATGATTTAAGACTGTAGTCATAATCAGATGTGTTGTTCTCAACTATTTGTAGGGCAAATTCGAAAATTCAGTGATTGTGTAAATTGGCAATCTCTCTTTTGCCCACTGCACAACACAAGACCTCTTTCGACAGACTATTGAGGGGTCCAAAGACCCCGAAAACTCGGATTAACAACCAGCCTCATATTCAACGATCTAGCCCATGGTACGCGCTTCCCCATCCCTGAATGGTCTCCGCAATCCAAATTCTCAAGGTGACTCCAGCTTTCCTGAATGTTGGGGATGGGCGAGAATATGAGTTGGGGTCATTCCATTACCCCGCTTTTACCCCAAATTACTCCTTTAGGAAAACTAAACTCAAACTCAAACCCCGATTCTTTCTGCCACCTTTATAATCTCCCCTCATTATCTCTTACTAGGTTCTCCATTGATTTGACCCATTGTATGAGTTGGGCGATCATTGTCAAAGAAAGCCTGAGTCAATCTTGCCTGTTTCACTGAACCTTAAAGTGTTGTTTATCCAAAAAAAAAGGGGTAGCGAAGAGTTCGCTTAGCCTCAATGTACGCTATTGTAGAAAGACTCTCCCGCTTCCTTGATACACCTGTACTCTTCTCCAAATTTGTGGTCACATATTGCAGGAAGTGCATTCAGATAGCGAAATGGTTAAAAATATCCTCTATTTTGATTCCACAGCCTCCTCTAAGAATCTCGGCAATCAAGGGTCTCCTGCAGTAACAGCCACATGTGTAGTAGATGGTAGAAAAGTCGTCTTCTGCTCGGCCGCACTCGAACTCGCACCTTGATACTCCTTCCTGAAATCATGCATGATTGCTTTCAAACCCTAGGATATCATCAGTGACTTGACCCATTTCAAGTCCAAGGGAAAATAGGCATACCTCCTGCATCGTTCTACTGAAAACAGGATCTACTTCCGCTTTCCTGCACATCTCGAGAAACGTATCCTCCTTACGAGCGGCAACCGGATCTTGCCAAAGTCGTCGAATATTTTCGCTGGATACTGGATCGATGATATTGTTATACTTCTCTCGTCTGACGAAATCGTATCGAGAAAGGATATCCTCGGTTGTAAGATCTTGGTGGATGCCATTTAAGCAGTCGAAGAGATTGCCAGCATCGACAAGACCGCCAGTCAGGCCAAGTCCTCCGCTATATAAACTGTCAGTCTGCCTTAGTACGAAGAATGATAGGGGGCATACAAAGGGTTGCACAAATGTGCCGCGTCGGCGACCAAGAGGAATCGGCCTTCGCGGAAACTCTTCGCGCATCTCTGATGCACTTTGTAAGGACTGATATTCACGACCTTGTATTTATCAGGTTCTGGTCGTCCGGGAAGAAAGCTCTTGAACTTCATAGGCTGCCGAGCGATGTACTCTTCGCGAGTGAGGCCGGGGATGTCTCCATATGTGATGCGCAGCAGTCCGTCTTTCTGGATTTTGGCTAGCATGAACCAGTGTTCTTTATCGATGATGAAATTCGAGTCTTCCCAGTTGTACGGAGTCATGTCATAGTAAACCTGAAACACAAGAAGCTTAGACTCAGAAGCTTAGCTGGAAAGAATAAAACCTTACATTTGTTGCAACGATTTGCTCATCCCAGGTTCGTCCGGGGAACTCCCAATCTCCAAATAGAGATTTCCTGATCTGACTATTTGCACCGTCACATCCAACAATGTAATCCGCTGAGACTTTCTCTGTTCCACGGGGAGTCTCGACCATAACCCACGCTGATGTCTGATCCTGTCCAATGGTCGGAAGAACTTTATGAGACCATTTTACTTCAGCATTTGGCTGCTTGGCAATATGTTCCATTAAAATTTTAGTCAAGCGATTCAAAGGCAAGCAAACAATCTTGTCTTCTCTTCGCAAATCTTTTGTGGAGAGCGAGGCGATGGACTGGCCGTCGATGTCTCGCCAAGCTACTCCATCGGGGAGAAAGCCTTCAGCTATCACTTCTTCCAGGACACCTGCTCGGCCAAGCTCGTAAGTTGCTGGAGAGGCGTAATGAGTTGCTCGTGGATTCTCGTCGAGCTTCTCCGCAGCTTCAAGGATGAGCACGCGGATGCCCTGTTGGGCAAGAAGGAGTGCAAGAACCAGCCCTGCTGGTCCAGAACCAACAATAATAACCTGTATTGATGTTAGAATAGCTAACTATAGCTCAACTTATATCTCTCTACTGACTTTTGCAATGGCCATGATGACTATAGGAAGTTGCGATGAATGGTTGTAAGGTTCGTTCCAAACCGTGAACGTCAACGATGACTGAAAAATGAGATCGGAGAGCAAAAGATGTTGGCAGAATCTTTATTCTACACGAGTAATTTTTTTTTTCAAGTTCTTCAAATCATATCAATTTATCCCATGAAAACAACCCCAGAAAATGTGGGGTGACAGGCACGTGGCTACGTTGACCCCGAGCACTTAATCTTCCCCAACAGGGGCATGTGGGGTTGCAAATGCCGCCTACATGGCCTCGGCTTGATAATAGCGAGCTCTTGAAATGAACGACATTATGGAAGTCCTCTTCATCAGGTAGATTCCTTCACTTGAACACTTTTGTTTGCAATAACAAATCCACAACATTTCCAAAAATGGCACAACTTCAGGAATCTGCGAAGGCCCAAGAGGCGCTCTCCTTACCAATTAGATACGCGGACCCGGAGTATAATTCTATACATCACAATCTATTCTCAAAGTCTCTCATCAATCCATTGGAGACTGTACTACCACCCGGAGTCTCACAGGCAGATTTCGACACTGCTATCATCAAGCTCAAGGACGTCTTGGGGGACAAGAATGTCTACATTGGAAAGGCTCTGGCTGAGTACATTGATCCGTACGAACTTCAAGAAGAGCCGTCACGAAGGAAAGTACCAAGCGGAGCTGTCTGGTATGTTGATTATCCTTGCATTCGAAACTTCGTGCTGATAAACTTCAAGTCCTGCAACCGTTGCCGAAGCGCAAGGTGTTTTGAAGATAGCAAACAAGTTCAAGATTCCAGTTTGGACATTTTCTCGAGGCAAGAACTTAGGGTGAGTTCACTCCGCTATCCTGTAAGTAATAAATGTTGAAGATGGAAAGCTATGGTGGACCAGCGCCAAGGCTCAGTGGTTCGCTGGCACTCGATCTTCACAGAATGAACAAAGTTATCGAAGTGAACGAAGAGTTCTCATATGCTGTCGTCGAGCCTGGTGTGACGTTTACAGATCTGTACGATTACTGCAAGCTTCATAATCTTCGTGTCTGGCCAAGTGTACCGTCGTTGGGATGGGGAAGTGTCATTGGAAATGTAGGTTCCAAGTCAGAGCTGGTACTTCTGACATTGTCTCACCTGAACATAGACTGTTGACCGTGGCACGGGGTTCCTTCCCACCGCAACACATCACCAAAACATTGCAGGTCTTGAGATACTTCTTGCCGACGGCGATGTCGTTCGCACTGGGCATTTTGCGCAAGATGGCTCTCCTTCAGCTCATTTGACCAAATTTACGTTCGGGCCATCCATCGAGGGTCTATTCATGCAAAGCAACCTCGGCATTGTCACCAAGCTGGGAATTTGGCTCACACCTCAGCCGCAAGCGTACTTGTCTTGTGGATTTTCGATGGACGAGTTCGAGGATGTGGAGACGATGGTAGATATGTTCAGTGAGATGCGCCGAAATGGAACCCTTCCGAACACGGTATACATTTCCAATATCGTGGAATGGCTCGGCATGATTGGCAAGCGTGTGGACTACTGGGATAAAAATGAACCAATTCCAGACTGGAGAGTACGAGAGCTTCAGAAGAAGCTCAATATGGGATATTGGAACGCCAAGTTTGGACTTTATGGACCGAAAGGAATCATCCAAGCCCAGTACGACGAATTCAAGCGAGTCGCAGCGATCAAAGCCCCGAAAGGACGGCCGTATGGTGAGTTGTTTTGTGGGAATGGAGATGAACTCTTGGAAGCAACCGATGTGGGAGAGCCTCATGGAGGACCATTTGTAGGAGTTCCGACGCTTTGGAGTCTTCCAATGGTCAATTATCGTGTTCCAGTGGATGGTAAAGGTATCGCTGGTCATGCCGATTACTCGCCAGTGCTCCCATCGTCTGGCAAGGCAATACTCGAGTGGGCGAGAACATCCAAAGCTATTTCTGAAAAGCATGGCTGGGACCTCTTCTGCGATTTCTTCATGCATGAGAGGCATGCCATCTTTGTCAACTTTATGACATTTGATAAATCAAAGCCAGAGCACTGCCAAGCAATCAGTTCGATCCTCGCCGAGTGCTACAAAGAGGGTAGTAAGAGAGGCTTCAGCACATACCGCACACATATAAATTTCATGGGTACGTGTGATCCGACACTCAAGCTTACCTTGAAGCTGACAAGTCGTGAAGATTTGAACGCCGAAAGCTATAATTTCAACAATCATGCCTACCGAAGGTTGGTAGAGAAGATCAAGGTAAAGTTATCTTGCACGAAGCCAGCAGCCCATTCTAATCATTAGTAGGCCGCAGTAGACCCCAATGGCATCTTGTCCCCTGGTAAGCAAGGTATCTGGCCGGAGGCGTATCAAAGCTTCCGAGATCCGACTGGGAATCTTGCAGACCCAAAGTCCGCGAAGATTGAACTCAATGGGGGAGTTGCAACTCATAAATTATGAATGTCCGGCTCTTGTGAGCAAGCCTTACCTGACGGTAGCCCTTATTATCATGTTGTATCCTTGAGACCTCTCAACTGCAAAATGAGGGTGTAGAGCCATGGAAATATCTTTGAAAATTCGCACCATTAAGTCAGCAGAACTCAACAAGGATTGATAGTAATTTTGACTCTGAATGAGTTTGAGTTCCCCATATTTTTCAAGTCGCCAAGATTTCCCCCTCCCCCGCATTGGGTTTTCCCCACGCCCGATCTCGACCGCGCCACCAAGGCACACCCTTACGAATTGTAGTTAGAGCTTTCTCCTAACCCCGCGCTGGTCATTTAGACCCCTTCTATCATTTCATCTCCAACTCCACCTCCAAGAAATAATTTTGATGTTCTAATAATGGCTCATGTTCAAGGAACAGATGTGTTTACTTTGGCAGACACTACCGACACCAGAAGGAGATTCGCGTGTCGGACATGTTCCAGAGCTTTCAAACGACGGGAACATCGCACCAGACACGAACGGAGGCACACCCAAGAAAAGCCTTACCAATGTGAGACATGTGAAAATCGATACATGCGCAAGTGAGTAAAATCGCATTCGAACACATTCAGATTGCTGATTCGGGAACAAAAATAGAGACCTTTTGGTAAGGCACCAGAGACTTGTCCATGGAGCAGAGAAATCGACGCCTAAAGGAAAGGCAAATGCAAAAAACGGTCAGGACATATGTTTACCGACAACATGCAAGACTCCTACCCTCTTGCGAAGCATACCTATCTAACTCTACATTAGCTCTACCTTCTCCGGACTCTTCTTCCGCGACCAATGTCCAAGCAGACGAAAACACATCTCCTAATACCAACCCTGCGTCAATGTCCGAAGTTGCGTCCTCAGGACCATTCTCGGCATCTTTACAACACAATTCCGAGAAAGTTAGGTTGGTTGATTGCCAAGATGTCTCTATAATCCCCATGCAATATGGAGACGTTGGTACAGAATGGCCCGCATTCGCAGATCCCTTCTTCGATTGGCAATCTCAGCAGATGGCCGACTTTGCTCTTCCTCATCTGGACAGCCAACTCATGGACGGTTTCTCGCCCTTAGAGGAGTTCTCGACTTTATTCCATGGCAATACTGATCTTTCTGCCGAATTTGAGTCAAACATCGCTGGCGACCATCAGGTCTCACAATCCGCTGCTCATCAGAACAGTCCCATCTCCGTGAAAGTTAATCGCCCAGTCCTCCAATCAACGAGACATCAGAAGCCCACCTCTCCGATCCACCTCACGAATGAGACGCGCGAGAAGTGCCTGAGAGATCTGGCAGATCAAGTGTCTCCAGAACTCTTAAAACTCATGACACCCTTCGCTACCGTGCTATACGAGCGTTGTCTCCAACGATACTTCGCGATTTTCAACACCCACACACCACTCTTCCACCTCCCATCACTGGACCTCGACAAGATTCCAGCACCTTTATTACTCTGCATGTGTGCCATTGGCGCAATATACCGAATGGAAAGGAAGATCGCAGCGATCTTTTACAATGTCGCGCATCAGAGTCTCGAAAGTATCAGCTCGCTTAGTTTTGGGAGAGGCCCCCCTCTTCAAGGACTGCTCCTTCAAGACTGGATCAAGCCCGCCGATGTGAAGAGCAATGAGTCACCGTCTCCTCCACTCTGGGTCAGCCAGACGAAACTGCTCATGACCATGTTTGAGACCTGCAGTGGCGACCCGGAACTATCAACGGTGGCGATTAATCGACTTGGCTTTTTCGTTTGGGTAATCTGCCTACACTTTTGTAAATTCTTATCTGATCAGCTTCTCAGGATTTCCGTGCTCGTTTGATATGGCTCCAATCTCATTTAAATGAGCTTGATGACTTTTCGTGGGATGTGTGGATAGAAAGAGAATGTATCAAGAGGTTCGGCAGTCCCTAGTAGCATTATGCTACATTTTCTCACTCCCCGAGATAGGTTGTTGTACGGCTATATATATATTTGCAACCTAATATCGATACTCTACGGTTATGCATCAGGCTTCTCAATGTTAACAGACGGCAACGTCGAGATGCCCTGTCACCACTCCCTCTGGGACTCTCCAAACGCAGACGCCTGGCAGGAGAACGCCAAAGTCCGAGGACTCGACTCACCATTGCGACTGAGAGATGCAGTATCGCGGTTGCTGGATGTGACGGTTTCTCACGACGTCCCAGAAGAATACTGGGAGTGGGACCCTTACTCATGTTGCGTCGCCGTGAACGCCGTGTCAATCTACATATCGCACATGACACAGGGACTGCATCTGCTGGGCGAGAACTCGAATTGTACAGAGACGAGCCAAATCCAAGGGTCGGATATCACAACTCAGATGGAGACTGCGATCAGTAAATGTCTCCTCCTCATCAAAGACGCGAGAAACCGGGCCGATGAATCATGCGCCTGGGACGATACGGAAGGACCCTTACTATTCAATTCCCTCGCGATGTTGAGAGTGAGTTATTGCAGGATCATGACGCGAGCAGAATCAGCATCTCGAGGGATGCTCTTCCGGATGAACGAGAGCGAGACTGAGCAGGCAATACGGCAATTCTTATCTGAGCCTATGGAGTGGACTCGATACCTGAATCGTGCTGTCTCTGTGGCTTTGGAGGGTATTCTGATCCCAACGAGGATTGGAAAGGGGTTGGTGAGAAAGACTTCTGCATTTACGTGGGCTGTTGAACATGCTTTTGCAGGATGGGATTCAAGTAAGCTTTCCTTTGTCCACACCAGAGCTTGAATTGACCTTGTCAACAGTCCTTCTTTTGACAAAATGGGTACACGCCAAAGAAATACTTCAGCATCGCGGGATTACTCTTGATGAAGTGGACACGAAAATCATAGAGCGGGTGCGAGATATGCTCGCAGACGACATAGAGACAAATGATGTTGAGACTTCTCTCGCAGCGACGTTGACCCGCTCCTGGGCTGACTTCTATGACGATACATGGATATGGGGTGTAACGCCAAAAATGGGCAGGATCCTGCGACAGCTTGCGAAGCACTATGAGAACAAGGCGAAATGAGTCTGCGAAAGCATTGATTTCTCAGGAACTCATCAAAAAACGAATGAAACTGGAGGGAACAAGAAGAAGAATGATCTCAGTATCGTCACCCCAAGATCGATCCCTCCCATTTAACCTTTCGGCACTAGCGGCACCTTCAAGTCTTTACAAATTGCGTTTACTCTCTCGGAGCTGGTATCATCAGTGACCAAGTCATTTGCGCACAGATCGACGTATAGCCTTGACCAGCTCAAAATTCACAAAAAAAAGAAAGCCAGCTTGGCATTTGGATTACTCACATCAGTCCCGGCGATGGCTTTCTTCGTGTTGATGCGCATGAGCTCAGAGTGAAGATGGGAAGGAAGGGAGAACATTGGGAGATCGGATGAAAGATTTTACAGCGCCGGTGCAGCCTGTGTCGACAGGCAGGAACATGGAGTCAGTTCCGTGATGGTGAGGTTGAAGATTCGGAGATATATATCGTAGTGAATATCTTTGATAATTCTAATACCCCCGAAATACTTCGCGGATTCTGGACAGGGAACAATTACTGCATAACCAGAACACTGCCAAATTTTGATTTATCCTTGCTCAATGCTCTGAAGCAGAACCCCACCCTCCAGATCTCACAATTCAAAGCCCAACGGCCGCAAAAAATGGAAAAGAAGAGAAGAACTTCTGCCTTCAAGGACTGATCTCAGAACCAACGCTAAAGTACCGCAACATTCCAGTTACATGTCGTGCACAAACATATATAACCTTTATGAAGAAGCAACAGAGGCGTATTTCATCACCGATCAGAAGGCCCCAGCCATAATGCTGTTAGGCCACCGTCTAGCCTTGGCTGAAGCATTCGAGCGAACGGCATTTTCATTCCCCATCACACCCCCCTGGGGCTTGGATGGTGACGAGTTTCTTAGCGCGATTGTTACGATTTTAGCTTTGCGTGGTGAGGTTGGAATTGACGATGGGAGAGCAGCTTTTGTACTTAGATTTCGGCAGGGCGCTAATTTGCTGCGCTATTGTACAGCACAGTACAGTGGTGGGGTTTGACTGGCGACAACAGAAGGGGAAGCAGGAGGTGTGATTCATGCCGTCAATTGGACAATTTTATCAATTCAATTTGTGGGCACAAGAACTTCTGCGGCTATTTTCGGATTAGGGTAGTCATTAAACCCAATATCCCCCAATGCAAATGTTTATTTCTTCTAGTAGAAATATTTCAAAAGCCAGAATTCTCCTTCTCTCCAGTCCAAAGATCAGCAAATAAACAAGGAGAAAGGTATCTAGAAAATGATCTCAGTATGAAAGAGTAGAGGAAGCAATCAAGATCCAACCACAAGCACCTTTCAGCTTTTGCAGATCTTCACCGGGGCCATGTCTCTACCGTGATATCATCAGTGATCAAGAACAGCCTCCAAACTACATTTGGACCGCACGACTAGTCCTGGCTGCTCCTCATATGTCGGCATTTCCAAGCTCGCAATTAAGCAAGTAGGCGGCTGCTAGCCTACGCGGTATTTTGGAATTCCCCCATGTATCTCAAATATGGCGAGAGCATTGGACAAAAGGTAACTTACGGACTGTGCAGAAATGTTCAAGGTGAACTTTCGAAGAGCAGCTGACCTATGTAGCCTCCCTACTCCACGCACCAAAATTGAAGATCCAACAGAGCCTCCACATGCCGCGTGGCCAAGCGGATGGAGAAGATGATGATGACGAAGAAGAAAGTGAAAGATGAAGTGAAACATCTCAGAAAACCCACCAAGACCCCGACTACGCGTCAAAACCCCAAATTATGGAGATAGATGCGAGGGATCTCGTCTAATGCACGAGGTGGGGTCATCATCGATGAATGCTGCAACCATGAACACTTTGACCAACAAGTAGTCTGCCGGTCTGGTTGCTTAGCATTTCAGCATTGACTACTCAGCTGCTGCAGCGCGCCTCCTATCGTGTGTGAAGAGGAAAGGAAGAGTTGAAAGGGCGAAATGGAGAATTTGAAAAAGAGTCGGTTGACCGCTAAGATATTAGCCTCGCCGCTACCCCAATTTGATAGCCACTTACTTCGTTACAGGAGAACTATTTCGGAATTGACGTATCGACTAGGAGCTTTGATTGTGAACAATTGGAAGAAGCCAGAATGATATGTATGTTTGATAAACAGCCTCATGCACCAATCTTTAACGAAATGTACCCGAAACTAATCTCCGCACCTACACCAGAACTCGTCCTCAACATCTCAGCCGACGGCCTTTACGAAAAGAGAGGTTTTCCGAGTGAGATCTTCATCCTAATATGTGATCAATGATCCAATTCGTGGACCGACTGGATGCTGATTAATCGAATTTCTGGGATAATAGCCTCGTTGGAGTTTTCTTTACTTGATAGTCTAATAGAATATCGAAAGGAAAGTTGGGGTCGGTTCAACCAAGGGGTACGCTAGCGGCGCTGACTTCGCTGGCATTCGAACAGGCGCGGCCGCATGTCCGCTTTAATTACCAAGCGAAATGTCAATAGTTCGAAAGAGAGCCGTTGGGCGTCGTTTTTGGACAATAATGGAATTCAGGATGAGAGAACACTCACAGCATCACGATTGGTTAAGTCTGGACTGGATAACAAGTTTGCTCTCACTTCGCATCCTTTTGTGTTGATCGGTGGCAGGAGGGGTCTTCATCGGGTTGTAAAAAAGGGTACTTTGAAGACTTTCGCTTAATGACGGGTCCGGCCTTAAGCGTGAATTTGCTGATAAATACAGCGTCGATCGTGTCTGTATGTGACCCTCAGTCACGCCTACCATAGTGGAATGTAGACTGAGCCTGATGATGTTGCGTGTATATATAGATGAGCTCCTTTGGCAAATGAGTTTCGCAATCAAGCTCTACGCAGTGACTAGCCACTTCAGACCATTTCCCAACTTTCCTGAACATCGGAATCTTATTATTACCTATGCTCCTCTCTTGAATCTTAATACCTAGATACTTGTCATTACAAGTCCCTAATGTCAGGCAAGACTTACCTTATCACTGGAGCAAACCGGGGCAAGTTCTCCCTTCATCTCTTCCAAGAACATTCATCTAACTCTCCAAATCACAGGCATCGGCCACGGTCTCTTCAACCACTATATCGCCCAACCCAACAACGCCATCATTGCCGCCATCCGCGACCCCAGCAGCTCACAAGCTCTCCTCTCCCTACCAAGAGGGACCAACACCAAAGTCCTTCTCGTCAAAATCGACTCCGCCTCCAAAACCGATCCCTACACCGCAATCGCCACCCTCCAATCCCAAGGAATAACCCACATCGACGTCGTGATCTCTGCAGCCGGCATCGCAACGCTCAACACTATCGAAGAAACGCCCCTCGAGGAATTCGAGGAAATGCTCATGGTCAACGCCATCTCTGTCATGTTGCTCTACAAAGCCGCTCTACCACTATTGAGACAGGCGGAGAAGCCAGCGAAGTTCGCCTTCATTAGCGCTGCGGCAGGTAGTTTGAATGATATGCCGAAGTATCCATATCCGAATGTTAGTTATTCTGCCTCGAAGGCGTTGGCGAATGTTCTAGTGCGGAAGATGGGGATGGAGAATGAGTGGTTGGTGACGCTGTGTATTCATCCTGGGTGAGTAAGAATCGAACTAGACATGGGATTGTGGTTGCTGATATTGTGAAGTTTGGTGCAGACGGATATGGGGAATATGGGGGCGAAGGCTTTTGGCTTGGATGAAGCGCCACTTACGCTTGAGGACAGCAGCAAAAACACAGCGTACATCGTGAGTTGTGCCTTATTGAATTCAATCTTGTATCTGCTGATGCTCGAAGATTGATCATGCAACCAAGAAAGATCATTCAGAGAAGTTTTTCAATGAAACGATTGATCAGATTCATCCTTGGTAGTCCACTAAGCAGTCCGATCACTCGACTAGTGGCCCAAGGTATTGGACAGCTTACCTTTGAGAGTACCATTTCGCACTTTGTGTTGTATAATGTAAGTAGTAGTGTATTAAATTGCCTGAATTCAATTCTTTTACATTGTGCTCCAAAGCTGGAATGTAAGAAGTCGAATGTCAGGATCGTCCGAGAACAACCAGATAAAGTCAACACTCAAGTTGACATCAGAATCATGAATGAGCCGGTCGACAGCTTGCTCTTGAGCAGCAACCACTGTCTACTTGCTCAGAAGGCGAAGTCATACTTCGAATTGAGACAACAAAAGCAAATCGAACCAGCAAATCCCAGACCCGGCGCAAGCCAAATACACAAAGTTTTCCAGCACATAAAAGCAGAAGCAAAGGAATTTGATCTTAGAGCCCCACGCCAAAAGTCATACACCATCAGAGACTAGTAGCAAGGCTGGCTACTCCCGATCGGACACGTGGCGCGGAGGGTAAGGCGATATCATCATCGATTCACGAAGCAAATTTTCAACGATCACCGTCTAGCCGAATGTGGCTCCATGGGATGGCATACCATCTTCATTAATGGTGAGTTGTAATTCTGTGATAGCCTTACGACAACGTCGATGTAGAATGACTCATGAAACTCGTTAAATGTCATCATCACTTTCTTTTCATTTTGAACGGAAGAACCCCGATGCCCCTCAACCTCGTTAAAAGGCTTCCTTTGTGGCATCTCGAGGACTCTCTCTCTCTCTCTCCCTGTTATCCAGGCAGAAATCACCCATAGACAACCCTTTTACCACGTGTCGCCCCGTGCTTCAGTAAAAGCTGTTTCATGTCCGCATCTCTTGCCCAATACAATGGTGGCTCCATCATCTCATTGCAAAGATTTGGATCAGCGCCTCTCGCAAGCAAGAGTTTCACAACTTCGATGTGGTTTCTGTATACAGCGACGTGGAGAGCGCTAGAGCGGGCACGTCCGCCGAGTGTATCGATGTCGGAGTCTTTTTCTGTGAAGAGGATGAGCCGGACTACGTCCACCAACCCAAACGATGCCGCGTACTGAGACAAGTTAGCTACCGTTGTTTGTGGATTCTCTAAGATTCAAGTTGATTCTCTCACTCTTGACATATACGATAAGAATAAGAAGGAACCTGGGCTTACGTAGAGAGGACGTGTATTGAGAACATAATTCAAAGGCACATCTGGAATCAGACAGCCCACCCAATAGGCATAATTACCACCATTCAAAAGCGTACAAGTATCAAAGAAAGCCTGAACTGTTTCCCTCGTTTTAGCGTCTAGGTAATCATCTGGGTCACCTGGCATTCGTTCCAGATACTCTGGCCAGTGAACTACGCAATGCTTCAGAAACGGGTATGCTTCAAGGTGTTTCTTGTGATTCCCATGAGTATGACCTCGAGAGAATTCTGGGTTCATGAAGTATCCGATACAGGTCTGGGCGAAGAATTGGCGAGCTGATGTTCGCGAGAAATGAAATTTGGCTGGGCCGGTGGGGTTGGGTTGGGTCAGGTAGTCGGCCACTGAGGCGTGGGCGAGCTTCAGCACAGAAACTGGCGTCTTGTTCGGCCATCTTGAAATGTATGAGACGGTCACAAGGGATGAGCAGCTTTGAAGATTAGCTTCCATCATTTCTGGGACGCTGGACGCCCATCTCACCATACAATCAAAGAGGAGCGCATTCGGGAGCACTCACATTGATAACACATTTCGAGGGTCAAGTAAGCGGGAGTCGGGATCGAACCGTGGAGGTTTGGCCTCGAGGTCAACAGCAAGAATATCCACAATGTCTTCCAAAGTTAATGGCTCTTTTGTCACAGTCAGAGCTTGCAGAATCTTCATAACCTCGCCTAGGTGGTCGTCGTCAATATTAGCCAATATTTGGTCATAAGTCTGGTCCAAACTTTTGGGTAGCCCGGCGGTGAGAGCTTTGCGCACAGCTGCTACGGATAGACATCGATTTAACATATCCAATTGGCACACTACCCATTGGAACCTGTTGACAAGCGTCAGAAAGATGAAATCGATATGAATGAAAGCGTCAAACTTACATTCCATCCTCCTCCCCTAGCAGTTTGGCTTGAATTTGCAATCGTATATCTGACGGCCACTTCGACAGCTTCTTGTCATTCTGTAACTTATCCGCAACATACAGCACGATGTCCTCGTTCATCTCAGCATCCTGCAGGCATATCTTGTCGGTAACAATGCCCGTCAGTGACTCTTCGATTTCTGTCAGCTGCCGACTTGTTGCCAATATGTGCAATCGGGAAAGATCCCAGCTTCGCATGGTATGTATGAATTGAAGAATCTCTTCACAGTCTGAACTTTCGTCCAACGCATCGAAGACAATGTAGACGTTTTGGAAGGTAAGAATCAAATTACGCAAGACTGTGGCGAGAGACTCGTCATCAACGGACATGTTACCGTCCTTGTATGCCTTATACGCATCGAGGAGTAGCACTGGCGTTGTCTCAGTCCGAGATGATAGTTGCGATATCAGGGACCGGATCAGAGAACTTATGTCTCGTTTTCCAGCATCGTTAAAGTCAAAGTAGAAATATGCAACAACAGTATGAGGCATATTCTGACAGTAGAGAAGCAGTTGTTCGATGAGTGTAGAACTAGACACAGATGAGAATTAGTCGTCTCAGGGAGTTGGGACAAACCAAAGCACAGTCTTCCCACTTCCAGCTGACTACTATTAGCTTTGATCAAACACGAAAGGCAGTGACTTACGAATCCCATAGAGCCACAAGAATGATTTCGGACTCGTGAGCCAATGTTCGTATTGCTTACTTCTCAGAAGCCAAGTCCCGGTATGGGCCTGGCGCTTCTTGCGATTTAACACATGATTCGCAAATGGATCGGGAGCTGCCAGCCACGCCTTGATGTCCTGTCGAGTCTGATCTGTGGAAGTAATGAGTACCAACTAGTCCATCTGGACTTCGAGGGGCCGTACCTGTACTGTGTTTCTCAAACATCTCTGTCAACCCACCAACTTGATCTTGGATAGCTAGACTCAATGACCTGGTTATCGTTAGTCCTTTGAAACCAATCTCTAACCACGAGGTCAAATGGCGTGGCGGCCGCACGTTTGATCCGCTGAAAGCGCGAGAAGCATCATGCTCTTCGACCTCTCCAAGCCCTCCAGCGCCTTTTTGACTTCCGCCTCCTTGAGCGGCCATACCAATGATTTCCTTATTTTTCTCCATCCAGCCTCCGGCTCCAACTTCTTCTTCAGTTTCAACAGCTCATGTTGACAGCTCTCTAACGTTCCACCATCCTTAGCGAGGAGTTCTATCGTCGTCAATTTCGACATAGCTCCATCGGACTTGGACTTCTCAATGAGAGCGAGCAACCCTTCGAGGACATCTTTGAGGGAGTTGAGAGATGAGGAGATCTGGAGAACCTCTCTGGATGCAGATGACACTCCTTGACGGTAGTCATAGCAGATAGATATCACTGTCGTGGTCACCTGAAGCACAGCAATCAGAGTGCCAGTTATGCTGATAGGGTCCATGGCTGGAGATTCAGCCTTGCGAGGGCCAAGTCAGCCCGACCTACGTACGGCTTTGTGGGCTCAGGCTGCACGAAGGCGTCAGGTGACTTCATGATCAGAACTTGGATTGACCAATGGGGGAGAAAGAGGGGAGCTAGATATGCAAGTACGGGCGTTGGGTGTAACTCGCTGCTCTTGATGTGCAAGGAGAGCTTGGAAACGGAGTGCTTGGTTCTCCATCACCCAAACTTTCCCTAGAACTACACTCTCAAGCCGTTTTGTATCCTTTTCTCTACCATCACTGAACCAGATTCAAGTGGGACGAGTATCGGATTACTGTAATGTGAGGTTTATTCTTGTTATCGAACACGACCCCCATTCATTGCTTCATAGTTAGAGCAACGCAATACCTAAATCAAACGAAGAAGAGTGCCAGCAGGCTCTTCACGCTATGATACAGCAAGAAAGATCCGCCCGCCGTTGCTAAACCTTAAGAAGGAAATATTCATTTCGCCCAGAGAGTCAATTCGTGTCGCTTTTTATCCGATCATGCAAACCCAATATTGTACACAGAAGGAATTCGTAACCCAAAACGAAACCGTCACTCTAAAACTTAAGATAGCTCTAGATTCGCTGATATGCAATTGTGTGTGTATGTGAGTGGACTCTACTTCTTGTCCGAGGAAGGAGCATTGTCAACATCTCTGTTTCCGTTACGTCCTGGCGTAGTATGGTGATTGTTGTGCTGGTTAGACTTCTCCTTCCGTGCGTCATCAATCGCAGTTCGTTGTTGGATGCTGGAATCATGACTCTTCCATTCGACCTTGGTGTCAGGTGGAAAGCCGAGGACGCGTTTCATCGTCTCCCTGAAAGAAAGTCAGTAACAGCCTAGCACAAGGGACAAGGAACGTCGAAACATACCTAATCTTGAGAACCCTCCCGCCATCATTGCGGGCCCAAATACTCAGGATATCTTCTCCATTTCTGACACTCAGAACAGCTCCGCAGACTTCTTCACTCGCCTCTGCGAACTGATCGCCGATCAGTGCAAAGAGGAGATCCTCCCAGTATCTGTCTGCGACTCCTTTCTTTAGTCTAACGATCCACTTTCCGCCCTTCTTATTCTCGTCATCCTCCCAGACTGGGCGGATACCTTTCTTGAATATATGATAGTCGGAAACGAGCGGCAGGGTCGAGGGGCGCTTCAAGTGACTGTAGACAGTGAAGAACTCCTCCATGGTTTCGAACTGCGCCATGGGGTGCAGGGTTTTCTCATACTCCACAAACCCATTTGATTTCGATATTGGTGGACGAAACCAGAGTGCCCAGCCATGTCTCAAGCTGTGCGTAGGTGGTGGTGTGGGCGCTTTGGATCCTGCGAGGGATGTCTTCGATGCCTTTGCACCAAGATCCTTTTGCTTCTCGGCAGTTGGAGTCTTCGCACCGATGGCACTGATGTAATCCAAGCCAGTCGTTGCCTTTGGTGTCTTCGGATTGGTGGTGAACTTGGAGAAAGCGCCGGTGCCAAATCCAAATGCGCCAGCTGCGCCAGAGGTTGGGGATGCGAGGGATGTAGTGGAGGGGGACATGGCACCGAAAGGGTTTTTGTTACTGTGGGACGAGGTCTCTCCTGCCCGTCTACCTATGGATCCAGTATAACTCTTGTTCGATTCATTCGGAGGACGAGCGCCGTTCGTCGAAGGAGTCCCCGTAGCCGTGGACAAGGAGAGCTTGCTGGTGCTGGTCTATGATCAGTTTTGCGATCCTATATGAAGGGGTAAAAAGAGCGTACTTGGAACGGCGAGTCCACAAATCCATGGGGAAGAGAGGGCCGGTAATGAGATAAGGTGTGATTAGGAGAAGTTGCAGATTCCGTTATGCACAGCTGCTAGAGCGCGGTCGGTCGTGGGATAGCTGTGCGGTCTTCCAAGGGTTTGAGAGAGATCTGTGTCTGATTCGGGAGAGAGTCGAAAGTATGTGGCGGACGATCGAATGGTGATGTGATTTTCGGAAATGTTGCAGATGCTTGGGAGTATTGTTATTATAGGAATATTTGAGGATTAAGTTCAATTGTCGTTGGAATTTGAGATGATGTTTGCAGTACCAGGAGAGACCAAAGGCAAAACTAAAGGCGGCGGGGCCTGGCGGTTGGCTGTAAAATCGCTTGAGCACATCCGGTTAGACTCAGCTGTCTAGCGCCACGAGGTAAAAAACCGAAAGAACCTCGAACTCTCATTCCTCTTTTTCTTTTCTTTAACAGCAAGACCTCCAACTCAAATCTTCGCCAGCTCGAACAATTCAACACTCAGCTGGCGACTCCGATGCGTGGTCAAGATCAAAGACCACTTTAAAACCATCGTCACGAGGGCCCCTATCTACTTGTGTAGGTAGCGCGTGCTTCCATGACAAGATGATGACCTTCTGATGGCAACAAAAAAGAAGCTCGAATTGGCAGCCCGGACGGAGTAGGATATAATCTGGGAGCCTACTTGTACGTAGTATTGCCTTCTATCAGATTTGTATCATGCTGCAATATCAAATGATGATAACTCAACTCTGGTAATACGAATTCAGCCCTCATGCTTGCATGGTCAAGTGGTCGAATATGAGATGCAACGATTGGCAATTATGTCTGATTGAATATTCTGTGACTCCCAAGGATCTGCATTCTATGGGTGACTATCACTAACGACTTTCATGTTCAGGAACATTTCATCGCCTTGAAATCCATCTCGGAATAATTTCTCGTGGTTCATCCAGAACACGTGGCAGTGCCTCAAACTCCACCTGTATCTTCTCCTTTCATTCTACTGTCAATGCTGTGTTCCTGCATCGCAGAAATTCGTGTTAGCACGTTGGTCTCCGTTCGAATCTCCTTGTGGCTGGAAGGGAAGTTTGGTTTCTAATGATTGCAAGAGGCAATTGTATCACTCGACTTACCAATCCCGCAAAAGAGGTACCAATCTTCCACAATACGACCGCTCTGCTTTAATATATCTCTTTCCTCCAGCCCCAAACGACCAGGCTATTGCGTTCATCTCCTCCTTGTCGTAACTGGGAGCTGTCGAGAAGAAAGTGGCTAAGCGGCTGCCGATTTCTGGGAACGTGCCTATTGGAAGCTTCAAAGCATAGAAGCCTACACGAGAAATTGTCCCAGTACTCAATTTGATCGTCACAGCGAATGTGAAGCCAGTTGGGTTGAGAAACTTCCGCATTTCCATAACCTCTTCTTCCGGCAGTGCTGGGCAGTCTGCAAGTGCAACGAATTTGGCAGCTTGCTCCACATTGAGCGGCCCTGGAGCACGGAAGTAGATATTGACAGTACCGGAATGATAGTCAACGGCGACATGACGAACAAGCTCCAGTCCAAGGCTATGGAATGTTGGGCCATGTTTCTTTAATGTCTCAGGAACGTGGTCTGCATTCAGGATGTCATCAATGGGCCTCATTCCTCCCATATACACCCAGGCTTTCGTTAACCCGGTTCCTGCATCGAAGTCGCACGACTGCTCTGGTGTGCCTAAACCAGTGTACAAGGCACTCCAGGATGTGATCAAAGTTCCCATGATATTGTCTTTTTCGATGAAACCCGCTTTCACTGCAGTTGACACAGTATCAACTGGCCTCCGTTCATAGAAACGAAAATTCAGGGCATCTCCTGGTCGGTTGGTCGCTCGCCACAACACAGCTCCATCTTTGAAATTTTGTGCGTAAGCTGCAAGGACACTTTTGGTCGCGGCTTCTGAGTAAGGTGCTCCGATGGCTTCGGCGGTTCGTTTGGTGTCTTCCAAGAAGCGCTCTGGGGAAAAAACCTCCAGATCGGCACCGCTTTTGGTGAACCGGGATAGAAGATTCCCCATGATGATCTGAGCTCTAAGAAGGATGAAAAGGTAGTCTTTTGGTCTGAGCTCTCCGGAAGGAATCCGGGCCTCTCAAGTCTTATAGCCAGAAAGTATGGAGCTACTTGTCCACTTTTTATTCATGCGGAACGGCCCATAGCCTACTATGGTAAGGTCTCACGGGTGCAGCATGTCCAAAAATTACCCGGCCATTTCTCAATATCCTACCGTGAAGTCTATCGGCGATTGCACTTCTTTGTCAAGTCAGCACGTAACCACGCGAGTAATTGTCCAACTAAATTCCCCAGATTCCCAGCTGATTTTCCCAGCAAACTCGCTTCCGGCAATACCGGGAAATTGTGCGACCCGAGTGAGCTTGTTAAACCAGAACCCCTACAGATATTCCGTTCCGTCGGTCAAAAAACTAGCCTTTGAGCTGCAGGAATGGCAGTTTCTCCCCCATGGAGCGCCATTCCCGCTGATAACGGCGCCATTCCCGGCGGCACGTTGTGAACCGTTGGGCTTCCAGTTATCTTTCTGCAGGGGCCGGCCGCATGCACGAGCTGCATGCTTGGAAAGATACTTACCAGATGTGGGCGGTACTCCGGGCACAGTCCCGTGGGAGCAACCAGAAACCAACAAAGGTTGACCCACTTGCGTACATTGAATCTGCAAAAGAAAGCGAATCGTTGTGTACAGAGTATCTTGACCGCTTCTGCAGCATACCTTCCTGTCTTGTTTGGAGTATTATGCGTAGGTGGCGGCGGTTCCAATTGGTTGTGAATGTGAAGGGTTCTTTAATCTCTGGGACAGGAGGATCCAGCTCTTATGGAAACATGCCAGTAGCTGCATATCTATCGATCTTCAGATATGCTTGTGGGGTATTCTGGCAATTACGACCGTATCATCAGCCAAGTCATGATAACGTCAACAACTTGATGTCCCTCTTTGCTGTTCACCGCCAAGTTGAGAAGTCCATGCTGCACCGACTGTTTTTTAATGAAATTTTTGCCACCTTCGTCTGCTTGCGTGGTCCTCGTCATCCGTGGTTACAGCTCGCAAATTCGATTTGATACCACACCACAAATCGGTGGCTTGGATACAGGACAGCATTAGTAGCCATCGGCATTTCCTCCACATAATCGCGAAGCTTCGAGTGAGTGGCATGGGCTTCTTCATATGCCTCTTTGAGATTTGGAACAGACTCGATGTCTTGGTCGAGATTGTTGATTGATTTTTGTGTTGTGTTGATTGCGTGGTTCGCCAGGAGGGGAAGGGGATTAACAGGAAACTGAGAATTATGAGCCCCGTGACATTGTTGAAAAGCTTGGATATTGAGCGAGCGCCGTGGCCTCATCCGTGGGTGATTTCCCAAGATCCTCTAAAGACCAGGCCTTGCAAGAAAGAACATAGTGCCTAAGCAGCGAATTGGATGTTGTTGTTTGGGATTTTAGAAATGTGGGTAGCGAGATATATCAGGGTGCCGACAAAGCAAATATCTCGAAAGAACGTAGAGTCGAGAAACAGAGTGTTTGGTTGTATGCATTGTGGCGGAATAGCTTCGTATGTGCCCGTCATGGTGTAGGATGGCGGCGTGAAGGTGGCTGGTGATGACGATTTTGTTGGCTCGGAACGTTCTTCAACCTCTTCTGACGGTTGGATTCTCGTTCCCGACGCTTCGAGACGAGAAAAGCTGGCTGCACGAGTAGTTAAGGGATAGATAAAATTCTTCCTTGCCGTATCATAAGGGGAGGCTACCACCGGAGGCAATCAGATTTCGAAAACTGCTTCCAGTCTGTGCTTTAATAGAAATGTCTGAGGCTAGCAATGACATGCATTAAGGATGTTAAGTCTATTGCACAGAAATTCTCTTAATATTTCTCGTTGCACGAGCAAAGCAAGTGGTTATGATGCGAAGTGAAGCGTAAGACAGTCAGATGTGGTAAGGAGTGCGCGAGCATCATGATAAGCAGACATCGAATGGAAATGGAACGCGAGAATCAAAGATCCGATGCAAAGTTTGATTGACGACTCCACGACTCGGGAATTCATGGAAATGCCTTGCCAAGTCTCAAAAAAAGGCTCAATTAGAAAGTAGTCTATACGCAGTGCAAGTTTCGTACTAGGGTATCGTGGTCTATCCGGTATGCGGAAAAATATGATTATAGCTTCGCATCGCGTTTGTCGAAGTCGAATCCGAGCTCTAGCAAAGAAGTCGCTTTCATCCCGGTATCCGAAAACTTCTTCTTGATGTCTATGTAGATATCACGTAGCCAGCACAGTCTTTCGTCCCAGAATGGCGGCTCTTTCGAAAAGCCATTATCAGCCTCCATTACCCAATCGTGGAGGTAATTGATGTATGCAGCATCCTTTGGATAACCAAAAACATGGAAGGCAGTACCATCTCCCAGCTCTTCTACTCTACTCTTCTCCCATGCCTCCATTTCTTCCACACTGAGCAGAGAAATGTTGTTAGACCAGACCTTCGCCATGGCTGCACCCTGACTTTCCGACAACGGAAAAGGTATGATTTTCTGGCCTAGCGCAGTGAATGCTAATGTTGGATGCCTGATATGGAAAAAGTGCTGCCACAATCCTAGTGTTCGTCGACCTGTCGTCACCAGTGGTGGATCCAGCGACTTAAAGAATGGGAAGGAGTACAAATAACCCGTCGCATAGATGATGGCATCGACGTCCTTTTCGATCCTCCCACCTTCGAATTTGACGGCTCTTTCTTCGATAATATACTCAACGATCTTTGGCACCTCTTCCTTGCTGATTCCATCCACCGGCAACTGAAAAGTGGATGGGCCATTGATAGAATTGAGGAGCGGCTTCTTGGAGACTTCGAGGACCTGATTGCCAATGTCCAAACCGGACGCTGCATTGCCGACAACTATAACCTTCTTGTCCTTGAAACTCTCCGGTGAACGATATATCTTGGAATGAGAAATGACAGATGGATAGGCAGCATTGAATTCTTCGATACCAGGAACTGCAGGTATCCATGGGACCGAGTAGTGTCCATTGGCCACCACAATAGCATCGTAATACTTGTTCACTTTCTCCCCAGTGATGGTAGATTTTGCAGTCAAAGCCCAAAGATCCTGGTCATTTGCCTCTGACAGGGTCACATCTTCAACTTGGGACGAAAACGATATCAAGTGCCTGATATCTTGAGAATATTTCACCAGATAAGCTTGAACATCTTGCCGTGTTGGGTAGAGCAGAGCCTCAGCCGGAAATTCCTGATCTGAAAATTGCATAAGCGGCTTGGGAATGTTCGTGTTGAGCTTCTCATACATTGGATTTGAGAATATTGGCGCCAGAGCTCCTTTGGGCCATGATGGCTTCTCCGGAGTAACCCAAGGTGTGGTTTGAGGAACAGAAACCCTCTCGGTCAGAGAAGGCGTGTAGTTCCAGACTCCTCCCACTTCTGCTTGCTGCTCATATACATCAATGGTATCGAAGGCTTTCTCTGCTTGCAGATATTTGGCAGCGGCCAGTCCTGTAGGGCCCGCACCGATCACAGCAATACGCTTAACATTGAAGGCGCCATGTGGCCGTGATATAGATCCCATCGAGAGTCTAGAGGAGGCAGTCTTCTAATCAATGTTGAGGACTGCTTGTTGCCTACTCTTATCCGCTATCCGAGAATTGGTGATTATCCGAGAAAGCAGGTTCAGTGACAGCAATAGCAAAATGGCCGTAGAGATATGATTCCGAAAGCAAAATATGTACACTGAGATGAGAACTAGGCGGAAGAAGGGATACTCAAGCGACTGAAAATGAGGTGATTATTCGTCTTCAAGGCAGCGTGGGGCGAATGACGCCGACAAGTTGCCGATAAATGGAAAGAGCTTGACTGGAACAACGAGGACTGAATGTGCAGTCAGACACACGTATCGATACCTATTGTTACACAACATCAGTGCAGGGTACAACGAGCTGCCATAAACTTTCTTCCCGAGGATATTATTCGCTGATAGATCTGACTTGATATTGACGAGAGCTTTTTCCAGTTGTATCGCCAAAGCGTGAGCTTGGGCTCGGCTACTCTGATTTCTTTGCAGCTGGGGCCAAAATCCGCTAGCCGCTTCGAGACAATTGGCAGGCGCGTCATCTGAAAGCTCCAGAAGTTCAAGCAGCCGCGTTCGTCTTTCACAAACAATCCACAAAGCAACCACAGAACAACCGCCATTCCCTTTTAGACCGTCGCTACGGCGGACAGCTTTTTCGGAATAGGACATAAGAGAATGCCTCTTATGCTCTTTGCTGGATAGGTCTATCCAAGGTGATCATGGCGGGGGAGACGAATGGAGCTGTTGTGCTCGAAAGCACCGAACACATTCCTATCGCGCAGCTCAATCCAGAAATCTCGGCCCCTGCTTCAAGGGCAATCAAAGCAGTAGTCACTCTGACTTGGCCGTACAGCTCTGCGACAGGCTCCGTGGCCTTTCTACTATCCGAACCAGATTTTCGCTTGCGACGCACGAGGGGCCAAGTTCGTGTTCGATTCTCGGGCTCGAGTGCAAAGGCTATTGCGGCGTCTGGAATCGCCAGTGGGGATGAGGTTATTGTATGCTTAGACGGAGTGGAATGGGTATCTGACGACGTCACTGTAGCCACGCCGGGGAAGGGCATCGAATATGAGTTGAGGTTCACTGAGAGACTATTGTTGCAGGTTGGGTCTACAGAGATGTGGTAGTCGACAGCTACTAACAAGACGGCGTAGTTCAAGCAAGAAGACTCTGAAGAAATCAAGAAAATTGACCTTGACCACCCAGCTCCGGAAGAGCCTGCTACAGCCCCTGCTCGACTTCCGACTCCGGAGCCCGAACAACCAAATCTATCGACGGATACTCCTTCTACATACCGACCAGCCATTGGAACAAAGATTGGCGACGAATGGTCCTCTCCAGCTTTCATCAAGCGTGCGCGAACATCATATGGGTCCCTTTTCGAGATTGATCCGTTCGCAGAGGACGATGGCTCAGTACCAGGAAAGGGAAGAAAGAGAACCCGGCTCAGTACGACTTGGAGATATGCTAGTCGATCCCCGACTCCAGAAGTCGAGGGACCAGAAGTCGAATCCATAAATACGTCTCCTGAGCCTGCTCAGAATTCAGCACCTGCGATGTCAGATGAAGGCTGTCAGACTGTCGATTTCGGCAGCAATAATGCAGCAGAAGATGTAGCACAAGCACTAGCAGATCTCTCGAGACAGGCGACAAATGTTGCAGGTGCGGCATATCCAACTCCCAATGGGATGTTGTCTTTCGGCCAGCCTCATTCATTCGTACACTTCTCAGAAAATCACGCCAGCGAGCCAGCCTTACCTTCGATTCGGACAGAAGCATTTACCCAACAGTCCGATGAACATGAAGTCGAGCCTGAAGTACCCAAATCGCCGCGTTTGCACCCCATACCATCGGATTCTCTGGCATTGGTTTCACCGCTCCTGTCAACGAAGAGCAACATCTTCTCGCGGCAGAATGGTGGTGCACACGAAGACCAGGAACAGCCAATGTTTGCTTCTGAAGCAGCTTTGACTGCAAATGGAGACACCACTTCACAGTCCGGAAAGAGGGCAGCCGAGCAACCACAGACCTTTGGCAACGAAGAGGCCGTCAAATCAAACATGAATGCGTCTGCTGATCTTGAAGCAGAAGATATTTACAGTGCAAGCCCCGCTGGTCGTCGCGAGCAGCCAGAGTCTGGTTTTTCCGGCTTTCAAGAATCTATGGTCGCGACCGATGCTGTGGAGAATGCAATATTTCACAGCCAGTTTGCCTCTGAACACCAGTACGGCCACTGGCAAAGTGCTGGAGCGGAACTAAGTAATGCTGCATCACCATCTAGGAATGAGATCTTCATGGAGGGGGCCCATGGAGAAAGATTTTATGAAGGTGAAGAAGTCCATCAGGAAAATGAAGATTCCGTTGGGGCCAGTGTTGCAATGTCACATTCCAACTATCCCGATATAGATAGTGGTTTGCTAGGACATGTCACCTCTGATTGGGGTGCTAGCCCGGTTGCATATCCTGAGCTTTCTGGATCTAATGATCATGCTGCGCAGAGTGTCCCTCAACCACCTCATCCTACTGGGATGTCACGATCTCAAAGCGTTCAATCGGCTGTTGTTGATTTGACGGAGAGTGACGACGAGGCGGACCCAGAGTCTCATTCGCAACATTCTAGAGATGAGTATGACGAGTCTGCAGAGGGTGATTCGGATGAAGAAAGCTTGGAGGAACGGCAGCAGGAGCTGCTTGCTGATGGCCAGCTTGAGGGCGATGTAGAGGATGATGACCTTGTAGAGGAAGAATTTGAAAGTCGCCAAGCATCAGCCAGACAAGGGTACGAAGATGGAGATGAAGATGAAGATTCCGAGGCTGACGGTGAGGGTGAATTCGAAGAAGGTGAAGAAGAAGGAAAAGAAGAAGTTCTTGCCAAACAGCCCTCCGCATTTGGGTCTGATATGGACGATGAAGAGAATGTGGAGGAATTTGACCAGGATGAAGAGGATAGCTACGACGAGGAGGAGGAAAGCTACCACGAAGAAGGAGTGGAGTATGACGAACTTCCAGAACCTCGAGCCCGACAAGAGCCCGAAGTCATTGATTTGCTTTCCTCCGATGAGGAGGACGAGGCACCAACAAGAGCTCCTGCTCCCACTCGAATCTCTCATACATCTAGTCCAAATCGGCACGGCAATGATCACCAGATGTCTGACGTCGACATTGAGGATAGCGAGGGCGAAAGTGAGCTTGGGGACGAAGAACTACTTCCATATGCTGAACGAGCCGAGATCAAGACCTCGATACCTGGTCAGGAAGCAGACTACTCGTCGTCAGCACCC
The DNA here is from genome assembly GCA_020747065.1 of Cadophora sp. MPI-SDFR-AT-0126. Taxonomy (NCBI): domain Eukaryota; kingdom Fungi; phylum Ascomycota; class Leotiomycetes; order Helotiales; family Ploettnerulaceae; genus Cadophora; species Cadophora sp. MPI-SDFR-AT-0126. The sequence goes on from JAGMVK010000015.1 coordinate 293,117, forward strand.
GAAGAAGAGGATGAGGACGAGGACGAAGATGCTTTATATGAAGATGATTTACCCGAGAACGAAATCTCCCCAGGCTTGGCTCTTCCTGATGGTAAATCGTATGCCGACATTGATCCCGAATTGGAAGGTCAAGTGGATGACGTTGAAGATGAAGACGCGGCCGACGAGGACAATTCTATCTCCAAAGATCCATTTGTGGTCTCTGCAACGGAAACTTTTGATGGTGGAGCCGAGAGCATTGAAGTTCGTACTTCGCAAACGGATGCTAAGATGGTCAAGCATGGAAATTCAGATGATGCCGACCAGATTGGTACTCCTCAGGATCTAGAGCCAGCGGAAATGGAAGTTGATGATGCTGCGGAGACAATCACAACCGAAGATTCTCCTTCCAATGCATATCCAGAAAGACCATCTTTATTCTCGCGTGTCTTCAGCTTAGACGGAGCAAATGATGAACCACGTTTTGGGGCATCATACCGTTCTATGTCTAAAGACGAAGCAGTCCTGCCATCTTCAACTGTTCTCCAGAAAGTATTTTCTGGACCTTCTGCTGAACAAAAAATAAATGCACAGCTTCCAACACCCGAAGATACCCAGATAACTCGCAAAACCGTATCCTTAGAGAATTCTTTCTCGTCAGTCAACGGACCACAACAGCCCGTAGCTTCCCCTGCTGATGAGATGGATGTTGATCAAACCGACGAGTCACGGATTGTTCGAAATGAAGCCGAGAATGTTGAAACCGAGGCTGAGTTAGAGGCTGTTGAGTCATCGCCTGTTGCAGATGTATATGTCTCCACGGAAACCAATACAACAACAGTCGAAATGACCGAGACAGCCGGGATGGGCAACTTTCATGCTGAGATCCGAACCCAAAAGGTCACTCAGATCAGCGAAATATCCCCGACTAGCGATGATGATCGGCCTGAAGAGAGTGATAAATCCGAAGAATACCTAGAGCCTGCTCAGGAGGATGGGAAGCTTGATTCCAGCGAACACGAGGCTCAAGAGACTACTGTCTTGACTGAGGCTATATCGAAAATCCCCATCGAGGACCACCAATCAACATCGAGCCGCGATGAATTGCAATCGTATGATGGCGCTGGGGATTCCAGGTCTCAACCACAAAGTGAGCACGGAGATGATGCTGCAGAGGTGCCCGAAAATCAGATTGAGAGTCCAAGGCGAAGCACAAGGCGGACAAATCCGACGTCGAAGGCAGCTGCGAACGCGAAGGAAAATGTCCGCCCAGTAACTCCTAACAATGCTGCAAACTTCAATACACAAGAAAGCCCCCTTCCGGTCTCCGTGATGAATTCCGACTCCAGATCAAAGAATATGAAGGAAAATACGCGACCAGTCACGCCAGCGAAGTCTCGTGCGCCGCCATCAACGAATTCCGATAATGAGCAGTCCCCGCTGGTAATGATCGACACCCAAGCAACGCCAAAGGGCCATGATGCAAGTCTCGAGGTTGCACTTGCAACATCCGACGCATCTTCGCCACCTCAGCATAACCTTCGGAAGCTCCCTATTGCTGATCTCAAATTGAGACTGACGCGAGCTCTTCGGACAGACTTCAGCGAGTTCACTGGCTTGAAGGTCATTCGATTTCATCTTACGCAAAAGTTGGACTTCCTTGCTGTTGCTACAACGAGCCCGCCCGAACCCCAGCGAGCAAAGAATGGTCCAAGACAATATCAGATCACATTCAACATCACAGATCCATCTATTGCACCAAGCAGCGTTACAGAAGTCCAGGTTTTCCGGCCATACAAAGATGCTCTGCCCATTGTCAAGGCAGGCGATGGTATCCTTCTCAGAAACTTTTTGGTCATGTCTGTCCAGAGTCGCGGTGGAGGTCCGGCTTTTGCCTTGCGTTCAACCCAAGAAGATGCCAGCAGCTGGGCTGTGTTCAAGGACGATGATGAAGTGGAAGTCCGTGGACCTCCCGTAGAGTATGGAGACGCAGAGAAGAATCATGTCGCGCAACTCAGGGCATGGTATGCAAGCTTAGACGGCGTAGCTCAGGCAAAAATCGCTAGGGCAAATGGGGACAAAGGTGCTGCCGGAAAGGCAGTTGGGAAAAAGCATAGCAAGGCGTTGTAGGGCAAATGTATTTCTAAAATCGGAAGGAGCATTTACTGTGTGGGGTCGGTCCACAGCTATGGCGTCAGATGGGGGAGTTCTTGTTTTCGCGCGTCGGCATGGTCGAGGCATGATGCCTTACAATTAGACCCATATGGTGTATATCGCTGCATACTTTTGATACAATATTGACAACCGAACAAGCAAACCTAATCGAAATACAGGAGTCCTGTGGCTTCTATCAGGTAATTGGCCCCAGCCCCGCGACATCGCAGCTCTGGAAGAAGCCCCTGATTCCATTTGTCAGCGGAATACTGCATGCCAAGAACGCCATGTACTTCCACGATCCCCTGAAAGCTTGTCAGCATTGGATAAACCTGTGCGAGAGCTCGACGGCTGTTTTTCGTGTGCTATAGCGTTTTCCTAATGCGGACGGCTTAGAAAGCGGGGTTGCGTCGCACTCTTGAAGATGCGTAAATTTTGACCGTGAGGCTTTGAGATGAGGGGTTGTATTTGTGATTTTGTAACAAGGAAAAATCGTATATGAAGGGCGGCAGCCTATGGGTGATGGAGAGTCGCTTCTTACATTCACATTCCACAACCATCCTCAATTCTCTTTGATTGCAGTCTGTCCAGTGATCCGTAATCAATCCACGCTTTTAAACAATCCGCATCAGATCTCGGTTACCTTTAAGCTTGGCACCAAAAGTCAACACATCCCCCAAACCACCTACACCATCCTTGGAAACCACATCTAAGCACCTCGAGCTCAAGCCCCCAAAATGCCCAACACCCTCGTAACTGGCGCCAACGGGTTCGTCGCCGCGCACGTCATCGACCAACTCATCTCCTCTGGCCACCAAGTCACAGGGAGTGTCCGCTCGCTCGCAAAAGGCGAACAGATCCTGGCTACGCATCCTGAATATGCCGGCAAACTAACTTTCACTGTCGTCTCTGACTATGCTAAAGCTGGAACTTGGGATGATGCCATAAAGGAGGGGAATTTCGATTATGTGGTTCATACGGCGGCACCTCTGTTGGATGATCCTGGGAACACGGATTTTAAGAGGGATTTTTTGGAGCCGAGTGTTGATGGGTGAGTCTATTTGGTGTTTCGAGGAAGGGGAGTTGATTTGAGAGTATCGAAACTGACGTTTTGAGTAGAGCTGTAGAGTTGTTGAAGAGTGCCAGCAAGTATGGCCAGAGCATCAAGGCTATTGCCGTTACTGGATCGGTCAATGCCATGACTACCGGTATGGATATCGCAACACGAACATTCAACAGCAGTGAATGGTTACCTGTGAGTTTCTCGTTCATTTCCTATTTTGACTCTCCTCGCTCATATGTTCAGGTATCCATCGACGACGCTATCGCAGCCAACCACCCATACATCAGCTATTGCGTCGCCAAAGCCGAATCCGAAAAAGCCATCTGGAAATACGTTGAGGACAACAAACCATCCTACACCGTCTCAGTCCTCCTCCCTGCTCTGATCTTCGGCCCTCCAATCCAGCCTGTCACTAGTCTGAAGAAGATCAATTATTCGAGCGATGTCTTTTACAGTCTCTTCAATGGAACTTATGAGGTTGTTCCGGATACGAGTTTCCCTTCTTACGTATGTATATATTCAATCTACCTAAACAGTCTTCAACGTCCTTTTCATAATCTTGCAAAAATCAAACTGACACTTCGACATAGATTGACGTCCGCGACCTAGCAACAGCGCACATTTCCTCGCTCACCACCCCAGCCGTGGCCAACAAACGGTTCATGGTTGGTGGTAACCAATACAGCTCTCAGATCGCAGTGAATGCGCTTAAATCTGTACCGGAACTTGTGGGCCGTCTGCCGAAAGATGGGAATGAGGTGGAGAAGGTGTTGAAGACTGATGATGTGGAGGAGTGGAATGAAAAGCTGGGGTTGAAGCCCAGAACGCCGGTGCAGACTTTTGGAGATGCGGCGAGGAGGTTGTTGGAGTTGGAGAAGGCTTTTGGTGCTAAGTAGGGAAGTGCTTGATGAGGAGGGTGCTTGTGTGAATTGCTTGGAGGCTTGATTATTGGGGGTATATGAAAGTTTTTATTTATTTATTGATTTTCAGACACTCTTATCGTTTGCGTTCTCTGATGTGGACGATTATTGAATCAAAGCGACGAGTTAAGATGTAAGAAAGCATTTGTCGCTTGAGTTTGTTTTGATCCCCCACCCTTGAAGCCACAGCCCACTTGAAGTACATTTTGAATGATCCGAGAAACGACAAGTACTTCATGGTACTTTGTGTTCAGAATGATTCTTACCACCTAGCAGACCCTTGATTTCCCGACTGGGGATTTGTTTGATCCGACTCGATACAGCATCAGAACAAAAGCAACGACCCACACAGATTGTTTGCTACATTTTGTGGCTTGCATTGCCCAATATTGACCTGTTGGCGAAGGCTCTTCTACTGCTTCTTAAGCTAAGAATATAGGGAGCTCTTCTCCCTGACTGGACCCCTTTTCTTCATATTCTCTTCTCTCCCTCACTTTGCCAAAATAAGTGAATGGGACCAATCCAAAGGAAGGACTACTTAAGCGCTAAATTCGTAACTCCCCGTACAACCGTCAACTCACCGACTCCAGACGGGTTGCTGGTGGAATCGGCCTATTATCTTCTTGAACTGGGTCTAAAGCCCCAGATCCTTTCAACAAAGAACATCACCAACTCTCACAGTCAGTCTTGCGAAACCAACTCACACACTCAGATATCTGGAAGCCTCAGCGAAGCGGGGTTGTTATTTGAAAGGTGACTACGGCAGACGGTAAGAACCACTTGGCACGACCACGACCAAGTCAAGCAGAACAGGACAATAATCTGTCACTTGGGAGGCAAACATTCGCTGATTGTTAGTCATTGAGGAAGCTGACCTTCTCTTCTTGCAGATATCTTAACGCTTCATATTATTTCCTTTCCATTATGGCCGTAAACTCAACCACATATATTAAGCTATGTATCGCATCGACATGCCCGGACGCGTAGGGGAATCGAGCAGAAGGTCGACCCGAACCAGAACACCGCGCAGTTCACCATCTAAACCATCTTCCTCCAGCCCGCGCAGCTCACAGAAGAAGGGGACGGCAAGCAAGCACAAGAAGAAGAGGAAGGAGAAGACCCAGGAGGCAGAGGGCGCAGATGATTTCTATGCGATCAAGCGCATCGTGGACCAAGAAGAACGCGACGGAGAGGCTTGGTATTTAGTTGACTGGGAGGACCACGAGATCACTGGCGAATCCTATCCCCCCAGCTGGGCAAGTTCAAGTCATCTCTATGCCTTCTGCATCACTAATTGAAAGCTTCAGGTTCACCATTTAGGAGTAACACTGCTAGCAGTTGCTGAGTGGCAGAACAAATCGAAGGATCGCAATACTCCCCACGAGACCAGCTCCCCTCACGACGAGCCTGAAACTTCTGAAAGCAGCCAGCCGGCACTCCCGAGAAAGCGAAAGCGAAAACTGGTATCTGGAGCAGGAGTTGCTGTGAAAAGATCTCGACACGGCAGCCCACAATCCTCCGGGTCTGGGGCACCACAAGTTATACCGCAAGGCGCAAACGCACTTGAACGCGAGAAGTATAGAGAAGCAGAGATTCCCGACAGTTACGAGGAAGAGCGGGAACATTGGGGAAGAACGCATATAGATTCGCAAGAAGTCGAGGCCGACATTGCTGGACGTGAAGCTCGTGTTGAAGTTGGGGCTCCCAAGGACTTTGATCCAGGCGCATACGCCACTCATAACCTCAGCTCCTCTTCTCAAGCCTTCGAACCACCCAGCCAGTTTTCGAGTGACCTGGTCCAGTCCGAGGAATCTCAAACATCAGAGCACCGAGAAATTGCAAACGAAAGTCGACCAACGCAATCCTCGTCCGCCCCACAGGCACGTCAGCTGTCTCCGGATATCTATAGCTCGCGCGAGGGCATTGAAAACGGAGAGGCTCGATTACCAGACTCCAGTTCACAACCCCATGTTCTAGAAGTACCGAGTGATCCCATCCAGTCGTCTGTACCCGTGATCTCTCGCTCATCACAAGCACCGTTCATTTGGGACTCGGATATCGAAGGGGAGGAATCTGAGAACGAAGAACCTGAGACTTTAGAAGTACCTGACTCTCAAGATCCTCGAGGATCGTCGTCTTACAAGCCGTCGGAAACTCCCACGTCGGAAAGCAATAACTCTACAGACACCACGACAAGACGAAATACGCAATCCAATACAGAGGCATCGCTTGGAGCAGTTGAGTCCCGAAACAGCCAATTGTATTCTTCACCTAGCAAGCAACAAGATTCTGGAAGCGTTCAGAGCCAATTTGTCCAACGTGCAAGTGATTTTGACAACGAAGGGTACACTCAGACTCCCGAGCCAACTTCGGCCCAAGTCCAACTTACACAGACTCAAAAGTCGCACGATTCGGAGACATTCCCGAGTGATCCACAGCTTCCAGGTTCAGCTAGTCAGCCTGTTGACGAATCCTCTGGACCTCCTGCTCGGATTTCGAGTACTTCCCCGTTTCGATCCCAAGAGCCGTCACAATCATCTCCCGCGAAGCCGAGTGAAGAGAAACCGAGTATTGGATTTCAGACTCAATTACCCCGGATCAGCTGTGAAGAAGACTCTGGTGAACAGCTGCTGCCTCCGTTGAGTTACCACAGAAACCAGCATCTCGAAAGTCAACTTGACCTTGATTTGCCAAGTAAAGATCTCCAAGGGGCCCAAGAGGAAGAGAGTCCAACTGAGCAAATATTTGAGCGGCAGTCGGACCCAAGATCTTTCAATTCTACCGACTGGCAAGATTCTAGGGTCCTCTCTCAAAGTCAGGCCTGGACTCAGACCCCCAAGCCGATTGAGACATTTTCAGGTCTAAATCAGTCAGATTGTGCTAGTGGAACGCGGGAGGATCCCATCCAGATTGTTTCGCCAGAAAAGGAAACCTTCCCAGAGGCGCTTGCGAGCCAGACTGGGAATACTCAGAGATCCTCAAGTTCAAAAGGTTCAGGTCACAGCCAAGCATCAAGCCATCTTCCTAGCCCTCCAGTCGAAGATATAAGGCCTACTATCGAAGACATTGAGCCTTTTGATGTCAAGTATCCTCCTACAATCTACTCATCCTCAAGCATGGAGCCATCAGACGTTCCAGCTGTGGTGGTTTCGGATCAGGCCAAAGTGCAAGCACCAGACCCGACGGCTATGCTAAAGGCAACCATAGCAGCAAAGAGAGCCGAGAGAGCAGCCGCCGCTCTTTCGCAATCACCTGTCCCTGGACTAAACCTCTCGAACCAGAGTGCCGTGGCAGTGAATCAGACACTACCCATTCAGCCATCAGCTGAACGTTCACCACCTGCTTATCCTGCAGTGCCTCTCTTCGAGTCTCCCGCAGCGCCCTCCATCGATTCTTCCAGAGCCGCCGCCTCTCTTATGGCAGCTCCTACCTCTGCTGAAGATTTAGCACCTTCTCCACCGCCAGCGATCATGGAATCAATTGCATATCCCGAAGACGATGATGAAGAAGAGCCCACGAGTTTAAGCGTCTTGCCCCTTGGACCTGCTGAGTACGAAGTGCCACTCCCTATGACTAGCTACACTCGAGATATCTATGTTCGCCGCATCAAGATCTACAGAGTTCAGCTGCAATCTTTCCTGAGAGATGAAGTCCTAGACGAAGCCTTAGTCGCAGAGGTGAAGTCGTTACTAGAGACGCTACAGACAATCTGCAGTCATCCAGGTCTGCTCGATGCGGAGCCTAGCCAGAACGAAGATCACGAAATACAAGCTAAGTGGGCGGAAAATGTCAGCACGAAATTCATCTTCTTGGCTGAACTCTTGGAGCTCATGAGAGCAACTGACAACCACGTTGTCCTCGTGGCTCAGCCTGGTCAGATTCTGGATGAGTTGGAGTCGCTATTGATCTTCCATACTATCGAATATTCTCGGGCCGACAAAGGGAGAACGATATACACGGGGAGGCTTCGGGTTACAATATATCCTGCTGGAGCAATGCAATACTCCGTAGACCCGGCTTCACTTCTCATCGCTTTTGATCCCAGCTATCGGGCGCTTCCATTTCTTGAGCAGCTACGCACACAACCGTCCTTTCCAGATCAGTTGGCACCCTTGGTCTCCTTAGTGGTAACGAACTCTGTGGACCATATCGACAGGTGTTTTGATTCCAATATCGAAGCTCCAGGACGCTTGATCAAGATAGCTAGCTGTATGCGGCAGCTTGTGGGGAGAGTAGGCACTTTTGAAGAACATGGCTACGACGACCCACCTGGTGCAGCAAGTAAAATTGCTGCTTATCTCCTTGGTGGTCCACGGGAAGGTTCCTGGCCTTTACTGCCGATGCCTGATATCCATGGACTAGATCTCAGTCTCCTTAGCAGCCAGAATTTCGCAGAAGAACCATCTGCGTATGATACAGCTTCCAGTGCAAACTTCCAATCGGGAGTGAAACGCTCACTGGTATGTCGAGGTTTCCTTTACCATATACACATGTTAACAGAGTAGGAATCGGAAGAATCTGTTGTTGCGGATAAGAGACAACGCTTGACACCTAACAATGGCAGTGGTGAGGTGGATAGCTCACACGTCAGTGAGACTGTCCTACGCACATCTTCCACACCGATGGCATCAAGACCAGTTGTGAGCTTGGCCGAGGATGAGCGCATGCAAATATCTTCACTACTCCAAAAGGTAGGTCGCGCGCTGGGAGTTGATGTTCTCTACTGACAAAAACAGGTCAGCAGTCTGGAGGCTCAACTACGGGCGAAAGATGCTACGGAAATTCAATTGCGGGAAATTAATCAGGACCTCGAATCCCGATGTAAAGGGTATGAAGATAGCATTGCAGCTATCCAGCCCAAGTATCAAGAAGCTCTCAACGATAGAGGCGAATTCGAGCATCGGATCAACTTGTCGATGGCTCGTGAAATCAAACTGAGGAAAGAACGCGACAACAAGGACGCACAAGTCATTAAACTGCGCGAGAGAAATGCTGAACTTGAAGCCGAGCTCTCCACGGCCCAGACAGCCTTAAGAACATCAGCCGTCCCTGAAGCCGCCGAGCTCGCTACTTTGAGAGACGAACTGGCAAAGTCAAGACTTGAGACCGAGCGCGAACAGAAACGTTATATCAATGCGAACAACGACCTCGACTACATTCGCAGCACCTTCCAAACCTCCTCATCTACCGCTGCTGAGCACCAGGCTGAAGTTTTCCAGCTCCAGACAGAACTTGATGCATTCCGCGAAAAAGCCGCTCACGATAAAGTCAGGATCCATGAGATCCAGTCTACCAACGAGACTGCCGAACTCCGTTTAGAAAACACCGAGCTCAGAGCTCGATTGAAGGACCTCGAGCGAGACTACGAAAAGAAGCAGCAAGAGTTAAACGCTGTCACCAATGGTCGGAGAGGTACGCGAGGTACCAGCGTGCCGCAGAGTCCGAGAATGGGGAATCAGAATCAGAACTCACCGGGCACCAGACCGATCGGTAGGGTCTTGCATGGTGGAAGCAGAGGCAATAGTCCTGCACCTGGAGATGTGAGGGTTCCTGGTGGACCTGGTCCCTTTGCCGGTGGTCACTTTGGCGATGCACTGTTCCCGAACTCGTTACCGCCGCCGCCGCCGAGAGATAGATGGGCTCAACATTTACAATGACCGTTGCGTTACAAGTGATGAAAGGTCTGGCTTTGGTTCTGAAATGGGATGCATAGATTGGGATAGAGAAATGGCGCGTGATACCAAGATTTATACTTAGCGTGATGATGGAGCATGGATACAGGCAGCTCCTCTACTACTTGAGTCTGCTTGCCCTGCTTGTGTGTTTTGCCGCGAGCAATGGCATTCCTGCGTTGGTCTGTCTGCCAATTGCATTGCGTTTGGGTTTCGGGAAAGCAGAGTGAGCGAGAGCGGCAGGTTGGTTGGGAAAGGTGGGTGATGATGAAATTGTTTGGTTTGTGTTACATAGGAGCAGTGATACATCATGCACATATTACGAATGCGACTTACGCAAGTGGTGTGATGTGTTCTATATGATGGATGGCTAGTTCCTCAGCTGTCCACGCCGCGAAATACGATGTCCGGAAACTCGTTACATGGTATTTTCTTGCTGATGCGTTAATGAGTGGAGGGAGTGAACAGCATCGGTGTTCTTTGAGAAGCTCAGCAGAGTCGAGGATCAGAAAGAGTCACGGTCTTGCTGATAATGGTGAGATGTTCAGCCAATTACTCGTTTGCATTTAGAATGGATTTTTAAGGACTCACTCATATTCATACGATATATAGACTCAGAAATGAAATCTAGAAGCTCTAAATAATGAGATTCGTAAATCTCTCCTTGAATACTATGTACAGTGATAATCAGTTCAGCAGGGTCGATCTTGACAAAGCATGCACACATGATCAGTGTGTCAATTTGAGTCTTAAGAATTGATGTACAATCCTCGAGACACGCGATGGGAAGTTGTTGACATGCCGAATGAAGACTGAACTTGGATCTTGTATACTGGGACTACACCTTTAGAGGGGAAGTTGAATTTGAGACTGGAAAAATGTCGATATGCACGTAATGTCACACAATAATCATCACATTCGGCGAGCACGCAGTATTTTAGTGATCGTTGCGACTGTTCATTACTTTGTATGTAAGCAGCCACAGGAGCCATGCAGACGGAGACCTTCATACGAGTCCACGTTCAGACAGCCAATTCATTCCATTCCCTTTCCGTAGCTGAGAAAAATAAGCACAAACGCCCCCGCCGAAACTGAACTACAAGCAAAGACCAGAAATCTAATCCTCCTTGAGAACAGCTGCGAAAGGAGTCTTGGCAGCGCGCTCTGGCTTGCCAGCCTCCAGACCCTTTGTGCCGATCTTGTCCTTGCTGTAGCCAGCGGCGTATGGGTTCAGACGGAGAAGGACCTGCTTGTTGTGGAGCGGGTTCTTCTTCTGGACACCGGCGCGCTTGGTGCGTGCCTGACCGATGGCGGCGCGGATGACGGATTGCAGCTCGGAGGAGTTGATGAGACGGCCGATATCTGCTTGTTGGACGACTGGGGATGGGAGGAGGAAGTCCTTCTTCAGGTCGGAGGGGCTGGTGGTCGAGCCGTAGATGGTGTCGAGGGCCTTGAAGGCGGCGGAGGTCCAGATGATGAAGCGACCGAGGTGGCCACCTGGTGCGAGCTGGAGGAGGTTAAGGGCGAAGACGGAGGAAGTCTCGACACCGGAGATATTGCGGAAAGCCATGGAGAGCTCCTTTCCATCGACCTCGGGGTCGTAGACGACGAGAGGACCACGGCGTTGACGGTGACGGCGGCCACGGAGCTTGCCCTTTCCTGCGCGGAGCTTGCGGGAGGCCTTGACCTTATCGACGTCTGCGGAGGCACCGACTGACTTCAAGAGACCGACGGCAGATGATGTGCGGGCGATGGCTCCAGCGGCGAAGACCTCGGAGTTGATGACCAAAGGAACCTCAGGGACGGTGGAGACTTGGTGACCACGGGCCAAGAGGAGAGCAGGAACGGAAGAAGCAGCCAAGGCAGAAGCAACGGCATATCGCCTATAGAGAAAATATCAGCATTTTGTACTTGCCAGAGTTGTGTACCGTTGTTGTAGCACTCACTTTTGTCCAAGGTTGATCTTTTGGTGCCACTTTCTCCAGACCTTGGTGGGTGCGAACATGCGACCAGATCTGCACATGTTACCGAAAGCAGCCTGTCCAGCACGGTGAGTTCCTCCTCCAGAGACACGGGGAATACGGGCAACGGCACGACCTGTGTATCAGTTAGCCATATTCCGCATGACATCTTCCGCCCAGCCCTCAATCTCGAACAAATCCATATCAAGCAGCACAATCGATGCCCAACCCAACACATTATCTAGTGTTATGCTCGCGATTGCAGATATGAATTGTACTCGAGATTCGTGGAAGCGTTGACGCAATTGGCAGGGAAATAAGGTGTGCTAACCAGTTCCCCAGGACTCAGCAGAGGTTTGGTGACCGGCCTTCTCGCTGACGGCGTATGGCTGTCTCTTGTTCTTGGCCATTCCGGTGTGAACGGTCTGAACGATATCCGGTCGGATGGGCGAAGTGAAGACCTGTAAATCGCATGATCAGCAACGTTCCATTCAATGCCAATTCATTGTGCAATCTCCAATTCCAGACTGGAGAACCCCTCCACATCAACCTCAGTCGCAAGCCCAATCCACCAGTATATCTTCTCCCATTGTAATTCCATAACATCTCAGTCGCGTGCTGAATTGATCCTTTCTTTTTCTACTACTTTCCTTTCCCTATCTCTTTGTACCCAACTCTCTCCCACAAAACCCCAACTCAACACCAAACCAAAATCAGGAAATCGTCCATACCTTTGGCAAAGGGTGAGTCGCGCCGCTGGCAGAGCCATCGGCGGACAGGATGGTGACAGTAGGACGGGAAGCCATCTCGACGGATATGGAGAGAAATGGCGGGGGTTGTCGTCGGTGTCGTCGAGTTGTCGAGAGAAAGGTTTGTCGTTGATCGGAGCCAGCGAACGACGTTGGGGAAAAAATTACCGGCAACTTTCAGTGTGCGCACTTAAGCGAATTTCGTGGCGCAGTTTCAAGGGTAGTGGTGCACGTGCTTTTGTGGGGTGTGGCTGGTGCTACTTCTCGCTTTCTCAACGACGACCGACCACTGACCAGATGCTTGGAATTCTGTGATTTGAAAAGTCCGAGTTTAAGTTGGGGGGCATGATGGAAATTGTATTGTGCCTGAAGCTACTTCTTGATTCATTGGCTTCGACACAGTACATCCAGATCATAATTCACGGTAAGTTCAGGCCCAAAGATTTGCATCATGGTGATTACTCAAATGCCGAAAATCACTTTGAGGGGTATTATTTCTACTATCCTGTCATATCCTACACTGAATAGTCAATTCAGCTTAATGGTCATCAAGGCAAGACATCCTCGACCCAGATCTTCATAACTCATTGGTGCGATTCGATTCATCAAGACCAACACTCGTCACCATCCTGCACCCAACCAGCGACTCCAAAGTCTGTCCAGCCCTCCAACCTCAGCCCTCCTTCTTTTACCATTGGATCTCTTTACCATTGAAACTCATCAGTCCATTAACTACAGGCGTTGCCACACTCGGTTGTATCACATTCTTCTTGACCCCGCCTGCCCAGTCGTCTTCATCTCCGGCTTCATTACATCAAGACCGCACCATTTCATGACTTGCTCCTTCCCCAACTTCTCCCGCTCTTCCCGCTGCAAGCGCCGTCTCTCTTGCTCTTCTTGTCTCTTCTTGAGCTCCTCTTCTGTACGTTCAGGCACTCGACCGGCGCCAATTCCAGCGAAGATCAGTCGGCGAGCAATGTCATCGGTTGTCTTGGCACGAAATTTGGCAGGAATTGTAGTTGTGGGTATGCCTGTAGGTATGGGTGTGGATGGAGGTTTGGTTTGTGTTGTCTGTGGTGGGAAGCTAAGTTGTAGCTGAGAGCTTGGTGGCGTATTGGTGAAGCTTGACTTGCTCGGCTGGCTTTCCTGTGTTCTGTTTGATCCAGTCTGCGCGGTAGCTTCAGGCGATATGATCGTGGATGGTAGATGCCGAGGAATTGAGTGTTTGGTCTGCAAGGTACTTGGTATGATAGTTGTGCCATTCGGAGCAACCATATGTGGACGCGTCCGAGGTGACGCCCATCGCTCGAAACCTGGTTTCCTGGAATGCTGGAAAATTCCTCCTAATGTACCGATTCCTGTACTCGCAACATCCCCAGAGAATGCTGCAGATAATGATGATGATCGGTCTGGACTCGCTCTCTTGGCTTGAGGTGCGCTGACTGGAGTTCCTTCACAATGGCTATGGTAGATCTCGCTCCTCCTCTTGGGCAGAGCCTGGTCTTGTGGGATCGATTTTACAACAGTGGGACGCGGTCCGCAAGAGTGTGATATTGGAGATGTATGTACCTGTCCTTGAGGTGGTGCCGTTGATAATGTAGGAAGTGTCGGCAGCGTTGGTGATCTCCAGTATCCAGGACCATGTCTCATTCCATCGCCAGCTACCAAATTCTCCCTCCTCGACACTCGGTCAGCTCCAGCATCTCTACCCCTCAACGGCGGTAATGGCATCGAAGTATTACTCTGCGCAAAAGCCTGCCAAGACGACGCAGTGCTGCTCTCCTGTCTTTGCTCTCCTGTCGCACCCGCATTCAAGCTCGAACCACGATCTGTCTCGAATCGATCTTGCTCCCACTGACCGAGGATGTCAGACTTGGTAACGCGCGGAGGGGGGATGCTGTTCTGCACGGCTGTTGAGGGTCTTGGGGTGCTTGCCGATGCGCCGTGGACGAGAATGAGATTATCCATCATGGCTTTGGTGAGATATTGATCGTTCGCCATTGACATTGAATGTTTTGGGTTTGGAGGTAGGTACTGTTGACTTTTCACTGTTGACTTTTGACTGTTGACTTTTGACTGTTGACTTTTGACTGTTGACTTTTGATGTTGACTGTGACGCGATGCCCAAAGCGTGTATTCTCTGACTCCGTAGAATCAAGGTAGTCGTGATTGTGTCGTATCCGAATTCTTGAACTGTGAGTGTATCGAGGGTATCTGCTCGCCCAAAGTAGAAACACCTGCTGGTTTCTAAATCATTGTTTGAGCAATCGAACGTGGTCATTTCTCGCTAGAAAGGAAAGTCGAGGAAAGATGAAGAGTTACAATCAAGTGAATTAGATAAAGCAAAGCCTTGCTTGAAATCGAAATGAAGGTGAAGTGCAGGTCGATTTTGTTTTGGACTGGCCATTTTTAAGCGAGTGAACGAGAATAGAAGTATTTTATTCTTTATTTAGTTGATTTAATGTTGGGTAACGATTGACTGGTCCCTTCTTGATGATAAAGGCTCAGAAGACCCTTCGGCTTCTCGAGATATTGTTTCGAGGGGCTAGATTCTAGATGAGAAGGCAGGATAGGCGTGGGTTGTGCTTGCTGGATGGTTTTGGTTGCAGAAGCAACCAACACATGAAATATACGTGGTCAAATATCAATGAACATTCGATGGCATTTGGATGTTTCTCCCGGATCAATTGATGTCATTGGTACGCAAATATATCTCACAGAATATCAACCACAGAATAGTATTCAAAAATCTCGATACGGAGATAATCTATGTGCGGAAATCACAGTCTACCTATCCCCTCGGGGCATTCGGGGAAGAAACTGTAGGTCAGTCAACAGAACCTGTCTGTCGAACCCCCTGTTCAGGTTCTCAAAATTGCACTCAACTCCTGTAAACTACAGCTGCAAATTACAGTTGTCATATCAAAATGACTTCCCCTCAATGACTTCCACTCCATAACTTGCAAGCTAAGCGTTCTTAAAACGATACCTCGCTCTCTCTCTCCCTCCCTCCCTCCTCCTATCATCACTCATCCCAAATCCACCCACCCAGCACAATCCCTCACCAGAAACCTTTTTTCCCCCTCCCCCCTTCTCTTGACAAAAACTCCTCCAGCACCAGTAAATCCCCCAAATCCCCCAAGCCAGCTGCATCTCTTCAGGCCCCCTCTCCCTCTCCCCCCACAAGCGACTTCTACTTCCTCATCAACCAGTCGACTGAGTCACTCACCTGCAGCAGTGCAGATCCTCATTCATCAAGACCCTGTATAGAATGCCGGATGATTTTTGCAATTAGTGAGGTAAACAAGTAAGCAAGCGACGAAAACGCAACGAAACGAAACAAAAACACAATTTTAAGTTTCGCAAAGATGTATCGATGCCAAGACACGAAGATCGTCGCTTCTCCTCGCTTCCTTGTCAATACAATCTATGAGAAACGAGATTTAACTTTAGGGGAGTGGACGGAGAAGGGGAGGGGGTTTATTAGAGTTTGGGGTTGGGATTGTGGTTGGGATCAGGGACTAAGGTGGATGAAGATAGGAAAGATAGTATGAGTGAGAAACTGAAACAGGCGTGGGGGTAGTAGAGTGAAGGGGAGGTTTGTTCTTGAAGTGACGGTTGGAGGGGTGAATTATCGTAGGGACCCAGCTGAGCTTGGGAAACAGGACCGAAGCTATGGATTGTAGAAGTAGAGAAGATAATCATCTTGAGGAATCTTGAGATATATCTAGTAAGTCACAGCCGAAATACAGTCCACCAAAGGACAAGACCAAACTTAGAGTACCAGTGGAATATTGTTTATTTCCAATTTCCCTCCTCTCCATCCCATCCCATCCCTTCAGAATCCCGTAATGACATCTTAAATTACAAAAAGTTTCCAAAAGTACAGCATAATAGATATATTGCTTACTATTCAGTCATCTACCTCGTTTGATGGATAGAGAGTGTATGTGGTATCGAACGCCTTTCCCGCCTCCCAAAAACCTGTACGCCATGCATGCCAAAAAAGAAAGCAGACAAAAGATGACATCCAAAATGATGTAGACAGATATACAAGCCATGCAATGCTGTAAATGATTAAAAGAATAGATCGATTAGATAGGAAAGAAGCGGGAATCCACCCCGAAGAAATGTGTCGAAAGGAGCCTGTACAAGAATCGAAATCCACCTCTCTCGCGTTGAGCTTGTGAACTCGATCGCTTGCAACCTGACTCGCCGATCCAGCGCGGTCCAGTGATTCGTTGCAAACGTGCATCCGCCATATGCAGGTAGTTCTTTTGATAGTTGGCAAGCCGATATACCTGACATAGGTACCGAAACACAGCCAAATCATGGTTTGAGCATGATAATATCCTGATCATCGCTTCAAACTCTTCTTCCTACCCAAACCCATTCCAAGACTGAAACTCTTCCTGCCCTCTCTTGGCTGTTGCTGCTGTGTATTATTCGGAATGGGAGGTGGGACGCGATTCTTCATTAACTCCTGATACTGCATCGGTGCTTCTCGCGGGCTGGGCGTTATCGGCATAGTTTCTGCGCGACGGACTGGCACTTCGATTATCCTTTCGCTGGGCTCTTTACTCGAGTCAACACTTTGAAGCTGCCTGTTCTCATTGAGGAGCTTGGGGGTCGTGGGTTCGGGGTTCGATGTTATGCGAGTGAGGGTGGACATCGTTGCACTGGACATTGCGGAGGATCGTTGGGTATTTGATGTGGTGTTTGAGAGAGAGTTGTTGTATGCGAGGTTTATTTTCTGCAGACTTGGTTTTCTTGCTTTGGACAGCGTCCGCGAGAGGGATTTCTTCCATGCCGAGGATTGGCTGGTTGGGGTTTTTGGAGTGACAGGCGTTGAGAGGTCGGTGGGAGTTAGTGGTGGGTTCGAATGTGTGCTTGTTTGGGCGAAAGGGTCGGAGTCGAGGAAGGAGTGGGTGCTGCTCGCTGAGAAGGAGGTCGTCCGGGCAGACAGACTCGCCTTAGTGGACGTTACCAGGGAGGCCAGTCTGGAGGATTTGCGAACTGGGTGAGCTATTGAGCCTGTCGAGGAGAGATTTACCATTGATGCGTTGGTGGGCATGGCGGGTGTGTAGGATGAGGTCATGTAAGAGCTTGTTGTAGCCATGGACATTGGACGGGCATTTTGGAGGTTGAGAGGTGGTGGTCTTCGCATGGCTGGACGGAGTTGAGGAGCTGGGGATGGTGCTTTCGTGGCGATGGTTGGGAGCGCAGTGTCTATTGAGTCGGGCTTCTCGTCCGCTGGTGTGACTGGTGCAGTATGGTTGGATGGTATGTGGATTTCGACTATGTGCGGCTTGACAACCATGAAAGATACCACTGTCGCTGTGATCTCTTGTGACCTCCGACTTGAAGCTCTTGATGATGATCCTCCATTCTCGTCTTCCGAATATGTCTCTTCGAAATCAAGCAATGAGTCGGTGTCTTCGTAGTCGTCTGATAGTGAGGCATCCTCTTCGCTGGACAAGTATAGTTCGTGAGGATCCTCCTGGTCCAGCCTGGACATATCATTCTCCTTCGTCCTAGAACCGTCGATGTTCTTCAATTCCAGCAAGACATTGTCCAGGATTTTTGAAGTCCTCTTCTCACTCCTCTGCGGCAGAACTGGAGCCTTCACCACCTTCTTTGGCCTGGGCCTGTGTAATATCGAACCCTCCATATCGCTGTCCAAACACTCGTCCTGAACGAACTCCTCGAAGTCTTCTTCGTCGTACCCACGATGACGATCCTGACCCTCAATCTGATCCTGCTCAGATCTGACAACACTCACGCCCTCCGTCCGTTTGGCGTGTAGCAGAGATGAGGGATCAGAATATGTTTCAACAGCCTCCCTTCCCCGGGGCATTTCGCTAATAAGAGGCATTTTCCCTTTCTCGATTCTCACCGTTCCGTTTCCCTTATTCTCCTGAAACAAATACCGGGCCTGGCTCTTGGCAATAACTCTAACCTGCAATGAATCTCACCCTGTCAAATCTCCCTTGAGTGAGGAAATTGGGGAGGATCCACGATCTCGTTTATCTCAATTGCTGGGAAGCACCGTGCAAACCCCCTTTCCATACGTAGAAACGTGTAATTGAAGGGTCCTTCTGCGTGCCGCGGTGATTGGAGGAAGTAATATAAGTATTGCAGGAGTGGAGCTAATATAGAACGGTTCGTTCGGTTCGTGACGGGGGAAAACGATCCTTGACCGCGGCGTTGTTTCAAGTTGAGCCCTCTTTGAGTGACGATGGACCGAGCTCCTTCAATATACTTATGCGAGAGCGGAGACGATGTCCGTATTCAGAAGAGCAAGAGAGCAAAAATAAATGGTGTTTCTGACCGCGGCGGGCCGAAGATAAATGCAAAAAGTTTGGAAAGAGTTAAAGGGGGAGGGCTCTGTCTTTATGAGAGGTCTGTGACGGGTGAAGAAGGGGTCAGGATTTAAAGTGTGTGAGAGTCAGGCAGGGCGGCTGATGAGGTGTTGCGTGAGTGGTATCAAGAAGGAGCAATCGAAACAAGATCCAGGCCTGTTAGACTGGACGGAGGGGAGGGAGAGGGTGGCATCACAACTTTGTAGGGTCATGCTGAGAGCAGACCAAGAGGGAGCTGTGGGATGCTGTTGGCCTGTTCTGCTGGCTTTGCATCTTTTTCAAGATCGCATCATGGATGCATGGATGTCTGGCAGGCCAGGCTCAGGCCAGGGACGAGGGGCAGGGCAGCATCCCACCACCGGCCACCTCTTGATCATCCTGTTCTCTCCAAGCTCTCTCTCCACGAATCCTGTCGTCGAAATCATTCGCTTCCTCACTCGAGGCTGTGACTTTTGTGAGAGTTTGCACCAGTTAGAAGCCATAAATGCCACGCCCCTGGATCCCGGGAGCAGTAGCTCTGGCGCAGTGTCCGCGATCTGGCAACGGCGGTGCGGGCGGGGCAAGTCTTGTTGGCAGGACGAGGGATCCATGGCACGAACTACTGCTCCTGTCCTGGACTGGACTGGACAACCCCAGCAGGATTCCAGGATTCTGAAGAGCCACCGCCACGATTCAAGAATGGAACTTAATTCTCGCCAGCAGCCGCGCGCTGTCATTGGCCTCTCATCTCAGCCTGAGACAGCACTTCTGAACGCTGACTGGATATCTTCACAAACTGTTCTGCATCTTCTGCCTTTCTTCCAACTAGAATCCCCAGCAGCCTTTTCTTCCTCCACACTCCTTCTACTGGTAAAGTACTTAGCCAAAGCCAACCCAACCCAACCCCTCTTTTAGCCTGTCAACTACAACCCTGGTCATCTGTTTGAAGTTGAGGGTCTTGGGATGAATAGACAGCGATTACGCACTCTATCCCCCGGTGTTAGCTTGCCTGGACTATTTTTGCAATTCTCACCCTCGTCACCTTCGTCTTTCCGGGAATTCACACTAGCCGAGGGTTGTCATGAGGTTCAGGTCCGGTCAGCCCAGCTAATGCTCACTCCCAGCTTTTCGCTTTCGGTCGGCCTGCCGAAGCTGAAGCTGATTTGCTTACGATGCTGATCAAAGATCTGACCCGACCTGGGCAAGACCAGGTTTCGTTTGATCGACGAACCTGTGCCCTTTGGCTTTGCGAGTTCCTGAGATCCTGGTGATCATCATGAGGATTAGAGAAAAGGAAAGGGGAAGGGAAAGGGAAGCGGTCAACTGGACTCAAGCGAGCATCAGGAGAGGAGGGGAGTGGGAAGAGGCATGAATACAGTGCCGTGTTTCTTTTTGTCCTTTCCTTCTTACTTCCGTTCGCAGGTATGGCCATCTCATTCGACGAAAGGCATCGCAGCAAATGTAATAAATGTACAAATATACCCGCACTTTCAGTATCCCCTTTGCATGTCCCCGTCGTTTCGAGGGAGCTAGCCACCCAGAGCCGCTGCACAGCTGAATGGCAGCCACACCAAAACACAGCAAAAACATCATGTGCCTCACCTTTTGTCTGTCACACCCAAAGGCAAAAAATGCAAGTCTATCAAGCAACCATGCCATGCAGCGATGATACTGGGCAACGGCGGCCGGCGCGAACAGACGGTGACACACTAACTGACAGATTGACAGATGGATAGTGAAAGCGATCCGAGAGTCTGTCTGATTTTGAATCCTGCAGCTTCTGTATGGCTCGATATCGTGCAGTGGGTTTGGGAGTTGCAGATGGGTGCATGCAGGTTGGGAGGGCAGAAACGTGTCATGTCATGCCAGTTGATGGATGATGGCATGACGCTAAACTTTGTTTTTAACACGGATCTTGGGTCTCTAAGAGCTGGACACAGGAAAGAAAGCATGTGAAATATGTAAAGCTTGAGAGAGAGAGAGAGAGAGACTTTGTTCAGAGCTCCCAGTGGCACCACTGCCAACGTGCACCACCAGGAAGGTTTTCCTTTTGCTAACGAGGTACAAAGTCAAGTCAGTCTGGCCGTCATCGTACATGTGCAAGCGGCACAATTACAGTTCTTATCGCTTAAAGTTATACCAGAAAACTTGTTTGTGCAACCGTACTATGGTAACCTTTCCAGAAGGTTTTCATGACACAGCTACAGATATCAAGTTCCAGGTATCTGTACCGTGCTGTACCTGTGAGATGATGTATTCGTATGTACCATGGCGGGGGTGGTCCTGGCGGGGTAGCTTCTTTTTCGCAGAACGTTGTTCTCCCATAATGCTTACGGAGGTACTTGGCGAAGAATCTTGCTTGCTTGGGCGCTACGTCATTGAAGCTGTCAGAATGCGTCCTGCAGAGTGATGCAGGGGATCCATTGCATTCCGACTTCCGACCCAACACAACCCAACCCAAGACCAAGAATCAGGTTTTGATATTTCTCGGGATGGATACATTTTCTATTTTGTAATTCATATCAGATAAGGAGATCTTATGATCGGTCCAGGCATCGGAAGTTTAGTATGGCGGGATTGTGTCATTGGGCAGGGGCCGGAGACTTTATTACTTTTGGTTTTGGAACTTTTTTGTTTTTGTTTGTTTCAATGTTTCATAGTGCAGGGAGGTCCTCTATGGCGAGAGCTTCATGCATCGGGTTGTACATGTCTTGAAAATGTGGAGAGCACTATGATAACTTTTCGTCAGAGCTTTCACAACTTTCCATCCTGACACTGTATCACTTCGCTGTTGGTAATTCACTCATGACGGAACATGTTTCCCAGCTTGATATGCTTGCAACCCGCATTTTGATTGCCTCTATTATTACTCCCTTTCCCTTCAACCCACTCTATCAACACATATGTTCCGCCTGCCAGCTGTATTTGTAACAAACAATCGGTCGCTTCAGTCATGCTCTCATTCCATTCACATGCATGCGCCATCCTCCACTCCACGCCATGCCACGCCTTAGCCAGACCAGACCAGACCAGACCACCCAACCCCCTAAAAGGTCTAATGCATCATGCCATGCACAGTAATACAAAAGGAAAAGAAAAAGAAAAAGTTGCAGTGTGAAGAAAAAGAGAACTCCAAGGCCTTGAGGCCTTGGAATATCTCGATGCTGTTGTGTGCGCCTATCCGCAAAATCCCGAATCCTCGCTCCCATGCTTGTTCGCTCATTCACTTGGTGTTTTGTTTGTTGACATTACAGATTCTATGACGGTAACATGGAAGAGGCTGGCTGTCTTGCTTGATTTGTGGGTGTGTTGTGCGATGTCGTCCCATCCATTTCCGTGCCAAAGTACATTATACAGAGAAAGGAATCTATATCGATACTGCTTCGAGCGGCCGCAGTCATATCATTTCGTCTAAACGTATCGGTGCTGCCGATGTCTTGTCGGATCTAAGAAGATCTAAGCCTTGCGGGATCTCGTGGTGCGACCGTTAGGGCTGGAGCCGGAGGATTTGGCGTTGCCGTTCTTCAATCCGGGGTTGATCTTGCCGTGGGTAAGGGCTGCGACGTCTGGGATCTCGGCATCCTTGAGGGAACGGGCGGCTTTGCGGCCTGTTGGGCGCTTGCCATCCTTCTTGTACGTTGCGATGTAAAACGAGATGAAGAGAACGAGATAAGAGCTAATGACACCAATGCCAGAGAAAGCAGCGAATTCCTCTCCGGCGCAGTGGCCTGCATTCGGCATCCATGGGAAGTATGTCGAGGTGAAGTAGGTATAGGAAGCGAAGTAGACGAATCCTGGGTATTAGGTTAGTAGCTGAATTTTGAAGAGGTTCGAGAGACTGCCTTACCAAGAGCAATGACGAATTGAGTGATCTGGAGACGGGTGATCCACTCCTTCCACCAGATCCTAATGCCACGGGCACTCTGGAAGTAGTACCAGTACATGACAACGTGCACAAACAAGTTGAGGCAGATGACAGTCCATGACACAGAGGTCAATCCGATCAGTTGTGTGTAGCAGAGGAGAGCAGTTGCGCCGTGGTGGTAGCAGTGAAGGAAGGCTTCACGGAATGTTAGCAGGTATTCCAGTAGGACTTCGTGGGAAATGCATACTCAATGGCTTCTTCTTCAAGACCAAGAAGACGGTATCAATCAATTCGAGATACTTGGTGAGGTAATTGAGCTGCAGCAAGGTCAGCATTGTATGGAATCAACAGGCTTGGCGCAACTTACGTAGTATAGAATTACCAGTTGAGGAGTCCATCCACCAGCCTTCTCGCAGATAGTGAAGAAGAGACCATGGTTGTACAAAGTGGGGATCAATTGCTCAAGGAACAGTGCCAACAGAATGGCGCTGATACTGGTAAGGTAGAAGTTGTGAATCATGAACAAAGTGTTTAGTTTGAAGGCTGGTCGGTTGCGCATCAACTCCCTCCCGCCCAGAATTATAACATAGTATGCAAGAATGGCAAATCCGCTCTCTTTCAAGGTCGACATGGGGGTTACTCGAGGTTGGAAGTCAAAGTCCTGCGGGGAATAGCCCATGACGGCGCTGAATGCCTTGTCGAAGATGGGCCATAGATGGATGCCAAAAGGCCTGTCTATGCTGGGCAATGGCAGAGCCTGCAGGATTTCGGTGGGTGTTTTCGACGACATGACGGGCTTCGGATTGAGGGATTTGGGAGTGTGAAGTATGTCTGCAGCGCAATTGAGATGCGTTGAGCTGAAGAACCAGGCGACTTAGTCCAGAGGAGATTTTTCTGTATCCTTAACGCGACAACAAAACCAAAAACAGGCTCGAGACGACACGTTGCGCTACACAGCAGCAAAGTCGTGCAGGAGGCAATTAGAGAAGAGAAGAACAAGCACGAGTTGTTGAGTCTCGTGGAAGGAGTGACTAGAATCTGCGATGAAGAATCACCGACGTAAAAGGGGATGAAGAAGGAGGTGGTGAGGATGGAAGCAGCGGATCTTGTGGAAGATTTTGTTCGATAGAGTACGGCGCCGACGGCTTGACGTGTTGAAGGAAGGGGTTCGGTCCAACCAAGAATCGATCGGGGGTCGCTCAAAAGGGGTAGGAGCCCGGGAGCCGAGCAGGAGAGGAAATTAGTCCGCCGACTGACTGGGTACGCGCAACCACTGGCAACGTCTTTCATGTGATTGGGGGAGAAGCACGTGTGGCTTTTGGAGGTGTGTCCTCTCCTTTAGCGGGGCTGGAATTGGGGCTGGAGCTGGGCTATTGTTTGTTTGTGCTTGGAGGCTCCTTGAGTCGTAAATTTACTTCAAAGGTTGGAGGACAGTTCCACAACTCAGAGGAGATACAAATTTAAAATCAACCAGAATTTGAGATAATTCGCGGCGTTACCCTCGTATGATATGTTATTCACATGAGAGGGAACTTGCTGACCTTGCAGATGGTTATATTCATTAGCCTCCTGCTTTGCCGAAAGAACTGACAAAGAACTAATTTCTCTAGGATCACCATGGGCCTCTCGTCTAAGTATTTTGACAGTTTGCTCTGCCCAGCCTTACCACAAATTTTCATTGATAACCGAATCTCTGTCCTCGTATTTAAACTCCCGTCGTTCAGCTCAGTCCTCAAAGTTTTTTCTTTTAATGTTGTGCCTCGGTTCAGCTTCCACCCCACTAGCCCCTATTGCTCACATGGCTGGGAAACAGCACTTTTAAAAAGTCTTCAAGAAGTTCTGCAGCACTTCGAACTTAGAAATTGTGTGGATTCTAGATGTTTGAACTCAGGGATTTGTGACGAATGGTAGAAGAGGGTCAATATATGATTAGTTATACATGTTTGCATTTGCCTCTTCTGTCATGTATTGAGCCTAATGTTGTTTACCGCACCTCACGTCAATCGTGAACTTGAAGCCAGGATTTGAATGTACACGCCAAAGTGATTCACAATGAACCTAACGTCGTAAATCAAACCTCGGAAGAGTTATTGCGAGCTTTAATCTCGATTTCAAGTTATAGCCTGGAGCAAGTTGCAATCTTTTCATTCTCAGCTCCCTCTTTTCCTTGCCCACAAACATGTAATAGACTCGGAGGCACCTGCACTTCCCTTGATCAAGCATTTCAAGACAATAGTCTCGAATCCATTTACGAGGTAAAAGATTTCCAGAAGTGAAGAGCCAAGCTGAGCAGCCAGGAGAGGAAATCTCCCAAATCTGTTAGCTGTTTAGAGACCAAACCACTGAGAAATAAATGCAAGATACTGGCCTCGAGAGTCAAAATTCAACATGCTGCCCAGTTCGAGCACATTTCCATTATGTATCACAAGTTGAACCAAGCTCCCGAGCAGCAAAATCACCGAGAAGTGAGGAGACTTATACTTACGTGAAGTAATGTTCGGCGTTCATGACAGAAGTCCTGCATCGATGACCAACTTCGCAATAGCGGTGCGAAGCTTTGGACAGTCAGCGTGCGACAAGGCTACATTTGATAACCATTGAATGAGTATGATCAATGATTTGAGCCCAGATCCTACCAATCTTCATTTCCTCGGGGCGGGCTTTATTCGGTTGTCCCACGATTTTCCCGCACCTTGGGGAAGCAGAAGCTTAGGGGTTTGTGTTGAGGCATCGAATTCTCTACAAATATAAATATCGTGTCATCGTCTTTCCATTCTAACGGTATCTTCCTTTCATCAAACGTCAAAATCATTCCTTGACTTGCTCCAAGATATTCGCGGCGTGTTTGAATGTTTCCTGATTCTATCAAATTGTTATTCTTCTGGTCTCTTGGTTGAGGATGAGCACGGGAGGTTTTATGGAGCGTGAGACGAAGTGATCAATTTCGGAGGATCTTTGGGCAGTGCTTTTCAATTATGGGGGCTGAAGATGTATAAGACGCCGCCGAGGTAAGTGAAGGGTCATGCAATTGTGCTAGTGTTTTTGCTCTATAGTATTGTTACATCGGTGATTTGGTTTGGAATATGAATCGGTGTAATAAGACGGAGAGGGGGGTTAGCGGGTTTGCGGAGAGAGGGAAGAACCCTGGGCCTTTGGGAATGAGTTCCGAGGAGGTATATGGTATTCGTGTAGATTTAAGATATATTCTGTGAGGGGGATGAACTTATGTTGCATGAGTGTATTGGGGATAGATGAAATAAATGAGGTAGATATTTACCTCACGAAAAGATATTAGAAGATATCCTAGCATATGTCTGGCTTTTTTTGCTATTGGCGGTCGAAGAAAGTGACAAGACGACAAACAATCAATTCGCTCAGAAAGACGAAATCCAGAACAACTCTAGTCGAGGGAAATTTGCACACACGGGCAGACTATTCATGCTGCAAGAAGAGTTTGTTGATGTTACAAGGAGGGGCGTCCGTCTACAATATGTCAAGGATGTCCATCGCCAAACTGCATGCCAAAATCAAAAGTCTCGTCCTGCAGATACCACGAATACGGTGCGTTGTTCGAGGCGGTTTCCCACTCAGCTATGGCCGGGTCTGACTCCAAGAATCCGAACGAAAATGCATTCGAGGGGGCCATCTGATTAAGGGCTCCTGGGTCATTACCATATCCAGGATATTGTGAGAAGTCCAACTGTCCCAACTGATTCTCCGTTGACGATTCCGGCGTGGATGAATGTTTTCCGCCGTCATCCATAGTGATTTGAGCTCTGACAGGCTCATCTCCCTTGATCCTTCTCAACATCTTATTGAGAAGACCCAGTCCTCCTTTCGCCAGCGGTGATCTCTCAGCAAGGAGCTCCAACAACTTGACTGCGCGTGCAAAGGCGTCAATATATTTCGTCGACTTCTCCTCGTCAAAAGCTCTGAATACCCCATCAGTCTTCTTCCGATGTTTCCTAATAATGGAATCCGAGACCAGACATCCTCCCATCACCCCTCCGTACTCGATCATGGCCGCTGGTATCGCCCAGTATCTGGTCTGGCCACCTCCCATCCTCTTGTGTAAATCCAGCATGAGATCCACGCTTTTGAAGCAAGCGTCTGCGAGAGTATGGCGGTGCTCTTCAGCGAGGAGAGCACGAGCTCTGTCTGGAGATGCAGCTTGTGCTTGCAGACCTCTGAGGGTTGTTGGTCCCGTGAAGCAGCGTAACATCCCCTCTATCACGCCCCAAGTCAGTGCATGCAACTTGATCCTCTTTAGATCCAAATTCAAAATTGTACTGTCATAACTAGTGTCCGGGTCAATGAGCCGAAAGGCAGCGGGGAAACAGTCCACGATCTGAGTCTGGTAGGCCTTGAGGTGCTGTGCTACTTTGAAGGGGTCCATTCGCTCGTGCTTCTTGGCGGGGGCACTTATGAAAGGTCGGATGAATTGGTAGGTTTTTATGCCAAGGATGTTGTCTGTTATTTGGGTGGGGATATCTGGGTTGAGGGTTGTGGTGTAAGGGAGCTCGCTGGGCAGTTTCACTGTGCAGTAGTCTTCTGGTATCAGGGGCCAGCGACCGTAGTACGCGCAGAAGAACCTGTAAATTTATGAGTATTTTGGACGGATGCATGTAATCAGTGTAGGGTGTACTCACTTGTCCCAATTGAAGAGGAGCCAGAAAATCTTCCTCCGCGTCTCGGCTTCTGGGTCGTGCAGTGATGGCCAGCGCTCTTCGAAAAAGAGTTCAATCGCATGAGCTTCCTTGGTAGCTTCCAGTAAAGCTTGGTAGCCGTCCTTGGGATCCCCAGCTGTGACTAGCGTGACAGCCATGAGTATCATGTACTGGACTCTGATGATCGAGGGTTTCCTAGGCCGGTACGAGTCAAAGTGACGAGCTAGTTCATCACATCGAGCTTCCATCGCATCGATCGAATCATCCAAGAAACCCTCTGTAGGATAATCCGGGTTTGGGAGATGCTGTAGACTGAATGCACAGAGTCGTAGTATCAACGTACCGAAGAGAATGTCATCCGAGCCGTAGTAACTGGACTGTGTCCACCAAGCTCCATATCTCTCAAGGAATACGTCGGCAGTGATGTAATCGTACGTCCAGTTGACTTTATCCAGGAAATGTTGGATAAGGAAATCGACTTCTTGACGGCTTGGAAAGAGCTTCAAAACTTCGGCTCGCGTCCTTTGCCCACCACAGCCTAAGTTAAGAGTCGAGGAAGGTTTGTCGCACAGGCCAAGCTGTGCACTTTTGAGAGTCAGTACATTTCAGAGATAATGGATGGCAAGATAACTCACAGTCCTTTCTCTACGAGAACCAGGGGCATGTCGGTCTCCTCTGCGCTGTCTTCTGCTGACTCTGGACTACTAATCTCTATCCTAGACTCATCTTGCTCGCTTGGACTGCTGCCATACAGCTGCCGCGTCCCTGGAGTTCGATTTTTGGGGGACGAAGATGATGCAGAATATCGACACATGTGCCCTGATTTGCGAGCCAGACATGGTTGACAAGGCCATTCTCGATTGCACTGGATGTATCAGCAGCGTTCAAGATAAGTCGGTATCTCGAATAGAATTCGAGGCATTGGAAAGTCGACAGAGCTGCCCCCACGCACCTTAACCTTTCTCCGATTGCATTCGATGCAGCTTATTTTATCCCGTCGACGTGTGATCTTCTTGCCCGTTGCCACTTTCACAAGTTTTTCCGATGAATTAGAGGTACTCATGATGTGCTTGACTCAGACTTCTTCCTCTCATGGCGGAAACCAATGTATAAATGCTGCCAACTTGAGCGTTGAATTGGAATACCGCGCCGCAAGTGCGAACTTCTAGACTTGATCTACCTCTTGGCATCCGTCCTCTTTCAGCCCTGCCAGAATATCATACGTCGAAACTCAAATACCTGCCCGTGTTCTCCTGAAATACTACACTTGGCAGGTCTCCGCACACTTCAATAGAGATGTGGCTGTGAGAAAATAGCAGGAATCTCACTTGTTCGAGGCGAAGGTTCTACTCGTTTGATGGAAGGAGCCCTGTCGCTTGGCGCTGTGCGACAGGGGAGCATGCATTGGTCTTGTAATTCCGTAAGCACGACAGCCAATTCAAAACCAGCATCGAGTGTATGCCAGTGGATACCCGTATGTAGCATGACTAAGAGTGACTTAATGACATCGGCTATGGCTGTGACTAAGGAGGCTTCTTCACCTCAGCTTGGGTCGTTTCTTGCGTATTTATTTGCCGATTTGTTAACCGATAGACGGCCAATTGCTGGATTTTGGCGGAAGAGCGTATCGAGGCGGGAAAGGAAATGGAATGTCTGACGTTGGGTGTTCCTTGCTTCACTTGGTGGTATACAAGTTGCAAGTCTGCCAGAAAGCTTGAGGACTGCTAGAAGATCGGTGTGTAGGATAGACAACAAAGAGAAGCGAGTCCGAGTCTAAATACGGAGGTAAGTATGGACGTGCTGTAATTAGTGACGATGCCAGAGGGCCAGTAAGATCATCGCCGAGTCCAAGTCAAGCTGATATGTTAAACATTACTATAAGCTTTTGAAATCTGCGATACAGAGTGACCAGGAACGACCATGGTGCGTAAGAGCTCTATAAGCTGATACTGTTTGCAGTAAGAACAGTGCCAACGTCTTTGGTCACTGCCAAATTAATCAGATTACCTCCTCAGATATTCAGCAATTCGCCAAGAGTTGCTTCGGGTACTACATCTCGAAATACTGCCACCGTCTCGTCCCAAAGGCAGGTCTGAACTTTCCTGCCATCCTCACTGCGGACAAATGGAGATACTCTAACATCCAGTCAGCCTCCTAGAGTTTTCAACTCGAAGGTTAATTTGGATCTACTCGACGATTTTGGCTTCGCTCAAATACTTCCCGTGAGTGTTGCTTCCCTTCACCACTGCTGCATCCATCAGGAGCAAACCGCCTTCTTCGCGAGTGCGTCCAATAAATCAATCGAATCCTTGGATGATTCTATTTCCGTCCCGATGAAGTCCCGTATCAACTGATCCTGGGTTGATGAGGTTGATGACTACTTCTTCACCAGACACTCGTGATGCCAGTTCGAGACCCCAGAACACATTGAGCAGCTTCGTTACACTATATCTATCCATGGTGTCGCCGAAGAACTTCTGGTCGTTCAGACGGGCCAATATGTTATCAGCTTTCTGTTCCTTGAAGGGTGTCATCATGTGGACTTCTGAAGAAGTGAATGTGAGGCGAGTTGGGTGACCGAGGGCCGATGAAGTTCTACGCAACACTGGCAAAAGGAGAAGCGATAGAAGTGCGGTGGACAGATGATTGATCTGTACAGAAGATTCGAAATCTGTTGATGGAGCTGTGGTCCATTTGAATTTGAACGCACCGGCATTTAACATGGCAATGTCGAGACCTACAGGGTTTCAGCAAATTTGATGGAAGTCCAGAAATCTATAATTGGAAAATCACGCACGTGGAAGGGTTTGAGCGCGTTTTCCAAGGGCGAGGACTGATTCAAAAGATTCTAAATCAAGATGCCACACTTCAACCTTGGTTTTGGAGTCTGGATTGGATTTCAGGACATCTACCTTTGCATCTTCGCCCTTCGATGCACTTCGAACTGCCAAGATCAACGTTGCTGCGTTCAAGAAAACGCACTGGCGAGCCGCCTCAAGACCAATTCCAGAATTGGCTCCTGTGATTAAGATTGTTTGATCATGGAGACTGAGGTCTTTTGGGAGAGGACGAGGACGAACGAACACTTGTCTGTAGAGAAAACTTGCAAAGCCCATACTGCTCGACGGAATTGGATAATATGTGGTATGAAAGCAGAACGCAAAGTGAGGATTCCCTGTGCGTACTTATTTAACCGTTCGGTTGGTTAGGTTAGGGAAGATCCTCCGACACCGACACTGATGCGGATGCCAAGGGAGTGGAAGTTATCGATGTGCCCTTGGGTAGACCGACATAGCTGAGCTATGTCCAAGTCACAAGTTCCTTTCTGCATTCGAAGAGTCCAGAGCGAGCGGAGGAATGGAACACCGCCGGATAGTCTCAAATGGACATATGTGGACAAGACAAATGAAGATCGAATTATCGAACATTAGAGTCTTTAAGATTTAGGAAACAGTCGGGTTCAGAGAATGATTGGACGACGATTGAACGGTTGTCGAAATCCGCTGTTGTCTAGCCTCCTTGAGCTGCAGCTTGCAGCTTCGCTCGAGATACTTTTCTGGTGACATCAGGCCAAACGCAGCCTCAAAGCGGACTAATAATTGCCAGACCCTCATTATCTCAGACTAGTCTGGAAACATTGGGCTATTCTAGTACACTGCTTGGTCCTTCCATCACAAAGACGACCGAACTCATAATGTGTAGCAGACTCACAGCAAAGTGGGGTCATTCCAGCTGAGACGCGACCACACTCACTCTAGGACTATCAAAAGGCAGAATGGCAATAGAAATTTCATAGCAGATGATAAGGCCTGTATGTCAAAGATACTACTTGCAGAAAAAACAAGAGAACAAGAAGGCTAAGAAAGTAAGGTGAGGTGAAGTTGAGTAGAACACATATTCTGCAGAATGCGGGATCGAATGGGAACAACGCAAGTCAAAAGGAACGATGCCGTGCTTGAATCATGACCTCTTATGAGTATAAATCCTGGATATCCCACAGAATCTAATTTTTGAGTCACAAGTTAACAATTTTCTGGCATCGCCGTGATCCCCGGTTTATACAAATAATGACTGAGGACGATGTTGTCGGAAGTTTTCCTGCGTCGAGTCCTTGTAGCAGAAACACATATTGAGTTTTGGTGTGGCTTTCGTGCCATTATCAATAAGGCAGCCAGCTCCATCGAGCCGTTGCAGATACTGTCCACGCCATTTCGAAGATCTGACGATAGTTCTCGGTGTTTCGGAGGAAAAGTGAAGAAGTGGTCTGAGATCAGTCGGGTATGGGCCAAAGGGGTTGATGGAGGAAGAACGATTAGTCAGCGACCCAATAGGAGTTGGTGCATTGCCTGCCCAAGGATGTCCAGAAACCGAACGGAAAATCGAATCACAATTGAAGCTCTTCAGATCCTCTCCCACACGCCTCACCCAACACATCCTTTCCTAATGTCGTCGACCTCGATATTGCGAGTTGCAGCTCGCGCGCAACCATCGACCTTCTTCCGTGCCAATGGCCTGCGCAGCCTGACCCCTCGCGGTGCGAACGCCCTCTACGCTGTCCCAGCAATGATCGCGACCTCAGGATCCATCAATAGCTTCAGCACCACCAGCAGACTCCGCTCTGATGCAAGCCACGGCGAGGAAAGCTTCGAGGAGTTCACTGCCAGGTACGTGGCTTCAATTGGTCTCATACAGTCTTCATCAGAGCTCTTTTGAGCACATTCCTGCATTGCCGAAACAAATGCTGCACGCCAGTCACGATTGTCAATTGCTAACACTCAGGTGCCGGAGTATAGATACGAGAAGGAGTTCGACCAAGTTCAAGATGTTTTCGAGCTTCAGGTACGTTTCCCTCTGTTCCTGGCTAGCCCCCGCACTTTTCCATCAGTTCGTGCAGATTGCTGATTATCATACGATGGTCTACAGAGAAACTTGAACAACGCCTTCGCATACGATCTTGTCCCTTCGCCCTCTGTCCTCACTGCTGCGTTGAAAGCCGCGAGAAGAGTCAATGACTTCCCCACCGCTGTACGGATCTTCGAGGGTACGTAGCACCATTACCGATTTCACCCGAGGCATATTGGGATAGCAATAGGGAGCTGGCAGGAACATTGGCTGATAATACTACGCGGAATAGGTATCAAGGCGAAGGTCGAGAACCGTGGCCAGTATGACCAATATCTCGAGGAGCTCAAGCCACTCCGGGAAGAGTTAGGCGTCCTGCTCAAGGAGGATCTCTACCCTGAGGAATCCAAGTAGACGATGGAAAATGGAAAATGGAAGTCGAGAGGCAGCTGTGTAGATGGATATTCGAAGCAGAGGTATAGATGGGAAAGCTGGTGGGAGAGTGTTTGGAGGCTCTGCGTTGCCGATTTTCTTATGTGTACAGTTGTATCAAGAACCGCAATGCATTTACCCTTAAAACAACATCCTGGCTGTTGCCGAGACTTGTGAGTGGACGACGATAGGATACTCTTCCAAAGTGTTACAGGGCAGGCAGAACTTGGCCATTTCTCTATCCGTGGCTCAGTGTTCTTCTAGAAGTTACAATTTCTGAGGGGAGGGTCAGATAAGAGCCGACATGTATGCAATAACCAGGCACAACTTCGCTCTTTGCCTCTGTCATCTGACAATCTTTTGGATAGGCTCAAGGCATGTGCAAAGGCACATCACCGATGCTGCTCAGGATTCAAGAGCAAGCTCTGCTAGAGGATCTGCTTGTGAGGCTCCAACAAAGCAGATGGAATAAAGAGCCCACTGGCTGGTGAACCTCCGTCACTGCTCAGTGCTGTACATCCCGTGAACTAGTATTAGCACTCCACATTAGTCTTGTGTAAGGCATCATATAGAACATTCTTGCTCTCTGTTTTGACTTGTGGGGCTCTGCATTTGAGTTCCTATCTTGTACTTCAAGGACTGCCACTATACTTAACTCAGCCCTGTCTGCAACATTGTCAATTGCTCCTTCCAGTACTGGCTACTGTAAGGAACAGACAATAGACCAACCGGTGGTATGTAAACACTTGATGACCTTTCCAATTCAAACAGCCCAAGAAATCCGCGAGGCTATTTCAAGTCGAAGACTTGCACTTCACCATTGTCCTGAATCAATTGATTTTCCTCCCAATTCACTGCCTTCACTGCATTTTGAAGTCGTGGGCTGCCTTGCTATTGTCAATTTGTTTGACCTGTAGCCAGCGTCTTTCAAAATTGCGATTCAAGACCTTCTTTCAACCTCATCCATAACAGCGAGACGGCCGAGGATTTCAATTCATGAATTCAAGCAACATGGACGACCAGCCCAAAGATCCCGATACTGAGTCAGAGCAGGAAGAAGTGGAAGCATTTACAGAAGACGAAATTGCCATAGATCCTGCTACGATCCTCAAATACCAGCAAACGTTTCAAGACCTGTTGATCAAAGAAGGAAGCACGGCACTCCCGCAGAACCCGATGCCAGATTGCGAGGCTAATGCTCTGGAGTGGGAGAACCGCGTGGCCTCCGGGTGGGCTATTTATGAAAGAATGACGGCAAGGGTACATGAGACAAAGATAAAGGAACATGGATTGATAGCAGAGATCAAAAAGTTCTTCAAACAGGACAGTTCAAGTTATTTTGTTTTTCAGCACATCGACATCAACATCGAGGGGGAGGCTAAAGGCACAAGGCTCGGGGCAGGAACCAATCGCAAGCGAGCTCGAAGTATCTCCCTCCATTACCTCAACCTTCACGACAGCCTCTTCAAACTTACAGCCAGCGAAGAACACGACGCTTGTCGACTGGTCAGAGCTCGCAGCGAGGAGATTGACGCCGAAGCAGCATGCGAGCGCGGAAGAAGCCTACGACGCGCTGGAGACAAAGAGCCCTGGACTGAAGAGGGGCACGTCGGCGATGACATGTCCGAAAGAAGCTCTGGGAAGACGAGGCGAACGCGCAGCAGCTTGGCCTTGACGATTGAAGGTCACGCAGATGTGCCAGGTGGAGCTGATGCTTCTGGCACACTTGAGGAGGAAGTCCCAGAGCCTGCGGGCGCCGTTGAGGTGGGTTTCTCTATCTTCCCCAGGCTGAGGCGCGCGAGGCTGTCGTTGAATCCTCGGCTAGGCTCCACAAGGATTCCAAAACACCGCTATATAAGTATTAACATCACCTCCTCGCAGGCTGTCTACATTCGTGGATCTTCCAAGCGTGTCCGGCCGGAGGACGTGCGAAAAGTGTTCGAGAAGGAGGGGAATAAGTTGGGGTCATCGGATATTCAAAAGTGAGTACAGAAAGAAGATTGCCACCGTTGGCGAACGTTACTGTAGCTGACTCTGACTCTTTGCAGAATAGAAATCGACGTAGAAATCGACACGTCCCCCACTGAAAGACGAGATCAACAGTTCACAGCTCCCGCCGACGCGCCAAAGAGAAAACCTTGGTATGGGTTCCGTTCATGCTATGGTAGAGACTTTTACTGAGACCATACATTCAGGTCTGCTTTTGAGCGTTACTGGGATAAAAGCAAAACTTGTGGCCCGGATTATGGGTATGTAGCGGCTGTTATCACAATTTACTGGTCTATACTGACATTAGAATGCCTAGACCTACTGCTTTCATGCCAAAAACCCCACAAGAAGCAAAGGAGGAAATGGTACGTGTCTCCAGCTCCCTCTACTGCTCGAAGCTAAATTACACAAGCCACCGGTAAAGGTTAGTGGCTTTAAGCCGTATAACTCCCTTGGGTCCAATCCAAATCCAAAACACAAGCCACAACCACCTGTCTCGCAGAAAGCGAAGGCATTCGACCTCACAGGGGAGGCAAGAAGTAGCCGTCTAGAAAATGGAAATCCGGTCAAAAGGCAGCGAATCGATACTGGTTCCTCTACCCTGCCAATCGATTTGGATGTTGCATCGCCCCAGAACGTTAGACAGAGTGTGCCGTCGTCAACTTGGTCCGGACAGAGCCATAGTCGGAGTGGCCAAGAGAGAAATACGAAGTTCGGGACGTTCGAAAGCGTACGGGAATATCGAAAGGTGGAAGAAACTGTGAGACCTCCCAAACAACGCAATCGAAACGGTAGTGCCACGGACAACATATCTGGTGTCATTAGTGGCCATCAACGTTTTAGCCGGGACGTCTTTGATAATATCCACAGGGAAGATAAGACTGATCGCATTTCCGACGGCGATGACGGCGAAGACGTGAAGATTGTCGAGCGCAGACCGCACAAGAAATCAAATAAGAGCCTGCAAATTCAGATTCAAGGTTCTGAGGGGTCTCCGTATGAAAAACCGCAAGGGCAGAAACCATTTAGGACCAGCACCCACTCGAACAGTCCGCCAATAGAGACCGCACAAGCATCACGATACTTTCAGTCAGATCGTAGCCCGTTACGAGACCAAGAGGATTTGCACGCCAGAAGACCAGTTTCACGCATGGCCAAGAGTATTAAGCAGGATCTATCTCTTTTATCGCAAGATGATCAAGATGAACTGTCCACTGATCAGTACGGAAATGCGGAGCATGCGAGCACAGCCCAGAGATTGTTGAGAAGAAGTCAGCCTACTATACCGGGAGCCAGAGCAGGGCAACACACATCTATCAATCTTAGTGAATCGAGCGAAGACGAGATCTCCAACAAAAAGGTGGACATAGTCCCCGGGAAATATGGTTCCTCAAAGACGAACTCGAGAAAGCCCCAGGGAGAAGATTCCTACCTGATACATCAAGTATTTAGCGAAGCCAAGAAATGGCTCCTTGGAGAAGAGCTACAACGCTGGACGATGGTTCACGATAAAAGCGCCGGCCTCTTATCATTCCTTGACCGAACCGATGCATTGGTCTTCCAATTTCCCACCAAAGAGCTTGAAAGAATTGAACTTGCGAGTGGGTGTAGTAAGATGGTCCTTCACAAGTCGAGAACACAGGCGGCTGCTGGTTCCATACATATCTACATCGAAGTCGGGTCTGCTGACGAATGCGAACAATTGATTGAAAACCTGAAAAAAAAAGACTCTGTCATTGGCAAGATACTCAAAGAACGGTCAGTATTCACGACTCTTTCTTTGATGAACTCTGACTTACCCTTCTTAGTGACAATCTGGAGAGAGTTTTCAGAAATATAGCTCAGAAGGCAGTTCAAGCTAAGAGAAAAAGACCGCTTGAGCAAGAAGAGCCAGAAGACATCCGCTTGGCGAAAGCTAGAGCCAAGAAGAGATTTGGTGAAAATCGGGTCGATGAAAGTAAAGCCAGTCGCAGTTCCAACGGTGGCAGTCAGCGAAGCGGCAATGTGGAACAGGGAGCTCGATCGAAAGGTGTCGCAAAAGACATGAGAGGTCGCTCCCCTAACAATGAAGTCCTCGAAGTGGAAGAATCGCGCCGAGGTTCCGGTGCTACCGCTCTCCAAGCCAGAGATTTCTACGGCAACTCTACCAATGCTAGAAGAAATGGAGCAGACTCTCATGGCACCCGCTCGTCTGGAAGACTAAGTGGCAGGATGGACAGCTCTCCTGCCAGCCACGTATCATCACGTCAGCGACCTCGATCACCGAGCCCAGAACCAGAACGATGGACGTCCAGTAATCCAGACTGGGCGAAGGAGGTAGGTTGGCAGAGCCCCGTGATTTATCCTCCTGATGGGAAAGATAAGGCCAACGTGGACATGCAAGATATTCAGAGACTCGATGAAGGGGAGTTCCTGAACGATAACTTGATCGTCTTCTACCTTCGTTGGCTGGAAGAGCGCCTTGTGAAGAACAGCCCGGAGCTGGCTAGGCGCATTTATTTTCACAACACTTTTTTCTACACGACACTGACCAAGCATGGCAAGGGCAAATCTGGTGGAATCAATTATGAAGCTGTTAAACGCTGGACGGCAAAATTTGATCTCCTGAAGTACGATTACATTGTTGTTCCAGTGAACGAAACAGTTCATTGGTATGTTGCCATCATCTGCAATGCACCAAAGCTCCTCAAGCAGCAGCTGGAGGAGACGGGACAGTCGAACGGAGAGAGTGGAGTCGCTCAAGATGGCACCAGTGTTTTGGAAGCTGAGGGTCAGCCTACAGCATCACCGCCGACGTCTCCAGCCAAAACTATACCTGGTGATGTTCATACGGGAATGAAAGAGATGACCCTTGAGGATCATTATGGCAAAGTGCCCTGTGGTGATGCACCACAAGGTCTCGCTGCTGTTTCTGTAGCCTCCGAAGGTCAGAAAGACACAGAGATGTCAGGTCAGGATACGGAGCCTGTGGTAGTGTCATCAGATCTAGGTGGTGGGAAAACGGTTCAAGCAGTTCAACCCAAGAAAGGCAAACGGAAGTCGGGTCCCCCACCCCGAAAGTATGACCCCAAGGAACCGCGCATCATCACGCTCGATTCTCTGGGACTATCACATTCTCCGACCTGCGCCAATCTTAAAAAATACTTGTTGCAGGAGATCAAAGCTAAGAAGAATATTGAGATCGAAGAGTCTAGAAACCTCGGCATGACAGCTAAGAATATCCCTTTGCAGGACAATCACTGCGACTGTGGCTTGTTCCTTCTCACTTACATTGAGGAATTTCTGAAGAGGCCTGATGGATTCATCCATGACATACTTCAGCAGAATGAGCAAGACTTTAGAGGTTGGCGGTCAGCATCGGATATGAGAAGACACATTCGTGAACGGCTCTTTGAGCTTCAGAAAAGGCAAGTTCGAGAAGCAGATGCTTCGAGGAAGGAGAAATCCAAGACCAAGCGCGCAGCCAAAGCCGGTGACAAGCATGCGTCGGCATCGACTTCCAAATCTGCTTCGCGTGAAGCATCTAAGAGTGCTCGGAGTTCTGCCAGCCCTGAGAAAAAAACTCAACCCTCGCCCGAAGACATTGATCATGTGCCAGTGGAAAAGGCCGAGATGCAAGAGGGATTGAAGTTAGCTCCTGCCGTGTCACCAGATAAGGAAGAAAAAGAGATCCTTATCGACCCCGAGCCATCGGAGTCGCAATCGATTGAGTTGCGCAAGGACGACACTAAGGGAATCTCTGAGGGGCGAAACTTTATCCATAGAACGCTATCGAGGGTTACGTCGGCCATCTTCGACTTCGGTTATGTCGAAGAAAAGAAAGTTCCAGGTTCGAAAACATCAGCATCGCAGCCAATCACCATAGAAGATTCCCAAGATATGGATGACAGTCTGAAAGAAGCAGCCGTCGAAACCAGACAGGTCCAGGAAGTGCAGTCCGCGCGCTCTTCGATGCACAGAAGAGGCCGAGACTCGAAGTTGCCGGGAGCTAATGAAGTCATTGAAATTCCTGTATCCCCTAGGAAGGAACTTTCGAAAAAGCCGTTTGTCAACCCGCACCCTTTACCAAACAGCAGCCCAGAGCAGGACGAAGTCCAACAAAAAACTTCTCGTGCTCCTGGAAAACTTACCAGGGACTCGAAGCGTCACGGCAGTGGAAAGCCAAAGGCTATAACTCGTATCGAGACCGAGTCGAATACCGAGGACAGTCAACCTGACCAGGAATGGAACGGTATCGAACCTGCCAACCCAAATGAAAGCTTCGGATCTGTCCAGCTGCTCGATGCATCTGTAGAACCAAACCATGAGCTCGTGGTCAATAGGCAACAGGAGGATGATGCCATGCTCTTGCGAGACCCGGCTTCACGAGCGTCGCCCCCGCCAGAAGTTTCATATCTGTCGTCGTCTTCGCCTCCAGAGGTCGTTCACCAGTCTTCGGCACTGGCTACAAGCCGATCTCGAGGTAGGACAACACCAAATTCTCCTCGTAGTGTCAAAAGACCTTCAAGCCAGGCCGGTGAGAACGGGCCAAGATCTGCGAAACGACGAAAGGAGAACGCGGTAGTAGATTTGATTGTAGAACAGCCTCGCTCAAACGGCTTTTCAAGGGATGCAGCTGAGGTTGCCATGCTTACCGCACACACTCGCAGGAATAGTGCTAGTGGCAAGCATCGACAAACTAGCTAGCGGTTCAACGGAGGATGATTGTGCTTCAGTAACTTCTCGAAGGTCCCTACTTGGTCGTGTATCCAGCAGCTCGTCGGCTTTCAAGACTTTGGTCTCAATCTTCTTGCCTGTCACCTTCGGAGTGCGACACTTTTGCTTTGATGTGGTATATGGTTTCATTTCCTAGCTCCTAGCATAGCACTGGCGTTTCGGACCTCACTCATGGTCTGTTTGTACTTAGATGGCGCATTCGTTTGCTGAAGATACTAGTTCGTTTCTTGACTAGCGGGTGTAAGGGCGTTTAGCTGGATGGCACCCGTATGCGCATGGATCCATGAGAAGTGAGCACGGAATTGGCATTGAAATGGAAGATAGACGGATAGTCTACGTCCGTATAGATCTTACAGATGGCTATACAATTTGCAACCCACACTTAATGACTCAGCTTGGCAACGTCATGACCTGTTGCAAAATTTCTACTGCTTCCCAGGTACCAAGTCTTGCTACTTAACAGCTAATGCGTCAGGCTCGGAAAGCTGTGAGAGCAGCCAAAGCCAAGTCTCAAGGAGGTTTGAATGTATATTTAAAACCTCTTCCACCAGGGTCAACACCAGGTCCGGGTCAGACCACTTTATTCCAACGGAAACACTCCGAAATGTCGTTGTCATTTCAAGCGCACGCGAAGCTGTGTCCAAGGCTACTGTCAGTTGCAAGTAGTCATCACAACAACACTGGCTGCAACTAGTTCGCCTCGTCTAATATCCCATAATAAATAAACAAAGTCTCGCTCCCGCCGGCACAGTTACTATCGATAGCTGCCCGAGAAAAAACCTGCTTCATGTCCGTTGACAGGTTATATTGAAGTTGAAAAATTGTATGTACATGTAAGAAGCCACTGAAGTGGTATTTGATAATGAAGCTCTTTCCAGAAAAGATGAATACGCCTCCTTGCACATATGCTCAGTAGATGACGGGCCAGCCGCTGGTATAGCGAAGCAGATTTATGCCCATCTGAGCGACACCATCATCTCTGTAGTAATGATATACCAGAACATCAGCATCACTATCCGTAAAGACGGCATTGTGGCCAGGTCCGTGAACCGAGCCGTGACTAGAAATTATCTGCGTACCGCCGCCCTGCATCATGTCCTTGCCGCTCTTGTCGAGGTACGGGCCCTGCACGCTTGTGGAGCGGCCAACCATGATGCGGTACGTACTGGCGGCGCCCTGGCAGCACTTGTCGAAAGAAACCCAGAGGTAATAGTATCCGCCCTTGTACGTGATGAAGGGCGCTTCCACGGCGCCGCCATTGCTGGGCCGAGCCGCGAGGGACAGGAATGTGCTGCCGGATCGCTTGCCGGTCTTGGGGTCGAGGGAGATCATCTTGATGCCGCTCCAGAAGGACCCGAATGTCAACCACCACTTGCCGGATTGGTCGACGACGAGGTTGCCGTCGATGGCGTTCCAGCCGCTCGAAGCTGTGGACTCAATGACCAGTCCTTGGTTGGTCCATGTGCCGGACAGGCCTTGCTTGCTTGTTGCTAGGAAGATGGCTGACTTGGAAGTCCCAAAGGAGGATGCTGAGTAGTACATGTAGTATTGGCCGTTGTGGTAGGAGATATCTGGTGCCCAGAGGTTCTTTCCACCATTGGTGTAAGGGGTTGTCCACTTCATGAAAGTCAGTCATACGTTCCGTGTCATTTTGAGATCTGCGTCCTAAAAAAGATGCGTTTCGAGAGTTGAGATGTGAAGACCTAGGCAGTATATAATAGATCAAAAATTGTACATACAGATGCGCCGTTTGGGAAAGCAGCCCCAACATTGCGCCAGTTCGTACGATCGCTAGATTGCTTGAGTTGAATGTTGTCTCCTGTGTACGCGGCGATGTAGCTGCCTCCAGGCGTCTTCACCACAGTCGGGTCATGAATAAAAGTGTCACCCGAGACTGGCCCTGGATTGACATTTTGCCTCGAAAAAAGGGCTGGGATATGCGTCGCCACGGCATAACTATTCATGGCCAGCATGCTGCCAATGGCAATAACCCGTGAGAACAACATGGTGAAAATGTAACGAACGTGAGAATGAAACGAATATGTGGCGTTTGCCGTGAAGCAGATCCAAAATCTAGCAGCGCGTCCATTGTATTTTGTACCGTACACCAGCCAAGAGAAACAAATTATCAGAGCTATTCCTACGGAGACATGTCTTCTCACTGCTCTTGACTGAAATCTCCTTTGGCAATCCCATAAAGTGTGTTTGTAACAATTAGATTAGCACAGTCCTACCAGAGACTTGGCGGTCGTGATTACAGTAAGAGTATTTCCGCCTATGCCCCCCTCTCAAAACAAAGTTTAAGATTTTCCAAGCACGACGCCACATCCTATCCCTTTCTTTACCTCCGTGAATTTTCCGTGTGTGCAGATGGGAAACCACGTCGAGTCTGGGCATTGAAATACCGGTATTCTGAATCTGTTTCTGACAACGGGCACTGGTGGAAATCCACGCTTCTCGTCACCACACCTGACTTGCTGTGCGTTTGCTGTGCATCGATTTTCCTCGTCCCTTCTCGGCACTCACATATTTCTCCACTTATGGCAATATGTCTCTACCTACTGAAGTCAGACAGAAGTATCACCTCACAGCCGGCCTTGAACCGGTAGTCGCCCCTCCAATCACGAACCGAGGCGGACAATCTCTATCTCCATCTCCTCCGAAATGACACGAGAGTTTCCGCCCGGCTTGTCAAAGATTTGAAAAGTACGAAGAACGAGAAAATTACCAGTATTGGTACTCCTTCGGGAAGATCGGGCCAGTCTTTGATATTCGATGTCAGGGGTACTGAACCAGGGCCATTAACGACCCAAAATCAGGTGCAAGTTTCGTTGATGGGAACAGTGATGCTTCTTCGCCAGTGTCGGTAAGGAGTCTAGGATACAATGAAGAGAAGGGAAAATCCGATCTTCTGGCCCAGGATTGAGTACTTCGTAACCCAAAAGGGCAGGCGGCTTCATTCTCATTCTATTTCTCAAACTCAAACTCAAGCTTCGAAAGTCAGCTTGGTCACATCTGATAAATTAGGCTAGTCTATCCTTGCCCAAAACCTTGATCTTGTTTGCTTATATTGCCTTCCCGAACGTGTGACCCGGTAGTTATGTTCCCTCCACTTGTGTTGTTTGACAGTCCTTAGTGTATGAGTCCCGATATTACAGTAAAATCCGCAATCTTATCTTATCTTATCTCATCCGGTCTCTCAGGGTAGGAAACATCCGATTATTGTATGTTGTCTTGTAGAAAGTACTTAACACTTGCTGTAAGGGAGCTTGGTACTTATTCTTTTCTCTAAGGCGGGTTGGCGGTTCTTTATCTCGCTTACCTGTGGATAGATTTGGTGTGTTTCAAGTGCAGATCATGAAGTGTCACGCGAGATTCCGAACGTTAACTACACCTACTGCTCAGAGACCGGCCGTCTATCTTCATCCCATCTCATGTCAGCACCGGGGGCAGGCTAAAATTTGGAGGCAGAGGGTACTGGATATGGTCGATTGTGAAGCTAGGAGGACGAATCTTCGAAATGGCAGGCGGAAATGCAGATTCTTGAATCTCACGGAGTGAAGGAAGAAGTCAGCCTGCACTTCGAAACGTAAAGAAGCTTCTTGCGCACATAGAGACTGTAAGCTTTGTTCAAAGTATCATCTCAGTGCTCGACATGTTAAAGAGGAAGCTACTGTAATTCGGTGCTCGGGCAACAAGATTTGTGGAGTGGAAGAGTATTTCCTTCGTCAGATTTTTGCGTCCCGGTCATTGGGGTCGAGGATGAAAGATCTGGGATACTGTCTTCTCTTTGACTTGTATTGTACCAGCTGAATACGGCGCCGCTGATGCTTGAGATGAATGCTAATGAGGACGTTGAAAACGTGTCTGGACTTGAACGAAGTTCTGGTTCCGTCGGAATGATGAAGTTTGCAAGAGGTTGACTGACATCTTGAATTGGCATCATCATGTCCATCCACCCATAGCATCCGACCAAGTATCTATTGATTTGGAAATGGCGAAAGAGAGTAGGGTGAGTAGGTGAGTAGAGAGCGCTTCCAAGGGTTGAGTGATATCAATGTGTAGTTTGATGTCTTGAGGTACAAGTCAGCTGAATCTGCGTTTACTTGTTTGAGGCACAACTTAGCTTATTAATCTCTATCTGCCTTACCGACGACTGCTTTACCCATATTTTTTCCAGGACTTCGATCGAAAATTCTGTGGCAGAACGGAGTAGACTAGAGTCGTCGAGAATAGACTCGAGAACCTCTGTTGTTAGTCATCAGTGACATCGAATTCCTTCCGTCCAAAGGTCCAAGCGGTTCTTCCAAAACCAACTAACCTAACGCTGTGACACAGCGGGATAGAGCAGATTTGAGGAGCCGTGGTGAGATCATCTCATAGTTCAAACAGCCATCTGAAGACTTGAGGAAGAATATCTGATGTGATGTGATCTGATCTGGTCTTCTCTGATCTCAGGAGTCAGGGAGTCAGGGGGCAGAGTGGTGTGGCTGGCGGATACGGGGTCGTCCGGCTCACGGCTAAACATCTCGTAAGGTAATATCGCATTGAAGGCATGGATAATGATGGATGGAAAGGGACCATCTGACCGTTGATGGCTTGCTCGCTCCTCCCACCTTCACATCCCCAGCAGAAGATCTGAAAGTGAAGCTTTTTTGTCTGAGGCTGGGCACTCCTCGGCACTCCTGGGCATGCAACGTTTGGGACTTGACTAGTCAGGCACAAGAAGCTCGTCGCGAGATGTAGACGGGCCAATCCCATGCTTCGCACAACAACGGAAGCGGTGCGATCCATTCCCTTGGTCTTCCTTCATTCAAGGCTTCAACTTTGCTCAACTCACGTCAGTCACTTCACATTCCTTCCCTTCCCTGCCCACTTGCCCTCCTTTCCCTCCCTCCCTCGGCTTCCTTTCCTCCCCTTTCCCTCGTACTCGTCTCATCCGAGAAACAACGGTCGCCGAGCACCCATGTATGTATGTTGTCATCAGCATCGATCATTCATGCGTTCCCCATAAAAGCAATAAATCTCTCATCACTCTAAATTTCAACCCTGCGTCTATCCCGTATTTGGTATGAAAATCAACCGCGCCAAACCTTATGTGAGAGTAGTGCAACTTTTGTTCGTAGCTCGGGATCCAGCGCGCAATACACGCTGCCCTACACAGCGCCGCTGCAAGGGGCGATTTTCAGGGGCTTGAGCCGTTGAGCAGCAAGGAAATTAAACACACGTGACACCGAATGCACACTGAAGAAATGGGGAATTTTGTGGGATTTTAGCTTTTGTGTGGTGTTGGTGTTGGCGCAGGCA
This sequence comes from Cadophora sp. MPI-SDFR-AT-0126, assembly GCA_020747065.1. NCBI lineage: Eukaryota > Fungi > Ascomycota > Leotiomycetes > Helotiales > Ploettnerulaceae > Cadophora > Cadophora sp. MPI-SDFR-AT-0126. The sequence goes on from JAGMVK010000015.1 coordinate 337,774, forward strand.
CAGGGGCACACACACACAAGAGAGGGGAGAGGAGAGAGGATAGGGTGGCTGCATGGGGCCGCTCGCAGCGATCGATGGGATGGAAATAACACGCGCGCAAACTTTACCAAATATACGAAGTAGATAAGCATTGGATACGCACATTTGACTGGGCTGTGCAAATCCCATCCATCTTGATCTGACTGCATGCATGGCATGCATACCACCCATCTCGCATCGAAACACACATCTTATTCCTTCCTCAATCCCTTCCTTCTCACATAATAATCACGCCTACACCAGCACCAACAGCACGAGCACCCTCAACTCACACCTCGGTCAGTCAGCCATGAGAGACAATTGACGTCGCGTTGGAATTTGGATCAATCCCGCTCGCCGTCTGCCCACCCATCTATCTTTACCTCTCCGCCCGAATGTCACTGTCTGTCTCAGGTCGCGCTCAGGTTTGATGAAAAGGACATGTCGGTGTGGTGGCTGGGAGCAACGAACGAATGAACCACACCTGCTTGCATTATTACTGTGCTGCGCCCTTCTGCCTGGAATTTAACGAAGAGGACAGAATTGATATATATCTTTTTTGACGACAAGGACAGAGTGTTTGTTGGTCACCTGAATTGCGTCAACCGTGGATTTTCGGGCTTTGCTTTGCCTCGCTCACGGACCGGTTCATCATTAATCACGCTTCCTTGACATCAGCCAGCCAGCCCAGGACGATCTTCGATCCCGCGCGACGACTTTCGGGATATTTACTTCTGCAATTTTGGACCCTGATTCTTGGGAATTCTTTTCATCAGATCTGTTGAATCTTTGACGAGCTGGGCATTTCGGGAAAGATCCTTCAACGGTGTGGATCGCGGGGTATTTTTGGGTCGTCCGAAATATTGAAACATCTGGGGCGCGTTTTGGATACGACAATTTCGTCATTTCTGGACAGTGTATTGTCCTTGGATTCTGCTTCTGGTCTTTAGGAAGCACAAATCTCTCGCTCATTTTGCCAGTGGATGTGTGGATAGTCGAATTCTGGATCAAATCCGTCCTTGGCCTGTTGGCACCAAAGTCCAAATTCCTGGGCATTTCCACGATTCTCACGTGGTGGGATCAAGGGATTTGAAAATATACATTCGCCGTCTTCACATCAATTTCCCAATATGGGATCACTACATACATTACCGTGGGGGAATCTAGCTGAAGAAGCAACAAGGATGCCTGGGAGAATATTTAACTTCGCTTGGGAGGGTATCACAGGTTCGCCATGGTGGGTGGTGGTGATATCCAGTCTCTGGCTCTACTTTGCTGGATCATTCTTCTTCGACGTCGCACATTTCGCACTTCACAAGTTCTCAAAATCGCGGTTTTGGATTCTCCGTCAGATAGGATACCTTCATGAAGTACACCATCTGTACTTCAACCGTCGACTCAAATTCAACAACAGATATCTCATTCAGAATATGGTCATCGAATTACCACTGGAACTATCCTGCCAGCTCTGCGGAACGTGGCTAGGCTACCGAATCGCTCAACCATTAAACCTCACCGGTCCGGGTCTCCTATCAGAAAGACTCTTCCACCTCGTAACCATCTTCCAAGTCGGCCGAGTCCTCGTCGTAGCCTTCCTCGAAGGCCGCGATTCAAACCACAAATCCTACCCAACGGTTGTCCCCAAAGACCCCAACTCCTTTGTCGTTGGGCCGCAATACCACGCCATGCATCACGTCGACCCTTCTTCCTACATCGGTTCCTGCTTCCGCGTTTTCGACTGGATAATCGGCACCTCGTGCTCCATCCGCTCGCGACGCATAGCCATGACCGGCTCCTCCGGCGCATTTGGCACCGCCCTCAAAGCAGAGCTCCAAACCGACTCACCAACCATCATCCAAGACCTCAAATTCGGCAAGGAGTGGTCCTACAAGGACTACAGCGCCGCAATCCCCATCCTGCAAAACACCGACATCCTCATCCTCTCCCACGGCTCCAAATCCAACCCCATGGAAGCAAACTGCACATCAGCAGTCGCACTCATCGAGCTCTTCAAGACGCACTACCGCGCGCGACCAGGGCACTCCCTCCTCCTCCCAGAGGTATGGTACGTCGGCAGCGAAGCCGAAGTGCACCCTTCGCCTCCGGGGAACCAGATCATGAAAGAGTACACGCGTTCGAAGCGCGCGTTTGCGAGGTACGCAAGGAAGTACTATGACGATGATATGATCCTGTATAGACATATCGTGCCGGCGGCGTTTAAGAGCCAGATGGGTTGGGCGGTGGTGGGACCGGGGTGGGCGGCTGCTGTTGCTCTGTGGTGGATTCGGCGCGGGGCGAGATATGTGCCGGTTACGTATACGGGGTTTGCATTTTTGGGTTTTTGGAAGTTTTTGTATTTGGTGGAGAAGGCTTCTTAAGCCATACATGGATCCCAGTGAATTCCGACCTTGAATTTCCTGGCATCTGGGGCCGGGAAATAGGTGTAGTACTGGCTGGTGTGTATTCTTCTTCTGATTATGAATAGATGGACGGATGGATTGTAGATAAGGGTACTTTTGGGAGACCGGTTGGATTGGATTGGATCATATTGATACCGAGATTCCTGTTTTATTCTTGAATCTCCGACGGTAGTGGAGACGAGGAGGGGGAGTGTTAACGCATTTCTTAAGAGCAGACACCTCGAGAGATTCCTCAGATGGGTACGTTTTCGTATGTGCTCAGATGAGTTCTTGCAGGCTCGGAAAATTAAGAGCAAAGAGTAATGCTAGATCTTAATGATTGGATACTTTTGTGTTGTTTCTATTTCGAGCCTCTAGAAAAGGAAAAAGGTTCGTGATTAATGCTTTGCTTTTTGATCTTTGCTTTGTTTGGTCTGAGTTGCAGTTGGAGTCTGGACATGGGCAGAGGAGCTGGATGGGAGGGTAACTAATTAGGTCAGATGGGTGGAGTTTACTTTCGATCTTGGCTCTTAGTATTTGAGAAGTCTTCTCTGAAGGTTTTCTGATTCATCGTTATCAAACCATGTTTCTGTCAATACTTCCCTCCCCTTTTTTTCCCTCAACACCACCAAGTGCTGATAGGAGGAATTTTTGCTAAACATATCTTTTCACTCCCCACTCTTTTCACTCTATTCACTTCACTCCACACCCCTCCACACCTTCTGTCCCCCATAATACACTACTTTTCTAAAACCCAGGAAGCCTCCCTTTTCCTCTCCTCCAGAGCACAACACCTGCACAACTAGACGTCTCACCTGGGCTACCCACCATCCACCAGTCAATCTCCAACTCGTCATGGGCGAGCCAGCCTCGAGGGTAATGGAAGTGGTAGGTCTGCGGAGGAGACCAGATGGGGGGTATTGGTACGGTGGGTGAGTCTACAGTGTAATGTTGAGGGTTTAATTTTTGTTGGAAAGGATATATGGAAGTCGGGATTGTTGACAACGTGGAGGAGCGCGATGACGAAAGCCATATTGACAGTATAATTTCGAGACTTGGATATCCGCTGTATCTTTCAACTCACTTTGAGATTCCCGTCAAGTCAATTGGAATTTCTACTCATCCTCTATTTAGACTGTATATCAGCTTTTGCAAAATAGTTGATGACTGTTGATATTCCGACCATTAGGTCTTCGAGCTCGTCGAGTGACGAAAATGGCAATGGTAACCCTGCCTGGATTAGGGATAGAAAGAGGGACCGAGGGAACTGGGTTTATATACTTTGGGATGGGAAGGTTTGGTGAGAGGGGCGAGGCTGTGCTTAAGTCGAGAAGGGTAGGGGCGGGGAGTTAATGCACAGCGATCCTTTCAATAACATTGATCTGTGGTCTGATATCTAGTATTAATATGGTGACATACAGTTGGTATTTCGGAAGATATGGCAAGGCATTCTAGTCGGTAATGGTGGGTGCCCTCGATCACCCGATTCCCGCTCATATTCATGAGATACAGCTCGCTTAGCCAACATGCTGTAAATACGATGCCTGGATGCTTACCTGCCGACTCGTGACTGGTGGAGTGTTGACCGACACGAATCAGATTCAAAAGTGCTTTATCATCTTTTCGAATCCTTTCAGTTTCATTGCCGACACTGTATATATATGTATATATATGAAATTCATGGAGATATCGAGACAGCATTGGAAAAAGAATCGGCCAAGCTAGACGCAGGAAGGGTGTGCTCCGGTCTTCGACGATGGTTCATATCGCGGCGTATGGAGTATGATTTGAATGTCTAGATGAATCTTACTTGTAGTAACATCAATTGTGGGTTTTGGCAAATTCGAGCACCCCAACTCAATCATGAGTGTCATCGAGGTAGCACCGTAGCAGCGAAACCGGAATTGACGACAACAAAAATACAAGACACCGAGAAGCATCGCTAGCGCTCCCAAATTTTGCTTAAAGGCCTTGAAATTTCTTCAAAGACTCTTGCTACCTCTGATTGAATGATGTGATCTTATTAAGAAGCCGGCTCAGCAGAGCTGACATGCTACCCCGCACCAGAAAGGCTTTCGTCAAAGTTTCAATTTGTGCGGTACGGTCCTTGCTGTATGAGTCCGCCATGGAGCTTCTTCATACTTACAAGGAGTAGAGTCGGGATTTTGATGAAGTTTTCTGAGCGCGTTTGATAATATTCACTGGGACCAGCGATCGGATCAGGTGGTCACTTCGGTCCCAATTTACGTCTCACTCTCACACTTACCTTTAGATATAGATTCTGAGAAAGCTACTTCTTTTAGATAGACCACAAAGACTGAGAAACGCAAATTCTGCGGATTTTGGACTGTATCTACTCTTTGGGGACGTCGAGTCCAAGAGGCTGAAACCAACGTCTATGAACCCGTACCCTTCGGGAGCTTTTGGCCTATGCTCTTGACTTTCGTGCATCTAAACGCTACAATCATGGATTGTTCAACGTGCACTTTGTCCATTTTGGGTTGTACGCCTGAGATGAGATGGGAAAATGTACATGAGTATTTTGTTAAGGATAGACTTGGATAATCAGATTGACAGCGCCAAAACAGTGACAACAACAAGTGTCCATTTGACAAGGAAAGTTCGAAGTCTCGAACCTCGTTAAGACTTGGAAAAAAAAAAAAAATTGAAAAGAAGGAGATGCAGAAGCAACAGAAAAACATTCAAGCATCTTGTATCTTGGCAATATTCCACGAGTGCGCCTGGCTTATTTACTTCGCTTCCAAAAGGCAGGCACTGAAGCACCGTTCCATTCTTCTTTCAATTGTGGAGGCGACTTCTTAGTGCATCTCGTACTTTATATACCAAGCCAGTGACGTTGGATCTTGGAGTTGTATACGTATCTCATTATCACTCGTATGTTTTCAGACAAGTGATCATAACTGACCAACTCACTTACCATTCCTCTTTACTTACTTCACCCAATGTTGCACTGGCCCCCGTCACTTCGCTGCATATTCACACGACAGCACAGATTCGTACCTTTACATGAAATACCCTTGCAACTTCACTCTTGAAGCACAACATACTCAGATCTTATCCAGCTATAAAAGCAGTCTTCCCTGTATCTAGATCACGTATCAACGAATGCCTGTATGAACTTCAGTATCCATCTCGAGCGGTGGCCAGACGGCAGGCAAGTCATCCAAATCCATCCAACGACTGACAGTAGAACAAAAGACAATCACTCATCGACGGCTTCGATCGATATTTGTAAAGAGACCGCGAGATCGATTTCGGAATCGGAAGCTGACGTAACGGAAAGTGGGAGAGAGTCAATGCCGGTTCTGAGAGAGTCGACAGCGCGCAACCATATGACAGCAGTAACGCATCCATCCTACCCTCTAGTCCAGATTTCCCGTGAGGCAAAGCATGAAAGATCTAAACTTACGTATCCAACCAAGCAGAGAAACATGCCAGACAAACAATTGAGAGTAGGACTGGTTCTCCAACTTAGGTCCGTATGCAATATCATCGCTCCCGTCACATCGTCCGGAAGCTGCACACCCTTCGGAGTGGAATTCATGTTCTGGTCACCGCTTGATCGGGTACTAATGTAATGTCAAGTATTTCTCTTTACCTATATACCTCACCAACCCCCATCCCCCCATCCCCCTCCCTTCCCCCACCCACATCTACACCCAAAAGACACTCCCACTATTTCTAATAACAAAACGAGGTTTGTAGCGGCAAACATTTACTCTCCAACCCATACCACCACCATAGACCGAAGCGCCAAAGCACCTTTCCACTTCCGTATCCATATCCTCGAATCTCCCTCCCTCACTCCATCCCCATTCATCTGAACTGTGACCGAGACCGAAAGTAACCACGGCCCAGCATAACATACAAGAACAGACCTTTCTCTCCCACCTGGCCAAGTTAGCTGAAGGATGTCGTAGTAGCACAAGAAATTTGCTTTTCCATTTTGCCATTTGGCCATTTGTTAGACAAGATGAGATAGGTAGATAGATAGATTGTACACTTTCTTCAATTTCTTCAATTCCCTGTTTAGATTCCCTACCACCATCGGAGCGTTTTCGAACCTCGCCTCAACCCCCATTGGCCACGCCTGCATACGCTTGATCAAGCAAGCCAGTAGAGAGAATAGACAAGGAACTGTGTAACATGTACGCAAGTAAGCCATCAAATCAAGGGCTTCCATCATTCAAATCAAATAATGCGTGTCCGTCCTTGGACTTCAAAAGCATCAAGAAGCGCGACATGGAAAAAAGCTTTACATAGCAAAACACTTATATGGACACGAAGCAGAAGCAGAAGATAATCAGGTATGTATGCAGTAAAACCCCAGCGCAGTGCCATGGATGAATGGATAAGAAAATGAAGAGCCGAAGCTCTCAAACAGGAGACATCTTAGTACATGATTAGTTTTGGACCTTCCTTCCCACTGCACCCTATTCACATCCGTTCCAGTCCAGGAACCATCCCTTCCCTCTTCGTCGTGTCAACTTTCTCGTAGCACTCGACCATCCACCCCCCCAAATATCATCAGGACTATGAGTTACCATTCGTAATGACCGGCTCGGCAGGACTCGTTGGACCTGTTGATCGCTTCGCTCTCAGGGTGAGAGGGAATGGGTACTCATCAGGATCTTCCTCCTCACTGGAACTTTGTTAGCAGAGCTTAAACACTAACAGTACTCGAACTTACGGAAGCTTCCACGCAACATAGTCCTCCGTACTCAAACCTTCCCTTCCTTCTTGCAGACTTGCAAAATCACCAGGGGTCATCATTCCACTACGATCTCTTGGAGAACCAGGCACACTGAATGGTCGCGAAATCTTCTGCTCGATGCCGGGGATGAAGTCGTCCTCCTCTTCGCTGCTGAAAGATGCTGGATAGGCTCTTCGAAGGGCTAGTTGTCTCGCTTTCACGTACTCCATACCCATTCTCTTCCAGTCCAAAAGGTCGCTCAATCTTTCGGTACGATTCCTCTGGTTGATACGTTGACGGCGGGACTTTCCGGCAAAGTCAAACATGTACGATGTGAGCTGATTGACCGAATCATCCACTCCCTTCATACGACGATCGACGATGTAAATTCCGTAATCGGTCGAGTTCTCAATCAACTCCTCCATGTAACATCCGAAACCCGAAAGATTTGTTGTGATACTTGGAACACCCATCACAGTACATTCTGCCGGCGTGTATCCCCATGGCTCGTAGTAGGAAGAGAAAACACCTAGATGTGTACCTCTGACGAACTCATCGTAATCCATTGGCAGGACTGGGTTGGCAGAGTTCAAGAATTCGGGATGGAAGACAATCTTGACACGATCAGAGGGGTGGTTGAAAAGCTGGACTCGTCTGATCTGGTTGAGAATTGGATCCTCCGCATCGTTGGCCATGTTGTGGGTGACGATAGGTGGCAGACCATGTCTCTTCATGGCGAATAACCGTCTGCGAAGCAAGATACGATCCTGGCTGGTAATCAAATCCTTGTCATCTGGCATTGGCTCCCCATCATGCCACTTAAGAGCCCGCTCGAAAATCTTCTTTCCAACACCACGCTCAATAACATCGACCGTGTCACGCAACGACTTGATCACTGCTTGTCCTTTCAAGGCCTCCACAGTCAGGGATTGTGTTTGCGCTGGCATAATGATGAATGCAACAACAGTCATTTTCGACCCAGATGACTTCAGTCTGTGGTTCAAACGAGCCAAGGACTCTATGAACATGTCGACACCCTTATTTCTATACTCGTAACGGCCGGCAGTGAAGAAATAAAGAGTATTCTCTGGATCGAAGTCGTTGTGTCCATAGAAATGCCCCCGAACGAAATCATGGATCTTCTCCTTGGCCTGCTGATGTAAATTCTGGAATTCGTGCATGGCGGAGAATTTGGTGACATTGAGACCGTTAGGAAGGACACCGTCGGGCTTGCGTTTTAGCAGATGTTCCGACTCGTATGCGGTGATGTGGGAAACGGTGGTGAAGACATCGCAAGCATGTGTAGCTGCACGCTCGATGCAGTAACGGTGGTAGATACCACGCTTTCCAGCCTCCGCATCAACATCAAAATATTGTAGATTGTTGTAGAAATCGACTGAACCTGCGCAAAGGTATCGACCGAGAAGGGTTGCGTGGGTGGTGAAGATTGTGGTGACATCAATTCGACGCTTTTTGCAGAGGGGTAAAGCAACACCAGATAACCACTCGTGGAAATGCGCAATGACTGCCTTGGTCTTTTCGTGAGCAACGAACTGGGAATTGTTAGCTGGTGTCCCCGATCAAATTTGGTAGTTTTACCTCTCCCAAGAACCACGCGACAAGGTACCCAAAGACTACAGCCTCGTTGGTCTCGTCATCTCCTGGTGGGGAGGGGATTCCTGCAGTGTTCCAGAGATCTGCCTTCCACTCGTCCAGAAATCGGTATGCAGTCTTTGTGTCGATCAAAATGACTCTAGGAGCTCCCTCAATCAACCATCGACCATAGACAATGCCAATTCCTCGTGATTCCATAGCCTCAATCGTCGCGGCCAGTTGGGGATTCGTCGGAGTCAATGCTTCCACCTCGACAGCGGCCTATTCTTATTAGTATTTCTCCGCCAGGTCAATGCTTCTGAACTCACCGACTGCCTGTTAAGAGGCCCAATGAGGGTATATCTGTCGCCATATTCTGCGGTTGTGACAGGCGCCTTGGATTTAATGACAGAGTAGATACCACCCACTGTTCTGAATCAGTGGCAGTCTCCAAGAGCTTTCTGGTGTTACATACCTCGATTGGCGACCTCTGTGGCTATCTCAAAGAGATAGTGGTTCCGAATGTCTCTGTTTGTTTCCGCCATTGTGAAGTTGGAAGATTTACAGCTCTGAGTTTTCGGTGATATGAGGAGACGGTGGTGGTGTTAAAGTAAGATGATGAAGCTGGTGGCGCGATCGGCGTCCAGATCCTGGGCTTCAAATTGACGAGGAAGGAGCGTCAACCCCAATTCAATCACAGAAAGAGCCGATAATCCGCTCGTTTCGCAGATTCACGGAGAATATGTAGAAGTGGATGGTCCTCGGGTTGGATTCTCCTGGAGCTCTGACGTTCGCAATGGAGCTTTCTCCACATGATCAAGTCAGCTATCCGCGTATGGGAATGGGGTTGTTGCTAGGAAGTTGTTTACTCACCAGCGTCAATTGGGAATGTCCAAGACTGTTCAGATGCGCCAAACAAACAAGCGGCCTCAATTAAAGGAGTGAAAAGGCCTTCTTATGAGGAGATCTGAAGAAGAAGGATGCAGGAAGGAGTCGGAACAGAGGAGAAGAGACGAGAAAAGGAAGAGGAGCTCTCTGCCCAGCCGGTTTGGTTCTGCTGCTGCTGCTGTTGCTATTGCTGCTCCAAGTTGGCCTGCCCTCAAATGTCGGAAGGTTGGGAGGCAGAGCTAACTGGGATTGAACGGACATGGGCGACACTTGGCACCGACTGGTGGCTCGCTAAGCTCATGTCTGCCCCCGCCCAATGCTCAACGCTTTATTTCATTGGCTGCGAGAGAGGCGGGGCATGTTCAGTGCGGTGATCAACCCTGTCAACTGTTGTATCCCTGCTGGCATGACCTCACACTACTTGCCGTCATTGTCAACGGTCGTTTGCGCGACAACAGGAGACCAGAACGCAAAGGTTGCACGCAATTGGATGGAAGGACACACAGTTGCACAAATATCATGGAGCGGCACGATGCGGGGTTGAAGTAAGTGAAGATCACAAGCATCAAACTCTCTTAAACCCAGCCAGCCAGCCAGCAAATCACCGTACGACCTGACGTCGGGATTCCAGAGGTGCTGGCTGTGGTTGTGGCTGCTGCAAACTCAACACGTCGCTTCTTTTCCTTTCATTCCTCTGCTACCTAGCGGTTGCTATGAAAGGGTTTGCCCTCGCAAAACATCCTTCCTCAGCGTGAGTGAGACTGCTGCTGGCCCGGCCTAGGCGGTCTTCTCTCCATTTTTATCAACATCCAGCCTTTTGCAGTCTTGACAGAACACGGCACGGTGTTTCAAAGTACCATGCCCCCATCTCCGCGAATTCCACTTTTCCTCCAGACGCAGACCTAGACATGCTAAATCAAAATCCTGCACTCAGTCTAGCCTGCAGCGAGGGTGGACCCTCAATCTCCAGGATCAGGTACTTTGGACGTCTCTCTTTTACTGCTGACCCTCCAACATCAAATCTGCATGCAATTCGCCTCAAACATTTCGTACTCAACCCGGTCAGCAAAAGAGAATAACCGGCATCGTTGAGGACCTCTCGAGTGAGAATTTTATCTATTCGTTGGGGAGAGATCTCTTGAGGTGCGGGAATATTGGACTGATCCCTGTTCGGGGGGCGTATTTTTAAGCGTCCGAAGGTCCAACATTTTTGGCGAGCATAATTACGAGATTGAGGCGGGGGCATGGGCTGGCCATCACCCGTCAGTCGCCGCACTTGTCGACTGCAAGAAAATTTCAATATGGAAAAGAGTCACTCCACAACGACGATTTCTTGACAGCTTCAGCTTCATGTTGGGTTAGGCCCACGATCTCTTCGCTTCCCCGCGCGCTTCATCGGTGCTTTTTCGGAGTGGGGGTGAGGGTTTGGGGAGACAGTGGGGAGACTTGGTGGATTTCTCACGAGACCTCGTAGATCACGATGATGGTCACGATGACGGTCACGATGACGAACTTTACATTTCACTTTAATTCATGAGCCGATAAGTTGTGTTTATCGTTTGCGTTGCGTTACGTTGTTCTGTTGCGGAAGGAACAGCGGAAGAAGGCCCTGTTTGTTTGCTCTTCAATCGCTCTTTTCATTCTGAGTCAATTTCACTGAAGTCTCTAAGTTTTTACAGCACAAGTGTCATTCTATCTTATTGAACTTTCGAAAGCAAAATTATCTATGTTGTCTCGGTGTTAGGGACGGAAGCGGGGAGTAGTAGCAATACCCCTCACCTCAGCTTCATCAATCTATCTTGACTCTTGCACCACAAGCAAAGGAGTAGAAACAAGAGATCCACTCCACGGTTTCCTCCATCTCCCACAGAGTGCGCTGAATCTCCCGGGCTGGAGATCAAGACCGCTAAGATCCAAGTCGATGCCAGCATCAACATGAACATCATCCCTAATCGCGGGTGTCTTTTCCATTTCTGTTGAACTACTCTCCGGCATCTTGATCTTAGGACTGAGATCCTCATTGATGCCGGCATCGATAAGACCCTCACCCTTGCTTGACAGTCTTTTGTCCATCTCAATCTCAGTAACGATATCCTCGCCCTCCTCATTCCCCTTCCTCTACCTTCATCTCCTCCAACCTCTTCTTCTCAGTATAGCCCAAGCCGGACAAACATCTACACCAAACCCAAAAATCATGCTTCTTCGTCACCAGCTCCGGACATCTCTCAACATCACACCAGTAGCACCAACAACGGCTACTCAATGGATGCGGCTCCAACATCCAATCCGCATCATCCAGATCTAGATCGACGAATGCCAGCCCAGAATCGGCAATCAACCCCTCTACATCCAGCGATGAAAAGACATCGATACACGCTACCATACTCTCGTCGTCCTGGACTACATTGACGATGTCCCAGGCAAACGATTTTCTCCCATCGTTCGCCCAAGGATTCTGACTCTCAGTCGACAGATCCCTGGCCATAGAAAGCAACGGTCCTGCCATACCCCCCATCCCTTCCTCAGGACGCACCAAGGGAGACGAGAGACTGCACTGCGGGTCACCCTTTTCACTTTTGTTGCTCTCCATCTCCCCTATTGGCTGAAGACCAGAAGTTATCCGCGTACTACTCGCGTTACTAACCTCACCCAACGATCTCGGACTCGCACACTCACTCCAATGCACGTCCTTACTATCCCCATCCTCATTATCCTCATCCCTCTCTCTTGCCGGACTCCTCGCCAACGGCTCAGTGAATTGGTCGACGACGGCTTGAAAGGGAGATAGATCTTGGTGGCTAGGAGCGTATTCGGAAGGGGAGGCGTCGTTCCTCGAGATCCGCAAAGGTAAGGTTGTTCCCGAATCTGGATCAGTGTTGTATATATCTGTAGGTGAGCAACTCTCAATGACTGCCATATGGCTCCTGTGTCTAATGAGAGGAGCAACGGTCTTGACGGTGCGTTCCTTGGAACCAGATGTACTCTTTCGTACCTGTTGCTCTCCTACCTCATCCTCATCCTCAACCTCCTCATCCTCCACATCAGAGCCCTCAGACTCCGACTCAATCACCCACGAATCCGTCCCAGGCGAGCTACATGTCTCGAACGCCGCAACTTCTTCACTATAACCCTTCGCAAGTGGCGCGACAATCGCTCCTCGTCTCGCTGATCCCATTTCACTCTCTCTTCCAGATAGATTCTCCAGCACAGCCTCGTTCATAGCCCCAGCTTCCTCTCCAGCAACAGGCTCAAGCTCAGCTATTGAAGTCAATCTACCCTCGCTCTGCCTCCTCGATTCAGGCATGTTCAGCATCGGGACTTCTACCGTTCGAGGCAGCATGATCGATCGTCTTCTCTCCGCTATCGTCCCCGCTGACAGCACATTCGGTGAGATGGGACTTATAGGCCCGATATCTGTCTCGATGTCCAATGTGTTACTGGCTAGCAATTCGGAAGTTGATATAGGTGACTCTAGGATCTCCGACTCGTAGGCTGCGAGTATTTCTAGAAGTGAGTCCATTGCTTGGGAATTAGAATTGGATCTGGTAGTTGAGCTGGCTGTGGAGTTTGTTGTGGATGAAGGGCGCGTGAAGGAGAGAGGCGCCGGAGCAAGTATGATTGGCGTGTCTTCCGGGACTGGTGGAATTTCGGCAGACATTGTTGATTGGTACTATTTTGGGAGAGTGTCTGGGATACGTTCAGTGCTCTGATAATGAATGGCAGCGGTAGGTAGGTGGTATTGAGCTCGAGTACTGACCGATCCAGCCAGGGTTGATGGCTTGAGCTGAGGCGATGTGGGAATGGGAGGTGACTTTGGAGTGGAGATAAGTATCTTATTGCGGACAATGATATAATGCCCTGGTTGTTTAATGGGAAGTCACAATGGGTTTATTGAGGAGGCTGAGGCCCACGAAAGGAATGGAGTGGACAATGTTCTTTGTGCTCTGTTCATGATTTTGGTCCATTGTTGACAAATGAATGAATGACAAGAGCAGCCATTGTACGTTCAAGCATGCCGCGGTCAAGGCTCAGAATTTCTCACAAATACATGCCATCTGGATTCTTATCGGTCTCTTTGACTTTCTCTAAGTTTGAAGCCAGCAGTCTTCAACGCTCGTCATACTAGATTACCACTTTCAATCCTCGACAAATCGGTACTATCCACGACAATGATGCAGTCTGAATGAAGCTCTGGTGTTTTGGGTGTGGATGAGCTTGTCAGGTAGCGGCTGATCGGGAAGAGAGAGAGGGTTTGGAGATGGATGGGGTAAGTTAGCGAGGCTTGGCGGGGTTGTTTACTTTGGCGTTGGCGGAATTATGGAGATTAGGGGATACAATCCACAAGGGTTCTATTGCTCTAGGATATTTTCCAAAAATCACCCCGAACTTGTTCTAGATACAGCTATGAGCGAAATTGGTGTCCTTTCCACCCACTAGTAAACTCTTTTAGTAATCTCGAATGCACAGACGTTCGAGACTGTAGAGGCAACTGTGACCCCAAGGTCAAGCAGTATCTGAAAACCGTTGACTTCGTGAGGTCCTAATCGCGTCATATTGCTTGACATCGGAGTCGATATACTAATAAATACTATGGTACAGTACCCATTTCGCCGTCTGGGCAGTTGTGCATGCCAAGACCAGTTTTCATACGACCACGTTTAAGCTCAGCCTTGCCAGCTGGCACTTCTTCGTAAGAGAATATCGCCAATGACATCCATCCATTCATCTAGGCTTCTATCCGTAGCCATTTGAGCCCCATGAATCGATAAATTTCTCGCTGTTTCTGCCTTCCCAACATCGAGGACAAAATCCCAAATGTCTCGGACTACTACCTCAAGATCGGCCACGAAGCTTCACTACCCTATCGCTCAAGCCTTTATCAGTTCAAGAACAAAGTCGCACCGACAACTCATACCATGAAGTATATTCAGAAAGCGCTAGACGCGGTCCTGCAGCCGCAGGAAACCCCAGATCCATCATGGCGGCCAGTCTCGATATACTACGAACACCACAAATCTGATGAACTGCGACCCTTCCACCATGCGTTTATTATTGTAGGACACAAAGGCGCATCCAAAGACCTGTATACGAACACCAGAATCACAGTCATCGATCGCTACGGGGCAAAGTCTGAGTCGCACTGCAAGATGGCTGAGCCTGAAGAACAGATATATGGCAAGCTGGAAAAAGGTTGGGCGGATTTTGCAGGCTGGACAGATTTATCGGACGAGGAGATCTTCGAGAAGGGTGAGTCCTGCCTGACAATTTCATGTCCTTGAGTCCTGCTTCTGATCATTCTCTATGTAGGACGTCAGCTTGTGAAAGAGCACTCGACGTATTCGATTATGTCCAACAACTGCGCGGACTTTGCTAAAGCACTCGTGGAGGAAATATCAGTCCTCAGCGAAGGAGGTCTGCCAGATCATACGAACTTTTGGCTAGACACTTGAAAGCGGAATATCTTATCCTTGATGAAGATTGCGGTTACGTAGCCCTGTTGATTGAACAGAGGGTTCACGAACACGCGCCTAGAAGTCGGGGTCACAAATGGCATTGAATTGGCTTGAGTATACTCAAGTTATTTTGAGAATCCCGTGCAATTCTATTCTATTGTATCCAAGTATGCGGTATCTGTCTCGACCATCTGAATAGCCTCTGAGCAATTGAACGTTAATAGCGGAGGACAAGATCCTTCATTAATTTATCCTTCAGAAATTTTCAAACAGTTGAGGCAGACAGGACACCCATTTCGTTCATAGCTTTAACATCATTGAATCTAGGAAGCCATCAGAAGTGGTCGCATACACATCTCTAGTTGCAATTTTATCCTCATAGGAAGTACGAACTTTCAAACGCAAGGAGGCGCATGTCCACACACGCTACTGATATGCCATAACTCAAACTTTCAAAGATCTCCACTCAGTCATCTCAATCACATGCACTTCCAACCCCCCTTCCCGAAGACAGAACAAAGGAACCAGCGATACCCAGTAACCACACTAGCCAATTCCAGTCTCACAAGAACAAAGACATATCTTAAAAATTTCCCAACCTGATCTCTCCCCCTATCTCCCTCTCTGAATGGCAAAGCAAGACATATAGTGCAAATACGATCCGTGACCCTAGCAGTGGCTCCGCCGCGGAAGTGCATTTTCTGCGGCGATTTACACAAGGAAAAGCATTGTTTCAGGCTTTGCATATACTAGCCCCGGCCCAGGTTTTGTTTGAAGTGCGAGCATGCGGTGAACATTTGTATCTGTGGGAGGAATAATGTTAGGGAATGAAGAGACCTGACTTGACTGGGGGAATAAGGTGGGGTGCGAAATGAAAGGGTACAGGTCGGAAGAAGCTTGGGGTGACACAGATGGTGTTTATTGCCGTGTTAAAAGGGTATTGATCCGTTGGTCTGGGCTGGAGATTTTGATCGAATACTCTCGGGATTGGAAGGGACAATTGAGAATCTACGCAATTACCCGTCCGATGAACTCGAACATCTCCTTTTCTAATCAATTACTTCTCGGCTGGGTCTCAAAGTCACAATCCAGACATCAACAAAAGAATCCAAATATATGATCCCCCCATTCCATGACACTTCCAAAAATCACAACACCATCCCCATCCTGCATCATACAATCCCCTCATCGCACCTCACCTCACCTCACCTCACCTCACCTCACCTCACCTCACCTCACCTCACCTCACCTCACCTCACCTCACCATCCAAAACCAAGCCCGCCTCATCTCCATCTCCCCACCATAAACAACAACACCAACCGCTCACCCATGGGATGGGCCGCCATATCAATCAACCAATGTCCCGGCCGATGTAGCTTCTGCAGCGATGTACTGGGATGAAGTCAGGATTTGTGATTTTTGCGGCGTCGAGCTTGGTCGTATGTGTTATTATGACCCGCTATATTCGGGTTATTGGGGTTTAGGGAGGCGGAGGTGTCGTGGGAAAGGATGAGGAAGTGGACGAGGGGGATGGTCAGTGCTGGGAAGTCTCGTGTTGGATCGCATTGGAATGGATTGGTTGATGTCATGAATGGGTGACGGTAGTGAGGATGGAATTGTAGTTGCTGGTCATTACGGGTAGGTGAGATCAACGCATTCGAGTCTAAGTCTAAGTTTTCCGATAACTTGAAAAGGGTAAATGAGGAGTAATCATCTGAAAATCTGAGGAAGTAGATCTTTAAATTCTTATATTATTACTCTATTTATGCTTCTCCAACCAGAATTCACCTACCGAGTATTCAAGTAAGCGTAGCTGATTGTTCGAGGTATTTGTAGTTTCCGGGTATCCCGGCCACTTGCTCCACAGTTATTAAATTGAATTTATATTCGGTTACGGGCTATGCCCCCACCCTCTTGATTCACTGTACGTAGGTCTGCGGCGAAGACCCGGAATACCCAAGTTTTAGCCTATCATAAACGCTGTATCCCTGTCAATTCTCTGCTTTTGGTTAAGAGAAGTCGCCAGGATTGCCAATGCTTATTTGAAACGAATTTGGTCGACAACGACCCAGCTCAAGAGCCTCCTTTACGTCTTCATATGCCTGCTGAATTTGACACAAATCATGGTGCGATGGACTCCACGATCATTCTCGATCTGGATCCGGGCTTTAATTCTTGTCTTTCTTATATTTCTGACGTTTTCATTCTGGTCGCCGAGCCAGAATGCGCAACCCAGTAGATTCTACTCAAGCAAATCTCAAAAGCCAGAGTCATGCCCTCACTCCGCCATTACCCAGAAAATTGTGATCTCAGTCAAGACGGGCGCAACAGAAGCAGCAGCCAAGATTCCAACTCAAATGAGGACGACGCTGCGGTGCGCAGAACACGTCTTCTTCTTCTCAGATCTGGAACAGGATGTTGAAAGCGGGAAGTACCACTTACACGATGCTCTGGACACGATCTCACCTTCCATCATGGACAACAACCGAGATTTTGACTTCTACAAAAAGCAACGCGAGCTCTGGAGGACACAGAAAAATATTACCAGCTTGCAAGGTACCAAACATCCTACGGCCAAGAGCGACCTCGCTGCTTGGTCTCTTGATAAGTGGAAGAACATTCACATTCTGGAGAAAGTCTGGGCTCCGAAGCCAGATATGGATTGGTACATCTTTATCGACGCAGATACTTACCTGATCTGGTCCAATCTCCTCACCTGGCTCGAGACTCTCGACCCGACGAGTCTCTCCTATTACGGTTCAGCATCCACATGGAATGGTATCCGATACGCCCATGGAGGCTCTGGCTATATCATTCCCAGAGCTCTGATGTATGAAATGGCAGTGAAGCAGAAAGGGATATCTGCACACTGGGATACGAAGTTGCATGATCATTGCTGCGGCGATATCGCCCTTAGTGCAGCGCTGCAAGAACACGGTGGTGTGCTGGAAGGTCGCTGGCCATTGATCAGTGGAGAATCCCCCTCGAGTATGCCATATGGTCCAGGTACAACTGAGTATCGCTGTTGGCCTGCGATAACGATGCACCATTTGACTCCTGATGGCATGGAAGAATTTGTGGAATTTGAAGAGCTGCGACACAACAAATCAGTAAGTCCTTATCACCACAGTCCATTCCTGACTATGCTTTCACCTCAACCTATCCCAACCAAATGCAGTATTAACTAACCAAGTCAGACTTCGTTAACGCACAGCGAAATCCTTCAAGACTTCCTGCTCGCAAAATTTCCCGACTCTCGCTCAGACTGGGACAATCTCGCCTCGCAAGCAGGTGATTTCGGGCGCACTGGTGGTGTGTTTTCAGATGCTTCCTCGTTTGACGAGTGTACGAAATTGTGCGAGGAGGATGAGAAATGTTTCCAGTATTCTTTCCACGAGAAGAGATGCTCTATTGGGAGAAGTGTACGATTGGGTCATGCAAGAGAGGCTGATGAGGATGGTGACTGGGAAAGTGGATGGAATAAGACGAGGCTAGTGGGGTGGATGAAAGAGCAGCCTCCCTGTGGGCATGTCAGTTTTGAAGGAGAGGATAATTACAGAGGCAGCAGAAGTTATGTGTAAGTGGTATGACTAGGGATGGCTGTTACTTGCTTTTTCATACCCAACCGAGATTGTGTTTTGCGGCTCAGGTGGGGTCTTGAAGACCGGCGTTTGGTGCTCTGGAATAGACTTGGTAACTTGGCAACAAAATCCAAGATTATCAACCGCTGAGAGCTGGATGTAAACACAGAATACCAGAAAGAAATGAAGAATTTCTACTCAACGACAACAAGGACAGACCTTTTGCCCGACCACACTTACGAGAGCAATAAGACAAACCGCTCACATTTCCAAGACCAATTCATCAGCTTCCCAAGTACAACGCCGCAGCAGTCAGAGCAGCACCGCCCCCTTCCCACGCACTCGCCATCCTCCAACTCCCACCCTGACTCCAGAAAACGATGCTTGTCAACATCCTCATCGGGACCGTCAGAAAGAAAAAAGCCCGATTCTCTTGATAGGCTGCAAGTGTGTAATAGATTCCCATGGCGATTGCGGCGAGGGAGTTGCCTTTGACAGTCAGCATGCTTCAATTGAGATGGTGAGATGTACGGTGACTTTGAAGAATGTAGGGGAGATATTGGGGTGTGAGATTGACTTTGTGGACTTACCATTCGTAGCAGGGGTGCAAGCTTCGGGAAGGTCAAGGGACGAAATGGCGGTGGATGGGGAGAGGAGATGCATGATCCCAGCGACAAAGGCTGTGATGCCGAAGAGGTATATTGTGATGGCTGCGTGGGTTGGCATTGCTAAAGCCGAGTATGTATGTATGGAAGATAAGGTAAATGGGCTTGCTCTTAAGTTTTGATATTATCCAGATAGCTGGGGATGAAGGATAACAGTACCATAAGATGCAGTTGGTTGCCAAGCCTTGATGAGTAAGAAAGTTTGTGTGACGAAAGCACTGCGCTTGCGATTTGCCGATCTCTTTGTAGCATACCGCTTCTAAATCCTCCGGAGTTTGGGACCAGTGGTCTTTTACTTTTGTACTTCTGGCAAACGAAATTTCGTAGATATAGGGTCAGGCAAATATGCAGCTTGGGTATTCTATGGTGCTTGTTGATCACGCTTCGTGGAACTGTAGACATCTCAAAAAAGGTCAACTTGAAGCTTGATTCATGTTTAATCAAGGATCGATCACAATGTTTCGCCTAATAAAAGGCTTGCAGAAGGACTTGTGTGTTTTAATATGCATCAAACCCCAGTGTGGATTCCGAATTATGAAGTGTGATCTGAAGCGGGTACTTGAGTCACAACATCCGGACTTGAACAGAGCCACAACATGATAGCCAAACTTCGGTAAAAAGTTCATTTCCCATGATTCATGGCTATTGGTTCTTATCGTCTATTTTAAGTAAGCTCGATAAAGGGAGAAGTAGGCTTAGAACTCCATCCTTTGTCTTTCTTGGCCCGACCTGGACTGCCACTCCGCTACATTATTGTATATGCAGTGCACATGGATTGACAAAGAGTAATGAATAAAGGTACGACAGCAGTTTTCAAATTTTCATTGTCAAGGACAAAGATCTATTGTCTACAACAATTGTCTTTTTGAAAGTGCTTCAGACCCCCTACAATACTTCCAGACCGGATGAGACCACAAGAATTTCTTTGTTCCCTAGCAGTGATCATGCTCTGCCAACAGTCTATAAAAAAGTACATCCCTCTTCTATCCCCAAGCCAGATCAGATCCAATCCGTATAGTTCTTCTTCACTATTCTTTTTGCAGTTCGTCCTCAATCTTTCATTCAACTTTCAACTTGGCCGAATTGTTTTTGCTTGCTCAAGACATTCTTTGATAGAATCCTCAGCAGCTTACATATATACTCTACCAACAAATCACTTTCTACATTCCATACACAATGGGAGTACGAGGACGCGGAGGCAATGGTGGTGGCAGAGGCCGAGGAAATGAGAATGGGAATGGGAATTGGAATGGAAATGGGAACAGAAATGGTAAGGGAGGCGCTGGCGCCAAAACATGCGACATCTGCGGCAAGGTTGGTCATGTTGCCCAAAACTGTCGGTCCGCAATTCAAGACAAGAAGTATTGCATCAACTGCAAAATGACCAATCACAATACTGCAGACTGCACCAGAGGAGGCAAGAAGCCCCAGAAGCAGATAACATTCACCAATACTGAGACGGCACTGAGCACCAAACGGATCAAAAGACCTTGCAGATTCTGCGCAGAGATGCACTTGGACAAAGACTGCCCAAATAAAACTGGCGGAAACGGAACAGTCATGACCACTTATCAGGGTGATTCTGTATACAGAGACGTCTTCGGCCCTCCAGAGTACTCGCCTTTTTGCCAACATTGCGGCGGCGAACATCTCAATGCCAACTGCCCGAGAATCGTCCAGCACCCAGTAAATCAATACCAGTATCAGCGGTATCCTGCACAGCCAGTGCAGTATATACCACCAGCCAAGAGTCTCTGGGATACCTGCGATGAGATTGACGAGGAGTTTGTGGTTGGTGACCCCTGGTATCCGGCTACGAATATGGGGCCAGTGGATCCGAACCAATTCCCAACCCACTACACCCAGGTGGTGTGCGCTGCAGTGTACCAGCAACAGAACCAGAGGGTAGATAGAGATGGTGATTTCTATATGGATTCGATGGACTGGGAATATGAGGATCCTAAGCTGCCTAGATGGTAAGTTAGGATTGTGGGCTGGTCCCAAATCAAGATTTAAGCTTGATGCTTTGTAATATGATTGGATTGTTTGTTCTGAATCTGATCTCAGCTAACGTGAAATGTCCAATTTCCGAAAAATCTCTCGAATGGTCACTGGCTATGATGCGATGGAGAAGGACTCTTTTCTTTTCATGCCTCAGCGCATCACCTCATGGTTGTTTATGTTTTGAATTGTCAGTGGGGCAGTTAAGCGAGTGGGCTGTAGCCCCTCAACATCACGTTGAAATTTAGGTGTGCCTCCAAGAGTCATGGCTCTGATATCTCCCCTGTTGGATGAAGATTGAATTTAAAGCTTATGTGAGCATTATGAAGCTATTTCTTCATCGAAGGTGAGAACATTTTGACCTTGCAATAAATATGTAATTGTTCATAATATCAGGAAAGAGCAGTTGGACAATGTGAGTCGATCGTTGCTCATTCACTACCAAGGTTTCCTACGTTCCACCTAAGTAAACTGCATTTGACGAAGGAAAGAGCTACAGGAGGTTGTCTATATCAAGTGGCGTTTCTCCTCCATTAAACCTCCAATCTACAACACAATCTACAATACAACCTTTGCCTGAAAGTGTGTTCAAACGTCGCACCCACAAATCAAATTGGACTTTCGCCAGGCTTGATTATTACCTGCCTTTGCATCTTCATTTACTTTTGGTCTTCATTCTTCTCAACTGATCTCCAAGACCGGAGAATTAACGAGTCACCTTTGAGTCTTGAGTCGACTGGAACTCCGCCATTTACAACTGATACATTTCTCCCTTCCCACTTCCTCCATAGGCCTTCCACCATCTGTCCACCATATTGGTCGATAATGACCATTGCAAGACCAAATATAGTCACACAAATCTAACACTTATCGAATAAGTTGAATCAAGCTTTTGATTACTGCTCAGCTCTCAAAGGTCTAGGTAAGCTCCCCTACAGCTTATGTCAAATTTGAGTCTGGATTAACAGAATTTTATTTTCACCTTTGGTGGTTTTCACATTAGAACAATACTGATCTTGACTTAGAATGACTCTCCATTCTCTAGGTTAGACAGAGATCTAGCTGACTACATTACTCATCGTCTTCATCTCGAGCCTGGAGACCCAGTCAATATGCCTCGTGTGGCAAAAGGAGGAGCGTTTAGACCGTTTCGGGAGCTGCCCGTATCAGGTTTCCGGCCATACAATGTCTTGCAGCATCCCAATACAAAAGCTGCTAATAAGCGTGCTGAGCCTATACACTTGCATGATGACGCTGATGATCAAGTCAATGATAGTATGGAACAGATCCGAGATTCCAATGAGGCATGAAGCGATGCTGACGATAACAGTTGATGAGATCATGAGTGATAATGCGGCTACAGACGACTCAGAAGAGCGGGGAGTATCCGTGGCAGTTTCTATTACCGGCGAACATCACAGTTCCCAGAATTCTGTTCTCAAGCCAATTGAGACAGTCGAGGCGATTGGTGACTACGACTTTCTGCCAGACGTTTCCGATCACGATGAAGATATGTCTGATGGCTCCTCTACTGGGGAAGATGAGCAAGAGATGCTCGATGATGTCACGATAGGAAACAATGCAGTCAATACAGCTCTCGATTCGGTCAATGCAGTGGATAGAGTCGATTCAGTCAGTCCTGTTGATGCAGAAGCAGAGCGTACCAAGAAAGAGGCTGAGCGACAGAAGAAGGATGCTGAGCGAGCCAAGAAGGAAGCTGCTGATGAAGTCATCAAGATCTTTGCTAGAAAGCATCCTTCTACTCTGGAGAAGGAGATGAAAATCTGCCTTGAGGAGATCATCGAACTGGGCATGAACTCGAAAAAGAAGAACAAGCCAATCAAGATGTCGAGGTTATTCAGAGCTGTTAAGCGATGTGGAATAATCCAAAAAGCTTCCGCCCTCAAGTATGCCAACGCAACCGAAGGCCGGAAGAAGTCGAGTAAATACACAGCATCGACAACCAAGCACCCCAAGACGACAAAAGAAATCAAGGCTCGCATTTCCGGAAATGAAGAGCTGAAGAATCCTTGGTCTGGATCGGCGAAATCTGCATCAGCGCTTCCAGACGGCGGGCTGCTCATGCGAGTCACAGATGAATCAAGCCAGGCAAAACTGTACCCGGACCAGGGCTTCCTATCGGGCGGATTCGAAGCTGATTTGAAAACTGCAAGCGGCCGTCGAGAAGCCATGAAGTTACATCTGAGCTGGAGGAATCGAAAGCCAACTGTGTTCATATCTACCACCGGATGTGCTATTGATTTTATCAAATGGCGTGTCGAACATATGCTAAAGCGTGACGGCAAGAAGCCTTCCAGATGTACCGTCAAGCTGACATACATCAATGCTAATGTACGAAAGGCGGCAGGACTGCCAACATTGCGTGTCAAGGAAGAGATGGCTCGGTACAAACTCTCAGCCAGTGGCATCAGAGACGAACCCTGGTTCGAACACGAATACATCCTGCCTTTCCGGGTAGGTCCGAAGGAGATTGTGGCCACTCACTGCTGGATCGCTGTTAAGGAATACATGGCCGTTCACCAGTGTGACTATGCTGCATTCCACAGAGCTATTGTCTTGCCCGCATTAGCAGAGCACGAAGCAGCGAGGAGAGAAGGTCGTGAAGTCAATGCCAAGAACAGCTGTGTTTGCTGGCACTGCTGCGATTCTTGAAACTCAACATGGAGCCGGAAAAAATGAAGTATGAAGTATAGTACCACTTTCTGCAAAATCAGACGACATCTTTCGAACGATGGAGGCTCGCATTTACTTCCCAATTCAACATTGCTGGAAACGACATATGGGGTAAAATATGGAGGACATATCAACATTCAGAGCTCAATACTACGATAGTGGTAAGCATTTCTTACGAGCAGCAAATATCTCCAGTGTACATAGTCGATGGTTGACCAGCCATGAAACTTGCACATGGCCGGGCACCACTGAAATGGCTACACGCATCATCAACACAATTCTAGACAAAATTTTAATTGTTCTAGACAAAATATATGAACAATTTCTAAATAGATTGCTTACTTCTCTCGTGACTTCAAAAATCGTGAAATGAATCAAAATCCCAGACATTTCGGGGCACTTGTCATGGACCCGCGAGCTGTGTTCAGGCCTTCAAAGGCCTTCTTTCAGATTTCTTGTGTGGTGGTCCAAGATGTCTCGTTCAGGACAAAGACAAGTGCCCAGACCAAAACTCCGATCATGTACGCAAGGTATTAAACATCAGGGATTCTTTCAACCCAGAACGCCTCGATCAAATAAACTTTCAAAGAAAGATCCGGAGTCCCGCAAAGTGGATCGTTTGAGTCGTTGTCCCAAGCCGATTCCCGAGATCACACCAAATCGAGCCTGTGAAATGGCAACTTGGTTCACAATCGTGTTGACCGTGCCAGAGCTGCAGTACAGAGAAAGGAAGGAGTTCGCACTGGAAATAAATTGCCACGAAGTATTTCCCCCTTTTCTTTTTGTTTACTGCTTACCCATTTGCCCTGTGCCGCAAACACTAAATAATCCTGCAGAAGTCCATGAGAGTCGTGATTGGACCCCCCTGAATCCCCAGCCGCCAGCGATACTGTACCCCTGGCCTGTCAGCCTCGAGTTGGTGCAGCCGGTGGAAATCCCCAAAGTCTATTTCTCGTCCGTCGAGTTCGGACAATCGCTCTCCACAACTCCACCTCTCCGCCTCGTCGCCTTGCCCTCGCCCTCAAGAGGGCCGTCAACACCGGCAAGCTGGCGAAATTCAACATCATGAAGTGGTTCAAAAAGAAGAACAAGAAGGCGCGCTCGCAGGAGGACCTCAAAGCTACTCGGACCTTCCCGCAATATGCAACCCCACCCGTGTCAAGGGAGACATTAGCAAGACTCCCTGTCCCCATACTCGAGCGCATTTTTGCGTTCGTCTGCCCGCACGCGAAGGACGAGACATATGAGAGCTGCGAGGACTCAGCCGCGGAGGATACTTGCATGCTATGCGATCTACGCGATCTGTCGCATTGCGCGCAAGTCTCAAGGAAGTGGAGAGCTGCAGCTGCCAATGTCTTGTAGGTTCCTCCTCCGGCCTCTTCGGACCCCACTGACAGGGCGCTCGCAGATACCACAGCATTCGAATCGATGCCGTTCACTACTGCGAACTCGAAGATATCCTGGCGGAGAAGCGGAAGCGTCGATCCTTCATGCGACACAATGCCGAACCTGAAGATACTGCGGCAGCGAGGCTGAAGTTTCTGGCCAGAACTCTTCATGAGAACAAGGGCGGATTTGCGCTGAATGTACAGTACTTGAAGACCCCATATATGACAAGAGAGACCTGCAAGCCCGATCTAGCGAGGACGGTGGCATGCTGTCCAAATCTACGATACGTCGACCTCCCCGAAGGCGTTTTCCAAGATGACCCCTCTTGCAATACCCTCAAACAAGAAGTACAAGGAAGATGCCCGGAATTGAGGAAGATGACATATGTTCGGGGCGCTGAGAGAGGGTTGGAAATGCTGGCGAGTGGACATCAATGGCATAATTTGGAGGTACTAGAGCTTGGGAAGCTGAACGTGGATCCTACAATCCTACGACAAGCATTGGGATCACTTCCAAATCTACATGCGCTCAAGGTTACGGATATGATCTCGTTCCATGACCAGCTCTTCCAGCACAGCGACTACCTCCCTCCTTTTCCGGCCCTGGCCGAAATGATATTCGAGAATACACCCAACCTCACAGCAGAAGGTCTGGTAGCATACCTATTCCGCTCCGATACACAGAACGCCCTCAAGACTCTGTCTTTGACGACAACGGGTTGCCATCCCCCAAATTTGCACCGAATTCTGGCGGTCGCTCCGAGATTAGAGCACTTATCCATCACTGAATCAGTCATTGCTTCCTTCCCAGCTGGAGATACTCCAACGCTTCAGTCAAAATCTCTCAAGACCTTTCACTACGAAATCACTTCAGCAGATTCTGCCAATGTTTATGCCAATACCACTGCAAGCCACTACGCCTATCTCACTAGATCTTTGATGTCTGGAGGACTGCCTTCTCTGAAGGAGCTCTATGTTCGAGGTAGGCGTTACATTTGAGCATTAGAAAACTTCAGCTAACGAAATTTAGATCCCGATTTCCCAGAAACACTCCTGGATCTCGCACCGCCTCTACCTGGCTTTGCCACTGATCCTGATAATTTTGCTCCTCCAATGCCACACAACCCTTTCGCTGCCCATACTACAAATCAAAATAGACTCAGCTCCAACAATCCATTCGCTAAAATGCAGACTGGGTAAGCATTCGCCGAAGACTCGCGTGCGGTGTAGCTAACATTTCCAGACCAGGATTGAGGCAAGAACTGCAGGTCTTTAGCAAAGGACTGGACGAGATGGAGTGGAACTTCTCCAAAGTCCAACCGCCGGCTCGTGGAAGAAGAGGCAGCGCGACAGCTCCAAGACCAGTCAGCTCATACGGCCTCAGCGACAGCATGGGCAAGGGCTGGCAATCCGCAAGTGGTGGTGCTCGAAAGAGTGTTATTGTCGGCAATGGATTTGGTGGATTCCTTGCTGTACCTTCTGATGGCGGCAGACCAAGCAGCTCAGCGGGTGAAAAACGACGAGGAAGCCAGTATGATATGTGGCGCTAACAGTCAGTTCCCTTTTGGGCGCTGGATAATCCAGGATTTCGTTACTTTCTCGGTCGTCGACTATACCAGGTGTCTTTGCATGTTGACTTGTGTATAGTTGCTGGACAGGTGGTTATTTGATGCTTTACGATTTTGTATGAGTGGGAAAAATGGGTTACTCTCAGGCTGGCTCGGACCTGCATTTCACTTCATGGAGGTATACCCCTAGCGTTTTTACGATAACAATGATATTGTCCCCAAGTCACTTGGTTTCTGTTTTCTCATCCTGCGAGCCTCGTGCACCGGCCTTTTCTTTACTTAAGTAATGCACCAAGAAGGGTACGGCCCGTGCACAGAAATCGCGATATGCAACAATTGTTTCTTTTTCCCTCTCGTTCCCCCGTCACCGCGCGCATGCATCGGATCGCATCTTCCCTCCCTCCCTCATCCGCATTTCCGCTGCGGCATGTCACTTGGCGCGTCACAAGCCAGCACAGGCTTCGTGTGAGTCTCGAGTATTGTCGCCAGGCGGGAAATTCACGCCGTATTTGACTTGCATGGCGATTCGCTAGATTCGCTCGTAACTGATAGAGAATGGGATTTTTTGTGCTTTTGTTTTGTTTTCTTTTTTTGGTTGTACCAAAATGGATGTAAGGTGTGGAGAAAGATGTGGTTGAAGGCTTGGCCAGGTGAACCTGGGTTATCAGATTTCTCCGAGATTCAGAAGGCCGTTGATCGTTTCAGCTGGGGTAAAGACTGGCTTTTCATGAGCTGCGAATATGCAGCATCCAGGGGTCCGTCGCCTGGAATCATTCCATATGGAAGGATCTTCATTCACATCATCACGTGACGATATATTTGTTCTCGTTGATCGAAAGCAACAGCGCCACTACTTAATGCGGTTGAGATACTTTGTTGCAAGTCGTACTTGCATGTGAAGGGGGTTACTGTTGTCCAGCTCTATGCCATATCTTCAATTCTGGTTCAGGTTTTTGGCTTAGCTGTATGGAATATGAGTTTGTTGGGATTTGCAAAAGCTTCACTTGTCTGAACATTATTTGCTTGCCATCTCGTCATTATCTAGGTCTACAGCTCTGTGTAAGAATCCAGAGCTTAAAATATTTCCCGCCAATGCAATCGAAACTCTTTCAAATTTACCCCATGTCGAATCCAAATATCATTTGCTACAGAACTAGCCCAATCTCTTCCCCAACTCACACCTCAAGACTTCACCTCCGGCGCCGCAGTGACATTCTCCCTCTCCGAAATACCACCCTTCTCTATATCCCCTTTCGCAGTCGGATCATCCGCCAGAATACCTGCTTGTGCCTTCGAATCATTCCCTCCCATACCCACCTCCGCCACCGCAAACTTATCGGCCACATCTCTATACGCCGGCACGAAGTTCACACAAAACGCATAACTGAAAGCTGCCACGAAGAACGCAAGCGGCACAGTCATAGCAATAGCCGTCGAATTATTCGCATCAGCCGCAGCGCCAAGCAAAGGAGGCACGACCGCTCCCCCACTCACACCACCTACAATCACTCCCGAGCCGCGCTTCGTGTATTTCCCCAAGCCACGCATACCGAGCGCCACGATCGTGGGGAAACATATACTCTCGAAGAAGAGCGTGACGTAGAGCATCGACATGCCGGTGTTCTGGCGCTGAGTGATGGACGGCGCGACGAAAACGATGCACATGCCTAGGAAGATGAGAAAGACCCAGCGAGGCCGTATGAACTTCATCAAGCCGACACCGACGAATCGCCCGAGTGCGAAAGCTCCTTGTGCGCCGGCGAGGAATTTCGCGGCGAGAGAGGAGTCGGTGTTGCGGCGTGTCTCGTCGACGTAGTTGATGAAGTAGCTGGCGATGGCGACTTGTGCACCGGTGTAGCAGAACTGCGCGAAGGCGGCGTGGAAGAGACGGTATTGCTTGCGGAAGGGTTTGATGTCTTCGTTGGCGTGGGTTTCTTCGGCTTGGAAGGCCATGTCTGCGTCTGTGATTTCGGGGATTGGAGAGCTGGCAATGAGTCTAGTCAGATCTCTGATCTCGTTTTAATTGAGCTGATTATGTGGGAGAGGGGGCACTCACAAGTAGAAGACTACTGCTAGGAGGAACACGAAACATGCGATGGCTAGGTAAACCCATTGCACGCTCTTCAGTGATTTAGTGTCGTCGCCGGTCTGTTTGAAGAAGACGTAGGACCCTAGAACAGGTGCTACAACGGTTCCGATTCCGTTAAAGGCTTGTGAGATGTTGATTCTCATCTCTGCATAGCGAGGAGGTCCGCATACTTCACGAGTAACCATCAGTCGTCCGCTACATGATAGAGAATTGTAGCCAAAAGGTCACTTACCAGTGATATATGGGTTGGCAGCAGTTTCTAGTGAACCCAAACCATTACCGATGATGAAGATAGCAGCACAGAATCCGCCAAAAGAGCGATGAAGAAGACAAGGCCAGGCAACTAGGGCGCCAATACCGTACAAACAGAGACCCCAAATGAAGACGGGCTTGTAGCCATAGTGTCGAAGAATCCAATTGGCGTGTCCGAGAGAAGCGAGAGGATATGCTCTGAAGTCGATGTCAGTCAATACGCCGTGGAGAGGCGGAAGTGGGGATTCGTTTTCTGCATACCCAAAATATGCAGCCTGTAACCCCGAAGACCTCGCTCTTGTGATATTCAGTGTATTCTGAAAATGTTTATTCAGTGTATCGAGAAGTCCGTACGAGAAGCCCTGTTCATGTTTGCATTAGAGATCTTTCCTCTAGATAATTCTTGAAAAGTGCGAAGAAGCAACATACCCAAAGGAAGAACAAAATCGTGACCAGGCAGATCGGATAGATCGACTGCCGCAACGTCAACTCTGCAGCATTGGTCTTCTGATCATCCCGCGTTTTTAGCGAGTGTTTCTTGAATATCGTCATATTTGCAGCACTTCAATGTCTCTCGCTTGTGAAGTCAACAATTCGAATTCACGTCTTGGTAAAGAAAGAACGTGAAGTTAAGGACCAGATCGCGTGGAAATTCATTCGAATATGTTTTCGAATCGGAGCGCCACGTCTATTTAATGTAGCACTGCTACCTCATAGCATACATAGAAAGCGATGTTCATGATCGACAAAAGCTACCTGCTTCGTTACATCGGTCGACTGCGGGGTAAGTCTCCTCCCCGCGAGATGGAGGCTTGGCATATCCTTGCTGCGAATAATAATTGGTGGATGCGCACCTTGTTGCGTTTTGAGTTTTCTGGCTCGGCGTAATTATTCTTCGAGAACAAGTTTGGCATTTCTAGACTCTCGGTAGTTCACACTGTGTAAGAGGATGTCTGGATGGCGTCAGCCACGTGAAGAAGAGTGACGTTGGGGGCTGAGATAAGGCGTCGGGAGGAAAGCTAATTGTTTCTCCCAGGCTGGTGCCAGGATACAACATAAGGCAATCATCATCAACATACCAGAATTTTTGCCTGGCTATTCTGACACTTTGACCGTCAAATGAGTTCGCCCAATTTAGCGTCACCTGTTAACAACAATCCGTCCTGAAGCGAGGATATTCTCGATTTCACATGCGGTATCATCATGCTGTACATTGCATGCCGGCGCGAGTGGGGAATGTACGAGCTGAAGTTCACGATTGGTTCATTTTATTTCAACTGTACAATTGCTATGCTATCGTTCTTTCGCGTCCTTGCTAATGTTTGTCTTCTCTGCTCCATTCTATTTTCGAAAATCTGATTTCTTGCTACCTTGCAGGTCGGACCATCTTAGTCATGGCGCTGTCAAGAATCCGATCTCAAGCCATTACAATCCATAGCTGAACTGAGTTTATTACAAATCGTTGCTTATGTCAGTTCAACATGCTTATGGCTGTCTCCCCCGCTCCACATTGGAGCGGCAAAATGCAGGATAACCTTGCATCGGCTTCATCTCTTGTTTGAGCCTTATCGCAAGGATATCACCGGGGAGCTGAAATCGTTAGCCTTTTCTTTGTCCAATTCACCTCTTGTTGATGGTGTTCTGATCATTCTGATCATCTAAGGCTCGAGACATGTCCCGTCTACGACCTTAAGAATAAGAGAAGCACGTTATCCAAGGACAAATGTTTGCGTGAGCTTTTCTGCCACGACTTTCCAGTCGCCATGGACATGTCAATGAATTCAAACAGTACTTTGCCCGCCGAAGAGTGGGAGGCATTTCGCACGACAGCACAAGATCCTCCTATGCTTTCGTTCATCTCCCAAACGGGTCCCAAGATCCAAGACCCGAAAGTGAAGAGGCTGGTCCGCCAGAACGCTCGTAACCATGTGTCGCGCGAGAAGGGGAAAATGGTAGATTCGAAACCGTTGCAATTTCGACTTCTAGTGCCAGAATCTTTTAGCTTCGCGCCTTCATATCAGTCTGGGGGAGCGCTGGAAGCTACCGATACATTAAATGAGATGCTTGAGCTGAATGAGAGCAACCAGACCGAGATTCAGACGTCGGCCCTCGTCCCAAAGCTTCCCGTTGCTTTTGTTTCCGAATCTCAGCAAGAAGATCAATCTCGCAGTGCGTCTGGGAAGCAGACAAATGAAACACATGTAGGGTCTAGAAATGTGGAATTGTCGACGAAACAACAGATGTTCAGAACAAAGAAGCCAAAAGTGAAGACCGGATGTCTGACTTGCAAGTAAGCAATATCCTCAAGAAGTCTTTTGCCAAGCTAATTGAGGGACGTAGAGCACGGCACCTCAAATGTGATGAGTCTAAGCCGAACTGCTTGCGGTGTCTCAGGAGCATTGGAACCTGTACCGGCTACAATGGTCCACCAAAAGCAACGTCTTCAAGATCCGGTCCACGCTCCATCATTCCCCGTCCCAGCAACTTGGTTAAACAACCTTGTGTGGCCATCCCTTTCTCCGACGAGAAAGAGTCATACTTCTTCAACGTCTTCCTGAGCGAAACCGCTGCTGATCTGTCTGGGGTCTTCAAATCTTCTTTTTGGGACAACATCTTGATCCAGGAATCAACGCACCAGACATTTGTCCGCTATGCAATTATCAGCATTGCTGCTCTCAATGCATCGACCAAGTCCACACATCTTGCTCAACTCGCGACTGGCTCGACAAAGGATGTCTGGCAAGCGGAGGCCACAAGGCAACAGAAATATGCACTGGAGCAATATGGAAAATCAATCAATGGTATGCGAACAATCACAACAGATTGCGACACTTATTTCAGGAAAGTCGTGATCTCAACTCTCCTGATTTTCGTCTTCGAAACAATCCAGGTCAAGCCCGACTCGGCTTTCTGGCACGCGCTGGTTGGAGGTCGAATGCTTTGCCATTGGGTGACTGAGCAGTGGGGCAGCAAGAACTCTTACCGTCGCGGTATTGCTTCTCCAGCATCTAGTATCATCGAGGACGAAATAGTCCTCATGTTCTGCCGATTCGAAACTCAAATACTGACATTTGTCGATACCCGAGAGCCAGAGGCACATG
This sequence comes from Cadophora sp. MPI-SDFR-AT-0126, assembly GCA_020747065.1. Classification (NCBI taxonomy): domain Eukaryota; kingdom Fungi; phylum Ascomycota; class Leotiomycetes; order Helotiales; family Ploettnerulaceae; genus Cadophora; species Cadophora sp. MPI-SDFR-AT-0126. The sequence continues at coordinate 370,179 of JAGMVK010000015.1, forward strand.
TCCTTGGAAAGCGAGATGGCATGACTGCCCTTGAAGAAATGCCATTGGTATTCCCAGATCTGTCCGAAGCCACAAAATATTGGGAACTTGTCTTGAGACGTTCTTGCCACTTCATCATGTACGGAGCAGTACAAACAAAGTCCAAAAATTTGCAAAAGGACTTTCCGACCACATTTGGCGGGAAATCGATTGAGCTCAATGCGGAAAACTCGATATACGGCTCTCCATACACCGTACCGGATGCATTTGTCGAGGAGCAATCCGAGCAAATCCTAGAGATTGTCCGTTGGTCATCATCCTTCAACAAACTTCTCGCCAAGGAGAAAAGTACTTCCGCAGATCTGCGGGAGGTTACGAACATCGCCTTAGTTCGCATGACCAGTCTCGGCACCAAGATTGCAGTCACAGGCACAACATTCACCAACGAGACCTCATACGATATCTTCCTTCCCGATTTCTCCGAGATAGTATCTTTAGCTCGGCAGATCGAGGACAATCTGCTGACGATTTCCAACAACAAGCCTTCCTTTCACTTTCATACGAGTGTCGTGCCGCCTCTCTTCATCGTCCTCTTGAGATGCAGAGATCCAGCCATCCGGCGTGAAGCTATCGATATTCTCAGGATGCAGCAGAGTGATGGCCATTGGGATCGTTTCATGATCGCGAGCATTGGGAAGTGGATTATGGACATTGAGGAGGAGGGCTGGGATGGTACTGGGACTATTCCAGAGGAGTCAAGGGTTCAACTCTCGAGGATTATGATGGCAATAGAGGAGCAAAGTGTGATGGTGCAATGTGTTCGTCGGGGAGCCCCTGAGACTGGTGGAGAGTGTCAAGCGCTGGAGCCAAGTCTCACGTGGCTTGAGACAGTTATCAGTGGCTGGTAGACTCCAGAAGAACAAGACGAGTTTTTCCTTTGAAGTAAGTCATCCGTAAGTAATCAGGATATATCTGGAGGGTGAGGAGAGACACATTTGGCATTCAGAGCGCTATCACTTCTGTTAACACAGAGACGACGCCGAAAATCCCGCAGCACGCTGCATCTTGCTTGGTTTGTTGAGCAATTAGGAATATGATATGGCTCAGTTTATCTGACATTATATTATCTCCGCTAAATTCCTGTGATTTCGTCGTGTAATGGATTATCATGCCCTAGGTCGAATGGACATGATATAGAGGTCTTCTGCGATGTTTGTTTCCTTCAACTAAGCGAGAAGAGATGAAGGTAACGACGCAAAGCTGCAATAATAGAAGATTTCCGGACGAATACATGTTTTCTGGCAAACTACTCCTGTCCGAAGTTCGCAAATAAAGCACCTCATATCTCGCCCATAGCGGCCAGGTCATACCTAATTTAGACAGTGCGATCTTACCATACATTAGCTTGAGATGCGAGCAAGAAGACATAAGCTCAGCCGCACGGCAGAAAATTTAGGAAAACAGCAGTGCAGTGTTGATTTAACCATTCGACTTCGTCATTAATCTGTTTGATTGTCATATGTCTACGGACAGCTGGATAAAAACTCGATACCATTCCATGACCACCGGTACCTCCTCGACCACCGATGTTGATAACACTCAAATAATAGCCCACGCATCATGGGCATTTCCGCTCAATCTCGGAGAGACAAGCATAACCACAGATCAAACGCGAACAGAGAGAAGTGCAGCTTGGGAAAGCATAGTGGGGTTGTCAATGACATCCTCCGGTGACATGTGGAAGCCCCGCTCCCCAAGGTCTTGAGATATTTGTGCGGCTGCGAGCAGGTCCCCTCGGAGGTTGAAGAATGGAGTGCTGTCTGTCGTGCCAGCGGGCAGGGCATCATCATCGCCGCCAAATATTCCCTCCCAAGTCCCTTTCACAGCCGCCAGAATTGCGGGACCTGGTACAACATCCAACGGAGGAGAGCTGTACTCAGTGTGGGGTAGCGGTAATCGCGCCTGCACGTTTGCCAAAGGACTCTCCAAGAGATCATTTGGGCTGTTGGATAGCTTGGCGATGTTTTCGCAAAGCAAATCGAGCATTTCTTGAGCAAGCGCTTCTGGAAGGGTATTGCTGGAATACGTGAAGTCAATGTAAAAGTTGTCTCCGGCAGGGCCAGTCCATATCCAAATATCTGAGACATCATGGTCCGGGGTGAAGTTTCCTAATCTCATCTCAACATCATCCCACATGTCCAAGGCATTCATGCCGACGTTGAAGTTTGTGTGTTGCAAGATCGAGCTGAATCTGGTCCACTTTGGCCAGCTGGTACATTTCTCGATGATGTGTTGGAAGCCGAGGGACTCGTAGGGTAATGTATCTAAATGCTGAGTTTGAACTTGTTGGAGTAGCTCAGAAAATGTTGCAGCTGAGCCCAGCTTGACTCGAGCTGGAACGAGATTCATACAGGGCCCGACAATTTCATCGATCCCTGGGATCGGAGCACTTCGTCCTGTGGTGATCTGCCCAAAAATGACATCTGAACTTGCTGAAAACTTAGCAAGAACTAATGCCCAAGCTGTTTTGACCATGGATGCGAACGTAATACTCGTCCTCCTGTTTTCGGGTGCCGCCACTGTTCGTTTCAGTGACTTGTTGATCGCATTACGGAAAGATGGTCCTCGATGCTCGACTATGCGAGTCATCGTAGAGCCTTCGAGAAGAGTCTGCCAAAACAGTTCCGCTTCTGATGTTCTCATTGTCCGTAACGAACCAGAAATGAACTGCTGGTAGGGTAAACTGTTGGAAAATTCCTCTCCTGCATAGGCAGCCTTTAAGTCTCTAATGATGATTGGCAAAGAGATCCCATCGTAAAGCGAGTGAGAAATTCGCATCGACAATCGGTGTTCATTAACCCCTTCCTCGACCAACAAGAATCGAATAATAGGATCTCCAAAGCGGAAAGATCGTTCCATATCATGCGCAAGAGTTGACGTCTGCTCTTCATGCCTATAGTATTCGAATCTTGGCTCCGTATTCTTGAAGACCACCTGGAATAGTCTGTGCTTATTGGGAACGAAGGTGGTGCGGAGGATTGGGTGGTGCCCGAGAAGCTGACGGCACGCGGTACAAAGCCTTTCCAGATCCAATGGCCCTTTGAAGTGGAAGACGAAGTAGTTATTGTAGCCTCGAGTCTTTAGCTGGCCACATCCTTGCGTCCATCGTTGGTAATCAGTAGCTTCGAGAACATCCTCAATATCTCTCAATTTTCTGGATATCCGAGGACAGAGGACGTCTTCCACAAATTTCGGCACATCTAGATCATTAATTGTGGAGAATGGCTCGTAAGTCTGAAGTTTCCCGGGGTCCGTTGAAATAATTTCTGCCGTCTCAGCCATATCTGCGAGCCTTGGGGAGGTGAAAATGGACCGGATTGTCAACAGCAAACCAAGTTCTCTCGCAGAGGCAGAAAGTCGCATTGCGCCCACTGAATCTCCACCAAGCCGTAGGAAGTTTGAATTTGTGCCTATTGATGCTGGGGCGAGGTTCAAAACTTTTGACCACAGCATTTGAAGCCGCCTTTCCATCTCCGTTGAAGGGACCTTGACATCATCTTGACCACCCAACAAATATGGAAGAATTTGATCATTGTTCAACCCCTGTCCCAAGACCTTGAGAGCTTTCCGATCCACCTTTCCTCCTGCCGTGAGGGGCAGCTGGTAACAAGGTATGAATGCGCTAGGCACCATATGACCCGGCAGGATCTGCTCTAAGTCAGACCTTATCTTACTCATATCGTCAGACATTGTCGCTTCCATGGGGATGAAAATGTCATCTGGTCCATGGAAAACAGTTGACGTATTTTGGATTTGAATAAATGCTGTCAAGGTGGCATCTCTTTCACCCTCGGAAAAGCGGAGGATGTCGACGACTGGAAACCAGTTAGGTGGGCTGCATTTCATGATATTCTGCTCGATCTCCCCAAGCTCTATTCGTTGGCCGTGTATTTTTGCTTGTGTGTCTCTGCGGCCAACGAAAAGAATTTCCCCGTTTAGTCCGTATCGAACTAGGTCTCCAGTCCGGTAGAATCGTCTCCCCCTACCAGAGCCATCAACAGACCATTTTGGATTGATTATGAATGCGGCCGCAGTCTTTTGTGGATCGTTGAGATATTCACGAGCAAGTGTAGGTCCTTCAACGAGGAGCTCCCCAACGCATCCAGTAGGAGCAAGCTTGTTGGGGTCTGCGGCATCTGTGATCCAAAGCGTCGCGCCAACACGATATCCAAGATTTGCGGGGTTGGAATCCAAAGTCAAATTTGGGGCTCGACAGCACCACTGTGGAAAATCTCGAAGTTAGTTCGATATTCTTCTGAGAGGAAGTTGAATGAAGCATATAACCTACGATAGCGCATTCTGCTGGACCTGTACAATTGTCAGCACGATGTTCAGACGACATGCGACTTGATCTGATCGAGAATCAAGATGAGGCGACATACCATAAGAATTAATCAAGTTTAGATGCTCTGACCACGTCTTGATATTTTGATCTGTGCAATGCTCTCCTCCGAGTACAAGAGTCTGTAGATCGGGGACATCACTGGGTGTCAAGAACCCAGCAACGGTTGGTGTCAGGAACGCCCAGTTGACCTTCAGAGAATTGACAGCAGAAGCTAAATTTCCCATTCGCTGTTCCTCAGAAGGCACACATACGCACCCGCCATGCATCAACGTTGTTAGAATCTCACCCATACTCACATCATAAGTATATGCTGCAAATTGGAGGACTCGTGAATCGGAGTTGATGTGAAGTGCTTCCGAGTGCTCTTTGGCGCTACTAACAAATGAACCATGTTCCATGACGATACCCTTAGGGACGCCTGTAGAACCCGAAGCTATACATTGTCAGGATGATCGAGATATTCACTGATAATTAACTTACTGAAAACGACAAAAGCAGCGTCCGTCGACTTTCCAGAATAAATTTCCATGCTTGAGCTGGAGGGAAGCTTGTCAATCATGACCTCATCAATGTTGAGAACCGTCAATTCCGAGGAGTCAAAATTAGCCTGATATTGGCTGGATGTCAGAACAAGCTTGGCGGAGACATCTTGAATGATGAGATTTCTTCGGCTCTTTGGGTGTTTCGGGTCTAAAGATAAGTATGCACCTCCAGCCTTCAGCACAGCTAGAATGGCCACAATCGTCCAAGCAGACTTATCAAAACAAAGCGGCACGAACACATTCGGTCCAACTCCTAGGTTCCTCAAATGTTGGGCAAGCTTCTCCGACATATTGTTGAGCTTCTCATAAGAGAAACTGGCATCCCAAGATTCAACAGCTGGAGAGCGAGGTCTCTGGACAACTTGACGTGCGATAACGTGGTGAACACATTCTTCGATGAGAGGAAATTGGGAGTCTTGGTTCCAGTTCAGAAGTTCTGCTTTGTCCTTTGAGCTGACAAGCTCAATCTCACCCACAGTCTGGCAATTTGGATTGTTGAGCTGGTGCAGAACATGCTCGAATTGGTCCATCATCCGTTGCATCTGACGGGTAGGGGTGGTATTTTCCCTGTATTGAGCAGTGATCCTGACCTTATTCTTGTACAGCCGACACTCAACAATCAGTGCGTATGTCATCGTCACCATTTCTCCCTTGGCAAACAATACATTTTCGTTCCAGATGTCACTGCGCATATCCTCGGAGCCTTCCGGTTGGATTACCAGTAAGTTTTGAAAATTGCAGACTCTTTCGGCTTCCGGTCCGAAGGACTTGATTGTCTGGAGGCCCGTATGCTCGAATGGGATCATGTCGGTTGCTTGACTTTGCGTCCTTCGCAAGAAATTGTCAACAGTCTCGGTCGCATCTATTGAGATGCACACTGGAATTGTTGCTATCAACGGGCCTGTCATCTGTTCGATACTGGGAAGTGAAGCATTGCGTCCAGTGGATATTGCCCCAAAGAACACGTCTTCAGTATCCGCATATCTTGCAACAACCAAAGACCAGGCTGCTCTGATCACTGTTGAAAGGGTGATGTCAGAAGCTGGATGCCGCTGAATATCTGTATACTGAAATATTTGGGTCTCCAAAGCCGCTTGTGCAGTTGGCCGTGGCTCTGGAAAGCTCGAGAGTGATTTGCCGGCAAATTGGGATAGCCAGAATGATTTTGCAGCCTCCATATCAGCACTCATCAGATGCCTGATAAAGTTGGCATAAGGTGGAGCTGCTGTCTTAATCGGGCCAGTCCCATAGAGACGATTGAAGTCTTCCATAATCAACATCAATGACCATCCATCGTACAGTGAGTGGTGAGTTGTCAGGACAAAATGTCGGTCTTCTCCTGAAGTAATGATGGCGCAGCGAACCAGCGGACTTCCCTGGTCCATCTGACTCTTTTTGTCCTGACTGACATAGGCATCTAAGTCGGAACCATGACGCCAATCAATTTGTTCTTTGACGATGAATTGGATGGACTTTAACCCGGTATGAGCAATGCGGGTTCGAAGAATAGAATTTCTTTCAGCAGTCTTTTGCCATGTTGATTTGAAGTGCGCGATGTCAACATCAGACCTGAGACTCAACGTAATCTGGCTCATGTACGACCCTGGTTGTTTGATTGAGAGCAAAAATAGGCCTTCTTGCAATGCAGATGTTGGAAATGCATCCTCGATATTTCCATGTGGTATTTGATACCTTCCGTAAAGTTTCCTTAAGACTGTGTCCACGTCTTCAATTTTTGCCAGTAGGGAGAATGGCTCGATGTTCTGTTCAACCACGTCACTGGTCTTGACTGCGACAGATGCCATGTCCTCCAAACGTGGGTGTTGGAAAATTTTAGCAACTGTGAGAGAAATACCGTTCTCGCGAGCAAGAGTCGTTAAATTCATAGCACCGATGGAGTCTCCACCCAGCCTGAAGAAGCTGTCGTCCAGACCAATGATGGCTTGATCTCCAGGATGAAGGATCTGGCTCCAGACAGTCGCTAACGTCTTCTCAACATCAGTATTTGGGGCTCTTTTCTGCTCATCAGCCAAAGAGTACTGTTCAATTTCCTTCTCAGTGAATCGCAGACACAATTGACGCAGTTCCCGTCTGTTTGTTTTTCCTGAAGGCAGCAGAGGCATACTGGCTACTGGCACATACAGTGTAGGAATCATGTACGCAGGTAACTTCTCGGCGAGTACCGCTTCAGCCGCGAGTATTGATTGCTTTAGATCAGCCAACAGTGGAAGCGTCACTATTTCGGAGCTAGACCCAGGCCGTCGAGGCTGCTTGTCGAGGGAGAAGAATACGGCAAGCTGTTGAGTGTCGCGACGAGGGAGAGCGACTTGCTCAACAGCAACATGCCGAACGCCGCTTAGATTGAGCTTCAGATGATGTTCGACGTCCCCAAGCTCCATTCGTTGTCCCCGAATCTTGACCTGTGTGTCTTTTCGACCAACAAATCGAATCGTTCCGTCCGCGAGTCCTGACGTATCGTAACACACCAAATCGCCTGTCTTGTACATTCTGCCTGCGACCTTGGAGATAACATTTTTTCTATTGCCGTTCGAGTGGTGTTCATGCCCATTATGCCCGTTGACAGTCTTGGATTTGCTTGTCCCATTTGTTTGCTTTCCGTTGAGGGTCCTTGCGCGCTGTCTCAACTCTATGTTGTCAACGAATGCTGCATTGGTCTTTTCTTGGTCGTCGAGATAGCCCCGCGCAAGTGTCGGTCCTTCAATCAAAAGTTCTCCAACAGCTCCCAGAGGAACCAGTTTGCTATGGTTCTCCGGGTCGACGATCCAACAAGCACCTCCAATGGCACTTCCAATCATGTCAGGGGTGGTGAAGCCCCTGCGTATGTTCTCGTTTATCACCGAGAAGACACATGTTTCACTCGGGCCTGCTAAATGTCAGTCACGATGAAAACGTTCGGAATGTACAGTATCTTTCATCTTTGGGCTGACTGTTCAACAAAGCGAACTGGAACCCCGTAACCCGCAAGTAGTGTTTGAGGAATACTGAGATTGAATTGGGCAGTGTGGGGTACTAACCATAACCGTTGACGAGATAGACTTCATCCACCCCTATGATGAAGTTAGCAAAACAATCATTTACTCACGTCTCCGATCACAATTGGAAGTGAATTGCTTGCGCCAGAAGTATTAGGCACTGCCCAGAAAACTTACAGGTATGGATATTGTCAGAACCCAAAGCCTCTCCACCCAACACCAGTGTCTTCAAATCCGGAACCTGATCAGGACTTATTGTACGAATGAATGAAGGGGTGAAGAAAGCCCAATTGACTCGAAGCTCTCTCATTGTTCTGGCGATATCCTCCAATCGCTCGGACTCAGGGGCTATGCAAACACATCCACCATTGAACAACGTGGTCAAGATTTCCAAGATGCAGGCCTCAAATGCATACGACGAAAAGTGAATGACACGGGATTCGGAATTGAGATTCACACGTTTGCCGTGGGCCGTAGCAGCTGTTGCAAAGCCTGTATGGGTCATGGTAACGCCCTTGGGTTTCCCTGTGGAGCCAGATGTGAAAATAACGTAGCAAGTGTTGTCTGGGGTGACGCTCGTGCATGCCCGGCTGTCAAACTCTTTGCACATGTCGACTGTTTTGCGACTCACACAAAAAGCTCGTTTTGCAAGCGACCAGCCCAGTCTTTCGTGTTGTGGGGAGCATAGAACTACGGATGATTTTGTTGCATCGACTATTTCTTGAAGGCGCGGGGTGGGGTGAGTAGGATCCATTGGCACATACCCTCCTCCAGCCTTGAGCACTGCTAGCATAGCAACCACCGCCCAAGCGGATTTAGCAAAACATAGTGGAACAAGTGACTCTGGGCCAATATCGAAATATGTTTTCAAGTAGTGAGCCAATTTTGAAGACAGGGTGTCAAGCTCGTGATAAGTCAAATTTTCATCCCAAGAGCATATGGCAGGTGCTGGCGGGTTTACTGCTGCGTGCGAAGATATGACATCGTGAACGCAAATCTCGAAAGGTAACGGTAGACTTTCATTCCACAATGAGATGAGCTCCATATCTTGTGGACAGCAGAATTCGATGTCATTGAGGTATTTGATGCCTGAGTCATTAGATGCCAACTGAGCCACGACATTCTCGAGCTGATACAGCATACGCCGCATCTGCGAAGCCGATAGAACCTTTGGGTCATATTGTGCTTTCATGTCGATACCATCCTCCTTTATTTGGCATTCCAGTAGCAGCAAATAGGGTGAAGGAGTATCGTATGTGCTGATTGAAAACTCGAGAGGGCTGGTACCGTGACTGCTGCGCGTGCTGATGGGGTGGATAGCTAACAGGTTGTGGAAGTCGCAAGCTTTCGCCGCATCAAGACTAAGATCTTTGATATTTTGCAATCCGAAATTCTGCCACTGCTTCATATCCTCAGCTGAGTGTTGAAGCTCATACAGAAAATTCTCTATTGTAGTCTCCCGGTCGATTGAAACCTTGATTGGAACAGTCGCAAAGACAGGTGCTACTAAGGTGTCTGTCCCGAGTATGGACGCAGATTCGCCACGGCCGTCCAAAGTCTCTCCGAAGACAACATTCTCGGGTGTGTCCGTGTACTGGGCGAGTAGTAATGCCCAGGCGGCTCGAAGAATGACCGTCATTGTAGGCATTGTGGGATTTAAAGGTAGCCGAGAGATAGAATGGTATGCAGACTTCGTTGCTAAAGGTTGATGCCCTGCAGGAAGCTTAGGATAAGGTGAAAAAGAGAGATCAGAAAACAGTTCTTTCCAGTAAGCTTCAGCCCCCGATATATTCATATGGAAGATAGCCTCAGAAAATGCTCTGAATGAGATGTCGTCCGACAAGGGGGGATTCCTAGTTTCTGTAACCATGGTTTCGTATGCTGCCGCGACCTCCCTGAAAATCAAATGTGCGGAACATTTGTCGAACACAGAATGGTGAGCAGTCCAAACTAAGTATCGCTTGCCGTTCGTAGACTTGTCGATCAGGGCATGCCTTGATAGAGGTTTTCCGTAATCCATGGGTATTTTCTTATCTTGCTCCAGATATTCTCCAAGTGACGCTGCTCTATGCCAAGATACTCCTTCGTGCAACACAACTTGAAGAGACCCTATTGATCTCTCGCCGTGAACAATCCGGGTACGGAGAATGGCTTGTTGCCTTACAACATGCTCCCACGCCTTATGAAGTCTCTCAGTGTCTACGTTTGAACTCAAAGAAAGGACATGCTGCACTGTATAGAGTTCTGGCTGCCTGTGGGAAAGAGTGAGCAGCCCCTCTTGCAGCGGAGTTGCTGGATATATCTCTTGAATGTCTTTGCTTTGTAAGCCGTATCTGGCATCGAAATCGCGTAGGACTTTCTCGCTGAAAGGTTTTGCAACAATGGCCATGTCGGACAACTTTGGGTTCTGGAATATATCCGCCACGGTGATCGTGATTCCATTTTCTCTACCCGCTGCTGCCAATCTCATTGCTACCTGACAAAGCTGTTAGCAATTTCCCCTAGTGTAACACATTACATTCAGCCACCTACAACACTGTCTGCCCCGAGGCGGAAAAAGTTGTCATCAACTCCAATAGATCTTGTTTCGACTACAAGCGACTTCGCCCACAGCTTTTGCAGCATCCTTTCCATTCTCGTTCGAGGCATAACCTTCGCTTCTTCGAAATCTGCAAGTGAATATAGAGCGACCTGATCTCTTGTAAAGTGCTGTACGATTCTTGAGAGCTTTCCCCGATCGATTTTGCCTGCTGTCAGGAGTGGCATTGCATTCATCGGGCAATAAACTGCCGGCACCATGTATGATGGCAAAGTGTCGGCGAGATGGGCATCCAACTTGATCAGAAGGTGCCGTAGCCGTTGAGAAATAGATAGCATTAGTTGATCCTCATCAAAATCCGTGGCCTTCTCCTCGAATTCTAAGAATGTTGCCTTTAATAAAAATTAGACTTGATTTGTCCGACAATCATGGGATGAATCGATCGACTCACAAGGATGCCACCTCCAGGGTGTTCGGCAGATTTGGCATATACAACAGCCATGTTGACGAGTTTTTGGTTCGATAGGCCGACTTTAACCTGATACTCGATTTCGCCCAACTCAACACGCTGTCCATGCAACTTGACCCTGTTTAGTATGTTAGCGCACAACACTTACCAACACCTATGAATCAAAACTAAGGGCTAAGGACAGATACCGAATTTACAAGCAAAGGAAAATTTCGCAATGGGGCAGGACTTACTGAGTATCAATTCGACCCAATATCTGGATCGAGCCATCCCCATTATACCTGGCCAAGTCACCACTCCTGTAGAACCGTCTAGGTGGCATTGTCTTCTCATCCCCGAGCCATGCCGGATTTTCGATGAATGATGCGAGAGTTCTATCTTTGTCTCTCAGGTATTCTCGTGCCACGTTCGGTCCTTCTAGAAGCATCTCTCCTACTGCTCCGACAGGCACAAGTCTATCTGCATTTGATGGATCAACTATCCAGACCAGAAGGCCGACAGCTGTTCCAATGTTGTCAGTTCTATCGTCCTTTACCAATCCCACGCGCAGAGTAGTGGCCAAAGCACACTCAGCTGGGCCATATAAATTAACCAACTCAAGACGAGGAGCCCATTCGGTAATATTGATTTTCTTGAGCGGTTCGCCCGCTAGTGCCATGTGCTTGAGCGTGGGAACCCTGGCGGGATCTAGAAGAGAGGCAACAGTCGGAGTAAGATGAGCCCAGTTCGCGTTCATACGGCTGATAGCGGATTCTAGATTGTTCATTCTCTCTTCCTCTGAGGGAATGCAAAGAATGCCACCTCGAGTCAGAGACATGAAGATCTCGGTGATGCTTACATCAAACACAAATGCAGAGAACTGCAGTGTCCTGGAATCGGGCCCTATCTTCATAGCCGTTCCGTGAGCATGTAATGATGATGCGATTGTTGAATGCGTATGTACGATCCCTTTGGGAGTTCCAGTAGAGCCAGAGGTGAATAGAATGAAAGCTGCATTGTCTGGTCTGACGCTCGCACAGGGCTGCCTGGCAGTTGCCTCCGTCATCATCATCAAATCCAAGAATGGCTGCTCGACAGTGACCACATGTTTAACACGCCCATGGAGGCCTTCGTCTTCGAATAAGCTACGATTTAAAGTTGATATCAAACAGCATATGGGTGCTGTATCAGTGATAATACGTTGCAGCCGCTGCACCGGGTGTGATGCATCGATGGATACACACACTCCCCCAGCTTTCAAGACGGCCAGCATCGCGACTATAGCCAAAGCCGATTTCTCGAAACATAGAAGAACATGGACCTCAGGAGCCACACCTAGAGATACCAGATGATGTGCCAGTCGATCTGAGTAAGCATCCAGCTCTTGGTATGTCATCTCCCGTTCCGACGAAATGATCGCTAATTCCTGTGGTCGTTCAACAGCTTGAGAACTGATGATTTTGTGCAGACAGCGGTCCACCATGTCAGGATACCTGCCATTCCAGTCCCAAACCTGTTGTTTATGGTGCTCGCTAAAGAGATTCAGCTGTCCAACTCGCTGGTCAGGATCATCTGTGATCGCCTCCAAGGCTCTACCGAATGTCGATGCAATGTTTCGGGCATGTTCTGTTGAGACGGTTTCACTCCTGTACCAAAGCTCTACCTTCACATTCGATCCCGAAACCCAACACTGTACGTCGATATCGTACTAGCGGGTGCTTGTTAGTACAATCACGTCATGTAGGTGGATGGGCTTCTTTACCTCATTTGGAGACCACTCATGGATGTTTTGGAAACGAATACTGGGATTGTCCCCAGCCGGCAAAGGAACTTGCTTAAGAACTGTCATTGAGGTGTTAAATAGCTGTTGGCCATATGAACCGAGAACGTGCTGAATCTGTGCCAGAGATGCATGCTGATGTGGCAAGCTGTTTCGATAGTCAATTTGCGCCTTGGCGATGATTTCCTTTACCAAGCTGGATTCCTCGAATTTCATGCGGCAGACTAGCATGTTAATGAAAGTCCCAACAATCTCTCCGATCCCAGTGAGGGGGAGATCTCTGCCGCTGGTGATGTATCCAAACACCACTTCATCCAAGCCTGTATAGGCACGCAGAACCAGGCCCCAAACTGTTCTGAAAAGAGCGGAAACTGTGATTTCTTGACTTTGGCAGAATTTGAGAAGCATATGTGGGTCATTGATCTCGACGGCGATGGCCCGAAACTCGGCTTTAGGTGGTTCTCTTGACAAGCTGTAGGCGAGGTTCGGAAGTATGCAGGGGTGTATTCCTTCCAGGTATGACTTCCAATATTTGTTGTCGATACTGCAAACAACTTGTTGAAGGGTATCAATGTACGATGAGTATAGGTTGAAATTTTGGGTCTGGAGGCATCCGTCATAGGCCAAGATAATATCACGAACGATTACTGCAATCGACATTCCGTCGACAAGAGTATGCTCGGCGTTCAGTCTGCAGAATAAACGTCCGGATTTGGTCTCAATTATGGTAAAGTTATGAGGTGGCTGCTTATTTCTGTAGGGCTGCGGCGGCTTTTGATTGAAAATCTGAACGATGGCTTCCTCTGAGTCAGCCATGATGTCCCTGTAGATGGTCGTGGTATGCTTTGTGTTCCAATTCCGAAGCACAACTTGGTCAAAAGATCCGCTTTGTGATGTGCTCTCCACGAAAAAAGTTCGTAAAGTCGAATGGCGATTGACGACTTGTTGCCATGCATTAACGAGCAAGTCAAGGTTCGGCGGAAGGCCATCTAGCCTTGGAATGACTTCATAAATGGTGGATGTATTGTAGTCTCCAGTCAGCCGTGCTTTGCTCAATAACATTCCTTGCTGCATCGGACTTGTTGGATATGCATCTTCCACATCGTAAGTCCTTGGTACTCCCCCTTCGCCCAATTTGTCCATGATGGACTTGTGTAAATGGTTGTACTTGCCGCGGAGCAGAGCATCTTCATTCTTGTCGTCGACTTTGATCGAAGTGCGTAATGCAAGTTCAGCAATTGTGCCGTACTTCAGGATGTCTTGCACACGCAGGCTGAGGTTATTGTCGTTGCAGCGAGCTCCAACGAGCATGGCAAGAATGGAATCTCCTCCGAGACTGATAAATGACTGATTAATTCCGACCTTCTCCCGTGGAATGTGCAACACTTCGCTCCAAAGTTGCTGTAGACGCTTCTCCATCTCAGTCCTTGGAGCCTCTGGAGAAATACCCATAGACGAGATGTTCTCAAACGTTACAATGTCCATGTTCTCAACGAGTCGTCTTAGTGAAACCCTGTCGATTTTTCCGGTGATGGTGAGTGGCAGTTGTTTTACCATTACCCACACCGTGGGAATCATAAAGCTTGGAAGCCGCAACGACAACGATTTCTGGAACTCAGAGACCCATGACTCTGCAACTTGCATCTCATGATCTCTCACAAGAGCAAACCTTTCGGACTCGCTTTCTCCGGCAACAAAGTCATGCAGCTCAACGATTGCAACCAGACGATGCTTGCACAGCCCTTTCTTCACAATAATGGGCAACGAGTTTCTCACGCGAGGGTCGCTCCCAATGTTCTTTTCAACTTCTGACATGTCAAATCGCTGCCCTCGTATCTTCACCATACTGTCACCCCGTCCCGCCAACATCAGACTTCCGTCCGAGTTTTGACGGACCAGGTCTCCAACTCTGTACCAACGAGATCCGAAGCTCGATGGCCCTTGATCAAGCCCTATATAAAAGGAGATTAGCAATTGACACATCAGGAATCCTGAGTGCTTTAAGGGTGGGCAAGGCCATGGCTCCAGAATATATGGAACATATAGAAACGGTCCGACTGAAACGTCAGGCTCTCTTTGTACTTACAATCTGGGCGATCGAGGAATTTTTCGCCTGTCTGTTCTTGATCGTTCAGGTACCCATTTGCTATCCATGGTGCATGGACGACAATTTCGCCCACGGAACCAATAGGAACTTGCTTTTCAGGATTTCCTGGTTCGACGATCCGACAGATCGCCTTGCATCGTCCGAGATTCTGCACGTCTGAATCTCCTGTGAAGTGGTCAGGTCTAGCCAGATTCGCGACTTCTGTTGCAGCCCATAATATCCACACTCTCGTCTTCTCAGATGACCATTTGGAGACGATCTCTTGTGAAACAGGCTCACCAGCCAGTACGAGGCTGTCTAGATAATGTACCGATTCTCGTTTAATGGTCTTGATGATTGAGGGTGAAAGGAAAGCCCATGTGATACGCATGTCGTTGAAAACCTGTGTAAGAGCGTTTTGCTTAGAAAACTCGCTTGGAATACAGAGACAGCCTCCATTCCACAGGCAGCTCATCGACTCAATAATACACGGGGTCCAGGCGTAAGAGGAACTCTGCAGTATCCGTGACCCATGCCCGACATTGGTTCCTTGAAAAGTTTGATACAGACCAGAAAGGTATCCTCCGTGATTCATGGTCGCACCTTTAGGCTAGGAAAAAGTTAGGCTTCGTGAAAGTTCATCAGACTGTGGGGCATCACGAACTTTACCAGTGGAACCACCTGCAAGAATGTTAGGTACGCTCAGTAAGAAAGAGAGTTTATAAAAAATGAATTCCACTCACTTGTGTACATAACGTAAGCCTCACTGTCGGGGGAGACTTCGGGCAATTTCACCGGTGACGTGCCTCTGGAGGATAGTTTCTTCATAGATATCTGGGACACAACCACCGTGGTCTCAACTGACTCTGCCAACAGTTCAGAATATTGATTTGAAGACAAAATAATCTTCGCTTTGACGTCTTCCACGATCTCTTTCACTCGTAGAACCGGCTGGGAGGGATCGACTGGTACAAATGCTCCACCAGCTTTCAACACCGCAAGGAAGGCAACCGCCCACCAGCCGGACTTCTCGAACACAAGCGGGATCTTCATGCCATTCGTGATCCCGAGCTCTACCAAATGGCGAGCAAGATGTGATGATAAATCTTCTAGTTCTTGGTACGTCCATTGCTCGTCCCATGCGTCAATCGCGGGCGCATCTGGCTGCAATTTGACACGATTCGAAATCGCATCGTGAAAGGTCAGATTAAGTGGCTCCAAATTATGTCGATTCCACTGTTTTACTTTTGTTGCATGGTAATTGCTGAAAAGTGACTGATCTCCAATGCTTCGATGTGATCCCTCGACGACACATGACAGAGCCATTTCCAAAGCGCTACCCACATTTGCAGCTTGGCCATGTGACAGACTTGCAAGTCGGTAGACGAGTTTCATGCGAAGCGACGCCGGTTCCAAGTCAACCTCGACTCTAATGACAATCCGTGAATCCAAGACCTTTCCGCCGTGGCCTTGGCCATCTGTCCCTGTAATATCCTTACAGCTCTCCCCGCCGTTCTGTCCGCTCGTAGATCCATCAAGTGGTGCACTTCTCGACAGCTCGCCGCGAGAGTAAATCTCTGTGTTGAAGAACCCGACTTTCCTCACCCCTAGGGTGGATTCAACATGATCTAAGGAAAAGTTACCGTGCGCAGAGTCACGCGTAAAAGTTGAATTCGTAGTGTCTAGAACATGTTGAAGGCTAGATTCCCGAGCAACGTTCAACTGACAAGGGAACAGCCCAGATGAGTTTTCGTGATAACCAAAACATAACTGATCAGTACCCGTATAGCTTCTAAGTACTAGTGCCCAGGCTGTCTGAAAAATTGTTGAGGGGCGAAGCTCGTGGTCCTGACAAAACGCCTCCAGAATGCTTGAGGTTGGCACGCTGACTTCGATTGCTTGCACTTCATCCGATGTTTCTTTTACTCCGTCATTGAGAATCGGAAATAAACATTGCTCCTTATCTCGAAGTCGTGTCGTCCAATAATCCAGATCTGATGAGGTGGCCATTGACATTGTGGGGAATCTGCGAAAGTGAGCTCTCTTTAATGGCGGATCTGTTGCAATGTTATTCTTCTCCAAGTTGATTCAAACTTGATTGAACCAACGATAGTCCTTTTCGAGGTCTTCAAGTCAATCATCAATGACCTCTTCACAGTATGCCATGGCAGCTTGTCTGTTTCTCAGCCTTGCATGAACCCGATGGCATGCGAAGGCTCAGTGGCATTTTTTTCCCTACCCCCTTTACCCTGGAGGAACATACCTCTGGCACAAACTTAACCCTGTGCATGATACTTACGGCTTTAGGCAGGTGTTGTTGAGTGGAGGATGTCATGGATTTGGGTTTTTCTTTTCGCCACATTGGCACCCTCTCGGGCCGGCTCCTTGCATCGACCAGATCTTTTCATCGAGTATGCACGTAAGCGGCGGGAGGAGCGAATCGGTGTATCCTGATACGAACGGTTTACCGTTTGGTGAAATTTGTAGGAGGTAGTTTGCGGGTCCTGCTGCCATGATCCGATGTGACGTTGACGCGATACGGTTCGATTTGGCCGGCTCGAAGTTCAACAACTGGGGCGAGATAGAGTAGCGGTCTGTCATTATCACAGCTAATCAATGGCGATGATGACAAAGCTAGTGATACTTTCAAAGTTGGCGTTCCTCAAGCTGAGGTTTGATGGGATCGCGTGGGGTGGATACAACGCGTCGTCATTGATGAAACTTTTTTCCAGCTGCGATCCACGCCAAGGGGGCAATGCAGAATGCCCCTGATCTATCTCTATTCGAGACTAACGAAGTTTCTGGCTAAGCGAAAGACAACACCTCACAGACTTGGGTAGGGACTTCACCCCGCGGGGAACCGCATTCCCCGAAAGTATGTGCAATTCATCATTTTGCAGAACTCTCTATTCTAGAACTTTTTCGGCTAAGATTTCTCAGGCGGTTGCCGTACGGTCGTTTTGAAAGGGAAAATCTTGACGCCCGCCCAATCCCATATGCCCTCCTTCACAAAAACGTCCTGCTCGAGAGTTTCCTGCACTTTTTCCCGACTTTCTGCATTCACCACCATTACAGAGCCAATAAATGGCCGTATTCCTTGACTGACATGCTCTTTAAACACAGGACCTGGATCATTTTAAGTTCCTGCTTATCAAGGATTCAAGGATTAGGGACTGACCAGCCCAAGACACGAATCCCGTCTCATGAAGCTTGACAAATGCCTTAGAGTGTACAGGTCTGATCTGGATTCGTCTTTCAAGCTGCGAGGAAGATTGTCAATACATAGAAGGATTTGAAAACAATTCGGAGCAGATGCGTGTCTACTTACGACTCCAGGCTTATCAGCCAGTATCACGAGCCATTCTGTACTCTTGGCAGGAGCTGCACTGATCTTTGCGACTGTCCGTACCGCCTGTGACATTGCGAATATGTATGGAACATCAATCTGCCACGAGGATGTGCGCCTACTGATAACGACTCTGGAAATATTCCTGGAATCCTATACCACCGGAGTTGATTTGGATTCGTAGGACCGACATCCCCTGAATGCGAGCCTTGGATGCCCCTTCACGTATCTGGATATCCAATTCCCTAATTGGGATCGAGCTAAAGGATGAAAATCCTGGAGTGTTTAGTGACCCCCACATCATTTTTCTGGATTTGTGATTAAGATTTCACTCGAACAAACTCCACTAACGATCCCCACTCTGCTGCAATGTCATGATCGCTTTTATCCGGCTTTGACTGTTTATGTGGGGCAAATCCTCCATTGATCCTGCATGTTTATGTCAACCTTCTAGATTCGGCAAAGTATGGTGATGCCATCAATGGCAACGCCACTTGAATTGTTCGACAATGGCGGCCGAAAGCTAAGCTATCGCGGAGTTCAATGCCGAACATTTTTGGAACAAAGCTTGACCTACCCGATGTGACAAACATCGCCGATCCCAATCCTCCAATGAAATGATTATTTGATCTAAGCGCCAGTGTGGCATGAAAGATAGGCGACCGTTGATGGCCGGGGAACCAAGAATGAGGCAGGTAAAATCTGGTAGACTGGTTTGATTATGCTAGTGACCAGTAAGCTTGGTAGCCAGGCATGTACAGTGGGTGTGACTTTATCACCTCGTCACCGGTCTCTCAGTTGGTCGCGTACTCATTTGCTTTAGACATGTCTTGATATTATTTACCGGCCGTTCGGATTCGATCAAGACTCATCAAAAATGTCTTCGTACGTTTCACAATGGGAGTCTACAGACCCTGCACCATTCACCCGGGAAGCGCTACTTGGTGTTCTAGACGGAAAAGTTGGTTGTATCAAAGAGCCTCACTTTGTCTCTCCTGAGGTAGTACAGAAGATTGAGACAGAGCTTTCTCCAAAGCTTTCTCCATATCAAGGTACTTTATGTAACCCCTCCGAAAATTTCTTAGCACCGCATTATTGACAATTCAATCTTTAAAGACATTCCCGGACCTACTTTACATAGGGTTGGTGTGGCTCAATTTGAGTTTCAAGCAATCTCGGACGATCAACTGAAACAAAGATCAACCACCGGAGATGGTACGCGTGTACTTGTACTTAGCACAAACTTATTCTGTTGCTAAAACTTTATACAGAGAAGCTTCAATACTTTGAAGAAGCGAAGAAGCATGCAACCCTACACGAGGATCTGAAACAGAAGATCGGGCTCAACATCTGGCGAGCTGTGATTGATAAGATTGCGACGTTGCTTCCAGACTACGACGTAGCCGTTGCCGAAGAGGGCGGTCAAAAGTATTTCTCTGGCATTTTCCGCGCCATTAACAACTCTACACCTATTCATTGCGATGTAAGTCACATGTGGCGGGGGTATCAAATTGCTCTGTCTCGTTTGAGAATTTAAAAAATCTTATGGCAGCTGTTTGGAGTACATACACTGACTTCTCGATCATCCAGTGGTCGCCGTATGACTCGAGAACAGAGGACTGGATCATCAACCGAGTAGCCAAGCAAGCTGTTTTCAACATGTACTTCACCAATCCGAAAGGAGGAAAGACTGAAGTTCATGACTGCCAATGGACAGAGGATGCGTTAGATTGGAGGGACTTCTCCTCGTACGGGTATTCAGAAGATTTGGTCAAGGGGCGAAAGAAAATTATCATTCAACCAAAACCTGCTGATCTTTGCATTTTCAATTCAAGAAATATGCACCAAGTCTTTCCTGTGGAGCCAGAAGACGATGGAACGCAACGACCGAGGTTGACGTTAAGCTCCTTTATGGGCTTGATTCCGGCGAAGGTACCTGAGGAGCGCCCAAAGTTGATTTTGTGGTCTTAGATATGAATTCGTTGGATTGTCTCTGTATATTCTCCGCTAGATAAGATTTACATGATTACTGCTCCAAATACAAGCAAAATCTCACGCACGACAGCCATGTCATCTTCCCTCAAGCCAAGCATAACATCTAAACCTTTACTTTTGTCCTGAGTAGCAAGCACCGCACATGATCCATCCCAATTGCCTTTGAAAGGAATTCTCAACCCATCAACCTTGCCCCCGCTCCACCATTCCTGCTCGAAAACAGGGAAGTCTGCTCCACTGGTAATGAAGAAATCTGTGCCTTGAAAGAAATCGGCGAATGAGGGTTGAAGTCTGGAAACATCTTCGAGAGACTCTGCTGCAGATATCACAGACTCAATGTATTCTGGTGTCACGGCCGTGAGCGCCGTTCTATTCTGAAGAGCAAGTGAAGGCAGATTGAGACATTGCGAAAGGAATTTGGGATCCCTGAAAGAGTGGCTTGGAATATCTTCGACGGGAAGCAAGATTGGGCACGAGTATGTGGCGTACATCGTAACATTTCCAGCATAATTCATTGCAGGGGGCTTTAGTCTTCCCCGTCCGTCCACGGCAATACCCATTACAGATGGGAGGGCAGTGGCTTTAGTTGACGTTTTCGTGAAGCGACAACCTCTGGCGTAGGACACAGATCCATAAAGAAGTGCTGTAAGTGCGTCCTGAGTGCTTATAAAGCCCGCTTCGGTAGTGCATAGCAGTTTCAATATTTGGAGTGCTTCTGGCTTGAATTTGAACGTATGCGAGGTCGTTGGCGCGAAATCTTTGGTTGGTTTCTGGTCGCTGCCGTTGTGTTGGAGGACATGAAATCCATTGTCAATGATTGAGTCAGATCGCTTCCCCTGAGGCAGAATAGACCGTTCCATAGAAGGTGCTATGATAGGTTGCAGGTTTTCTTGCTCTGAACTGGCGAAACAATTCCGAGCTAGGAATTTGACGACGAGTCCCATTCCCCCTCCGTCAACGACTGCATGATGGCACTTGATGCAAAGCAGAAGACCACCTCGAATGAAGGTTGCCATTATGTCAAGAACTGGCAGAGGATTGATCTCTAGAGGCGTCAGGATTTTATCTGGCAGTGAAGATGCTGGAAATTGGGCCGCCTTAAGACTCTCATATGTTGGGAATGTGTCGTCGTGATCGCCATCGTGGTATTGCACCCGTAACTCAAAGACGGGCCTTTCTTTCGGTACGTGAACTTCGACTCTGCTGGAATTTGAAGACTTTGATACGATGACTCCTTGGAGAACTGGAAGGCTCGCCAGTGCGTCTTTGATGCCGTTTTCAAGAAATTCGACAATTGCCTTCTTGGAAGGAGATTTCTGCGATACGGGAATGCACAGAAGCCACCTTACGTAGAGACGAGGCATGAGCTGATCAAGCTCTGAGAGCTCAAAAATACTGAAATCTCCAATTGCAACATGGTCAGCCATTGTCTTCGCCTGTGTTGGAAAGTAAAGTTTGGGCGCTCAATAATGGCTCGTTATCCTGGTCCTGGGAGCTGGGAGGGGTGGGACGGAGGGCGGGGAGGAACGATGATACTACAGCGTCCATGGGGATTTTTCGGGGCCACGGTTAGTGCACAAATAAGCGAGAGATCGCTGAACCAAACAATGGCTCTCCGAGGTAGCTGCCAAGAGAGGCTTCACTATGGCCAATGGCATTTAGATAGTACTTTATATCTCTATTAATTTGAAATGTCTCTTTTATTCAGACGTCTCAGTACATCTCTCATGCCCTGTACCCCGCACCATAGATTTTACCCCCCCCCCCCCCCCCCCCCCTTTTTTTTTTTTTCATGATGCCAGAAGCGAAACCATCACTGGCAGACCTCCCGCAGGTCCGGCACTCGAGAACATGACATTGTATGCTGGATCACCCATGGCCTCCGGGGCATCTTCCGCATAGACCGATTTGATATTGAACTTTCGTATCGTGAGGGCTAGCGTAATTCGCATCTCCATCATTGACAACTCCTGACCTGGACAGTCTCGAGACCCTTTTTCAAAAGGTCGATAAGCATCTTTTGTCATCTTCGCAGCTCTGGCGCCCAAGAATCTTTCAGGGTCGAACACATCCGGGTCCGGGAAATTCTCGGGGTTCCGGTGAATGGGAAATGCTCGAACCATGATTGGAAAGGCTCCTCGAACATAGGTTGGGTAGTGTTTGTTTGTCCGGGGATCGATCAAGTCGAAACCCTTGATCCCGTTCCTAATAGTTCCCGCGCCTACGAAAAGTCTCAGAGATTCTTTGATGACAGCGGTCGTGTATGTCATCCTTTTCAGAATAGTTGGCTCTGCTTGGATGCGGGAGCTAGTATCAGCCGGATTGGATCCAAGAAACTTGTCGTGCTCCTTCTGAAGACGGCTCAATACATGAGGATGTTTATCTAGGACATAGTACAGATAGCATAGGGATGCTGCTGTTGTCGCGTGTCTTTCATAGCGTTAGTGAATCAAGATGGCACACTGGCGATCATTCAATTATTCACTTACCCTGCAAAAAAGAATGCCCTGATGTTGTCGACGGCATTCTTCATGAAAACTGGATCCATTGAACCAATTTCCTCCTTGTCACCTTGCATCTGCTCATAACTATCCAAAGCTAGATGGACAAGTGACTTCTCATTCGGCTCCACGCGACCGTCCTTCCTCTCACGAAATCTTTGGTCAACAACTTGGCCAATCAAAGTGTTCAATTTCAGTTGGTAGTGCCTTGCATTCCAGATCCGGCTTGGACTTAGGAGTCTCACAGGATCAAAACCAAGAGGTGGAATGTACTTAGGCATTGTCAAAAAAGCATCTACAATTTCGTTTGACTGCTTTTGTGTATTGAAATCCGCGGCCATGGTAACTCGGCCTATCACATCCAGTGTAA
Organism: Cadophora sp. MPI-SDFR-AT-0126; assembly: GCA_020747065.1. Lineage (NCBI taxonomy): Eukaryota > Fungi > Ascomycota > Leotiomycetes > Helotiales > Ploettnerulaceae > Cadophora > Cadophora sp. MPI-SDFR-AT-0126. The sequence goes on from JAGMVK010000015.1 coordinate 393,163, forward strand.
GGCTTTTGGTGAGAGGCAAAAGAGGGAAGACTTCACCAGCTTCCACATGAGCTTCCAACTTCTCAATGAAAACATTGACACGCTGTACGACCATTGGAGTTAAACTGGCGAGATGCGAACTCGAAAATCCAGCGTCGAACACTTTACGCCAGAATCTGTGTTGTTCTCCATGCGTGGTGATGATGCTCTGTGTGCCGACGGTGTATTCCATAAATTTATACTGTTCACATGTGAGCTATGTTCTCACATAGATGCCTCAACCTACCATGGGATGTTTTGGTAGATTCTTGAGCTGTGTTGTTTGGGCTGCCAATCCAGGATCTAGGACGATGACTTGGGGGTCAAAAGACGGCCAGAGGTCGAGATAATAAATCGGCCCCAGATCATACTCCCGTGCGAGAGTGGCATGTACCAAATTGATATGGGCATCTGCTGGAAGTCTTGCCTTCACATCTTTGAAGACCTGGAGATGTCCATAAAGCCAATGATGAGGTGGTCCTGGCTGAGCAATTTTAGACTTGAACAATTTCAACGCTTGACGAAGAGGCTCACCAGACCGGCAAATCTCCGCCTCTCGCTGAATAGCTTGTAAATGAACCATAGGCCTATCAACCCAACACCTAGCCCTAACCTCAAAATCACTGTGTAAATCATCACTCTAACTGTAATTCGAACTCACGTGATGGGTCTTGGGTTGGTGACAACGAGGATGTAAGTCTCACGAACAGTTGTCGCTGAACCGAATCTTGCCCTGGCGACCGCTCCCTGACTTTTCCTGTAGAAGATCGGACTTCGCAAGGTGTACAAGGTATGTACGATGGCAATATTGATTCTCGGTCATGTCTTCAATGCCCTCGGACGAATCTCTCCACTTCGGCGTATATTCGATACCCCGAGCTGCTGTGTTGACCGAGCCGGCCAATGGTGCCTATCCAGCAGGTATCCCACTTTTGCTCCTTTGAATAACACCTTCTCCATGCGGTCTGTCGGCCGCATCATCTAGAAAAAAAACTTACGTGTATCGACTGGTGGGAAGAGTTTTGTTTCACCCTCCTTCCTTTCTCGTCGTAGCAATGCAGGATTGCTACGCCGTCGTTGAAATAACGTTGCCTCGGCCCTTCCGGCCTGCTGAGCGGTCCGTCGATCTGCGCCTCGGGTAGCGTCGCAAAATCAACCTCATTTCATTAAGCGGGCCTCGTTCTCTAATCGAGCTATTATGTTGACAAAGTCTGAAATGACGGCATCCTTGGAATACCGACAGTAAAAAATTGCTTCGCTTTATCAATGCAGCCTTATCTAGGCGCTGGTGTCTGACGGTTGGGAAGAACTTAATCTGGATACGACATTGATAACGACAATGGCGATTTTTGTCACACATCCCTGGCACAGAAGTCTAGGACAAGCTTGGAACCTTGCGTTTGTGCGATCTGGATAACGTAGAAATCATAGATGGCATGCATTCTGGGTGTCGAAAGTGCGGATCGAAGTATGGAGTCAAGTGACGTCGTCAACCTAGGTATTGTCATCTCCAGGCTGATAGAAGGTCAAACGTACTGACTATTGAAGGTGTCTTGGGGCGATTTTACTCTGCTCGCAATGTTTTGGGTTTTTACCGTACCACGTCGGCTCTCACAGTGACCTCCTATTCCACGGAGGGTCTCTCAGATCCAGATTCATGGTTCAAGAATTGCTTCTACAGAGCACTGTATCACACAGTCGAAGCCCATCCTTCACTTTGCTATGGCATATTGGATGAGACTAAAGAGCGAGAGGCCGTATTTTTGAGACTACAAACAATCCACCGAGATGATGTCGCGGAGTTTTACGATCAGGATCCAGCTGATCCCGTCGCGAACGATGTCGACTTGGCGATCAGGACTCTGCTTGAAAAGTCTCATGCGAGGATGCTCTTAGATGGTCATCGCAAACCAGCATGGAGAGCTGTGGTTTTCAAGCACGGAAGTCGATGGGACTCTGGTAACAACTCCAAGATCCAGAAAGTCAGCATTGCGTTTCTGGCAAATCATGCAATTGCGGACGGTCTGAGCCACGTTAATTTCCATCGAACATTACTCCACTTCTTTAATGATCCCGAAACCAAAGACTGCGTCTGGCCGTACAATGTATCTCGTGATCTCCGCTGTCCCATTCTCCTGGAAGATGTTGTAGATCTTCAATCAAAAGACGAAAACGACAAGAGCGAGATCAACTACGGTTCCACTTCGGTTTGGTCAGGCGCAAACATGTTTCTACCTTCAATAGAAGAATATGCATCCGGACTACGATTCATCACGATACCGCAAGATGAGATTGGAAGAGCGGTTAAGTTCTCTCGGAGCCGGAACATTACTCTGACGGGACTGCTTCATGGGCTTATCGTGACTTTCCTCGCAAGATATGTTCCTGCTGGCCATGACTTTCTTGCTGTAACTCCTTACTCCATGAGGCATATATCCAAGGTTTCAGAGGATGAGATATGCAATCATGCATCAGCGCTTGTACATGAGTTTTCAGTACCTTTGGTCTCAGAGATTCGCGCAAGTTCGGAGAAATCTCTCGAAGAACTGGACAAGATTATTGAAGTGGGGCATATCTTCAGTAAAGACATGGCAGCTGAGCTTGCAAGAAGTCCAAAAAATAATGCATGTAAGCAAAATTCTTGGTCGGCTCCCCGAAGATTTCTCAGAGATATTTCGTTTCAATTCTCAGGATGTCACTATTCTACGATTGTTGACTTCATAGCTAGGGGCTGGTATGTTTGGAGTCTCGGATTGGTATTCACAGTCGCGGGCTCAATTGGGAAAGAAACGGCCACTGACCTATGAGCTGTCTAATTTCGGCAACCTAAAGGTTTTGGATCCCGCCAAAAATCCCAAAGACGCAGTCTTGAAGTTAGAGAGAATGTTAGTATCTCAATGTGGATCAGGTCAGTAAATTTTGTCCTGGGAGTAGAATCGATATACCGCAGCTCTCCTCCCTCCCCTCGCAAGCTTGTGAAATGACGTAGAAAGCCCTGAGCTAATACCTTGACTAGTTACTGGCCCTGTCTTCTGCTGCAATTGTGTCAGTATTGCTGGTGGGCCGATGACCATGACTTTGACATGGCAGAAAGGTAGCATGGAAGAACAGATGATTGAAGATATGGCGAAGCACCTTGAGAGCAGATTGTTGACTGTCTTCGATGAATTCGTGGTCAAGAAATAATGAATTCGATCCGTCTGCTAACATTTTCGGGATGTGCTTTTAACTGTTTCCTCGAGACTCTCAAGAAGAATTTGCCAAGCTGCTGCTTGCCCTCGAATCTCATCCTCCTCATAAATGGCCATCAAGACTCTTCTAGAACACTTGTATGGACCGTCTCCAGTGGAAAAATCTTTACTGCAGTCATATCATGATTTCCCTAGACCTTGATTCAGTTCATTTCTGCCAGAAGATGAAATTAAATGGAGAAAACATACGCCTTTCGACAAAGCATCCTCGACAGCCTTGACGCTGGCGGCTCGGCAGGCGAAGATGCTTTTCGGACTTGATGATTCTTCCAACACCTCACCCGCAAATGTGGCTTTGACTTGAGGTCCAAGATTTTTGATGTCCTTTGAGTCGTTCACCATTACCAGACTGTTGGAATGCAGTCAGCAAAGCCAGAACGTAACACAAACATAGCTTTCTCACTATTCGTGAAGTTTCCTTCTGCATATTAAACTCGCAATTGGTGCCTTCCTACTTGCACAGCGATATACCTGAGCAGCGACATGGTATCGCACGCATAGCAGAGACATTTTTTCGATTGATCTGTCGAACACCTGGAGCCTGCCATTCGTGACCTCGACACGAACTCAACTCTCGCTTCCCGACAGAAACATGCGCCTACCTGCGGCCGACTTCCTGCATTGCTGCTTACTTTCACTAGCCCCAAAAGGTTACTTGACTTCTGTCTTGGTTTCACAGGGAAAAGAAGTTTCTGACGTATTAAGCTGCATCAGGGAGGTGGTAACTTGGTTGACATGAGTGGATGCTTGACGTAAATTGTGCCACACAAGTGAACGCGAACATGCATGCCGAGTCTCTAGCTCCATTAGGAATCTGTCAACCTTGATGCTTTTTTGTGGGGAATAAACCGCTGATCACTACGCTATCGTGCATCGAAGAGCATACTCTTCGTGGCCCACGGGCAGCTTATCAGCATTTTCTTGACATGCATCTCGGGCTCCATCTGTCAAACCTTCAGTGAAGCTTGTTTCGTTGTCCGGGCCTCCGGGAGCTTGCTTTCTCGTGCAACTGGGCGACGACCATTCAAAAGCACCTATTGGCCTCTTAGCCGAGAAGCATTTCGAACAGTAAGCTGAGGTGTGTGAGCAGTGAGGGGTCTCTAGATGGCCGGGTTTTGAATTGTGAAGACGGTGCGACGAATGTTGGACATTGTCGCCCACAATCCACGCAAAATGTACTCGTCACTTAGAAAATTATTCTGGATGTCGATTAGCCACATGAGTGGTGGAATTACTTCCATTCTCGACACGATCCGGCGAATGAGAAGCAGAATGTCGCCTGTTCTGAATTGGAGCCCGAGTGGGGTGCGAGAACATGACCTGGCAATTCTGTCTGGTCCCAGTGAAGTGAGCAAATTCTATGGAATGATTTGGATTTTCGATTGACCACTCAATAGCCTACCCTGTTGGAAGAAACGATCAGCGAGAAATTCGCAGCCATATGCCGAGAATTTCCGGACAGGACAGCTGTGAAAACGCCATCATCAGAGCTGTCATACCTCGAGCTCAAAAAGGAAAGTGATGCATTGGCTCTCGGTCTTATTGAACTCGGTATTGAGAACGGAGATAGAGTGGCTATTGATTTAGGCAATTGTGTGCCATATGCTGTCGTAAGTGTCGGCCGAAGACGTGCGAGGACAGTGAAGTGGCTCACTCATTGTGCAGATATCGTATGCATGCTTCAAGATTGGAGCGATTGTTGTACCACTGAACCCAGCTTACACCGCTGAGCAAGTCATCGCTGCTTTGAGACATATCGAAGCAGCTTGTTTTGTTTTGAGCACGGAGATCACGTTACCGTACAAGGAGCCGAAATCGACTGCCTCACTTTTGGATGCCGTGGTGGGTGAAGGCAAACATGGAAGCTCCATTCGGACAGTACTGCTTGTTGACAACTCTGGTGGTCGTAAGTCTTGCGTGAGAGTCTCCTAACAACTGCTGAGAAAATCGAAGGAGCGGATAAGTCCATGTTTGGCTTCAATGCAGAATACGATGATCTCATCGCCAGAAACCTCAACCGTACTTTACCAACTCAGCCAGATCTGAAGAACAGCGATCTTGCAACAATCCAGTTTACTTCTGGAACAACCTCATCTCCCAAAGCAGCGTGCCTGAGTCACAGAAATGTCCTCAACAATGCGTATCTCGTGGGTCGTGGAATGCAGCTCACTGAACAAGACATCATCTGCTGTCCGCCACCACTCTATCACTGCTTCGGGCTTGTGCTTGGTCTGCTATCTGCAATGACTTATGGTAAGCATTATCTCCGATTGATAATTGATGAATCAGAATCTGATATCCCAGGTGCTTGTGTTGTGCTTCCTTCTGAGGCCTTCGACGCCAGAGCGGTTCTGCGCTCCATAGAACAGGACAAGCCTACAGCTTTGTACGGAGTTCCAACAATGTTCTTGGCAGAACTTGAGCTACTTTCGCAAGGGTAAGCAAACAAGACCACCAGTTGACAAATTGGAATTAACACACATTTTAGCTTCCTCGCATCTCAAAACTTCTCACACCTTCGCACCGGCGTCATAGGAGGAAGTCCCATTCCAGCAGCCCTTCGCCAGACATTACATGAAAAGCTTAATCTTGCAGATCTAGCAAATTGCTATGGTCTCACCGAGTCCTCGCCAATAATATGCATGACTCTTCCTTCAGACAACCTCAATCAGAAACTCAATACTGTCGGGCAAATGCTACCCCATACCTCGCTAAAGATTGTCGCCCGTGATGATCCGACGAAGACACTTGGCCGAGGAGAGAAGGGCGAACTTTTAATCTCGGGCTATTGTGTTATGGAAGGTTATTGGGAGGATGAGAAGCGGACGTCTGAGGCGTTAGTGACCGAATCTGGGAAAGGGACTGATAGGGTGTGGTTGAGATCTGGTGATGAGGCAATGGTGAATGAGGACGGATATATTCGGATCACCGGACGCATCAAGGATATCATCATTCGCGGTGGTGAAAACATTTACCCGCCTGAGATTGAGAATGTGTTACTTCAGCACCCTTTAGTTGGCAATGCCAGTGTTGTTGGGCTGCCTGATGAGAGATACGGAGAGATTATAGGTGCTTTTGTTGTGCCAAAAGATGGAGTAAAAACAGGAGAGAATGGTGTGAATGGCATCAACGATGCTCATGAGAGAGAGGCTGGGATTTCAAACTCGCCGCCATTGAGGTTGTCTAAAGAAGATGTTCAGCAGTGGGTTCGCGAAAGACTGAGTAAGATGATGGTTCCAAAACACGTCTTCTGGGTTGAGAAAATGCCTTTGACAGCAAGCGGGAAGATCGAAAAGTACAAATTGCGCCAGATAGGCATCGATAGACTGCAGGAGAAAATATAGTCATCAGGTAGCGAATACTGAGGGTTGTCCAATGCATCTGTATTTGTTACGGTGCAGGCTGTGTCCAGATATAATTTCTAGACTCCATTCTGTTCAGGAAATGGCTGTGAGAGAAGTTCCCACTTGTAGTCTTCTTCTTTAATTCCAGAAGCTTTCAGTTTCCTAACCCACGGGTGATCTGGAGCGTTGTTCGCAAGACCAGTGATGTACCGCTTGCCAATGTGGTGCGGGGTATGCTCCGACTTTTCACCCTCTTTCACTAATGCTGGATGAGGGCGAACGAAAGATCCGGGGCTTTGCAGCTGATTAACCTTGCCAATTGGGCTGGCTTGGGAGGAACTTACTCGGGAGAGAAGAATATAGGAAATGAGAATCTTTCAATTCCGAGCTGCGAGGCAAGTTAGCTAACAATTTGACGTTCATCTTCGTATGCCAAACCTTTGTATGAACACGATGCACTGTAGATGGAAATTTCGAGTTAGACAAGAATTCAAAATAAGCTCCAGTGTTCACGATGAAGGCGTGTTCGATAGGCGGAGCTGGCACCCAGATTCCGTTGGCGTTGAGGACCTCAAGTCCGGGAATGTCTCCTAGAAAGCATGAGTGTCAACTTCTAAGTATCTGGCAAAAGTTCATACGTTGATTCAATAGCAAAGTGAAGGCTAGATCGAAAGTTAGCAGAAAATCAGGCGATATGGGAAGGTACATACCGCTGAAGTCAGCATGAGGGAACAGAATCTCTTCATGGTCCTTCCTGTCTGGGGCCGCAAAGTAATGCTGGATAAGCACGTCTGTCAATGGCGCATTGAAGAACTCGTCAAAGCTGTCTTCCTCCAAATCAAGGGCCAGTGCGAATGAATGAATCAGTGCTTTCGCGAATGCATAACATTGTCTGACTGGGCATATGATCAGCCAATTCCATCAACTAAGTGATGTACTTACAGTATTCGTAGAACACTTTCCGAAACTCGGGCAGTTCCTCGTCAGGCCATTGATTGAGAGGTATAGATCCAGGAGGAGCAGTTTTTATGAACTGCTGCTCAGGATCAGAGAAGTCAGACCCAACCGCAAAAGAATCACGATCGGGTGCTGACTTCTCTTGGGTCTTGGACGGCATGTAGCCTTTGAAGCAAGGACTATTCGTGAACATGTACTTCTTCTAGAAAAATACTTAGACAAATTATCCATGCGCAGATGGGGGGATTCCTGTACCTTCGTCTCTAGTGGCAAGTCGAAGAACTTCTTGATGACAGCAAACGATTCGTCTGGGTGGAATGTTAATTCTCACTCTCAATACTCCGTACGTTCGATTTACACACCCATTAACTTTGTGGCAACTGGCGGGTTTACAGCATAGAAGAATCCCACTTCAGTCACTGCCTTTCCTATTTCTGCAGCCAGTTTTTTGCGGACTTGAAGATCCGAGGAGAACACATTGCTGACATCAACAATTGGGATGAATTCGAACGTTTCTGTCGCATCTGCTCCTTTCAAGATAGGTCGAGACTGTTCAAAACCACCTGCCCGGTAATAGACCCGGTTTGGATCTCGTTCAGTGGTCATGTCGAATACTTGTTGAAGTGATTTTGGGTCGGAAAATGCAGAACAAAATGAGATTAAACTTCGTGCTCTGCTTAATTGGATCCCGAGCTCCGAGCTGGCCTGGCAAGATAATCGTTCTATTTATTACTTACGTGAAGATCTTTGTAACGAAAGAGGAAGGTCGCAGAGGGGGTGACCAAAGTCTAGCAGCTGATAGTCCCACCCTGTCCTACAGCGCAGGAAGCGGACACGACATTCCAACAAGACATATAACATCCTCAATAGAGGTGTACAGGAACGAAGAGGTCAGTATCACGAACTTCACTTGAAGATGGAGAAGAAATGGAGGTCTTGGTTCGTAATTGTGATATGAAGCTTTGCCCCAGGCTTGGCTAACGCGAGGGTGAGGGGCAGGTCATGGACGCGTGAACGACATCATCCCAATTTTATGGTGACAGACAGCACAACCACAACCAACATCTCCTGCCCTACACGTCCGAGAATGGCGCCGTAAAGCTTCATGCCAGCCAAACCTTCAATCCTTCGAGTTATTAGAGAATGATTCGGTTCGAATTTGTCCGCAAGAACACCTTCGTACCAATCGCTTTCAATCCTGCCTCCGCACGAACCCGAGCATAAAGGGCCTGAGCAAGCTCTGATGGTACGGGCAGGTGCCTCTCAACGAAGTTGAAATGGAAAACAGTTGATTAAAGGCTTTGATCCGTGGCCCTTGGTGAAGAACGCAACGGTAGACCCAGCACTCGAATCCATATCCCGCAAGAGCTCGGCGCAGAAGTTTCGGAACGCCATCTTCGTCCCCAGAAACCTGAAAAGCATTTCCTTCGCAGTCGACTAGATACTAGATGGCGAGGGGTATGGCGAAGAACAAGTCGGCGATGGCACAATGATGGGCGGGAAGATTTGAGTATTGCGCAGGGCAGTGGGATATATCGAGCCGAGGCGAAACATGCCTCACACAAGGCAATCACCACTACCGAGAATCCCAAGTCCAAAGCAGTCGAGGCATACTTTCTGTAGAATCACCCCGGCAGTATCAATGGTCGGGACATCATGGAGGGCGAGTAAGTAGGTGGTCTCGTGGAGCTCTGGTTACAAGCACCAAGACATGCCCGGAGGATAGAGTTGGCTGGCCACGTTCGATCCTACCTATAATTCCAGAATCCCTCACGTGTTGCGTCTTGAGGACCATTACGGAGATCTGGCACAAGTGCCAGTTGCCTTGCCGTCACATTGCTTGAGGTGGTCATACTCCGGGGAAGGCATAGATCTCGATTTGCTCCAAGAAGTCACGATGGCAGGCCTTGAAAGGGTCCTTCCCATATAACGGATATCGTGTTGCTAATGTAGGTCTGGAGTGTCTTTTGTTGGATATCTTGAATCGATTATTCTACCCTTCTGCTTGCTAGCCAGGTCAGCATTGATGAGCTTCACTCTACTCTCCGGAGCGGTTCGTTGAGTGTCTCATATCGTGTTTCCTCTACACTGTTGTCATTGCTTTCCAACGATCGCTTCCTAGCGGTCCGCGAGACAGCTTGAATTCTACATCTCAATCTTTTACGGTGGCTGCGGCTAAGGTGGGGAATAAAGCATCCAACCATGATTAGTGCTAGGAATACCCCAGATAAGCCCTCCGATCATGCCTGTGACCTTCTCCAAGTCTATGGGCTGGTCGGCATTTCTCAGAGAAATTTTTGTCTTTGCAGATATTTAGATCGCGTATTATCATAGGTTGCGTCGAGAGAGGTTTGGTCGTCAAGTTTACCTCTTTTGGCGACCTGGTTTGCCTTGCCCGAGGCAGAGTCAAAAACACATTGTCACGGAACAGAACGACATACACGGGTACTCAGAATTAAGTATCTCTGGCGCATGTCTGGCTAAATATGCAAATGATTGCAATGGTTTCTATGACCTTGGCTAGTTTTGAGCTGACTGGGGGAGAATGGAGAATTTGCCTCTTCCGAACCATCGTCTTTGATTGAAGGTTCTTTCCTCCAGCTTATATTTCTTGCTCTCTAGAGGGAAAGAAGTCCTTCCGCTTCTCAATATACACCTCTTGTCTGCTATCACTATCGTCATCATCGTCAACATTTGTATTCCCTTCATTACCACACAGCATTACTCCAACTTTCCAAATTCATCAGGTACTTATCATCAGCTCTCGCAAGTCGTAAATGCAGCAATAGAGCAATGGCGCAGAACAATAGCTACTTGCCCTCGGAATCGAAAGACCACCAGACATTCATTGGATATCCGTCAAGTGGGCAAGCTGTGATGGCACAATCTTACCAAGGGCATGTTCACCCTCAAAGCGCCTCTTCATACCTTCAAATGCCAATTGATTCCAATCCTGCGGGTCAAGCCTGTGGACAAACACCGGACTCTTTTCCACAGTCTCAAGTTTCAGATATTGGAAACATGGACTCTTTACAACCGCAAGCAACTCAAAATAGAGCAGTCCTCTCGTCAACCATCCCAGCTGACATGCCCTATGGGGTTTTCAGGAGGTGGCAGTCCTTTGGGAGGTCAGCCAGGCGGACCATATGCCCGCCCCTTCGACTACGAACGGGACTCTTGCTGGTACATATGTCACACCGTTCCAGAACAATGGAGAATATACCATGTCGTCTGGTTCTGCGACCTTCCCAACTCAAGATTCATACGATTCAGTACAGAGCGGCTTCCAGATAGCAACAGGAGACTCTTCACAGATTGCGCGGACTCAACATGACTACGTTGTCAATGTGGATCCTGCGTATTCGCAAGTCTGTAACAACCAGGAGCAGTTCACACGGCGTTTTTCAATTGAAGATTACTCCGGTGTAGCAGAAAGGCAGATTGGTGGAGCCCAAGTACGAGAACCTCTCCATGGAGAACAAACACGTGATTGGTACAGTTCATACCAGGACCAGCCTGATTCCAACCAGTCTGCGGCGATCTCACAATCCTCGACTCAACCCACAGCGAGCCCATCCATGAATGGACGAGGCAACCCATCCATATAAAAGCAGAATGGCGTGATGGAAGGTAACTTTTTGGGCGCCTTGGACGCAAACCCAGAATCGATCTACAACCCTGAGTCAATGAATTCGAGACTTCAGCCAGAGGTAGCTCGCACGGCTTTACAGGATTTACTCCAACAGGATGTTGTATTAACTACAGACGTGTCACGGCCACCCCTTGTCCAGGCAGGATATAATCCAAGAGATCAGTCACAGCCACTTGATCCCAATGATGTCCTTGTGAGTCGTGCTAGCGTTCTGTGCCAGCATCTCCAGTATCCTCCATCGCCTCGCAGTCAACGAGAACAGCATCATCTTCTCGCAGACCAAATGATCCCGCGCATGGTAATGAAACCATTCCAGCGTGAGTATTTTTGTTACATTGTTCCCAATGTAGGCATTTTTCAGGTGAGAATAAGCAGCCATTGCTCATCATTATCTGCCGCCGACAGTTTTCTGAATTTTGCGCAACACCCAGAGCTTTTAGAATTCGAAATCGAGTTTATGACTGTGTGAGTAGCCTGTACTATCGCGGCGAAGCTTGGGCTCAGGTAGGCAGGCATACGTTGTCATCTCGTAGGGAGAAAAATTGTCGTCTCCAGTCGTGAAGCTCATACAAGCGCTTCATGGCCATGACCGCCAGCTAGACCGCAAAAATTTCACAATCTCTTCAAAATCTGAGTGAGAGTAACTTGTCAAGAATTCACTCAGGTTTTACAGGAAGCCTTTGAAGCGTCTATGCTTGCCTCGCCGGCAGGCAGGCAGGCAGGCGGGCCGGCTTATGGAGTTGGTATGCCAGGGCGGGCGTAGGTAGGTGCCAAGAATGTACAGAAGCTGACCCGTAAGTTGACTTGTTTATCGCGAGTTTTGTGGATGAGTGTTTGGTGTATGCGTGGTGAAAAATCATGACTGTGCCGCTAACTGTGTCTTTAAATCGTGTCCTTTATGGTGTCTTTGACGATGGCGCTTGTTGTGTTTTTGATCACGTCTTTGAGGACGTCTTTGATCGCGTCTCTAGTCGTGTCTTTAATCGTATTCACATAGATGCCAAGTAGTTTTTCCCCCCGGTTCACACCAGATTTATCAAGCGATGGGTCATTTTGTGGCGTTTTGTGGCGTCAAGTTGACTTGAAGAAGGGGAGAAGAGGAGAGGTTGGAGAGGATAAGTCAGAGGAAGTTGGAGTAGAGTAGAGTAGAGTAAGTAAGGGATGAATGGTGAGATGGGAGAGAGAGGCGATGAATTGTATTGAGGTGTATTGTACTGAAGGACTGTGCGCCTTGCGGCTGCGGCGTGTTGTGGCGGTTGAGTTGAGCTAAGTTGGATTGAGTTGACTTGAGGGGAGAGTTGACTTGAGGGGGAGTTGACTTGAGGGGAGAGTTGACTTGAGGGGAGAAGAGGTGAGAGCATGGTGGAGGATAGTGGAGGATATGTTAGAGTAGAGTAGAGTATGGAAGGGGTAAACGGTGAGATGAGAGTAGTGATGTGTTGCATTGAGATGTGCTGAGGACTGTGCGGCTGCGGCATGTTTGAGGTTAAGGTGCGGTGTTTTCTTGAAATTGGGGAGGTCGGTTTAGGTCGAGTCGAGTTGCGTTTGTGGTCATCTGGTAGTAGTGATGGTGCGAGTGGTGTAGGATGTGAGATGTGAGACTTGAGATGTGGTATGTCGTATATCGTATTATGGTGGAAATTTTGATCTTCGCTATTGCTTGAATTGTTTGTCTTTTTTCTTTCTTCTTTTTTTCTCCTTTCTCCTTTCTCCTTTCTCCTTTCTCCTTAGTCCTTCCTCCCTTTTCCTTCCTCCTTAGTCCTTGGTCCCTGGTCCCCGGTCCTCGGTCCTTGGTCCTTGGGTCCTGGTCCTTGGTCCTTGGGTCCTGGTCCCTGGTCCTTGGGTTTTTATTGCTGAGTTATTGTTGTTGGTTTGTTGTTATTAGTTTGTTGATGATGTTGATGATGTTGATCTGATGATAAAGATAGTGGCATTGATGTACGTTCGGGTACTGAGGAACTGAGGAAGGAGGGAGGGTGGGAAAGAAAGTATTCAAGGGATGGTGTGGCTGACAGAAGTCAATCCTGATTTTGTTCTTGGTCCTTCCCTCCGGCCCATGAACTCGATGCAGCCAAACGGATCTGCAACAGCCCCAGAAAAGGTTCCTGAGCAAGAAGTCTCCGAGCCAGTTGTTTCTGTTACGATAGCGTCGGAAAGGGTTTCGCTGTAGCTGGAAAGTGTTCAAGTAATACACCTTTCAATGCCTTGTAAGACAGAGTGGAATCATCTCGGTCCATGAAACCTACGGCCTCTAGGCAACATCTGGTAAGCTGTATAAAGTACCCAAAGCTGCTTTCCAATGTGTTGCACTCTGCAAAATCGGTCCAATGGAATTTGAATTGGATGGGAAGGCATGGGAATGGGAAGGGGACAGGGAAGGGGAAGGGATATTTATGTGATTGAAGATGTGAGGTGAGTGTGTGAGGTGGGGTGGGGCAGGCGCTGGCTGTGGCGGACTGGAGCGGATAGGGCGAAGGCGGAGAGGGGCAAGGCTAGGGCAGATTAAGGCAGATTAGACTAGGGTAGGAAAGATATGATAAGGTATGTTACTGTAAGACATGTCAAAATATGTTAAGATATGTTAAGATACACCAATATAGTATATGTTTGTACCCGTACGGTCTGTACGGAAGGGGGTGTACAGTGGGTCTCGTCCACCCCCCCTGTTTCTGCTATTTCTACAGCTATTTACAGTAATGATTTACCATCCAGAAGGGGCCCCTTTCCTTAATCTAACCTTTGCTATTCTCTCTGGCATTGTATCGATAAATCTATTGATTATTTCAATAGAAATCTCGTTTTCCTAAATATCTAAAATAGCTGTTTTTAAGTCCTTAAGAGTCTAACCGCTATGTGGATTTCTGTTTCTGAGTTTTTACTTTAGAATTCTCTAAATATTCTTAATTGGATTAAGGTCCGGCGAGTAAGGAGGCTACTCAATTAAGTATATATGGCATTCTAAGTGTACGGTATTACAGATTCCACGATTTTGTCGAGTATCTACTTTTCCATGGACTTTACTATTATCCTCGATATAAAAGAAATCCCCCGGTTGTTTAAATATCTCCTTTAAAGGACTACGAAGGATTTGATCTACGTACTTTTCCTATGTAAATCCTTTGCCCTGACCCTTGTACAAGCAGAAGTATATCTTTGATTTGTAATTATATCTAATTGCAGCCTATGCCATAATCGATTTATAACCGGAATGAAATGTAAACTGGATATAATTAAGTCTTCTTCGTTCCCCACGTTTCCGTAGGATTTTCCGTCTACGTAGAAGATCCGTACGAGTAATCGTTTCATCTGTAAATATCCCTCGACGCCAGTATTCTTTGGATCAATCCTAATTTGCTATAGTAAAGCTCTAACGTTTGAGCTTATTCTTTTTCGAGATAAAAGGCTTATAATCAGGGACGTGGTAATAATAGCCGTGTTGTTCTAAAGCTCGTAAAAGGGTAATATCTGCGTAATTAAGATGGAAAAGCTCGCGGATTTGACCTAGGGGAAGAGCTCGACGATTAAAGTAGCCGGTAAACTACTCGATTATTTCTTGAACCTTTTCTGTTGAAATCTTAGGAGTTGAGCTAGGAGGCTTTACTTGTCGATCAGTCTTCTCGAGGAAATATTGAGCTGAAGAGCGTAGTATACCGAGTTTCCGTGCGGCGGCTCGTTGAGAATAGCCCTCACTAAGAAGAGTCTTAAAACGCACTCGAGTTGGGGTTTCATGTGTCCAAGGCATTTTAACGATGTCTACTCTACATAATTCTGTAAGGGACAGTCATTAAATCAGTGTTGAAGGCATAGGTTCTACGAGCTTCGATGACTCTCACCGCCCGGCAAGGGTGGACGAGACCCACTGTACACCCCCTTCCGTACAAAACCTAACAAATAAGAAGATTAGACGAGACCAGGGTTGTCCCGTCGATACGCGGGCATAACCCCTCACCTCACCTCACCTCGCCTCGCCCCACCTGCATGTCGATACGAGGTTCGAGATAAGGATTCAGCCACACACATCAACGACATGTCAAGATCCACTTGGATGCATCGGAGGTAGATTGATTATATGCAGCTTCTCAATATATGCACGAGAAAGTCAGCCATAGAAATGTTGGACGATGTATCAGGCTTTTTGAATTAGTATGAATCTGGTATTAAGCTCCCCTCGAGCCAACAGATATGCATGGACCTACAAGCAAGTGTCGAAATCTATGTACGTGAGAATTGAATCCATCGAGCCACTCATGTGCAAATGTGTAGAGTTCTCTTCCAAAATATCCTGATCTGTCCGATCTTCCGAAGGGCAGTATTGATGCCCAAATGAATGTCCGTGTATGCGCCTCTCAGAGTCCTAAAACCGTCCGTCCATTAAATCATTAGGCTCGTGGAGAAGAAAGTGTAGAGAAGGTCTTTAGATGACCAAGGCGATGAGACCAGCAACCATGGCACCGAAGCCAACTTGTTGAACGCCGGCGCCGTTGGACTCGATCTGAGTAGGTCCAGATGGGGTCGCGGAGACGGTTCCAGAGGCGTATCCACTGGTCTCGATGGAGGCAGTTGGGTATGGTGCAGTGGTAGCTGGAACCTCAGGGGTGGTAGCTGGGTAGGTGGTAATTGGGACAACTGTGGTAGAGCAGATTGGAATAGTGACAGTGCCTGGAGTAGTGACTGGGTAGGTGGAGCCACCGGTAGTGATAGTAGTTGGGACCGGGCCTTTATTGTATTAGTAGATTTCCTTGCGAAGCAGAACAGAGAACTTACAGTATGTGGTAGTTGTGCCGATGGTAATGGTAGTAGTTGTTCCTGGATAGGTGTTGGTGGCCGTGCAAGGGCAGTCAGTAATAGTCAAAGTTGTGGCCTCGGTCACAGTGTACGTGTGGTTCCCTTGAACGACAGTGGTTGGAACAGGGCCTTTTCGATATTAGCAAATTTAAATGACTTGTCCAAGATGTGTGCTTACAGTAGGTGGTGTAAGTCTTGACGGTCTCAGTGGTAGTGACCCAGACTGGAGTGTAGGTCGCGTTGGTAGCTGGAGGAGGAGCAACGTAGGTGGACGGAGTTGGTTTTGGGGTGTAGGTGACTGGGTGAGAGTAGGTGCAAGGGCAGTCAGTGATGGTGAGAGTCTCTGATGCGGTTGCGGTGTATGTCTTGGTGCCTTGAACATGTCAGCTGAATGCTTGGAAGGCGGCTGGAAAGCGTGGAGATGGCCTCCCAATTTCAGACTTACCTTGAGTGAAGGTGGTAGCCTCTGGGCAGTAGGTCGTATAGATATCAGTGGTTACAGTGGTGTAGACGACTGGCTCGGAGGAGGTGGTGTTCCATCCATATCCATAGGAAGCCTGGGCGGCAGCAACGAAGCCGAGAACTGCGAGAGACTGAACAGACTTCATTTTGATGGTTGTATTGTTGAACGACTGTAAGTTGCAGTAACGAGAGTGGGGTGGATGTTGATGATGAAGTCTTGAAGACTGGAGAGGTACAGACAGACAGACAGATGCGCTTGATGAACGAAAGTGAGTGTGTTTGTTGATGAAGAGGGAAGAGGAAAGGGAAGAAAAGTTTGGGATGACGGGAGATTTATGTGCATTGGTCTAAATTGGTCCGGTGTGGTCTACATGCATGAGTAACGGCAGGAGCAAGCGACATATTGAGCGATGCAGGCATGGCATGGCAAGGCAAGGCAAGGCAGGAACGACTGAGGTCGGTTGCGGGTGCGATTGACTGACTGACTGACTGAAGTGGAGAGTGAATTGTGGAGCGGAGAGGAGTGGAGTGGAGTGAGTAAGGCAACATGGTCCAAATTCAATGGCAGAGGCAAGCAGGGTTTGGCTACGAAGCTAAGGTAACCTCCTCCCTCACATTAGTCCGGCCGGAACTATGAAATAAGAGCTAGAAGAAAGACCTTGCAATTCAGGGAAGCGAGAGTAAAGTGAGAATAGGAAACAGGGGAGGGGAGAGTCATTCAAAACAACCATGAAATCAAGCTCGTGAAGGCTGGCTGGCAAGTGAGGTGAGAGAAGTTCCCAAAGAAGATTGCAAACGCAGATTCCAACTCATGCCCGGGGAAGAGATTGAACCTCGAGAAGCAGCAAAAGCCCCATACAAAATCAATCAGTACTCGATACGAGGGAAACTCAAAGAAGACTTGCTTTTCTGCCCAGGTATGCATGCATGTTCTTGCCGTGCCAACAGGTACGAGTACGCGGAGTACTTCTTTTTAAGTGGGTCGGACACGGGAGTGCTCCAAGCACCTGGGCCGTTGAGTGACTTGAATCGAGTCAAGTCCCCGCCAGCAAGCTGCACAATGGCCAGTGCCCAGCCAAGCAAACAAACAACCCCACCAGCCCACCTTACCTTACCGCACATCATCGTCATCGAGCGAGGATGGAGAGGGGAGGAAACGGAAAACTTTCTTCACCCGGACTGGACTCCAGCACTTGTTTCTATTCTCATCCCGTCCCCATCTCATCGAGCCGACTGTCACGCCGAAAGCCCCGACGTTGTTGACTTCCTCTATCCCGTATCCAGTTAATGAACAGAGACGGCGTGGCCTGGCAACCCAGGAACATGCGTGACGATTACTTAAATGGCTCCACCGATTGTCACCAAACCCCCTAGATGGTACAGGAGGGTGGCATGCTTTACCGACAGTCTTCAACGATCGATGGTTGTGAGCCTCTCGTCAGGCGGGAGTTCCTGACTATCACCCGCTACCTGAGACCGCCGGTTTCGAGAGAAAGCACCGTTGGAAAGACTCTGCAGAAGCGAAGAAAACTCAGTGGTTGGAAGGTTGGCACTGCTGCATCCTCCCCCCTTTTTTTGCCCAGTCATCGTGTGTGCGATTTCGAATCGATATGCAACTTGTCCCAGCTGCATGAGGGCTTTTCTTTTGATTTGGGGAGGGGGTGGGAAACTTTGCGATATGGGTGTCCGCGCAAGGCGAGTGAGCAGGAAGCTGTGCACGATCAGATCTCAGAATCCGATGCATCACACCCAGCCCAGCCCAGCCAGGCCAGGTCGGCCGCCGTCCTTCCAACCGTCGATTTGCTCAAGGAAAAGATGGAAGATTCTGCCCCTCATTAAAAATCAAGGCTTCTGTCATTGGACGCCGTTGCCGGGTTGGCGTTGTGATAAGAGACTGGTCGCTGCGATGTTGGCTCCACCGATACGAGGCGATCACTCTTTTCCCCATCCGGCCATCCGTCTTTGCCGGCTCCACCCTGGAGTCAACAAGTTTTTGGGAAGAAACCAAAAGCAGCAGCATCATCGACTTTAGGAAATTGCGATCTCCTCTCGCTGACGAAACAAGACTTCTAATTCCCGAATCCGCGGTTTTGACTTTCCAGAGGCGGAACTTAATTCGACGGCACTTGTTAAATGAGGCTGCCGACTCGCCGAGACCCCGTTTCCGAGTTGGGATGAAGTGATCCAATTTTGGGTGAGGCTCAAGCGAGAGACATCATGGAACATTCTCGTATCAACACGACAACTCAATTTCGACATCAGACAACTTCACTAGAATTCAATAGTCGTAGCAAATCTCAATGGAACGTTTAATGACCTGGTTCTGGATTACGAACCAGGCGTCGGCCTCTGCGGGAATGGCTTCAGCCTCGTATGTCAAGTTGGATGAACTTCCGAGAACGGACCAGACAACACCTTGATTTGGATGGGTTTACACGAAACTTACAGTTTCATTCTCTGATGTCAACTCCCAACTTCAGATCGTCTTTTGCCAAGAATTCCTGCCAGAAAAGTTCGAAGAGATGAAAGCAGAATACTGAATGATGGTTGCTTGCATTGGCCCATTTCACTCGCCGACCATCGTCGCAAAAAATTACAACCTAGATCAGTCAAGGTCACAATTCATCTGATATTTGACGGATCGTCCGAAGATTCATTGACTGCTGTCATCATCTTCATCCTTTTTCTACACCCCTGATCACTTGAAGTTGTCCATCGTCTGAGTTTCCGAAATTGTGAAGCTCTTCTGCTATGTTCAGAACTATCCCTTCATGTTCAATATGGCCGCCACTGCCAGATCTACAACTGTATGTATATATATCATTATTACCAAATCTAGGAGAAGACAGGTCATAAGTCGCGACGCGAGAACGAACGGCAATCCACGACCCTCCGTAGTACATTGTGTGCTGGAACGTGACTTGACTATCTTGGCATCATCATCCGCAAGACCCCTCTTGATGCCATGGAGACGATAAGTAGGACACCCAAGCATCTGGTGAAGAGAAAAGAAACTGCCTTTACAATTCGGATACAAAAGCCAACATCTGTTGACTCGTTTGTCGTTTGTTTCGAGCGATCTATGAACTCGCAACTTTAGATTACTAATCTAGGTAACCGGCGGACACCAATGGGCGGACATCATTCGGGACGGGGGAATACCTGACCGTAAACTTGCAAGGATAGTATGTCCAATATTCCTATCGACAGTCAACGTTCGTTATGGTTAACGTGAAGATGCGGATGCAAGTGCGGGCTTTTGCGAGCTGTTATTGGAGCCGCGGATTCTCTGCATGAGAGTTGAGGCGGAGATGGGAAATGCTTGGATGGGGATCAAGCTGTCGAGAGATGAATTGGTGATACCGAGGCACTTCTCTGCTGGTTTGTTGAGTCGGGAGGGAACCTGCTCAAAGGTTAGAGAATTTGGTCAGATATCCACTCAAAAGAAGCCCATGCAATCAATCCTCAACGGATTGTCTGGAGCTACAACATAAAAGTCACTATAATCCTCATTCAGGATGGCACAGCAAGAGATTGGAAAGCCATCTTCATCTCTCTTTTCTGATAATAATCTTACAGAAACACAGCACAACGCCTCAACAACCCGCCTCCAACAGATCACACAACACACCTCGTCAATCCGCAAAATCATGGCCTCAAGCACAACTCCCGCATCTCGCGAGAACAGCAAACTCTTCTCTCCACTCCGACTCGGAACCATGAATCTCGAACACCGAGTCGTCATGTCGGCCCTGACGCGCTTGCGTTGTCTGGGTGGCGTGCCGACTCCGCTTGTTGAGGAGTATTATGTGCAGAGAGCGTCCAAGGGGGGCTTGCTGGTGTCGGAAGGCATGCATCCGAGTTTGATGGTTCGTCTTTCTGTCCTTGCCTGCGTCTAGAGGGAACGTGTGGAGCGTTGAGAAGAAAAGATTGTTGTTGTGTGATTGGGGAAAATAGGAGTAGGAATGCTTTACTGATTGTGATAACTTACAGGGTGGTGGGTACTATAGCGTACCAGGCATGTTTGCACCTGAGCATGTGAGAGCTGTACGTTACAGATCTCCAGCTTTTTATCTTTAGAGATGCGTATATTTTGAGACAAATTCGAGGACAGGAACTGCTTCCAGGATCGCGCTTTAGTTGTTTAGATATTCTAGAGATCGCTGCTGATTATACCACAGTGGAAAAAGGTCACGGATGCTGTGCACGCCAAAGGCGCTTTCATGGCGTGTCAGTTGTGGCATGTAAGCTCCCTCCTTCATCTACTTCAGTTCCGAGTGCTGATCCGAGGATTCGTAAGGTTGGGCGCTGTGCAGTGTCGGTTTCGCTCGGTGGTCGCCAGCCCCTGAGCTCTTCCGCAACGAACATGGGCTATTTCAACAGGAACACCCCCGGAGGCGTCAAAGTGCCTCATGAAACGGCCAAACCGATGACATTGGAGGACATCAAGGATACGATCGATGATCATGTCCATGCTGCGAAATGCGCGATCGAGGCTGGATTTGATTGTGTGGAGATTGTGAGCTGTGACAAACTCTTTAGGATTCTACGATGAGAAGCTAGCTGACAGGATAAAGGCATCAGGCAATGGATATCTGCTCGACCAGTTCCTCAATAGTAACGTCAACTCTCGCACAGATGCCTACGGCGGCAACAAGGAGAACCGAGCTCGACTCACGCTTGAGATTCTCGATGCTGTGATCGCCGCCGTCGGAGCATCCAGGGTATCCATCCGAATGAGCCCTTGGGGAACGGTCTGGGTGCCGCTGGATTCCGACCCGATAGCGAACTGGCGGTATGTACTGAGCGAAGTGGAAAAGCGCGGAATCGCATACGTCTGCTTGACGCAGCCGCGAGCGGATCTCCTGCTGGAAGAGAAGACCAAGATAGATAACATGTACACGGCTATTAAGGAAGGTAAGGTTGCTGCTACGATAGACGACCTGCATCTCAGGCATTTTGAGGAGGTGTTGGAGAAGACGCCGGTTATAGTGAACGGGAACTATGACGGTGAGAATTGTTTTGATGAGGTGGAAAGGGGGGAAGTGGATGCGGTTGTGTTTGGGAGGTATTTTATTAGTAATCCGGACCTGGTGGAGAAGTTGAGGCTTGGGAAGAGGTTGACGAAGTGGAATGTGGCGACGGTTTATGCGGCTTCGGTTGTGGATGAAAGTGAGGGATATACGGATTATCCTTTCGGAGAAGTTGAGGAAGAGAAAACAGTAGTTTAAGATGCTCTTTGGTTGGCTTTTGATCTGAACTGTAAAAGACAGTCTTATTTCTCTTCACCAGAAGCTGGGATGTCTTCCTTATTGTTGGATGGCATTAACTCAAGAGAAACAAGCTCTGATGGGATGATGGGACGATAGCTAAGTTACGTGCTAGCATTAAAGGAACTACGAAGCTTCTGCCTAATCTAAGTCACTTGGGTGAAATCGATACGAGAGGAGTCCTACATCGTTCTTAGCTCGTCTCTCGAGAGAGGGATACACAAAATATCACAAAGCCACGAATGAATAGGTTTTGTATGCACGTTTGAATCAAGACCTACTTGATGATACCAACACTACCTACCCCCTTGGTACTGAGGCTTTCAGCCAGAGGCAGGTACCCTTTCGGACATTTGCAACTGTCGAAGAGTCAGTCGCTCTTTATACCTGCTACTCTCCAGGCCATCTACGAGAGCTTTAAGAGCCAAAATAACGATCTTCATTTTTCGCTCCTAAAGTAGACGAAACCAACCATGTCGTGACTCGCGCGCGTGGAGACAAGACTTGATAAGGGTAATTAGAATCCTTTCGAGCAAGAGATTTTTGAAGGTTATATTGATTTACATAGTCAAGGTTTATGAATCACCAATAATGTCCTCAGTAAGTGTACTACTCAAAATCATCGCAACCCTGGTGTACCAATCCGCCCTGAACTTTGCATTATGTCAAGAAATTTGCCCAGACATTTAGATGCCGGTAACTCCTGTGCTATATTCCACTAAAGCAAACAAATAAGCCTCCTTCAGCATTCTTGTGTTCGTTATGAGGACTCTCTCTTTTACCTCCTTTTCCACTTCCCATAGTACAATGCGCTTCCCTTTGGCTTCTGTGATCAGATGCCGCTGCAAAGCACCTGGATCTAGCCATCTGACCGGCACCCAGATTGTACTGTAACTGAGATGAAGAAAACCACCTTCGTAGTCTACGAGCGTATCAGTACACCCCAAAGCAACCATACGGTCCAGTTGAATCTCCAAGCCCAACCCAGTGGGTTCTCCAAAGGTGGAGAAGCCAGAAATGCTGAGCTAAAAAGATCAATTATGATTATCATTGAGAATCTTGGAACTTTTCATCGGCATGCGTGAATTTCCCCTTGCTCGTCAAACAGTAGAAAGCGCCAAGTCTGTAAACCCGCGTCAGATTCCTTGACACAAGTTCAGATGTCTTCCCTCAGAATAACTTCCGGCTTGCACAGCCCTCCTCATTGCCCAAATTACCACAGACTCCTCCTGTCCCGCAGCGGAAACAACGAAAGAACCCAAATCTACGAAACCTTGAGACTTGTACAGGAGCCTTCCTAACGGGCTGGCCTCGACCTTGCAGACAATTCCCTCTTCATCCGCCTGCTCCATACCCCACTTGAGAAGCGCGGTCGCAGCACCACGCCGCCGAAAGTGGACATCAGTGACCATCAGGTCCAAGAGCCATCTTTCAGGTAGATCTTCCCAGAAGCTCTCCTCGACGGCCACTGACATAGCGTCGAGAGCTTCTAGGCGTGCAAAGTCCGCGTCTCTCCGCTGATACTTACGAGCAGTCGACCACACCTGGACACTAGTAGTGGTGGCTGTGAAGGGTAAGTTAAGCATCAGTCAAACGCGGATCTGGGCAAATGTCACAATAAGAAAAAGTTGTCAGGTGTCGAGCTCACCATCGATCAAGTTGGCCCAGGTATTCTTGCCTGCCCATCGTTTCCGGGCGGCCTTGGATTTGCCCTCGCGAGCCCAGACTGCGTACGAGACGATCTGGTCAGGGAGGATCTCAAGCTTGCTGTCAGGGCCTTTGTCCGCGGCATCCAACACCATCACGATGAAGGTCTTCCTCTTGTCGTACAGCCAGGTCTGGAGAGTTTGTTGCCAAAAGAAGAAGTTGTCTTCCGGGTAGCTACGGCGATATCGCCACATGAAATCGAAGGCAGGATCATCTTTGAGGGAAGTCACGGTGATGTTGGCCAATTGGTGGAGATCTCGAGTGGTGGCCTTTCGAAGATACATGATGTTCCAGATGAAGTGGGCCAACGAGGTGGATGGATAGCACGAGAAAAGATGCCGCAGCTATGTTGCACGGAAAGAAAATCTGAATCCAAGGTCCCCTTCCAAGGTGATGAGGATGTTTGGGAATGGAAATCTTTTTATTGGCGATATGATTCGGTTATCTTTCGGTCAGAGCCTTCGCCTCTGGTCAATCATGCGTCGCGTGACGCGTTACTTTCTGCTTTATGTGCGTTGTGCGGTGGTATTTTTCGCTACCGGCTCCCCACCGATCACTCGAAGGGGTTGGCTACATAGATTGTTCATGCGAGGGTGCCACGCGCACCTGAATTGAGATTTTACGGACATCCATCAAAGCCAGGTACATTAGTTGATTTTCATTGGGTTGAATATTCCAAATAAACTGTTAGTCAAACATTCGAAACAGACCGAGTGCTATCGTACAGAGAAGTATAATCGCGGGTATTATAAGGAAAATCAAGAACTTTAGCATGCTACTTGAAGATTTATTGAGTAGCAAACTGAGTGTTACTTCAAGAGGATATTCATAAAAACTTTTAGAAGGTATTTAATTAAGTAAGATACCTTAACAAATCTCTCTTACATGATCATTTGCAACGACCACCAGGGGGTGTACGAATTCGTGGGCCGGCTGCGATCCTTTCCATCGAGTCCCGTCCGCCCCTTCTTCCAAAACGGCTCCCGGTATCTTTCGTGAGATTCTTTATCAGCCTCAAAACTATCCTTCCCATTCATCTCAACAAGGAAGATCCCCTCCCCAGTATCCCACCCAACATCCGCGCTATGTTGCAGCGGTTTCCCAACTTCGACCGCTTCTCTCACAGGATCGTTGAGATGCGATGCACTAACCCCACCTCAATGCTTCCTCCGGTATGACAGTTCTCTGCTTACCAAGGTCATATGGACTGGATGTCCTCGACCAGTTTTCTGGACAGGTAGAAGAAATGTCCTATATGGGGGTGGTTAGCCAACACTATTCCACCTATTTTGAGAATACTGATGCATTTCCTCCGAAGAGGTGAAGAGACACAGCAAAGAAGGCTTCAATATCAGACGTGAAAATAAGACCAAAAGCTCCCAACCCACAACGTGTTCTGCAGGAGGCGGTATTTAGTATCATTAGCATCTTTGTCTTATAAGGGGCATGTATATAAAGGCTGGCGAGAGTGGGTGGACCGTGGTTAAGCTTCTGTTTCCATTGAACATCAAGTACACCACGAAACCACTAATGCAGAGCATATCGCCCTGTTGATGTCGCGACATCGTTGGAAGATCAAATGTTTGAGGATCCAGTGGCACGAGCTTCTATCTCAGGAACACGATGCCCCGTCTTCCCAGACGTGTTTGAAATACTTAAGCCAGCCTTAGTCCAATGTAATCACCTCCTTCTCGAACTTTTCCATAACTGAAATTAAAGCCTTTCTAAATCGCGTCGGCCCCCATGACTTCAGTATCGCTTCCAATTCAGCGGTATCGGATTCAGATGGAGCCATATTTGTGGATCCAGTTGAGTTATGTCGAGTATGTTGTGTGGTTACGACACGCGGTTTTTTGGCTGGTCGCAGTTCGAGTCCTGGTTCGGGTGCGCCAGAAAATGGCTGCCATTTGAAGTGATTTTCACTTTTATACAAGGACATCCTGATCCTGTCGTCGTATATGTATAGTCCTGGATATTCATCTTTACAATCTTCTTTGCGGAATTTGTAGAGCAGGTCTACGCCCCATAGTTGAGCACTGGTTTTGATCAATGGAATTAACGCCCCCTCTGCCTGCGGACCCCTTCCATAGACTTGTTTATCGTCGCCAAGGACTTCGTAGCCCTCCAGTACAAAGAACAGTCCTTCAGAGATGGTTTCAATCAGTGTTGAGATGATATCGGTGAGCATGGTTGGGTCGCAGATGTCCTTGGTGACCAGTACACACATGTGTTCATGATTTCGATACTTGCTACAAAGCAATACTGCTCCGTTCTCTGGGAGTCCAGGACATTGATTCGGATGTTCCAAAGGCAATGAATATCGATGCTCTGCGATACCTTGCCGTTCCAGGCGCTCAAGCTGAGCAGAAAATCTAAGACATGGGGCATCTGGTTCCAACAGCCCACTTGGCTTGTGGCGCCTGTAAATTTCTTGAACGAGATTCTTGATTGCATAGTCGAATCTGTTAAGAGGCTCCAATATGACGTTGTGCTCGTACTCATGGCGTACCACCTTTCTCCTTTTGCTACTAAGTCTGTTGACTGGTCGCCAGAAGTCCACGGTGTGCGATATTGCATACGCAAAGGTATCTTTCATATTCCGACTCTTCAAATGAGACAGGAGAGACGCCGCTGTCTCGTGGTCAAGTTGTGGCGCGATTTTCTCCATACCTTCAAGGAGAAATGCCGATTTCTCTAGCTTAGAGTATTGCCGGATCCTAGATAGAACATCTTCGTCCACTGCCAAACAGAAGAGAGTCCGAGAAAGCTCCCATGTCTTGGAAGAGATTGAGGATGCATGAACAATACTACAAAGCATCTTACTTTCTGGTGCCGTGTGATGGGTTTCTCTGATTGTTCCTGTCCATTCGTTCTCGATGTTGTAAAGCATTCGCTGAGACACAGTCATCGGTCCATCACGTAAAGCTTGAAGTGTTGTCCGCGCAATCTTTTTATATTTCGAGGAGCTAGCACCCAAGCAATTGATGAAGCTCATCATGTTGTCTCGCGTGAGGTAGAGGCACTGAAACGAGGTCTTGATGATTGTTGCGTGACGGAAAACGCGAGACTTGTAATCCACCAGAGAGTAAGGTTCAAGCAAGTCGTGGGTCTTCCAAGGGTCGAGCGGAGAATTATCCCTAGCTGAGATTTCGAACTCTTCGGAGTCAGCTGAAGTCTCCGCTTGGCTCTCGGCATCCAATCGACACGTCCGCCGAGTCGAATTGATATCGGTATCAGCAGCGAAGCTCATTCGTGTTTCAAAATCTTCGTCCATGGTTTCGAGACAGTGGAGGATAGACGGTCGATAGAGGTCTCTTGCCCAATCAAATATATAATCGACGATTAGGAGTAGTTGCAAGGCGCCATCCGGTGAAGATACCCTGCCGTTCCAGAGATCTCTGATGTTCTATAATTATTAGATCACATCTCCGTCTTCATACCGCATTCGACCTCAACTTACATAATGTTTCCTAGCTTTCGATACCGTGATATGGCATCCCGAGACACGCCAGCTATCACCAAGATAGGAAATATACCACACAAAAGGACCACCCAATTCTTCCAGAGGATAAGAAAGCTCTGAAAGGCGTTCTTGACTTTTGAGAAGACCCCATATAGGCAGCGAGGTCTGAATTCCACAATTTCGGTGGCCCTTGCCTTCCTCGGATTTTGCCTCGAGTACAAGAAAGGGGAAAAGTAAAGGCTCCCCTCGTTGATGAAAGGGGGTAGCTTGTAGAAAGTCTTCCACCAACAATTCCTCATTGCCGGATTCAGTTGTTGTCTGGAGCACAAAAGCTGCGTCCCGAGACGCACTGTCCAAGACGCTTTGAGCAGTACCGCGAAGACGGTCCTCGAAGTTTGTGGTTTGACACAACCCATAGACACGATCAGGTCTCCTTTCTGGTAAAGTCCGAGTGCTTTTGCCATTTTGAACTTCTGGGAGATCGTTCGTAGCATAGCTTTCATAGGTAAACACTTGATCCGCTCTGTTTGAAAAGAGGTTGTTCAGACCAGGATAAACCACATCGACACACTTGCAAGGCACGCGTGTCCTCCGTCGAGCTTTGAGATCATCGGAAATAGGGCCATCGGATTCTGCGACGACTTCAATCTCTGATCTCCAAGATCTACCACTGCGTCCTGGTCCACTGCAAGTTTTGCTGTCACGAGCGAGTTAGTACTTGGAGTTATTATTCCGCAGCAGGCTTGAGAGCTGACTCGACGTACCATTCAGTTCTTAAGCTAAATCGAGCATCGACCAGCTTCTCAAGTTCTAGTCGCCAAGTCAATTCGGATGGCTTCTCCTTCAGCAATCGGCGAGCTGTGTCCGATAATTGTTTGGCTCGGCATTTCGTTGTCTGCCTCCAAGTCGATGTGCTATGATCATTGGGCACCTCATCATAAGTATGGAATTTGTTCTGTCCTAGTTGAACGACGTTCTGGAAAGTGTTTCTGAAGTTTGATGGCACTCGTCAGAGGTCGTTTCCGGTTCATGGACGATGCGGAGTCTTTTCATCAGCGATTCGTCGCGACGCAGCCGATCCTCCTCCGTCAAATTAGTTCTGGAGGCTCTTGACGCCGCCATGAAGAATACTCTAGGTTCAACGGGAGTGAATTATGGTGGAACTGCTTGATGAGACATTTAACTCGAATAGATAGAGCACCAGTGATATGTCATCTGGGGCTGTGCAGGCAACAGCAGGTCCCTGCTCTCTTGCCTGGCAGGCTCGAGGCCGTGCTGGGGCTCGGCCCGCGGCCGCAGCGTTTCAGCCCAGATCCTCTTGCTAGTCAGGTGACCCCAATGATAAGCGGCAAATAAAAGCAGGGCAATACTTCCCTCAACTCAACCACCGGAATTTCTAAAGGACATAAAAGTAGACTTAAACGCGTACATTACCTTACACCAATTGCATTATCCTCAACTTTCATTTAACGATCTATCTACGTATTAGCTCCCTTAATATCTTCGATGTTCAAGCTCCTTCTGTTACCTCTAACTGATTATTAATGGACTACTTCTGACTCAGTTTCAAGTATATCTTCCCTGCGAATATATCACTGTAAGTATAGAAACTTTAGATTTCTGCCAGATTTAAATCAGCTAGCCGAAAAAACCATCTGCATATTGCTGCGCTGTCGTCTGTGTATCAGCTTCCCCGTTCAGTTGTTTTAGTGGTTGTACCTTTCCTCCAGAAGCTAAGCTAAGGCTGTTTCAGCGCATGTGCAGCCCTGGGTATTCTAGTATGCACATAGCGTCCGTTTCTTGGATTGGATATCTCAAGTGGGATACAGTACCTCCTACACTTTCCTCACGAATGTTACCTTTTCACTCGCTTAACCTGAACGAATCAACAAGAGTTGTGCGGAGAGCCCTTCCGGTGCGGGCTTTCAAGATTGAGGAAGATATGATGCAGTCTGGGTCAGATGAATTGCTCTTGTCAATTATCAACAGCATCTGCATCATCAATAAGTGTACTACTAAGAATTCTCAAAATCCTCGTATACCTCTCCACTCTGAACTTGCCAATATCATCTAAGAGATGTACGAACTGCAAGAGAATCCTTCGAGCAGATTGATAGCCACTAGAATGAACCGCTCCAGAAAGACTGATGGGGCCTCCATGTCTGATAAAGCCAACACCTGGATCTTCGGCATGGCCGTTGTACTCAAACTCGTGCGACAAGCCTTCTCTTCCCACGATTCTCCAATCTACAGTATCGAGAAGCTCGAATGGTGGGGTTGTTGAGGTTATCGACTCTGCCGGTACCATAAGGACATACAGGGAGAGTATCAAGGCAGATGTAAACAACCCGTTTGATGCATGGAAGGGATCTCCATCAGAAGCCCGTCGGTCGGACATGATTTTGTACATCTGCGCTGCGTGGAGGATTGCCCTCCTAGCTCCTGTCGTCTGCGTCCATATGGCAATGTTGCTGAATGCCTCTCGAGCAAGAATCGTACCTGCACAGCCAGCTCCACGTTCGAAAAGGCGGATGTCCGCTGTAAGCATGATACAAGTACTATGCCACATTGCCATGCAATTCGGATTATTCAGACCCATCATGTCGCCATATGATTCGAGCACCTCAACAACCAGAAGTCTCGTGATGTTCCCTCTCAAGTCCGTCGCAAAAGTCTCCCAGGGCACGAACGACTTATCCGACCCGCTTTCTGAAAGCAGCCGATAATAGTCGTCTGAAATTCGAATGCGGATAGTGCTTAAAAGGCCATGCATCCCTAACATATCCATCGGTCTCGCTGTTCGAGGGATATCAACTCGCATGGTGGATAATTTCATCACCGGCATGAAGAGAAGATGGCTTTTGCGTTGCAACTCGAGCCATTTCTCTGCTGATTTTGCTTCGAACAGAGCCGCACTGCACGGTAACAACCATTGCATGTGGTCAGTCCGTATTAATGGACAGGCAGTCTGAACTGTGGCGAACCAGGAATCGACGAGAAGTAACGTCACGATTAATCTGGGAGTGTTAGACCCTGCTCTATGCACACAACCTTTCATATAAAATTGCGTTTTAACTTGCCGTTTTGTAGATTCGATTCGACACCATGCTTTCCATCGCGACTCTGTGACTTCAAAGGAGCTTAATAAGTTCTCATCGAGCTTTTCACCATTTTCGGCAGCGAACAATCCTTGCTCTTGCGCTTGCTAGAAGAATCATGAGTCAACCGTTCTTGAATGGTTTTGAGAACGTACCGTAAGCAGTTGGACATAAAGTCTTTGGGATCTTGGCTGATCCGCTCTCTCCTGTGAAGCGTTCAGTCTACGAGAACAATACTGGTATTGGTGAGTACTACCCCAAGGATCTCAGCTAAGCATATCAGAAGCATGCCGCATGCCACGGTTCTGACATAAGTATGGCTCAAAAGATGAGAATCGCGTGCATGCGCACTCATTTGAGTCTCGACGATATCCATGACGACCTGGCAATTGTCAATACATAACGAGACTGACATGTTCTCAAAATAGGATGTTGGGGGGATCCCGAAGTGGTACTTACATCAAATGCTTGCTGCACAAACACCTTCGCCCCATGCGTATTTATCAGTGTCAATCCAATAAGACACATTGTGAACAAGGTAGGCTCGTCGAAAACTTTGGGGTCAAAGGTTGGCACATGTATGAATGGGAGAAGAGGATGAAAGTGTCGGAAGTAAAGATCCAAAGCCATATCGAGTATCTCTACTGGAGGAAATTTAAGCCCAGGGATTGGAGTCTCGTAAATATCTGGTGGTGGGCTTCGCAACATCTCGTCTGGACTCTTCTGGAATGTGGAAGGAGAGCGAGTATTTGCACAATGCACCTTATTGAACATTTTCTCCAACCGTTCCCCACAAGACTTCTCCAGACCTCTTCTAGAATGACTCTGAGACTGAGGAGTTGGAAGTGCCTGAGGGAAATTAGAGCCATGCAGGTATTCCTTCCTCGCTAGAATATTGTCGGAGGAGACAAGAGACAAGTCCTTCCACAGCGAATGTATAACACGCCTGTGGTTCCCAGAATTATGAATCCAAAACTTTTGCACTTGGGGGAAGCGATCATCAGGAACATCGCCACCTGAGAAGCCCGAAGATCCAAGACTGATGGAACGCAGTCGCTTACTCGCTCGCTCAAGTGGAACTCCGGGCGATGAGATGAGGAACCCGGAGTGATCAACATAGGTTTGCGAGAGACTGCTGGAGTTCAGTTGGCTGAACCACGTCTGGAAGTCATCAGTCAGAATCATGTCTTCGGCACCGGCATTGAAATTATCGAAAGCATGCGTCTCATTCCAAATTTCTTGCTGTGTCCCCATGCTACCCTCGATTGGAAGACTGTCCATGTCCAGGAAAGCGGAATCGCTGGGAGTTTTACAAGCAGCAGCGTTTGCCAGAGACCCGAGGCAGTCAATGGAAGTTGCAGAATTAGCCTGCGCTAAAGCTGCAGAAACAATTGGATGACCTTGGTCACGTTGACTCAAATTTCTTCTTGCTCGAGATGACCTCCGGGAAATCGTCTCTGGATTCGATTGCCGTTCCAATTCTGCCCCCAGCCATATACATCGATTGGTATGAACATCCAAACCCTGTATCGGATTTTCTTGACTGAACCTATGCTGAATTATACCATCTTCAGCAACTGGGATTCGGGTGGGTATGGGTGACATTCGTGTAACTCCATGGCTGTCTGACAACCCATTTTCGCAAGGAGATATGAGGTTTTCTGGATCTGCCTCGACTGCTTTGACATGGCCTTTCTGATGACGACACAACACGTCACTAGGGAATATAATTCAGCACATTGAAAAACCAGAACGCTGGAGGAGAACAATTCCACGGCAAACTCGGAATCGTACCTTCTGGAGAAACGCTTTGAGCATTGGGTGCACTTGAACGGCTTCTCGCCTGTATCTGTACCAAGTCATGAGATGAATCCTAAAAGGAACATGCGTCTTTCACTGACGAGAGCGTTCGTGACGCTTAAGATGTTCAACCTTACGGAACCGGCGCTCGCAGTACTTGCATTTCCTGGGCAACACCACCTCTGCCTCTCCTGCCCATGTTTCTATAATTGTTGCCATTGGCAGATGCTCTAGACTCTCAAGTGATTCTGAAATTCAAGCTCCTAATCGTGTTTGATTATCTGGATTGCCTCGCCCATGGTTGGCTAATGTCAATTTGATCTGGGGAGGTGCCTCAGCTCGACGGCCCGATTCGAAATTCTAGAAAACAATGAAAAAGACAGTATCGACTGTCTCCTGAATTTTGCAGGAAATTTTCTGTGACAAGGTATTGAAAAAAGAGATTGGAGCTTCTCGGCATCTGGGGTATAGAGTGATGAGGGGAAAGAGGGGTTCTGGGGCTGGCAGTGGCGGGGTGCACTAAGGAAAGTTACTTGAATCCTCTTGCACTGTGGCTATCAAGTCAGGACCATGCAACAAACCCCAAACTTTTTGACTTTTTACTAAGTTATGCGGCAGCATCGGCCGACACGGTGCCATGGTCCCCTGTGGGGCCCTTCCGTGGCACCTCTTTTGGTCAACTACACTGGGTGTCTTTGGCCCTGGACATGTGTAAATTCCCCAGTCATCTAGTACCGCTTGTTTCAGCATATAGTCTACCGAAGCATAAGACGCCTTCGTTTTGAGGTAGATGAGTGGCCAACCCCGCATTTTTATCTCCACAGATACAGTGTGGAGGGATGTGGGCTGTCAGTGAAGATCGGAACAATCCTGCAAGTAACATGGTCTAAACCAACCATTTGCCGGTGCAAAAGGCACAGTAGTACCATCCAGTGGGGGTGCTAGAATGAGCTGACACTCATGTGGAATATGTACGCTTTGCATTTCTAGTGTGGACATATATATTCGAGCCCCCATCTCGTCTCTTTTTGAGCGGCCTTATTTAAGTGAAAACATCCGAGTCGTGCACAAATTAATCAATCACGATGGTTTCCATCAAGGACTTATCTTCTATCAGAGATGAAGATTTGATCCTTCCCCCTGATGTTGATGCTCAGACGTTAAAGTCTGCGCTTGAGGAGTTGGAACGTATTGTTGGTCATGACAACATCGAAATCTTGACGAAGGAGCATATGATGCCCGATGAAGATGGCCATTACTTTAATCTCCCCCGAGAGCACGACTTATTCTACGTACTCGAAAAGGACACATTCTTAGCGAGTGCTGTGGTCTCGCCCAAGAACACCGAAGAAGTCTCGGCTATTGTCAAGCTTGCAAACAAAGTCCTGCTTCCGTTGTGGCCAATTTCTCGTGGTCGTAACCTAGGTACTTAGTGTCCTATACAATTGGGGCAAAATGCTGAATAGGTTCGATAGGATATGGAGGAGCTGCACCCCGCCTTCGAGGGAGTGTTGTGTTGGATATGGGGAAACAAATGAACCGCGTGTTGGAAGTGGATGGTGAGAGTGCGACCTGCCTTCTTGAGCCAGGAGTATCATACTTTGATCTCTATGATTTTCTGCAGAACAATGGCTATAAACATCTCTGGATCGACAACCCCGACCTAGGTACGTAACATCAAAAGCACCTCCTTGTCTCCTAGCTGATCGGATCTCGGGTTGCAGGTGGAGGATCAGTTGTTGGTAACGCACTTGACCGCGGCGCTGGGTATACCCCTTACGGAGACCACTTCTTAATGCATTGCGGTATGGAAGTTGTGCTACCAACTGGTGAAATCACCCGCACTGGTATGGGTGCTTTGCCAGGCAATAACACTTGGCAAGCATTTCAATATGGCTACGGACCATATCCAGATGGGATCTTCACTCAATCAAATTTCGGCATCGTGACCAAGATGGGTTTTTGGCTGATGCCAGATCCAGGAGTAAGTAGGTCTATTTACATGTGTCTCTGATACTGACCGATGGACCCAGGGGTACCAATCCTACCTGTTCAGCTTCCCCAAAGACGCCGACTTACCAGCCATCGTGGAAATCGTACGTGTGTTGAGGCTGAATATGATCATTCAGAACGCGCCAACGATCAGGAACACACTTATTGATGCTGCAGTTCTGGCGCCAAAATTCAAGTACACTTCAAAGACGGGTGTGCTGAATGATGAAGAAATCGACAAGATTGCCAAAGAAATTGGGGTTGGACGGTGGAATGTATATGGGGCCATGTATGGCCCGAAAGAGATGAGGGATATTCAATGGGGAGCTATCAAGTCAGCGTTTCTCACCATTCCAGGCGTATGTATCTTTCATGTTCACAAACTGCTTTCTCCAAAGAAATCTTGGATTCAGATGAACTGACAGTCCGTAAGGCAACTTATACATTCCCGGAGGATGTCGAGAAAGGTGATATGGCGAAGGTCATTCACATGCGCGCCGATACTCTGAAAGGACTGCCCAACACATACGAACTTGGCTGGTTGAATTGGACAGGGCCAAAAGGATCTCTCTTGGGATTCTCGCCAATATCCCCCACCACTGGTCCCGATGCAATCAAGCAGTACAATATGGTGAAGCGAAGGTTTACTGAATTTGGCTTTGACTACATCGGCACTTTTGTCGTTGGCTGGCGAGAACTTCATCACATCGGTTTGTTGAGAAAAGCCTTAATCCTCATCCTGTCTTGCTAATATGAATAACCAGTCTGCCTCACCTTCGACAAGACAAATCCGGAATCTCGCCGGAAAGCACATAGATGCATCGAATTACTCATTGATGATGCTGCCAAAGAGGTCTCAATCCATTCCTGATCCCCAGCTGAGAACAATTGCTGACAGTCATCAGGGATATGGTGAATACAGGACCCATCTCTGCTTCATGGACCAAATTGCCAGTGTTTACAACTGGAATGGAAACTCTTCTCTGAAGCTCAATGAGACATTGAAGGACTCGCTGGATCCCAATGGTATTCTTGCGCCTGGTAAGAGCGGAATTTGGCCGAAGAGACTGCGTGGTCGTGGTTTTGAGATTAAGCGAACTCAGGAGTATGAGAGCAGTGAAAACAGCGAAGGTGGCTCGACCAATTCCTCCGGTCGTGTTCAAGTACCGAAGCTTTGAGGTTGCGACGATATGCAGGTATGGAGTGGAATGCTTAGGAGACTTCCGATCATGTTCCTTAGAAGACACTTTGAAGTTACAACTATTCTACCACTCGCCGTTGTGAAGCCTTCTACAACATACTTTTTCATTGCACCACGAGCACTTATCCAGACATGTTTATCAATAGATTTAACTCTAAGCTGAAGTTCGTTAAGTCTGTGATTCTTTGCCATTCACTTGGGATACATGGCAAGGCGGGCATCGCCCACTTTTGCCCAGGGAAGTTTTCAATGCTTCGACGGCCAATCATTCCATAGTCATATAAGTCAGTTTGCAAGCCTCAAATAGACTAGCTGACCCTCGCATCAATGCCGTGCTGCATACAGCAGTGCCCGACTCACTGGCTTACCCCGCGTTCCTCCACATCTGGCTCCACATGCTCCTCCACATCAGCTTCCTCCACATTCTCCACATCAGAAGCTGCCCCACTTCCACCATTTGCCTGTTTTTTTTTTTTTTTTTGGATTAATAAACGTCCAGTGGTTTTTTGCATAGACTCGGGCCGTCCAGTAATTTTGTCGATATTTTGGCAATTCAATTTTAATAGGGTATTTATGTTTAAGTCACGCCTGCTGCGAGCAATGATGATGACTTTGATATGTTCAAGTAATACAGCCAGCTATTGACACCAGACCATGTACTAGGGCTCTCTCCAAATGAAATGACGTGCCAAAGTTACGTGGAAAAGCCTGAAAGAGATTATGAGAATGATAGTGAATAAATATTTGATGTTCCATGGTCGTAACTCTGGTTAGGGGTTTGGTTAGGGGCTTGTTCGCTAAAGCTGCCTATCAAGATCTCAGCAGCGGAAGATTTAGAGGCTTTCTGTAGGGCCTGGACTTTGAGTTATCTTACAGCGAACGAGAAGGGCGAACAGACCGGCGGTGCGCTGAAAGTGCCGTGAGAATTGGGACAGTTCACAAAATCCGTGTTTTCTCAGTTTCTGGTCATTTTAGCTCCATTGAAACCTGTAGATATAAGCTCATATACTATTCCAATCTTGTAAAATTTCGGAACAGAATGTGGTCGGTCAAATTGCAACTCAGTAGCAAATTTTATATGAAGCATTTACGAAAAACCTCTCCACGGAGCGTGCACCAACCCATAAGACAGCTACATCTCGAGTATTTAGAGCGCCGTGCAACAGACTCAAACACCATCAGCCAGAAACTGCTCAACAGTCACTTTTGTTTCCCCATCCCACTTCCTCAACCTTTCATTTGCAGCGTCCGCCTCCTCAAAGACAAGCTTTCGAATGCTCTCAGAACGTGGCTCGAAGCGAGCCTTGAACGGTTGCGGACGACTATTTTCTGCATCGGTAAAAGCGAAGATGTCAGGCATTACTTCGACTCCCTGAATACTGATTAGTCAGATCATGGAAGGAATTGAGACTATGAATACTCACCTGCTCATCCAATCCAGGCTTGATATTAAATGCCCACATCAACTTAACAATGACCATAGAAATCCCCTGCTCAGCAAGTGGCTGACCACTACAAATACGACGTCCCCATCCAAAAGCGTTGTGGCCCCGGGTATTTGGATAATTCAGACTCTCCTTATTCATGTACCGATCAGGATTAAACTGATCCGGCTCTGGAAAATCCCTAGGATTACGATGAATGGCCCAGAGGTTACCGTGAATGGCGATGTCTTTCGGAATGAGGTAGCCTTTGTAAACATCATCTTGGATAGGAGCATGAGGCAGCCCTCCAAGGATCGTGACACTCCTCCACCGAAGAGTTTCCTTGAGAATGGCCGCACAGTAGGGCATTTTCTCGACATCATCCCACGTTGGAACACGATCCTTCCCTACAATAGAGTCGATTTCCTCGTGTGCTTTCTTCTGTACTTCGGGGTGGGTAACAAGACCAAGAATGGCGCTGAGAGTAGTACCAGTGGTGGTGTCAACCCCGCCTCCAATGAGATTCGCTGTCATCTCTGAAATATCATCATTGACCACGGATAATTCACTTCGAGATTCGATGAGAGATTTCGCAAAGTTGGGCTCGCTGGCAAATGCTCCTTCTTCAGTCAAGGCAAACCAATACCGACGAAGAGCAGCTCCCATGGTTCTGAGAGTGGTCGGAAGTGGGTACAACCAGTGCGGCAGGTACTGCAGCTCTGGAATTGCTTCCATCCAGTATGCCCCAGGCACTTGCATGTGTGTAACAGTCTCCATCATTTGCAGAGCAAGTCCCACAATGTAGTCGTTCTTTTTGGCGATACGGCGCCCCCAACCGAGAATTGAGACAATCGAGCATGAGAATCGCTCAATAGATAGCGAGAAGTCTTCTGAGGAGGAGGCAAGGTCGCTGATGAGAAGAGAGATCTCATCATTCTGGAAACCTCGATATTGTCTCACTGCCTGTGAGCCTACTGCTCCATGCTGTAGTGCGAGGTCAGTAAGTTTTTTTTTGCTCTCCAAGTAGAAAGGCATTTACCATCAGCTTCCGATGCAATCTCCAGTGATCATTGTACTTCAGTAGTACTTGATTGTTCTTTCCAATTCCAGTGACATCTCCCATGACAACTTGTCTTGGCCGCGAAGAATAAATGCTGGCTTTCTTCTCGAGCAGATCGGATGCCACCCAAGCATCATTGACGAAGATGTTGGGGACACGACCGATCCAGATTGTCAAGAGGCCGCTACCATACTTCTCACTCCAATGCTCAAAGTCTCTCCATGGCTTCGACTTAGGAAGAGATAGCATGTTACCGACAATGGGTAGAGGAAATGGTCCAGGTGGAAGTTTGCGCCGAAGCAGGAGCATCGAGGCATAGCTGTACAGAACAGCAAGGGTGGATGCGACGGCAACGCATATGATTGCATCTAGAAGAATAGACAGAGGATCGGTTGGAAGTTTTGCAGACAACATGCTTGGATGTGTATAGCGATCTTTGTTTGGTAAGAGATGTGTTTGCGGAAAGAGGATTTTGACCACTCATGGCAAGACCTAAACTGCAGACATCAGCATATTTATGTGCCAAGTACGAACGCACCTAAATCGTACCCATTGCTATCATACTCCTGAAATCGACCTAAACCGTGGAGGAATGCCAGTTACAGGCGAAAGTTTGCAGTGAGTGGGAAATGCGGAGGGTGCATGAACCAGTCGTGGGGCAGCGGGGTAGCGGGGGGGCCTAGAAGCAACGGCTGTCATGGCCCTTCTGCTCCCTGTCCACAAGGATTTTTTTTTTTTTTTTTTTTTTTTTTTTTGGATATCTAGATGGTAGATCTACTATTCCTCGACTAGCACTATCTCTGATAGCATTGGGGGGCCATACTGGCGAATGGGTCCCGGATGGCAAATCATTGGGCCCTGTTAAGACTGCTTTCAGGCATGTCACGAAATGAAGTTACATGGGTTCAGCTGAAGCAAATCCGAAGTGGAACTTCAGCTAAGGCGAATTCTTACAGCAATATCTACTCACAAAATTCTCGCATTGCTATGGATATATTCACAATGAGACAGGACTCTCGTGATCAACCTGACTTTATTGAATTACAAGCGAGTCCTGCCATTATGCCGAGCTATGGAAAACAATGTTTTTTTTTTCATGCACGACAACGAAACAGAGGCAGATTTCGAGTGTTGGAGAGGTGTGATGTACAAGTTGTCTGTTAATTATATCCAAGCAAAGTCGAATTCCATCGCGGACTCTACAGAACTGTAATTCAAAGACAGTGTGAGTTTTGGCCAGGGCCAAAACTCGCTTGCTGACCATGCCCCGCTTTTCACCTATAGTAAACAATCCACTGAACCGCAATCTTCTTAGCGAACTTTCCCCTGACAAGCATGAAAATGCTTTACAACCCGTCAGAAGCTGGGGGACCCTTATATACTAATCAAATGTATCAGTAAATATTCGTAGAAAGTTGAAATATGATGTGTGAGCTAGACATACCATGCTTCGCGTGAATGAAATACCACGCGGTAGCAATAACTCCAAAGCCTACACAAACCACACTCGCATAATTCATGCTGACCTCTGTAACCGGCAACACAGTGGGCATACTAAACAGCACGATCTCAAAGGCAATCCAGGCCAATGCGATTACATTGACAATCGGACCAATGATCGGCCCAACATTCCACTTCGCCTGGCTGACCTCGACGCGGCGATTCCAGAATAATGAGAGTGCGATGGGGATTGCGTACGAAGCGGCGAGTGCGATGACGCCCACGGAAACGAAGGCGGTAAATGCGCTGGTGCTGCCGAGGTTGATGAGCCCGAGGAGCATTTGGACGACTGTCACGAGGATGAGTGAATACACGGGGACGCCAAGCCTTTTGTTGACCTTGGAGAAGATCTTGGAACCAGGAATTGCATCGTCTCGTGCGAAGGCCCAGGTGCAGCGTGAGGCAGCGACCGTGATGCTAATAGAGCAGAACATTGTGATTGCGAGGACCAGGAATGTGAGACCTAAACCACCACCTGGGGAGCCCATCACGATATGGAAGATATATGGGAGAGCTTGTCCAGATGGGGCACCGAGAATATCTTCCAACGGTGGCATAGTGACGCAAATCGGAATAATGAAGAACAGTCCTGCAATACCACCGACAGGAACACAGAGGGACAGGGCGCGTGGGACTTTGATAGCTGGATCGGAGACCTCTTCAGCCATAGACGAGATCATACCGATTGCAGAAAACGTGTAGGCTGCAGGAAGAAGACCGATGAAGAACGTAAATCCACCCCATCCCGAGAACGAAGTGTCGTAATGCCCGAGTGCGTAAGAAGCAGAGTGACGTCCAACATCTGCTTTGACGGAGAGCGCAATCAGGATGATCAAGATAGATACTGCCGTCCAAGCTGCACAAATAATATCGACCATAGGCAGGAAGGTATTCCCAAAGGTGCAGATCACAAGGGTGATGAGACAGATCGCGAAGAAAATGAGCAGAAGCTGCCAAGCCTTAGGAACGAAATCCGGATGGTACATCGACACGGTGGCCGTGATCAGAGAGGCGAATCCGAAGTTGACAGAGAGAGTAATTGTCCAATTTCCAATGAGCCAAATCCATCCCGTGATGAACGACAAAATCGTCTTGTTCGTCTTCGCAATCTGAAAGCTCCAATAATACGGGCCAGCACTCGTTGGATATCGAGAAGCCAGCTCACTCAGACTCAAAGCCACACACTCATCCAGGACCAAGATCATCAACCATCCCACAAAGATTGAGAGCTGGCCACCTCCATAAATGGCCACGATAAGAGGTCCTCCTTCACCATAGGGAATGGCGGCGATAGCGAGGGATTGAAAGAGTAAGGTGAAGAGGGAACGGTTGCGGCGGAGTTCGGGAGTGTAGCCTAGGGCAGTGAGACTGTCAAGATCGTGGACGGTGCCCGATTCGTTATGAGGAGAGGAAGGAGCCTTTTCGTCGACGAGTTTGGTTTGGGTGTCCATGGTTATGGTTGTGGTTCCTAAGGTCGATCTCAAGACTCAAGTAGTGTCAACCTCGAAATGATTAAATGCCGTCAACTCAAATCAAGATGAAGACTTGAGATGCTGAAATGATCCAATCCGAACTTGGGTTCAAGCGCACGAAGACGTCGCTGCTTTTTGACGTCTTGCTGAAGAGGGGTATACCACGTGATCAGCACCTATCTCAACCTGGAAATCTCCCAAGGATATTGGGATCCACACCCAACACTCCAAGAGATAACAAGCAACTTCCAAGACGGGTCAAATCCACAAATTCCCCAATATTCACACAACGAAGCCTTTTCTAAGAACTCTTGTCCAGCAAACAATATCTTTTTCAATCCAATCAAAGCAGCAGAACACGCAGGATTTCGAGGGGTGTATCCGCTCTTTAAACAGCAGAACGATGCAGGCACGAAAGACAGGAACCGGGCAGATAAGCGTGGGATGGTCGATTCGAATGACTTAGAGTTTTGGAACTCGGAGAGGGGAGAAAGAGGGGAAAAGGGACTCTGAGGACGAGAAGAGGAATGAAGTGCGAAGGTGCTAGAGAAGCTTATCAGATACCTTATGGACGGTACATGTACCTCCAAGCCATGCCATGGAGGGAGTGATCGGGACCTACTTAGCTTAACTCTCGCCAAGATGTAGACAGACGGGAATACCCCAGACAAGGTTTCTACTGTAACAACAGCTTATCTACGGAGCTGAGGGCGATGCACGTCCGTGTTGGATATATATCGTCCATAGCAACCTTGTCTTGCAGGAGATTGGAATTGACCTCCCATCATGATTGTACTACCACGGTACACATGCACCACACATCACCTACATCACCTCTCTATCAACCCGACTTCCGAATTACATCTTGAAGCCATCTGATACCGACCCAATGGTACCAGCTTTCACCATGAGCGTCTGCACACGCCATACGCACAGCGGATACTTATCAGGTCGTCCACTCCCCCCTCCTCTCATCCCCCCTATTAAAAGCCACCCTGTGCGCCCTATCTCCTCCCCCTTAAGCATCCAATCACCACCCGCCATTCACTCACAAAGTGCACCATATCCCCTCACCACAAACTTCCAAAAACTTCAGGAAGTATTTCCCGTTCTAGGCCTAGTATGGGGAAACTGGCGAGCAACCTCCCAATTTCGAGCAGTGATTGGTTGGATTGAGAAGAGGGTGTGCTGCGGGAAGCCCATGCACGAAAGGGACGCTACTGCGTGGAGAGACCGGGATGGGAGTGCTGGATTAGGAAGTTTGTTTGACCAAAAAATTGGATCACGTGAGTGGGTGTGGGTGTGGGGGTTGAATGTTTGGAAGATGGAAGGAAGGGCTTCGTGATTTGATGGGTTGGAACGTGGGAGTTTTCAGGGGAGGAGATGCAGGGAGTAGATTTTGAGTGAGTGAGTGAGTGTAAAATTAGAATGCGTTGTGACAGGTCTAGGGAAGCGGATGCGAGGAACGAGGCGGGAAGCTGCAATGTTCAACGCATTGTGATAATGCAATACACCCACCTGGCGCACGCCTCGTCAATTTGTGTTACTGTAGGCTGGGAAGATTGAGGACGGGAATTGGGATTGGGATGGAGCGCATATGGGCATCTTCCGATGTACAGATTTATGTTGAAGAGGGTTACAGGACGAAGATGCAAGATATGTATGGAGGCCATAGTACAGTACAGATAAGGCAACAGTGCATGGGATGAAAGAGTTGTACAGAATATGGAGGTAAAGTGCCTAATATTGTTCCTGTGACTTTCGTTGCGCATTATTCTACATGCCTAGTCTCGTCTAAGCTTGATAAGTTGCCTATGTTGACATTTCGGTTCGTTCTTGAGGGAAGCGAAAAGGAGGACACGTAGGGGCAATCTCAGCCTCTCCTGAGCCTGTGCTTTTTCCTTCGAACTCAGCTGAGTAGTAAGTCTGTCGATCTACATCTAGTCAAGTTCGATACCGCCGTTCTTGAATGGGTGGTAATCCTCCTCACACTCTCCATGGAAAGATTCTTCCATTTCGGCGACATCCATTCCTGACACGATATCCCTGTGATCAATCAGCACAAGATCTCGACACATTCCGGGACCGACACAGCGAAAGAACGAGAGAAGAGAAAACCTACTCATCCTTCGCCAACACCTCCAGACCCGGCACACAGTCCACCAGTGCAAAAAGCACATAACTCCCCCCAAAGCTCCACACAGATCCAATCAGCGCCTCCAGCAACTGCACACCCAACTGCCTCACATTCCCATCAAACACCACCCCACCATCAATCACACTCCCATCATAGGCAGCGACCTCCTTCCTAGCAAACAACCCCGTTGCAAGAGTCCCCACGATCCCACCTACACAATGCGTCGCAAACGTATCCCCATTATCCACCCACCTAATCCTCTGCGCCAGCTTCGTGCTCTTGAATCTCAACGCCTGTCTACAAATCACGGCACCACAGACGCCAAAGAAGAACGCAGTCGGCATGTCAATAAACCCCGCCGAAGGCGTGATAAGCACGAGACCAGAAATCGCTCCCATAAACGTAGAATCCAAACTCCACTTCCCCGT
The DNA here is from genome assembly GCA_020747065.1 of Cadophora sp. MPI-SDFR-AT-0126. Lineage (NCBI taxonomy): Eukaryota > Fungi > Ascomycota > Leotiomycetes > Helotiales > Ploettnerulaceae > Cadophora > Cadophora sp. MPI-SDFR-AT-0126. The sequence continues at coordinate 436,184 of JAGMVK010000015.1, forward strand.
CTCATAATACGTCATGCTCGCCCACGTAATGGCGCCAGCTGAAGCGCAGAGATTCGTTACGCAGAGTGCCATGACGGATTTGAAGTTGAAGGCCAGAGTCGTGCCAGCGTCGAAGGCGAGCCAGGAGTTCCAGATCGTGACGAGGGCGAGGAGTTGCGAGAGGGAGTTTCCGGGCCGGTGGAGAGCGAGGTGGGAGGGCGTGCGGAGGGAGGATTTGCGCGAGCGAAAGATCGGGTAGGAGAGGTAGATGCTCAAGGCGGTTGCTGTTGCGCCGGAGCAGATGTGGACGGGTGTACCGCCAGCGAAGTCGAGGACGCCGAGGTTCGCGAGGAAGCCGGTGTCTGACCAGACCATGTGAGCTAGGGGGCAGTAGATGAATGTTGTCCAGAGCTGGGAGGCGTTAGCTGGTATCTGAACTGTCTCGGTTCTGAGTTGCGGGTCCGGCTCTGATAAAACTCAAAGTAAACAAACACTTCACTTCACTCCACTTACGAAAATAAACGGCACAACCGCCACCGTCCTCCCCCTCTCAATCGCACCACCCACCGCAATCGCACAAACCGTCGCCTCAAACACCAACTGGAACTCCGAGAACAGAATCGCTGGGATCGTTCCCACGGGATCAGCGAGCACGCCGCGATGGAACGCGTACTTGAAGTCGCCGATGACGGCTGAGCCATCCGAGTAGGCGAGAGAATAGCCGAGGATGAACCACTGGATCGTACAGCAGGATATGACGAGGAGAGAGGGCATGAACGATGCCATGCCATTGCGACGGTGGCTGTAGCCTGAGTAGGCGAGGCCGACGGCGGGGATGATGGGCCAGCAGAAAACTGTGCAGACGAGGACGAAGAGCTGGGGAGTGTTAGCATTATTACACCAGATCAATTCGTCATAAGATCTGAATATCGTCTGATATACAGCTCTACCAAATCTCTTGCGATGTCAAGACGGCTAAAGGACCTTACTGTGTCAGTCAAATCACATGACTCCCACCCTTTCATCACATCAGACTTCATCTTGGCCACTCAGCTCAGTCTCCTCAGCACAAAGCAATTGGTGAGAAGAATACTACAGAAACACGAAAGAAAAGAGATGTCGTAATGCGAGTGAGGTTCGAATTCCACATGCCGGGGGAGTTGTTCTTATCGGGGCTGTTGGGTTTCCAGAGCAGGGGGGATTGATTGGCCCCGCGCTACCTTGTACCAAAAGAGGTCATAGATAAGGCCAGCCTGAGGGTCACTTCACATTGCTCGCGTTGCATTCGTGAGTTTGTGTAGCCTAATGATGGAGTGTGAGACTAAATGAATTGTGCATTAATACCTCACTTCCGTATGAGGGAATGCTTCTACCAAGGTCTGTTCTGTTATACCCACCCATCTTTGGGAATATCCTATATATCTTCTTCTCCCGCTGAAGTTCCGTGTACCCTCAGCCTCCATGCCATGAGCTGTTTTCCAAGCATCTTGAGCTTTCCTCCTCTTTCTCGTGCCTCGGCATGCATCGATGCAGCCGTTCAGCCGGTCTCTAGAGAATCCATGTTTCCTCCATCTGTCGGAAGCTCTCATTACGAGGCTCCGGTGTACTGGTACACTCTTGGTACAACCAACAATCTGCTAATGTGCCAAAGTCCCTCTTGACTGAAGAGTCCGATGTAGGAGCTACAAGCTCCCCAGCGTCTTTGATATTCCGTCCCATACCAATGCCCATCTCAGAACAAGCACGTTACATTTGCGATCTCATCAAAGTAAACCCACCAGCTCGCGGTCAAACACTCATCTCCACGATCCAATTGTTCCCATCTCTTTTCCAAAAATGCTTCCAAAGACCGCAGACTTTCGAATGACAGGAAAAGACCTGTCCGAGCAAGACTCTTCTTGATACCAACTCGTTGCTCCTTCTTCAGACAATGCGATCCGACGATTAGGACAGGGAAGAGAATACAGTGGTGGAGCTTATCGGTCAGAGCATCGCCGCCTATGATCTCCATGCAGCTTTCTACAGCTTGCTGGACGAGTTCATGGTTGACATCCAGGACACTGAGAGCTCGATATAGGTAGACGGATGCGGTGAATCTGTAGCAGGCACAAAATGCTGCCCAAGCTGCTTGATCTGGTGTATGCTTTGTCTCGAGTTGTCGGACAGCTTGCTGTTCCAGGGCCATTTGGATTGAGAGTAAGACGCCGATAGATACAGTACTCCGGAAGTTGCGAACTTCGTGCCCAAGTGTAGCCAGTTGTGATATGATAGCCATTGTTTCCAGAAAATCATCGCCGCATCCAACATTCCCCCACCAAGGGTCACAGTTCCCAAATTCCTGCCAGACACTGGCATCGAAGTATGGATCATCCCCAATCAATAGAGCATGTGTGAGGTCCAACGTCGCGAATATTGAGAGCATCAATAGTGGCAGTTCATTTTTCGTTTGCAGTATTCCTCCCATTCCCTTCCATTGCTTCAATATAGCTTTTCCGCCGATGATATGATGGTGAGTCGCAGAGCTCTCGGTAATAGGTTCGATGATTCCGTCCAATATACAAAGGAGTACATTGGCGATGAATAGGGAGTGATTGACCTCGTCTGTATGCGCGCCCATCAAGTGTTTCCTAAACAATCTAAGCGCATTGTTTCGATCCTCGATCTTCGATAGTGACAGCGCTTGTTCGTTGGCGCTTCGGTAGGTCGCATGAGCATTGGCAACGGCAATGACTGACTGGAGGAGTACAGGATCTTTCGATAATTCGGCCAGGTCGAGGTGCATTACCAAGTTCGAGATGGTGAATCGCGGTAAGACTTCTTGCGAGAAGTAGAGCATGTGCTGATCGGCACTCTTGATGAGAGCAGTAGGCTTGCACAAAGGGATCTTCTTGCCAGCTAAACGTCCTCTTGATGCTACACAGTCCGTCCACTTCGTGAAGTTAGCATGGCTCAAGGATGGCCATCGCGGCTCTCGAGACATGGGGCCTGGTGTTCTCAAGCCATGTCTTCAAACTCAATCTTCGCAACAGTCGACGAGGGTTCGACATACCCGTAGCCTGACCTTGCCATAATCACATCGTCTTCCAACCTTCGAGCATTTGGCACAACCTGGCAACGTCAGATCGCAGATTACTCTGCGTTCTTTACATCCCCAACATGACCCTTCGACGGTCCTAATCCTTGGTGTGGGCATTTGGATGATGGAGACATGAGCGTTGACTGCTGGAGAAGGGGGTGAAGATAAGGTACTGATGGGATGGGAAATCAGGCTGGAAGGCTAGCTGGCAGGTTCAGATGGAGGTTATGTAGGTTTGGCAGATGCCATGCCTCACAGCTTCGAGGTCCATCCCTCTGGTTCTTATCGTATCGTACCGTACTGTACAGTACCGGACGCTGCCGTGTGTTCTCTTTGTTCCAATTGGAGCCCAGACCTAATCAGATCACCCCCACCCTCTTGCACGTGATGGAGCTCTGGAGTACTGGGGCTCGGGAAGTGGATCGGCGAGTCCGGAAAGCCTGAGGTGGATGGATCTTAACCCTGACGGCCCTTCTTGCTGGAGGTCATCCAAGGATCGAAAGGCTGCACCTGCTTAGAAGAGACTGGACTTCGATTCTTGGGACCGCAACTGAGACTGGAACTGACTGGGAACAAGGATTGCGTTTGACATGAGAGTGGATATGAACGGGACAGACAACTGAACAGAGGATCGTCCAGAACTCTGGGGTAACGGTAATCAAACATGCAGTTCCATGGTCTCTTGAAACTAACTCCTTTACCGCCTGTTACCGTCCCGGCATGCATGCATCAAAACTTCTCACCCTTTCCATGCTTTACCGCTTCTTCACTCCTTCGAAAACCTTCCATGCAGACGCCTCTCTTCCACGCAAGCCGTCGAAACTGCCTCCGTCGTCATATTAGCACATGCAGACCGGGATGCTTGCGTCCTTGGGATGTTTCGACTTCCCATGAGCCGTAAAGTAACGTATCAAGCCGTCAGATGCCAACGGCATCTGGACGATGCCTGGCTTGCCACGTGGGAGTGGCAGCTTCAGCTTGTTCCAGAAGAGTTGTGGAATACGGCCTGTCTGGCATCTCGTGGAGTTGGATGAAGTCGACTGGCTGTGGTGTGAGTTTTGCACTGTGAGAGAGGTCTGGTTGGTTGTTTTGAAAATCAGGCGGACTGTTGGTTTTCGGAACACGGCCTGGAGCTTTGTGAAGATGGCCCGACTCAGGTGCCATGAATAGGACCAACACAGCCCTATCTCCAATCCTCACCGGCACATGAACGCACACCGATTACCAAAGTGCAGTCCGGTTCCTTGCATTGCACATTCGAACCACCCAGGCACCGACCAGAATTGCGTTTTAAAAGGAGGCTGCGCCGTCCTGTAGCGGAATAGTGTCATGCATGTCTGCCCAGACACGGCTTCATATTGGTATGAAACGGCCATTTTTCGATTCGTTTGCAAAAATGCCTCTTCCTTCCACTTGAGACATTTGCAAGTAACATGTTTAAAGGCTTGGAGAATTTTTGTTCTTAGTTTCGGTTGTTCCTTCTTGTTTGTTTGCTGCCTTCCTTTCTGAGAAATGCAGAGTCTATCAAGTGGTTCGTGCTCAGTTGATCTATTGATGCTCGCTATCAATTGCTTGGATATTATGTAATTGTTTTCTTGCTCAGCTGTTGGGGGCATTGTTAGTTATCTGCATTGAATATGAGCGTGGTCGAGAAGGTTTCAAGCTGCTGCGGGAAGATACGTGGCAGAAAATTGAACATCAAGTCGTGTGGTCAAGTTCGATATCCGGAGAATCGAATCCAGCTTCAAGTTGAATCCTTCACATGGTCCTTGTTTCTGGCGTGTGGTCTGCATCTCGGCTCTATCTCATGTTACCTCAGTGTAGAGATGGGCACGGGAAGTGCGGATCTGCCTCGAACTTACCGTTTGGCTATTTAGAATTATCCAAATGGCATTGGCCTCAATATCTCAGTCTAGAATGTACTTCATCGTGGCTGGGTTGCTTATAGCGTTCATGCGGATGTCTTAGAGGTCTGCAGATACTGTACTGCAGCGAAATCATGCCGTAGGATGACACAAGAACATTCCTTGGTCATTGACGATTGCGGCATCCTTAGTTCTTAGTGGCTACCTAGTATTAGCATGGAATCAAATCCTCTCCAGCTAAGCTATGTGTCCTCTTTGAATACTCAAACAATTGGAAAATTCTCTGTCTGGTCGTGAGAGACTTGCTCCTCAATCCCTTGCTACCGAACTCTTTGCCGATGTACGACCGAGTATAAGCCCGGGCGATCATGGAACGTTCATACTTGATTCTGCGTTATCGAATCGAATAAGAAGCAAAAACTGTATCTGTGTACTAGTGCCGTTGGAGTAATGAACAGCTCTGCATGTTGCGGCACTAAATCTGCAAGTCCTTCAGCCTCTTCTATCCGACAATCCTGGATTACCAATGCCATTCCCGATCCTGCAAGACTTGCGTCTTTGATGAGCTCCTATCCTAAAGCCATTTTATGAATGCCATTCTTCCGAAGTCTGTGCAGGGTGGTTCTGTTGTAGGTAGTGGTAGTACCACTCATGTCTAACCTGCTCTATCCGTACAGCGGGGCTCTTCAGTCTCGCAATTCTCGTACTTCCAACCTTCAGATCTGCGAGGAATATTGAAAGGTGCTGGACCTCCGCAGTTGGCAATCGAGGAGACCGTGCAATCGGGCTACACTTCTCTCCAGCAGCAGCACAACGAGTATTTTCCTCACGGTCGGGAAGAGCCTATATAGCTTTACCATTATAGCGAACTTGTAGATTGAGAGTCTGCGAACGATGTGAAGCTCAGTTCTGTCGAGGTCCAGCTTCAATCCCCTGATCATCCTCCATTTGCCTTATGCTGGTGTCCGAGATCAATAAGGGAAGCCACCGTTGTTTGTCCGTCATTGTTAGACCCCGATCTGCCATCTCTCCAGATGCCTTGTTGATCTGTAAGTCACTACTGTCGAGGACCTTCTGACGAGGGCGGAATAGAGGAGGGGAGGAATGGCTGGTTCGACTTCTGTGTAAACCTAGCGACTTTCGTTTTGAGCAAGATCCTATTTTCGAGCACCTGTACACAATCTACCTGGTATTTTTCGAACCGTATTAGCATCGTACATGGGCATTCTTTTTCAGAACGTGTCGACAATCGAAGGAAGCCTCTTTACCCAACCTCGGGATTTCACTATCCAACGAGCGAAGCGCCACAACACATTGTCTCATACCGATGTAAATCGTTTCTTTGCCTACAGATGTGGCATTGCAGGTGCACCACAAATGACGTTCTTGTTGATTGTGTGATCAAGATCGGGCTGCCATGGAAGGCGAATTGGTTCGGAAGTCGGCGAAGTCCATCGCAGCCCAGACCAAGACGATTCTACAAATCATGCCCTTCCGTTCTCGAACAGTATCTCCCAAAAATCTTCCAGTGTTAATTTCCATATTGTGTGAGATTCAAAAGAGCCTAGTAGAGGACCCAACGCTTGAGGAGTGCGTTTCAGTGCTGGATCTGAGGGATTAGTGCAGCTCCACCACCGAGCGAAATCAATATATGGCAGACATGATACCCAGGGTGAAAATTCAGTTTGGGAGTTTCTCTGTCTGTGTGTATTCAGGTACATCTGCGAGTCGAGAAGTAGCTTGTGATCGAGATGAACCTTCCTAGGGTCCGTGCCAGTCAACTCCAATTGGTTTCAAGCCGTTGCAGAGCACACACCTGCCTCCCTCCCGCCATTCCAAGTATCGCATGGTATATATCTAGCTCTTTTGCATGACGCGTGTCGATATCTCGAGTCTGCCATTCGTGAATGAATGTACTGTTGTGGATGTGTTCCCGACTTGCTCGCCGCGGGTTTGGAAGTCAGCCTCGACTCCTAACACGCTCACTTTTCGTCACAGAAGTTTTCTCCCTTCTTTGTTATTTCCATCGCATATCATATTAATGTATTCTGTCATTCTGTTCGGTGGTATAATGGTTCTGCTATCGTACGGACCTTACTCTGCCACTCCCAATGTTTCTGTTGAAGTTTGCCTTCCTTGGCGCGCCACTCTCGTTTGCTCTCATCAGTGCCCTTACCTTTCCATTCAGTACCTGATATTCTCTACATGGTACCTCTGTCAAGGATTCAAGGGAAGATAGGTTAGCGCTATGTTCGAGGGCGTCTAACGTGCCTAGGTAGCTTTCGGGAGGTGATCGTTTTCACGGCCATCGTATCCAACAGTACGCATTGCCCACTGACTGTCAGTCCTCGCCGTTGTATTGCATGTGAGGTATAGTTCTAGTCCAATAGAGGTCGTCGAGCCGCGCCTACCTAGGTAACAAGGGTCGTGATGGCGATACTCTGCTTGTAAACAAAATCTAGCCCAACGACCCCCAGACTACCTTCCCTTACTTTTGCTTGCTTCCAGTTGTTCTATTTCCGGTATTCTATGCCAAAAGTAGTGTCTGCGTATCTTGCGTCGAGGAATGCGATCGATGGGGGCATGTTACAGTGTCGTTGAGAAGGCTCTCGGACGTCTGCCATGACCCAGCTGTGTCCCATCTCCCAACCAGTATTCCATCCATGCTCAATGTCAATGTCAGCTTTGCTTTCGTACAGAATGATGAAGGGCTTCGTTGCGATGTAGGGGTCCTGAGGTTTGCAATTCCAGGAAGCGTTCTTCTCTAGGTGGTGCTTGTCAACCATCGCCCACTCTTATCATCCATCACCCTACGCCTATCCTCTGATTCTCCTGTAGCATCATCGCATAATGAGTTTTTGCTTAATCCATTGTGCTATGACAGCTTCCTACATGAATTTTTGGTCTGCGGCATCGTCGCTGAAGGCAAGTCTGGCCGTCTCTCTGAGAGGACTGGAAAACAAGGCCTCAAATTCGGGCTTACACCTCGATGCGATGATATTTTCATCAATGTTGATTTGTTCAGTGATCACGAAGTGATTGATGATATGATTCAAAGCTCTCGCGATAATTTTCGTGGCGTTCATGCCTCTGCTGGCGATTAAAGGCAGGATCCTGCCCAGTTGCTCCTTCCACAGCACGATATCAAACCTTATCACAAACACTTTCAAATCTACATCCTCCTTACATCTAAGCATACTATTGCCTTCATCTCTAAACACTATGTACACCTCAAACTACATTCTCACAACATCCCATCGGCTTCACCATCCCTCCAGCGCTCCTTCCCTCTCGCGTGCCTTCCATATCCGCTCGATCTGGGCCTGCGATCGGAGGACTCTTTTCGCCGCCGCGAACCTCATTCTGGATAGCCTCAAGCATCGACCAGCTCATCAATCCAATCATACCACGATCACAAGCAAAAAAACTTCATCGTTCTATACACGAAAACAGTCAAGTCCAGCACGTCACTCAACAATTGCTTAGTGCCACAGAGAGGTATAAAGGCCCGTCTGCCCCCCCGAGTTTCTGACTTTTCTTTCTCTTCCTTCCTTACTTCGCTCTCCTCTCTATCACACTCATGTCGCGTTTCTATCGCTTCATACCTTCAACCAAGGTGGTCCCTGGACACCTTCGGTTTCCTACTTCGGCGTCTCTCTCTGAGATTCGTCGTGGGTCCCAGTCCCACATCCCAACTCCCTCACCCATACCTTCGCCCTCTTCTCTTCGTCCACCCCTCAACTCTTGGACGAAGAGATACATTCGCACTGCCGGTAAGACCTCCTCACATGACCTCTCCTCACATGATCATCCCTCACATGACTTCTCCTCCTTTGACCACTTGCTAATATCTCATACAGACAAGAGATTCCAGACTCTTCGCAGTGCCCCTTCCTATTCTACCACCCACTTCCGACGAACTTCCTTCAACAATTCCTTCGGCACTTCGGTATTGGAGGAGTTTGAGGACATTCCTGAGGTTAGTGTTTCTACTAACATATCAGCCATCTCTCCTTCTGCCTACGAGCAACCCCAAACCCCAAAAACAATTGAAAATACAAAATCCAAAAACATCATTCATAACTCTCCAGTTGCATCTCCTTCACAATCTATGTCCCCACTTTCCTATCGTTCCCCTTCCCCTTCTTCTTCCAATGACTCTAGCCAGTGGCAAGAGTCTTCTCAAGGGTTCAAGGATCCCTTTGCGTCCAAACTCCATTTCTTACGAATGGATGAGTCTTGCGACTGCTCCAAGTGTGATGCAGCTTGCAATGACCTGGACGTTTCTGACTCTATGACTCTGTACAGTGCAGAGTCTGTCTCCTTAGTTGAGGATGACTCGAGTCTCATTCCCATTCTGGAGCCTTGCATAGCTTTCAGTTTCACCCCTTACACATCCCCTACCCCTTCACCATCTACTTCTTATATCTCAGAATCTTCGTTCTGTTCTTCGTCATCCCCTTCCCTTTCCCCTTCAGAGGACTCTAGCCAGTGGCTTCTTGAGAACTCTCTTATTTACAAGGATCCCTTCCAGTCTGACTTCCACGCAGTGCGTGAGGAGGAGGACTCTACTTCAGAAGACTCTAGCCAGTGGCTTGAGAACTCTCTGATGTACAAGGATCCATTCCCCCACACACCATCTACGCTTGCTATACCTGGCTCTTTCCCGTCTACTAACCCCCACTTGGACACTGAGGAGGTGGACGATTCAGGTTCAAGCTGGGTTCCTTCTGCTGTAGCTCTTGGAGTTGCAGTGGTCTCTTTGGTAATTTGGTCCTTCTGGTAAGTCCCCCTTGGTTGTATGCTGACGTCGAACAGGGCGCCTCACATGGTCTGGCCTTCCCGTGGCGTGAGGTGTAGGCTCGGGCGAAAGCTTGATGTCTCTAACAGACCCAACCAACTGCCACCCATCTCATCAAAGGTAACACATCCCTTTCCTGTCATACTAACACTGCTGACCTCGCATTTATCCAAAATTGGGTGTGATGGATTGAGTAGTCTGTGTTTACCTGTGCTGACCTTGATGTTCGGTGGGGAAAAGGGCTGGTGGCTGACCTTGGGATAGGTACTGGTAGTCTTGTGCTTCGTAGTACAATGTCATTGCTTCTCTCTTACTCTTCTCTCCCTCCCTCATCCTTCACTGACTTGACTTGACTTGCCTGACCAACATTGCGCCTACCTACCCGTCTACACACCGGTGCACATCCCATGAACCATCGACTGCGTGCTCACTACCACATCTCATTCTCACCGCAAAGCCCTCACCTCGTGTCAGGTCAAACCTTGACAAGTCACTTCGTTTACCCAGCTTATGATACGTTCTCACCGCACCGCTTTATCATCGTACCGTATCTCTGCATAGACGATCTCTGGTTGGAGCTGAGAGTCTGCTGCCCAGAAACCCGAAGATCCACAACGCCTCGACTAAGTTGATGCTGGTGCAGCAACGTAAGCGTGAAGGGATATCTAACTGGGAGATGTAATCTGTTCCATGAAATTCTCAACTCTAAGTGCCATGAGACGATTTTCAAACATTTTGGCTTCACTTGCCCAATACTGGACCTCAAAAAGCCGGCGAAGCTCTGTCTGCCTGTCAGCAAGAAGTCTAAGAGGTTGTCCCACGAGGACGGCATACTCGGTGGCTTGCTCACCGTTTACCAAGTTGTATGTGCTTGAGTATGCCTAGTGTGACAGTAGAATGGTGTACTGGCTGGTGGCAATTTATGGCTGTAGTGTTGCCAAAGCAGAGTACCTGAGAAACAAGAACGGTATGAAGAGTCAACAAAACGAATCAAGTGATGAAGGAGGACGGATGCTTACAGTCGTACGTCTGCTGGCAACTGACTATTCCGTGCAATGCTTGTGGCTGTACACTGTAACGCTGAATCTCCTTTGAGAAATGATTCTCGCTTGGAGTTTCACCAGGTTATACATGCAGTTTCACTTAGGACTATGTAGGAAAACCAGCGCACTATCTGAGGAACGGAATGGTTCTGAACCTGCACTGAAAGGATTCAAATGATAGAGGGCGGGCACTTACAGTTGAACGAACCTGCAACGTTTCCGCGCACTACCTATTACTTGTACACTAACGCTCCGGAGTTGATCTTACAAGAATTCTCACTTGAAGTCTCACCATGTCATGCAGAGAGTCTCACTTGGGAATATATGAGAGAAACATCCCTTTTTATTTCACTTCCATCCTTGCCCGAGAGGCACCTTTTTGCTCATTCCAAGCCTGTTCTGCTCTAACCATCAATCGCATAGGACTAAAATCTCTACAGATTCTCGGAACCATGCATATCTGGAGGCTCGCCACTGCAGCAGCTCTATTCTCCGTAAACTTATCTTCTGCCTTGGAATATGATTGGCGTGCCTGTAGGTTCACCTTCCCCCTCCGAATCTGTGCTAAGACAGAACCACCTTTTCCAGACCAAGGCCGAACCTGCAACCACGACGACGCGTCCGGCTCCAAATTTCCAGTCGGGAATGCCCCAGCGTACTTGATCCCGTTCCACATCCAACCTCAGCCCCTAGTCTCATACCCACAATCCCATCCCACCCCTCTTCGAAATCTCTCACTCCTCACGTCCCAACTAATATGCCAACACACTGCAGAAACCGTTCTCCTTCTAGTGTCTGCGTCACTCTCCCCCTAGGCGCCAACTGGAACAGCCTCGAAATCGACAACGACTTCCTTGTAGGAAGTTCGAATGGCGTACAGACGTTCTGTGATCAGTATTGTGCTGGGGGCCGTACTGGGGTGCAAAAGGGGACATATTGCTATCAGCCCCCACGGAATTGTGCGATTGGTAGTTTGTACGTTGATTGCTTCCCCTTTCATTTTTAATATATCTGGATATAGGGATGGGGAGGGGAAGGGGAGTTTTGGAGGTGGGAGTGCGAGAGGGGCGAGGCTGATGATTGGCAGTTTTGTGACAGCTTGATTGCGCAAAAGGGTACAGGACGAGAGAGGGAAGAGGAGACATACGAGCTGGGAGGACGAATTGATGGAGAAGGGCACCTAAGGGACCGTCGTTCGTACTCTGGAATGAGTATGTTTGTAGATCGAAGCGAACCATGTCTTGTTTACCTTTCGGTTACTACACTCGTGACATGTTGGCTCTCCCCTGATGCACGCTTGTCCGTGCCAGACCAATGCCAAAGCTTTCTCATAGGGCATTGGAAACAGCATGTATCTTACAAGATCTGTGTAGAAGTATTCGAAGTATCCGCATTTGGATAGCGATTAGTTTTGAAAGGCGTGTCCTTCCAAAAGTCACAGATACGAGTGAGCATTACCGAGGCTTGAAGATGCATGGAGATACCTGAGACCTTGCGCAATTTGCGCAATATTGCCGCACGGAGCTTATTAAATTGAGCTTGAGCTTGGGCCAGGAAATGGAATCCTAGAAGAGATCAATTGCTCTCCCCTCTCTCTTCCTTCGTTTCCCCATTCCATTGTTGCCTCAACTCACATACTCACAAAACCTCTCCAAGCAACTCATTCAATACATATCTTCAAAGAGATCTTCATCCGACCTTACAGACTATTCCATGCACGAGACCTGCACCTCGCATGCACAAATCTGCAAGCCTCCGCAGCTGATCCAAAGTCCAGGCAAGCCACACTCTCGCTGAAGCCCGTACTGGACCCTGAAGTGGGGTGTGTGGGGTGCAGCTAGAGCTCTTTGGGGAGGTCTGGCCGGCGATGGTGCACTGTGCGAGGGTGCTGAGTGGTTGGGTTTTGGGGGGTTTTTAATCGATGGTGTACTTGAGCGGGGCGGGCTGAGGAGCTTGGGCGAGATGGGAGCTGGAGGGGTGATACTTCTAGTTTTCTTCAATTTTTGATGGAGGCGTTTTCTTTGCTTTGAATTATTTTTTGATATATTTCATACCTGAGCATTTAAAGTTTCTTTTGCGTGTTGAAGGAGAGAAAAGAAAGCTTGTCTGAGTAGGAGCTTGAGATATTTGTGCAGGAGGAATTGAGGATCTGCAGAGCGACAAGAATTCCGCCATCCCCGACACAAAACACAATATTCGAAGGCTTCGAAGGATTGATAAACGCAAATATGGCGACAGTGGTAAAAGCTGTACGTTCCCTTCTCCTCATCAATCTTCACCACAGTAATTATCTAATACCCACAGACCGAGCACGTCCACGTTGAGACAGCAACAGCAGTCGTGTCTTCCCTCGGCGCCGCCGCCACCGCCGAATTCAAAACTCTTGAAAGCGGGATCGCGCAGGAAGCCGTATCAGCAACAGACGATGGCGTGTCGAATATGATCCACAAAGTTGAAGGGGCCGTGGAAACCGTGATAGAAGAGGTTGCGAATGGCGCGAAACATGTCGTTGAGACCGTCAAGCAGCATCCGGAGTTGATTGCTGAGTGAGTCCATTTCCACTTCTACTGTACTCTGTGTTTTCCGAATTGGACTTAACATGGGCAGGGGAGCACTCGCGGTAGCAATCGGTGTTGCATCACTCGTCCAGCCCGAACTCATCGCCGGCGAAGTTGCGATTCTAGGCAAGATGGCTGCGGATAGCGCGAAGAAGACAGTTACGCAGATTGCGTCGGATGAGGGTGAGAAGATTGTGAAAGCTATTTCGAAGGATTTGGCCGAGGATGCGAAGGCAGAAGCTGAGAAGGATAAGGTGCAGGCTGAAGAGAAGAGGAAAGCTGAGGGTGGGGAGGTGCTGAGTGATGAGAAAGCGCCAGAAGTAGTGGTACCTGAGGGGGCCGCGGAAGTGAAGCCCGTGACGGAGAAGACCATTGCGATTGAGATCCAGAAACCGGCCGCGAAGACTGAAGAGGGAAGCAAAGACAGTCAAACTGAGAAGGAGGCTGCTCCTGTGGAATTGAAGATCACCATTGGATCGGATGGGGAGATCAAGGCTGTTTCGAAATCAGCTGTTCAGGATACGAAGCCCGTGCAAGAGACAGCCGAGGAGAAGATTGTGGCTCCTGTGGTAAGCATACGATCTGATTTGTGACATTCAGGAACTGACTGTCTTTAGGTCACGGAAAGGCTCGAGACGCCGGTCGTAGCGAAGCTAGAAGTCCCCATTCCAGTTATCCCAGAAAGCGCCACAGCTGTGACTGAAAAGCCTCTGGACTTACTGAACGAAATTCCTGCACCGACAAAACCAGAAGAGTCGCTACCCACAGAACCCCAACCCACCGAAATCAAAGAAGCTGCTCCGATCAAGGCAGAACAAGTTCCTGATTCTTCTCTGGCTGTCAAAGAAGCTCCTATCCCAACCACTCAGGAAGCCGTCCTAGCCGAAGTAGACATTTTGCCCAGTGGAGCAATACCGGTAGTGGAAAAAGGGCCAGTTAAGGAAGAAGCCAAGACAACAGAACTCTCAATCTCGAAGCCAGTGGTCGAGAACGAGACGGTGACCGAGTCTGAAGCATTGGTGAAAGCAGCTGAAGTACTCACAACGAATGAGAGTGTCCCAGTGAAACCCAATGCCTTCACGACTAAGGAGAATGCAGAGCCGGAGATTTTATCTGTGCTTGGAATTATTCACAGCGACGCTGTTGCGGTGCAGGAGGCAGCCCAGAGACCCGTGGAAAAGGATGTTTCCACTTCAGAGTTGGCCGAAAGCTTCGTCGAGCAGCTGTTGCACCGATCGAATTCGGGGGAGCCAGTTCTTCCTGTTGAGAACGGTGACGAGAAGTCCATCTCGGATCCATCACCCGCCACTGTTGAGTCTATCCTAGAAGAAGTGCAGCAGCCAACACCTGTTCCGGTTGTGAAAGCGGAGCTGAAAGAGCAAGAACCCGCTGTTGCCCCAGTGGAATCGTCTGCCCCAAAAGAATCCTCAAGACCGGAAACATTGCCTGTGCCAGCAGCTGTGGAATCAGAACCCGCTAGTCCAAGCAAGCCACTTCAACAAGATGCTCCAGACGCCAAGCCAACATCTTCAGAAACAAGTCAGAAGCCTGCAGAGGACAAAGACTCACCAAATCCATCCGCCCTCTCCCAAGCAAAAGAACTAGCTGCTTCTGCTATTGCATCCAGTGCAGTGGAATCTGGCCCCAATCTTGTGACAGCCGCAGCTTCGGTTACCAATATCACAACAACCACAACAAAGACGGTCGAAGTGCCATCTAGCCCAGGTGTACAAATGGTGACCGTCAGCCAAGAGACTTTGGATAACCTCCATTCCAGTAAGTTGCCACCTATCAAGTCCCCAAATCGCTACAGGGCTGATAAGACTGCAGAACTCGACGCCATGCACGAAGCAATTCAACTGATCACCAAGACCCTAGCTGCTCATCTACCAGCACCACCATCAACGGCACCTGTCGCAGTAAAGGAAGTTGAGCCCGAATCGACACCAATTCCCGTCGCACAGGCTATCCCGGCGACTCCAGAACCCATCGCCCCAATAGTATCGGAATCAACAAACAAAGACCCAGAATCTCCTATCCAAATCCAACAACCAATGAATGGTACTGCAGACGAAACGACACCCATACCTACCATCTCCTCCAGCCCTCCAGAGACTCAGCCCACAATACCCAAACGACCAACGCACGTCAAGCGCGGCAGCGTAATCGGCTCAATCGGTAAATTCCTCTGGCCATTCGGCGGCTCCGCTCCCTCTCCTTCCAAAGACGCTGTTGTGAAAGTCAGCACGGTGGAAATTAGTAGTGAAGAGGAGGTGCAGAGGCCGAGGACGAAAAGCAGTGGGAAGGGTGCAGCTCCTGGGCCGGAAGTGACGAAAGCTGTTAGTACGGTTGAGGTTACGGAGGTGCTGGCTACGTCTGTGGGTGCTTGAAGGCCTGAGAAGGGGAAGTGAGCTGAGGGATGGAAGGTTGATGTGTGGGAGAAGGAGACCAAGAGTGGGGAAGGGGTGGAGATTGATGCATAATTTTCTGAGCGAGGAGTTTTGTCTTGATTCTGAGATACCAAGTTTGTGCATGAGAATTTCGGATGCTTAATTGATCGTGTTTAGTAATCTAAGAGAATGGTAATTCTAGTGTGCTGAATGATACCTAATAATATCTTGAGACGCATACTGTCTACCATCCCCTCCCATCCCAACACTCTTACTCATCCCCAAACTCCGGAACATCAACCGTAACCCTCTCCTCTCCAATTCCCCTCCTCCTCGCCTCCTCTAAAATCGCCTCTGTAGCCGTCGCACCCACCCTCGTAACACCCAGCGCTCTCACCCTCAACAGATCATCCAGCGTCCTCACACCTCCCGCAGCTTTAATCTGCACATTCTCGCTCGCGCGCTGGCGCATCAGCTCGAGGTGACGAGTCGTTGCCCCGCGGTAGTTGTAGTCGCCGCTGGGGAGCTTGGTGAAGCCGTAGCCGGTGGAGGTCTTGATGAATGCGACGGGGATGGAGGAGCAGATGGTGCAGAGTTGGATGATTTCTGAATCGGTGAGATCTGTAGGGTGTGAGTGGATATGTGCGTTTTGAGAGGTTGGATGATTGGCTTACAGTCGTTCTCGAAGATAACCTTCAAAATCGAGCCTCTCTCTACAACCGTTTGATTCACCCTCTCAATCTCGTGACGCACAAATTCCCTGACCATTCAATCAGTACATGCCTCATTCCAACCTTTCCCAAGATCAAAGATCGGATCAAAATAAAAGGGGCGGAACAGTCCAGGTCCCAGTTTAGCGATGATCCCCCAGCGAAATAATACGAACCATTTCCCGCTCTTAACCCGGCCAATATTAACCACCATATCTATCTCTTTACCCCCTTCTTCAACAGCTCGTCGCGCTTCAAACACTTTGACCTCAAGCGTGGAGTTCCCGTGTGGGAAGCCGATCACGGGACAGAGGAGAACGGGCGTGCCTTCGAGGGCTTTGCGCGCGAAGGGAATGTGGTAGGGTTTTATGCAGGCTTTGAGAGAAATCAGGGCAGTGTTGGCAAAGATTAAAAGGAGACTCCCGCTATCCTATCTGATCAAAGGAAAGAAGGGGATCAAAGGGCTGACCAGTCTTTACGTTGTATTTCTTGCAGATTTCAAGACCGGCTAGGACTTCGTCGTCGGTCATGGTGGGGTGTAAGAGGGAATGATCGATCATTTGGGCGAGGTCTGGGAAGGACACTTCCAGGGTTTTAGGGCGAGACATAATTTGTAAGGACGTGATGGTATCGGTGGCGAATTAAGCGTTTTATGATTATTTGGAAGCTGGGTTGAAGACGTTTGAAGTCGTTGGGATGTTGGTGGCTGGAGCTTGACGACCCCGCCATGACCCCGCCATGATCGGGTTTCGCGTATTTTGTAATTTTGATCTTTCAAATCTTAGGGCGGTCGAAGGAGAATTAGTATTTGCTATCTCATATTGCTAAAATTTTGCCGGATATTAATTTGCTTAGAAATGGTATTGGAAACTAAGAGCATTTAGTGGAGACGAAGAAGTGGACATATATGAAAAGCAAGCGGCACAGGGAACGGACTCCTTTTTGATTTTTGCTGATATCTTGTCTGTACTGTACAAATGCTTAGATTCCCACAAACTCGGTTTACGTCAACCACCTTCCCGCTGGCTTTCGAGTTTCTGCTTTCAGACCAGGTGTATTTGAAGATGTCGCTGGCTTTACCCGGACCTGAATTCCCCATTTCTCCTTCCAATCAAGCTCCAACAATGCCCTATCCGCATCTTCATCCTTCACCAGATCCACAAAGCAGAAACAGTTCTTCCTCTTTCCATCACCAGTATCATGTGGAACCTTCAACTTGCTGATTGTGGAGATCTCAAATCCTTCAAAGAGCTCCTGGATCTTCTGATCGGCGGTGTCTTGGTCGGGAAACTCGGGTAGTCCTCCTACGAACAATCTTCTTCTCTCCGTCACTTTGCCGGATGTGCCTCGACTGACGCTGACTTTGATATTCCAGTCCCATTTTGACATGTTGTCAAGAACTGTTGCTGCCGCAGCTGCTTCTTCGGGCGTTGCAAGATCAACGAAGCAGTAATTGTGGTTTCCGGGTAGACCTCTCTTGGACTCATGAGCAGATATCGGCTTGCTGACGACTTTGACGTTGTAATCTTTGAACAGCTCCTTCATTTGCAAGTTCGCTTCATGCTGGTTTTCGAATCTGGGCAGACCTCCAACGTAGAGACGACGGCCTTCATCCGCAGCAATATTCAGATCTTCGGGCTTCTCGAGACTGTTCCACCGGTTGAACGAAAGATTGCCCCCTTCAGGCTTGCTTTCAGGACGGTTGTAAGAGCGGTTGGTACTTCTGTCTGACTTGACTCCTGGCTTGACCTTGAGTACTCTTCGTAGGAACTCTCGGCCATTGTACTCTTGCATTACCGCCTCCGCTAGCTCTCGTGTTTTGAAGTCAACAAAGCAGTAGGATGGATTGCGTCCAGTCATTGCGTCCACAGACATGTTGATTCCCTCAATGCCAGGCGCGAGATCTTGGAGGAGTGTCTCGATGTCCTTGATGGTAGCCTCGTATGGTAGATTTCCGACATAGAGTCTTCGGCCTTCTTCAATGTATTTTGAGGCCTGCCTCACGTTAGAGTTCTGTCCTACAGACTCTGGACAAGTCACTCACCTGCGATTCGCTCATCGGCTTCTGGAGGCCATCACGTGATGGCGAACTCTGTTGCAAAGGACTCGACTGCTGACCTCGACCCCAGTTCGAACGAGGCTGGTATGACCCTCGCTGGTTGCTCTTTTCTGGTGTGACTGGTGAGTCTTGTGGGTCACGTTTTACACGCCAGTTGTTTGAATCCATTTTGAAGGACTTCTCTTTCTTGGCGCTGTGGATATAATTCGAGAATGCGAGGTGTTTCTAGAGTCCCCTTACCTTCGAAAGAGGTAGGTAGCCAGAAGCCGCAGAGATTCAAAGTGTCAAGTAAGCAGCTTTGGTGGATAGGAGTCTTCCAAGAGATTCGAGAAGCAAATTCCACTCTGGTACTCTTCAAGGAGTTCTTCTTTTGAGACAGGAGCCTGGTAGAGTGGTTCGATGCAGCGGCGGGAGAACGTCAAAGAGAATTTGTACTGAAAGAAAATATTTTGACTCTAGCTTCGCGAAGTAAATTGTGACCCGCCGTTTGAAGCTTCTCGTCAGAAGGTGTGGTCCACGTGACATTGCTCGCCTCGCTTGGAGTCAAAGCCCTTGCTTCCCTCCTCCCTCCTTTCTCCTGCCGTCACGATCAACCTTTTGCATCATTATCACGGTCACATCAGTAACTTTGAATTCATACCTTCAACCCGAGCCAGGGATAAGGTGTGATACAGACACATATTTCAGGTTTGCTAGATGCAGCCCGATACGTCTTCTTTCAGTTTAGTCTTTCACGAGCAGTTTTTTCCACATTAGCTGCGCCTTGGGGAGGCACTCACCGCCTCACCACAACTCATTTCACGAGCCAGTCAGGGTCGCATCGCACCCTTCCCTAGTCGGTGACAAGTGTCGCATGCTAGAGTTCGTAGGCTATCTCCCAGGTCTTTCTGAAGCTTCACTGCGCACAGAAGAACGTATGAATCTGATCGCTCGTGCTCGACACGCAAACTTGCTTCACTGGTTCAGCACCCACAGGCAGGTTTGGTTCGAAGGAAGCTGCGTGAAAGTATATGTGCTATTCATTCGAGTATGTTCGGCGTACGCAAGCCCTGTCATTCTTCCGCGATCGGATATCACCAGTGGCTCGACGAGCCAATTGAGATACGGCAAACATCGCGACATGACAGCCGATAGGGAACAGTCTCCCATCATTTCATCTCAAAGCGGACGCATGGGGTTGGATATCTTATGAAGGGGCATGACAGAGACCCCATTCATGTCCAATATCATCGGATCCCTTCAATACAGTCCTAACTTGTCTTGTCTATATTCTTAGCCCGAGGAGAATAGATGGTGCGCGGAATGTCCGCCAAACGGATCCTTTCCCTGAATATCGGACCTCCACTTTCGCTCTGCCACCCAAGGCCCTCTCCAGATCTTCATAGTCCAATCGGGTATGCAAAGTTGATGGGCCGCTTGGAAGCATATCACTCAGCCCCGGTTCATCTGAAGTTTATTTCAACCTCCTTTCTCGGGCCTGGCTCCCCTCTCTCTGTCAACTGAAAAGCGACAGGTCGCTCTGTCATGGTTCGCACTGCGGTCCCAGCGGCAAAATAGGTCCAGCTATCTTTCCATACGCTATCACTTGCAGGAAAATGCTGCATCTTTGCATACTGTGTGTCTCTTCCAGCGTCTGCCTTGCCCTCTCGCTGTGCAATTGGTCAAGGAGACGATGCTGGCCCTCGATGTTGTCAAGGCAGAACGAGGCAACCAGACTAGAATTTTCATCCTCAATAGAAATCGGGCGTATACGCATGCAAGTGGCAGCTGACCCTTGCAACGACTGCAGGTCGAAATATAAGACGAACAGCTCCCACCTCCAGGAAAAAGTGCGATGCAAAGAGACCTCCACCAACAACATTCAAAATCAGACAAAACGAATTTGCAATTTCCGCTTCCTCAAACAGTTCTGTATCCTCTCCGATTCATCTGCGCCTCGAACTTTCGAAAGGTCGCTAAAACTCTATGCAGAAAATCAAAGGCTGTGATTCGCTGGGTTTGCCACCCACACCAACCGAATGAAGGTCTTCCCACCCAAAGGAACGCTCGAATCAGGTCGCCGCTGGGCCACCCACACGAGCCAACTTTTTTCTCCCCGTCTGACGGCGAGAGTGCCCAAGTTATAGCCTGTGCGGACTGTCCTTCTTCGCAGAGCCTCATGTTCCACTTTCTTCCGGCTTTTCATGCCCGTCCCGAGATTTTTCCCTTGGGTCAATATGAGTTTCTTCTGTCAAGCATGTTGTGTCTAGTGTCAGCAACAGACAGTGTCTAGACTTTTCTGTCGGTTTGCCGTGCAGGAATCGCCACCTTCTCGGCCCGCCATCAAGAAGTTCCCTGGGATCGATGCAGCGACAGTGCTCAGCTGCGATTCACCCCTCTCCTGATTCTTCCGTCCATCGGACAGAGACAATAAGACCGAGCATTTGGCAGCTGCCGCTTCTCGTATGTATGTCGCAACTAATGCTTTCTTTTGCTAGCCAATCAGCCACCGGTCTAGTGATGGGTGTGCGTATGCTTTGCAGCAACGGCCTTATTCCTGATGGAACCTTCGGCAGATATGTGGCTTTCCTTCAGGCAGGTGGCATCCTATCTTTTCCTCAAATCAAGACAGGCCCGACCTAGGACGGCACAGTTTTATCGCTTTCACCCATCCGTCCGGGGTAAGTACGGACGAGACCAAGAGAACGAAGAGAGAAAATACCAAGCATGAGTATCCTCTGGCGCCTACGTTTGTTTGTAATCATTATCAAGGACGTTATCGCGCAGCATTTTGGTACTCTCTTCCCGCTAACCGTCGCCTTATTCGATGATTCCTCATTCCACTATTCACAACCTGCGAAGCCAGCCCATTCTGCATGGATCAAGCGCGCCTGCATCTTGCTACTAGGATCAATGATCGAAGCGCAGATCCAACAATCCAATCACCTCCTGTCACGAGGACTCGTCATGGAGAATTTGGGTATCTTCGAGTCTGCGATGGCGCTTGAAGGCGGGTTGAGACGGACACTCTACGGACCATATCATCCAGAATGTTCATTTCTGCCCTCCTGTTCGCATTACAACTTCGGACATTTCTGATTGCGGACAGACGAATATCTGACCTCGAAGGCACCCCTTAAGTATATCCCTTTCGCATTTGCTTCAGGAAATAAGGATGGGTTCCTCATCCCATGTGAGTGACTTCTGAGTAAAGGGCCCTATACCCCGCTTACCATGATTGGGGCAGAAAAGCAGAGCCAGCGGAAGATCGAGTACGAAAACTAGCGGTAAATCGAAGCGGAAACACTCAGATGCGAAATCCTACACCAGTTCTGGTCCTTCGAATGAGCCACAGCCCGATGCGTCAGAAGAAGCACTCGAGTCTGGCTCCGAGGAAGTACCGCAACCTACCTTCCTCTTCCAAGTCAATCAACTTCCTATCGATGTTGACAGCGCCCATGCTTATCGAACGAACGACAGTGGCTCCTGGAATCCACCAATTTATAGAGACGGCTTTGGTCCTCAGATTGCTGGAAACCTATATCGATGGGATGCGAGCGGCAGTATCACACTCGCCACTGATTGCCAATGGTACAATGGAACCTTCTGGTCGAGGTCTAGGCAACAAGTCGCAACATACTGCACACGGACTGTGTTTTGGTGCAATCCTTTTGCTCAGTTTATGGTCGCAACAGGAGATGCGAGTAGCCGAAACATGGCCGACTCGGATGAACCTCATAACAGATGGTGGCCATTGACCTTTGAATATGACGGTGATATTTCGCGAGTGACCGAGAGCGCAGAAGGGCAGTATCTGTCTGGTTCTGGTCCCGGATGGATAGCAGATCTGGGGCTATCCTCCTATGTACCCCGCGAATCAACCCGTCCGGCTGGAGGGTTGTCGGGAAATTTGGCGACATTATTTGGCATTATCTCCATGTCTTGCTCCCACAGGCATTTCGACAGCATGATAACGCACGTATTGAGAGACCACCGTTGGAGAGGGCACAGTCACCGGGATGGTCGTATGTTTGCGCACTGACATCCCGCGGCGATCAACACTAAGCATCTCACAGGGTCCGATCAAAGAGGTGTCGTCGTTCACATCTATTACGACCCCGAGAATACCGGAGGCTCAAATTGGGAGACAATCCCATACATCGAATTCGAGGGATCTCCCTTGGTACGATGAGCGCCCATTATCTACAAAGCATCCTGTCTCTGCAACCATCGGGCAGCATTACTGCCTCGCAGTTCCAGCCCATGCTTCACAATGATACATACGTTATGTGCTCGATGACTTGACCAATGGTCAGCACGGGTCTGCTTTGAATTGGATTCCTCCTATACGAATATCCTACAATGTCACCCGTTTCATACAATCTCGATACCCCAGCCACCATTCGGAATCCGGTATCTTATTCGCTCAGTCTATGGGCATGCTATGTGGGCGACTGCAAAATGCTGAGATAACAACGAATTCGTCCACTCATGTTAGCGGCCTTTTTGTTCGGTTTCCTTTGTCTTTCACAATAGCTGTGTTGTATCAATATCGATTAACTGTCTGGCTTTTTTTTTTCTTGAAGAATATGACATATTGATTGGAGTTCCTTGGTTGGGCTCCCGGTAAATTTGAATACCAATCATCCGGCACGTTTAGATATCCAATGAGAAGTCTTTGCCATCAAATATGAATTCGGAGAGTCCACTTTGTTGCGGTGTAGAATTCAAATGGGTTTTAAAGGCTTGAGCAATCTGTCAAGGTCAAGGAGTATTGTTTCCCAAAAGAAGGCCACAAAGTCAACCTTGCAATGCTTGGTGCAACATCTTTCACGCCTCAAGCTAGGTCAAAACACTTTGATCCAATAGAAAGAGTTCCACTGTAAATACCAAGGCAGATTCCGTAACCCTGCACGTGCATCAAGCAGGCAACTCAGCTTCAGACACAACCACACTTTCCTCTTCTCCCAAAATCGAGAAATTTCCCACTTCTTTACACCATTTTCTCCTCGATTATGAAAACAGAGCAGAAATGTCATTCGGCTGGTCAGCTGGCGATATCGCCCAGGCGATTGCATTCATTATTAAGGTCATCAAGGCGCTAGACAGTGCTGAAGGCGCAAGCCAGGACTACCGCGAGGCTGTGGCATTTCTCTCCAGCCTGAGCCGTACCCTCGAGCCATTGCAAGCATTTTCGGCACTCGATCTATATCCCGCATACGGTGATGAGATTAGGAAACAGGTAGAGGGTATTCGAGATCCTATCGTCGACTTCTTAGATCTCATGAAGGGCTTTGAATCGGGCCTTGGGCCGAATGCGAAGCCTGGCAGACACCATGGCATGTCGAAAAAGCTACAATGGCGCTTCATTACCTCCAGGAAGGCAGATGATCTAATAAAGAAGATTGGTGATAATATGGTTGTTCTAGAGAACCTGTTGCATCGCCTTACTCTGTGCGTGTATCTCGTCCATATCTACAATCCCACTGCTAGAACCTGCTTAACTGACTCGTGTACTATAGAGAGATAGTTATAGCGGTGAAACGAAATCTTACCGGAGACTTGAAGAGTTGCTTCACAGAAGTGCTGAGTCCTCGACTTATATCAATACTTCAGGAACATTTGCAGCCTTTAGGCACCCGGGCAGAGCAGCAAGATCAACTAGCATATGAGCGACATCTCGCCGTCATGACGGAGATGGGGAAACACAATCGACGCGCTCGCAATATTGAGTTCCAGATACCGAATAGTCAAGAAACGCTTTTGCGAAGCCGAGAGGACATTCTTTCGAAATTTCGGAGGCAAGACACGAGGTTGGATGAAGCGGTCGAAACAATCAAAACTCATATCAAGAGTGCCACGTCCAATCTGCAGTCTGAATTGACAGATATCACGGAAATCTTGGCTCGATATAAGATACCAAATATTGGGGACGACCGCATGAGTAGCTTGGAGCGATCGCTCGAGCAGTTACAAATTGCCAGTGCCACTAATCCAGCGCGGGGGACCCTGTCAGTGGTGTATGTCTCCCCGATATCATACATGGCTCGGCTGAAAACTAAATTACTAGTTACTACCTCGTCTTTCTCCATCTAGGCTGGTTGCTTCGTAAATTCTAGCAAGTGTTCATTCTCTCCTTAGAAATGCCATCGCTGACAATTGCCAAGTCCGGCCCTTGCCAAGATGATGAAACCAAAAGCCCAACTTACTCCTAGACTTCTGGCACAGTACAATATCACGTTTTATGATGCCATCGGCAGAGCACCTCGCGTACTTGATTACGACTGCTTCAGGGTCTACAAGGTTCGTGGAATAGTCAACTTGTGCAGAGATAGGTATGAGATCGTGGCTGATGAAACCTAGGTCTTCCAAGCTTTTTTAAAGGTGACATTCATGGACTGTCCGGGATTATCTTGGACTAACCGAGGGTTTTACCAACTTTTCAATGCGCAGAGCGGGTTTGGCATCAGCGCAGAAACGTGGTCGCGGAGTGTGTTGCCAGGCTCACGAGTGAATATGTCTATGCTGATCGACAATCTTGCTGGACGTATGTCGAAGCAGGACGATACTTGCCCTATTCCGAGATGCCCTGGCACGCTGGTGGACGTCCCTGGAGCATTGCAAAATCAATGGTTTGATGCATATTCCTCTAGTTGGTCTGGGCCTACTGACTATTTCCCAGCTCAAAATGTAAGACAGAGGTGATGGTCGCCCATCTTGATCAGAGAGGAAACCCGTCCCTCGTTTTAAATGAAGAAACTACACCAACCAGACGACTGGTGCCGCTACTTCGTGCCGGGAGTTCTTCAGCCCAAACTCCTCTCAACGTCACAGAGACAACCCATCAGCCTTCTCAGAAACATAAACATGGGAACGATACCACGTCGGATGATCTTTATAGTGATATCTTCCACTTCAAAAGGAATGCTCGAGCGCCGATCAGCTTCCTCTTCGTCGTCAATGGCATTACCTTAAATGAGGATCCTCAAGATAATGGGGTTCTCCCTCCAGTGGATGACTATGGCAGATGGATACCCCCAGCGTATGCAGCTGGCTTCGGTCAACAAAATCGTGGTACGGTTTTTCGGTGGAGCAATGGAGATATCAGCATTGCAACCGGCTACCGATGGGATGATGGATACGGAAGGACTCCAAACGGTGATACCCTCGAGATATACAAAGCAACAACGATGTTCTGGTGCAATCCATTTTACCATTTCATGGTGGCAACTGGAGACGCTACGACAAGAAACATCGCGGAAAGGGTCCCAGAAGATACTTGGTATGCAATCCATTTCCATCACGAGGATGCACTCTCTCGCCTCGACTACATAGGTAACCAGTACCTTGCGGGTAACGATCGCAGCTTCATTGCGCAGCTCGGGCTTGGGGTATATGAAAACCCTGATGACGATGCACCTAAGTCTAGTGGTCTTGCAGGAAACCTGGCTATACTTATTGGACTGGTAGCTTTTTCTTGCAAACGCAGAGATCTTGACCAAGTCCTCGTCGGAGATCGAGCTTGGCGGGGTCATAGGTGGCATGGCCACAATCGTTCTCATGGACGTGCGTTATCTTCCTAAAATCTTGAGGTGTAGTACTGACAAACACACAGGCAAAGAATCAAGAGGTATGGTTGTTTCGGTCTACTTCGATCCCGATAATCGTCCTGGTTCAACATCCGCGGCACTGGACCGCCTGGAGAGCGATAGTGGTCATCTTCTGAAGTGATGGACCGGAATATAATAACTCTGGTGGAAAGGATCTCCATGTTTGATTGCTGGTATGATCAAATCGATGACGCAGACGGCGAAACTTACGTTGGATTCTCATTCCCCCCGGCTATGAATCACACGCAGTTGAGAAATTTCTTTCCTAGGGATCGGAATTTGTGTTTGGGAATATCTAATATCTGTGCTCCTTCTCCTCTGCTTGGCTAGGTTAGCTACACTAGGATTTCAATATCCTTAGGGACAGCTGCTTGGTGATATCGTGTTGCTTTTGAGGGTTGGATTCGAGACTAGCCATTCTTGCAAGCTAGGTAGAAAGTTGATTAGGGCTTCCAGCATGCATTGCTCGCAAATATCATTAATCAAAGTCTACGTTACTATAATAAGTTCAACGCAGTACAGGTGTCTCGGAAATGATTACTCAAGCCGCTTTGAGGTTGGGACTAATGGAGCCTTTGATATGCACAGGTATACAACGCAATCGACCGCTGTCTCGTACCGTTTCACTCACTACATGTGCAACATCACATTAAGCTTCCAATCGATTGGTGCCAACGCACCCTCGTAGTTCCCCAATCAGCCCAACGGTCTGCCTTACATAATGAGGCGGATTTCCGTGACGCTATGCAACTACGCTCAGCCTTATTATTTGTCGCACGCAATTAGCTCCTCACCCCGACTTTCCGATCTTCTTTCCTACCTCCTATCGTCTACATTTCTAAAACTAGTTGACTTCTTACTTATGCTTCTGGAAACATGTCTTTCGGCTGGTCGGTCGGCGATATCGCGCAAGCTATTATCATTGTAACGAAGATCGTGAAAGCGCTCGATAGCGCTGATGGTGCTCCGGTGCATTACCGCGAGGCTGTGTCGTTTTTGACAAATTTGAAGCAGGCTTTGGAACCTTGGAAGAGATTTGAAGGGATAGGTTTGGATCCGGTAGATGTTACTGGGATAAAAGAACACGTTGGTAAGATCCAGTCCATGCTGGACCCTTTTCTGCAGCGTCTCGGTAGGTATCAAGGCAGTTTAGGTCTGGATACGAAGGCTGGAAAGCATCGCTATGTAGGGAGTAAGCTGAAATGGAGATTCGTTGAATCGAGTGCTGTTGATTCACTGAGGAGGGGCTTGGACAGCCATATGTCTGTTTTGAATAGTTTGCTCCAAAGACTTACGTTGTGAGTTGAATTTCTTGATGATCAAGCTATGACATGAAATTTTGGTAACAAGCTAGTTCACACAGCCAGGTGGTGATAGAGTTTCGAGCTTGCCTCAAGGATCGTTCGCCAAAGAGTGCTTCCGACATCTTTAATGGTGTTATCGTTGCCTCGGAAAACGATCTTCAGAAAGATGGAGGTAATCAAATGATGCTTGGTCAGAAGGCCATGCAGAACATCTTGAAAGACTCTTCTGTTATATTCCCACCGCAAATTGATCGTGAGGGTGACTGGAAATTGTCAACGCAACAATACGACGCCATCGTAACGAGAATTGAGGAGCATGGTATGAGCTTGGCGGCAGTGTTTCAGAGCCTGCGAATCCAAAATGTAAGCATTGCACAAGAGTCCGTGTCATCTGGAAAGGTTTCATGATACATCTTCCCTGGACGACATCCACTTCGAAGATATCACTGACCCACAGGAAAAGGTGACGATGAATGCTCAAAAGAGCGCGGTCCATGACGCTCGCGCAATGTACAACATGCCTCAACGGGCGAGCCACGGATTTATTAGCCGAAACGAACTGTTGCAAAATGTTTCATCGAAGTTGGAAGCCGCGGACGGCCGGAATCGACTGGCCTTGTATGGCCTCGGCGGGATTGGGTAAGCATTGTCAATTACTCTTGATGACCCTGCGGAGAGTGAACTAATGGGAAGGATAGAAAGTCTTATGTGGCTCTGGAATATGCCTTTCGGATGCACAAAAGAAGCCCTGATGCGTGGATATTCTGGTTGAATGGTACCACGGAGTCGACCTTCCTTCGTGACTATACAGGGATTGCTGGGCATGCCAAACTTTTCAACCCGGACGAGTCATATGTAGCATGCATTGACAATTTAAAGGAATGGCTCGAAAGTAAGCAATCTAGGAAGTGGCTCATGATTGTTGATAATGTCGATGATGACGCTCTTCTGGAGGGCAACAAGCCGCTCATTGACATGATCCCCGGCAATCTGGATGGATCAGTGATAGTCACCACTCGGAACAAGCAAGTTGCCGTAAACATAGCACCGGCCAGGAATATCATCCAGGTTCCAGCACTTGATGGAATCGAAGGCCTGTCCTTACTAGACGACTTTCTGAGGGTAAACGAAACTCCTGGAAGCGACTCCGTCTTGGCGAAAGAATTACTTAGCCTGCTAGAGTATCAGCCGCTCGCAATCCGATGCGCTGGCTCGTTTATGTGTACACACTCGCTGTCAATATCTTCTTATCTCAATTTGTATAAGGAAAGCGAGCAGGAGAAGCTTCGTTTGCTCAACAGCCAAACATCGTCTTGTAGACCATCGATACTGGCGCCGACAGTTCTCACATTCATGATATCTTTCGATCAAATCAAGAACAAAGATCCCCTCGCAGCTGATTTGCTATCCTTCATGGGATGCATCTCGAACCGAGATATCCGGAGATGCTTGCTACCCTTCGACAATACCACAAATTGTACGACCAAATTCGGAATGGCAACTGCAATTGGACTTCTCAAAGCGTACTCTTTGATCACAGCAGATCCGGAAGATACGCGCTTTCATATGCACAGCTTAGTACATCTTGGGGTTCGGCAGTGGCTCAGACAAAATGGCCGGTTCGACTATTGGACTCGGGCAGCTCTTCTATCGCTCTCTGAGGCCTTTCCCTCTAATCCAGACATAGACCTTGGGAACATGCCATTATGTGACGATTATATGCCCCATGTAGAAGCGATATTCACATACGAAGAAGCTTCAAAAGAGGACGCCAGCATCAAATGTTCATTGGCACACAAGATGTCTCGATATTGTCGAATCAGAGGAAGGCTTGAGAGAGCGGAAAAGTTTGCGAAAGTGGCTGCAGACTTATGTTCTGAGAACACTCCAGAATTTCACGTCAAGCTAGAAGCTTATGCAAACGTGCTTCGAGACAACGGGAAATATTCGAAGGCTTTGCAAATCGAACGACGAGTACTGGAGGACAGACTCAGGATGTTTGGGGACAACCACAAAGACATTCTGTCTAGCCGGAACAATATCGCGCTATCCATACAATGCTCCGGAGATTACCAACAGGCTGAAGAGATGCACCGATTTGTGCTGAACCAACGGAGGCTGACATTGGGTTACGATCACCAAGACACCATGAGCAGCTTGAACAATATGGCATATGTCCTACAACAGCAGAAGAAGTATTCAGAGGCGGAACAGTTCGCAGAGGAAGCAGTGAAAGCGAAGAGGAGAGTTTATGGACGAAATCATTCTTCCACTTTACAAAGTATGAGTTCATTGGCTATTGTGCTTCAAGAGCGAGGGGAAGTCGACAGGGCACTAGCAATTCACGAAAAAGTATTGCAAGGTCGGGAACGCACACACGGGAAGAACCATCCGCACGTCTTACGGACGATCACCAATATGATAGGTGCATTTGTGCAGCAAGGTCATCTCGAGAGAAGCGAGAGTATGGCACGAGACGTTCTGGGGACATTGTCTCAAATTCGAGGGGCAAATCATCCCGAATTCCTTGCTATGCAACATAACCTAGCTTGGATTCTGTTCAAGCTAGGTAAGCATGAGGAATCCGAGGCCCTGGCTCGGGAGACACTCAGAAGCAGAAAGAACATCTTTGGCAACAGCCATCCTTCGACGTCGTCAACGCAGGAACTCCTTGACGAGCTGTCGCGGATTGACGAGCAGCCAATGGCCCCCAAGTCGTCCATGTAATTGATTTATGTGCTAGCACGAACATGACCGTGCCAGCTCTAATACAAAAGTGGCGGCACTTATACAAAGACACCAATTGCGGGATGTATGTGAACATTGACTAGTTGTAGGTATAAATTAAGTCTGTTAGCCGCCGACATTTGTCGAACGTTTCCGCCCTCTGCCACGTGGAGGCCAGACTTTTAGAGGGCGCCGGCGCCATTGGGTGGCACCGACTTCGGTGTTTGAAAAGGGCAGGACCGTGTTGAAGTTGAGGGGAAAGATGGAGCAAAGCTAGAATATCAGGAACATGAAACGGTGGCAGAAAATTGCGTGCGTTTTCGGCAAGTCATAGCCTCAGGCTGGTCTCTACTGGTCAGTCCCTCCGGTGCTCTCCTAGATCCAGCTATCAGCCTACGCACTGCGAGGGGACACTGGGGAAGTATCAATGAAATTACCGGCTCGCCGGATGTCTCGTAGCCCATTGATCTTGTTGCGTCCTGCCAATTGTGTTTAGTGGAGGTAGCTCTCCCAATTTTGATGTTTCTTTTGCGAATATTGCATGCGGTATCAAAGCACTGCTTGTTAGAGAAACGGCAACGCCCACACGCATTATTTGCAGATCCATCGTGAGCAGATGGATAAGCTCGTATGAACGCTCCATATTCCCCGCATTGCTTCGCGTCTCCGTGTGTGCTGCTATTCAGCCCGTTCGTCTCCGACATGGGTCTATCTGCTACCCAGTTTCGAGGGCCATAGAGCTGATAGGAAGCTGTTTGACCGATGCCTCGAGGAGACACCATCATGGAAGGATGGGCAGGCGGAGGAGGGCTCCTGAACTTTCGTACTGAAACATCAGTCATCAGCAGATGGTATTGCTAAAGTGCACAAAGAAAGACAATATCAATGTGGCCGCCCTGAAAAGGTGTCCTTTGGCTGCTCTATTAATCGAGTACGTACTGCACAATAAGAAATCAGCTGTCCCTTCTGGTGACGCAACTCGAAACCTGCTTAAATATGTTTGTGATTGATTTTCTGGGTGATCTGTAATACTGTTTTGTTGCTGGCCAAGCGATATCTTGAAGTTAGACGTTGCACAAGTCCAAGAGGCATGAGAATCACTACTGCGGTGTGGTGGTGCTGACAGAAAGGTTAGTAAGCGTCCTTCTCTACAAGCAACAGTGGCCGTCAGAATTCTGTGCGGAATTAGGCGTCCCCTGTCAGAACATCCTCAAGACCTCAACTTTCTACGTAAATTAAACAGCAACGCTCTTACAAAATCTTTTTAAACTAGGATTTGAAATAAATTCGAAGTAAATAATACTTACAACAAAAGCGATATAGTATTAATTAATTGAAACGTGTTGAATTAGGTCGTATTTGAGGGTCTTATTTTGATGAGGCTTTCTGCTGACATAATCCGCACACAATTCTGACGGCCACTGTTGCAAGCCATACAGCAGATGACAGAGCGTCATGACTATCACAAGGATCGGCATTTCAAACACTCGGCAACAAATATCCTGTCTCAAAGTTTCATCACACTAGGCGCATTTGAGCTTTGCCATCTTATTTCGAGGTGCTCGAGCTGCAGAACCATAATTCTTATGTGGCCAGATGGCCAGGTTGCGACGCCAATAGGACGAACCTGATGGGAACTTCAAGTGTCTCCTGCTTCGCCTTCAGAACACCTCTGCAATGTGTAGATCGGAGTCGATATGGCAAAGCAACTCCGGCTGTCAGAATTCTAATCGAGGGGAGACATCACATATCTACAGTCATGTGACGTACTTTCTTTGTGACGATTCTAGAGATGGGAGGCCATGTCAGAACGTGAAGGCGTCCACTGAAGAGTACTCGGATGCGGCTTTGCCAGGCTCTTGCCCAGTATGTGAAGCGATCGACAGTGCTACCAGCAAATACAATATCACAATATCCCAGAATCGTGACGAGCCAGAAGGAAACTACAAGACCACTGAGTTGCAGGCATCCAGACAAAGGGACAAGGAGATCAGCGATGCTTGGTCTGTTGTACAGATCATTCGTCCTAAGAAATTGGCGAAGACTGAAATTGATACTCCTCAACAGAAAAGTATTTCAGTCTATGCTTGGCTAAGCCTGAACTTGAAACTCCAGATCTTACCACTAACACGCTTCAGGACTCACGTCGACAGTGGATTCCGTGGAACACGTACTACCATCTACTTTCTCTGGGCCTTCTAATAGTTTCAACGGCGGCAATAGTGTCTTGCGCGAGCCTGCTACCAGTATTCATTCCAACCCTGTTATTTCCAGTCGGCCACCGCTCTCAAGCGACCGGATTGACCAAAGCACTTCCGATCAGACTTCACAAGATAGAGATTATTCATCTCTAAAAAACACCTATGTGACTCAGAAAAGCGTTATCGAGGACCCATCTGCACTGCACCCGGGTATGTACAATTCTGTGGCGGTAGCATTTTATCGATGAGAAGACTCCTTTTAATTTATTTTGCTAGTGTACCAAATCGTAGCAAAGCCACGCAAGTTTTTCAAACCCGGGAGGGTTTTTTCCGTCGTCTGGACCGAGCCAGCAGGACCGTCGACATCGTTGAGGGGAAGCAGGAACGTGACTACAGTCTCATTTGATCAACAGGCTTATACAGAAATTCGCCGATTCGTCGTGGCCCGAGCCATGAAAGACCATTGTTTAGCTCTTCCTATCCATACATTTGGTGGTCGAGGATCTCAAGAGGCTACAGCTCGACCAGATGATCACCGGCCGGTGTTTGCGATTTCCGAGAACTGGGATAAGTCAACACTTTCTGAAGAAGAGATTCCAATCAAAATCGAAGACCCTGACGTTGAAATTAAGCATGGTATTTCCTTCATTGTCTTCTCTAAGCACTACACCATTGAGCATTATCTTCCTGCGAGAAATCTTGGCTATGTGGTCAAGGATGCTTTACCAATCCTCGAGGCTTGCTTCCGCGCTGCAATGGGAATATCAATCAAAGCGGGAGGTGTAGGCGCTCCATCAGCGCTATACGCAGCATCTGGTATCGAGCTCGCTACAGATTACCTACACACAGAGCCAATGCAGGGCATCATTGAGCAAATGACATTCAAATGCGACTACGACTCATGCCACCAGACTCAAAGCAAGACATTTTCCCAGAAAGAAGCTTATAGAGACCATCTCAGAGATTTTCACAGGGAGGATATCTTGGGAAGCCGCCGAGTCGACGACTTGTGGTTTGAAACGAGAGATATCCAAGAACGCTGGTGGAGATGCAAGAATTGTCTTTCCAGAGTTCCGATCTCGCAGGACGGGTATACGTGCTCAACTTGCTACGAGCCGTGTGAGGTAGAACGTATCAATGCTCGGAAGGCTCGTTTTGAGGCAGAGATGCCAAGGATCATTGTGACTGAGAGTGGCACAAATCTTGAGTGGAATAAGAAGTTCGGAGTATCCCGTGGGGTGAGTGATGAGGACGGCTCAGTTTCCGTTCTTGGTAAAAGCCCCTATACCCCGCCCCCCACTTCCTGGCAGAAAAGCAGTGGTAGTAAATCGAGGCGAAAACTCTCAAGTTCAAAGTCCTACAACGGCTCCAAATCTAGAGGACTCCAGCCCGAGGCCTTTGAGAAGGTAGTCGAGTCCGGATTCGACTTACCAGCCGGCACAAGCTTTTTATTCCAGGTGAATCAGCTTGAGGTCAACGACGACACTACAGCTGGTGGAGTGGCTCCTCGAGTAAACGAAAATGGAAACTGGATACCTCCGGTCTTCAGCAATGGGTTTGGGGCTCAAACTGCCGGGTACTTATACCGGTGGAATGCAAATGGATCGGTATCGCGAGCGAATGATTGTCAGTGGTACAATGGGACTTTTTGGATGACGGCAACCGAGAACTCGCCAAGTCAACAACTTACCACGTACTGTACGAGAACCGTCTTTTGGTGCGATCCTTGGGCTCAGTTCATGTTCGCAACAGGGGACGCCAGCACTAGAGACATGGAAAACTCTACTCACCCACACAATCATTGGCGGCATTTGACTTTCGAAAACGATGGACCGGTTTCTCGAATTGTCGAAAGTGGTGAGAATCAATACCTGGCAGGCTCTGGCTCGGCCTGGATAGCTGATCTTGGGCTCACCTCTCATGTACATCGCCATGCGCCGGCTGCTGGGGGCCTTTCCGGAAGTCTCGCGATAACTCTAGGCATAATTGCTATGTCTTGTCCAGCTTCATCCTTCGATACCATGCTTGTAATGGATCGCGCGTGGAGACATCACAGGTGGCGGGGCCATCGTCGAGGGGATGGGCGTGAGTTCCAGCACTGCCAGCTGAAGAACAATTGTATACTGACTGTTCCATAGGCAGTGATCACAGGGGTGTTGTCGTTCACATCTACCTAGACCCTGCCAACCCGACCGGTTCGACGTTCAACACACTGCATGATTTAGAAGCCGAAGGAACACCTTTGATAAATTGAGTGGCTATGATATAACCTTTCTCTGATAGACGAATTTGACCCTCCAAATCAAGAGCTCGATAGTCCCGCGGAATTTCGTCAAGACGATACGATCCCTTTTGTCAGCCCGAACGGTCGTTGTCGCAGGTCTGCTTCCGAAGTGATGAATTTTACGACACCACGCACTACTTCTTTGGTACTATCGCTGTCATTTCTTCGAGTTTATGGGATCGCTCTGTTCTCTCTTTTGGATTTGATACATAATTTGATTTAGTCTCGCTATTTATGAATATGCGGACCAATCGCCTAAACTTGCATATGAATTTCTTTACATACGGATCGTTGGTTTCGTTGGGGGAAAGAAAACCTGCGGACGACACTGGCGCTGTATCATTTTTTCTAGATTTCATACTGGGACTAACATTATCGGTGAAACCGCTGCATCCATGGAGAAAATTTGCACACATAAATGCGACTTTCTTAGCACGGCATGAGACGAATTGAAAACGACTTGATTGTAATGCTCATGTAGCAAGTCTGTACCGATGCACCCCGACGTTTGTTCAGTCACAAGCTGCGAAAACTTGAGTTATCTCGTGATACAGATGAGTAAGCACTCATTGGCTCCTAGGCTTCATCCTTTTTGTAAATATATGTATGGTCCCTCTGACGCCACCCAAGCAATAGGTTGCTTGACGCAAATGCTCGGCCAGCTCTTATGGTACCCTTAATCGGTCTCCGCGCCACGGTATCGCTAACTTCATCAATAGGAGGCAAAGTAGGCACTGACAGAAAGCCAGGCCGGTTGTGCTTATATGTTGAGCTGCACTGTCTAGAAGGGCGCGTTGAAGAAAAAGAGAAGAAATTCACGAAACGAAATTTTTGAAGATATGGACCTGATGGCGCTAGGTGATACTAGTCCGAAAATAGCCAAGTTCGAAGCTTAACCCAAGCGAGACAAGGCCACGGCGATGGAGACAGTTGAAGCTCCAGAGAAATAACGGCGACGTGGGGTCAACACCATTTCAATACCAGACCATACTTCAGCAGCGCATCGCATTGACAACCTTCACGAATGTTTCCACCCAACTGATATCTTCAGACTGGCCATTTTGGCTCTCTATCAACCCCAGACACCTCCGCATCTCACTCCAAGATGGCCTCCGCACTCTTCTTCCTCGACCTCAAGGGAAAGGTAATGCCTTCAAAGAGTTAAGCGCCAACATTGCTGATCATGCTCTGCAGACCCTTTTGGCTCGAAACTACAGAGGAGACATTCCTATGTCTGCGGTCGAGAAATTTCCCATACTTCTGAGTGAAGCGGAGGAAGAGAGTTCCTCTGTTCCGCCATGTTTCTCAGATGAGGGTATCAACGTATGTCTCCGCCACGTCGAAGCAGACCTCTCCTAACATTCTATCAGTACCTATACATCAGACACAATAATCTCTTCCTACTTGCCCTCACGAAACGAAACACTAACGCCGCCGAAATTCTCCTATTTCTCCATAAGGTCGTCGAAGTCTTCACCGAGTATTTCAAGGAACTGGAGGAGGAATCGATACGGGATAACTTTGTTATCATTTACGAACTGTTGGACGAGATGATGGATTTCGGACATCCGCAGACCACAGAATCGAAGATCCTACAAGAATACATCACACAAGAGTCGCACAAGCTGGAGGTCCAAGCACGTCCACCAATAGCAGTTACAAACGCCGTCTCGTGGCGATCAGAAGGCATCAGATACCGAAAGAACGAAGTCTTTCTCGATGTTGTCGAGTCTCTCAACCTCCTCGTTTCTTCGAATGGCAATGTCCTGCGCTCTGAGATCCTGGGTGCAATCAAGATGAAGTGCTATCTATCAGGCATGCCTGAATTACGTCTTGGATTGAACGACAAGGTCATGTTCGAGACAACTGGACGGGCGACGCGAGGGAAGGCTATTGAGATGGAGGATGTGAAGTTCCACCAGTGCGTCCGCTTATCACGATTCGAGAATGACCGCACAATCTCCTTCATTCCTCCCGATGGCGAATTCGAATTGATGTCATATCGATTAAATACACAAGTGAAGCCTTTGATCTGGGTAGAGTGTATTGTGGAATCACATTCCGGTAGCAGGATCGAATATATGCTGAAGGCTAAGGCACAATTCAAGAGGAGAAGTACGGCAAACAATGTCGAGATTACCGTTCCTGTGCCAGAAGATGCGGACTCTCCAAGATTCAGAACCAATATTGGCAGCGTACACTATGCGCCAGAGAAATCTGCTATCGTATGGAAGATCAAGCAGTTTGGTGGTAGCAAGGAGTTCTTGATGAGAGCTGAATTGGGATTACCCAGCGTGAAGGGCGATGATGAGCATGGAGGCGGTATGACTGGTGGATTCGGAGGCAGTATGGGCGGTGTGGGTGGAAAGGGGGCAAAGAGGCCTATCAGTGTCAAGTTTGAGATTCCGTACTTCACTACCAGCGGTATCCAGGTCCGGTACTTGAAGATTATCGAGCCAAAGGTATGTCATGAAATCAGCCATATTAATAGTCATGCTAAGGTATACAGTTGCAATACCCATCTTTGCCATGGGTCCGATACATTACTCAATCGGGAGATATCGCTGTTCGATTACCTGATGTCAGTTGAGCATTGGACCATGACCTAGTATCATACCAAACGAGTTCATGCATGTGAGAACAAAGCCGAAATTTAGCGAGAGACATGGGAGGGGGCAACATGCATTTCAGGCGCTAGCGGGAGGAGTTAGATCTATGAGCGCTCGATTGTTGGGCCACTGTCCAGCTGTCAAATGCAAAACTTCAAGACAGATGATCAAATGCGTTGGCTAGATCTACGGCTTCCTTTCTCTCCATCATCGATGAAGTTCAAAGTCATGTAAGTTTCTTGCACTGTTTCAATTTTCATGTCTGTGGTTGAAAGCGTTTCCAAGCCCGATTGTACACCGAGTGGTGTTTGTGTCTTCAACTACACATAGGTCGGCGCTAACAGTCTAATTATCTTGGAAATGTTTTAAGGTCTATACAAACAATGTTCTAATAACGTACACCTTTGCGCCAGTTTGGAAATTCAACATCATCGCACTTTGGTTGCTTCGAGATCCAGTTCACCATCCTGGTCTGATTCCAGCCACTTTGCCAACGTTTCCCGTCCTTTGGCATCCTTGTTTCTCCCAGACGGATTGCCTTCCCCCAATAACAAGCCTCGCCGTCAAAGGTGTACTGTACGCACTCCGCGTTTACCTCACACGTAGTAGCACATTCCTCAAAACTCTGCGCCGTGCTTTTCTTCACCCCTTCATATAATATCCCGGATCCAACATCCACCACAGACGAATAGTTATCCCAATCTTCTTGCATGTCAGGCATGGCTTGTAATTGTCGCTTCACTAGTCCCTCAAATATTTCTGCCCATGTCAGAGGTGTCTGGAGATCAAGAGATATTAGCTAAATATGTCCTGTTTCCCTGCGGTTACACAATGAAGGGTTACGAACGCATGTATTATTCCGGCGGCTCTCGAAATCATGAAAGGTTTTCATGTCTTCAGCGTTGAAATGGTGCATTGTGAGGCTTGGTTGACACCAGTACTCTGAGTGATATGGTATCGTGCCTGGTTTTTGTCCACTGATCGCCGGCTGAATATTGATGAGGTCGTTCCCGTACTCTCTCAATACCTCACTGACCATGACATCCCCACAGCAAGATCTGTGTATTTTGGAGTCCAGACGTGCCGCAGTCCCTTTGTGTGTAACTGCATAATCATGCATCAGACTCCTTGAGAAGACAGTACCACTGCCCCCATGAGCGAAGCCGGTACTCCCAAGGAACGCTACAGATCCGAGAAACATCTTCTTGGCCGAGTCCAATGATGGTAGCCAGTGTAGCAAATTGGACCAGATAACATAAGTATCAGCATCGATGACGACATACCACTCTTTGTCAGGAGCAAGCTCCCAGACCTTTTCCAAGATGTGCGTATTTTTATATTTGTCGAGCGTCCAAGCTGCTAGGTCGCTCGGAGAGCTGGGATCTTTCATGCCTTTCGTTAAGCCCACATTCCCATCCCTTCGCCACGCTTCCTGCTGCAACCTGTAAAATTCGAAGGCACCATCCAACTTCTGGACCTCCGAAGATATGTTGACCAGTGCGTCGTGCAGATGGTAAGGACCAATGTCCTGTTCCAGGTCGGAGAAGAAGAAAACATTGTTGGCGCATCGCAGCGATGTTTGCATCAGTGTGGGTATCTTTTCTGATGCTTCCGATGCTCCGGTCTTCACAGCGATGACAATGTCATTTGCAAGCTCGTTATCGGGACATTGGTCATACTGAAGCAGCTCTGGTGAACGCAGTTGATGGTTCGGGAGGAAAGTACACAGAGTAAACAAAACACCTATCACGAGTGATGTAGTTCGAATGTATCTTGTGTTTCGCATGAAGGACGGTAGATAGCGGGTGTGTAAGACCTCCCTGAATGGAGAATGAGATCGATACATTGATACTGGTGGAAGTTGTGGGTGCCCAACAAACATAGAGAGAGATATTGAATCTGCATAAGATCTCCGCATCAAGCCCACTATCGAAGAGAATTGGGACAAAAGAGTGAAATTGATCTCAGTGGGTACCACCACTACAAGTTCCAATTCCCCACAACCAACATTTTACCCCTCCATTTTTCTACTGGTACGTGAACCAACAAACAGGTGGGAGACATGACTGGTACGGTCGCTCATCGGCGGTACGCGGCATCGCATAGCGAGCCTAAGTTTAGCACCGGGAAGAGAACCAAAGCGCTGGAATAGTCCAGTGTTGCTTTTGTAGAGAAGCTCTCCTAGATAGTGGTAAGTGAAACGTTATCGTGGATATCGTTCGTCCTATGAAAACAAGTAAATAAGCGATAGCAGATGCAGGACTGAGAAGGCGCCGCTTTTCGCCGCGCGGCTCCCTCGGTGTCCACATTTGCTTCTGAATCTTAAGTATGCCTTCAGGAAGAGAACCAACATTCGGTAGGCCAAGAATTGGCGATTGAAAGGTCCCAAGAATGGCGCGAATAATGTCCTATGCGAGCACTTCATTAAGCGGACCCTCGTCCTATGTGGGGGCGCTTAACCGAACTGTCGGGATTTCTGATGCCTCGAATTTGAACTTCTCGAAAAGCCAAAATAAAGAAAATCACTGTGCTGAGGACATGTAGCATTTATTCATCTGTGTTCTGAGATTCAGCAACGACGATTTCAACTAGAAATTTCTGCCAATCGATTACGTCGAGTGCTTTCCGATCTATCAGCGGCGAGCCAAAATGGCAGGTATGCATATTCTAGCCCGATAAAACTCTAATTTCTACCAACCCATAAGCAAACGAGACATCAGATAAAATCCTGCAGAAGTGCGGCAAGTCGTTATGGTGGCCGGAAGGCTATGACAAGCTTGAAATTGGGGGAGACGACCGCAGCTGAAACACTGCAGGTGGTGAGGTTGGGTGGAAACCCAATACGATTAACATCCATTGTGGCTGTTGGAACTTCCTCAGGATGTATGGCTAATCATGTACCTTGCTTGTTATCCTCTCTGGTGGTGACTGCTCTGGCGGATCGAACTGAATCTTCCTGTTTGTTTTTGAGTTGCTCCGTCTACATTCTGTCTTCAGGCAATTTGCATTCTGCTGAGTGTTAACTGCAGTCATTCTGTAGAGGGTTAAAACTCTATGTACTTCAAAATGACACCTATATCTCTCATCATCTCCGTCTTTCTATGTTTCTCTTCTGTGCATTCACAGTCTCCTGGAATGTTCATCAATCCTTCACCACAACCACAACATTTTGTGCGTTTTGGAACCGATCCATTGAGTGGAAATGCTGTGTACACCGTCGGCAATCTTCTCAATATAACATGGGTTCCTCTCGAATCTGGATCGATGACTGTCGTAATGTGGCAGGTGGATGTGGAAAGACCTAAGGACCAGATCGGAGACTTGCAATACCTCCCCGGCTCCCGCAAGGATCAACAGATCATTGATTCTATAGAAACAATCTTAATCTTATCTCCAGGCAATCTAGACGCTTCACACTACACCTGGAATCCAATCGGGGTAGACGGAAACAATGGCAACCCCAATTTCGACCTAACAGATGGCAATGTCTTCTATTTTGCGCTCTGTGAGAAGGACGGTCTGACGCCATTGAGCATGACCTCCTTCTTCAACCTCACAGACTCCAAGGTCAACGCGCTCGGGCAGTCTATCTCGGTCACTACTAGCAGCATTATATCGAGCAGCCCCTCAACTACTTCGAGCACCTCTTCATTTTCTCACAGTACAGCCACAATACCTTCATCGCCACCAGCAACTACTTCTGCCATCAACTCCGCCTCGATAGGAACTTCTGGCTCCTCAGACCTAACTACTGGCGCCAAGGTCGGCATTGGACTCGGCGTCAGTCTCGGGGTAGCCATCTTAGTTGCGATTCTGGCGGGCATATATTTGCTGTTGAAGAGGAAGAAAGCTACACCCACTTCGCCCTCGGTAGAGTTGATAGCTGGACAGACGGATTACAAATATGAAATGCCGTCCGCAGCTTCATCGCCAAAACCCCGCCTAGTGTCGACGTACGGTGGCTCATCAGCGCCTATGCATGAATTGCCGTCATATCAGTGAAGGTTCTGGGAGACCATGGCAGCACTTGGGGCAAGACAGGATAGTGGTGGACTT
Organism: Cadophora sp. MPI-SDFR-AT-0126; assembly: GCA_020747065.1. Taxonomy (NCBI): domain Eukaryota; kingdom Fungi; phylum Ascomycota; class Leotiomycetes; order Helotiales; family Ploettnerulaceae; genus Cadophora; species Cadophora sp. MPI-SDFR-AT-0126. The sequence continues at coordinate 477,435 of JAGMVK010000015.1, forward strand.
AGGTACTGTATGGGGAAGTTTATGCTCTCGTGCAAGGTCTTAAGGTTAATAAAGAAATGTTTGGAAACTATAGGAGTGTATAGGCTTGCGTGATCACTAATGTATACATCGAAAATTTTATGTGAATGAGATATATGTGACGAGAACTTTTCAAACACTTTTTTTCTCCTCGAAATACGCTATACCAAGCTTATGTGATACTCTGATACTCTCAAGATACAACCTTCTTGAATTCTTACAGAAGTAGTACGCTGATGTGGGTATCAAATTTTAGCCACAGTAGGTAGGTTCCACTCGATGATGATATCCAAATTGATACAGCCGCACGAGCAAATCTTGCTCATTTTCAAGCCTCATCACTGAAAATTAAGTTACAAGTTCTGCCTCATCGTAAGTCTTTGCAAAAAACCACAAGAGACAATCTAGGCCATTAGAAGCTAAAATCTTGATTCTGCTGGACATAACTCGAGGTGAGAGACAGGTTTATATATATATATATAAACCTAGGGAAGTGAGCACGGCCTACACCGTCTAGAATGTAATTGACCGAAGCCCCTTCAGCATACAATCACCTAAATAAATATCTCAAGAGGAGTCACTCATCAAGAGTACACGGGTTCCTGACGATAAGACATCTCCTACAATCGATGTTGCAACCACTGGAGAAACGTCTCATGGCGGAGGAGATTTTCCAAGGTAAATAGCTACCGCAGGCTCTCAAAACATGCCATATTATCCAAATGAGACACACTAGGTACCCAATGTGCCTCCCGCTCCGACATCCCGCTGTTTTCGCCGTATTCGCGATCACCCTCAGCCCAACTTCCTTGATTCTCCGACACTGATCTGCGAGATTGGAGCAATCTGAAAGTAAGTTTGGTGAATCATAATCCATCTAACTATATGTATCTGATCTTTCTAACAATTTTGATGAAACTCGACTGTTAAAGAGCTAGTTGACAAAGATCAATACGTCTAGAATCCATACATCAAGTCCATTTCTCCTGTTCCAGGCGTTATGTGGAGCTGGCATCAACAATTGTCGAAATTTGTGGATCTCGAGAAAGCTTCGCCATGGACCTCTGGAATCTAAGAAGCATCCTCGATCCCACCTGATTATATCAGTCCCTCACTGGTGGCAAGTGAGAAATCCGGTGGCCAATGTTTTCATTTAGACAAGCGCATGCTTACGACAGGGGCTGTAAGCGAAGTGGTCCTGACCCGATCGAACGTTTTTCGATTACTGAAGATTATCACATACATCAATCTCTCGCCATCAAATGTGTGGATTTTACGATAGCCTCACTCACTTTGAATTGAATACGAGACTCAGAATAAGGCTTTCACCTGTCGGAAGTTCCGTTTGTACTTATCCAGCGGCCGCGATCCTTATCTTTCATTGTCGTCTTTTCCACGCCTCATTCTTGGCTACATATTCCTCTCTTGGCAATGCTGCCAACCTTCCAGAACAGCATGATTGACCGCGGTCTGGAAGAATTGACATCTTGGCTCCTGCCTCGTTTGGCATCACAGTGTTATTCACTGTTGCCATGGCGCCATGGATCAGCAAGCAATGGCAAGAGTTCTTAAGCAACGCCCCTGCTACCCCCTCTTCCACAATATCAAGCCTCTCAGACTTGGCGATAAGGTATCAAGCGAATAGCCAATTGATACCATATTCTCTATCTGTACCTGGAAATGGCACGACCTATCGTACTGCACGTTTGTGCAGGGGAATCTATTGTGCATCATTTGGTGCCTACCTGAGCTACCATGGTGGGGTGCTTCCATAGCTATGGAAGCTCTGGAAGCTTTCCCAAGCACCGAAAATCCTCGGAACTGGGCACTGGTATAAAGATCCCATGCTATCCTCGTCCTAAGGTTTTGTCTTGCATCCTTCCAGAGCTTTAATCTTGGTTCATCATGAAGTCAATTCAAACACTGGTTGCTCTTGGCGCATTGGCATCTTCTGCCCTTGCAGCTCTACCTCTGGTCGAGTCTGTTAGTTTCCATAGCTTCAATTTACCGAATATTACTAAATTTTCTACAGAATAAGCTCCGCAGAGTCTTGCTTCGCTCGGAGCTTCTGAAGAAGTCCGAGACCTTGCTCTCGTTTGCGGATAACAACACTCGTCGAGCAGCAACATCAGGTCACAACAAGACAGTGGATTGGATTGTCGACACACTTTCCGCATACCCAGATTACTATGATGTTGAGGTCCAGCCCTTCACCATGCCCGGTGGAAGCGCCATCTTCACCGCCAACGGACAATCACTTCTTGCGGATTACATGATCTACAGTCCTGAGGGGTCGGTCTCCGCACCATTGGTTCTTGTGAACAACATTGGATGTGACCCTGTGAGTAATACAGTCTAAGACGCCTGACTTCTGCTAATGTTGTATCTAGGCGGACTTCCCTGCCGCAGTCGCAGGTGCAATTGCACTCATCAAGCGCGGAACCTGTACTTTTGGCACAAAGGTAGCTCTTGCTGGGTCGGCTGGAGCAGTCGGCACGATTATCTACAACAATGTCGTCGGAAGACTTGCAGACCGTACTCTTGAGCCCCAAGAAACTCACCCAGAAGGGCCATTCCAGCCTGCAGCTGGTGTATCTGATACTGTGGGAGCCACACTACTGAGCTTGCTCGCTGCTGGGCCAGTTACTGCTTCTCTGTCGATTGACCTGTCTGATGTCACGAGCTACAATGTCATTGCGCAGACAAAGGGCGGCGATCAGAACAATGTTCTGCATGTCGGTGGTCACTCAGACTCCGTCATCGATGGTGTGTAGCCCCAAACTCCTCCTTTCAGACCTCCTCTAACAACATCTGTAGGCCCTGGTATCAATGACAATGGCTCGGGATCGATTGCACTCCTCGAAATTGCCATCCAACTCACTAAGTACAGCGTCAATAACGCCATCCGCTTCTCGTGGTGGTCTGGAGAGGAGCAAGGCGAGATCGGTTCATACTACTACGTTGATTCATTATCACCCGAAGAGCTCGGAGCGATTCGGTTATATTTGAACTTTGACATGATAGCCTCTCCGAATTACTACTATGCTATATATGACGGGGACGGAAGTACCTTCGGTATCGCCGGTGCACCTGGTTCAGCCGAAGCCGAGAAGCTCTTCGAAGACTTCTTCCAGTATGAAGAAGGCTTGCCCTTCGCTTCCACGGCTTTTGACGGCCGTTCCGACTACGGTCCATTCCTTGAAGTGGGTGTTCCCTGCGGAGGACTCTTCACTGGAGCTGAGCAGCTTAAGACTGAAGAAGAAGCTGCCCTCTTTGGAGGAACTGCCGGTGTCGCGTATGATGTCAACTACCACAGCGCCAAGGATAACGTCAAGAATTTGAACGTTGGTGCCTTCCTGCATAATGCGAAGGCAATTGCTCACTCTATTGCTACGTATGGTATTTCTTGGGAGGGCAAATATGGCGTGCCTGCTAGAACGAAGAGGGATATTGTTACTCGCAAGAAGCAGATAGTGTCGAGGAAGTCGAGAGACAGGTTCACTGTCTAAGTTCTGACGCATTGGGCAGAAAATATGGGAAGATGAGTGGCCGGGAGTCTAATGTCAACGAATAATGTGCAGTACATATGAAAATTCATCATATCAAATCTACTGGACACACAAGACGAAATCCTAGAGCTTCAATGCGCTGGATTAAGTTCAGCACATTTATGCTATGAGGCCGAGTTGAGTTGAAGCTTCCGGCCGAGCTTATTCTTGTCATGAGCGAATAGCTTGGCCATCATGAACGATGTTTATCGTCGTTGGAGAGGAAAGGAAAGACGAGTCAGCTGGCAGTACGTTGAGTCAATCCCATGGTTCTGGGACCTTGAAACCTTGGCTCACGTTGCCAAAATCCAGCCGACAGTGCGCTCGGCTTAGCTCCGTACCCAGAGTAACTATATCCATCCTTTTAAACAAATCTTGTGAGATGTCATCTTGGCCTGTTGACAATTTAACTGAGAAGAGACTCTGGTTGTCTGGGCAATGTGAAAGTGATCTCGCTTCGCAGCGTGCATCTACACCACAATCGGCGTGCAAACTCAAACCATTAAAAAGCAAAAAGATTAAAAAAATTTGAACAGAAGGGGATTCGAACCCCTGCGGGCGAAGCCCATGAGAATTGTTTCAGCTTCTAGCTGACAAGATTAGATCTTGAGTCACACGCCATAACCACTCGGCCATCTGTCCGAATCTGATTCGATGTTGAAGTTTTTTCTTATTTGATTACTCATAACTAACAGAGATTTGCGTCGGAGAATTTTTGAGATCTCCCGCTATTAGTCAGTACTCTCGAGCATATGCTGCACTTGAAAACCTTCAAGAGTAAAATAATTGTTGGATTTGAACTTGGGGATGTTTTTGGGCCTCCGGATTTTGAAACTTGGTCAGCAGTCCTTTGTTTAGCGCTTCTTTGTTTAGCGCTTCTTTGTTTAGCGCTTCTTTGTTTAGCACTTCTTTGAGTGTGGAGTTGAACTTCAGGGCGACTTCACCGCCCGGCGCTGGCAGAATCCAAAATATTTTCCATGAGAAGCCTCGAAATTACCCCGCCAAAGTTGTAACAACAATCATCTCACCGCGAAAATGACGACCGAAACCTCCAAACCCATACACAGTCTAATACTCGACTCGGGCCCAATAATCAAGAACGATCCTCACGTATCTACAATCCTAGGCCAAGCCGAAAACCTCTACACAATCCCCGCCGTTCTTGATGAAATTCGCGATGCAGTCACTCGCGCCCGACTCGAGAGCACTCTGCTCCCCTTCCTCAAACTACGATCACCGAGACCTGTGAGTGTGAAAGTCATTACGGATTTTGCACGCAAGACTGGCGATTTGGAGGTGTTGAGCAGACCGGATATACATCTGATGGCGCTAGCTTATGAGTTGGAGTGTGAGAGGAATAATGGCGACTGGAGGCTGCGCAGTGATCCGAATCAGAAGAAGATTAATGGCGAGCCGCCGAAACCTGCGGAGGAGAGCGAGAAGGACAATCTTAAGGAAGTGCCTGTGCAGTCAGTGGAAGCGCCTGCTCCTGTTCTAGATACAAGAGGCGCATGGGGAACGAGTGTGCCGAAGACTCTTGCCGAGGATGGCCAGCCGATAACGATAGACGAGGTTCTTAAGAAGACACACATATCTGCTCCAGAAGACCGGACTTTAGAAAGCATATCCGCAGCCGTTCCTTCATCGATAGAGGAGTCAGCGCCAATCCCACAATCAGATACGTCAGCCCGGGGGCCAGATAACGTGCAAGTGTCGCCAGAAGTTCAAGAAACCCCAGTTGAGAGCACAGAAACTTCACAAGCAAATGCGTCAGAAGTTGGATCACCGAATATCGTACCTGAGTCAACTTCTCCAGACAAGCCTGTTGAAGTCAAAGATGTACCACAACAATCCGCCCCAAAGTTACAATCGCTAAGGTCAACATCTGAGTCAATTGCTTCTGAAAGCGTCGTTGAAGAAGTCGAAGAATCAGACTCGGAAGGTTCAGATGGCGAAGGCTGGATCACTCCCTCGAATCTCAAGAAACATATGGCAAAGTCCGAGAACAGCACCACCAACAAGAAAAGCGAAGCCGCCATAATGCAAGTAGCACTCATCACATCTGATTTCGCCATGCAGAACGTCCTTCTCCGAATGAACCTCAACCTTCTGTCACCAACACTCCAAAGAATCAAACAATTGAAGACATGGGTGCTACGATGCCATGCATGTTTCGCGATTACCAAGGACATGGCCAAGCAGTTCTGTGGCCGATGCGGAAAGCCAACACTCTTGCGTACATCGTGCACTACGGATAAAGATGGCAAAGTCACGGTTCATCTGAAGAAGAACATGCAGTGGAACAAGCGAGGTGATGTTTACAGCATTCCAAAACCAGTTGCGGGTACTGCCAATGGGAAACTTGTTCAGGGTGGAGGCAAAGGTGGATGGGGTCAAGGCTTGATCTTGGCGGAGGATCAGAAAGAATACATTCAAGCTATGACTGGAGCTCGGAGGAAGAAGGAGAAGGATCTCATGGATGAAGACTTTCTCCCTGGAATTTTGTCTGGCGACAGAGGTCGTGCAGGTGGCAGAACGAAGGTTGGAGCAGGCAGGAATGTCAATTCCAAGAAACGGCATTAGACTTTGGACTTTGGATTTGGCGTGCAAAAACTAGGTGGAAGGAGTTATGGCGTTTGGATGCTAAACATAGACGGACTCGCATAGCAACTATCCATTCTGATTTTTCTACAACGCGCACGTAGAACGCCAATGGCCACGAACAAATATTTTCCACTAGAACTCCTTGTATGCGCCTGCAATGCCTCCTCAAATTCCATCTCCCATTGTGACCCGAGCTTCCAACTTCCCCTCACCGCCGATTACCCATCTGAATTACTGGCCCAAGACCTTGAGGTCCTCTGTCAAATAGTCAGCACAATGCAATTCACTAATCCTCATGGCATAAGTCTGCCATGTCGCATCCAGAGGAAAACTCACTCTGTTGCGTTAAAAGCAGTCCATATCTCTTCTTCAGCGTAACCCGATGTCTGGAGTACTTGTCATCTGGTGAGAAGCGTGCAGGATGTGCCGACTTGGTGACCTCGCCCGAAACGACCTTCTTGAGGGTATAGACACGCTTGCCGGTGCTGTCGATGGTGTACATGAGATGCATGATTGCGGTTTCGTGGGATTGGAAATTTGTTCTGTAGGTTGGAAAGGGTTTTGATTTGGCAGAGTAGATCGTTCGGCCGGGCTGGACGTAGGCGGAATGAGTGGCCGCGTACCGTGTAGAATCCTGTATCGATATTGAGATGCGTGATGCGAAATTCGTTGGAGTCGTGATAAATTTTTGGAGTTTGTGATAGGCAGGGATTGGATCTGGCTAGATCATTTTGGGTCTGGCGTCGGTCGGCTGTTAGCGCATCTTTCGAGCGTTGAAGGGCGTACCGCATCGTGATCATGTTCGATGCTGGCTGACAACTCCACTTCCAACTTCTATAAAAGTCTAATTTCTATCACTTTCTATATATAGGTCGGCAGTTCTGCATCTTGTTTTGCTTGCTAGTTTTGCACCTTGTGTTTCTAATGTCTAACTTTATTTATAATGATGTTTCCCTCGATTCTGTTCTCGACTTCCAGAAGGCGAATATGTCCACTGAACCTTCTATGAAGATGATATTTCACGTCGAGGAAACAGCTATCCAGGAGTCTTACTTTCTCAATCTCCCTCGCGAGATCAGAGACGCCATTTACGGTATTATGTTCGTCGTCGATGGGCCACTTTATCCGAACAAAGAACGATCCGGGGTGTTAGACTTCATGTCACTGCTTCGAACGAACCGCCAGATCTACGCTGAGGCTGTAGAAATTCTCTACGGACGGAACACTTTCCAAATCCGAGGGACTCCAGGCTGGAGAGCACCCGAATTCCTCAATCTCCTCAGCAGCCAACGAAGAGATGGTTTCCAGCGACCTTCCCAATGGGCTGTTGACATGAGTAAGCTCTGCCTCGCACGCCACTATCTCAAGCGGCTGTACATCCCATCATTCAACATCAACCTCGACTGCCTAAAGCATCTCATTTCACTGCTCAAGTACTTCCCGAATCTAGAATTTTTGCGAGTCGTCTACACCGGGTCCTTCGGAGTTAAGGACATGGATGTTGTCAATATCTTTCGACTGCTTCGGGATCGCAGACCTTTGGTCCAGGGTGCCTTGTGCAAGCGAATTCGGTATTCCCAGGCTGAAGATATTTCGTGGATGCTTTTGGAGAAGCCGTATAGGACTTGGTCAAGCGTTCCTACAGAGGAGAAGATGCCACACATGTGGAGGAGCCAGGAAGGCGTTTTGAGAGAAGCTATGGTCGTTTCCGCACCACAAAACATACCAGAATGACGAGCCACTCTTCGGAATTACTCAAGTTATGGAAAATTTTCCAGACATATCACAGCTTCAAGTCATTCCTCTTAAAGTCAAGATTGCCTCGATGACGATTTATCTTCTTGTCCAACAAATTCATTTCTCGATTCATTTCCACCATCTGACACCTGCGGAGTGCCTTCCAGCGGCACCCGCATACATGTTCAACCAGAGCTACAAAACTACCTCCCTACCCTTTCTCTTCAAGAACTTGCTCCTGCAACTTGAGCAACTGTACTCTCATCACCAGAATCCTTGGCAAATGCCCCAATGCCAGCAATAATATCCTTGATCTTGTCATAGGCTTCGTCAGGCGTTGGCTCTTTCGGTATCACTCGACGATTGTATCTTCCACCAGGCCGGTGATCAATCACAATCTCGCGTTCGGGAGAGTAATCTCGGTGTCCACGATAGGCCGGGACCCTTCTTCTCTCTGGCATCCCCCGACCATATCCCTTTCTGAATGGATCGCTAGTGGCAGTTGGCCAGATCATACCCTCCGCACTAGAACTCTCGGCTTTCAGGACCACTATCCAGTCCTGGACCTCTGGCTGGCCTTTGAACCACGACAACCAACCTCCTGATTGCTTTGGTACGAGAGGCGAAGTTGGTATCGCATCGATCAATTTCCAGGTGCGGATAAACTTGGCTGCCCTAGAATTTCTGTCACGCTCCAGGATAAGGAATTCGATTTCTCGGTAGACTCCTTCTGGTAGATTGTTGATTATCTTTCTGAAAGCTTCCGAGCCCTCCCCTGTTTTGGAATCCTCATATTTGTTCCTCAATTCCTCTTGAGAGCATGGTGTTGGGTCTGCATTGTAGTTGTCATCGAGGAAATTTTCATGAACCTTCAGGCCGAGGAAACTGAAGTTGCGTTGCGCTCTGCGCACATAACCGTTTACCTTTCGAACCAACCAAGTCTCATAGATCTCTTTGGCCTCGATGTAACGGCTGCAGTGGATTGTCAGTGAAAGTTCCCGGCATTTGTTCAATCTACCTACTCAGATGCCACTGAGCTCACTGAATTGATGCTCCGAGCGTCGGCATCTACCTCTCGTCGCCGAGGAATCACGTAGAGATCTTCACTGTTCCTCCTAGGCTGTATATCTGTCAAATCCTCACCTGCCTTCCACTTCGCAGCCAACGACTTGAGTTCTGGCCCACGCCACTGCAACTCGCTGAGCAGCTGAGGTAGCTCTTTATCGATTGTATTGAGCGCGGTCTTCTGCTCATCTGTCAAAATCTCACTGATTCTATCAGCACCATCACTTCCGATCAGGACAGAGATACTCACTCTCCTCCCATCTTCTTCAGCGCCAAAACCCGAATCGCTTTTGCCAGACAGAAAACGTGTCCCTTCTGCCTATCTAAATTCCACATGAAAATTTCCGCCTGCCTGTACCCGCCAAACACGTTGTTGAACGCGAGAACCCCAGCATGGTGGTGTACAATCCGTGCAGCATCAATTCCACTTCCCATATCGGGACTTTCATACTCATCACCATGTTTCTTCTCCGCCTCGTACCCTTCCTCCAACGCCTTCTGCACTTTTTCGAAGACAGCTCTGAGGGTTTCGACCAGCGGCTTGGTGAGGGTCTCATCGAAGTTGATATTCGATCCGAATTTTTCGATTGTTTGGGAGAGAGCTTGAAGATTTGCAGAGATCAGACCGATTGCTGTAGACATACTCAACGTTAGGAGCAGGTTGGAGTTATAGCTAGCAGAGAATTTGAGAAGGTTGATAGAGAGTTCCTCGCCGAGTTTGGCGGTGGAGAGAATGGTCTCCATCTGTGTTTGGGTTTCGTCTGCCATCTTATCGGCCATCTTGTCCGTCATGTTCACCTGTTTCACTATTGACTTGACTACACACTGTACCACTTCGTCTTTCCGTTTCTTCTTCTCGTAATCAGATTCTTTTCTTGCAATACACAGAGAAACAGACTTCAGAATCGATCAGCTTCAGAGCAAGAACAGAGCATGATGCAGTCCAGCGGACGAGCTCTTACAACAACTGTATTACTCCGTTCTCCATTTAGGCTACCATTAGCCCCGCGCTGCACTCTTCACGCACAGCTTCCTCAGCTCCGAAGCCTTGCATGAGGACGCGTGTGAACGTGACCTCGGAGGGTGTGCGAAAGTTCAGCCCTATTTATTTTGGTGCAGTTAGAGATACTAGTTTAAGATGGGAATCTTTAATAAGAGTGCTATTATAATATAAGAATTAAATACCTAATCCTGGCCCTGGTTCGTGATCGATCTTGATATCTTAGATTTATTAGAGGTATACAATTCTACAGATGTCTATCGTCTATGATCCAAATACTGTAGCAAAAGGAAGTAAATATTCGCTTTCCACCGAGCGACAGCAAGGGAAAGAGACAAAAGCCGCTATACGTCTTTGAGATACTTTCGTAACAGGTTTGGTAACTGCTCTAGTTGCTCGAAGTATGCGGCCACCAAAAAGTCAAATATTTCCATGTCGCAAGTCGACCATAGAACATCGAGTCAAGACATCGTTCCTGAAGGCGAAGCCTCTATAACCTCACCTCTATAACCTTAATACCTCATATCGAGCGCATTCCTTCCCAGCTCGAGAAAGTAACAGAAAACAAAGCCACTTTTCAAGGCGCCGGATCAAGATGTCCTGGCGCAGCCAACGCAATCTCCGGACACCATTGGGCGATCTGTTTCAGCCGGAGCGGCGCGTTGAGATGTACTTTATGGTAACCTAGAGGTTCGGGTACCATACTTATGTGCCACTTTGCCAGACATCAGCCTTGTTTCTTTTTGCAGAGTAGAGAGAGTGGGGTTCCAGAAGCGGTTGGGGATACACACGTCTTTCTGGCACGCAAATCCCAGGGCTTCCTGGTAGTCTGGTAATTTCGCTCCTCTCGCTGCCATCTGATAATATCGTAAGCACTTCGTTATCCGGTGCTCTAGAGCAAAGCGAAGCCTCTCAAAATCACGGACGAAAACAACGCACTCACCTTACGCGAGAACCACATATCCTCTCCGCCAATCCTGCCCTTCTTTTTCGAATCCTCCTCCAAACTGTTGCCCTCGTTCAAGATATCGAGGATCATCGTCCTGTTGCGCAGACTCAGGCCCCCGTTGAAGAGGATAGGTGCCGGCTGGTTGAAAGGCGAGACGGGCGCGCCGACGTAGTCGTACTTGAGCCAGTCCTCGATTCGGCGGTAGGAGTTGCCGCAGATCATGGAATCGGCTAGGGAGGACGTCAGTCACTACTCCTACAACTCCTGCTTTATTACATGGGCGGCGGAAGACAAACCCTGGAAGAGCAGCACATGCTGTGCAGGCGCCATTTGTTCCCACAACCACCGCCGCGACAGAAACAAGTTCACCGCATCACGCTGCGTAAGGTCGACGTCCGCTGGCAGGATACGCACATCAATAGCCCGATTGCCCACAGCCCGCTGCCAAATCGCCGACTGGTTGACCGCTGTCTCGGGCGAGAAGTGCAGGTCGGAAGTCTCTTGAGACGTGTAGAAGACAATCGGCCAGTCGGGACCGAGGACGGAATGGTAGTGGAGTATGAGCGGGACCAGCTTCTTCGTGTATTTCGTATCTATTATCAGGGCAACATTGCTCCCAACCTTCCCGTGCGCAAAGCTGTTTTGCGCTGTATCGAAGAGATTTTTGGTTTTCTGGGGTTGGACGAATTAGTGCTGTTTTTGAGGTCTGAGGACGCGCTTCCTTACAACGACGAGGTCTTCATGGGTAGTCAAAAAAATCAACATCAGCAACCCGATAGTCGTAAGGGCAATGACGAGGCCATGTTTGAACAGCTGGAATTCCATTGAAGTCGCGAAGCGGTTCCATCCACATGGCCTGGGAAAAGGGGTCCAGGTCTGAGTCGCTGGGCATCGTGGGGGTTTTGTACGGAAGGGTTCGAAGATCACCACAGTGCGCACTACCAGCTACTAACCAGCTGGACACCACACTATTGCTCCTAGCAGGATGGGACATTGACGGTCCAGCTATCAAGTTGATTTACTACTGTACTTTTGTACCTTAGTTCGCGCCCTAGACCATGTTGGATCTTGCCCGAGACCGTTAGACTACATGACAAAATGCGGGCGGGCATTACCTAGAATGAATTAGCCCCGCTATATATATATCTGTAGCCCTTATTTGCATGGGTGCAACCAGAGATAACCTTATCGGAATGGGGATGGAGATTTCTGATAAGAGAGATGTCGTGACGCGAGACTCAGTCAGTATGGAGAGGAAACCAGACAGCAATAGATATTAGGGCATTCACATGGCGCGTTTCACAGATCCATGCCTCCCATCAGAAAAGCATGTATTTCATATTTCAACGGAAGTGTCAGGAATAAGTCGGTTCCCGCCACGCATAATTCTTACGCTCTATATCTGTGGTATCCCTTCTTCTATCTTAATTTGTTAGATACCGACTGCATGGGCGCTCTAGCTGACGTCTTCGGCAATACACCAATGTCCGTATTGAACATTGTTGGCACATGTATCCTATCTCCGCGTCGGTCATACAATCTTGGGTCGAGGGGCAGAATGATGAACTGATCAGCTGAAGAAGGTTGATGGCGTCCCTGACGAGGAGGCCGAGCCTCAAGGTCTCGACTCTGGCGCCGAGGCACCGTCTTTTGAGTTAGGAACTTAATTTCATGCTCCCGGCCCAAGTGATTGGCACCGGGACATCTTCAAACAAAGACAATTTTCATATTCTTGCGTTACCGGCCCTGCATTTATGTTGGGTCTTGCTCTCAAAAATCCAACAGATCATCCAACGGAGGTTCAGAGAATGGATTGGGATCTCTTTGACGGGATCGCCAGTCTGTATCATCAGCCCTCGGGCGATATTCCATGTACTCACGAACACCAGCCACGTGCTTGTCTTGGGCAAACTGCTCTCGTTGTTCAAGCACTGGTGGAGGGCTCGGTGCATGTTCGACGAAGCCATGCTCGTCGGCATAGAACGAAGGGCGCACATGCTGTTCTGTAGGAGGTTGTGCTGTCCCTCGATGACTTGGGGAGCGTGATTGTGGCATTCCCTGGCCAGCTGGTGCCCTCGTCGATGTAAAAAGAGGGTGACTTTCCAAAAAGACTTCCCTCAAGCAATCATTGGGCCCCCATTTATGCAATGGTTCGGCTTGATAGTCGTGCTTGCAAACATTAGGGTCCCATGGCCCCCATTTAAGCAATGGTTCAGCTTGATAGTCGTGCTTGCGCAGATTATCCTCCGTTAACGAAATGAAAGAGCCTCCTCCAAAATCATCTCGATACAAACGACCGTCTCCGTAGCCGGATCTTCTTCGATTAGTGCGGCCTTCACCAATGATGGGGCTTGTCCGCTGCCTACTTAGTTTCTGGTCTAAATGTAGGCGTTCCACCGTTTCCCAAAGGTTGTTCTTTGTTTGCTCGACTGGAGATTTTCTTCGTTCCACTGGGATCGTCTTGCCGTCCTCCACAACATATCGTGTAGGCTCTAAGGTTCTCCTAGGAGGAGGTCCGTTTCGAATCGGTATTTCGCGGCCGTTGTCCACTGTTCTTTCAGTTGAAACATGAACACGCTCTGCAGTTGGTCGTTGCGTGGTAGTTCTAAAATGCAAGCGTGCACTGTAATCACTATCACAACTCGAGGGGCATCGTTCCTCTTCCTGGGAATGATTAGGGGAAAGGCTTTCCCAGGCATCTTCATCTTGTCTTTCTGTCTTGGGGAGCTCCCATGGAATCTCGGGGGCCCTTCCAGATGGCGTCCGAGGCAGGTTTTGTGGATCCTCTTCCTCACCCCCTCGCAAGAATTCTGAAGGCTGCTTCGGCTTCCTGAAATCCTTATCAGTTTGTGGTGAGTTGTGTACCGTGGCTTTTGTATTGAGTGGTTTGAGAATGATGTCTTTGTCAAGCAGATTATCTTGAACCTGCATATTCTCAGGACTGCCATTGTCCCGGACTTGGAGGAATTGGGTACGAACTTCCTGTGCGGAAGTCTCACAGTTCATATTTGGTTTGATCTCGTCTTCCACTGTTGGCTGGTGGTACCTAATCGATGGTGCTTTTGGCGGGTTATTCGTGGTAGTGACTGAAGCTTCAGGCGCCGAAGTCCTGTTTCCATAGGACTGAAGTCCTGCGCGTGTCCCGGCATTGTATCCTCCAGAAGACTCTGTGGGATTTTTCGATGAATCACCAATAGCAACAATCAAGTCACCAAGACTGTCATCGACTTTCTTGGATTCTGCATGAGCAGTCAGCCAGTATTTTTTTTGATAGAGCGGGGAAGTGTTTACTATTCCTCGTCCACTCGTGCTGCAATGCCTCCCCGGATGTTAATCTCTCAGAAGGATGAGCCGCAATAAGCTTTCGAACGAAGTTGACTCCAACCTCGCTCATATGCAATGGTTGAGATGGAAATCTACTTTCATCCGCACAAAACATTATTAGCGAGAGCCCTGGCGGGAACGGAACAGCACCCGCTATCAACCTGTATATGATACATCCAAGAGCCCAAATATCGACTGCATATGTGTATCCGGAGCAACCATTTATATAGTTCAGAATTTCGGGGGCCATGTATGCTTGAGTTCCAGTCTGTGTTCTGAAAGCTGTCTCCTCTGTCCGTCGCTTACTCAAGCCGAAGTCTGCAAGTTTCACCCACCAATCTGGTGATCTCCGACACACCAGGACATTCCGTGTCACTGTCAACGGAAAAGACTTTGACTGCGGGGAAGATACAACTCACTTTTGGCTTCAAGTCTCGATGCACGAACCTTTCCAAGTGCATGATCTTCAATCCTTCCAAAATCTGTACAGCAATCTCCTTTACCTCACGCTCTCCAATTTTTCCACCCATCATCAAGACATTTTCTTCAAGATCTCCCAAAGGAATATATTCCATGGCTAGATACACACTCTCCAGATCCTGAAACCACCCCAGAAACCCCACAAAGACAGCACTTTCTTTGTACTTCGGCTTTGAAAACTCCAGAAGTGCCTTCAACTCTCTCTCGTATTGCACCTTGAATGTTGTCCCAGTCGTCCAGATTCGCTTCACTGCTCGTTCTTCCCTCTCGCAGGTTTCGAGTCGAACTTCGCCGAACCCACCCTTGCCTAGCAGCCGCTCCACTTTCCATATCCTGGTCTGCGGAACTCTGCGCCGCCCAGTAGTGGCATCTGATATATATCGCGTTTCGACTACCATTCCGGGAAATACATGTGCGTCCAATTTCGTGTGCTCGAAGTCGGAGAGGTAGGACATGGTGGGCAATGATCGCAAGGCTGCGGCTGGGGGCTAGCCTGATTGTCGCTTTATGTATTGCGACTCGAGAGGTTAAGATGAGATAAAACCCACTGTTACAACAGCAGACCCTTCATCCATGAACACGAAGGTACAAAGTCATTTGAGGGACGAGAATGAGGTTTGTTCAAATTATGGACTGAAGGTTGCGCGGAGTACAAGACGCCCAACTATGTAACCACCTTCATGCACGAACAAGGATTGCGACCGCTTCTCGCTTCATTACTCTGGTCGCTCTTCCGCAATATCTGATAGCCTCAATATGAGGGGAAAGGCAAATCTACAAAATTCAATTTAGAGTGAAAGGTCAGAATACTAGCGTAACGAATCCTCCAGCTGCTCTTCATGTGACACTTGTCCTTTAGAAACCCCCGCCTTCAATTGGTGTTCAGAATGCTATGTGAACTTCGACAAAAACGTCGGAATTAGAAGCCATCGTTATTCGGACTCAATGAATTGATGCAATGAACCACTGAAAGCTGCCGGATTTCGAAAGACGCAGGAGGTGCACACTTGAGATAAGACCCCATTATGATGATTTCCGGCCCAAGATCGCAAACAATACTAGGGGTTCGGACCATTGACGCTCAGATATGGTTCAATTTCGATGGATATTCAAACGGGAAGGATAACTGCTTAACTTGTTGATGCGAGCTTCGGCGAGTTCTATTTTTCCAGTGAGATCCCATACTTCTTTACTTTTTCAATGCCAAGGTTTTTTGTGCTGAAGCTGCAATCTCTCGTTTCTGTAATAACTCAATGCATTTGATCTTCATACAAGCCAGTTATGAGGACTCACTCTCTTCCAGTATTCGTTGTATTGACTTCGGCAGTCCTCGCTTAGAGAGGCTAAGGTTTAATGAAGAAGGGGATGTTGCCCAATGCATCAATCAGCTTTTCCCGAAGCGGAAAAGCAGGGTCTCTTAGACCGATATATGTCTTTTTCGCTGCTCGTCCGCAGATGTACATGGGTTTCGTGGTCGTGGTTGCTAAGTTATATAACATTCGTTCTTTGCCCTGCTCTGACAGGATAAGGAAAGTCAAAAGATCTGAGGGGCGACTCATTAATAATCTTAGTGGATTTAATTCTATGCTAATCGCATCTAAACCAGAATCAGTCAAATGAAAGTTAAGGACATCTAAAACTATGAACCTTGCGGATGGTGTCCTAGTGATGTCTATCCGTGGCTGTAATTGAGTGACGAGGCCCCGTCGAGTGACATTGTGCTGATTATGACGATGGGGAGTACGGCATCTAAAGTCAGGATCAGACTGAGAATAATTTCAAATAGCATTGATATAAGGACCTTTGCGTCTTAATCTTTCTTGACGCAGGTCCGAAACCTGAGTCCGCCGTTGGCCAGGAGGGCAGTCAGATGCTCAAACCATAATCTCGTGTTTCTGGTTTTCACGTGGAATACGAGACGCATCCACATCGACAGCAAATTACGACAAATACTGGTACGAGATTTCAAATTCAAAGGGTGATCCATTGAGTAATTTCCTGCATTTATACGAGCCAGGTTCTTTCACTACGCAAAAGTGTCAGGAGACAACAGCTTGATCCTCTCCTCAGATCTCGGTACGATATCCAACTTTGTTGGCATTGGTCTCACAATCACGTATGGAGTATAGTCCATCCAAGGCAGCTCAATCTCTTGTCCCGTGGTCGGATCAATCTTCTTCTGGATGTTGCAGCTCCACAAGATTGATGCAACGATAGTCACGTGCACGATCTCGGTGTAGTCCAAGCCAAGACATTGTCTTCTGCCCCATCCGAAAGCCGAATGGTTCTTGAGTGAGGGATAATGTGTCAGTGGTTCTTTGTAGGTAGGGAAGGCTGGGTCGAGCCAGCGTTCTGGTCGGTAGTTCTCTGGGTCGGGATACAAGGCTTCGTCTCGTGACATGGCACTATAACACTTTAGAAAGGAACACAGCAGGTGAGGCGCCACTTACCACTCAAGAGCAAACACTACAGTTCCCTTCTCGATGTGGTAGCCCTCGTATACATCATCTTCCGTCAGCATGTGTGGCACCCCTGCACAAAAATTAGCGAGATGTTGCTTTTCTTTTTCTCGGATGCTGGACCAACCAAATGGAACTGGACTTCGCCAACGGAACGTCTCTCGAATCAGAGCCCTCACAATAGGCAACTTCTGAATATCTTCCGATGTGGGCATCCTGTCCCCACAAACTGCATCCACCTCATCCTGCGCCCTCTTCTGCCACTCAGGATACATGGCCATGGCCACGACCCAGCCTTGGATCGGCGAGGATTCCAGCACACTCGCAATCAGCGTCATCATGCCTACGCAGTACGCCTTTTCTTCATCCTTCAGCGACGCATCCTTCAATGATTCCCTCGTCCATGAGTATTCTTCGGTGTCCTTCTCGCTCTCGATGCGGGCTTTCGTCTGCGCTCGCTGACCAAGCCAGAAATGGCGCTCAAATGTAACGCGAGCTATTTCCTTCACGCGCCAAGGCTGCAGGAAATCCGGTACCCAGAGGGGAATCTGCTCCAGGAATGGGAGCTTGTTCTGGATTGCTTCTGGGGAGATGACTTCGAGAAGCCCGATTGATGTTGAGCACACTCCTTTGGCGATCTCTTCGTTCGTCTTCTCCCATGCCATTGCTGACGAGATTCCACCGCAACATCTTTCTAACAATGGACCGAAGTTCTCTGGTTCCTGGAGAAGTTTCAAAATCATTAAATTCGTCTGTTCGCTGGCAACTTTGCTAAGGCGTGCTTTGGGCATGCTAGCAATGACTTTCCTAGCAAACGTCTTGATACGTTTGTGGTCAGCTAAAGTGAGAGCAAAATTAGCCTTTCTGTTCCCAGAAGAAACTCATATTCCTGAGATTTCAGCACATACGACAACTCGTCATCAGAGGTAAATAATGCCCATCAGTCGCACAATCACCCCAGATAGCGGAAAAGTGCACTCTCCCGGAATATTTCGCCGCGCGCTTAACCAGCAGATCTTCCACAATCTTGGGATCTGAAACTAGAACACAAGTATCTGCACCAAGCTTGACTTGACATATCGGGCCGTATTGTTTGGTCCAGGCATAGAATTGAAGCCATGAGTGTTTTGCCGGTAGATCCGGGACTGAACCGAGAAGTGGGATTCCTGGGACGCGCTTAATATCAATCTCAACTTTTCGGGGAGGAAGAACGAACCTTTGGGACCAGGAAGTTTCTTGGTTCCAGGAGGGAGCTTTGACTTGGAGAAGAAGAGAAGGTATATCACGAGGCCTACAGCTGCCGCAAAGCCCAGGACTGACGGGCTGAAGAAAAACGACATCTTCTCCAAAGCTTTAGGGAAATCTAGCAAGTATCGAAAACGAGCGTCGGATACAGCAGATATATGAGCAGGATGAAAGAAAATCCGATTTCTGGGTCCTCCAAGAACTACATCATCGTGGCATGGATGAAGATCTTCACTTTAAGTAGACTGTGAGATGTCTCGAAAGGATGCAACACTAGACCGCTCTCAGTACGGACATTGCGCTTCGGATCCCCAACTCTGTGCATGTATTGTCACCTCACACATACCCAGTAGGGGGGTTTGGGAACACGAGGATGGGATCCCGTACCATGGACAGCCCCAGCCGACATGTGAAGATCTTAGCCTGTACCGCGATACCAGCTGCACATCCTTTACATTACATTGCATTTCCAGCATGCAACAGACCACGTTCGATCTCGACTCCCGCGTGATGCTCCTGTTCATCTATCCAACCCAGTTCATTCCTTATATTCCAATGAGAATAGAGTGGTAATATGTGAGCGCTTTCAACGCATCGGACTAGCAGCCTCGAAATTCTCGTACCATGGTTGGGTATATGTGCGTCCATTAGCCGTGCACCGGAGAACCAGAGAACCAGAGAAACCAGACAACAAACCTGGTCGCGCATCCACGCATGCAGAGCCGACGCCCCGTTACAGTCAGACTGGGCTCACAAACACATACATGCATAACGTACATTGGTTGAGTATGATCAAAGAGCCAGCATGCCCAGCCAGGTGGCTTATTTTCACGTACCATTTTGACTGTCATAAATTTCCCGACAAGACAACTCCCGGACGATCAGAATCGAATGTAACCTGCGATCTGATCATGTAGACGAGGGTAGGTGAGTGACATTCAGCAGCCATCCGTCGTTTAGCTCCACCAACCAACAGACGCATGCAGCGCCCGAATTCGAATAGCAAGCATGCGATAAATGCTGTTTTCAGCGACTTCTGAAGTCCGGAGCTCGCTTGAACAGCTCGATGGAACCATGTTATTTTATTGGTTCTGTTTCAGCGAACCGGACATTCTTTGAAGCTTGTGAAGCCATATCCCTGTCAGATCTTTATCGGCACGATAATCACAGCTTGGCCAATGGCGTTGGGAGTCCCCAGCTGACGGCTAACAAACATGAAGATGCCTTCCAATCAGGCTTAAGGTTTCGGATAGGGTAGAGTTTTGATTCGTTGGTCGGCACTTGACGTGAGGCTGAGAAAGTTTGTTTATGTGGCGGGTTGCTGCTGGCTGTGGGCCCCGGTACACAGGATTGGCAAGGAGGCGTCGTTGAGCATTTAAAAAATCCTCTTCTTGGTTCTCACAGATGACCAGATAATTCTATGTATGAATTACAGAAGCACTCCCTCAGCAATCGATGCCAAAATGCGCGTCCATCTTTATTTTCTCTCCCTCGCTTATTTAGCAGCCAGCTCCGTCCCTTGCTATACCATCCCGTCCTCACATATAAACCCATTTAGCCTCAATCACTCACCTCCCTACCCATAATTCAATCTTGCACTTTTACTCTCCAGAAATAGAAACGACAATCAAATATATAAAAACAAGCAGGCTTCCCCACACTGCACTGTCGATTCTCCACTCAACGAACCCGCGATCGGGACTTGGCTGCTTGGTAACACCCCGGTCTCCCGAATTTTAGACCTTGGTTGCGTGATGCGAGCTGCCTGAATACACATCGACTGACTCTATTATATTACTTACCCAATGTCAATATCAAAATTGATCTGTGCACAGTTCAATAAGGCCAGCCTAAATATAGTTAATGGGTGTGTGCAGGGGCTTGACTTGAGTCTACGGCGTAAATAAACCACAATTATTGAGTCAGCAATACAAATAAATCTACAAATGTACATCTCTCACAAAACAAGGCACGTTTTTAAAGCTATCCGAAGATATTATTTTTACTCGCGGACTGAGCGAGCTTACTTACATTCAATAAACGAGGAACCGCGCGCAGACCAGTACCAATCTATACAGTGGGACGGAGTACAGTACATTCCGATGATGGGTGAGAGAAGCGGGAACTTCCCGAAAAATTCAAGCGACAGACACTAGCACGATATTCCGCTCCGCCCTGACCGCATTGCTTGCTATTTGCCCAAAATGTTAGTTGTGAGGAGCGAGCCTGGTATTATCTTCGAAAGCCTATTTTGAAACGAGGAAAGGGACAGAGGCGCCTATCGGCTTACCCGAAACACCCGAAGCCGAAGTATCCAACCAGAAAGGGGATACGAGAGAAGGGTCGGGGAGGATGTTTTCATGGCGTTTGGGGGAGTCCGGTCTGACATGTGTGTGGGTTTTGATTGAGTAGGTTTGAGGTGGGAAACTAGGAATGAGATGCAATCAGGCGCATATTTATTACATGGATCTTGGCAGCAGCTCGGCAAGCGGTTATGAGGGGTGTTGTAAATGGGATCGAGTGATTTTGATAGGAAATGGAATAAAAAGGGTATCTAACTACCAGCCCTACGCTAGCTCCCTAGCTAGATTATCGAAATGAAGGATTTTCTCGCACGCTTGCTGCCTTTCGAGACAGAACCAGACCAGATTTTGACTTGGCTTGGCTGGTCACTTTCCTCTTCTCCTCTAGCATTTATTCACTGACATCCTCCCATCTAATCATCTCACCGAAATGGAAGACGCGTTGACGGTACAATCCAACACTGTACTGCCATATCTGCACCACAGCACCGTCTACTGTACTGTAATCACTCTTCCCCGTCTGGTCCTAGAAAAGAGAAATCTACGCCTCGAGGACATCCTCATCGCTACCGCTATCGGCCTTCTCGATGATCGGCACCGGCTTGGGGAGGCCCTTCTTGCGGAGGATGCTCGTCTTGAGGAAGTACGGTAGTTGGACCTTGAGTTCGTAGCCGAGGAAGGTCTTCGTTGGGACGGAGAAAACTTCTGTGGTGATGTGTGAGTAAGGCACGTTGTGGCAAGGGAGACAGAGAGGGTAAATGAAGGGTTAGGATAGTGTAGGACAGGTTGACATACGATCCAGTTCCTCGAGAGTGAGCTGTTTGGTTTCTCTCACGAAAGCGAAGATCATGAACCAGGCTATGAGATTGAGTCCTGCGTAGAAACCGAAGGCACCGGTTTGTGTCATGACGGTCCTCATGCGAGGGAATGTCAAACTGAGAACACCAGCTAGAATATCGATTAGCAGACTACACCAGAAAACGGGGCGAGGTTTCCTTACCGAATGTGTTGTTGACGCACACAGCCCAGGCCATACCTTGCTCACGCTGAATCGTTGGGAAAACTTCAGCAGAGTACTGGAATGCAACTGGTCCTTCTCCCATAGCTGTCATTCGTGTTAGCATTGTATCAATTCGAATGAAAAGCGTTGAGGGCTTTACGTACAGTATGCGATTGTGAATAGATACACGAATCTGGAACATGTCAGTAGGGGTTTCTCATTGAAAGTTTTCGGGCAAACCTACAAGACAACTGGGCCAATCCTTTGAGCCCGGGGTACGTCCGCGTCGTTGTTGAGAAGAGATAGACCAGCAGCAAGTAAGAAAACACACATGAGGGGGAATGTCTTTTCTGGGTGTTAGTCATGTCCATGGAAGCTGGCAAAAGAGGCACTTACAATCAAACAGAGCTTTCTTCGGCCCTTGGTGTCGATAAGGAATAGAGTGGGGATGGTGAAAACGACTTGAACAGCTCCGTATCCGAGAGAGGCATACAAAGCTTGAGTGTCAGTGTAGCCAGCTTCGCTGAAGATGGTCGAACTGTAGAAGGAAATGACTGGACAAAAATTAGCCTCAGGCCTGGTGACGGCTGCCATGCCACCTACTGTTGATACCGCACATCTGTTGGGCCAGCATGACGGTCGAAGCACCATAGTTTGCTCTTCTGATTCTAGGAATGCGGAAGCAGTCGGCCATACGAGCGAAGTATCCAAGTCCACCAGCAACCTTCATCTCCTCCAAGTAGATGACGTAAGAATAGTAGTAGTCTCTCGCACCAATGATGGGATGAGCACGAAGCTTAACCATCGATTCAAATCCTTGGCGGATCTTACCGTGCTTCATAAGCCATCTGGGAGACTCCGGGCAGAAGAAGATTCCACAGCCGAGGATAAAGGAAGGAATGAAAGCTGAGCCGAGTTGAAGACGCCAAGCAATGCGGCCAGTATCTTTGACAATGACATTGGCGCAGAAACCCAGGAAAATACCTTGGAATGGTGGTTAGAATGAAATCACGTATCTGGAATAAGATGACTTACCAGCGACCACCCAAAGCTGCCAAAACATTACGAGCGCGCCCCGAATTCTAGCAGGAGCCATCTCAGCGGAATAGATAGGGACTGTTGCGTTCTTCGCACCGATTCCGATGCCCATAATGAAGCGTGCAGCGAATAATTCTTGCCATGACTTGGCGAATCCAGACCAGATTGGAGTCGCTGTAAGACAGAGAGCAGTGACGAAGATTTCTCCTCGTCGACCTAGGTAGTGATTGAGAGGATCAACGATGAAAGCACCGCTGCAACGGGGTCAGCGCGTGGTCTAAGGGTCCAGGCGGAAAGGCATCTCCAACTTACATGAGACCGGCAGTCAGGAAAATGATAGCGTTGACAATTCCCACGATCCACTCGTCACTTCCCTTACCATCGATTCCGAACTCTTCATGGAAAGACAAATTGGCTCCATTAGAACCCGTTTGATCCCATCCTTGAGTTGCAGCTCCGACGGCACACAGCGAGATTGAATACCACAGCATCTTCGATCCATGCCACTTGTGATCTCTCTCGTAGATCAGAGCCGCGCGCTCATCTTCCTTGAGCTCGTTAACCATCTCGAATCTCTGGCCATCGCGTGCAACGAGCGCTGCTCGTCCGAAGAGGTCTGCGTGTTCGGGCATGCCATGCTCCTGGGCGAAAGCTTGGGCATTGGCGTATGTTGTCTCACGAGAGTAACGCTATGGAAGTGGATAGTTAGCACTGTGGAGGCCAATCGAAGGGAGATATTGGAATTGCTTGAGAAGCTTACCTTCAACGGGTTCTCGACAATGTTGAGCGCAACTGATGCGCGACGTCCACCACCACTGGCATCGTGGGTTTCTGGTGGGGAGTATGTTGGCTTCTCGCCCTCGAGATGAGAGGTGTTGACAGTGTCGCCTGCCTCTGTGGAAGAAGCCTTTTCAGACATGGTGTATGCGATTGCTGTTGTTGTCGCGATCTATCGCCAGGAAAAGCCAATTGTACTCTAGAAGTCCAGCAGATTCGTGTCCAAGTCCAACGAAGTCTTGGGGAATGGGGAGAAGCAAATCTGACAGGAGGGACGAGGCGCCAAACATATATTCTGGAGCAATTGAGGAGAAACAGCGGAGCGACAAGAGAAAATAAGGATCTAGTGCTCACTTCTCCACACCTCGCCCAACATCAGTTCTGGGCAGTCCTTGACGGTCCCAGTTCAGAATGCAGTTCATCTCCATCTCGAGTTTGATTCACGTCATTCAACATGACAATAGTGGAGCATCTCAGCAATACACACCCTGTCCCTCCGTTCAGCCAAGTCACGCCAGGGAAACGCCAGGAAGGAGACCCCGCAGCCACTGCCAGCCCCCCACGCATTAGTGCTACATCTCACTGGTTGCTTAAGGACAAGATCAACAGATCGGCGGCTCGCTAAATGCGTCGTCCCCCAGCTCATCGCAACGTTTCGATGGTGGGCCAAGGCTCTCGGGGTACGGGGTATGTACCTAACCAACGAATAGTTCTGCTGCAATTGTGAGATTGAACCCATAAATCTGACGTGAAAACAAGAAAGAGATCAGCAAGGAGGTTTTCAAGGTGGTGTGATTGATGAGATGAGCGGGCGATAGCCCTGATCTTGACAAGTGACAGTAGTTCGTTGGTCCTGGCTGATGCTTGCTTGCACCACATGAAAAAAAACTCTAGTGCCAAGTTGAAACACAGACAGCGAAACGCATCTTTTCGGATCTATCGATCGAGTAATTTCTCAAATGCCACTAATGGTCACACTTTGAATTGGCGAAAAGTGTAAGGGGAAACGCTGCAAAGTTGGTGTGAAGTTGGTTCTGACCAGATAGAGTGATGAGAGGGATGAGGCACACTGAGTGAGGTATGCCGAGACCTGCAATCAGCGCCGCCAATTGCCGCTATGCCGCCCGTCTGACCAGAGCGCCCCACAGAAACCTCCAACATCCCAGTGCTATCCACATTGCACAAACTCTTGAGTTCGTTCCCAGCACCCAATCATTGTGCTCGAGGACCCAGATAAAAGTCTTCGCGTGTCTAATTTCCGGTCCGATAGCGATACAGTACTATCCCCCCCCTAGCTTGAATGTTAAATGTGTAGAAAATTGGACCTCGTGTGGGTAGTCTTCTAGGGTGTTCATCCAGTGAAATCCTTAGATTATAGCCACAGTCAGGGGGAAGAGGCTCTCTGGAATCTTCTACAACCACCCGGGCCTTTACAACAGACCAGATTTTGTCCTGTGCTCTGAGGCTGGCAAGGCATCGACAAGGCCTTCCTACCAGTCACAGTAAGCTCTTCATGCCTCGGACCCATAAATTCCACATTTTAACATTCAAGCCAGGGGGGGGATAGTAGAGTACAGAGAGAGACAGGGTACAAATGCTGTTGCCTGAATTTTCTTGTGCTGCTTTGATTTGGCTGGTGGTTGGCCCACGGCCGAAACTTGGAGATCAAACCTTTTCTCCATGCGGAGTCTTGTAGACCGCCGGATTGCCAGGTCTGGGTTCGCCGGTATTCTCTCCGTCGTGACCTCGTTCTAGAATCGGTATCTGGGCACGAGTTTGAGGATTCGAAGAGTGGAGGGAGGCTTGAGGTGGCTCGATGCCCAGCGATTCTTCAGCGCTACCAAGGTACAAGTGTAGTTGCCTGATTTCTTGGTGCATGGTAATGCATGTGGGAAGGATGAAATGCTAAATTAGTTACATATTGTTTTGATATCAAAATCATTTCTGTTGCTTGGGTTTGCATTTGGAGCGGTGGGTTGTGAGGATCAGTCGGTTGTGGAATTCTAGAAGGCCTGGCTCACGCCTGTGGCAGCCTTAGTACAAGTGATGCCGAAAAATTCGGGCATGTATTTGCTAGAGAGGACTCTTGGATATAATAGATATGATTGTAGGTGATTAGAAGGTTTTAGTTTATAGATAGGAGGGGCTTTGTTTTTTTAAAAAAAAAAAAAAACGCTGTAGAAAGCTCAAAACGAGTTTCCCTATTTTGATAGATAATATAATACTAAATAAGCTAGTTTCTAACAAATCAAAGGCAACTTGGCTGAGTGGTTATAGCGATAGACTAGAATAACTCAGACAATCAGGCAAAAACTTGATATGTCTATTCTAGATTCATCTATTTCCTTCGGGAGCGTAGGTTCAAATCCTGCAGTTGTCGTACTTTTTGGCGCTGCCTTGTAGAATCAGAGCCCGGGAGAAACTTCGGGGACAAATTTTTGAGTCCCAGTTCTGGTGCCGCTCTTTCACCGCTATAATTTATTCTTATGCTCGTCGCCCGACACTGCGCCCCACCCTCCTCGCCTAGAGAAAAAGAATGATCGCCATGATTAGTTCCGCACTACTTGTTCATGTTTTTACGATCCTTCTTCTAAGTCCCGAAGAGCTGTATCCTATTTATGTATTCTGGATATATTTACCGGCTTGGATCCTACCCCAGGTCTGAGAACGCTCAGGTAGATGGGGTGTGGCAGGGAAGAATAAGGAAGCGTAGAAGAGGAGGTTACGAGAGTGTTCCACACAAAGCATTATATATAGTAATACGCGGCTCAAGATGATGTCGTTGTATAATATGCGCATGTACTACAGACAGAATTTCAAGATGAGTTCATCATAAGAAAGCCCGCATTGCCAGACCTGAAGCCCTCTCGTCCTGGTAGTCCCCAAAGACCAGCAACCATACGTTTCCTCATGAGCTGGTGAGGAATTGCTCTATTGACTTGACTGTGTTCGAATGCAGAGAAGGGGGTTCCCATAGATGATGCATTACTCCTAGCCAGGGGCGAATCTGAGGTTCAGTAATTCGGCGGCCCATTGCCTTGCGTTTCGGAAACAGTAAGAATGGCCGAAGTTGCGTCATATTGCAAGTGGAACCTTCAAGGGGAAGCTGAGCTATCCAAATGAACTGTACAGAGCATGGAATCCCATCGTGAAAAGTGGAAGTGGTCGTGATGGCAATGCTCTCATCTTGACCTTCTCCGAATTATTGAGACAAGCGCGTGCGCCTGACGCTCTACCGCAGGCTTTGCAGTGGAGCCTTCCCACGAACATACAAGATCAACTTGTACTGGTAGACTGACGCAGGATCAGTAAAAGTGAAGAGGTAAAGGAGCACAACCCACTCCGAAAAGATCAGGACCGCCGTTCTTACTTAAAGTTTAACAAAGTTTGAACCGCTGGGAAAGGTTGCAGAGAGAGGGCCAACGTGAAGCACGGCCAGAAGCTTCCGCTTCAGCTTCGAAATTATTGGAAGAGGGTGAAGACAGAGGGACGGCGACATGTCGTTGATGGATTGGGGGTGGGGTGTGAGGGAGCAAGTGACAAGTTGCGACTTGCAGGCTTGGCGCGCTTACCCACAATGATCACAGTTTGCCAAGGATCAAGCTCCGCAAACATCACAGCACCACCGAAGGGATTGACTGGATGTCATCATTTATTAAAGTGAGATTAAGATCACGTTTATTTAAAGTTCTATTCTATTTTATATCTACTTAATAAGCACTCTTCTACGCTTCAGGGATGGGTTGTTCTCCCGACGGCCCATCTTTATGAAGACGCCCTCATCGAGAGCCATAGTTTCGTGTCCTCTTAACTTCACCCTCTCACGATCCAAGCCGAAAGCTACTTTGACAAAGAGAGTATTACACAACTCTGCGAACTTTCGCTAGAGGTTAGCCATTGTCCCCATCGGAGTCTGTTGTGACTGTTCTATAGAACTCGATCCCAGGTGAGGTGATAGGGGGGACTCCTTAGCTACTTGCTCGGCCCCGGATGTCTCTATCAGTAGCTTTAGCGGATTTCTCAGGGCTTGAATTTACTATAGCGGTTCCGGTTGTGTAGGCCCATGCCAAACTTTAGCATTTCGCATAGCTTAGTCGGACTTTTCCATGAACTCCATGATTGCTATTCTAGGATAATATATAACGTCTAACCCCCCCCCCCCCCCTTCCGGCCACCCTTTACACCAAAAAACGCGATTTTGAGGTATTAATAAAAACACAACTAATTAATAATATTAAATACTTTTTTTATATTTACAATTCTTATACTTAAGTGATTAGATTTACGAAGCGATTTGTAATTTCCTTTGTAAATTATTACGTAATCTTAAATCCTAGTTTTTACATACAAAAAACGTCAAAAATCACTTATAAATAGCTTTTTAATAGATAAATAAAAGTACTTGAAATTTATATAATAGAAGGTTTATATATAAATCTAAAGTTTTAGAAAGTTTTAATAGAAATGTATTAGTAGTTATTTTTTAATTAAGTAATTAATTTCTCTCATATAAATATTTTATATAGGACTTGATAATTTACTTAATTATAAAATTACTATTAATAGAATTTTCTTTAAACTTAGAAATCGTAAGGTTATATATGAAATATAACTTTATTAAAAGTTTTAAAAAAAACTAATAATAATTACAAAAGTTATTAAAGAAATTTAAAAATTCGATTTTACACTAAATTTGTTAGCGAGAAATTTCTTTTACTTTAAATACTTAATTCGTAATATTACGTAATATGAAATTATTAACACTTCGGAATATTAAAGCCCAAGTAATAAATAATATAAATCTTTAATTTTAGGCTTTTTTTATTAATAAAAAATAAAGATATTAATTATTAAAAGTGACGAGTTTTTGCGTTTTTTGGTGTAAAAGGGTGGCCGGAAGGGGGGGGTGGCTGGAAGGGGGGGGTTAGACGTTAGCTTGAAAGTCACGTAGCAAGTCGGGGTTGGCGCTATCTTCTACTAGCTTAACTTCACCATCGGGTAAGTTAAAACGCGAACGTCTATAGCAGTCGAGAGTTTTAGCTTTCTGGATAAGCTCCCTTTCTCGGGTTACTAGGTCAAAGATCAATTGAGCGTTATCAAACTTCGCAGCCGGACGCAGCGCCTCAACTGTCCCTGAGGCCTCGAGAAGCAGGTCATAATGATATATAAACTTCCTGCCTTAGGCTAGCCTGTCGACTTGAGGATCGTCTCTGCCATGAAAATAGGGATAAGCATGTGTAGGCTTCCCAGTTCGGACTACCGATTCAGCTCGTACATTGGCGTCATCGAGAAAGGGACGAAGGCGTGTAGTTTTTACATGCCCATTGTCGAAACCCGGGAGGTTATGCGTGTGTGTTGACTTTCGACCTTGAGCAACTCGAGCATTGGCTCCATTGGTGAATAGATGACCATGAGTGTGTGTAGATTTTCCATCTTGAAGTACCGATTCGACTTCATCATTGGGTTGGTCGATGTGAGAAGGGCGATGATACGGGAATCTGGCTTGTTGGTCTTCGTCATGCGCTACCAGATCATTCTCAAAGAATCGCAGGATAGATGTACCTTCAAGATCTCGAACGTCAAAGGTGACCTGGCATCCGACTTGTCCGGGGCTTAACTAGCATACGATATGACTTACTAGGCCCCTCTCCGTCCCAAAGGATACGCGGAACAAGGTAAATATATAAGCCTCAATAACTAGTAACCAGAGCCTGCCTTCATCGTCGGTATTATTATCGAGTCCTGGCCAGTATTTAACGAAACCGTTAAGATCCGTCACAGCTTCAAAGACTATGTTAGGATTGCTCACGGCGACGAGCAGGACTCTGAGACCTAGCAATAGTTGTTTAGTGAATTAAACAAGGAGCTCACAGCTGATACGAGGCATGGTAAGAAAGAAGATATGTTGATAGCTTGAAGTAAGTGGAAACAGAATTTATGTTTGGAGAAACAGTTTTGGAGGGAGACTGGATGTGCTGAAGTGCTCTTTCAGTGGAAATTGAAGCTGCTTTTATGTATCTCTCGTTTGGAGCAATAAACACAACGACGGCTACTCATCAGCCTCAACCAAAGAATGAGCCTGCTGGTGATGAAGATGGGGGCGTGATGGTAACGAATAGGGTTTCCGGGCCAAGGAGACAGGGGATTGACAGGGGATAAACAGGGATCGCCAAGGGTTGAGCAGGGTCAATTCCACATCAAAAATTCAACTTGATTTACGTAGAGATCGCGCTGGCGATCGATCAGAAACAAGTCTAGGGAAATTCTGTGTTCGTATTTCTAGCCAACACCTTGATCCACCTCTGACTCCAAGGAGATCCGACACAGAGAGCCCTAGCTGGATTCCAGTCTGAAGTGAGGCAGAACGATGATCTCGTTATCTCCAGCGCGAGCGAGTAATTCAATGAAAACAAGTAAAGAGAAAATGTTTCTAAGGACTATGACATGATAATACGAGAAACCGTAGGGGTTTTACTTAATTTATGCTCCACCCAGACTGTAAACAGATGGAGATTTATCCCTCTCACAGGCAAGACACCGACTCTCACAGGCAAGACACCGACTCTCACAGGTAAGACATCGACCAGAAAGGGCGGGGTTTGGAGTTGCAATTGTAAGTAACGGAGGTCTTCGAGTCAATAATGCAAATAGCATCGAAGAGTCTCCACCTGGCTTCGCATCTGCCGATAGGGAGTAGCGGATAGTATCTCGTATAGTCGATCGACGCTCGTATCTGAAAAATTGACAATAACGCTGAATCTCACAGCTATTATCGAGGATCATAATATTAGCATCGGGGATAGATAATATACAGAATATATTAGTTGTGTTAAACACTCTCGTTAAAGTTTTTATTCTCACTATATAATAGAGAACCTTAGTGCCTTATCTATACTTGGGATACAATCGAAAATGTAGACTAGGCTCTAGATTTAGTCCAAGTAAAGCCGAGACTCGACATATCGTAGAATTAATACTTGCTCTAGATTATAGATATATAGGTACTTAAGGTAAAGAGCGCACATAACAAACACTACATAAAGTGCTTCTTCCTCACCCCTCACTAGAGCCGCTTCCTTCCACTTTTACTTTAACCTAACAACTGCCGTCCAGCGGCAATTGAAGCATACTATTACTGTGTTCACATAGAATGAGTTTCAATACATTTTAAAGTATGGTTCGAGGGACGAGAAGCACACAATGAAGAGGATATGCGGAGGTTAAAAAATCGCTTTTGCTAATCATAGCTAAGAATAGCTAACGCTTATACCAATTAATGAAGTGATCAACCATTCCAACCACAATACCCAGCGCCGTCAGGCAAACCATCCAGCGTTTCCATCCCCGACTTGAAAGTGTTAGTTACTATTCCAAGGTAACACTGAGTAGTATCACTTACACCTTCCTCCACCTCTCGCGGACAGACCTCCACCCCCTCCTCACCACCTCCCACGCCCGACCGGAAAATGTTTGTGGTTCGTCGGCCGAGCTATGTATGGTATGTCAGTGGGTATGGTCTTCCCAAGCATGTTCGGACAGTTAGAGTCGAAGGTCCACGTACCGCTCTGAAAGGGGGAGGAGGGGGCGATTGAGGTCTGCCCAGAGGTGCGAGGAAGGTCGGGGATGGGTGCTGGATGGTTCACTCTGACGGCGGCTGGGGTATTGTGGCTGGCTAAGTGCAAGTCAGTACCAGCCTTGCATCGTCGAAAGCACTACACCGGAATAGGGGATGATATACTTACAACTGGTTGATCGCCGGCTCATTGTTGATAACAATGTTGTTGATATTGATGATGATGTTATTCATATTGGCTGGATGTGCTGATGTTGATAAAAGAAGGAAAGGGTACAGAAGGACAAATGAGCGAATATACTTGCCAGAACTAGGTATTGAAAGGACTCTCCTTCCTCTCATGCTGTTTCGATATTCACAGGGCAACTATTTTCAACCTAATCCAATTTTTGACCTGTGGAGCGGGCACCTTCCTCACCAACATGCCAAGTCCCTAAGCGACTCTACTGCTATACACTACTAGCGAAAATCTTGAGCAGTACCCAAGGGATATATACAACTGGTGCGCCACCCATAACCCAAAAGCAAACACATTGCATTTCCCACGTCTCATTTTTTTTTTAACTTTGGAAACAATATCTCCAACCCCCATCCGATCTCCACTATCCGCTTGGAGAACATACTCGCAAGCTGTAAAGAGAGAAGCGGACCTGGGCGTAACTTTGCTTGTGTCTTCCTGTGGGGAGTGAATACAATAAGAACCAAAAAAAAGAAAGCATTGGACTAAAGGCATCGATCTTGAAAAGAAACTGAATAAGCATTGAATATCATTTGAAACCTTTTCCTACGACGACACATTGTTCTGACAAAAGAAGTCATAGAAATTTGATACTGAATCAGGTCAGATGCCCTTTCATTGAAACACCTGCCCTCACCACCAGAGGCCAATGAAGCAATCTTCACCACGTTCTTAACCTACCTCCCATTTTATTCTTCCTTCGCCAACTCATAGAAGTCCCGAGGTCATTCTCCGAAATACCCTGAGCTTCACAGCAAGTCGCTTGACAAAGTTCAATCCGTGAGTCGAAGGCTGAGTCGAAGGCTGAGTCGAAGGCTGAAACGTTGGATTCGATGCGGTTCGTGGTAAGGAATATCAGGCCTTCCTAGTACTCCAGACATTGCAGGGAGACTGTACTGTCAGCTTAGCATGACTTTCGTTCAGAGAAGAGCTCTCGAAATCGATCCATTCTCATCGCAAATGATGCTGTTATTTTCTCAAGAATAACGTACAGGACTCTGTTGTAAGCGTGTTTCTGACTCCAGAGAAACCATGAAGGAGATTGATTCCTTCTTGACCTATAGCCTGTCAGTATTATCTGAAAGTATGGTGTATGACCTTATACCTTTCTAACCCACGAACTTCCTTTTAAATGTGTCCTACTGATGCCAATTGTGTTGCTTGCCATGCATAAAATGGTGTCCCTGGTGCAATATATTTATATGCCCCGTTGCTGTCCTCAGACCTAGATTCTGCCTCTGACTCAGTATCTGGGATATGACGCTCTAGCCAGCCAAGAATAGCTTCTCCGAATTTCCTCGCAGTCCTAGAGCACGCTATAGAACACGACTTAACGAAATTCTTCATAGTTATTTTCAATATCAATGTCTTGAACTTCAGTTGTGGGACGTATATAAGGTAGAAGATAATTGATCTTTGTGGGTGAGAAGAGATAGAGAATTTGTCTGAAAGTAGTTTATGTGATGTAGTATGGGCAAACCATTGTTAGCGTACCATACTTCGACACTCTGGTTGCTGAGGTCATGGGAAGAACTGAGTTCTGGGTCGCGCTACTTGTAGCGGCTGACAAGATTTGCTTCCAACCGCCGCTCACCAAGTCGAGATCTAGAGTCTGGGAAACCGGCAAGGATCACGAGCGTGGCTAGGCTAGGTTCTCAGAGCCTAGAAAATTGTGAGAATATTTTGTATGGTAGACAGAAGAGATTGTCCAATTCTCTTCTTAATACTATCACGCTTACTTGCCAAGTTCGTGAAGACACTCCAATTGCGCACGTCGTGAGTTGATGCAAGGTTTTAACGAAGCCTTCCACTGCCTCTAGACGAAGAGATTGGATTCGACGTTACAAGCAGAATTATTGAGATTGCATGCGCGTGGACGGAAAACAGAAACCAAGAAACAGGATGTAGGATGCACGATACATAATACAGGATGGAAAGCCTGGAAGCGAAGATCCACCGATATGCACGTGTCATCCTGCCTCAGGCTGATATCTCGATACAATACCTATGTACCTTGGAACCTTGGAAAGTAGGAATTGGACTCGCTGATGCTAGAGCATCACGACCAGTCTTCCCCTTTCCAACAGGAATCAGGTCATCATCGCTGAGATCGCCGATCCATTCCTTGCCATCACGAATTATGATCACCCGACTCGAGTCCGACAGTCACGGCGATGCATAACCGACGGCGTAGCCCCCCCCAGAGACCACCAACAAAACCCCCCTCTGGTAAGGATCCAAGATCAATATTTGACGACGTGAGTAAGAGCGGCACGAAACCGCCGGGCCCGAGATCTTCATTTTAAATAGGGAGATATCAATAAACGATGGAAGTTTAGGTTCAAATCCTGCAGTTGTCGAATCTTTTGCACTGCATTGCAAGATTCAGGGCCCCGGGGGAACTTCGGGGATAAGTTTTTGAAACTGGTTCTGGTGCCGACCTTTTGCCGCTACAACTTTTCACAATGCCCGTCGCCCCACCCTCCTCGCTTACGAGAAAACTGTGATTGGTTCCGCGTTCCTTGTTTATGTTCCTGCGATCCTTCTTCCAAGTTCAAAGGAGCTGTATCCCGTTGATGTATTCTAGATATATTCATCGAGTCAGATCCTATCGTAGGTGCGAAAACGCTCAAATAAGATAAAACGTAATTTCATTTGGAGTTAATCAATTTTTCTTTGCCTCCAAGCACTGTACTAAAGTCTAATTTTATTCAATTCATTTCTATTCTCTTTATGTCGAGCGCCGGAGGGAGCAACCACAAGTAGTGTGTAAAAGTCTTGATTTCTATATAATAAGAGAGAGAGCCTCTATATAAAGTGGTGCTCTCGAGCTAC
This sequence comes from Cadophora sp. MPI-SDFR-AT-0126, assembly GCA_020747065.1. Lineage (NCBI taxonomy): Eukaryota > Fungi > Ascomycota > Leotiomycetes > Helotiales > Ploettnerulaceae > Cadophora > Cadophora sp. MPI-SDFR-AT-0126. The sequence goes on from JAGMVK010000015.1 coordinate 511,628, forward strand.
AGTTACATTCATCTGCTATGGGCTGAGTCGTTTTCCAGCGCCAAGTGTCTGCTATACACGACACTTTATCTTACGCACTCTATCCAGCCATAGTTCAAAGACCCAATCGAGTCCGGCTCTCGACTAAAAGCTTTAAGTAGATTATAAGGAGCACGTGTACGATGGAACAAACGGCGGCTTTAGTGGATGGGAGCGCTGTTGTGGAAGATTGATTATGTGGTGATCGAGCCGAGCCTGAAGTCACAGTAGAAATTTATCTAGAAATCCAAAGATTTAAGACTAGAGAAGTCTTTACTTTTCTACTGGGATAATAAGAATCACAACTTGCGCCAACGTTGAAAATCTTCTGGAAATGGTGCCAAGAGTTTCAAATACCTGATAAAGAAAGTAAGGGTCGTGATGTTCGCTTCCCACCGATAAGCCATTAGAGTTAATCTTCCTCGTCCTGGCTGGGTTCCTTCTCCGTAAATTCATGACCTGGATGAGTCAACTCCGAAGTGTATTTACACTTGAAACAGAAATCAAAATCCACGCAAGTTGAACAGCAGTATACCGTGCCGCAAATAGGCTGTTTGATCGTCAATAAAAACCAACAGCCTCTAGGGAGACTTGACTCACACTGATACCGCATCCATCGCACTCTCTTGAATCATCGACTTCGCCTGGAGCTATAATTTCATCGCTCGACACAACCTCATGAAGCTTGAGATGCTCTGTGAGTTTTTCAATGACCGAATCGCGTCCATGAAACTGTGCAATCTGTATCGGACTCCACCCATTCAACTTTTCTTTCAAGTTAGCGTCTGCGCCGATATCAAGAAATTGCTGAACAACATCTTGTTCTCCTGCTTTCGCAGCCCAGTGCAGAGGAGTCCAGCCATCGTTATCTGGCTGGTCAAGGACTGTTTCTTTCTCATATTTCTTGAGCAGGTAGGCAACCACGGACGTTTCTCGACTACATGCCGCATGGTGAAGTGCGTGCCGGCCTTGCTTGTCATACGTGATAGGGACATCGGCATTTCTGTCGAGACCTTTGTCAACCAACAGCTCTAGATATCCGTCGGAGCCTCTCGCAGCGACAACGTGTACCGCATCTCTTCCCTGGATATCTTTACCACCAACATCAGCACCGCGTGTTAACAGCTTATCCATCACATCATATAAATACTGATACACGGCTTCTTGAAGCGGAGTTCTCGAGAATTCAGGGTGTTTCTCCGTATCGAGGTCTTTGTCTAGCATCTTAAGCGCAGCCGAGTCGTGGCGCAAATGTATGGCCGAGAAAAGAGGAGTTCGTTTGGAACTGTCCTGGACGTTTGGATTGGCGTCTGCTTCGAGAAGTTGAAGAATTACATCTTCGCTGTCTCCCCGTGCAGCCAACCCTAGCGGTGTCTCTTGCAAATCATCGGGCATATTCACGTTCGGTTCTGCGTTCAGAATCAATTCTACAACATCAGTGTCCCCGTTTTCAACTGCACGATGCAATGCAGTGCGGCCGCCCTCATCTTGTGCTGAAATTTGGATATCGGGGTCATGTTGAAGCAGTAGTTTCGCCACTTCTTCATTTCCCAATGATACAGCCCATGAAAGTGGGTTACGACCTTCACTATCCAACGACATAACGTCGGCCTTCGCTTCTAAAAGTCTTTTCACCATATAGTCTTGGCTACCCGATGCGGCCCAGGAGAGTGCTGTGCGCCCGTTCTTATCCTTACATTCGACATTTGCTCCTAGTGCGAGAAGCACATTCGCAGCTGCAATGTTCTCCTTAGATGCTGCCCAAGATAGTGGAGTACGTTTATCACAGTCCTCAGACTCAATATCAGCTCCCAGAGTGGAGAGAAGCTCGACGGTGGCCCCTTCACCTTCACAAGCTGCCCAGGATATTGGGGACCTGCCGCTCCTGTCTTTGGATTCTAGCCTTGCCCGGTGGTTATAGAAAAGAAGATGTATCACACCATCATATCCGCCTGCACTAGCTAGTGATATAGGGGTTCGATCTTCCTCGTCTCCCTCGTCTGGTTGAACGGAATGCGCTAGAAGAAGCTCGATGATTTCCAAACGTCCGTGCTGGGCCGCATAATGCATTGGCGACCTCCCAATCTTGTTCTTTGCTTCTGGGTCTGCTTTTGCGTCAAGAAGTAGGATTGCCATCCCTAGGTGCCCATTATACGCGGCCAGATGCAGAGGCGTGTCCCCATCCTGGTCCGTAACCTTGATGTTTGCACCCAATTCAAGCAGCATTCGCACTACGTCTATTTCTCCCATGAAGCTTGCAAGATTCAGCGCAGAGTAGACTTTGGGATCTGGGACTTCAAACGCGGCGTCTCTCTTCAACAATAGCTCCACTATTGTCGTGTTTTCAGACTCAATGGCTTTCAGCAGAGGTGTAGAGTTGTCGTTAGATGCTATGTTGGGTTTCGCTCCCATGTCTAGAAATGTTTGTACCATGGCAGTGGACCCCTGGCAACATGCCCAATACAGTGGAGTTTCGTTCTCATCGTTTTCAACATTAACCTTCGCACCTGCCTCCACTAGACGTGTGGCTACAGCTTCATGCCCTTGCTCGGCTGCGGCAAGCAAAGGTGTTGAATTGGATTTGGTTGGAATATTAGGATCCGCCTGTCTCTGTTCATTCCGTTCTTCAAGAAGTGCATTCACAGTATCTTCGGATCCATTGTACGAAGCCCAATATAGTGGTGTCTTCCCTTTGTCATTTGCCATGTTAACATCTGCTTTCCAGCTCAATAGTAGTTTGACAGTGTCCACGTGGCTCCTTTTGGCTGCCTTCAACATGGGTGTAGATCCGTCTATTGCATTTGCATTCGAGTTGGCCCCTTTTTTCAAGAGCAGCTCCACAATCGCCGTATTTTCTCGTTTTGCTGCCCACAATATTGCGTTGTCTAAATGTGGTTGCGACTGTTCTCCAACGGTGTTTTCCAATATTTCAGAGACCATTTCATCCGAATCCCATTTCACGGCAAGTGAAAGATCGCTTTTCTCTCCATCCTTGCTGAGACTCGCACGAGCGCCTTTTGAAATGAGCAGCTTAGCAGTTTCTGAATTACCGCCTTGCACTGCAAACATCAAAGGCGTCCACCCATCTATATCCGCTTCTTCGGTATCGGCACGATGATCAGGATTATCGGGATTATCAAGCAGTAATGTGATAAACAACGGCCTGTCCGAATATGCTGCGAAAGAGAGTGGGGTTTGCTGATATCTGCCACTTGTTTTCTTAACATCCGCACCGGCTTTCAGGAGTTTCTTCGTAATCTCCAATTGGTCCGCATTTACAGCTGCTGAAAGAAGAGTGCAGTCATCTTGCTCGTCATACTCATCGACATCTGGTTTTGGTATTGCCTGGAGAAAGAATTCGACGAGGTCTTGATGTCCATTGTGGACAGCCCAATAAATTGGAGAGTGATCAGAGTTACTCTTTAAGCCCAACTTTGCTCCTTTGCCGAAAAGTAATTTAGTCATGGCCAAGTTGCCATTCTCCGCTGCTCGAGCTAGGAGCAATCGAGGAGGGTTGCCATCAACAACATTCGGGTTCATGCAAGCAATGTTGTCGCTGTCGAGAAGCCGTTTGACGATCGCGACTTGGCCTTTCTCAACAGCCCATGAAAGAGCTGTTCGCTGTTCGCAATCCACGATCGTTTGGTCGGCACCAGCGTCGAGAAGAAGATCGACGATCTTACTGTATCCACCGACTGCAGTGAGTATCAACGCAGTCGTTCCTGTGTCATCTCTTGCGTTGACCATTTTCTCCTTCAGCGGCTCATCGACAGTGGCGGAAGAAGTGATAGAAGGTATCAACACAGTCGCTCCTGGAGTATCTGTCGGAATGGCCTTCGTCTCATCCAGCGACTTCCCAGCATTATCTGAGGAAATCTCTTTTTTCGGGGTCCACTTATCGAGGAGCTGTTGCACCATCCCTTCAGCTCCAACCATTGCTGCAAAATGCAAAGCATATTGCCCTGTAGAAGTATCTTTCTCATCGACTTTCACTCCGTTGCTCATCAGAACATTGAATGTGGTGTTGAGCCTTTCTCTGGCCGCCCACAGAAGCAACTTGCCACCATCAACTGCTAAATCTTCCTTGCCTAGCAAAAGCTCTATCATTTTCTTCAAATCTTCTCGATCTTCAGAAAGACGTCCTATTGTCTTCTTCAAGTCTTCCAATTCTTTGGAGAGCTTCTGCCTATTTGTTTTCTCCTCGGGCTTTGGGGGTTTGTGCGGGGCTTTCTTGCGTTGATCTTTCTGCACGTCTGGATCCCCGATCTTTTCTTTTCCAAGCACCTCATTCTTTGGTACTCCAGCTGCATCATCGATAATGCCGGCCCGGACTTTTGAGCTTCCAGGGTTTCCTGCTCCATCGGTGCCAGCCGCCTCAGCTACTTTTCCATCAACCTTTCCACCGTCGGTTGCTCTACCATCAGTGGGCTTTTTTGACGATTCTTCCTTCTTCAGCTTCTTTTTCACACTGTCTTTATCACCCTTTGCCTTTACCAATTTGTCGTCTACATCGCGCTCGATTTCCGCTGCTATCTGCAATGCGGTTTTACCGTTTTTGTCCTTCACTTTGGTGACCTTTGCATCATCTCTTCCGAGAAGTTTCTCCACGACTGATGCCTGAATCTTCTCAACGGCGAGATGAAGTGCAGTTCGCTCAAACTTGTCCTGCGCATTGATCCTTGCTTCTCGATCGAGGAGCTGTGAAATAATCGTATCTTCTCCAGCAATCGCCGCAAAGTGCAAAGGTGTCATGCCCCAATAATCACCGGCACTCATTTTGTCCCTGTGCAACGGACTCTCAAGTAATGCTGTCACAGCCTTCTCATTTCCACATTTTGCTGCCAAATGTAATGGGAGTATGCCATCGCTTCCTGAATCTGCCCTGCCGTATGCCTTTAATAGCTCACCTACGAAGTCTGATTGTTTGGCATCTTCACTGAGGTTCATGACCGCATAATGTAAAGGGGTCCGGCCGGCTAAGTCTGGTCTGCTCGCTAAGACACGTTCTTCTTGAACCATTGTCGATGCTATATCAGGGGCGTAAATCACAGCATAATGTAGCGGGGTCCACCCAAGGATGTCTGCTGCCTCGAGATATTTCCAGCTGTCCCCGTCCTTCTTTACACTGCCCTTCGTCCAGATGATTTGGTTGTGAAGAGTCGTGTATCCAAATTTGGTTCCGTAGGCTTGCTTAGGCCGAGTGTCCTTCCTTGTAGGCTTTTTGATATCTCCTTGGGGGCGTTCTTCGTCATCTTTCGAGGATAGCATTGAATCATAAAGCTCGTGGCGCTTTTGCTTCTTGAATAACTCTTTGAGGCTAATGCTGATTGGCTCCAAATTCTTTGACTTGAGTTTCTTGATCAAGGCGGCTTTGGCTCCTCTCAGTTGTGGTTCACTGTCTCCAGCAGCCCCTTCATCCGTCACCGTAACAGAGTTAGTGATTATCAAGAAGTCAACTGCCGTAGCGACGGCTTTGTAAACAAACGTTTCATTCAGCAGCAAACTCTCGTCGCAAAGGGTGAGAAGCCGGAGATATAAATCGTAAGCCTTGTCCAACTGGTAGTCTTGATGGTTCTCTATCGCTTTCTGGCGTACCATTTCCACCAAACCCTCGCTGGGAAGTTTATTGGCAACGCTGAGCGGAGGAATAATGAGCGTGTAGGCGTCTTCTAAAGTTCCTAGGGAAGCTGCTTCAACAGCTTTTGCCATCTCTTGTATCTTTTGGTTTACAAGTCTCAGCGAACTCCATTTGGGGACTTGGGGGTTGAATTTGTTCTGGCTCTGCAGGTCGACAGTCGTAGCAGACTCTGGAACAGGTATGTGGTCTGCGATTTCCCACATGAAAGCCGAGAAAATGTGTTGGGCTAGGAATTGCTCCATTGAAACGTTCGTAACCACGGCACAGCAAGTTGGCGGAGTCCCAGCATCCCGGGCTTTTCGATCCTCTATACTATGTTAGACTTCGTCTGGCATATCAATCTTTCTCCTGTCACACTTACTTTGATAACCGTATCCTAAGCTCAGAGGTTTGTCGGACTTCTCCCATTTAAATGTCTCTAAACCTTCTACGACCCCTTCGCCAGCCCACCAAGCCAAATCTGCCTTCAGAACGTCTGAATCCGGACCAAGAACACGACGAAATGGTGTTCTGACAGGGTCGAATGTCTCAAAAGTTGATGCCGTGCCTATATCCTCAATATCCCATTGGTTTTGGTCCTTGAAATGATACATCCACAACGATAACACCGCCTCGATGTCCTTTTCGGGGGTTCTCCATTTTGCCTCCTTCTCAGTACCCTTATTATTGGCAACAAGCCTGAGCTTGCCAGGCTGCTTCCGCTTTGACTTATCACCCGTAATCTGAACATCCATGGACCAAGTGAGGGTGGTCCTTTTCCCCCAATCAAAACAATTCATGACTTTCCCGATTGCATTGGCGATACAGATAGCATATTCTGATGGAGGAGCATCCCATTTGGTGAGATATCCTAGCCGTTTTCTGATGTTAACTACCGCATGGACTTGCAGCGAGTCGTTCTTCTCTTGCTCTTTCGCCGCATCTTCTCTTTCTTTTACTTTCAGCTGATCTCTGCTCTTGGGTGCGGAACCGGATGGAACTCGGGACAATGGATATCCAGGTCGTGGCCGCTTCGTCGAATCTACGCTTGATTCCCACACGGTTACACGAGTAGTTCCTGACTTCCCATCATCTGGATTCTCCAGGCTCTCAATCCACTCAGCGCGTGAAGGGGAGCCCAATTCGTTACAAAGTTTCCAGAAGGGTACTTCGCATGTTGGATAAGGCATAAGCTTGTGACTTGGGTCGCTACTTTCTGTCCCGCATCGGGGACAGGGGCTCTTTGGCCGTTTGTCGCTGAGGCATGTTAAGTATCCATCATCAAATCCGAGTTTAAGAGAAAGCCAGTCCATCTCATATTCTGGGGTTATTTTTTCCGTTGCCGGACTGTCCAACATACCCCGACGTACAGCAGCTCTCAAGATTGTCATTATCATGATAGCAACAAGCTGGGCGATGGAACATGCCCAGCTGATTCCACGAAACCCTTCAAACTGGAGGATGAATCCAGTTATGGATGCCAACGTACCAATCATGCAAAGTATGTTGAGTGATACAGAGATGGTAGTTGGCTCCTCTATTTTTCCGGTCTTTTGGGCTTCCTCGTGAGAAATTGGATCATTGTTGCGACAGGAGGTAAGGATAATCTCCTTCTCTCCTTTTGCCATAAGCATGAAAGAATCAAAACTCTGGTCACTAACAAAAATTCCCTTTTGAAGCCAAAAGACTCGAAAAGTAGGTTTTGCAGTCTTTTCTGGGGTGGTTGTTCCCAACCCTTTTTCGGGGTTGTCAAGGTCGCCAGTGTGGTGTTTGGACATAACCTCCCACGCAAACTCTTCTGTGCTTTCCCCAATGACAAGCGCGGATATCCACATTCCAAGAGAAAGTGTGACTGTTCCAGCGAGGAGAACTGGATATGCATACGGACTCGGAGGCCCTCCAACTCGCTTACCAAATCGAGCGTTGTAAGCAACAAATGCGGAAAATACAAGGACTCCAGATTGAAGAAGAATGCCAGTGGCAGCAGTAGCTACCAACTCCCATGTTTCTTGCTTCGAGTGGAGGTTTAAAGAGATATTAGGGGCGCGATCTGGCCGATCGGCATGGGAATGGGAATCTTTTTTACCAGGGAACAATCGTTTAATGAGAGGGCCTCGATAACCTTAAAGGGGGGGGTTGTGACGTTAGCTGAAGGGTGGCCGTAATCAGAAGTAGGCAATGCACGCACCTTCCTTCTTCATGTATTTTCGTCCCTCCTTCTCTGCCTCTGTGAGCGTAAATAGAAAACAATCTGTCTCTGGATGCCCACATCCTTCGAGATAGACGATCTGTTTGACAACACCTTTGCCTGTCGTGCGGACAATGCCCTCCCCATTCCATAATTCGCAAACTTCGTGCGATGTCGAAGACATGAATTCCAGCTCAGCAGAAGATCTGTTCTCCCTCGCACGACCAATGACAGCTTTGAGCCACGGCGGTCCCCCAACTCGAATCGCGCCGACAATCGCGGTGATGATGCCCAAAGGCGCCATCGCGAATATGATATGGTCAAGCCATGTGAATGACTCCCTTAGGAACTGCTGGGCGAATTTCTCACCGAACAAAGCCAAGAGTCTCGTCGGGTGTTAGAAGAAACATTGGCATCCGTACGAATAGGAGATACTTACGGACCGATGTCAGAGAAGAGGTTATTCGTGACATCTGTGCCACTTCCTGCTACGCCCGAGGCCAGGAAAAGCAGAGAGAAGATTAATATCGTCATGTTGACCATCGTACAGGTCCCTTATGCGCGAGGCTGAGCAATGGGATGAGATAGCTTCATGTCACCGGCAAACTTGTAGCCTTCAGCGCGACACAGATAAGTATGTTTGGAATGCTCTGGCTGTTGTGTTCATTGGCAACACACAAAATCGATGTGAGGGAAAACCAGCTGCTTGCGGGAGGTTTGTAGCGATCAGGACTCAAGTTTGGTTTTTTCTGGATCGTCGATGCTTATGGCCCCCAATTGAAGCTGAGCGCAAGGGTTGCCAGCCGCAGTCTGTATCAGCAAATCACGCTTAAAACTGCCCATGCCGGTAATTTTTCGTGACCATTCGGGACACTGACAGAAGGAGGCGTCTGCCGGGAATGCTTATTAGGAAGAGCTTCTCTAGCCCCCAGAACTTGATAGGTGGAAACATAGGGTTGGATGAACTTTCTGTCCAACAAAGGCGCGACCCGTGTCAGTGATTCGTGATGCATCGATGTCAATTGATTCGTTTGCGGCACGACCCGACCCTAGTATCAGCGGGCCTTGTATGAATTCGTTCACCAGTGTTATAATTGACCAATAAGATGCCCCTCTCCGCTAATTCAACTGTCTTTCCTATCAATCAACCAGAATCTTAGAGAACGACTCATACTAGACTTAACTAACTATTTCCTCTTTTTCCCTGCATCTACTAATTGTCCACACAGAATACTTGTACGCTGCCCATCACACCATGTCACAATCCTTCAATATTGTTATCCATCTAAATAAAATAAACACTCAGAAAAGGAGACGCAGGGACAGAGGGCGATCAAAAGTCTCCCGAAATTGCCGAGAAACGGTAAGTTGCTTGTTTGAGACGATACTCGAATTACTTCAGAGATTACGTTTGTTGAACATCGTACCCCCTGAGACGTCATGAGTGATGTTATGAAGACTTAGCTACCCCTTTCTCCAAGCGAAAGAACCCTACCTCACGAGGTCTGCGCAACACACTAGGTGTCTTGGTTCAAGCAAGAGGTAGAATAAAGCTGAATAATGTCTATAATGCAAAGATATCCGAAATTTTCACTCACTACAAATCAAGCCTTGCTCAACCGCTCAACACTGGCCTCCTCAAAGGCATGCAAACAAAACACGAAATTAAGCGAGAACGCAACCCAACGACTTCTCAAGCTACTTTACACCCCAGAATCATCCTGCACAACATCATCATCACTCTGATACGTATCCTAGTTTGCACACGTGCTATTGATACTCGTGAGATCTATCAACCCGCTCGTCTCAGATTCTCTCTCAAGAAGTTGCAATGCGAAGCCTTTAGCTGTATGCCATGCGATATGACAGTGCATGAGACAATCCTAGTCCTGTCTACGTCCCCAACTTTACCCCAAAATAAAGAACAGAGGAAAAGGAGGGTTACACCAGGATTATCCGTATACATCGCAATAACCAAAAACCCACTCGCCGGAAGCATCGCCACATCTCTCCTCGGCGCATCAGTCACCGTAAGCTCGGTAGCCGTCAAATAAGTCCCCGCCCCACTCGCCAGGTCCCAAAAGTCAAAAGTCATGGTCGTGTAAATGAATCGGGTGAGCCTGCGCAAATGTGGTTTTGATATCGAAATATACCCATTGATCCGCCGTTGCGAGCTGGATGACATGTTGAATGAGATAAATCAATTAACAATGGGAGTTTAGGTTCAAGTCCTGCAGTTGTCGACTTGAAAAACCCATGGCCGTTTCTAAATCGGAAACGATTTTTTAGTCGTCTCACTTTTATTTCTTAGCCACACATGGCATAATTGAGGCCCGCGCAGGGATAAATTTTTTAGGGCTGGTTTGGTACCGCCGTTTTGCCGCCAATTAATTATCTGTCACGTCATGCCCCTCATGTAATTCTGCAGATGTCTTCTTTTTCGATGTAAAGTTTTAGTTCTGTTTATTTCCGTCTTTTTATTCGGTCTCTCTTTATTGGGTCGCTCTTTATTCGCTCTCTCTTTATTCGCTCTCTCTGCGCTGCCTATTACTTCCATTTCGGCTTACCCTAGGGCGTAGGTCCTCTCCAAGGTCACTACGACTGATCAATGAAGTACTACTGCAATCCAAGTGCTCAGACCGGAGCTTAGAACAATTCCCAGCTGACATCTATCTCATCAGGGCACTGCTTTGAGAATACAGCCGGCTCGAAAGTATCTTACTCTTGGAAATTAATCTCAAAAACTCCATCGCGTTAGAATCTCAAACTTTCATACTCTCAGGCTTCGGTTCATTATCGGCTTAGCAACATGAGGATTATGGAACCCATCAAAAATCTGCAAAGAGGTACACGCGTGGGTGCCTGATTCTTCCTGAGTAAGACGAGGGCGATTTGTTGATGCATCGAGCGGTGGAGTAGTGGAGCGAGGGAACGAGCAAGGCGATGGAGCTCTCCAGGTCTCCATGGTCAGATCCAGTGTTTCCCCAGTACTCAGTGGACCTCAGACTCGGTCGTTCGGTTGCAGCTTTCCGACTAACGCAACATCGCCGTCTCGGGTCTCGATTTCAAGAAGACAGTATGAATCCGAGCATGTTTGGATATGCAAAATGATTGAGCAAGAGGAACACGTTCCTCGCTTGAGAGTTGCTCTGAGAACCAGTTGCAATTGTTTCTTCATCGCTTAGCATGTGTGCTCTGACCAGCTGCCTCGCACGTAAGTTATGTCAACACAGCAGAATTGCGGGATGAAGGCTTTGATCGGGTTTCACGCCGCTGCAGAAATGAGCACGTTTCGTAAACTCAATTGACCGTTCGGCTGGTCGGGAACACTTTGCCTTTCCAGGATGAAGCATTCTCGTCGAATGTCAAACTTCGGGCAGGTACCGCGATCGATCCGAGGACCTCCAGGCAGCAGCATTCTTTGAGTTCGCTGCACTGTCCGCTTGAGCAAGGTCAAACCTAGAGCTTTCCAATCGTGTGTCTCGCCTGTTGAGAAATTGGTCGATCATATGCTCGTACGAATATGTTGTCGAGTGGCCGCCATGCGTGGTATATTGTCCTAGCTACTGTTGAGAAGCTTGGTAGTGTTGGGCTTTCGTACGGACACACTGAACAGCGAAGACCAAAGATAATAAAGATCCCGTCGGATGGCAAACTCAAAACTCAACAATGACCGCTCCGGTAGTGTCTTAGCAAGTGCACTCCTTCGATTGAGCCACTGCTTGACGGGAGGTGTGCCTAATGAGACAGGTAAGACAGGTGAGAACGGCGATGAATACCTCTTCGAAGGGTGAAAAATGACTTACCTATACCGCTCACATTGTATTGTATCCAGATTCATTGAATTTGAAGAATGCCAGCTTGAGAATTGAGGAGCAGGCGCAAGAAGTATATAAGGAAGGAAATGGCTGCCTATGTGATTCGTACCCACAGTAGGCAGCACTGGGCACGTGAGGTCTCATGGTCTGAACGGTGTAAGTCCTGCCTTTGATCGACACCTGAACAAGTGGTGCTGAAGCATAGTGAAGATAGTGACGTATCAATGTTGACTTATGAATGGTATTTGACCGGAACGCGTACAATTGCTGATCTGATCAAGAAAAGTTCATTAGCGGATATCACGCGGACAACCATCGGTACCATGTAATCGGTATCTGATACCGACTAAATCGACATCTCAATATGTAACATACCCTTTCTTGATACTAAGCTCAACTCAAGCAGTTCGTAACGAAATCCATTCATGAACATCCAACACCGCCCTCGCAAACTCCTCGGGCCTCTCCATCGGCATCGCATGCCCACAATCCACCAGCTTCCTCTCATGTCTCCCTCCAAACATGCTCCCATGCCCTTCGGATCCCCCAGGCTTCAACGGGTCCCTCATCCCATCAATAGTCACACACGGAATCTCAATCCTCGGTCGTCCAGCCAGCCTCCTCTCCAGCCCCTCCAAGTCCTCATACCCTTCCTGATTTCCAAACGAATGCCGATAAATACTCACCACCACATCAACCCAATCCTTCCCCTCCCAGCTCGCCGCCGCACGTTCGAACACGCTCTCGTCAAACCTCCATGTCGGACTCCATTGTTCCCACAGCAGTCTACAGAAGGCTTTCCGGTCCGAGGCGAGGCATCGTCGGCCACGCTCGCTTTGGAACAGGTGCTGATACCACATCACGGCTTCTAGTTGCGGGGTGGCCGGTTCGTTGTGAGCTGAGATGTCGTAGATATCATATCCGGCGTAACTGACCAAAGCAGATACTCGCTCAGGCCACAAAGCAGCAACGACGCAGGAGGCGAGACCGCCCCAGTCGAAACCTCCAAGTATTGCTTTCTCGATACCTAGAGCATCGAGGAGAGCGAGGAGGTCGGAGCCGAGTGCCGCTTGTTGGTTAATGCTGGTGGCCGAACCTGTACTCGCGCTCGTGGTCTTTGGGGTGAGAATACATGTCGGTGTAAAGCCTCGTAGGTAGGGTACTATGACGCGAGCTCCTTGGGATGTCAGGACGGGGATGACTTCGTCAAATGCGGCTGGTGAGTACGGGAAGCCGTGGGAGAGGATGACGGGCCAGCCGGTGGAAGGTCCATGTTCGTGGTAGGCGATCTCCAGGTGAGGTGTGAGGACGGTTTTGTATGAAGCCATGATGACTTGACTGGTGTTTGGTGTGCATTCAAGAAACCGAGGTGAGTGAAATATGTCGCTGGAGAGCTGGATGGAATTGAGCCGGCCGGTTGCTACTTACGTGTGGAGAATGGGTTGATGCGGGGTATACAACAATGACTTCTCAAATTGCAGAGACCAATCCTCGAAATTCCAGGGGCTTCGATGCCTAAGTCATTGATATATACGCTGATCGTCAAACCCAACTTCGTGTGTTGACATGAGAGAAAGCCGATTACCTCATCCGGGACATCCTGTTTCTTAGGTCAGCATTCCACCCTCCTCGTTTGGCCAATATTCCTCAAGTTGCTGCAAAATTGCCTCGAAAAAGCGCAACCATCATCACTACCAGAATTCCTGATCTGTTTCAATCCCGTTGATCTCGTGTCGCGCACATTCAACGGCAAGGAAAAATGGCTGATCTTTAAAAGCGTTCATTGCTACAAGTGTCAAGAATTGCTAGACGTTGTTTCCCTCATCCTCAGTCGCCCCCAATTTCTTTCTCAACCCAACAATCTCCCTGTTAAGAATCTCATTAATCTTCGTCAAACTATCCACCTTCTCCTGCAAATCCTTCGCAACCTGATTTCTGCGCTCCCGAAATCGATGCTGTGAGTTGCGGTTCTGTTCGCGACGTCTCTGTACTCAAATCAGCATCTGAAGCATAGAAAGTTACGAAGGGAATCGGATAAAGCAACTAACCTGTTTCGCATTCAACATGCGCCGGAACTCCGAACTATCGCTGCTGTCAAGTTCAAGACTGCTGCGCTCGCAGGATGGCGACCTTCTCGAAGTACTCGTCACGCTGCTTCCCCTCGTCATAGGGGTGACACTCGTTGCTGGCGATGATACATCTTCTGCGGATGTAGATAGGGAGTATAATCCCAAGCTCGTAGCCACAGGTGAGATGTAAATCATTGCATCGAAGGCGTTATTCGGCGATGTGTAGCAGGCATCGTTATCAACCGAGCCATGTAGCCAAGTATCGACTGCATCGTAGTGGCGAGTTTGGAGGCTCTGGAATTCGGTACTGTCAACTGCTTGGGGTAGCCATGTGCCGTTATCGGCAGCGGTGGCGGTGGAGGTGAAGGAGACGCAGATGCAGAGATCGGTGCTAAGACCATCGTCGAAGCGGGGACGCTGGCAAAACGAACACCAGACGGATTCGATGTCGAAGAGGCTGAGGTTTTCACTGTCTGGCTTGATGTGGCAAGTGTCTCCGGCCTATCAGACAGTTAGTACGGTCAGGAACTGCAGATTGATTTCTGTTGTCTTTGGTCTTGACTGAACGTACTAGCTGCATTTGTACTGTGGCGCTTTGCATGTTCTGAATCTCGTGATTGGGGCGAAAGTAGTTCATGTTGATGATTTGCTGGTGATCAAAATGATGGATCTCGGAACTCTGTGCTGTCAAGTTGACGTTGCTGTATGAAGACTTATTTGATCAAAAGCTTGGTACAGTTCTTTCAGGCTTGAAGAAGATGAAGCTGATGAACTGTGCTCTGAACTGAAGAAACATCTCCAAGCAGTGCAGAACAACATCTTCATATATTTCTTTACAACGAGCCTGCGAATGCCATTAACCACATCTCGAAACATCATCGTCATTTCTGACGTTCTTGATATCTCTGAAAAGGGAACATTAACAAACTCTTTCGCAGACTAAGCAGCGACGCTGATTGGGCAATCTCAGATCTCATTTGGGCCAAGTGCGTGTATTTGAGTTCTTCGCATAGACAACTTGATTGGACAAACAGAGTACGTCGACGAAGACCTCGAACATGACCTCAAAAGTCAAAGATTCCGTCGTCGGAAAGTGATGGAGTCTAAAGTCTTCAATTCCCTAAAAAGTGCAAGTGTTTAGCTTTTAGATCCACCTCAACTCAATCTCGCGAATCAACACCTCTCGCTTAGCTGCATGTTGATTAGTGATGTAGGAAAACCTTGCTGACAGTGGGATTATGTTACTGGTGCGGGAAAGGTACGGAAGACAACTACCCAATGCGAAGCTGTCTTTCAGAACCACAGCACTATTCTCAATCAGGTCTATAGGTGAACCAATCAACGGCAAAGGCGTTTTCCTCACATATCTTGCCCGGTCCCATATGTCTTCATCAGGACTCATATGCAAATTACCTACGTACTTGTCGATGGTATCCAACGTAACTTATGGCCCCTCTGGAATCTGCAGGTACCGGTATGTGTCCAGCCCTTTATCGTGACTTTTCTTCCCCTGCCCTTTGCGTCCCTATCCTACGGTCCCTCTCATTGGCTAACCAAAATTCTGTTTCCGGCTTAGCACTCACCCTGCAACCTCGCGCATCCGTGACGTTCGAGTTCATCGATGTCGAGGATAAGGATGCACGTCGTAAGGCTAGATCACACGTCATTCGTGAGGCAAAGCAAAGACAGAAACTTGAGACTTTGCGGTACCAAAAGAATAGGGAGGGGAGCAAGCGATCCTTGGCGCCGTCCATAATCAGGACGAAACCTGTCCAGCCCACTGAACAAGAGACGACTCAGATTCAGAACAGCCTTGTGGCTAAGAACGCCGTAAACTTCCTGCCTTCGATAAATACCGTTTTGGAGGGATTAGTAGATCCATTTAATCAATTTCCCGTGAAGTTGACTTCGGGTAAAGACTTGGGCTTGGTGGATCATTGTAGGTTCTATCGCACACTGGGCTGTTTGCCAGAAAACTAAAACAGCGGTATAGACTACACTACTTTTCGACCCAAGCCATTCTTGTTATCAGATTGCGACTATACACCTGTAAAGGAATTGATGCTTCAGGTTTCCATGCAAGATGCCGCTTCTTTCCTCGTCATCGTTTCCGGCGCTGCGTATGACATTGCACTCCGTTCCGGGAGACCTCAGTCCCAGCAGAGCATCGAGTATAAATCGCAAGCCATGACGCTAGTAAACAAGCGAATGGCCGTTTCGCATTCATTTTTTACGGATGGCACGATCAATGCTTGTTCGATGTTTGCTGGCACAGAAGTATGTTCTACCTTCATCCAGGTCTTGACGGTTGGATACTAATTTGATCATCGTGCAGCTTCTATTCGGCACTCCCGCAACATTCAACACGCACATGGACGGCGTAATGGAAATGCTAAAATCGCGAGGCGGGTATGAAAAGTTACAAGAAAGAAACCCTCTCCTCGCCTCCCTCCTCGCATGGCATGATTTTGCCGGTGCCGCAGCACTAGCCTGCCATCGCAGATTCGCATTCACGAGTTGTGATCCGCACGGCACATCATTGTCTCTCAAACCCATTGAATACACCGCTCCGTTCAACATACCTCGTGACACTCTACCACCAAATTACACGCTTTACGATGACCTGATGATCTTGCTTGGGAATCTGGAGAATGCTACGACGTTGATTCGTACTAAGAGTATGGATAGAGCAAAGATGGAACAACATACGAGCTTTGTAGCGAAACTGAATTCGGATCTTATCCGGATTCTGTCTCCTTCCACGAGCGAAACGACGCCGTTTCGGCGGTTCATGATTGAAGATTCGTTCCGTATTGCTTGTTTGATATACATCAGTGCCATCTGCAGGGGTTACGAGAACTGGGACCTTCAGACGAATTTGACGATTGACGAATTGAAAGGAGCGTTGTTGGATGACTCCCAGCCGTGGAGTGGACCGATGGAGATGTTGGTCAGGTTTTTGCTGAGTGGTGGGAAAGCGCAGAGTCAGAGGACGGTGCACTATGTTGAGCAGCTGATGAAGATGTTTGTAGCGCTGGACTGGATGCAGTGGAAGTGTATCAAGGATAAGCTCCTGTCGTATTTCTTGTCGGCGGAGATGTGTGCAGGGCCTTTGCAGGATTTGTGGAGATGTCGGATAGATTTATAGATGGATTGGTGGTGCTGATAGAAATAGGTTAGATGGGCATGCCATAAATCACAGTAGGACGGTAGTGCAAAGAAGGAAGTCTTTCTCAGCTCTGATGCAGGGAAAGTCAAAATCCCGATCTATCAAAGAGCCTTCCCCCCTAGGACGGATCAGGAAGAATGTGACATCCAATCATGCCAAGCGAAGGACTTGTAAGTACTCCACATCCAGCCTTACTGTACCGCCGTGATCTCCGATTGAGCCTTGACCTTACTTCACCAACCTTGAATTAGCCTCCGCATATTGACTGACGCTTAACCAGATTGGGAAGAATGTTGTAGCCAATGAAAATAAGCGATCTCTACATCCCTCGTCAAAACTCTAGACAAAAAGAGAAATATATGATGTACAAATTGTGGATGAAGACGACATCTCAATTTTTGACGGGCCTCCAATGGATAGACGTTAGGATTACGCTATCACAATGCTACGATTGAGCCAAGTGATGGGGCGAAGTTGATCTGGGCCATTAAATACGGTGACAGACAATCCTGCTCGCAATGTGAACACCTGGATTCTCCGTCTTCCAAAACCAAAAGGAGAAAGAAAAATAAATCGACGAAACGCTGTTGGATTCTTGGTACTTTTCGATAATATTCGAACATCATCAATCAGTTTTTCCTCTAAAAGAAAATGCCAACAATCTTCCTCACTGGCGCAACAGGCTATATCGGTGGCCACACGCTCCAGCTTATCACCGCCCAACATCCAGAGTGGTCCATAACCGCCTTGATACGATCAGCAACCCAAGCAAAGATAATTCAAGAGAAATTTCCTCTTGTTCGCGTGGTTGTGGGATGTTTTGAAGATGTCGATATAGTTGCGAAATGTGCTGCTGAGGCGGATGTAGTGTTAAGTATGTGTACTGTACCTCTATTCGGGAGAAAATTTTGACCTTCTTCACTTGTTACTTGAACCCAGATCCAAATATTGGATGAGACTGATACTGATATTCACCGCAGACCTCGCCTCATCACACCTCCCATCCAGCACACACATAATCGCCAACATGCCCTCTTCCCCCGAAAACACCACAACACCAACATTTATCCACCTCTCCTCCCTCGCCACCCTCCAAAACCACCCTCACGGCTACGGCAGGCCCTCATCTCTCATCTACAACGACAATGACCAACGCACACTTGCGAATCAGTTCTGCTCCAGCAGTGCGGAACACGCTATCCGTTTAGCGGGGGAGCGACATGGCGTTGAGACTGTGACTGTGTGTATGGGGCTGGTGTATGGGATGGGGAGGGGAGCGGTGAGGAAGAGGGGGACGACGGTGCCGGAGTTGATTGGGGCGGTGGTGGGGAGGGGGAGGGGGTTTGTGGTTGGTGAGGGGAGGAATGTGATGAGTTGTAAGTCATTCCTTTCTTTCCTTTTGGACATGCTTCCTATCCACTTACATTTGCTTTCATCGGTGCGGCTGGACACCAATAACTGACTGACTGATTGGCGTGAAACAGGTATACACATCGACGACGTCGCATCCGCTCTCCTTACCCTCACCGACCACGCACTCAACACCCAACGAGCCAGCTCTCCAGCCACGCCCAACCCCAACCCACCTTCGACATTCTACTTCCTCTCCTCTCCCTTCTCAATATCAATGCTCTCCCTAATCCACCTCATCACCACCGCCCTCTCAACCTCCCCTTCCAACACTATCCATGCCCTCCCATCCGAAATCGAACACCTCCCCCCAAACCACTCTACACAGATCCACCCCTGGGCGCCTCTCCTCTGGGGATCTAACTGCGTGGGCGAAGCATCGCTCCTGCACGAGTTAGGATGGAGAGCCAACGGTCCAGGTTTGCTGGATGTGCTGGAGGAGATGGTGGGGTTTGAAGTGGGGGTTTTGGGTGCGAGGGGGGAGGATGTGTGGTGTGCTTGGAAGAGGGATGTAAAGGCGAGGAGGGAAGAGGTTGGTGTGTGTTTTTGAGGTTGTGATGAGATGGACAGGGAAGTGGGAACTTGGGTAACAGGATAAGGTGACGAGAAGGTTGGGAATCGTGCTGGTACTAGTGGCCGAGAAGCAGAAATAGAATTGAACTACATGGTATATAGATAAATGGCAAGACACACAAAAGACTCGCTAAATCAGCTGGCGGGTGGCTCAGTCGGGTATGAGAAGGGAGCCACAAAGAATATGTCCTTTTCGCGCCCCGTTCGTTTTGCAATCCACGCAATGCAAAAGTAAAGATAAACAGAAACACAGAGCCCTCCAGTACAGATGGCTCCGCCCTACTATGCAGCTTCGAAATCAAGAAACAGACTCAAGCTCATCAATCATGATTACCCTCCCCTATTCATCGCGCCTCCACCAGCACCACCATTGACCAAACCTCCCTTCACAAACGCCCCCGAGCTAGTAGCTGGTCTCGCATCCCTCCTAAACACAGTCCCGCTCCTCGGTATCTCAGGCAAGCCACTCTCAGGCGTCGTCGCAATCTCAACAAGCGGCATTCCATTCACAGGCGCCACGCCATGTCCCTTCCCCTTGCGATCCCACTGCGGCGCCTCCTGAAAGGTTGGCGTGAAATCTAGGAGCGGCTTTGGGATCTTCTGGCTGATTCCGCGTTGTAGATCGCCATTGCCTGTTCCTGCCGAAGTCTGCGGGCGTTTTCCGGCTTTGGTGGATTTCATGGAGAGGGTGCGTTGATGGCCTGGGCTTGGGCCTGGTCCGTTGAGGAGAGAGGGGCCTTCAATGAACGGACCTTGTTTTTCTTCGCGTTCTTTTTGGTTTTTGAGACGCTGCGAGTAAGTGCGGCCCAGGAGGCCAGAGGACGCGAATTCGTCTTCTGCTTCGGGTGGGAGTTTGTAGGATACGGGAGGTGGATGGCGGCGGCTTTCACGGTGAGAGGGGAGCGGTGACAGGGAGACGCTGTTGCGAAGGTGAAAGGGGATTTGTCGGGGCATGTTCTCTTCTTCTGAGTCGTATTCATCGGAGCCGGTGTTGAAGCGATTCAGGTCCATTAGAGGTTGGAAGGATCCGATGGTGTAAGGATTCTCGTCGACAGAGACTTTGACTGCGTGGCCACCTCGAGTTCCTGGTCGGCCGCGCTCGGTGAGTTCCACGACTTTCTTGGGTTCGACTTTCTTGCCCTCGCCCATTTTGTTGACTAGATACCAACTTCGCCAATTCTGAACGGCGTCGTAGAACCTCTCCGCCAGGGAAAGATCATCTGAGCTGAAGAAATGCACAAAGTTCTCGGTACTAAGGAACATGGTGGTTTTCTGCTGACTTTTGACTGCGTAACAATGCTTCTTGGGAGGCTTGAGAACCTTCCGTGTCTGTTGAGGGGTAGGGGTGTATATATCAAAATCAGACAAATGGCATATGCTCAACACATCCTTGTCCGACATTTTGGCTCCAGCCTTTTTAGATGTATACATTTGGCCCGAGGAAAGTAATGTAACATATCTCTTGTTCCATTTACCAGGCTTCTGGGAATGATACATTGGGACTGTTACATTTCCTGGGGCAACTTTTGGAATTGAAGATGCCTCGAGATCTCTGTCGAAATTTGGAGAGTCCGAGTTGATAAGCAGCAAAGCATTCTGGGTATCTCGGTCCCAGGAGTTCATGATATCTCTAATATGTTCGTAACGCCGTACTCGCCGTTCCAGACCGAGTTGTGTATATGATTCGAGTAGAATGGCTGTTGATGGAACGATATTTTGTGACATGATATTTGCAGAGGAGTATATGATATCGACGGGCGTCGTTTCCGGAGTAATTGGAAGGTTGATGGAAGATTGTTTGCACCTAATGAGAACTCTCTGCTATCATTAGAAATGACTTATATCAATCAACATAAGTTCACTCACCCGCTCTCCAGCATTAGAAGCAGATATTGGCGCATCTGTTTGAGGAACGATCCCACCGCCCCCTTGCTCAATTCCCCTGGGTATATCCGAAATTCTTGGAACTTCTGTACTTCTTGAGACTTCAGTACTTCTTGAGATTTCACTACTTCTTGGTGGCTCATTGCTCCGCGACTTCGATATCGAATTGGTCCCAGACCCACTTCCCGAAGTCGTAGGAGGTGTAGTTTTCGTCGGCGCCCTTTTCCTCGAAAAGAAAGCAAATTTATCCCTTTTTGGACTTGCCACAGGAGCCGGCAGAGGTGGAGGCGCAGCGTCCAATTCTGCCTGTAGTCGTTCCAAATCTTTGCGCTTTTGCTCTGCCAGCAGTCTCTCGGGCTCCTCTTCTGCCATCCTCTGAAGCTCTTCTTCTTCCCGCCGCTGTTTTCGCAATCGTTCCTGCTCGTCCTTCGCTGCTTGAACCCTTCGCTGCTGTTCCTCGCGCTCCTGGAATTCCTTGACTTTTCGGCGCATGCGCTCCTCCTCCGTCTCGCGCGGTCGGCCTTGCCATCTGCCATTGTTCTCTCCATATCGCTCTTCTGCTCGGGAGTTGTTCACCGGTTCCGTGACCCGTCTGACAGGATTCCTGGCATTTGCGCCGTTCGCATTCAGCGCCCTTGGCAGAGCTGGAACAGGGGGATTCGAGGAGTCGGCGATTTGCGCAGCTTTCGCGGGTACTACTGAGCGCCGGTACCTGGACATGCTTTTCGAGCGGGCGAAATCATTGTTAGGTTTCTGTACCTGTACAGGCTGGGGTTCTGGTTCGGATTTGACGACCTGGCGTCTGTATCTGGAGTACTTTGGGAGCGGGGTCGACGACGAGGCTGGCTCTTTTTCGTCGGACATGATTGCCATGGCTGGCTGGTGCGCGTACTACGAGTAGAGGGCTGCAGTCCTGTGGTCCTGTTGTCGCAATGGTGCCGCGGTCGGCAGGGTCATGGTAGAAAATTGAACTTTGGAGGAAGAAAATGAGGTGAAAGTGTAGACAGGGAGACAAAAAAGGGATATGGAATAGAGAGAGGAATGGCTGTGGGGTTTTCGTAACTTAACCCTCGTGTTCAGGCTGTGCTCACTGCTCGGCTGGGAGGCTGAGCTTGCTGGCAGTTTGTTTGCTGGGCTTTGCCTCTTTGCTTGCTTGCTTGTAAGAGTAATTTCGGAAATGTCACGCGTGATCCAGTTTGGTGGTGCTCCGACGTGTTTCGAGTGCTTTGGTAGGAAGAGATCCAATCTTAATTTCCCTAGCATTGCTTGGCTGTTGGACCAAAGTCAGGCACGCCGATCTCCCGAGCCGACTTCCATTAAATGGGGCATTCCAGCAATGCGGAGAGTTGCAAGAGACGACAGCCATTCGGAGACATCCGAATTATCAGTCAATCTTTAACTGCCGCCGAACCTTCGCTGGTAGGGCTGCGATACCTTGTTCAATCTGCTCAGGCCCTGCAGGGTCCAAAGAGTCAAGATTGTGGAACTCTGTGCGATATTAAGGGACAGGATGGCGATATTGGTGAACCTCAGGATTGCTGAGAAGAAAAAGGGGGTTGCAGGCACTACTGCATCGTGATCTCTCTCGTGCATTAGTTCTGAAGCCGCCGTCGGAACTACGGCAGCTAAGGTCACAATGAATCGATTGATGTCTTTTCTGGAGACTCTGGCGGAATTAAAGATTCAGGTTGGGTTCAGTATCACAAAACCAGATGGTGTATTTGTTTTGATACGTTGCTTAACAGTCATCTCACGCGACTACAAGACAGGCACTTTGCGCTGCGTAGTTCACCAGATCGAGAAGCAGCAAGGTCCCAAGCTTCCATGATCATAATCTTGCAGCAGGACGCCTTCAATCAGATATTCAAGCTTCACGTAATGTTCAGGCCAACTGCCCTCTGGTATGGTCCACCATGTCCACCTTCAAACCATAATCGTGCGCCTCCATCCACAAGCATCCAACCCCACTTCATTCGTTGTCCACAGGCATTGGCAGCATGTCGCAGATCGAATCGTCGCAGAAAACCCCCAGAGCGGCAGAGATCGAAGCATGTCGTACAGCGGCAAGTCCAACAGCCCACCCCTCAAGCACATCCCTTCACCTTCTGCCTCCCTCCTAACCACCACCCAACCACAGCATCCTCTTCTTCACGACAGCACCAAAGCGCCCGTCGCAATGAAAAAGGAAAAAGCAATCTCAATCAAGAAGATGTAGTGGTTCCAAATATTCCTTGCCCGGCCGAAACCAAGCAAGAGAAGGTCATGGTAGTAGTTTTCAACAAGCAATCACATTATCTCGGACGAATCCTCACTGATAAATGTAAAACCTGCGACAATTGTTAGCTATTTGAGGGTCTTGGGGGTGTTTGGGGGGTGGTTGCTTACCCATGCACTAAGATGAAGAAGAAAGGAAGAGAGTGTGGAATCTGGAGAACATATGGACGCGAGATACGCTAGTGGAGCTAGTGATATCGGGACTAGCGCAATATCACGTGGATGGAATTGACTTTGACCCCTTTCGCGACTTTCTCTTCTCTCAACGAGTGACAGTGAATAATGCATACATTGCTACAGAGGAGCAAGATCAGACTGATTGTCAAACTTGCTCTGATGGGTTATGAGGTTCTCATTTCCTTAAAAGAAAGAATGATTTACGCCACACCTCGTCCAATGCCAATCGCGAAGGATACATCCAACTCTTCAGCTTCAGGAGATTCAGAACCCAGTACTTGAGGTTCTGTCTTAATTTCCTTTCCATCCAGTTCTCCAGAGATTTCCTCCTCAGACATTGTATACCTCTCCTCTGCCAGCATAACCTGCTGGCACATCTTCGAAGCCGTCAGATCCTCTTCCTCAGCGACACACCACTTCAATGTCAAGTACTCTAGATAATCCGGCAAGTTCTCCACAATCCTAACCATGTTCTCAATTTCCGGTGCCTTTATTACTCCCGTCTCCTGCCTTTGCATCGCAAGCAGCTTCTCATGATAGCAATACTGATCATCGTCTCGGTAGTTGTATGGCTGCATTCTATTCAACTTCACAGTGCACCTGATGTAAGCCCATTTACCCTTGGGTGAAAATCGATCGTCAAGTTCTTTCCACAGTCTGCGCGAATCGAGACCTAGTTCTGCCCAGACGTAGAAGTTTAGATCCTTGTGAAATGTGCTCTGGATGCATACCGAGATGTAGGTGAGAGCGTCCGGATCAAGCTCGTCATCTTCGTCTTCCGAGTCCTCCTTGGTTGCGATGTAGAGATTGAGCAGGTGGAGGTCGAAGATTCTAACGATGTCATTCCTCCACAGTAGGTAATTGGATTTTCCTTTCAATTTTATCCCGCGTCCGAGGTCCTTTGCGAACCCTACGGTATCGAGGTCGAGGGGAAACATTCTTTCCTGTTTGTTGTTCAGTCTAATCGCTTCGACGTTTTATTTCAATCTTCTGTTCTGGAGATTCAGTTGTGTATCGGTTGAAAAGATATTTGAATTTTTTACTGCGAAAGTGTGTGATAGCTAAGTAGTTTTACTATCGCCTAGCCCTCGCCAGCAAACGAGCTAGTCGACTGTTTTGTCGCTCCAAAAACGGAAGTATCTACCTAACCCAAGCTAAACACTATCTTCGTCACTTTCCAATTATCGTCTCTCCCTTCCACCTCTTCTCCCATCAATTCTTCGGTCGAGTCCTCGTCTCTCTCCGCCACGAATACGTCCATGACCACGACGTAGCTCAGGGCGTCTAGGCTCTCTAGGTCGCTCGACCTTAGGCAATTTATCATACGCCTCTTGCGCGGCCTGAATCTGCACCACAGCCTCACTTGCCGTCAACCCCTCATAATCACTCAGTCTCCACTTGAGCCCTACTTCCTCCAGCTCTTTTGGCAGATTCCTCACTAGCGACACGACATTCTCCAAATCATCAGTCAATCTCACCCCTGTCGCCTTCCTCATCTTCTGGAGCTCAACCAACTTCTCCACAAACTCCGCGGGATCCTTGAAATCCTTCAATCGGTGATTGCTCAATTGCATATGGAAGCGAATGAACGCCGCCTTGCCCTTCGGAATCAGCTCTTGCGAATCGGCTAATTTCTTCCAGAGCTTGCGCGAGTCGTGAGTGACTTCAGTATCGCCGTTTACGAATTTGGCGAGGACGGGCGAGGTCATCGTTTGTTGAATGTAGCTGGAAGCTAGGCTGAGATTCTCCACGTCCTCGGTGGAAAGAGGGTCGGAGCTTTCGAAGGGGATGGCTTTGATTCGAATAAATTTGTTGAGTTGGTGGTGACGCAGCATGAGACCGACTTTGTGAGACCAGATGTGGTAGTTATCCATGGTCAATTTGTCGCTTTCGGACCAGGCTGAGGGATCAATCAGATCTCCGATAAGAGCAGGTGTCGACATGATGGCGGTTGGTATTGGTGGAATCGTTGGATGTGTGGTTTGACGAGAAAAATCAGAAGCGCTGTTGTTATATGGGATGTGAGGCTTTGAGGATTGTCGTTCCTTGTGAGCTTTGCGGCTTTATTGCTTCTTACTTCGATTTCTATCAACGTTCCCTCAACGCACCGAATTGTTTGTCGGCCTTTGTTCATCGCCGAAAGCGTCCAATGATGAAGACCACGCCCAACCACTTCCGGCAAAACAGAACAGTCCCTGGGTCCGAAAGTCAGAGATCAGTGCGTGGAAATACTGTAACATGTGAGTTTCCCAACAGACTTTAGATGCATTGCTAACTATGGATGGTCTAACTAGGTATGTCCAATCCAAGCTACCAAGCTTCAACGTATTTGTTCATAAATCATTATCATTATTCCCATATTCCCTCCCAATTCCCAAACTCACTACCAATCTCTAATCACGCACTCACACTCCCCTCTTTGCTAATTCTGGATACAGATCTGAATTCAGACCAGACTACTCAACGGAGCCGCCCAAATTACCACTAGTCAATTACAAATCCATACCCATACAGCAATATTAGACCACCCACCCATCACCACCAGCCCCCAGGGTCCTCAA
Source organism: Cadophora sp. MPI-SDFR-AT-0126 (assembly GCA_020747065.1). Classification (NCBI taxonomy): domain Eukaryota; kingdom Fungi; phylum Ascomycota; class Leotiomycetes; order Helotiales; family Ploettnerulaceae; genus Cadophora; species Cadophora sp. MPI-SDFR-AT-0126. The sequence continues at coordinate 537,386 of JAGMVK010000015.1, forward strand.
CTCCTCAACTTCTCAACTCGCCGTCTTCACACTCACCTCTCAACAACAAATGGCAACACCACTCCCTCTGCCCAGCCCACCTCACCCCTCGACCACGGCATCCGCACTACGAACTCCCCGCCAGCCTTAAGTCGTACCCCAGCCAGCCACAACAAAACGTCACGTTCCTCCACCCCTGCCTCTGCGTCTCTATAAATTCTAATTATCAACTTGCTTAACCCATTCATCTTACTCAAGACGCTGCAGATCGCCTTCCACTGCTGGACATTCTTCTTCGTTTCTTCGGGGGCGATGGAATACCGGGGTGCCAGAACTGGGACTGGATTTGGCTGTGAATTTGGATTTGTACCATCATTTGGATGCTCGAAGGGATGAGGTTGTTGCGCAGAGAAGATGACGGTTAAATGGAGACACTGGATGTGTTGGAGGTGTGGAAGAGGAACCAACCTTAAAAAGCGGTGGGCGGTGGGCATATCGAGGAGATCGAAGGTGTGTTGAGTGTACAAGAGGGCGGTGGCTTCGGAATGACTGCTTGTCAGTCAGATATGCCGACCTCGACTCCTAGACTTCCGGCATCTCTGAACGCTATAATTTTAGGGGAAGTGTGGAAAAGACGATAGATATACTTACATACGCCGACAAGTCAAAGAGAACGCAAGATACAGCCCCCGGAACTCAGGCGGGAAGCCGTCGAGTGCCTTCCATCCTCGACAGGAATTATGCTGCGTCGGCCATCGCATCGTCATCGATATTGCGGGAGTCGGTTCCGAAATCGCAGTGCAGGGCACATAGGTCAGTCTCCTTTTCCGGATCGATGAACCTGGACTGTTGAAGTCGCCGGCGCCGAAATCTCCTTCCTTGTAATCTCGGATGATGTGTACTATTTTCTTGTCAGAATTATCCATTCTTCACGGATGATTTCCTGTCGAACATGGAGCTCCGCCGACGGAAAACTCTCAAATCAGGGAAAATATGAAAGTTGTCCCCGAACATACGCCTTTCTGTCCATCCCCAGTCGCTCATCACATACAGAAATATTATTCGGCGGATCTCCGGTGGTAGCTTGCTGAAGAAGAGACATTGGCTTTGAGAATTCGGCAGTCTCAATTCCAAAGCTGGCAGGATTTCTTGACAGGACATTTTGTCTACTCCTTGAACCGTTCGCTCATTCTCAAATCCACCTCGACGTCGGCACCGTTCCAACCGGTCATAAGCTCGCAATCGACAAAAGTTCAAAATCAAGGTATTTATTTCAACAGCACGATCCTGACCAATCCCAGCGGTCCTCAATAGCAAAACCATCGATGCATCGTAAGCCCTAGAAGACCAGAACGCCAATGCGCTCTTTTGACACGAAGAAAAAAAAGAGGAGGAAAGGGAATCGGTCCCAGATCGTGGGGAGCACGAGAGGTGATGCGATGCGATGCGATGTGATGAGGTTTGGCTAGGTCTCGCTGACCGAGGTCATGGGTGACACAGCAGCACGAGCTAAGCTAAGGATATACTATCTCATACTCTCGTGCGCTGGTCACAAGGCAGACAAGGAGAGCTCATGCACATCAGCCGCAGGGGGAACTGATATGTGTGTCTCGTCCCCTGGATCAAGTCGTCTGATGGTTGCATCTAGCTAAGTGCGCGCCAACAATACCACTCAAACCACCTACACAAACCCAAAGCGACTCGGATCGTCGTCACAAACTAGCTTCCGTATTTTCTAGGACAAGGCAAGTGTACAACGACTTCTACACCTCCTCCACACCATCCAGCGGTGAAGCTCGCCTCGCCTCGACCAAACAGCCACCGCAATCCAATCTCACCTTACATCAACCAGCAACCCGGACAAGTCCCCAAGGCGGATGTTCCCTCTTTCTCCAATTGTTACCCACCCATCTGCATCCGCCCTCGAAACCAGACAGTCATCCCATTCGCTCACCCGGTCCCGACCGCGCTTTAGCGCCCGCTCTGCAGCTATTCCCTGCGAGATGCTGCATGTCGCTTGCGGGCAGGCCCGCTCATTTGTCAATGGCGGGTGACGACGGCTGTAGGATTCAACTCGTCACTGCGTCTGCGTCTGCGTCTACATTGCATGAACTACCTTGGTAAGGTAAGGTATGTATGTGTGTTGCGTCGCATCACAGCAGAGCAATCACATACAGGTATAGGGCTTGCGCTGTGCTATACTTGTACGTTTTCCGTTTCCGAATTTTCCTTGCTGCAGATAGAGGTGCAGGTATTGGGTGCGTAAATGCTAAAAGATTTGTCTCTTCCCTCCAAGCACTAACTTCTACCACTTACGTCATCTTACCATTCTTTCCTGGCAATGGCAATGACTTGAGGCATTTTCTCGCCTACATTCCTATCTCGTGCACCTGGCACATGATTTCAATTTCAATTTTCAGCTGCTTCAGACCGAGACGGTGTGCAAGTGAGACCTGCAGAACTACCTAAGAGGTCTCACGACATGACTCATTAGACGAATGCATTTCGCATTTTCGAGTCATTTGTTCTCTCTGTGTTGTATATCTGTGCGCCTTGTTACACGGCGATCATGCAGTCGAGCGTGGCTTTTCTCCCGCGCGATCTATATAGTGTTGAATTTCTGGGCATTCAATGTTGTGCAACTTTATGGGATCTTCTGCTTTTGTCCTTGAGAAACACTCGCTAAGAGGCGACCGGCGGCAGGGTTCAGTCGGACCATGTCCCTCGGCATTCAAGTAGAAGCGTTGCATGTGCAAAAGGATGGTGTCTGCAAAGCTGGAGAGATCACATGGTATCTACTCTTCGTTTTTCTTAGTGAGAGATAGACTTATGGCATGACGAAGTCGAAATTACCAAAGTCTGGTGCGACGCCAGTCTACTTCTGTCATGGCATGTCATGATCTTGTCTAACGAGTACACCGAGATTATCTCCTACAGCTCGAGCTCTAGACGTAGATCTAGACCTTAGGATTGCCCAGATCTATCCAAATTTGCCACGTCAACAGCTCTGGGCATTTCATTAGAGGATCGCTGGTACCAACGATCCGGCACTGATCTGTTTTCTTTGCCCTGTTTTCTATTAGGTCATCAGCGATTGATCGCTCAGTATCGATGGAGCCTCAATATCCTCCATCCCGATCCAAGCCTTCAAATATCTTCGAAGTCGGAGATACCTTACGGAACTCGCAGGGCGTTTGAGCAAAATAGAAACATATGTATTGTTTGAGTATGAATTATCTGGAAATGGACAAACTATGTGGGGAATCTCACGTAATTCCAAAATCAAGGACCGACAATACGAAAAAGCCTTTAAGAACGCCAGGAAATGCAACACGAAACAGGAAGAATATCCAGCCACCGGCAGCTGAATTATAGCACGGAGTGAGAGAACGCTAGCTGATTTTGCTTCACGCTCTCTCATAAGTCCGTATTCCTCGCAACTCTCCACTCAACTCAACTGGCCCCCAATATTTTCCAACCTCTTCACCCATCTCCCCTTTTGTCTTGGCCTCCTCCACAACTCGAAGCGCACCTTAACCCCTGCCTCTGCGTACGCATCTCTGACAATCTCATCATCTAAGACCCTCTCCACATTGTTCACTTCGTCGCGATGTAATGTCCAATACGGGTTATCTTCCTCATCTTCTCTCCTCGTCCGCTGAATCGGCTTCAGAGACTGATTTGGGGAATTTCCCGCCCACTCCCAGACAGCATGCTCGAAATCCGTCTCCGCGCCAACCCCAAATTTCTCTTCCATATCCATTAGAACTCTCTCACAGTCCCCAACAAAGGTTACGGATTTGAGAGCCTTGAACTCGGGAGCTGGCACCATACGCGTCTGCGCTTCGCCATCATCCTCACTAATTACCTCCTCTTCTCCCCACAACACCACCTTCACACTCCCCACCGGCCCAAAACCAAAACCCCTAAACCACCCGACCTCCGTGACACTCAACGCCAAATGCCTCACCGTCCCTTCAAGCCGTGTCAGAACTCTCACATCTGCATTTGGGAAATAGAAAACATCTTTCTCGAAGTCGACAAGATAGCAGGGATCAGAGCAGAGCTGGACTGGGAACGTCCACCCCAGCATGATGAGCGAGATGCGCGTGTAGTGGCTGTACACTAAGGCGTGAGCGAGGCGACAGGTGTGCAGGAGTGAGAGGAGGGGCTTGTGAGCTGTGAGAATGTCCTGGGGGCGATTGAGGAAGGAGAGTCCGGTGGAGGAGGTCTCGAACTAAGAAGAGTCAGCAAAACGATATTGGAGTTAGCTAGGAGGCGGGGTGCTGGTGGTTTGGGTGATAAACCCTGAAGAATGAGATGGAAGATAGGTTTGGAACTATCCTATCCCATCCTATCCTGAACAACTGGGGAATCAGAAGAGGAGGGAAAACTTCAAGGACACTTACTATTCTTGGGCCTGGTAGGGCAGCTATCCAGATCTGGATCTGGATTTCCACTGGAAGGAACTTGAAGCTCTTGAATTCTGTTATTGGCGGTGCTGAGGCTGATTCTTGCACACGAGGTGCTTGTGTGTTTGAAACTGGACAGAAAATGGACTGAGGAGGCTGAAATGGTAATACCTGGTTCAGGGAGAGGTTTTCGATCCCAGCGTCGAGTGGTGTTGGGCTTGGAAAATCTTCTGGAAGCGAGGATGGGATCGAAGTCGGAATCGATCCCGTGATCGATGGCATGGTCATACCTCCAATCAAGGCTGGAGTGACGCTTGCGATTGTTCCCAAGATCGACCCTATCCCCAAGTTCATATTTGGAATCAACGCCGGTGTCAAACCTACGAATGATCTTGTGATCATTCCTCCCATGTCCGTATCTACAATCGAGGCTGGAATCGAAGTCACAGCTGATCCCATAGTCGATTCCACGATCACACCCTCTATCATCTCTGGTTCCTCTGGTTCTGATCTCGTCTCGAATAGGCTCGTCTCTTGGGAGGAACATATCTGCTCCGGATGGTAATACTTCCTCTTCGTCTCCAAAATACCCTTGAAATATTCTATCAAGGGCTTTAAGTCGTCTCTGGTCATCGAAGCGCATGATTCGAGGGTGTCGAATAGGTGCGTATGCCTCTGTGTGTCATGTTAACACTGTCTGACCTGTTTCCGGATGCAAAAATCGTGGGACAGAACAACTAATATCCGATCAGTTACTGATGTTGGGACCCGATATTCTGCTTTGGCTCTTCTCTTTTTTGTTCGGTATCCTGCCACGTACCTGAAAAGAGTGCGAAGGCCGTACTCTAAAAAATAGAGATACTGGAGTATACTGGAGTGAAAGAGAAAATATAACTGACCATAATCCCCGAAGATGTAACTCGAATGTAATGTCCCGTCCGTCGATCTATGTATAGCCTGCGCGGTTCTGCGAAAAATGTTGTATGGGAAAACGCTGCGTTGTTCGACATAGCATGCTGCGGTTTTGATGAGAAAGACGGACGGGAACATAAAGAAAATGAGGTCTCCGATGAAGGTGTATGAGTCCATCGAGACGTTTTCTGATGATGTTCTGTAATGGTGGTTGTGATGGTGAGAGGATTCTCTATTGGAATCCAGGAAGAATATGTGTCACATATTGGAAAGCGAAGATGGGTCGATATCGAATGTGTGGGATTTTTATAGGTGTATTTCTTAGAGCTTAGCTAGGGATAGATCGAGAGGCTATTCGGGTGCGTGAAAAATGATAAGCGTAAAGCGATGTTATCGCGACCTAGGCCCGTACTAGTAATCTTGGGGACTGAAGATCGGTACCCGAAACCCATTTTTAACATCTTAATCTCCAGTGATTCTATGTTTGAGGGGAGTCATAGCCCTTTAAAGGGACTGAACTGGCCATGACTCTTCATTATGAAATTATGAATATCTGGAAGAAAGGAATGAACTTTCGAGCGTACGCTGGAGAGCGTTATATTGAGATCTCGACTATCTAGCTTATTCGGGCCATCGAACCTAGTGACCAGATATGATGGGTGATGGGGTTAGGTTGTTGCTAGGCAAATCCCCAGATTAGCCTACCACACTTTCGCCTGGCCTCGCTCGCTGAAGTGCACAGCGAGCCGAATGCCATGAAAGGACGAAGTTTTGCAATGATAGTACTCAAATGAACGAGTTTTTAGGATTGTGATCGTGCCAGGTATCACAAGGTACTTTGAATCAAAACAGCGTTCGGTCAGACAAAAAAACTCGACAAGAATGCAGCAGGCTCTGCCAACCTATCTTTTTCTTGGAAGAAGCAGCTGAGTTGACTGCGCTGCGCCCACGAAGCCACAAACGAGTGTCGCTAAGCCAGCCACTGAAGGAAGACAGACCGGACCCGCTACTAGTATTGTGTCTCATATCTGATTGGGTGCCAGGCAAGCGAATCTAGGCCACAAGGGCCAATGTTTCTCCGCCCCGCCCTGGTAACTGATCAAAATCTCCTGCCCCTCTATCTAACGAGACAAATTTTCGACCCCGCGATCCCTCATTGTATTAACACAGTCCGCGACAATGAACTTTCTTACTATTCCTGGAGAGTCCTGCTTTACGTCTGCAGACGCGAAAAAGTTAAAGAAGGCAATCAACAATTCCGATCCTGGCGCACTTGTTACAAAGGTTCGGGGATACTGGGTGCATTATGTGCACTTCAAAACTGGCGACGCGTCGAAAGTAAGTCCCGCCGCGCCTTTTTGCATAGCAGACATTTAATTAATGAATTGCAGAATGTAGAAGAGAAACTCAGACAGCTCCTGCCAGGTTCCGATTCGGATTCGAGCGAAGTTCTAAGCAATCCCGGAAGTCAAACTCAAGTCTATTATGTTACGCCGCGGAATATATCACCATGGAGTTCAAAGGCTACGAGCATTGCATACGTCTGTGGATTGAAGGCAGGGATAGATAGAATAGAGAGGGGTCGAGTTATTCTGTTGAACATGGACCAAAATGGAGAGAAGCCAAGTTCGAATAATATATCCTTCCGGGACGAGCTTTATGACAGGATGACCGAGAACTTCCAATTATCTCCCCCAGATATGCATACTATGTTCGCAGAAGACCAACCTTTTCCACTGGAGGTGATTGCTCTGGGGAACGAAGATTCGGCTAGGTTAGAGGTATTGAAGGGATACAATAAATTGCGTGGCCTTGCCCTGGACCAACCCGAGATGGAATACCTTGTCCAAGCTTGTGAGTGATGTCTGTGCTATTTGATCCGACGTCGCGCTGTACTCCAAAACTCTTGCTCTCTTTCCGCGTGCCATTGCTGCTTCGTATAAGTCAGATGTTCAAATTGAAAGAGTGACCATTAACTAACTCCAACAGACAAACAGCTCGGAAGAGATCCCCACGACATCGAGTTATTCATGTTCGCGCAGGTCAATTCAGAGCATTGCCGGCACAAGCAGTTTAACGCAAATTGGACGATAGATAGGATTCCCATGGGCAAATCATTATTCGAGATGATTCAGAATACCCACAAGTTAAATCCAAAATATACAGTCTCCGCGTATAGCGACAACGCTGCTGTATTAGAGGGAGAAGTTGCCAGCTTCTGGGCACCCGACTACTCTACTGGCAGTTGGAAACAAACAAAAGAGAAGGTCCACTTCTTGATTAAGGTGCGTGCCTAGGTACATTGCAAATGCTTTTCACTAATTCAGTGTCAAGGTCGAGACACACAATCATCCTACAGCCATATCTCCGTTCCCAGGTGCGGCTACTGGCTCGGGCGGTGAAATCAGAGATGAAGGTGCTGTCGGACGAGGCTCCACCCCGAAAGCTGGACTTTGCGGGTTCTGGGTTTCAGATCTCCTGATACCTGACCACAAACAACCCTGGGAGATGGACTTTGGCAAACCAGCACATTACGCCAGTAGCTTGGATATCATGCTAGAAGCCCCAATCGGTAGTGCAAGATTCAACAATGAGTTCGGCCGTCCATGTTTGACGGGATGTTTCCGTACGCTCCTCGCTGATGTCGATGCTGGTATTGATGGTCGCGAGGTCCGCGGATATCACAAGCCGATCATGATAGCAGGTGGTGTTGGTACTGTCAGACCCCAACACGCTCTCAAAGATGGACGAGATGTCAAAGAACAGGCTCATGTCATTGTCCTCGGCGGTCCCGCCATGTTGATCGGCCTTGGAGGTGGCGCGGCATCAAGTAATGCCTCCGGAGAAGGGTCCGTTGAGTTGGACTTTGATAGTGTTCAGCGAGGCAATCCTGAAATGGAACGCCGTGCTCAGATGGTCATCAATGCATGTGTAGCTCTGGGCGACAACAACCCAATTGCCTTCATCCACGATGTAGGTGCTGGCGGTCTTTCGAATGCTCTACCTGAGCTTGTCAAAGATGCTGGGTTTGGAGGCAAATTCGAACTGAGACAGATCGAAAATGCAGATAGAAGCATGAGTCCCCTTCAAATCTGGTGTTGCGAGGCACAAGAACGGTATGTCATGATTGTCAACAAAGATAGCATGAACCGGTTCGTCAGCATTGCAAACCGGGAACGTTGTGGGTTCTCTGATGTTGGCACAGTTGTCGCCATGGATTCAAATGGCCATGGAAGTCTTGTCCTCACCGACCGAGAATCGAACATCTATCCTCGACCTATCGATCTGCCAATGTCACTTCTTTTCCCCAAGGGTCGAAAATTGGATCGAGTTGTCAAGTCAAGAAAACCAGTTTTGACCCCGTTCGACGGCCGACAAGCTCTCATTGACGCATATCCACAATTTCCCGAACATGACTTGCTTAGAAAAGCTGTCGAACGGGTGTTTAATCTACCGGCTGTCGGATCCAAATCTTTCCTGATTACCATTGGAGACCGTACAGTTGGTGGGATGACCGTCAGAGATCAGATGGTCGGTCCATGGCAGACACCGGTTGCAGACGTTGCCGTTACTGTCACGGCTCTGAATATGGGTGACAAGATCAAGACTGGCGAGGCAATGAGCATGGGCGAGAAGCCAACCCTTGCTCTCATCTCACCAGCTGCTTCCGCCAGAATGGCTGTCGCAGAAAGTTTGATGAACTTGGCTGCTGCACACATCCTTCGTGCGGATGAAGGCGATTTGGCCCGAGTCAAACTATCTGCCAACTGGATGGCTGCAGTCAACCACCCTGGTGAAGGCGCCGCCTTGTATGAGGCAGTACATGCCATAGGCATGGAGCTGTGCCCAAGTCTAGGTATCAGCATTCCCGTGGGCAAAGATTCTACTTCGATGAAAGCATCTTGGAAGGATCAGAAGAGCGGCGATACCAAGAGCGTTACTGCTCCTATGACAGTTGTTATCTCGGCTTTTGCTCCAGTCGCAGATGTACGAAACACGTGGACTCCAGCACTCCGACGACTCGAGGATGTCGGAGAATCTGTGCTGATGTACGTCGATCTTGCTCAGGGTCACAAAGCCCTGGGTGGTTCAGCACTTGCCCAAACATTCAGTCAGCTTGGAGATGAGGTCCCAGACGTGAGAGACCCTGATCTGATCCGGGACTACTTTGATGCTATTGTCCAAATGCACGAGATTGGTGTTGTACTCGCGTACCACGACATTTCAGATGGTGGTTTAATCACTGCCCTCGCAGAGATGATGTTCGCTGGCCGGTGTGGTGCGGAGATCATGATTGATGGATTCACAGACAGCTCATCCCTGCCTCACGTCCTGAAATCTCTCTTCAACGAGGAGTTGGGTGCAGTATTCCAGGTCCGAAAATCAGATGAAACCAGATTTAGGAGCTGCTTCTCGACTTGCGGTCCTCCTGCTGGTATGGTCAGAAAGATCGGTCGTGTTCCTGTTGTCACGAAACAAGAACTCTCTATTCGATATGGCCAACAATCGATCCTTCACATGCGCCGTTCCGAAATGCAGCAGATGTGGTCCAGCACATCTTATCAGATGCAGAGAATCAGAGACAATGTTGACTGCGCTGATTCCGAGTTCGAGACAATTAAGAACGACCGAGACCCAGGACTACACTATAAATTGACCTTCGATCCTAAAGAGAACATTATGCCACTCACTTCGTCAATCACGTCTGTCTTTGCCAAGGTGCCTCGCGTCGCCATTCTTCGTGAGCAAGGTGTCAACGGCCATGCCGAGATGGCTTTCGCATTCAAAGTCGCCGGCTTCGACCCTATTGACATTCACATGACCGACATCATTTCAGGAAGAACTCTCTCAGACTTCGTTGGTATTGCAGCTTGCGGTGGTTTCTCATATGGTGATGTCCTCGGTGCTGGACAAGGATGGGCCAAGTCTATCCTCATGCACGAAGAGAACGCACGACCAGAGTTCCAGAAATTCTTCGCGCGTCCTGATACATTTGCTCTTGGAGTTTGCAATGGTTGCCAAATGCTCTCACGTATCTCTGAGCTCATCCCCGGCACGCAACATTGGCCCACATTCCTTCAGAACGAGAGTGAACAATTCGAAGGTCGTGTATCGATGGTCAAGATCCAGGACAACAAGAAAAGCCCCTCAGTATTCCTTCACGGTATGGATGGCTCCTCCCTTCCTATTGTGGTCTCTCATGGTGAGGGTCGTGCCTCGTTCAAGCATGTGTCGAATCTCGAGGCTATGAACGAGCATGGCTTGATTCCCATCCGCTACACAGACAACTTGGGCAACGTCACGACTCGCTACCCTTACAATGCTAACGGCAGCCCTGAGGGTATTGCTGGTGTGAGGAGTCTGGACGGGAGGGTATTGGCTATGATGCCACACCCTGAGCGAACTATCATGGCTGATGTTGGCTCGTACAATCCCAAGGAGTTGGTAGATCAGTGGGGAGAGTTCGGTCCTTGGGTCAGGATGTTCAAAAGCGCGAGAAGATGGGTTGGCTAAGTCACCTATATGGGTGCGTGCTACCAAGTAAAGTTTTGGACTTCTTCTTTTCGTTACGCATGATGGATCACTGGGCTTGTTTTTGGAGTAGTATGTGGAACGCATGTAGCTTGCACATTTAATCTCGGCGTTATGGAATAGAATTGAGCGCTCATCTAGTCATCAGACCATATCATCGGATGAACGTCCGGTATCCTTCATTTTCTGGCATTACGGACGGCCGCAAAATCCTTAGATATCTCTAAGAACCGACGTAAGTGCATGTTTGGCTTACTCAAAATTCTCCGAGTGTCCATTACCCCTCTTTTCCCGCTATGGAGGTATGATACCAACAAGAGGCGAAAGCTGGTATGAGATGATATGAGCTATTTCTCAATTTATCCTATCTGCGTCTGAAGACTGACTTTATCCGGTCGTGTGTATCTACGAAAATCTCGACCCGACTAGCGAATTAGACATTAGGTTTCGTATCCGACAAAGATCCCAGTCGTACACCACCATTATTCAGTGCCAGGGGACATGCATTCGGAGGTTATTTGAGCACATTCATCAATAGATGTAAATGTTACAGCATTGCTTGTCCCGCTACATGCATCAAAGATTAACTGTGGGTCCTGATTGGTAGTCCACAGAGCTTGTCGCTTTCTTTCATTCAGCAATACCTCGCGAATCTAGAGCTCGCGCTTGACCTCTTGCGCCCAGTATTATTTGACATCAGAAGGAATTTGCAATACGTAGCCTTCCGTTGAAATCCTGTGATATGCGTGATCTGTTCGCAGAGAGTTGATAAATGCCTTGAGATCTTTCAGGATTCGTCAAATCAGGAAATACTTTAGTGGAACCTTGATTCCCACCGGACAGAAACATTGGATCACGAAGCCGGAGGTAAGATGCTCGAAACCGAAATCTATGGGCTTCGGTCGATACAGCCTCTCATCCAAATCCCCAAATTTCCAAAATCATAAGCTACATCCGTAATGTTATTCCGAGCTCGTCAACATACATCCGTAAGCGAAACCAAGCGCTTGGCACCTTCCACATAACATGGAATGCGTGGAGTCGCGCTCGAGCATCCATTCGATTCAAAGCAACTGGATAAATGAAAGCTGATGTAATATTGAGATATTAGGTGACTTGTATGGAACAATTTAGCCGTGCTACCGTTGGTAGATATGTCTATAAAAGATCAACGTCCAAACATATATGTCATGGCCACCACTCGTAGATTTTCTTCCACATCATGAAGGGTATTAGTTTCATGAAAGCCTTCTTTGGCTCAGCAATTTTGATAGGCCAGGCAAATTCAGTCAAAGCATTACGCCCTTGTGCGGCATCAACGTTTTCGAATGTCAGCCTTCGAGGTGGACAAATACTGGAGATATCAACTTCTCTCATCTCCAATTTCAGTGCTCCTCCAACAGTACAGTCGTTGAATCAATACCCAGAAGCCATTATCGGCCTCAATGTCTGCGAAGGTCGGTTGACTCTTCCTTCAACATTTGAGTATTGAAACGCTACTGAAGAATCATAGCGAACATCACGTATACGCACCCTGGTCTGAACGACACCATCACTGCCAGTATCTGGCTTCCATTGGCCTGGAATGGCCGTATGATGGGCATCGGAGGCGGCGGTTGGATGACAGGCAACTACTTTGCTCTACCCTGGCCAGCTGCAAAAGGCTTCGTAGCAGTCATGACAGATGGCGGACATGTTCTCTCCGAGTCGAACTCGTGGGGACTGAAGAGCTCTGGAAATGTTGACTGGGTCCTTCTGAATGATTTTGCGTCCATCACCTTGAACGACGCCGCAACAATTGCAAAAGCTGCTACCAAGTCCTTCTACGGGGAACTTCCAAAGTTTTCGTACTACAATGGATGCTCGACTGGTGGGAGACAAGGCTACATGTTGGCGCAGAGGCATCCTAAGCAGTATGATGGGATTTTGGCGACGGCTCCTGGAATCAATTGGGATAGAATGATTGTTGGATTGCTTCATCCACAGGTTGTTATGAACCAGAAGAGTGAGATCATTCGTCTCCATCAGTTCAAGAAGCAGAATTGAGTTTGCTTAGGAATCTATCCGCCCTTATGCGAGATCGACGCTTTTTCTGCCGCAGCTATAGCAGCATGTGACGAGCTGGACGGGGTGAAAGATGGATTCATTCTCGATCCCTCAACTTGCAAATTCGATCCAACAACGGTTATCGGTCAACCATATAACTGCAGCACTGGACCTTCAGGAACACTTTCTGCAGATGGTGCTGCAATCGTGACTGCAGCTTGGTCGAGCGTCAAAACGGTGGATGGTCGGCTTCTGAATGGTCGCCCTCTATCTTACGGTCCTTCGATGGGAGCTCCACTTTTGGGCGTCGCAGATACAGTTTGCAAATTGGACACCAACAATTCAACAACTTGCATTGGAAACCCGCTTGCTGTAGCATCTCAATGGGTCAAGTACTACCTTGCCAAGGACGAGACATTCGACTTCAGCACAGTCACACGACGACAGTATGACACTCTGTATCGACAGTCCATCAATCAGTACAGCTCTATCATGGGGACATCAGATCCAGATCTCACGGAATTCAAACAGTCCGGAGGAAAATTGCTGACCTGGCACGGTCTGGACGACCAGCTTCTATCCCCGAATAATACTATCGAGTACTGGGAGCGGGTCAAGAAACATGATCCTGAAATTGACGATTACTATCGTCTGTTTGAAGCTCCTGGAACTTTGCACTGTACGCCTGGAAATGGATGGTTTCCTGGTGATGCTATGGATTCACTGGTACAGTGGGTAGAGAAGAAGGTTGCACCGGAGCATTTAAGGGCGAAGACTGTTGGTTTGAAGGAGGAGAGGATTGTTGATCTGTGCAAGTGGCCTGCTAAGCTGGTGTTTGTCGGGGGAGATGCGGATGTTGTGGAGTCGTATACTTGTCAATATAGTTGATGACTGACGTGAAATGAAAGGATGATTGAGAACGAGGTCAGTCCGGAGGACGAATTTGCCGGGTTTGCTGGTTTCGCCGAGTCAGTAAGCGAGTCCAGCCGAGATTCATTGATATGTGAGTTACTTTGCTGTAATGGCGGGTATTGCAATGGATCACAAAGCCGTTTTCGAGGAAACCAAACGCGACGGATTAGTTCGGGCTGTTCCGTCTCAATGCAAGGGGATTAATGGTCAGGATTGCGACACTGACAATATTAGTGCTTCGGGCCAACATACTGCATGGCTAGTGGAGGTGGACATTATAGCAATCCACGGGTTAGGAGGTACACCCTACGGAACTTGGACGCTTGGAGATGGAATTCTTTGGTTACGAGACCTTGTGCCAAGAGAATTGCCAGGGGTAAGGATTCATACCTTTGGGTACGACTCGGGTATCGCGTTTTCGAATGGTACTGGAACCTTACGTGATTTTGCTAAGAGCCTGCTGGAAGCTATCAAATTAGAACGAACAACTCCGGAGGTGTACAATTTGACTCCCGTTATTCGGGAATACATCATGTGCTACTGACTCGGAATAGTTGAACCGTCGACGTCTGGTCTTGGTATGTCGCAGCATGGGTGGGATAGTTGCAAAGATGGTTTCTATCCTTTTAATTCTTCGGAAAAGCCACTCTAACAGGTCCCTAGGCTATTATAATTGCGGAAAATGATTCAGATAGTCATCTTGGCATCGGTAAAGCAGTGACAGGAATAATGTTTCTCAGAACACCACATCAAGGCTCTCCGTCTGCACTATATGCTACAATTCTACCTCGAACTGCTAACGCTCTGGTCATTGAATCCCAAGGCTCCCGACTAAGTGGACCTATTGGAATCGATCTTTTGCGAACACTCCAACGGCACGAATCAGAGCTTCTCAGTGTTGCCGAAGATTTTAGAATACACACAGCAGACATCAAAATTATATCATTTGTTGAGGGCAGGGATATGAAGGGAATGACTGTCCTGGTAGGATTAAGCTCCACATTTGAAGTAGTAGCAGACTCTAACATATCCCGTCTAGATCGTGGACGATCACAGTGCTTTTGTGGGAGCCGCAACAGAACGAAAAGTACCCATGCCGGGCTATGATCATAGGGAGCTCTGTAAGCATGAGTCCATCAATAGCCATGGGCTGAGATTACTCATGGGAGCGCTCAAGGAGTGCATCTCTGTGAAGATGACGAAGATTTTACATAGTTGAGTTTGCCCATGGATCTTTCCGCTAATGGCTCTCATTCTGGTCCTCCCAATATCCAGCCCTGAAACCTCCATCCGGAGCATATCGTAAGCCAGCCGCCCAGATGTGAATCGCTTTTCAATGGATGGCTATTGACTTCAGTAGCCCCATTTGTTAACATTCCTTTCCAGCAGAATATCCTTGAGAGCCTAAAACTATCTTTTCGTGTCGGCCCTGGAAACAGAGAGGCCTCATTGTACGGTCTAGGGGGTATCGGGTACGTTTCTTCTTAATGTGGAGTGCGGACGACTGAGTTAAGAATTGAAACAGGAAATCCCAAATTGCTTTGTAATATATATACGATATCAAAAAGTCCAACCCTCATACTGCAATTTTTTGGGTCTTCGCCGGAACCAAGGAGCGATTTGAGTATGATTATCTTGAAATTGCCCGGGGTTTAAAGCTTCCGGGTTGCAATAGTGCGGATACAGATGTACTGAAACTTGTCAAAGCATCACTGGAGAAACCGGAGTCTGGAAACTGGATTATGGTGATTGACAATGCTGATGATCTATCAACGTTTCGAGGATCGCCAGAACCGGGAGAGGCGGATCTAGGCCCGGGTCGTAAATGCTATTCTAATGGTCTGTTCAACTATATCCCCAGGGGTCCTTTTGGATCGGTATTCTATACGACCAGGAACAAGGTAGATGCTTTGGAATTGACAAGCGAGGGCTGGATTATCCAAGTGACAGAAATGAACACGAAAGACCTGAAGACTCTACTGCAGACCAAAATGTACGACGAGATTCCGGACGAAGAGCAATGTGCAGATCTAATCAACAATCTCGGTCGTCTGCCACTCGCAATTGTTCAGGCTGCCAGCTACAGTCGTGAAGCAGGACTCTCCAGGAATCGTAAGAAACTCCATTGTCAGGGACTGTGTTGACACAATGAGGGATCGCGGGCCCAAAATTTTGCCTATTCAAACTCCATTGTCGCGGACTGTGTTGAAACGATGGGGAATCGCGGGGTCGAAAATTTGTCTCGTCAGATGAAGGGGGCAGGAGATTTTGATCAGTTGCAAGGGCAGTACGGAGAAACATCGGCCCGTGTTTGTTTGCTCGGCAGGCTACTTTCCAATCAGCCGGGAGACACTGGCGAAAGCCCGTTTCAATTCTTTCTGTTTTACTTGTTCTTCAAACGCTTGGGGACCAAATACTTTGTTGAAGTCAACAGTATCATCCTTGACTGTATATGGACAAAATATGGCATTGGCGACATGTAGCTTGCAGAAGAAATGCTCCAGAAGAGTAGGGACTTGCTTGAGGTGTGTCCAGGAAGTACTCTCTCGCCGCCAAATCATTACTCTGTTGAGATCGCTTTGCATCAGTAATTTGCTAGAATGAAATTGGAGAAATGCCCCAGGACTATTCTGAGCGTTAGCGAAGCGTACCACTGAATTTGTTGGCCATACAAGTTGTCTTTGACAGCGATTTGCTGTTTACCCTAAGCGAGGCGCAAGCATTTAAAGAAATACGATTTAGGTTCCAATTTACAAAACTAGGGAAGGAGCCACAAAATATTCGATTCATGTTTTCCAAATTTCTAAGATTGCGTCAGAATGCGGAGGCTCTTTGCTCCTATCCCATGAATATTCTGTACGTCTAGATCCCTGCAGTTCTTGTTTGAATTCAGTGCAAATTTACTCAAGGCAGCTTTCTTCACTTCTTCAATCACGAGTGTGATTCCGATTTGAATTCCTCGGCAGGCTCTGCAACTCAACGATATTCTATGAACAACATCGACAAAATTTTTGAAATCTTCAACATGAGATGCCAAGGAGCTTAGCCAACCCTTGGCGGCAATCATCTTCGAAAGGGTTCTCCGATCCAAAGCACACCGGAGTTACGTCTACTTTCACGCCCTTGTCTATCAACCGACATAAGTATCGAAGTCACAGATCAAATCAATTCAACCACTTTGTAAAAGATAGACGGGGAAGAAAAATCCTCCCATTGGATCATTCGGGAGTGGCGGCCAATGCTCTCTCTCATCCCTTACCTCGTGATGCGCGCCGCCAAAAACAAGCGAGATGAGCCAGAGAGGGGTATCTGAAGACGTCAACCAGCGTTCGTACTCAATCTACAAAACGGATATCTGGTATTTCAGATATAAGATGCTCCATACCTCATTACAGAGGCATAGACGCATATTTTACCCATGTTGAATGACTAGCTGCGATCCTGGAGTCCACCGAAAACGTGATGAGGACTGACCCTTGCTCCAGCATCCTCGAGCTCTATCGCCTCCGTCAGATAAAATCAGGGAATCGAATCCAAGAAACCAAATATGGCTTCGAAAAACCACACAGACGTCGTCATAATAGGCGCCGGACCTACCGGCCTGATGCTCGCCCTCGAACTCTCCCTCCAAAACATCCCCTTCCGCATCATCGACTCCTCACCATCTCGCTCCCCCTACAGCCGCGCGTTCGCAATTCACGCCCGCAGTCTAGAACTACTCAGTCGCCATGAAGGAATCCTCCCAAACCTCGTCAAACGCGGAACGTTCAATTTATCCGTGAAGCTGTTCTCGAACAGAAAGCCAGTCTTCACTATCAATCTCCAGGAAACGCCGTTCAAGGATACTATGTTTCCGGGACCGTTATTTGTCAGTCAAGCGATCACGGAGGAAGTCATGGATGGTGCTTTGGCGGGGTATGGAAAAGCTGTTGAGTGGGGCCTTACTGCTGTGAAGGTTGAGCAGGATGATGAGGCGGTCACTGTGGGATTGCAGCATGGTGATGGCAGCGAAGAAAAGGTCCGAGCCAAGTACGTTGTCGGTTGCGACGGTGCGCACAGCATCGTACGGAAATCAGCAGAGTTGAGCTTCGAAGGCGCGGTGTACCCTCAAGATTTCATCCTCGCAGACGTCCAGCTCGAGTGGGAGCACAAAGCCAACCTCCACATCTTTATTGGTCATTACGGACTCCTGGCTGCCCTTCCCTTACAGGATGGAATATTTCGCCTCGTTTGCTCGCGTCCATTTGAGACTGATACTGAGACGGAACCTACCCTTGATGATTTCAGAGCTGCGATTAAACAACACGTGCCTGGCGCTGTTGAAATTAGCAACCCAATCTGGATGACAAGATTTCGCCTCCATCACCGCATTGCATCGAATTACCGCTCGGGATGCCTCTTCATCGCTGGCGACGCAGCTCATATACACAGTCCAGCCGGAGGACAAGGCATGAATACCGGTATCCAAGATTCTGTCAACCTCGGTTGGAAGCTGGCTAGAGTGCTCCGTGGCCAGAGCCCTGACTCTTTACTCGATAGCTATAATCTTGAGAGACACAAGGTCGGTCTGGCGATATTGAATGGCACAGATCGCATTTTCGAGATGATGGCTACGACTAATCCGATCTTTTTGTTCTTGAGAAATTGGTTGGTGCCATGGGTGGTGCCATTCGTCATGGGCGATGCGGGTAGGAGATCGAAAAGGATGAGATTTGTCTCGCAATTGGGGATTAGATACAGAAATAGTCCCATTGTGGGAAATTCGAGTACTTGGAATGGAAAGTTGCGGGGTGGAAATCGAGCAGCGGATGGGAAGCTGCTTGGGTCTGGTGGGGAGACAACGTTGATTGGCTTGCTCAAAGGTCCTGGCTATCACTTATTTCTGTTTTCTGGCGTTGGAGAGGCTGCTGTTGGTATGCAGGAGTTGTGCGAGGCTGAGAACGCTCTCGTTGAAAGCAAGGACGCTGTCAAAGTCCATAAAATTTTGACCACAGAGGGAATTGGCGGACTTACTGACGTTGAGGGAAAATTACACGACTGGTATGGATTCGAATGGCCTGGCTTTGTTCTAGTGAGACCAGATGGATACATTGGTTTCATTGGCAATCTCAAAGATCAGGATGGCCCGATACCAGTAGCTTAGTTTCTATTATCCAACGTGCATCTATCAATGGCAACTTCTGACGCCTGACCACAGCCCAATTCCAGCTTTGGAACATCGGGTCTCAGGATGTAAAGCATTTTTTTTAAACCATCTAGAACGCCAGGAATCAATAATCTATCCTGAACTATAAGGCAAGGCTCAATCTCAACCGATCTTTGAACCCACCGATAAACTCCCCACCCCGGACTCGTACTGGCGAGCACACCAAAGCTCGGATTGGTGAGCGAGGCGATTTGTTTACATTTGTTGACAAGCGAATCCTCTTGATTCGTACCATCGCTTATTCAAGGTCGCATATCGGGTTTCACTGTTCCTCTGCATCTGAGTGGACGTAAGGCCCCATCCTCTCCCCAATCAGCGTCAGATCAGCATGTGAAGCACCAGTTCCTGCAGCCGAGCTAAGCATGTATGTCATCATAAGATCCCATCATATACACTCTATCTATCTATCGTCATTATAATTACCCTATCTACACATTTCCCATCCCCTCCCTCTAACTAAATCTTCAATGATAATTCCACTCCATCTGCCTCATCAACAGATAACTCTCAATCGGCACCCCCCTCCACTGCTCCTTCTGCCCCGTACTCTCCTTAAAAAAGTTCGGTTCAAAACTAACCGTCGCCCACCCCCTAATCAACTGTCTCCAATAACACGCCTCGGCAGCAGGCGTCAAATACCTCTCCCTAAAAGTCCTCACATTATTCTCCGCAATCCTCTCAGCCTTCAGATTGCCTCCTCCCCCTTCCCCACTCAGCAAGCCCTCCATCGTCTTATCCAGATCCGAGAAATCTTTCGCGACTTCCACGAAATTCTGGTTCGGGCCAGACGACACCATGAGATGGTGGTGGTGCTGCAGCCAGGACAGTTTATGCGCTACTATCACGCTGCGGCAGTTCTGCAGGTTCTGCAGACGAGCAGAGTAGGAGACGCCTTCGGTGTGCGCGACGAACTTGTACATGCAGTGCTCATCCATGGTGAACGCATCGTGCGCCTTCCCCTTCGCATTGTCATCCCAAACAATCATCTTGACATCCGCCCAGCTCTTGCCCCTACTCGCATTGACAAGCTGTTCGCGAACCAGCAGTTTCAAATGCGCGCCTCTCCAGAACAATTTGTCGATCTTGCGCATCCACGGCACCTTTGCGTCCATCTGCTCGGCCTTCATCTGGATTTCGGAATAGGCGCCGATTTTGGGCTCGGGCCAGGACCAGTATCCGAAGTCGGGCATGAGCCAAAGGGAGGTCATGGATTTCTGCCGCGAGTATGTCCACCGCGGGTTGGCAGATTCAGCGAGATCGTCGACCATCATGGTGAATTCGATGTTGGGGAGGGGTTCGGGGGAAGTGAGGATTGCGCGGTGGAGCGCTTGGAGGGAGGCTTCGCCGCGGGTGTTGATGCCACTGGTTGCGTTGATCATGTATAACTATCAAATCTTCCATTAGCTGCATTCTCCCTAAGTGATCATATCCTAGTTCTGTAATTCGTGTAGGAATTGTGGGGCGAAGTACCTGCTGGTCGTAAATCATCGCTCTTATGTATCCATCGTCCACAGGCATCTCATCAATCTCCTTCAACGTAACATGATTACTCCTCCTATCCTCCACCGCCCTATCAATCTCATGATACAGATCCGGGAACGCCTGCATACACTGGCTCTCACTCAGCATCAAATTCCTCGCGTCGCGCGTATAATTCCACGTCCCATCGAAACTGCCTTTCCCCCTCGGATGCGCGTTCCTCGGCGGCGGCGCAAACGGGTGATATTTCTGGTTGTAGAATATCGATGTGAAGAGCAGTGTTGCGAATATGAGGAGTGGGAATCGTCGTCGTCGAGCTATGGATAAGGAGAATGCTGTGCCGCGGAGGAGCATCTCTTTCTTTTCGTCCCATGCCGTGGATGGTGAGCCCGGGAAAGACTCCCACTTGTGGGAGGGGCTCATTGGGAATCCCCTCATAGAGACGGAGATGGAGGGTTTCCGTTCCCAGGCTGGCGTGAAAGATGTGAATTTCATAAATAGATCATAGACGGACTCGAGGTCAGGTTCGAGTAGTTGAGTGAACAAGCTGGCTGGGCCAGATTATCGGAGCTTCAAGATCGGCACATGCGAAATATTAATACGAAAGAGACATATACTTGAAGAAAGGGGTCGGACGAGTCGATATGTTGACGTATACCTCCGTATCCTGTAGTTAGGTCGTTATATGATGCTGTCCTGGTTCAAGAGCTTCGAGTCTTCTCGGGCAGCTCTCAACAGAGGGGAAAAGGAGAGGCGCCGTTCTGGAAGAACCGGGACATATTGTGGATATGTATGGGTTCAGTGCAGATACCACAGCCACTGCAAGTGGATAGGGAGCCAAGGAGATCGATAAGATTCCAAGAAGGATGAAGTCCGCAATCAGAGATTCATCTCGGTCCTGGGTCTTGGGGCAGGTGTTGCATGGATAGGGCCGACGCGCCAATGGGATAAATGTGGAAAAGGAGGTCGATTGTTTGCGAGCTTCTTCTGAACAGTTACGAGTGTGCCACAAGCTGCCACCTGTACCAACATATAAGGAATGTATGTAGAAGGCCAGGGAATTAATTGATTTAACTCCACAGCCATTGGTTGGAGCAAACAGCTGGTGCATCTCAGCGACGAGAACGGGGAGGAAAGGGGTCGAAACCCGCAGGTAAAAACGTCTTTCAGCCACCATACGACTCAATCGTCGTCAGTGCGGAGCAAAGGCCGAAAGTCAAATGGACCCCTAATCGGACCTTGGAAATGTAACCAGTCAGGATAAAAGTAAGGGCATCCTAGAGAATCTAGGTGCCCTGACAGTTTCTAGCGTCGGACTTCGAACCTTGTTGGTGTAAGACAGCGGGAAATTTCCACTATTCTGCAGCGGGACCAAGGGTATTGGGAATCCAGCAGATATATCTCTGGCGGGTGTGCATCTCTGATACCTCCTGCGAAGTTCTGGATTGACCCGGATCTAACAATATCTGGAACTCTTGGTCTGCGTCAAAGAAACTAAGATAGGAAGATACGCTGCTTGGCTTCAACTGATGTGGTGTGGTGTGTCTCTGGCACTCCTCGAATTCGCTGCTGCACGTGCTGTGCCGTCCGCGCGCCGTTTTCGATTGACGTTGAGAGTGACATGTGTCAAACCTTCTCACCAATACTCCAAAACAGACGAATGAACTCATGCCTTACCTCAAATCTACAAATATATTTCTTTCCGCGTCTTGCGATACCATATCCTCTTGCTTCTATTCCTTATCGAAACATTCCTCGCCAAGTCCAACACTCACAAACTGAAGCTAAGCTAGGAAGGTAGAAGTCTGGAAGCCTGCAGAAAGCTGCATCACATTTAGCCACTTGGCCCGAAGAGAACAATTGCCCGTGCTCACTGGAGCACAAAGCAGGGATTGCAGACCTGTGGATACACCTTGAATCCATACTGGGTGGTTGGTACGCCACATCTCTTTCGCCGGCTAATTTCATCTCATCGCGATTTCCAGAGTAACATCGGTCCACTATTTGCGATTGATTGATTGCTTACCACGAATGCAATTGTTGATAATCAACAATTTCACCCCTTTCTTTTAGCGAGTACTGTTGTCCTAGCTTGCGAGAAAGTCAATACTGAGAACTGAGGACTGTTGGAAAACACCGCGTATTATTTTTAATGAGCTATCCTAGGCCCAAATCCTCGATTTCAATTCCGCGCAAGCAAGTAAGCGGTCGGGCAAGAATTGAATATTCGCCTATGTGTGACCGAATCCAGGGTATCTATCCTCCAGGCTCCATCCACAAACTCCTCCGCAAGCAAATGTGTTCGATCGTTATCAGAATGCCAGTTCCTCACATTTTGCGCCATTTTAAAAGCAGCTTTTGGTGTCATCGTAATCAAACAAGTATACAGATATTTGCAAATCGAAGTCGTTGACTACTTTTCCTGGTAGTGAAAATCATGGAGATGAAATATGGCTTGAAAGTAGGCGGTCCATCGTCTGCATCAACTCGGGAATCTGGAAGGGCTTGGCGACAATGTCATCCTGATCTTGTTAGTATATATGCTGTAATCTATGGAGGAATTAGGACTTACCATGCCAGCTGTGAGGGCCATATCCCTGGGGAAATGTCAGCGTTGGGCCTGGACGAAAAGAACAAGCTCAATCATCATAAAGAGCTCATCATCCAAACTTGGAGACTCACAATTGTTCCAGTCGAGTGTTAGCAGTGACTGCAATGATTGGAACGTGTCCATCAATTTTGCCTTCATTTTCAAGATCTCGGATTCGGCGGGTACAGGTCAGACCGTCCATTATAGGCATCTATCATTGACTCAATTAGCAGCTCACAAGAAGCAAAGTTTCTAGCGTACCTCAAGATCCATGAGGATTAGGGACACTTTGATTCCAATTCCAGACTTCTTGCAGTCATGCCAAAGGGCAGTCTTTGCCAGGAAGTCAATGACCTCCCCACCATGATTCGCAACGTGTACAATGCAGCCGGCACTTCGCAATTGCTTGCTAAGAACTTTCTGATTGATCAAATTATCTTCGACCAGAAGAATGTGATAGTTCCGTCTGACTTTGGAGTCTCGAGGCGATGAGTGACTAGTGTCGGCAGGGATATGGTTGGGCGTTGAGCCATTCGACTGATGAGCAGGAACATCAACAGATCTACGAGCTTTGATATAGAAAGCGAAAGTACCTTGGATTCTGTGAGCAGATACAGACCAGCAATCGAATTGAAGACTTACTTCCAGCACCCTCCTGTGAATCTACTCCAATCTCACCACCTTGAAGTTCCGTTAATTCTCGTGATATGAATAGGCCCAAGCCAGATCCACCATATTGTACCTGGACAATGTCAGCAAAATCTCCTAAGCTCGGTAGCTTGGGGGTATCACATGTGTCTTGGGACTTGCTTGACTAAATCTGTGGAAGAGTCTTTCCTTTTCCTGCTCAGAAAGGCCACGGCCAGTGTCTTTTACAGTAAAGTAAAGATAGACCTGCTGGCCAGTTCCCCAATCACGTCTCAGTGTTAGATCTTGTACAGCGCTGGAGTCTTTCGATGGAAACCATCTAATATGCGGAACATGGTCTTTGGGAGGCTTGTTGACTGATGCGCCAAGGCCGACAGAAATTTCTCTGGTGGGCTCGGATCTGGTGAATTTGATGGCCTGTATGTGGTCAGCCAATATATCGATTTTGTGGAGCAGGAAGATTTACGTTGGTGAGGAGGTTGATAAAGATTTGCGTCAACCGAACCGGATCACAGAAAACAAAATCTATGTTTGACGTGCGGTACGATGGTTCGACTGCGAACGCAATCTTAATGTTATCGGCAAGCAATTCGTTCTCAAACATCTTCAATGTCCGACGAACTGTATCCTCTACCTATATACTCAGTCAGCTCTGCGAGACCCATGAGCTGGATCTCCTGGTCCAATGGCTATATAAGAGGCTCTGACTTACCTGAACGGACACAGGAGTGACTTGCAATAAGGCGGAATTCAGTTTGGACAAAGTAAGAACATCATCAATGATCCTCTTCTGATGCTGAGCACATAGAACAATTGTTTGAGCAGCGTCAAGATTGCTCTCCAGAAGTTCTCGATACGCCGGTGCAGGATTCTCCTGTGGCGATCGGAAGTCGATGATAGAGCTGGCGATGCCATCGGCGCTGAGCATGATTGCACTGAGAGGATTACGCATCTCGTGTCTGCAACATTGGTAAGTAGAGACATGACCTGGATGAATGTAGCACTCACGATGTCATGTCTATGAAGGTCTCTTGGTGACGCTTTGCCTCCTCGGCTTCGACCCTACTGATCATCTGCATGTGCTCGGCAATTTTAAATCCTGAAATGTCTGTGGTGCAAGCCAAAACACTGGTCAGCCTGCCGTCATCGTCCAGTTGAGGTACAGCGAGGAACAGAATCCATCTAGTATCACGAACAGACTGGGCCGAGTCGTTGCTTTCTTGCTGGATCCAGGGTCGCTTTAGCCGAAGTCTGGGCCCAAATCAATACGAGCCATATAATGAGAGAATCACAAAAGCTGCCACAGACTTACTCCATAGAAACCTCTTCTTTTGTGTCTTTTAGCTTCTGCCACTCTGCTTTGAAAGCATCACGGTCTTGATTCTCGATACAGTTGAGAATTGACATTGAATAATGCTCTTTCTCATCTCGAGAGTGTCCAGTCATCTCGTAGCCTGCAAGAAATTCAGCATTATGTGTCGAAACACACGTAGAAGCTGCCTTGATTATCGGTCCGACTTACACTGAGAATTCGCCCAGGTGATGCTGCAGTCAGAATCAAAGGTTATCATTCCACAGGGAGCCAGCTCGGCCATAAGCTGGAACTTCTCAGCATGATGAGCAGCTTCTTGTGTTCTGTTGGCAAGCTCTTGCGTCAAGTTGGCGCGGGCTAGAAGTTCTTCTTGGGCGTTCTTCTGTGCGCTGATATCGGTGCTAGGCAAGTCAGCACAGCTATCAAATATCTGTAAACACTCACATGCAGCCCATGATTGTCTTGATGGTTGTACCGTCGGCTTCAAACTCTTGATCGCAAGATGCGATAATCCACTTCTGTCTTTGTTCACCACTCTCGCTGATCCAGGGATTTCTCAGACGGAGTTCGAATGCTCGCTTTCCAGGTTGGGTGGTGAGAATTTCCCATTCCTTCGTGATAACCGGGTGGTCTACTTCAGCGATTACGTTCATGAAAGACCTGAGACACCAATCAATGGCCGCGGTGGAAAGGATGGGTCTGAAGACTTACATCTCTCCTTCGAGACCTCGCGGATGGCCCGTAATTTCGTACCCTACTTCTGATCAGATGCCATTTATTGTCGTGACTGCTGAAAGATGAGACTTACACATATCGTTGCAGTATAAAATGTTTCCATCTGGCGAGAGGTAATACATTCCGACCGGATTGAGCTCTGTAAGGACCTTAAACTTCGACTCGCTATCGGCTAGCTGCTTTGACAGGTCGGACTCTTCCTCGTCCATCATGGCATCTTCCAGAGTTGAATCTGAGACGGGCGAAGGTCTGATTGTCGATGAACCTATTGAAGATCTAGAATTTGACCGGGATCGAATCAAGCGGGGGGTTCCATGGCTCTTCTTGAGTTGGCTGGGAACTTGTGAGGCACTGACAACTCTCCATTTCTTTCGCAGGGTCACACTGGACCAGTACATCCCGAGGAACTGGTGACGGGGTAGATATCCATCTTTCGAACTGTCAAAATTCGGCATGGTCATGGCCCACTCCCTGAATTCCCGCTCAGCAGCTGCGCTAGTCACCTGAGATGGGGTGTATTCGGAGATGTGTGGGTAGAATGTCTCTGCACAGACGACATTCCTGATGGAGTCGAAGAATCGGAGACTCTTGTTACAGTAGCCCGGCACAAAAGTCATACGACCATTTACCTTTTGTTCAGGGGCTTCAATGTCAAAGATGAAGGTGGGTCTGCTGTCTTGCTCCAAGAGCTCAATGATACCAATCTCTTGGATCGCCTCTGGCGGTGGTGGGAAGTCATTGCCCGGGCCATCATTATGTCTCTTTCGGGGATTATTGTGAGATTGATGATGAGAATCGTGCTCTGTTCGCAAGGTGCCTTTCAGCTTTGGAGATGCCCGAGTGGTCGAAAGGTACTGGGTACACTGACCATCAGATCCAGACCAGGAGCTATCTGAGGTGGTTATTGATTGAGATTTCTCGCCTCTCGCCCTCTTCAGGCGGGGCTGTTGTTGATCTGACATCGTCTCCCAACCCTTCCTAGCTTGAGGGTTTGTAGCTTTGGGGAACGTGGGGGAGTGGGAAAAGGTGTGGAGTTTAATCTAACACCGGTGAGGTTAGAACGAACTTGGCAAGTCTCGTGAGTAGTGTGAGTTCTTCCAGGGACAGCGCAGCCTTCGGGTACCGAGGGTACGGTACGATACGTTTTATGTGGGGTGAGAACGAGTTGAAGTGAGATGCTGAAAGACATGCACGAAGGCGATGTCAGGCTTGATGCTATCCCACCGATGAAATAGCATGAAAAGGGGGGGATTGTCTTGAGGCTGTTGACGTTCCTTCAGCTTTTGAATATGTGGCTGGCGCACCTGAGGTTCCACAAGGCAGCCAATGGACGAGACTAAGTCACGTGTCGGCACATCCGAATACCTCCAATCAACGATCGGTCTGTGGCTTGAGGCTTCCCTCAGTAATTGCTTTTTTGTATTTCTTTGTCAACGCTTACCTCGGGAACGAAAAGGTAACATATCGGCAAGGAAAGGTCAACCTTTTTCCCGGTCCGAGACCACCATCTCGGGAAGTTCTGCCAGCTTTCGCCGTTCCTTCCTAATCTTTCACAAGGTTCATCACCTCACCATCACACCTCCCGTTATCTCCTCCCAAGACCTATCTTGTCGATACATCGGTGCAGCCACTAGCCCTTGCAATCAATTTCTTCCGTACAAACTCTGGTTTGTAAAAGCCACAGTTCTTCAAGCATTCTGGCTGTGATGTTCCAGCCTCAACCAGCATGTTTTGTGCGCCCATAATTTGAGCCATCTTTAACAATCATCCAGTCATTGCCCTGCATGCGGAGCTTTGTCTCCGAATGTTTGATCGGTATGACCTCTTGGAACTGTTGCCGCGATGTTGGAACTTTCCGTCTCCCCTTTGCTTGCCGTCTAGTACTTCCGATTGTGGTAGAGCTGGCCGCCTCTGACCCAATTTACGCGATTAAGTGTTTTAGAGATCTCGTAACCACTGCTCCTTTATATTCTACCATCTGCGTATCTGTTGACTCCTACTTCTCTAGAACTTTGATTCGTAGGCTCATCTTTCCCCAAAAGGCTTCCCTCAGCACAACCATTATCTTCAAATTCAATCTCCTTGAATGACCACTTCCGTAATCCACTCAGGTGAGTCTGAACATCCGCTGGGCAGATATTTGTACCTATAATTCGATGTTGTCACTTGACGCACTCAACATCTTCTTAATGGTTCTTCCATTTGAGAAGTCTCTTCGCGTGGCAATAACAGCACAATTGTTCACATGTTACCTCACATATCATGACAAAACTTGAGGAAGTATTCCATCCTGTTTAATGACTTTTCCCATCATATTCTTGAAAAGCAGCCAGACACAACAAACGTGAGATGTTCCCATTTGGGTACTCATACGTGTCTGGCAGCCTAATTCGTCC
This sequence comes from Cadophora sp. MPI-SDFR-AT-0126, assembly GCA_020747065.1. Classification (NCBI taxonomy): domain Eukaryota; kingdom Fungi; phylum Ascomycota; class Leotiomycetes; order Helotiales; family Ploettnerulaceae; genus Cadophora; species Cadophora sp. MPI-SDFR-AT-0126. The sequence continues at coordinate 565,545 of JAGMVK010000015.1, forward strand.
ATTTGAGGATCCCTTCACGCCTCCCAAATTACCGAAAGTCAGAAAGTACCAAATATGATTCAAAAGGCCCCATTTATTCTCTCCAAACTCCCAAAGCGCACGACTTCGAATGGCCAAAGCCGGGACAACATACAGGATGGTGGCGTCTTTAGCTCCTCGCTAAACACGGGTGTGGCGCTTTTCGGGCCAATCTTCCCCCCGCTTCTCTTCTCCGAGTAGTGACGGTGCTTGAATTGATACTAGACATTTGAAATGGGAAGGACGATGTACTGATATCGTATTTTGTCATCAGGATGCAGTGTGACAAATTGAGTCTGATGATGACTGCGTGAAAATGTATAAGAAGTGAGCTCTGCCAACGATGGACTGCTCTTTCTGCATCAATCATTTCTATCCTCTTAGAGCGACTCCGACGATACAAGCATACGCAATTCCACCATCAATTCAAGTTCTTTTCAGAATATACAGGTCAGAATGTCTACGAGGAAGATTCTCGTAGTGTTTGGCGTCACTGGCAACCAAGGAGGTTCAGTGGTCGACTCGATTCTCAAAGACCCCAGCATTTCAGAGCAGTTTGAAATCCGCGGCATCACAAGAGATCCGACAAAGCCTTCCGCAGTTGCACTCACTGAACGGGGTGTTACTCTTCTCAAGGTCAGTCGGACTCCTCCTGCTTGTTTCCCACCAGAAACTGACAAGTGCAGGCTGATCTCGATGACAAAGACTCTCTCAGAGCAGCGTTGAAGGACGCTCACATTGTTTTCGCAGTCACCAATTGGCAGGAAGTTTTGAATAAGGAGAGAGAAATTCAGCAAGGGAAGAACATTGCTGACGTTTCAAAGGTACATATCACTTAGGTTCACAGTCATCTACTTACATTTTCTACCAGGAGCTCAACATCGAGCATCTCATTTGGAGCAGCCTGCCAAATGTCACAAAGAGTAAGCATTCCTCACCTCACTCAAGTTCCTAACCCCCTAACCAGTTTCTAACAAATCAAAGTCACAAATGGTAAGATCACTGGCGTCCTCCACTTTGACAGCAAAGCCATAGTCGAAGACCACATCCGCAACCTCTCCATCCCCGCGACATTCCTCCAACCGGGGGTCTTCATGGAACAACTCCCACTCATGCTGATCCCCAGCTCCCCCAACGTCAAAAGCTACAAACTCATCACACCAATCTCCACCAGCACAAAGATCCCACTCATTTCTGTCCGAGCCGACGCAGGCAAATACGTCAAGCCCATCATCGCGAATCGCCAGTCGATGCTTGGAAAGGTGGTCATGGGTGGTGTGAAGGAATATACTGTTCAGGAGATGGCAAATGTTATGGTTGGGACTGGGGGACTGGATATTGTGGCTGAGAAGTGTACCTATGAGGAGTACAAGGGGATGCTGGTGGCCTTTGGACTGCCGGAATTCGTGGCGGATGATATGATGGAGAACATGAGGTACTTTGAGGAGTATGGATTTTTTGGGGGTGGGAAGGTTGAGGATGATCATTCGGTAAGTATACCCTTCTCATTTTTGTACCAAATTCAAATTGAATCGGCTGCTAACAATACGTTTAGATATTGTCTGAAAGTCTTGAGACCTTGGAGCAATGGGTTGTCAAGAGTCCTCAAATTGCTGCCATGAAGTAGGAGACTGGTAGCTTTACAGTTCAGGTTATCATGAACCTCCTAGATCTAGAAGTTTCTGATACAGTTCAAAGCACAAAGGAGAATTCTCCTAGTTGCAGAAGACCTTCTTGGAAGATGAAAACATAATCAAATGTCATACTGTCATATCACGTGATTGTAACAATTTCTAATTCATCTGCTCCAGGATCAGCTACGTTTATCAAGGAAGCGCAACCCTTCTCAAGATAACTTGAGTCGTAGTATAGAATGTTTCCTTCATCTACATTGCGAGATGACTGAGTAACACAAAATATTGATTGTTTTTGTATGTCTTTACCTACCACTCGCTAATTTTCGCGGGGCCGAAAATTTCTCTGGACCACAAGTTAAATCCACAAACCATCATCACCATGCCATGAGGCTCCCATTTCCACGCCCAACAATCAAACAGCGTATCTTCAATACTGCCAGTCTGTCAAGATTCGCCTCATTACACACATCTAAAATGGCACCGCCAACACCGCTCCCCTTCTCGTCAGACTTTTCCAACGCAGACGAGTACATTACCTCACTCCTCCACTTCTCCGCCGCCTCAACCATCTTCCAAACCCTATGCGGCGGCGTCCACATCCTCGATTTCTTCACCCGAGAACCCAGTCTGTACCACACCGTCATCCCTCCCGAATGGCGGTCCTGGCTCATGGCACGTGATTCCATGGATCTCCTCGACTTCCTCATGCGTGATGATCTCGATAAATCCAGGAATGACAATCCGCCTGAGAGTCTGATCAAGTACATTCGTGAGATCAGGAGACATTCGCTACGGCGGACTGTTGAGAATAAAAAGAAACGGGAAGGTGAAGGCAAAGGTGTGATGAAATTACCGAGACATGTCGCTGTAGGCATGATTCCAAAGAAAGTGCACGAAGTCAGCAATTTCGCCGACTACGTCGTCCGAGTCGCTGATTCCGTAGCCGAAAGTACCGGCAAGGAAATCACGCATTTCGTTGATTTCGGCAGCGGCCAGAACTACCTAGGCAGGACACTGGCGAGTCCGCCGTACAATAAGCACATCGTTGCTGTAGAGAGCAAAGAGTTAAATATCACAGGTGCTAAGAGCATGGATGTTCTAGCTGGGGTTGCGGAAAGGGAGAAGGTCATGAGAAACAAAAAGGTGTACAGGATGAAACAGGATAGTTTGGTGCCTGCTGAGCAGATGAATTTGAAGGCTCTGAGGAGAGCGGCGAAACCGGTGAAAGTCGCGCAGAAAGAGAATGAGGTTGATTTGCGGCCAAGTAGGGATCTGGCTACTATCTATACGCCCGCTGATGGGAAGGGTTATATTCAGTATGTGGAGCATGTTGTGCAGGACGGGGATCTATCAGATGTCGTGGAGCAGATCGAGAAGATGAAGGTTGCTGCTCCGGCTGGCAAATTACAGATTGTCAACGCGGAGGATGAGAATCCTTCATTACCAGAAGTCATTGAAAATATTTCCAAGAGCGAGGAAACGCTTCTAATGGCTATCTCGATCCATTCCTGCGGCAACCTATCGCACCACGGCATCCGCTCCCTCCTCATCAACCCATCTGTCCACGCCATTGCCATCGTAGGCTGCTGCTACAACCTCATGACCGAACGTCTCGGCCCCCCAACCTACAAACTGCCTCTCCTTCGCCCCAATCTCCGCGCCATCAACGCATCCGGGCAAGAGTCAGCTTCCTGCGATCCACACGGCTTTCCCATGAGCGAGAGGTTATCAACGTACAATATAGATGGCATCAGGCTCAACATCACGGCACGTATGATGGCCGTTCAAGCACCCATGAACTGGACCGAGAAAGAAAGCGACTCGTTCTTCACGCGGCACTTCTACCGCGCGCTCCTCCAGAAAGTCTTTCTTGACTTTGGCGTCGTCAAGAAACTCACCTCGAACCAAGACCCCGATCAGCCATCCAACAATCTCGAATCTACCGAGCCCATCATCATCGGCTCTTTACGAAAGGGTTGTTACGGCTCCTTCAAAACGTATCTGCGCGGCGCATTGGAGAAATTGGCAAATGATCCTGAGAGGGGCGTCAAGGTTAATGAGCGGATGCGGAGCATTACGGATGAACAGATTGAGGAGTATGCGGTGAGGTATGGAGCGTTGAAGAAGGAGTTGAGTGTTACGTGGAGTTTGATGGCGTTTAGTGCGGGAGTAGTGGAGAGTTTGATTGTGTGTGATAGGTGGCTTTGGTTGAGAGAGCAGGAGGGAGTGGGTGAGGCGTGGGTGGAGGCAGTTTTTGATTATGGATTGAGTCCGAGGAACTTGGTGGTAGTGGGGATCAAGAAGTGAGTACTAAGGTCCATAGAATATGCGTCAGTTGTCTAGAATGAGGAAACGGCATCAGTATCATCCGGTCATAGAATTCTGGTTCGGATGGAGTCATTGGAACCCCAACAGGAAATACCATAGATCTGGGAGGTTTGATCATAGATAGCAAGCCTAAGTAATTCCTTTAAAAATAAAGAGCTGAGTCACTGCAGCCTCAATTGAATAGATTCACAGCACTCAGCCTTCAGGGCCACTACCGTAGCTCCAGGTTATTATACTAAGCAACCACCAACAATCGCCCGCAATTTGGAAGCTAGCCTCCGAATGCCGGAAGCTGATCACAAATGAAAGCAGAATCTTGTTTTTTTCTCTCGCAGAAGTATGGGCAAGTAAGTAATGATAATGCACAGAACATAATATTCCCAACGTCAAATCCGAGCTTGTGTTTTGTCGTATTCCAGTGACATCAGACATCAAAATAGGCTGGCTAGTACGCAACGGATCCTACCATCTTCGGGACCTAAAACACTGGTTTCCCAAGCTTTGCTCCATTTACCATAAGATTCCTGATCTAAATAAGCTCCCGAATAGCTTCGAGTCACATTCCGTAGAACCATTCAGCTTACTTCAGAATAAAAAGATCCAAGATATCCCACGATGGGATTTTTCTCTCAAGCATGGCATCCCACGAAGCCATCTCTTCAATCCCAGAAGAGACCAACAGTGAAGATCATAGAACCCGATCCCATCTAACGATGGCAACGGTAAGCTTCAGCATCTGAAAACTAATCGAAGACTTCTGGCTGATGGTGCCTCTGCCTCAGACTCTGCAAAACCCCCACACAAACTCACCTCTCTCACCTACGACATCCTCCACCACATTTTCACCCACAGCAGCCTTTGCAGCATGACCTGCCTCGGGCCTAACCAATAAAATCTTCTACACTTACCTCAAATTGGCTCAGCCCGCCCCCTCTCCTCGGCCATCGAATTCGTCCCACCTCGTCCTCACCCAAGAACATACACGTGCTGGATGTCCTGCACCGACATCGTCGACGAATACGGCCAAAATTGCATTCGCGGTCCACGAAAACTCGGCGCGCTACTGGGAGATTGGATGGGTGAGAGGCATCGGCCATGGTTTTGCTACGGGACGCTTGTTTTCCTTTCTGTGGAAGAGTATGGATTGCCTACTGCGATTGAGAAACTTGAAAAGGTGAAGGCCTTAAGGGAGAAGTACAAGAAATTACATGGGAGCAGCTCCATGAAGTATCCTTTCGGCTTGGAAGAGTCCAAGGATGAGCTGGATAGGACGATGTTATTGGTAACGGAGGGTTTGGAGAGGACACACCCTGCTTGGATAGAGACTGTGAAGCAATGGAGGGAGTTCGTGGAGAGGTCTTTTGCGCCGGTTGAGAGAAGGCATTTCCTGTGAGTGAGAGGGTGAGAGACGAATGGAGGTGGACCTTAATTGGGGAGGGGATTAGGATGCTTGGGTTGTGAATTTGAGGGATGAGGAGAACAGAATTAACTAGGTGTAAGCAGAACTAGGAATTATCTTGTTCGACGCAAATTCTGCCAGTCGCAACCTCTAAATATGTCACTAATGAATCGTACGTCGACTGTGAACCATGGGACGTGGATTAAATCCGAAATTTGGCCACCGTCAGAAATAATTGCTAGTAACTGACTGATTGTCGCTTGAAAAGCTGGTAGAGAGATCTTTGTGGGGTTCCGAAGGCTAGCTCCCTTAACTGTCCTAATCTAGAGTGAGTCGCCGTGAAACTGTCTAGAGAGTTAGTTACCTAGTAACTAGTTCTGAATACAGGCGTGATTTAGTCTCGCTTAATGCAGTCGAAATCGAAATGCATCAGCGCAGTCCAGATGAAAATCAGAAGTAGGACCTATATATCAACCCGACTCTCTCATACGTGGAACACCAACTCCTAAATACTATTTCATACCAACTTCATACCAGTCAAGAAAAGTCATATCCGCCTCGTTCTTCAAAATGGCAGCCTTATTCGAAGCAGAACTTTGCCACGCCATGAAGCGTCTCACACTCCACAACGACGCGGCCAAATTCGATATCGAAATCTCCGGAAATTGTGATCCCGACAAGAAACTCTCATCATTTTCAGAGGATTCGATCACAAAGATACCAATAGCACCATCTGATATCCAAATCGACTGTCAGGTATCAGTGATTCCCAAACTCCAGCATTTCTGCAGACAGTTCGATGTATATGCAGATTACGACGATAAAGAAGCCGGACAAGCACTTACCTCCTATATCGACCGACTACCTCTCAGAGTACTCAAACCACGAAATTTCCACGGTTCGCTGAAGCTACTTGATACCCAATCGAATGGCCATACATTCGCTTTAGATTTATGTAAGCGCGATGGCACATTGCAAAGCAAGCACATGATACATCCCTGGGGAAAGGAGATCAACCATGGCCCTGTCCTAATACTGATACTTTTGACTGTCAGAAAGGAGTATCGCAGACAGGGAATTGCTCAGATGTTGCTAAATGCTCAGATTGCCCAGGCCAAGAAGCAGAGAAGGGGGCTCCGATTCATGTTCGTCAAGCCGGGTGTCTGTCCTGATGATATAGCAGAGCAGGTTCATGACAATATGTCATTAGAAGAGACGATGGAAGTTAGGAGGAGAGCCTATGCCAAAGCCGTCCGATTTTACAGAGCCTATGGGTTTCGGAGGGTTGGTCTTTCGAATTGGTTTTGCTTGGCGATGGATCAAGAGCATCCATCCCATAATATCGCACCCGAAGATGATCCTAATCCAGCGCCGCACACTGAAAGGGAAATGTCCGAGTTGTATCAATTGATGGGCATACAAATATAGATGCACAAGAGATAGTCGCTGAGAACGGAGAGGTAGCTCTGTGCAGCGAAGTCATTAATGCAAGATCACATTACTATTGCACTCTGCTTATACATAGATAGCTTTTATTCAGTCAAACAAATTTTAACCTCTAAAACTCCACTTACCACGACTGCCGTCATGTCTGAATTACCTCTTCCCATGTTGCAATGATGCGCCAACATAAGTGCTAAGTGACGTTGCCTAGTTCAATGCAATACTTCGGGGCGTCATCAATCAACAGGGCAACGCAACGAATCACAATCATGACCAATGGGCCATTTCTAAATCCAGTCTAGTTCTACAATAAGTTGTCGCTCTGCTGACGTTTGGACCAGCAGATAGAGGAGGGCGTGTTTACCTTCGGATAGTGGTTGACCAGTCGGCCAAGACTTTAAGCGACAACATCAACATAGTCAATCTGTCATTAAGATGGGCTCAGCAACAGGTCTTTGTGTCCAAGTCCAAAGAAACCGTCTCGAATCAAGTCATTGTGAGACTGTGTCAATCATAAACCAGGATTGATGAACAATAAACCTTGAATTAATACTTTGAAATTGCTCTCACCCAACCTTCCACACACTTCAAATGTCAACACTTCAAAAGATTGGCGTACCGTGTTGCTGCTACAATGCAGCTGCATCACCTTGCTTGCTTTATTTATCATCATTAGTTGGAGTAGTGACGGTTGTCTCACTACTCAATTAGAACTGCTACATAGCAGAACGGAACCAAAGTTTCGGCCTTCCAAAATTCCCAATGAACGCAGTTATCTGTTGAGCGAAAAAGTCTACCAGAGATTGTAAAAAGCAAAGGTACAACATCTACAAAATCTTCAAGCTTTACCCCCCATCCGTGATGTCTCCCTCAGTCGTACATCCACACATCTCTACGGCTTCCTGAAGATGGTACATCCCACTCCCTTCATTCTGCATGGTATTGGCGGATTCTATCACATTCCAACTTGCTTCGGTCGGGTTTTACGTCGATTAGAGCAGACTTTCTCATTTGATTAATCTCTGGCTACCTAAACACAATCGAACCCAACTTTCATCGCTTCCAGACGTCCCTCACCAACTTTTCAAAACCAGCAGAGATATGGTCTTTGTTGCCAATAAGGACAAAGTACTGGAATCTCGGTACAAGGACAGTGGTGATGGTAAGTAGTGGTGGCAAGTAGGCTACAAGTCACTTCTTCCACATCCGCACATGATGGGTGATGATTGGTAAGTGCTTTCTTAGCTCTTTGCTCCCATGTGAAGGGCTTTCCAGAGGTTAAGTCCCCGAGGCGGTGGTGAGCGGAACATTGTAGAATAAGAGAGCTGCAGAGAAGAAAAATGGATGCCTAGAGAAAGCTGCTAGATGCGGATACGAAGACACAACTGATGCATTTACTCGCATGTTGAGAGCAAGCTGGAGGAATATTGTAGACGGAATTTGTTTTCTCTTACAGAGGTCAATCCGTGAATGGAGAACAATCAATTGCAACAAAGAGCCAAGGTCCGCAGGACTGTCGGTCAGGTCTACATGATCATCAGTTGCTTAATGAAGCGCAAGCATCCGTAGCTGGGCAGCGACAACAAGTTGACCTACACCAGCATTCTGGCATGGACGTCGTCTTTTGTATGAATGATCAGGGAGCTTTATTGATCAGGGTAAGCTTAGGAAAAGTATGAGAGGTGTCGAGATGGATTCTCGAGACATTCAGTAGGAAAGAGAGCCAACAGCTCAATTAAATATCATGGACTGTCAAAAGTTGGGATCGTCATCATCACTTGGATTGTCTTCGATGAAACAACAATCGAAGGCTATCAGATGCCTTGGTCTCGGCTTGGAAAGGGGTAGCGGGGTAATTTACCGAGCTGCGGGGTAGCTTGGGCAACATCCTTGGGTTATAGAATTCTGAACAACACGTCTTTACAGCCTACTTGGCGAGATACCGTTTACATTGAAGCAGGGCAAGATGTATTTCAGATCCTCACACCCAGATATCGATAGTAAGTCAAAGTTCAAGACTCTTCCAATTGCAACTAGTTCTGACCACCTAGTACCCACCAACATCACTACCTACTCCTTCCTCTTCTCCAACGCCAACCAGTACCTCCCATCTCAGGACACCAGTCCCAACCCAAAAGGCTTCACCAATACATTCGACCTCTCTCGACTTTCGCATTCAGAAATCCAAATTCTTGCGAGTAACATCTCCACATCTCTGGTCCTCAAACATGGCCTCCAGCCTGGAGACGTCGTGTCAATATGTTCTCCAAATACCATTCAGTACCCTGCCATCCTTTATGGAATCATGAGAGCCGGTGGTATTCCAGCATTGAGTTCCCCAGCGTTCAATGAGGAGGACTTGATGCACGTTTTCAAAACTGTAGATTGTAAAATGGTGTTTTGTCCAAATGAGACGGTCAATGTGGTAAGGGGAGCCTTGAGAAATTTGGGGAGAAGAGATGATTGTGTCGTTTCGATTGATGAGATTAATAGTGGAAGAAGCGAGGCTGGGATCAAGTCGCTGGGAGACTTGATCGAGGAGGGCCGAGGAAGACGTCAGGTGCCAGAGTGGGAGATGCCGAATGGAAAGACCAACAGTGAGATCTGTGCTCTTCTATGTTTCAGCAGTGGGACTACGGGGTTGCCCAAAGCTGTAAGTTAAACTTGATGGTCCTTTCACATTGGATGTGTCTTGGGTTAATGCAAGTCGTAGGTCATGATCTCACATCAAAATATAATTACACAGTGCCTACAGCTCATCCCCACAACGTCACCAGATCACAAGACCGTTCTGGGTATGCTACCGTTCTACCACAGTAAGATAGTCAACTCTTTTGCAATTCTGGCTGCCAGACTGATAACAAGTTTAGTTACGGGCGTGGTGAAAATGCTTGTTCTGCCCTTTGTTATTGGTGCAGAAGTTGTCATCCTCCCCCAATTCACGATGAAGGGCTTGCTTTCAACGATAGAGCATTACCAGATTGCTGAAGTACAACTAGTACCTCCAATTATCATCCGTTTAGTTAACGATCCCATCGTCAATGATTATGACCTTTCTTGCGTTGAGCGATTTGCATCAGGTGCTGCTCCGATCAGTAAGTCTATCCTTGTCCTGCTCAATACGGAAATCCAGGAAGGAGAGTGCCTAAAGCTTTGTCTCTGTTTTCTATGAGTGCTTTGTTGACTTTGTACATAAGGCGAGGAAGTTTTACAGCTTCTGGAGAAGAAATTTCCCGGCCGAGGATTCAAGCAAGGGTATGGCATGACCGAAAGCACTGGATGTATCACAACACATCCACTCGACAAGCACGCATTCAGGTATGCTAGAACAGGCGGGACTTTGGTTGCGAATACCGTGGTAAAAGTGGTAAACGATAAAGGAAAGTTACTCGGCATTGGTGAACAGGGTGAGGTAAGTCTACTTCAAAGCTCGGTCCCGACACTTCACAGAAGCAACGTTCCCTCGAACCAAACACTTCATCAGAACCTACCAAAATAGCTACCAACCACAACAGATCCTAGCAAAAGGTCCCCAAATCTTCCTCGGCTACCTCAAAAATCCTACCGCAACCTCCTCCGCCTTCGACTCCTCAGGATTCCTTCGCACTGGTGACATCGGATGCATTAACGCCGATGGCTGCATCGTGATCCACGATCGCATCAAAGAAATGATCAAAGTCAAAGGCGTGCAAGTTGCGCCAGCGGAGCTCGAAGACTTACTACTGGGTCATCCGATGGTGGAGGATTGTGCTGTGATTGGCGTGCCGGACGATTATGCTGGGGAAAGACCATTTGCATTTGTGGTGTTGAGGAAAAAGGACGGCGAGGATGATGGGGGATTAAAGGAACGGACTAGGGAGCTATTGATAGAGTATGTTAGGATGAAGAAGGGAAGGGGAAAGAGGCTTGTGGGCGTTAGATTCGTGGAGAGTATCCCGAAAAGTGCGAGTGGGAAGATTCTGAGGAGAGTCTTGAGGGAGGATTACGCAAGAGAGTTGGCGATGGTTAAAGCAAAGCTGTAGACGACAAGAGCAGAGGTAGATGGACTAAAACACTATACATAGATTTCGATCTAAATACCTAGATTCTGAGCCAAATCCTTCGAAAACCAGCTTGTTCACTTGAACCTTTCTGTTTCTCTTAGCTACCACAGCTTCACTTCGCTTGCTCAATCACTTACTACTAGGCACGACAGTAAGGTATCTGAGTCCCGGTACAGATCCAGAACTTCGGCGAGTCATACTAGTCTTCCCAGAGGCCGCAAGTCAACAAGTACCTTGGAGGTCTCAACAGCTGCAGTGTCAGAGTCCCGAGTCCCATATCCGCGGAGTCTTCCAATCCACCCGCCCATCTCCACATCGGCCAATCCGATTTGCATTACATGTCTTCTGCTGCAGGGCAGAACGAAAGCCCGACACTTCGCATCAATCTCACCACCGTAACCATCCCATAAAGTCAGCAAGGCCAGAGAATAGGCCCGACCGATCAAGCAGCACCCATCCATCACCACCTCAATAGTGGGCAGGCACCGAGAGAACCTCCGATATTCACCGCGGATTGGTTCCGTTCCATGCACGTATGCACTTGTCCCCTAAATCCCTTGCCCTAAAATATCCCAACAGATGCATCAGAGCCAAGCATCCGTCCCAAAAAAAAAAAAAAAAGCTAAACAAGGATCCAGAAACGGAAAACAAGAACCGTCTCACCATATCTTTGAGAATTCTTTAGCTCTTGACATGTTACAATGCAAATAACTCTGTAGTGTAACCTCGTGTAACGCCACGGTTTTGCTGTGGCTGCCTTTCGCGAGAGGTGCTGACTGGCGGAAAATTTACATTCCGTGGAGAGTGCCACAGTCTGACTCGGTCGCTGATGCCGAGATGAGGGGTTTTGGGAAGGCACTCGTAGGCTCGATGGAAGGAGGAGCTCGGTTCGTAAGGGGAGGAATTCCGATTGTCGTAAGGCTCCGTTAGGGAGAGGATGAGGCATTGAGGAGGCTTTGGAATGTCAGTGGTTTGTCGGAAGTGAAGGGCGGGTAAAGGAGAGACGAGCCGCGTACGGCCCGGGACGATCGCTGAGTAGTGGTGATTCATCATGAGTATGGCCGACTACGGGAAGATTCCAACCAACATCAACGACGTTGGGAAAGGTTTGTAGACGTGGTAGGCTTAGATTAGATGGTCTAGTTGCTTGCGAGATGTTGATTTTTAATTCTTGTCTTTGGATAAAGTGTTTGTTTGTTTTGTTGGGTTTTAATGGTTAAAGTTGAAGACCCAAGCGAGAAGATATCAGAGACTGAGGCCCAGGCGATAAAGATGTTAGATCTAATCGATTCGCAAGCCCCTTGTCTTCTCTCCCATACACGACATACAGCAGAACTGCTCTACCCTCTGGCAGAAATATCAAACACATCATTACTAGCTGTATCTGGCAAGAGAAGAAATGACGGCCTGAATTGGTCGGCCTAAACTGTTGGCGGTGAGGACTTCAACATGCAACTCCCGTCACCCGGTGTCGTCGCGTTGTAGGACAAGGAAGCCTGCAATTCCCCTTTGACAGCGGCTGGATAAATCGATACAGTGAGACGAAAGCAGATTTGAGGGCTGAGAGGAAGTGAAAGAGTGTCAATGCGAATGCACGAGGCGAAGGTCGAGTGATCAGAAGGTTAGTTTGTTATGCCATCCAACGCATGACGCTCTTCTAAGAACGAGGATATAGTGAGGGATGCGTTTGAATTGGCTGGAAATGGAAAGAGAATATAGGCATCCTGTGGTATACGGGAACATAGACGTGCAGCAGAAACCGAACATTTGATGGAGTTCGACCTTACAAAGACATCAGTCATCGGAGAGAGCCTGAGATTCTGTTGTTCAAGGTGATGATAGCCTAGAGAACATCAAATTTCTCTCAGACCAGCAACTGTAGGCTGAAAGGAAATCACTCCTATCATTTCAATAACACTACCAGCAAAATCTTGCCATGTTGACCATGATATCCTGTAGTAAAACTGCAGCTCTACAATTAGCACATGGGAAGCTCAGGCCATGAGCTTCTTGCTCGACCTAATCTTTTGGAGCGGAATTGATTGGGCATAGGTCATTCAGACGGCGGGCTGCTTGTGCACTCATTTGTCAACATATGATGCCCCAGAATTTCAAAATGAAATGACGCGGCTGGAGAAATTTGTCGTCTACAGTGTCCAGCCTCTCATCTGCCGTAAGAACTCAATCCTGTGCCGTGCTGGTGGCCGGTGAACCGCGTGCGAAGACCTCATCTAGTTTTAGAACGGGTGAAAGGAAAATAAAGATTTGGTGTTGTACAAGATTTCTGAGTTGCATCATGTCAACTCTGGAGTCAAGATGTGGTTTGCCAGGATGTCTGGATGCCACCGTTGAGCTGGCGGGTATTTGAGTTCATCCTTAGGCTAGTCCACAAGAATCCAACAGTGGCATCTGGCACTTGAAGTTAAGTCGGCTTGTGCGGAACAGCAAATATCGAAAATGTATCTGTGCCGCAGTACCTTAATCTAAGACATATTGCGAAGCAGGCGAACTGCCGCGAGTAATCAATTTCTACCAGTTCGGATCACGAATCTTTCCTGTCAAGGGAGAGCTTGCGAATGCGAGGGCTCGAGATTGTAGGTGTGCCGGAGTGTCAAATCTGCTGAAGCCGCAGCCGCACCCGCTTAAGGTTACGAGGGCCTGCCCTCTCGAGTCGTCGAATATTGGTTGGGTCCCTGTAGCTCCCCTCGGTGGAGGCCCTGGACAAGATGTCATTTGTATGATCTACCTGGCCCCCTGGCCCCCTGCCAAAGATTGGACCACACTGTGCCGTGTGCAAAATTGGATCGGGTGGATGAACAGATCTCGTCTGTTGCCATGTGGTGGGTGCATGTCAGATGTACTGGCATCACGGGCCGGACAGGGGCAAGGAGTGCATTGCTCGGGAGTCGTGGATGGAATCGGCAAGGTCTCCACCATCTCCATGTCCACCTCAGACACAGACATGGGCATGCCCCAGCATGAACAGATCCTTCTCTTATCCTTGCACAGCGAGCTACCGAACTTTTGACCTCCTTTTGAAGTTACCCGACTGCCTCATGAAATCAAAGTGTCCCTGAAGGCTGATGAGTGATACGAAGAATGTGAAAATGAGACGATGAGGCGCGTGGTGGGTGTCCATTGCACTATCGTTGCCCTCGACGAGTGGACGGAAAAATTGCAGCAAACCAAGACCTTGGGATCACATCCCAATGGTCCCATTCTTGGGACGGGTGTTGGTGTTGAAAGAGGCAGCTGTCTGGTCGCCGAGTTCCCCATTAAGCGACCGAGAGCAGTTGCTGGGACAGGGAGTGGTGTCTTGCGTCATATACAGCTAGAAGGGCAGTCGTGTTCTTTTTGGAATTCTCAGAGAGGAGATAAAAATAGCCTTCGTGTATGCAGGCATACAGCAGTCATCCGTATGCGGTTGTTGTTGACATCGGCCCTTCACAGTAGCTGATGCGGGAGGCCGAAGTATCCTCGAGGTCGGGATTTCGCCAGGCTGGTGATTTCGAACGAGGAATCTCAGAAACAGTCACAGGATGTCACTTGAACTCCTCGGTCCGATCTATTCATGATGCGTATCCGTTTATTGTTGTGTAGTCCTTGGCTTCCTAAATGCTTTGAAATGAATTATTCCTCTCTCGAGTCCGCCTATTTGAATGCCTCAGCCACAAGGCACAGATATGAATCTTGCAGCATTTCAGGTTGTTCTCTCAACCTTCCTGCGCCTGACAACCGCCAGGATTAGTCCTTGAGGCCAGCTTTGATTTTCCCTTGTTCTGCAATGTGATGCTCTCTTTGGTCTTCCTGTAGTCTCATCCCCAGTTCCTGTAGTCTCATCCCCAGTTCTTGCAGATGATGTCTCCCTCCTCAGATTTGGGTATCGGTGCGCAAAGTGCACAAAAGCCGAGCCTATCACGGCATATCCGGACCCCTCGTCGGTAGTGAGAAATTCTGCAGAGTTCTGGCCCCTGATGTTTCGCGCATCTTAAAAGAACGGAATTAATTTTACGGTACCGGGAAGGCCACAGTGGAAAGTCAAAGTGATGAGAGCAATCCGGTCAAGTAGCCGCACGCTATCTCTGATCCATCCGTTAGACCATGACGAGACCATGCTTTGGCCCTACGGTAGCATTTCATCCATGACCATGTTCCGCAGTGGATCAACGAAGAAACGTGGATCTTCAGTTGTCCTTCTTCTTACGGATAAAATAGACGAAAGCCCTCAGAAGCTTCTTTTGAAGGTGCTTAGTGTCTTCTAAAGTTCCACTACTTCGAGACTTTTCTGTGCCTTCGTGTTGCACCAGTTTCCTTGGAGTGGGTTTTGCTGGGCAATGTTTTTAACTCGCACATCCATGACGGACCCGTTTTTTTATGAAGGGAATGGAATTAAGATAGGCATCTCCCCCGCATCGCATGGGAGTCAATTGCCTAGTCGTTTCCTGACTTTGCTGTATGGTACTTTTGCTAGCAGCGTTTTATTGTTGATCCTCACATCGATCCATGCATTATCATCAAGAACATCACCATCATACAAAGAACTCCGATGGCTGCCAAGCCTCCAATCGGGAAACGGAATGCGGGAGGCCAGCGTCATTTACCCAGCTGCCGGTATTAAAATTATGAAGTTGTGTCCAACATGGTATACACTATTCTTAGCATTTTGTGCAGAGGTGGCGTATCTTAGCGGCCAGATGACTCGGGAAGAGTCGTAAGAAGGCCAATGAGAGTGCGTTCCAGGGGAGTCTTTCGTAGTGCGTTTGGGGTAACCGTAAGGGCGTTTTGTTTGGTAGCATGGGCTGATAAGAGGGGTCCCGATCCCGAGAAATGGCATCGCCTATGATGGTGCAGCCAGGGATGGCTGGGTAGCTGGAGGAAGGTGTGGACAATTGGCAGGGGGTGAAATGGCCAATGCTCTTGACAGGCCAACCTCCCTATTCGACTCGTTCGGCCGCTGGCAGTTTGCTTGGAGGAACTTTTGTCCCAGGCAAACTGTTACAAGCTACTGGCGGTGTCCAAAGAGAGAAAGGAATTTGACACCGACACTCCAGGGACTTGGCACGTACGGGGAAGGAAGGTAACCGGGAACTGGATGACAGTTTCACGGCCAATTTTCACCGTATCAAAAAGCTGACCGGAGACATGTCTGAACAGAGAAAGAGGCCACCGAGCTACCTGCAAGAACCTTTTCCCACCCGTACGAATCCAA
The DNA here is from genome assembly GCA_020747065.1 of Cadophora sp. MPI-SDFR-AT-0126. Classification (NCBI taxonomy): domain Eukaryota; kingdom Fungi; phylum Ascomycota; class Leotiomycetes; order Helotiales; family Ploettnerulaceae; genus Cadophora; species Cadophora sp. MPI-SDFR-AT-0126. Next base: position 581,622 of record JAGMVK010000015.1, read on the forward strand.
CAATGATTCAGACATCACACAAGAATACCAGCGGAACGGCAATTCCAAGCTAGTTGGGCAGGTCGAGTCCAGGTTTGTGTTCGCCGTTGAGCTCATCTCGTGAGACATGCGGGAGATGAGATTAGGTCATACAAGTACAAGTAGAGTACTACGGTTTTTGCTTTTTGTACTCTGTCTGCCAGACAGACGAGACGGTACTTTGAGCTTGCCCCGGCCTCTTCGGCACAAGACTCCGACGGCACCTGATCGTTGCTCCTCACACGGCGTGGCACCCTTGGCCAGCGTTCCATCGCTAAATAAGCCCAAGCTCCAAATCTATTATTTTATTTTATTGCAGGATCACTAACCCAGGTCATCCATGCTATGCCCATGCATCCGTGCTTGTTCCTGCAGCGCTGGGGCACAGTCGGGACCGTGAAGAATCGGGACTTGTGGGTCACAGCCATCCATGTCCGGTATATTTGTGATCGTGTGAACGGCACATGGGACTGGTCATGTCGTTTTGTTGTTGTGAGGCTGCACGCCTGCCGATGACGGTCTGATCTTCATCAATCCTCACTGCCGTGACGCGGTATTTGTATCTCACAGACACCTTTTATCTCGCAACATCACGGGAAGAAGAGACACTTAATATCGACATGAACACTCAAACTTGTCGTCCATCCTTGATCCGGCAGGAGACTGGCAATTTCCTGCCAACTTGTGGCACTGTTCACCAGCCTGCAAGCGTCTTGATGGGGATATTTGTTGGTTCTGGGGTTGATACGACGGTGTGAGAGCTAGCGTAAATGGCAACGTACTAATCGGAGAGCGCTACCGAAAGCAAAACGAACGCGAGTCTGTGCCTCCACACAGAAGTCGTTTGCATGATTCATCGTCTGAATAACCCCCGAAGAAATAGACTTTCAACGAACCTTGTTTGAATTTCAGACGCTGTATCCGCCGCATATTTCGGTACTTGGTTTCCACCTTTCTTACGCCCGTAACAAGCTCAACTCAAGACGCCGCTGAAGTTGTACTTCCATCATGAAGCTCAGAATCTTGGAAGAATTCTGGTGACAAGTATCTGCGTAGCCTTCTGTGATCCGCACCAACCATGACTGAGCATGCCAGTCTCCGGCTCGCATTTTTTTCTCACAGGTCTGCACACCACCACGCATCTCGACTGTGGAATCCGAGCTTTTGGTTCGCGACATGGTCTTAGACTTTGAACTTTACAGACGCCGACCCGTCGATCTTTCGGGAGCTAGCAATATCTCTCGAATCTAGCTGCCCGTGGGAAGGTCATGTAAAAACCATGGGAATCTGTGACTCGCTGCTCTTGCCTGGACTCATCGGAGAATGTCCCGAATCCAGCATGGCGGAATCCATCACTTGCATGGCTATGGGCCGCGTCCTGGCAGACTACACGTTACTGGAAATCGCAGTTGGGACGATACCAGCGCAACGTGACCTCGTGGTCTAGGAACTATTAATATAGCAGCTTCATAATCGACCACTATTGGTCTGGGTGTTTCTGATAGACCTGGTCCAAAGTTGGAAAGACATGAAGGAAATTGCGGGGTTTCTTGATCGTCATTTTAAGCCACTTCTGTCTCGCTGTCAGATCAGACGGGCCTTGCATTTCCATGACGCCAGGTTCCGTCAAAGACACGATATCTCGCAGCTCCAGCCGTGGTCATGAATTTCCGTCGAACAATTCTCCCGGAGGCTAGCGAGGACTCGCTTCACCCGGCTGTGGATAAGAAATAAGGGAGAAGAAAGGGGTTTCGTTAATGACGATAGAGTTTCACCTCGCGGGCGCAATTGTTCGAAAGCATGGATTATCTAGCGATCCGGAGATAACTAAATGTCTCGACGCTCTCGGAGGCTGGCAACCAGTATCGCACTGACCGTTGAGCAGAGTTTGTGGTGACTATCATTCTTACCCGAGCCACGAACAGTGATGCGTATAGCTAACATGTGTTGAGCTTTGCACTTCTGTTCAACAACATTCAGCATGCCAGAAGAGAACTCAAGGGGCTATCGATAGAGGACTGTTTCATTGGGGCTAGATGCAGCAGCATTCAGCGATAGACTCTGCCGGCATCATTCGAGGAGAGGGGTTACCAGAACTCCAGACGATGTTACAAACGCCCTGCATGGACCCGCGACCGGCTCAACGCACTGTTGGTACTTCAGCCAACCGCATTTATTCGTCACAGACTGGGCGGAATAGCGCCTGTATTATTGCGGCTACCAGCGCCGGATTTTGGGAATTCGGGACCTATGACATATGGCCGGGTTAAAGTGCTATTGCAGTTGCGACGGCGGCGGCTAGGCTCTCCATGTGGTGGTGCCGTTCCAGTCACCACACTATGCTTAGAGGGTAGTTATCTTGTAACACTACAGCTCAAGGGGTTAGTAGCACACAGAACAATCCACCAGAAAAGCCACAGTTCTCTTTCACAGCTATGCCGAAAAAAGTCCACTGCCCCGCTGGATTAAGTTAGCGGTACCGAGCTGGCCTCTGACAAGCCTTCTTTCACGAGCCTGGTGAACCTTACTCATTTCTCGTCCACGATCCCGGCCGATAATCATGGACTCGTAATTGGCATCGTCCACTTTCCTTAATATTCACGGTGTTTCCCCAAGAAGCTTGGTGCAGTCAGTGTCTCCACGCGTGGTTCAAGGGACCTCAGGAAGGCCAACGCCGCCGCATGAGAGAGGTATGGCTTGCGATCTTTGCCACGCCACCAACAGTTTACCCCACAAGTTCCAAATCCACGTTGCGTCGAGACCGTGGGTCTTTTCTTCGATTCTTTGAGTACAGGACCCTAATACGGAAGCTGGGTCTCAACCAGGCACGGCAGAGCAGGACAATGTGTAGGCACGCCTCGCTGCCATGCCATGCCGCGGTCATTCAGGCTGACTCCCCGTTGCCTGCCATCTCTGGATCCGTCTCTGTATCTGGTATGTGAGACGGCCTGGCAAAGGACATTTGGGCGGCAAGTCTGAAGCGCGGTCCTTACCGTCGAGGCCCCCTCGCTTTGCGTTTCGATACCTAGATAGGCATAGACCAAATAGAGACACTACATATTAAGTATCCGCTACTATGACAGGGCCGGGTCTCGTCTTGGATCCCTCGTCTATCATCGGTAGCCAGCCTAGTCGGATCGGATCATCTCACTCCTCTCGATGATCTCGGGGGTTCTGCTAACGTCGTCGGCTCTTAGTATGGCGGGTCTATTGTTGGTACCGTAAATTGACATGTCCATGTCAAGCCTCCTAAACTCTCGTCCTCGCATTATCTCTCAAGCCAAGACGCCTAAGTAGATCAAGAAGACCTCATCCTTCATCCTCCTCCTCCCCGCCGTCCCAAAACTCCAAACATCTCCTAGTTTGCTCTCTCGCAAGCTGCATCGTGCTAAAGTAACTTGCTGCACGAGCCAGGTATAATACCCTGGGACTCCATCCGCTTGTGACGCTTGCATTTGTTGGCCAGCCGTCTTTGAATTCCGGACTTTGCACGAGCTGCCGTTTCCAGAAGAATGGGTTTGGCCGAACTGGTGGTCACAGCATGAGCCACACGTTCAGTTCTTTCACTACCGACAGACTCTCGACCTTTCTTCCTACATGTGTTGGAATTCGAACCTCCAGACCTATCAGAGATCGAAAGTACCAGCTCACCTTCCTCTTGTAAATAGAGGTGTCCGGACCGACCTCTCATAAGCCATAACGCCCACCCTTATTCGGTACTATTGTGCAAATCGGGACAGACGGCACTTCGTTGCGACTGCCGTCTCGAAAACCACGTCTTCTTGGAGGTCAGCTGAATTCAACCGGTTATCAAAGTAATTTTCACTTCCTGAAATAGTCGGCCCAAAACCAATACTGTGCCACTGAGAGACGTCCTTCCGAGAAGGTGCCATCTTTTGACATTCTAAAGTGGACCGTTAACCTGGATACTGCCAACTAGTTCTCAATATGACCCAGATATACACCCAAGTTCCCATCCCCCCTCTGCATGAGCGACCTTCTTTCTCCAACCAAAAATCGGACGAATACAAGCCCAGGGAATATCAACACTCCAACACAACCTTCTCTCAGTACTCGGACAGACAACAGGAAGGGAATGGTTGGAAATCCTCACAGTCAACGTCACCAATGTCGGAAACTCAGAAAGGTCCCTATGTGGTCTCGCCAGTGAAAGCAGGAGAGATGTATCAATCACGGCCAGAGACCACCCAGAAGCCTACCAGGGAACAACTGCCTCCACTGAGCAGTCTTTTTGCTTCAACATCACATCAGACACGCCCTCCTACATCATACTCGGATGGACACAGCCCAGTGTTTCCAGCAGTTTCTCCTAATGATTCTCGACACCCAGCGACGCCAATACATGCAGATCGGCCATTCGATCCATCTTACTTCCAAAGACCTCCTGTCGCTCGACAGTATTCTTACAACTCGAGACCAGAAGTTGAGAGACTTGGAATCCCTCCTCCTCCCCGACCCAGTCAACCTGGAGCCAGACCTGAATCGCCTCGTTACGACTCCAGGTACCCCCTTGTTGAAAGTTCGCGCCCTTATCCGCCATCCTCTATCACAGCTTGGTCTCCGCACTCGCAATCGAACAGACCAGAATACTTTTCAAGAGATACATCTTCGTCTTTCAGACCTCACCCAGAGTTCCGCCAGCCGGCTGCTATCAATAGACCCGAAATAGACTCCAGAGCAACATATGGAGATGGGCAACAAAGCGCACCAGTAACTCCGACTTATCCACCTACTCCTACGAGCACAGTCACTGGCGACCCCATTACAACGAAAGATGGACTCGGCCCGAAGATTTGGACAGGGACGCAGTTTCTACCCAGGTTTGTACGATCAGCCGAAGTGCCAGGGGAGGGCATGTGCTACTTCTACGACGATGGAACGCATTGCAAAACAGTTATTGATGGCGAAATTGTCAATGCGCACTGGGGTGTGACGAAGGCAGGGAAACCAAGAAAGAGGTTGGCAATTGCTTGCATCACTTGCAGAGAGAAGAAGATCAAGTGCGATCCAGATTATCCACGCTGCGTCCAGTGTGAGAAGTTTGGGAGAATTTGCAAGTTCAAAAATGCGTAAGTAAACACTTGTCGTTGAGGTTTCGGTTAGGAGACTCATATCTTGAAGATCGTTGCTAATATCAACGCACAGCCCTCGAGGTGGTCATGGATCTCCAGATACCCCACCATCAGACCCAGAAGATTCAGTATCACGACCGTCCTCATCACGAGCAGATTTGGAGTCATTCAAGGTCGAGAAGCGCGAAAGTAGCCACTCAGTCTCCCCACGACAGGTGCGACAGGCGACGCCAGACTCAGAGATCCATCCCTCGAAGCGTCAGCGAACTGGGTACAATGACTTCACTCCTGTCGCATCGGAAGCCTCTCCTCGCCCATCATTGCAAGACCCTACTTCTCCAACAACTCCCTGGGCAGAGCCCGTTAACGGCATCGCGAACCAGTCCAGTCTTCTTCAAGAATGGCAAACAAACCCGTTCAGTACACACCCCATGCTTGTCGCAGATCTCGTCTCTGTCTTCTTCAAGCACGTCCCCGAAACTGCTTATTGCATGTTCCCAGAGGGACCTTTCAAGGCCTGGATCTTGTCTGTCAGCGAAAAGTCTGCTGACGATTTGATGCTTGTTTATACGATCCTAGCGCTTGGAACCGTATTCTCGCCGCAGAGTGAGCACAAGGTTTTCGGAGCCCGATTTGCTGCTGTTTCTCGATTTGCTTGCGACAACAGTCGGTTCGGCCTTCAGCTAGTCCAGTCGCGGGTCCTCCTCGCTCTGTACTACTTTGCCAATAATAAAGCGGAAGATGCATGGGACTTCTGTGGAGCAGCTTTGAGAGCTGCAAGCGGTCTCAAGCTGAACTTGGAGATGGAAAAGACGGACGATGTCTACAAGAAGTCATATCCCTACGGACTGACACGCGCCGGATTCGCTGAATGCAGGAGAAGGACCTTCTGGAGCTGCTATTTGATAGATCGATTTAACGGGTTCTGCTCTGGTCACCTCAGCATTGTTCAGGCGGACGACGTCTTCCTACGACTCCCTTGCGACATGAAGAGCTTTGAGTCCCAACTTGACATTCAAAATCCCTACTTCGACCCTGCCACGCCGCCCATCCAGAACATCAACTGGACGATCGGATCGATGGCATACTTAATTAATATCACCACTATCTGGGGAGACGTAATGGCGAATGTTTACCGAACCTCACAACGACCGAGTCCGACAACAAGTCGCATGAGCTTTCCAACATTCTACGAGAATGCCACTCGTCGATTGCGGATCTGGAGCGATGCTCTACCGTCATGCTATGTCTTCTCCTCTGAGAACCTGGCACGAGCATCGAGTGAAGGGAAACTCGGCACATTCATGATGATGCACACAGTGTACAATACGACCGCGATGAAGCTCAACCGATACATCCAACAATACAACCTGACCAAATCTCAACTTGCGCACCATGTTGCGATTTCAAAACAGCATGCTGAGGATCTGTTGAGAATGGTCGACACTCTCTCAGCGTTCAGAGCATCTGCGCCTTCCAGTCCAAGTCATGGCGATGCGCAAAGCAAGTTCTCTTCACCATTCGTAGGCTATGCGATCGTCTCAGCTATCGACATCCTCACCGCCAAGATCACAGCCAATGCCATTCCCAATCGTCTCAGCTCCTTTCAGGGAGCTCAGAGCATTCTCGCCGAGCTCGCGCACTTCTGGCAGAGTTCAAAGAACCAACAAGGCCTGATTCAGCAACGCATACGAGACCTGACTGAGCTTGTAAGAACGAAGGGTGAGGGTGCAGGACCGGCTGCACACATCGCTTTGCTTGCTAGAGAGACTGGAGACGGAGTTTTTGAGTTCAGAGAGGCGATTGAGAAGACGTTCTCGAGGGATTTTGACTGCGTTTATGCTTGAGTAGCAGATGAAGTTCTTGGGGAGACACTTGTTTTATGATGGAATGATTCTACGATATATTTTCACACCTGTACCTGGCGTTCAATGGGGTAGGAGGAAACACAGCTCTTGCATTGCGTTACGCTGCGTTATCAAGCATTTTGTTTGTAGATACCATGGGCATAGGAACAACAGCACTTGCACATAGGAGATACGAAGTATTTACATATTTGTAATATTATTACTACTGTACAAAAGCTCCAGAACAACTATCAAAGTTCCATCGCTCGCAGTTGTGATTGTCTTCTTGCCACTATATTGGACTACGACTGCTTCACCATCATCAACACTCGAGCCGAGATCAACAATCCCTGACTCGAGAACCCCACAATTACCGATGGAACTGACAGGCCAAATTGACAATTGACTTTCCATTTGCCACCTCTCAAAATACAGTTTAAAGAAGTCTCAGACTCAGTGATAGAGTTCATGATTTAGACTTTCAATATTTCTCAACTGCCGAATGTTTCACCCGGTCACCTTACAGATTCCTGACTGTGCACCTTTGCGTCCCCACAAACAGATACTTTTATGGAAAAGCAGTTCAAACTTCCCTCCACTTCCATCCGTGAACCTTCTTCAGATCAAAGTTTTTCACCCCTGTGCCGGCCACGAACAAAAGAACCAACACGTACATCCCCACCCTGTCCACGTACCACAGGGGATAACAATCCATGATCCATCCCATTTCTCACGTGGGTCCTACCTAGCCCGGGTGCACCGCATTATCCGCATGTGCGGCGGCGCAGCCCGCTTTTCAGACTTTCTGAGATTGCCGGCCGGCGCTGGCACACAGGGCGTCGTTCTTCCCATCCTCTGATTCGTCAAATGAACGAGCAAAAGTTTGACCCCTAATCGAGAAACAGAATCCCCACATCTCTGGCCCTTCGCAAAGGTGTCCGCGAAAGTAAAAACGCCCTTCTAAACTGGTTACTGTAGAAAGACATTTAGCTCCGCCGCTAAGATCTCCCCTCGTTCTAGCGCCAGATCTGCTGGCTATCCTATCTATCTGCTATCTAGACGAGACGACTTGAGACGACATCTCACTCCCCTTGAGAATCAAAGTTCACCCATTCGCTCTTAGACTTTTGTTGGTTTTCGGAGCAATAAATCATCCCACCACACGCAGCAGCTCACTCAAGTCCAGATGACAGTGACAGTGCGAGGTGACAACACATCACAGCACAGCCAGAGCCTAAAGCTAAAGTGGCATCCGACTAATTTTCTTCCAGCAAATCCAGCAACTCAGTGAAGCTAAACCTCGACAGGTCAGAACACTAGCCCACCAAACCCGACCCAGCAATCATAAATCCCGAGAACTCGCAACCCTAAGGAAATCCCAACAAACGAATCTGCCGCGTCTAATCTGCTCGGACCGAACTAAAGTAGCTTCTGTAGAGCATTTTAGTGCGGTGATCACGGCTCTTCGCAAAGCGAGCGGCTGGTTAGGGTACCGAAGTTGACGAGGTTGTGGTTTGAGTTTGGAGCTAACAATAGGCGGAGAGGGGTTTCTCCAGAATCCAGAAGGGAACTATTTTGGTATGTTTGTCTGGCTGTCTGGCTGGTCCTGGCTGGCGCTGGTGTGGTTTTGTGGCGGTGTTGTTGGTTGATGGGAGACGATCTCGCTGTCGTCGGCAACCTTACTGTTTGGGGTCGCCTAGGGGGTCTTGGTGCCCGTCGAGTCAGGTGTCAAGGGAGCTTTGATGTTTTGAGTCAGGGGTCATGGTAAATATCGGCAGTTGTGCCGAAGCGAGAAAGCGGGGCGGGGTATGATCTGTTAGTACTCCGCCTACTTTTATTTTATGTCAAGGTGTCACTCGACTATTATTTCCCATTCGAGATGCTCCTCTAGTCGTATCTAGTCGTATTTCCTTCCGAACAGGGTTCCAAGGTTTTTGTTCCGTGGATGGAGCAGGATGATTTCTTCCTCCCTTACTTTATGCTACTGCGGGACTTTGATGAGGTTGATAAGGATCTTCGGTACTAGTTGTTGATCTGTGCGAGTCGCACAGGACTATGAAGTGGAGTAGAGCTGTCACTTATGCACGCTGCAGGTTAGTTTTTGCGATGCGGCCCGTGGACTATGTCATCCCACATTGAGGATATTGAGGGGAAAAGTCCAGATGATAATCCTTCGGCAGAGGTACAGTAGTCAGTCATCGGCACTTCGCAGACCTGGTAGCATGAGTTGCCGGCTCGTTGTTTTCCATAGCTGCAATGACAGTCTCGTGAGTTTAGGTTGTGGGAAATGGTAATCGGCCCAAGAGCAAGCTATTTTCGTGGGCAGGATGTAAAATACATCCATGAGCTCAAATTCGGTTCGTACAACACTATTCATCAGCCTAGACCATCATCCCAGCCAAGTAACAATTGAAGAAATTTCCATGAGCACACAATCAAGAAAATTTCAAAAGCAAGCGCCTGATGGAAACGAAAACATCGTTTATACCTCCCAGGATACGCACGACCTGACTGTCCCGGAGCCCAGACAACAGGCGGGTTCGAGACGAAAGTTTTGGTCGGCAAGATGGTCCCTCATAATGCTGTGATGAGATGAGTAGTTTCGGCGGAGATATCTCACATTGCTCAGGACTGAGGATAGGTTATCCGGATTTGAGGACATGCTGCGAGGAGGAACAAGTTGCAAGACTTTTTTAGGAACTCTCGATTTTATCACTGGCTTAGGTATCAAAATTGCAAAGACATCTTCATTTAGTACACAAAAATCTACCATATGATGGCAGGCTCTGTACGGAGTATGGACCATGGACCATGGACCAAATTTCCTTCAGCCAGCACTCATTCTTTCTCTCCATCCCACAGTTTGCTCCCCTCCTTACCATGAACGCTCGTGAGACACGTCACGTTCCCTCCTGTTAACGACAAATTCATGTGTCGAAAAGTCCACATATCATCGCTTCCCAAGGCTTTTCGACTCTCCCAGATCCGCCCTCCATGAACACGAAAGTCATAGCTCGCTCTTCATCAATCAATCTTTCCGTAGAGTTAAAGCTCGTGATTCAGAGGGAGGCACACAGCTGTCCATGAAAAGTTTGAGGTGTTTGGCCAGGGAGAGGTAGTTATCTCCAAATTCCTATTTGGCTACCAGTTTGGAACTTGGGAGTTGGGATTGGGAGAAGAAAGAAGTTTTGGGGAAAGAAACCATTTGGAATGAATTCTATGGGGTGTCCATAGACCCCATTTAGATCTCTGCCCAAGTAGAGAAAGTTTAGAGCGATCAAAGGTAGCTACTGCAAGACTTCCTCCGGGGCGTTGGAAGTATTACGCTTTGGGGTAGGTAACGATGGCGCCTAGAGACAGTTTTCGGACCAGTTTACATTTCAGAGCCAAACACACACTTTCAATGAAGAAGACTTCCAACTTTTCTGCCCCAAAATCCTGACAAACACCTCCGTGAGAATAGTTCCTCTTAATCTTAAATCTCTCCCCTACAAGTAAACAAATATCAGTGTACACGCACTCGGTTTCACACCTCACTTCGGACTTCAAACTCACTCAAAGTCTCAAAACCATCTCAATCCCTACCATTTACGCACACGAATCCCATCTTGCGGGAAATACTGGATAAAAGCATCAGTCCAAAACCAAAGTCTCAAAAGCAGCGCTTTGTCAAGAGAGCTCATAGCTTCGATAAGGATATCTTTTCTGATCCTGAACAGGGTGACGAGTTCTGCTTCGCTGGAAAATAAACCTCACATCTTGGTCACTTCTTGAAAATCTGCATGTCTGACGTCTACTATGGCACCTTGCCCGGAGTGGTTGGGGAGAGGGCGTGGTCACGATTGAGAAGATTGTTGGTATATCGGATTATGAAAGAAAGGGCTTTAATATGGGAAGAGCGTCCGTATCAGCACCAACTCAACAAGCTTGAGATTTAAATATCACAGCTATATTTTTTAATCTTTTTGAAAAATTCGTTGTCTTGAGTCGAAGTTATGACGACAAATAATGCCCTTGAGCGCGGGAAACGATGGAGAGATCCCGTGGAGGGAGATCACTCACTGACTTCAACGTCCCTGTGCCTTAGCTAATGATGTGTACTTCAAAGCCACAATAGGAAGTGTGTTATGCTGGTATCATTTCCCACGCTTTCCCACCATTCGAAAAGACGACGCTTAGAAATAAGTGGATAGGGTATTGAGGCCAATAATGCTCGAGTGACTATGCTTGCTGCTTTTGGCCATTTGATCTTAATTCGAAATCGAATACAACGAGGAACGCAGATTCTTTGAAGATAGAGGAGTCCCATATTGTTGTCGTATTACTACTAGAGAAACTCACCAGGTTTATCAAACCTCGCTGAGGTGGGCGTGTTCCATGAATGTCAACATCCGGACTTCCTAAGCGAGGATTTCTTAGGCGGGAAATATCATCACATAGAAAGATTTGTGCCACAATTAGACTCAAGAGCACCCCGACATCGTTCAAATACGGTGGCTGCGTTGAGAAACGAGAGGTATTGGCCGGCGTACCAATCCGTGGGTTTGTCTGAGGGATATGAAATGTTCCAATAATTCATTTGTGCCTGTCGAATTGTGGAAATATGGGAACCTCTGAATTCGCATTTTTCATTAAAAAAACACAATAAACTCCAATACCCAACTGTTCCCTACCCAAATACCCTCCCGTCGCCTCTCCCTATCCCAAGTATCCCCCCAAGGCCCTAAACCAGCTCCAACCTATATGGATCATGCTCATCCTCCTTATCAGGACACACGAAAGTCTTCCCCGTCGGTTGCCCAAACAAATCCTCATCATCAAAATACCCATGATTGTACGGTTCATTCACGCACTTCATGCCGCCGTCGGGTCCGACGTGCGGGCAGTGCGCGTCGGGTCGCACGCCTGCGAGGATGAGATGGATGGTCCGGCAGGCTACGTTGTCGCCCCAGACTTCGTCGTAGTTGCCGAAGGGTTTGGCGGTCATGGATGAGATGCAGGTTGGTACGCTGTAGGGTGGTGTTAGTTGCTGTATGTGGTATGGCTTGGGGATAGGGAAGGGGAGGGGGAGAGAGAGGGGACTTACTCGGCGTATTGCTGATTGGCACCTATGCAAAGGGATTGTATGGTCGGGCATATGCGCTGGATGAAAGCTTGCTGCACGAACGGGTTCGTGATGTCTGCTTCTCCCCGTGCGAGGAAGTTCCAGACGTTGAGGTTGGGGATCCATGCATCGTATGCAAGGACAGCACCGTCGTCGTCGAAGCGCCAAAATGCTACCTGTTCGTGTCAAGATTAGCTGTGTCCAAATCTCATCCTATCGAAATGGATTAAAAGAAGACAGAAATAAACTCTGGTTTGACTACAGACAAGACATTAAGAGGAAGAGACATACCTGTTTCAGCGTACTCAAATACTTCCCATTATCCGTGGAGTTAGGATTCAAAACCCTCGTCTCCAAATACGCCACACTAGCCGCAACATTCTCGCACCCACTACTGAAACTCACAACCTTCGCACTAGTAAACACCGAGAACGACGGGGCGTTTGGCGTTAGTGCCAGAGCGAAGAAATACTCGATGCTGTCTTCGAACCCTGTGAAGTTTCCTAGGGGTGAGACGCGCCCGGAGGCGTTTGCTGCGAAGAGGCCTTTTGGCACGGCGGATGGGCCGTGAGTTATGATGGGGACGTTGTCTAGGGAGGGGAGAGTTGTCAGTTGCGGGAAGGGGATGGAGGGAGGAGGGAATGAAGGGAGAGGGGGAGGAAACGTACTGGGGAAGACGGTGAGGTTGTAGATTGAGGTTATGGTCTTCAGGTTGCGGGCGTAGAAGTTCTTGGGATGGTGTTTGCCTCCCGCAGCAACAACAGAGGAGAGGGATAAGGCTGCGGTCAGAGCCGCTGTGAGGTAGGAGCTGAGATGCATTGTGAAAGACAATAATTAATAACTCAAACTCGAAGGGAGAAAAATGCCAATTACAATTGAGTTTGTACTGTATTACTCAGAGGAAATATGAGAAACTTCAAAACAGGAACAGGAGGAGAGTAGGATCAAGCGGCCTTATATCAGACTCAGTACCTACCTCTTCCCTACCTGTCGGCCCTCAGCCTTGACCGAGAAAAGAAGTACGCCCGTTCTATAGGTAGAACAAAACAGCCTCCCAAGGTCTTCTGTGAGCCCATTCCGTCATGGAGGGGTCACTTATCGGCTTCCGCTTCCTCATCCCCACTCAATACCACCCACCACAACAGTATTGTGCCGCAGGTACTCGTACCTGGGCGGCAGGCCGTGAGTGACATGATATGATGATATGATGTGATGTTGGTTGTGAGGTGGGGTCCGTCAGCTTCTCACCTCAGCACCAGATTCGCTCGTTCTCCTGCGGCCGCACTCAGCCTTACGGCGTCAACGACACTTTGAAAAGGCATATCAACCAGCTGATTCGCTCACCGAGGGAATACTACCCACACCATACTTCGGAGGAGATGGTAGATACAGATAGAGGGGGCAATGATTGTTCCGTGTCTAGGAGTTGAGGTAGATTTGTTGAAGTCCATGTGATTGCTGAGCCTCTCAGCCGTGCAACTGTCTGCATGGAAATTCTTCAGCTGACGTGCATTTCGTAGGCTGCCAAGAGATATGTTCTTCGGCGAGGCTGTCCAATGAGTTAGAAATAAGGTATCGATAACGGATAAATGAAAGATGGATGATGTACAGAAATATTGAAGGGAGGTCTGATTGGTCGGTTTCCGGCGTTTACTTGAGATGCAGGTGCAGGTGCGGACTTCCCGCTGCACCTGCATCCTTGGAGATGCATGGCATGGCATGGGTTGGCGTCCCGGACCAAGTAAGGACTGTTGGATACTACATGATAGAAAGAGAAAAAGCACTTATGTTGGTGAAAGCAAGCAAGACAGACAGATACACAGACAGGAGGAAATGAGTGCGTGGGACATGAGACATATCTAAATGCAATGGTGTGATGTGACAGACTTGGGAAACTTCCCGCCAGGGCTGGCTGAATGCCACTGGACTGAGATCAATCATCCAGAACAGACAGAATTGGCGAGTTTGCTTTCAGCTTCAAAAGACAAGTCACAAAGCCAGTATCCATCCGGACAAGCCGGAGACTTCGTACATTTTCTTTTATTCTTTTATAAACCCTGCAGGGGCTTGTAGCATGTGGCATATTGTCGCTCGTACAATTATTCTATTCCGAGCCTCCACTTTCATCCCACGCCATTTTGCTTTATATGTAGTATATATCCAACGCCAACATTAATGCTTATCCAGTACCATTCCGCAGACTCATAACTCCAGGCCATATTTCAAGATCGGGTATCAGGTCAAACTCCTCCCAAGTGAAAGTAGCCAGATGAAAACAACGCAATCATGCCCATCCCTCAATTATAATCAACCTCCTCCGGCTCGATTCCCAGGATCGTCTGAAGAGCATCGAGCTGTTTCTGCAAATTCTCAGTCTGCTGCCGAGATGTTCTGATACCACTTTGCAGACTACCGATGATGGCGAATAATTGCTTCTGCTTTTTGCGGGGAAATGTGTCAATTAGTGGTACGGGCTCGTCATCTGGAGGTAGAGTAGCGCGAGCGGCAAGGAAGGATCCCTCGTGGCCTCCATATGTCATGGCTGGTGAATATGACTTCGCCTCATGGCCATTCAACTTTCCAATCCGCGAATCTTCTTCTCTCTCCGCTAGGTATTGCTGGTAATGGCGCTTAGTGCTTCCATTGGCGGCTTGTTGCTGGCTGTATACGTATTGTAAAAGGGCATTTGGATCATCGTCAAAGGTCTTCTCGTAGGTATGGGTTTCCTCGACTAATGGTGCTGGAGGTTCAGGGTAGGTAGATGGGCGAGAATGCTTGTGAGCAGTTGCCTTTTCGGTGGAAACCCGTTTGCGCTTCATGGACGGACCATTGACATGTATTGTATCGCCTGGAGGGGAATTCTGGACGCGCTCTTGAGCCGCAGACATGTTCGTTGAGTTCGTTGCGGCAGTCTTTGCTCTCGCTGCAGCTAAAAGTCTTTTGTTAGTAGGATTTTCTCATGTCAGATAAAAAAGTAAACACTTACCCTCTTTCTCAAGTCTGAAGCTGCAGTGGTTTCCCTTTGAAGACATCTGACAAGTCGCGCATGCACCCATAAACCATCCATCCTTGTATACGCACTTTGCGAACCGACCTACTCCTCGAGAGCATCGATTGCATGGATTCTCTGCAACGTCTCCTCTCGTGCTCAAGAGAACAGCGCTTCGAACCTGAACTCTCTCATGCTCCGATGATTTTTCTGGTGGTAATTCTTGTCCTTCTTTCCATGGAATTGGTCGAACGATCGGGAGGTCAAGGAGCTTCTGCAATGGGTCTGGTGGTGGTGGAGCTACCTTTGTTTGTTGAGGAAGCTTGATGTCAGGTTCGTAATTTGCGGTTGCGCCTGGTCCGGAATCTGGACTTGGGGAGTCGTATCCCATGACGACAATTGGTCTTGAAGCTGGGGGACCGTTGTGGAAAGGGGTCGCGTACTCAATCTCGTCGACATTGGGTGGCATGGTGGGTGGTGATAGATTTCGAGGTGTTGTGGTTTTCGAGGTTGAGACAGCTTGAAAAAGTAGACTCGAAGGACGCGACAAACACCGAACGTCACTATCTGACCGTGACCCCGCTAAAAACAACGCCAAGCGTAAGGAAGACCTCACTTACTGAACTTCCAACTTTTGTTACCGTTTCTTCCCAGTTTTGTAACATGCAAATAGAATGTAGTTCTCTACTTGCTTTCAGGTTGGTTCTTTAATTTCTTCTCTTTGACATATTTAAATTCTTTGGACTTCAAGCAGAGCATCTGTCTGTTCAATCCTCCTCCAAGGATTTTGGTGAAATTATTGTTGTCAAATACTGCCTTTCTTTTTAAGGTTATTAGCCCTTGAAGTTACCAAACTTACTGGAACCAATGTCCGCCATAAGAAAGCGATGTCTCCTCTGGGACTGGACCAACACTGCTAACCTGCCCCATGCCATCGAATCCCTTAATTTCAATGGCCTCATTGCCTCAGTCTCAAACTGGAATGCCTGGTCTCCCCCAGAACTCAAAAACAGACTCCCCTTCCGGCCAACAGTGCGCGGTCTAGATCAACTCACTGACGCCAATGAATGGGGCATGATATCAAACAACGAGCACGCTATTATACTTTACTTCAATGAGCCGGAACGAGCTGGCATTACGCCTGAAAAAGCGGCGGAGTTATGGACGGAGAAAATGGTGCCTTTGAGGAGGGAGAAGTGGAAGAAGCTTATAGGGCCGGGGTGTGCAAGTGATGATGCTGGGGAGAAGTGGTTGGACGACTTTATGAGGAGGGTGGGTGAGACGGGGGAGAAGCCGGATTATTTGGGGTTGCATTATTATGGTTCGGATGGAGATGCTGCTATTGAGTATATCAAGAAGATGTGGGCTCTCCCTCACACTTGTGAGACTTGAGCATTGCTAATGATGAGCAGGCATGGGAAATACCCAGAATATCCTGTTGTGATATCTGAGATCGCTTGCATTAGCAGAGACAAGAAAGATGTGCACAAATTTACAGCACAGGTGGCTAACTGGGCAGATGAGTGTCCTTGGGTGTTTGAGTATGCTTTCTTTGGATGTATGGCGAAGGTTTCGGATGATTTTGTGAGTCCCGAGGCTCAGTTGATGAATGAGGATGGAAGTTTCAGGGAATTGATGAAGAAGCTCATGAATGAGCAACCAATGACAGGGACATGATTGTATTAGGTGTAAAGATGTGTAATACGTGTAATTCAGCTTAGTCTTTATATACCCAAGTTCAAGCCTGCTTTGTCCAGCTTTTGGGAAGGAAGATCATCCTAAGTACTCAGATACACTTGAGGAAGAACAAAATCGACACAAGACCATACTAACAGAAAGAAAGAAACAGATAACATTATGGTGACATTTTTTTCTCAAGGGGGAATGAAAGTCTTCTTAATGAATAATATAACACTTGACAGGGGGGAAAGCGACTGCAGTAAGGCTTAGAAGTTGCAGCTTGTATAGTGCAGCTGGAAAAGTTGGAGACATAGTGTCTTCACAGCAGAGAAGATCTACTTTGCCAATCAATTAAGTCCACGTTCCTTTGAAGAAAGAGAACTTTGAGTGAATTCAAACATGAAAAAAAAACCGAGGTGGGAAAACACCGCTATGAGATGGATTTCACATGCACAGATCGCCAAGCAGCCACTCGGTGAAAGGTTGTTCCAGCCTAGCCTCCGCCCTCGAAGGCTTGAAGAGGCTTGCTCCTCGAAATAATCTTGGCCCATTCATCTCTGCTCCACAACTCGATCTTGACGCCCCTGAACGCCATCAAACTCGATCAAAACGCGTGCACTCAATCCTCATTCGTTTCCTTGTACAAAATATTATAGATGGAAAGGATATAGATTCGGATACTCCTTTCCCTATATTTCCGTCGCGTATCCGGCGGCCACTCTTTCAAGATGGGTTTGGTGTCGTTTGTTACGGGCTTCATTGCTCCCATTTTCATTATCATTTCTCCCATCACTTCATATGCGGATCAGACCTACTCGATACATCGGACGAAGTCCAGTGCGGGCTTCTCGTTGGATATTCCATTGATCATGCTCGTGGCTTCCGTTTTGCGGTGAGTGCAGCCTGCTGAGAGACAGGAAATCTGCGAACAAACGAACTTGATGCTGACTAGTCTGCAGAGTGTTCTACTACCCCGGAGCACAATTCGATAAGTCCTTGCTTATACAATCGTTCATCATGATTGCTATCCAATTGGTCCTGCTCAAGGTTGCTCTCGATCATCGCCCTGGCCCGTCTTCGAAAGGGGGAGAAATGGCGAATCCTTTCGCAGGGGCTCGTGAAGGAGAATTCGGTGTTCAAAGGCCATACAACTTCTGGCAGTGGAGGTCTCCAAAGCCGTGAGTATTCCTGACTTTTTCGACGATCTGCGAGATCTGACTGACCATTTCACAGATACTGGCAATTCCTCCTCTACCTCTTCCTCACACTTGTCTGCCTCGAGCTGTTACTGTCCCCGGTTCCAAGTCTCTATGCCACATACTCTGCTGCCATTGGAATCATGGGACTGTCGATTGAAGCCACCCTTCCCATCCCACAGATCCTCTCGAACTTCCGCTCCCGATCGGTCAAGGGCTTCAGGTTATCGGTCCTTGCCAGTTGGATTGCTGGTGATATCATGAAGATGTTTTGGTTCTTCACAGCGACCAGCGAAATTCCATGGACGTTCAAGCTCTGCGGCATCTTCCAAATGTGTTGCGATTTGTTCCTTGGAGGACAATATTGGGTATATGGGGAAGGAGAACCGGTCCTCAAGGGCCACCACGATATTGCCATGCGAATGAATGGGCATGCGCTTAATGAGAAGGATATACGACTTGGGTAGATGTACGAATTTCGAAATGAATGGATTGTCAAACTGGCCAGATTTTTCTTTCGGTGCTCCCTCCTGCTCCCTCTGTGAACTGTCGGGTTCTCATTGTTCCCGGACCTGCCACTAGGCTTGGTTTCAGTGACACCTGAACGGCTTCCTGAAAGTGCCGTCTAGACTCGATGGTTCTGAGTTCAAGCGCCACGGATTGTCTTTTGTCTCCCAGCTCTGTTTTCTTGTTTTGGTATCATAAGTGCTCCCTGACGATGTGCCAAGTGGCTTGCTGCTTCTCACTTCAAGCACCACGATTTCTCCAGTGTTAACTTCTCGATGGTTCTTGTCATTGTCTAACGGCATGCCTTCAGGCTTCTGGGCAGCAGCGTTGCAGGATGATGTTGGCTCAAAGCTGTCGGTATTATTAAATGCTTGCTCCCTCTTTCTAGGTCTCGTCACTTGTATCGCATTGCAGCTCCCAGACTTCTAGACACATGCAATGTGCTGCACTATCTGCTCGAAGTTCCTGTCTCGCAGAATGTTTGCTTCCACACTCTACGATCGAATTCTTGAAACCCTGCCGGACTTGAGACTACGGAGCAGTGGATTCAGGTTGTTTTTCGCTCGAAACTTCTATTTCTTCTCATTGTAGCACATCATCTAGTTCTGCTTTCGGTTTAGGTATCTGCGGATGATCAGTCGCTTCTGAATTTCTGGCTGCATTAGAAGAGAAACCTGGGTATTGTGGTTAACTCGAGGGATCGCTTTCTCTATGTCTGGAGTGTTTGTTCATTTCTGCAGAACTCGGTCATGTCTGCGCATAATCTGTCGCATTTGGATTTGTGATAAAAGCCAAAAGGAACCCGCCATTGCAATTGCCTCGATATTTCTCCTCCAGTCTTCACAAACCTTCGCTTTCCTGGGCCACCTGCAAGTCATGCCATCCACCAGAAAAGACATCTGTATGTTTGCAAAGACACGTGGGACAGTCTCAAGCTCAGGGGTATTGCTTCGAAAGTCCTTGATCAGATGTCAATTGCAAATGCAGCTCCTTCGTGATTGGCCAATGGCTGCAGACTCCATCACATCTCATATTTCAATGCGATGGGCCGCACAAGTGTAGTGCTTCCGGAAAAGCAAGCTGAGCGATGAGTGCGTGAGCGATAGTCGATTAGTAGTGGGGTGGTGGACTCGAGACGATCGAGAGGAGCTGGGTTGTTGCAAATTGAGGGGCGGGCAGATCTCGCTTCTTTCCTGTGCAGCCGTCGTGATGTTTTGTGAACGACGCTTCAAGCCTCGCTGGCGATGCAATGGCACAGCGACCACAACAACCGTCAGAACGGGCCCAGAAATCGATGGCATAGTGTATTTAGGAGTAGATGAAGCATTACGAATTTTATTTGACTCTTAGGATTGAGAAATGATGATTTTCAATGCTGGTCGAGTATGTAAAATCCTTGCAAGTGCAGGCCAAAATTCACAAGAGATAACCTGAACTCACCTGTAACCGGCCACTTTACTTTGTTTGCTCTCATTCACTGCCGAAGTTCCTCGAAACTGCCTCGTGGCACGCTAGCGTCAACGTAGCCTCGACCGCACCCTCGTCGTCGGCTACAAGAAGGCCTTCTCTCAGCCACCGACCTCCTCTCCCTTTTTCTCCACCACAACCTCCAACTTTCTTTCGCGACCACATAACCACAACCCGATTCGCATTCAAGGTAAGCTTCCTCATCCATCAATTGTATCATGATCAATCCATTCTCATTCCTCTATATCTTACTGACCAGCTTCCTGGTAGCTTCGCAGCTCTCCACTTCGATCAAGGTCAACAAAACAGTAAACAAACATCAACCCAAGGCAAGTCAAGTCATCACCACCACACGCGCTCTCCCATATCATCGCTGCTTCTCCCTGCCGTACCCTCTACCTGCTCTTTGCATTTTTCACGATTCGTTGCTGTACGCGTTTCAAACTTCAATACAACTTCGATCTGCCCTCTCACATCTTTTCCCCGCTGTACAAGCCACATCATATCATCCTTCCTTCCCAGCACATCTCTCGACACACTCAGCTCATCATCATTTCCTACATTCCTCTGTATCACTGTCTCTGCGGCGCGTTCGATCTTCGCAACCACTCATCTTTGATCATCTCGATCTTGGTACAAAGCACCCAGCTTCACCCTTCCAACCAATTACCCCTTCTTCACATCAGCCACTCATCTTTGCTCGACTTAACTTCGCGCCCTTGGAGTTCACTTTTGCTAATTTTCGCTTCACTCTATAGAACATCCGCAAACCGCAAAAATGCCAAACTGGAAGAGTTATGAGTCTTCCGTCCGCCTCTTGTCCGCCATTATCGCCGCTCATCCGGGCTTGAAGCTGAACTATGACGGTACGTGCTGACAACCTTTCCTCTATCCCTTCTTCGCCTCACACATCCTTCTTCACTGCTGCGCGTACTGTCTGATCTGCTCTTCACTTCACTTCACGTCTGATTGGTGGTCCCTGATAATGTCTCTTCCTTAGACGTCGCTCGTTACTACGGGGATGGGGCAAAGTACAAGTCTGTCTGGGACCGCATGAACATCATCAACAAAAATGCCAAAGCCATCGCAGCTGCAGTTGATGCTGGACAGGATCCCTTCGCCGTCCCTTTGGATGACACTCAGACCTCTGCCAAGTCCTCCAAGACTCAAGGTATCCACGGACTTGCTGCTGCTTGCGTCTTCTGCACATTGCACATTTGCTTTTCTGCCTTTGCTTTTCAGTTTTTATCTGTCTCCTTGTTTATTTCAGTAGACATCTCTGCGAGATTCGGTGGAGACTGCACCAAGTCTGCTATCGAGAACCGTTTCCGTCGCCTCAAGTCCGATGCGAAGTTGATCAATGATGCGGTCAAGAATGGCATCGATCCTATCACAATCAACGTTGGAGACACCGATGGCAAGATCGCTATCTCAGGAGGTGGTCGAGGCAATGGTTAGACCTTCACGTACCACAGCACATACACATACCCATTTCCTTCTGTTCTGTTCTCGGACTCTTACCGCGATGCATCAACATGAAGCCATATTGATGCCATTGCAGAGATAGCTCGTCACTATGGCGGTGATGCTACTCAGAGCGCCATTCAGAATGCCGTCAAGCGTCAGGTTCGACCGGCTGTCAGATTGGTCCTTGAGACTGTGGCTGCTGGTGGTGACCCAATCGACTTGGATCTTCCTGGCAAATGGAGAGGCTCACAGCGCAAGTTTTGCATACTCGAGACACTGCACCCTTCACTTTCATTCCCAATTTTGGTTAAGGAAACTTATAGCACTTCATCATGTGAAGCCATATTGATGTCGCTGCAGATATCGCTCGTTGTTTTGGCACTGATGCAACTCCAAAGGCTGTCAATCATGCTATTTCTCGTAATGTCAAGCCAGCTGTCAAGATGATCAACGATACGTTGGCAGCTGGTGGAGATCCCAAGGATCTGGCTCGGGGCAAGTTTGACACGAGACTGAATGCACATCACACGTTCCCCTATGTTTACAGTTGTCGAATGTGTTTCTTTCCTTGAGGTTTATTGATGGCGTTTTTTTAGAAATCGTTGCGTGCTATGGTTCTACCACTACGAAGGCGGCCCTCCAAACCCATTTTGTCCGCGACATCAACCCCAACGTCAAGCTCATCCAAGATATTCATGCTCAAGGCGGAGATGCGAAGGATGTTGTCTTGATCGAGGGAGTCCGTCATGGAAATCCAGGAAAGGTTTAGGAGCTTCACACTCAAAGCACACATCACATTTTCATTTCTGTTCCATTTCCTTCGGAGCCAGAATTGATGGCGGTTCAACAGAGATAGTACGATTCTATGGTAGCCACTGCACCAAGAGCGCGCTTCAGAACTATCTCAACAGAGATGTGAATCCCAATATCAAGATCCTCAAGGACAAGGTCAAACAAGGCCTTGATCCCAAGGATGCGATCTTGATTGAGGGAGTTCGGCCTGGCAATCCTGGAAAGAGTCAGAAATTTGTCATCCATTTCAAGCACACAACACACAACACACTTCCTTCCTTCTCATTTTTTCTCCAGCCCAGTATTGATGTCCTCCCAGAAGTAGCCCGTTGCTATGGCAAATCTGTCAATGGAAAGGCCATCCGCAACTTCTACGACCGCACTATCAAGCACGATGTCAAGGCTGTTCTGGATACGCTGGAGGCCGGAGGTGACCCCGAAGACCTTCAGCTGTGTGGAATAACCAAGATTGGTGGCGGTACTAAGGGTCAGACATACACATATCCCCAAACACTCATCACGATTCTCTTCTTCTTCTTCTTTTGCTTTCAGTTCATTTCTCTGCCCTACAGATATTGATGACCCGACCGCAGAAACTGCAAAGTGCTACGGCGATGGGCTCAAGGGTCATGCCCTCTCGATGCACTTCCTCCGCAACATCAAGCCAGCGTCCAAACTGATCCTCGACGCTCTTGCTCGTGGGGAAGATCCGGCAAAGACTGTGCCTGTTGGTGGAGAAGCCAAAGGCTCTGGAGCGAAGGGTTAGATGACGATCTGTCTTGCACATTCACATTCACGATTTCCTTCTCCTCTTTTCCCACACCTTCCATCCCGATTCCCACATTGACATCCCGCAGAGATGGTCAAGTACTTCGGCACGGATGTCACACCTGGTTCTATCCAGGTTGCTGTCTGCCGCCATGTTACTCCTCTTGTGAAGAAAGTCAAGGACCATGCCGATTCAGGTGGTGATTGCAAGGATCTCAACCTGATTGGTGATGCTAAGACTGGAAAGGGTCAGAAAAGACATCTACATTGCGCAC
Source organism: Cadophora sp. MPI-SDFR-AT-0126 (assembly GCA_020747065.1). Lineage (NCBI taxonomy): Eukaryota > Fungi > Ascomycota > Leotiomycetes > Helotiales > Ploettnerulaceae > Cadophora > Cadophora sp. MPI-SDFR-AT-0126. The sequence continues at coordinate 604,825 of JAGMVK010000015.1, forward strand.
TACACACTTCACTCTTCTTCCTTTATTTCCCTCGATCTTCCATTGACTGAAGCAGTGCTGGCCAAGTACTTTGGCAGCGATGTCAGTCCAAATGCCGTCCAGCTTCAGATCAATCGCAATGTCCACCCCACAGCCAAGAAAGTCCGAGAATACGCCGACGGTGGTGGTGATCCCAAGGATCTCAACATCAGAGGTGATGGCGATGGCAAGGGCGGCAAGCGTGAAAAGGGTCAGACATTTACACTGCACATTGCACATTTCACGATTTCCTTGCCTCCTCGTCGCGTTCAGCACATTGACAGAAGCAGACATCGTCAAGCACTTTGATACCAACACAAATCGCGATGCGATTAGAATGGCTATCACTCGTCATGTTACCCCTAACGTCAAGCTTGTTCTAGATTGCGTCGCTGCTGGTGGCAATCCAATGGATCTTGACATCGGCCGCAACGAATCTAAGGATTCTGGCAAGGGTGCTAAGGGTCAGACATCTACACAGATCCCTATACACACACTTCACGTTTTACTTCTGTTCTTTTTGCTCTAAATTTCCGTTCGTGCATTGACATCCCCCGCAGAACTGGCCAAGCACTTTGGCAGTGATACCACTCAAGGTGGCATTGCAAAGATGTTCTCTCGCCATGTTCTACCCCAAGCTATGCTTGTTCGTGACTGTGTCCAATCTGGGGGCGATCCAAAGGATCTCAACCTAGGCGGGGAATTCAAGGACGGTGCTGGCAAGGGCGGAAAGAAGGGTCAGACTTTGTTATTTCCGCTTTGCATTTCTTCACATTCGGTTTTGTCTCTGCTTCTGCTTTTTTAGCTTTCTGTCTACTGTTTCTGTTCTGTTTTCGGGGATGTTATTAATTAGAGTCTAGAGATCGCTGCTTGTTTCGGAAGTGATGTGACCGTCTCGGCTCTCAAGTGGCAGGTGGCCGTTCCTATCAAGAAGGACATTCAAGCCATTCTGAGTGCCCGTGCCAACGGTGTCGACATCAAGACAATCACTCTTCCAACTCTTGGTGGCAAGGGTCAGACTTTACATTTCAGCACTTACTTTCTTGCATTCATTTCTGCTTTATCTTTTCTTTGAATGCATGCTCATATCCTCCCAGAGATTGCTGCTTGGTTCGGAAGTGATGCCTCCGTCGGTGGTATCAAATTCCAGTTCTCCACCACAATCAAGAAGAACCTCGATGCCCTCCGCGATGGTCGAGCTCGAGGTCTTGACTGCAAGGACATTACCCTTCCAAGTCTTGCCAATTATGGTCAAGGAGGCCAAGGTCCATCTTCGATTTCTTTCTACAGCACAGCACATTTTTATCTGCACAATTTCGCGACTTTTCTGATGTCCCTTATAGAGATGGCAGCTATTATGGGCAGCGATGTTACCCCTAATGGCCTCAGATTCCAGTTCACAGACCGCATCAGGCCCATAGGCAAGAAGCTTCAGGAGATGAAGTCTGCGGGACTAGATCCCAAGGACATCGATCTTGAGAGTCTCTACAGTGCCAAGGGTGGCGGCAAGACTGGCAGAAGTCAGACACGTTCCCTTCTCATATCATTTTCTAGCATTGCACAAACTTCACGCACATACACACCTGTCAAGTCGTGTTCCGGACACCTCATTGATTTGAACACACAGACATCAGCAAGTACTTCGGCAAGGATAGCACCAAGGGTGGCATTGAATTTCAATTCCGAGCCATCAAGCAAGACGCCAAGCGTCAAAAGGTTTGCGCCGATGCTGGTGGCGATCCCCAAACCCTAGGCATTGGCTCCGGTCCTGTCAAGGGTGGTGGTTCTGGTCAGGACATTTGCTCTTCATTCTTTTCTTTCTTCAAGCACAGCCTGTTTGTACAGATCGAGCTTCCGATGATTGTTGATATTGACTTTTCTGCAGCGATTGCTCATTACATGGCTGATGGCACCACTGCTGCCGCATTAGAGCATCGTTTCCGTCCTATCAAGAAGGAAGCTGGAACTCCCAAATGTGCTACCAGCCCTACTGTTTTTCTGGCCTTTTGCTTCTGATTTTCCTTACTAGCACAGCTATCACGAGTTTGAATTTGTCCCACGAATTTTGACATTGACTTCTGTACAGACATTGCGCTTCGCATGAATGATGGTACTACAGCAGTTGCATTGCAGCATCGCTTTAGACCAATCAAGAAGGAAGCCGAAGCAATGAACGCTGGTAGCCAGCTCCAACTGCTCTCCTCTCCCCTCACTCCTCGCCCCTTTGTCCAAGCCATTTTATTGCGTTCTCCTATACCATCTCCTTCTGTCGTCCCCGTCATTAAACGTTCAATAATCGAAGGAACACTCGCTAACAATTCTATAGCCATCGCTGGTCAATACGGAGATGGCGTCACTGGTAAGGCTGTATCAACCTATTTCGAGCGCGCGCGCAAGGAACCTCATTGGGACTTGACTAAATCTGCTGCAGAGAACGGATCCGCTAAGAAGACCCCCTCCAAGCGCACTCCAGCTGGAGGCAAGCGTAAGGCTGCTGCTATGAAGGGCGAGGATGGCGATGATGATGAGGGCATGGCTGAGACACCATCTAAGAAGGCTAAGGGTGCTCGTGGTGCTGCTAAGGTAAGTCCTCCCTATCCTAGAACAATGATGATGTTCCAGACTCGAACTTCCCATTCCTCAAACAGACATGCGTACTAACACTTCAACAGGCTACACCCAAGCGTGCTAACAAGACCGCAATCAACTACACCGAAAGCTCCGATGTCGACGACGAGGAAGGTCTGACCGGCCGCGTCAAGCCCGAGAAATTCGAGGAGTCCGAGGACGACATTGGCGCTGCTGGCTACGGCAATGGCCACGCCTCACAATACGCCTCCAACGGTCACGGCAATGGTCATGGTTACTACAACGGTAACGGTAATGGCCATACCATGTCGCACGACAACGACGGCTTCGAGGATGACGAGAACTTCGCTGGCCAAGATATGTATTTCGAGGCCAATGAAGATGAGGCTTAGAATTTCCCCTCCGGGAAATTTCTAGGGAAGTGCCACCATGTCTGTCTTGTTCGACTATCTGACATCTTTCTTTTCTCGCGAGAAATGCTTGAGATTCAACGACACAGGCATATCTCGATCCGACTGACAGACGGACGGACGGACAAACGGATTGGTCTTCATCAACCTCACCTCGCCTCTCTTGTACAATATCACACCAAAACCAAAATTCCCCTTTGCACAAACAGCACGTTTTCCTTAGTTCTGTCTCCCCTGTTTTCCTTCCACACCGCACCGCACCGCATATTCGACAGTCAGTCAGCGCTTTCTTCTACCAAAAGAGCGGCGTACCAAGGCGTTTCGGCTTTCTTGCTTTCATACAGTACATTACGATATGACGACACAACAACACTTTCACGAATCCTTCTCGCATCGCCAACCAGCATCCACATTCACCAACTGACATGATTTCTCCTCTTGCTTGCGCTTGCTTGCATACAGCAAAGTTCTCTTCTCGGCATCAATTCTCTCTTTACTTCCTTGCGTTCGATTCGAAAATCGACGTCGTGATCAATCGCGATCTGGGATTAAGTTACTTGGATCCTCGCTTCTTACTCTTTTCTTTCCTTAGGGAGGGAGGGATAAGAAATGAGAGATTTATCTTCGTTGTTTGATTGAGAGGGTGTGAGGGAGGGAGGGATTTGATTAATGGTGGACGGTTTGGCTTTGCATTTTCTCTCACTCTTGCATTGCACGACAACGACGTTTCATCATTGATGGAATGGAATGGATTGGGCAGATGGATGGATTGGGATTGGGTTTGCATACACGTACTTTCGACCTTTCGACCTCTCGACTTCTTGCTATCTGAATGGATGGATGCGCCTTTCCGAGTCTCGGTGGGAGGACTCTGAAACTCACCCACACCCACACCTACACCCACACCCACATACATGAAGACAGACAGACGGATGGATGGATGGACTTGTATCTAGACTTCCCTTTCACCCTAGCTTTCTTCTTTCCTTCCTTTCCTTCGGTGCTTGAGCTGGGCATGAAAGGGGAGGGATTCTAATGGACTCTTCTGATTTGTCTTTCGGACTTACGACTTGTGCTTCGAATAGAGGCTAGATAGACGGAAGGATGGAGGGAAATTGGGGAATCAATAGAATTCTTTACATGAATGAGTGTTTTCCGTGATGTGAGATTTGTTGTTTGGAATGAGATGTGATGATTTCTAGGTGTTTTGATTGGTGAGGGAATAAGGCGCTTTGCTTGATTGGAATTTCGGGTTCAGGTTGCGGATTCTGATTTTGATTTGATTTGGTTTGATTTGGACTATGAAGTACTTTGCTCTTGGGGGTTTCCCCTGAAGGTTGCGTGCGTCACGTTTGCAAGTGATATCGCATTGCATTGTATGGCATCAACTTGCATTGCATTTCACTTCCATCGGTTGGATGGAGAACTCCATTCCCTTGCGCCATATTCTGACCCACCCAAGTTATTTTACAAGTTGATCCCACGCTCATCTGAATCTGATCGAATGAGTCTTCCTCTCAGGAAAGGAAACAACGCAGTCTGGAAGCCGAGGCCAACTGCCACTTCCAAGAAGTCCCTACTGGGCTTCTTTGAATCGCTTCGAAGTCCCAGACACCTCCAGTGTCTCTCCTCTCCTGCTTGCTCGCACCTTGATATCATCCTACCCTCACGAAAGCAACAACTCCCACAACCCCTCCTTCTCAACATACCCATGATGAATAACATTAACCAACCAATACCCCTCACGACACCCATCAACCACACTCTTACTCACACTCCTAGCGGGATACACCCTCCCCCACTCCCCCCAAATACCAAACGCCTCCTCCGCCCAAGCCCGGAAACTAACCTCCTCGATAATCGTCGGCGTGATGATCTCCTTGCCTGGGAACGCACCCCAGGTGACCGCGTTCGTACTGCCGCCTCCCTCGCTATCAGGCGAGTTGGGTGAAGATGAGAGGAAGGATCCGGATGCGTTGGACGCGTACCATGACACTGTTGGTGCGATTTCGGGGGATGTGAGTTTAGCGTGTAGTGATTTCCAATCTGCTTCTGGAATGAAAAGCTCAACGAACGCTTTCTGGAATACGAAGCCGTTCTTTGGGCCCCAGCCGAATATCGGGTCTGAGGATTTGACGCCGTTGACGGCTGGTTGGGAGGCGACTGTCCACCAGCCTTTCTGGTTCAGTTTCAGGAGTTGCGATTTGATGGTGTTGGTTTCCTCGTTGAGACCTTCTTCGCTCCATGGGAGGGCGGAAATTGATCCCTCGATGTGGCGGATGAAGAGGGATGTTATGTCTTGGACCGACGTTGGGAAACCCCAGAGCTTGATGGCCTGGTTGACGGACATGTGGAGACTTACGCCGTAGCCATCGATTTCTCCGTAGGCGGGAGAACGGGCGTCTCCCCAGCGGCCGTTGGGGAAATCATCCCATGTTGCTTCGCGGCCGAGAGAGCCTTCGCCTTCGGAAATGGCGAGGGTGTTGGCGCGGGTGTTGACTGGTTCGGCTGGAATGGCGGCTTCTTCTGCTGTGGTTTCGCGGTCGGGGTTAGAGGTTTTGTTGCCGGAGATAATGACTCTGTTGTGAGGATCTGAGCCTATTGAGCTTTGGCGGCGAGAGCGGCGTTTATGTGACGAGCCGTTGATTTGAACGGATTCCAATGGTGATGGTATGTCGAGAATTGCGGATTCCGAGTCTGGTGGAGAGGATGGGATGAGATTCGTCCGTTCTAGAATGAAAGCTACAGCTTTCTCCAGATTCAAAGTATAGAAATGGAAACCCCTCGGTCCAGGCGCTGGCTCTTTCTGGATATGCGTGACAATCTCACTCACAATGTCCACACCAACCTTCTTCACCATCTCATCATCGCCCCTGACACTATCCAACCTAGCCATAACATCGGGCGGCATTCTCGCATGGCTCAACTTCGTCGTCCTCTTAATCATCTGATAGCTCTGAATAGGCATCATACCAGGTATAATCGGCATATCCTTAAACGCACCGCTCTCATGTTCTCTCAATCGCTTCTCAAACTTATCGTACGCTTCAACATCGAAGAAAAGCTGCGTCATGATGAAATCCGCACCAGCCTGTACCTTACCCACCAGATACGGTAGATCATGCTCCAGACTCTGCCCAGCAGGATCACTTTCGTCGGCATGACCCTCCGGATACGCCGCCACGCCAATGCAGAAATAATCACCGTACTGCTTGCGAATATACCTCACCAAATCCACCGCCCACTCAAACTCCTCTTCCTCCTCCCCATTCCTCTTCTCATCCACATCCCTATACTCCTCCCCCCTCGGCGGATCTCCCCTCAGCGCCAGAATATTCCTAATGCCCAACGCCTTCGCATCCTCCAGCGCCTGATCCACCAGCTTCCGCGACATGTTCGTACAGGTCAGGTGTAAGCACGTCGTGAGGCCCAGCTCGCGCTGACAGAGCTCTGCGAGCTCGAGGGATTTCGTGGCTGTGGACCCGCCGGCGCCCCAGGTGACGGTTATGAAGAGGGGGCGGAGGGCCCGCGACATGCGGTCGAGACGGGCGCGTAGGTTCGAGGATCCCATTGTTGTTTTTGGGGGGAAGAATTCGAGGGAGAAGTAGGTGCTACCTGGGGGCAGAGCGGCGATTTTGGTGGTTATTTTCTCCATTGTGGGTGTTTTCGATCGCAGGTGATTGGTGATTTCTGTATGATTCTGAAAGATGAAACTGTATTGTTTGAGGTCCGATGGGCAGGACTTCGAGGTCCTTTGTAAGTGTGTTGTGGGATTGAATTAAAGTTGAGGGTGTTGTCGTCGGGGAGGACAAGGCTGTTGACATGCAGTAGTGGGGTAAGGAGGGGAATTTTTTGGTGGCACTTGGCTGTGAATGTGGACCCCTGTCACAATTTCCTAGAGCTCGAATTTGTGACAACTATTCTTCTTTTCTTATATAATTCTTGGATCCCTTGATGCAGCTTTTCCAGACCAAGCATGTCTACGAAGGCACATAAATTTTATTCTTCTCAGCCAATTTTTATCTCACCATTCAGAACGCTGACAGTTATCCAATACTGACACGCTGCTAGAAATCTTGTGCGGCAGCTTCAGTCATTTGGGCAAAAGGAAAACACCACAATCGATTACGAGCCTCGTGAAACCAAAGACGACTGGAATGTAGCATCAACCCCCACGACGTCTAGCCATACAAGTACATCTTATCACTATTCGCCATAGATGCATATGTATATCTCATTCTTGTAGTTCATTAGACCATAAATGCATTGACACTGACAAATTCGTAACCCTTCTACTTCCTGTATCCCAAAAACATCAATCCACCTGCACCTCTGATCTTCCCAGCACATCTAAGCCAAATAACTGCATGGCTACACAGGCATCTAACAAGCCATCCCCATCCCCAAATCACACACCTGACTCAAATTCGCCTGATCAGTCTCCGGCTCAATATCCTCCATCTCCTTCTTATCCTTGATCAGCCAGAACGCCTTGATCCCCTCCGCAAACCGTTTACTACTCTTCTCAACCTCCTCTTCATCCACAGCCGCAAAGCACAGTCGGAAATACTGCCATCCCTTCTCCGCTCTGATCTCCTCTGTAGGACTGAACACCGCGCCGGGACTGGCGAGGACGAGATAAGGCACTGTGGTTAGGAACACCCAGAGGAGTTCGGCCATCTTGGGACCGGGGACGACTCCTGCGAGGGGGTGCGTGTCGAAGTGCATGTGGACCCAGACGAACATGCCTGCGCGCGGCCAGTCAAACGAGAACATCTTCGTCTTGGAGATCACAGCCCAGTCTGCATCAGCGGTGCGATTTGGTGTCTTCTGCTTCAGTAGGAAACGACCATCTTCGAGCTGAGTGCACATTCTATTCATGCGGTTCTCGTAGTTGCCTCGCAATCCAGCCAACCAGCGGACCCAGCCGTCGGTTTCCCAGCCTGTGAATGCCAGTTGGTCTTTCTTGGATTTCTTGGAGAATTCTGCCATAGCGGGTTGAGGACCCATGATTAGTTCTGAGAGCATGGATTGTACGAAGCCGGAAGGCTGTTGGGTCGAGCATTCTGTGATGCGGAGGATGCGCTCAATGATTGCGGGTTGGGCGGTGATCCAGCCGACTCTGCATCCTGGCGCGACTGTCTTGGAGAAGGTGTCGAGGCGCACGACTCGGCCGTCATAGTCTACATTAAGATATGAAGGCACGAGACTGTCGATGAATGGATATCCGGATTTCTTAGCGAACTCGTGGATAGGTTGTGGAGCTGGTGTAGGGAGGTTTCGTGCTTCTGCTTCCTTTCCGACCGCTGATGGGAACTGAAGGTACCAGTATGGGTCATCCTCAATTATGATAACATCATACTTGCTGCAGATAGCATAGAGCTCCTTGCGTCGCTTAACAGAAAGAGTTCCACTGGTTGGGTTTTGTCCAATGCTGTGTAACGTCAATATCACATCCAAGCAATCCAACTGTTGGCAATACTCACGTAACAGTGTACATCAAGTGTGGTCTCTTTCCCTTTGAATCATCCCAATTCTCAAGAACATCTTCCAAGCCACCAGGACCGTAAGGAAGCATCCCCTCCAAATCGATAGCCACAGGCACAATCTGCACTCCTCTTGGAGCAGCTGCCTGCAATGCATTCATATAGGCAAATTCCTCACACAGCATACCCGGCCTCTCACGCACCCAATCCCTCTCCTCACTCCAAACATTCGTGAAAGCCTCCAACGTCTTCGCCATTCCATCCGTACTCCCACATGTTAAATTGATCTCTGGACCTCCAGCATATGGAACATTAGGATGCAGAACCTCGCGGGTGAATTGGCGAAGGAAGGAGAACAGCGGAGGGTATCCTTGGGCAGTGCCGTATTGCAAAGCGGTGGTGATATCGATCTTCTGCATGGGGTTTTTTATGGCGGATGTGTGTGGCACGGTGATGTGCGTAGAGGATGTGACGTCTCTGCCATTTTTCAGGCTGGTCTTCTCGAGCTTTTGGGAGAGATCCTTGTATGGGTCGTCAGGATTGTTGGGAGTGGGAGTCCAGCGCTCTGGCTGTGCGATCTGGGCTTCGAGAGTATCGAAAGGGAAGAGCGAGGCATTGGGTAGACCTGTAGGATAGAAGATATCAGCATCATTGATATCGAGATAGTGGCAAGACGATAACACCGAAAGTTGACTTCCACCCCACCTTTAAAATCAGCAGAATGTATGGAATTGAGACTCACCACCTGCCAGGTTTCCAATACCTGGGATCTGAAAGTACTGATAGAACTTCTTGATTGCACTCTCCTTTCGCGCGGCTGTGACTCTCGAGAGGTGATGGCTGAGATCCAGTGGTGGTTTGGGACCAGTCTGCTCGGTTGCCTCGCGTGTCGAGACGTATTCGAAATCCGCCATGTTGACTTCAATATCTTTGTCTATCTTTCAAATGGTGATTATGTAGGAAAAGCTTATCCGGGCTTGGTATACCAAGTAAGGCAGGATGACAAAAAGATGGAAAGTAAGAAGTGAGAAGTAAGACCATGAGATGTAGAGATGGATGCAAATGGGTGAGATGCAGATCTGGGGAGAGAAGAGGGAAAGTTGACCAGCTTCCCGATAAGGAACGAGATAAATGATAGCTTACCTTGCCTTACATAGCTCGATACTTATCTGAACGCCGTGTTTGTACGGGAGTTTGGGACTTTCTTACAAAGCATGTCCGGTTCATTGGTCGTCCTTGTCGGCGTCGGAATTCGGAGTTATTCCGTCTACCTAGGTCTATGCTGATTAGTCGACTGATGCAACGAGGAGCGGGTGAAGGGCGTGAGCGACCAGAGCAGCTTTGCTTTGTTTTATTGGGTTGTGGATTGAGTGATGAGAATATATATTGCGCCAGATGTGCAGAGAATGAGAGAAGTTACTTTTGTACGAGTACCCCGGACAATTTCCCCGCTTGGAAGCAAGCACAGCAGCCGTTGGTTGTGCAATCGAGCACGACATGGAGCGTGACAGCACAGATCCGCTCGCCAAGCACAAGTACGTTCACATGGGTACTACATCTGCTTACCCCTATCTTTCAAGCGAGGAATCTTGGGGATTGTTTTGGTAGAAATCGGCTTTACTAGTTGATAGGCAGACTCTTAGCTAACTATCATGATCTTAGGCAAGGAGCTGTATTTCAGGGCTGAAAATCCATCAGCATTTTCAACATGAAAAATCAGCAGTCATCTTGTTCAGAACAATTCAGAATGCCAGTCAACATAGCGTTCAAGAGTGTGAGGGATCTTTTATAATTCTATTTCATAGTTTTCATATGTTCCCCTTCAGCGATAGCCCATCGCCCCGTTCCCTAAACCAGACTCCAAAATTTCGCCCAGTGACTCCCAACTCCTGGCCTCATCTCCTCCGCCAGCCCTCGCAACTCCCCTCAGTCCACTCGCCACAAAGCGAACTAATCTATCGAAATCCGCCTTCATCTTCCTCAACTTTTCGAGATATGACAATTCGTCCTTATCCCCACCACCACCAGGAGAAGACAAAATACTCAAATCGACATCAAACTCCTCGTTCTCTTCGTCAGAACTGGAATCCAGGTCTTTCTTCGCCGACTTTGGGACTCTCATGAATATCTTGGCTTTCTTCCTCGGAGTTTGTAAGCCGAGACTTGCCATTGATAAATCCATCATCTCTTGCTGGTGTTGCAGAGCTTCCTTGTTGGCTGCTGCATTTGCGGCTTGAGCATCTTCGAGCTTGATTCCTAGATCTAGGATCTTGAGGATCGTTTTATGAATCAGCTCCAGTTTGCTTCCGAGCAGCGTTTGCTCGATCGCTGCTTTGATATACGCCGAGTGGACCTGGATCATGGCGTCTACATCTTCTGCTGCTTCCAGATCTGTTCGCATCTTTTGTGTAAGTGGCTCCAAGACGAGCGATGTCAGATAATAGTAGAGCATCTGGTTGAACCACAGCAGTCCTGTTCGCAAGACGTAGTAGATTGCGCGTTCGTCAGTGCTGCTGGTGGTAGTAAGTTGATCAGAGATCAGACGTTGTCGTGTGAGGATGTGGGAGCTTCGTCGAATTTGAAGTAGGTATGTGAATATCCGCCTGTATGAAGTGATGGTGCCTGGTGTGAGTACAATCTGTATTGGCCATGAGAGATGGTATTTGAATTCTAGAACGGCCAAGACCTTCACGGTCCTTCGGCAATTTGCAACATCTCGGTGTCTGCGAGGAATTGTCAAGACATTTGTTCGAAGTCGATCAGGGTTCACAGATGGGATTGAGCCGAAGGTACTTTGGGACAGTTCAGTCAGTGTAAACTGATCATTCCAGGATGCGTTCAATGTGTCAAGTTTGTCGAACACATTGGAGATGAAGGCCGATGCTGTAATGCCATCTGCCATGAAATACAGGTAAGAGAAAGCATCTAATGACCTTTGCAGGCCACATGAATCGAACAGTGTCTTCCGGAGAATCGAAGACGCATGATGATGCTTGCTCTGGACCCAGCTATCGAAGGCAGTGTCAAAAAGCTCAGGGAAAGGGGCGAGCCGGACCGTAGGATTGCACACCGTGTCGAAGTCCAGAATTGGCTCAGCTCCCTCTATAGACCGCAGCGACTCATACTGATTCAGATACTTGAGCACTACCACGCTCTTACCAGTATTGAAGATTTTGTTTGCGGCAGCCTGAAGAAATTTAGGTGCGTGCAAAATGCCGTCTTGGGTTCTGCGGATCTTGAATCGAGACTGCCATAGTGAAGACAATTCCACTTCCCCACTTGCTTCCGAAACGAAGAAGACTTTGTCATCCTTCGCCAGCTCTCCTTCCTCCATCCATGTTCTGATCGGCCGAAGATACATGCGAAAGCAGTCGAAAAATATGTGTCCCATGAATCCATAGGTTCCTTCGTCTCCCTTCATTTGTGAAGTACAGGTTTCATCGTAAATCATCTCCAAATATCGAAACGCATGGGCATACCGCTCAGTTTCCAGCTTCTTGATGACGTGCGAAAGTCGGACCAAGGGATATATGTGAGAGGCTATTTCGTCTTGAATACTTAGAAGGCTAGCAACAATATCTTCCGTAGGCGAGATGAACCGCTGTTGGATTTGCGATAGTCGCCTATCGAACTCTTGAACACGATCCGATAGGGTGCTTTGCAAGATTTGAAGTAATGGAATGCTTTGGGACTGTTTGATCCATGATCGGAGACGAGCGAGGCAAGATCCATCGACGGCAAACGAATGTAAAAGCTTAAGGAACGCCTCCGGAGATGCATGCTTCAACGCATAGCTCTTTGACGGTCGGATCATTCGTTCTTGTTGAGAATCGACCTCGAATAGTGAAGTTGGGAGCCCACCAAACATAAAGAGGACTTCTCGTATAGCTTGGAGCTCAGTGATACTTTTCTTTACTGTCTCCAGTTTCACCCCAGACACGTTGGGAGTCTTTTGCCAAAATTGTTGTTTCCGTAGCTCTTCCAAGGCCAGCTTATCGATTGTGTCAACCGTGTGCTCCTCTGGGCCCCTATTGAACTCGTCCTCCACACTTGACCGCGCAGTTGTGGCCGTATGTGCTGAAACGTCCGATAGGGAATCTTCATACCAATCCTCACCCTCGGAGTCTTCAGCTGCAAAATTGACATTCCGCCATACGCTCTTCTCTCGTAGTAGAGGATCTTCTGCGACGAGGTCCTTCCATTTCAATGTCGGGCCTGGGTCGGGTTCGGGCACTTTTAGGAAATCCAATCTCTCTAGCTTCGACTTCGATACGGGCTGGTCGGACAGCTCAAGAAGCAGATGTAGAATCTCCGGGGTCCATTTCACTTGCAAAGCCGTCAACTTGTCGATTCGCTCCCGTAGTGCATCTGCCAGTGGGTCTTCATTGTGAACCCGTAACTTCTCCTCAAGACCGTCCAGTTGGCTTGTGACATCGAACTGGTTTGTCCGAGGATAATTGGTGAGCCGCAAAGCTCGCAGAGCGCTTTCTCGATGTATGCTGAATTTTGCCTGGTTTGACTATGGCATTTGTTAGCAAAAGGTTGGAAACATGGAGGGGTTCTGTCCGTTCCGAGGGACGTTGTTTACTTTCGCCGATGTAGAAGTGAGCAATTCTACCAGCTCGTCAGTCAGACCACCCAACTTTGCAACATGCGCCATTGCAGAAAACCATCGACAAAATTGTTCCTGCAAATACCCTCGTTTTGCTGTATTGACAATGTACGCGACTTGGGAAACGCGTCGTTGATCAAGAAAGATACTATTGCCTGAGGCATTAACACATGTTGATGAGATTGCGGGAAGTCCCGTTAAGGGGATCGAGGTCTTGATACGCGGCGCAGGTCGAGGCGGTTTTTTTGTTGGAGAGATACAACATTCCTCTCCTTCCCAACCATCATGGCGATAGCTAAACCGATACGTGTGCTGGGCCTGGCAGCAATAGGACTATGGATTTTCTTTCTATACCAGATATTTGGGCCGACCAAGTATCCCAAAGGACCTGGAGATACCCTCAAGAACATGGACAGAGATCCCAACCTGGATCGTATGCGCCCAATTGCCCCTGAAACGAACGCACTTTAACTAACACAAAACATAGTGACTAACGAGCCTGAGGGACTGTTGTGGAGGGCAGACAAAGGCTATGGGTTGGGAGCTGAAGGGACGAATCGTATAAATGCTACCCTACTGTCGTTGGTTCGAAACGAGGAGGTTGATGGCATGGTACAAGCCATGCGAGATCTCGAAAGGACGTGGAATTCGAAGTTCAACTACCCATGGACCTTCTTCAATGATGTGCCATTCTCGGACGAGTTCAAGAGGCGCACAAAAGCAGAGACAAAAGCAGAGTGTATATATGGTATGCTGTGTTGAAGCTCTGGCTGGAGACATTGCTGACAATTGTTCCAGAAACCATCCCAAAAGAACATTGGGACGTCCCGTCATGGATCGACGAGGAGCTATTCCAGGAATCGGCCAAGATCCTCAAGGAGAATGATATCCAGTATGGAGCCATGAAATCCTACCATCAGATGTGCCGTTGGAACAGTGGTCTCTTCTACAAACATCCTGCGCTTGCGAACACACAGTACTATTGGCGAGTAGAGCCAAAGGTTCATTTCTTCTGCGATGTGGACTATGATGTTTTCCGATATATGCAAGACCACAACAAAACTTACGGCTTCACGATCAACCTGTACGATGCGCCGCAATCGATCCCTACGCTGTGGCCAGAAACCACGAAATTCGTTGCTGCACATCCAGAATATCTTCATGACAACAATGCGATGCAATGGTTATCGGATGCGACGAGGAGGCCCGAGCACAATATGAAAGCGAACGGATATTCCACATGCCATTTCTGGTCCAACTTCGAGATTGCAGATATGAGTTTCTGGAGGAGTCAGGCATATGAGGATTACTTCAACCATCTGGATCGTGCTGGTGGATTTTTCTATGAGAGATGGGGAGACGCGCCTGTGCACAGTATTGCTCTAGGACTGTTCGAGGACTCGAGCAAGATCCATTGGTAAGCGTGCTTCATTCAGCTGCTTGCAAATTGCATATTAACAGGTAAACAGGTTCCGTGACATTGGCTACCAACATATCCCCTACTTCAACTGCCCCAACTCACCGAAGTGCAAAGGCTGTATGACTGGCCGCTTCACGGACGGCGAGTCCTGGCTGATGAAGGAAGATTGTAGGCCGAACTGGTTCAAATATGTCGGAATGGGCTAGACTGTACTTGTATTGCAAAGACCGATAGGCTGTGTAGTATTTATGATAGTATGAGTGATTTGAGAACTGAGTGAGCATTGGCAAGGCGTTCTGAGGGAACTGGGAAATCGTTGTACAGTAATGTTCTTGTCTGGATTAGAGGTTAATCTTTCGGTTGTCGAAATTGAGACTTTGATGATCATGGCCGCCCTTCCCATCCTCCCTTACGTACGTAAGACTTAGTGAGTGACTCTTGAAGAGTACCAGCAAGGCAAGAAGACCTGTCTGATAGTACCCAGGCAATATCCACTACTTCATAACTCCGAACGGGTGTTTTCCAGCTTTTTGGATTGGGGATAGCCAAAAGTTGATTTACCAGACATTGACTCCGATTTAGACTCTAATACAGTCACGAAACTATTCAAGATGTAAGACTGACAATGATCTCGATAGACTGAGATATCTGCATCGTGATAGCCATCAGCTGGAGTACCTGACGGCAGTTGCGATTAAGGTTTATTCCCACATGGAGTACCCCACATATATTCCTGCGATAACACGGGTATGTCGAAGTCCGGCTCAGCTTTGGTCCCTCAGCCTTACTTATCATACATCTCACAAAGACAAGCAATGCTTATGATATGTCGAGAGGTCTTATTTCAAATTCTGAGATTCATGCAAGGCCGCTGTCTGCCTTGTAAGAAAGAGATGATTGGCTGCAAGTCTGAAAGTAACTTGGGATCCGTTGTTTATTTGGCTCATGGGTAAGTTGCTAGAGCGAGGCGGGTCTGTGGAGGACCCTGGATCGATCGCGGGAGGGGGTTGGTGGGGTTGAGGGGTTGATTACTATTATCAGGATGTGGGGTATCCTCTGATTTAAGTTCTGGAATCCCCGTTTTGTACTTCCTCCTTTATGTTATGTTACCAATACATCTTTCTCTTACTAAAAGATTTCATTCACTTTAAAGAACTTGGAAAGAACCACCGTCTTCTTGAAAGAGCTTGAACATTCACGAGTACAAGATGGCAAGCCGCAATTTTGAGCAGAGGATGGAGGAGGCTGTTCAGAACAGAGAGATTCCTGGGGCAATTTTGGTTGCAGGAGACAAAGAAGGTGAGATCTTGTTCATTGTGTGAGTCGTGAGAAACATCTAACAGATTCCAGGCAAATTCCGGTACGAGAAAGCCTTTGGGTATCGCTCCCTTAAGGACCCTTCTAGTCTCGATTCCATGAAGCTCGATGCTGTCATGTGGCTCGCTTCATGTACCAAATTGCCCACCACAATTGCTGCCATGCAATGCGTTGAACGTGGACTTTTGAAGCTTGATGAGGATGTCACGGATATCTTGCCAGAGTTGAAGGGTTTGAAGATCTTGACTGGGTTTGAGAAGGATGGTAATGGGAATGACAAGCCGGTCCTCGTGGAGAACACCAAGGCAATCACCCTCAGGTGCGACCTAAGCGTCAAACGAAAATTACGAAGGCGTTGACTGTTTGATTAGACATCTTCTAACCCATTCCTCAGGACTTACGTACGACTTCTTCAGTGAGAAATCCAAGCACCGTCAGCAGAACTGCACCTGAGCTAACGATTACTTCCTTGTAGATCCGGTCATGACTCGCTACCGAAAATCGCAGAACAACACACCAGACCTGAACATCAAACAAGACCTGAAGGAAGCCTTCCTCTTCCCCCTCCTCTTCGCTCCAGGCGATGCCTGGGAGTACGGTGTAGGGATTGAATGGGCCGGCTTCATGGTCGAGCGTGTCACCAACACTTCTCTCGAAGCTTACCACCAGCAGAACATCTGGGGTCCATTAGGCGTTAAAAGCTTCACCTTCTTTCCGAGGACAAGACCTGATCTCATTGCCAGGTTGGTGGATATGAGTGATCGCGAGGGAGGCGTGAATATGTTTGGCGCGGCGGCAGACCTAAATGGCAAGGTAGTGCATAGAGATGGGGAGGAACTTTGGAATAGTCACTTGGAACAATGTGCTGGTGGCGCGGGCGGATTTGGTGCGCCGATTGACTACCAGAAGCTGTTGCACAGCATCTTGGCTGATGACGGGAAGTTATTGAAATCCGAGACAGTGAAGGAGATGTTTAGACCGCAGCTGAGCGATGCTTCAAGAACGGCTTTGATGGAGACATTGAAAATACCAGACTTGAATAATCTGCTTGGAGGCTTTCCTCTTGGGACGAAAGTCGATTGGGGTTTGGGTGGGATGATGGCCATGGAGGATGCTGGAGGCAGGAGGAAAGGTACCATGATTTGGATTGGTTACCCGAATCTGATGTGGTTTATTGATCCAATTGGTGGCATGTCGGGGATTTATGGGAGCCAGATCTATCCGCCTGGAGATCAGAAAACGATTGACTTGTACACGGCGTGGATGGAGGAGCTCTACAAGAAGGATCAGCAACCCAACTTGTAGACGAGGAAACTGGGTCTTCTAATCGAGGATCCCCAGCAGAGTGTCTAAGTAGTCAAATCTAGGAGTGAGTATCAAGATCATGTGGAGTTGTCGCTTCGGTCATTTATCACTTCTTCCCATCGAATCCAGTTGTCATCTGATCTTCGGAGTGTTTTGGGCACATAACTCAAAGCCATCTTCTAGAAGCCCAATTTGGGTCTATTGGTCAACATTAAGGCGCATTTTCTTTCCTTTGATATTCATGCTCGAACTCGCTTATGGTTGATATTCAAGCAGGTCTATCCCCACTTTGAAAGCGAGAAATCGCCCGGACAATTCTCTACTGCTTACTGGAGTAATTACAACCTCCTCAATCTAGAACCCATGACCTGTCCTCAACAGATCAACGTTATGTAGTAGGTACCCTCTTCATAGTGTGTGTCCTTTCGGCATTATTACCTCTGTTGGAACTCAATGTTTTGACAGGCTATTTTGCTGGCAGCTAAGCGAACCGCATCCCGTCAATAATAGTTGGCAGGTACGATCGCCACTTTCTTGCGAGTCAGCCGAGAATATAGTCTTCTAAATGCAAGTGGAATCTAGAGATCACAGAGTGGAAGAAGGTACGATGGACCTGCGAGGCGCCATTCCCCAGCTTTTCCTCGCTAGAACATGGAGTCGCATTTTCATCCACCTTAACACAACCATTTCTTCACCTCGATCCCTACCAACCTAGATATATGTAGCCAGCCTGCTTCCCCTTTCCATCTCACAAAAAAACAAAATGGAGGCTCGATTAGTCCCCACAATGGCCGACAACAGGTTAGGGTCCCTGGTTCGCGCTCCTACCACAAGTCTCAATCGCGAAGGAACCAATCTCGCACGCGTCGATCCGCTCAAGCAAATGTTCCGAAGTTTGTTCGAACTCATTCATCCCTCTGCTCGTGGCCATGTTGTCGCTGTCATCGGTGAATTCCTTGGCACACTTATCTTCGTTTTCCTGGCCTTTGCTGGTGTCGAGGTGGCCGGCGCATCTTCCAATAAAGACCAAGGAGATGGGGTCTCAACCGCACCACCTGCAGCATCTCCATCGCAATTACTATATGCTTCTCTGGCCGCTGGATTCAGCTTGGCTGTTACTGCGTGGACGTTTTTTCGCATCAGCGGAGGCTTGTTCAATCCTGTGGTATGAAGTTCCGTGGTCGATTCCCTCAAGTCCACTGACTTACAATCGTCTGTAGATTTCACTCGGCATGGCTCTCATCGGTGCCATCACTTGGGCAAGATGCGCCCTTCTTTGTGTCGCTCAGACAGTCGCAACCATCGCAGCTTCGTACATAGTCTACGGTCTTTTCAACGGTGGTTTGAACACCGGCACAACTCTAGGAGGTGGAACCAGCCCAGCTCAAGGCGTTCTCATCGAAATGTTGTTGACTGCTCAACTCACTTTCGTCATATTCATGCTCGCTGCAGAACATCATGCTGCCACATACCTCGCTCCTCTTGGTATTGGCTTGTCATATTTCGTCGCGGAGCTTGTCGGTAAGCATCACTCGAGCCTGTATATTCACTGACGCTGACACTCGTCAGGCTTGTTTTGGACTGGCGGTTCATTGAATCCCGTACGTTCCCTCGCACCATGTATCGTCAACAAGTCCTTCACCAGCTACCACTGGATTTACTGGGTCGGGCCGATTACTGGTGTTATACTCGCTGTGATCATCTACAAACTTGTGAAAGCCTTGGAGTACGAGTCCGTCAATGGAGAAGAACACGATGATCCTCTTGATATCCTACCCAGGATAATACAGAGCCGCAAGCCTTCCTCAGTGGTCGCTCTTGCCAGCACTCATTCAGAATATGAATCCGTCAGAGCTCCGACGCCAAAGCCAGCTTCGCTGAAGCCAACACAGCAATCGACTCCAGCCAACACAACTCCAATGACCGAAACGGCTCCTGCTATGCCGGCTCCAAATGGCGTTCCAGATATCGAGGCAAAGAAGAAGGAGAAAGTTGAGCAACTTCCAGAATGTTTCGCTGATTAGTTGGGAGTCAACTTACAGATCTGCTGGAGCAGCATTGTCGATTGATGATTTTGTGAGGCCAGCTACCGTTGCTTGGTGGATAGGAAGGGGAGGGTGACCAGGGTCAAACCTCTCTCCGCTCGGCTGCAGGCGATATTTTCTTCGTCGGAGTGACCCTGTAAACTCCAGAAAGTTGTCTGTTTCTCAGTTTCTTTTGATGGCGAGAGTATCAATTCAATCCATAAAGCAAAAAGTCGATGTTCATTTTAAACAGGCGAAAAGTGAAGCAGATACTGATCATCGTTGATTATTTACAGCAGATTGTATCACCAAGACTAAGTTCTTGAGTACATAATTACAGCTAAGGAGGGTATGTCAAATCAAATTCGAATCCAGTACTCAATCACTTCCCACCAGGTGGAACAGTATACTGAACGCCAGTGTATGGTTGAGGATGACCGAGGTCCGGCGCCCCAGCATACTCGACTCGCGGGCTCGCTTGTCCCGGCGCCCCCAAGAACTGTTCTCCCTCAGCAGAAACCTCTCCCGATACTGATCTATCCCACTTCTCCGGCTGTTGCATCTGTCCTGCCCGCATAGGATAATCTCCAGAGAGATTCACAACGGTAGTGCCCATTCGCTTACTCCAATCCCTGGAATGGACACGCAGACCTCCTTGCTCTGGATACAGGAATGTAGTGAAGATTCGTCCGGTCGAGCTCTGGTGGAGATGGGCACGCATCTTGGCGATACTTCCATGGCCGAAGATCAGCGTCACGATACCGGCAAGAGTCATGACGATGAGCATCAGCGCAACGATAAAGGCTGGGATGGCGAATGGCCAGCGGTACTTGATACGGCGCTCCGTCGGACTGACCGGGAGCGCAACGAGATTCTGCTGTGCCACGTTTCCTGGACCCAGAACTCCTTTGGTACCGACGACAGAGGCGGCTGCGTAGTCTGTGAACACGACGTTAGGGATCTTCGCTGCATCCTCTGGAGATGCGCTGAGTTCTCTCCAGCGTGCCCACATTGCCATGTTGTTCCCACCGCTGTAGTCGACTGGAGCAGAAGATCCTCCTCCAACGCTGTATGCATTCCCGGCTGCGCTCAGGTAGAATTCGCTCCCCGGTAAATTTTCAAGAGCGTACAGTGATAGCAACGATCCGTACGAGCTAGAGTATCCTGGGAGATAGAGAGACTCCTGGCGAACGACAGATACGTTTTGGTTATTCTCATAATCGGAGGATACTAGTCCCCAGATGGGCTTCATGTCCCTCTGGTAGTATGAGTTTCCAGTGTCCTCGACACCCCAGAGAGGCCGGCTTTCGTCATTGGGATACTCTTTGTTCCTCAATTTCGTGATATTGAGATTTGAAAGTTCGCTTTCTGTTCCATTGAAGGTGAAAGAGACGGTCTTGATCGTGGCTTTTACTGCCGTGGCGCAGGAGTAAATAGGTTGTGACCACCGGCTGTTGGCTTCAAAGATCATGTTGGATCCATCATCTTGACGCTGAGGTATGCCTCGCATGAGTCCGCAGGTAACGAAGATATTCGTAATGTTTGCGTAATCCGCCCCACCAGAACCAGAGCAGATGAGAGCTAAACGAATGTTAGACCTTGCGGGCGACAAAGTCATCCAATGTACTCACAGATATCGGAGAAGTTACTTGAGCTGATACCGTCCATCCCAAGTCTTGGTGGCCTGGCGTCAGCATTCGTGGAGTCTGTCGCACTGAGCGCACCTCCGATGTTGAGATGGTCCTTGAAAGTACTGTCCATGATAAGAGCATCGTAATACTCGCTGCTATCTTGACTAGGAACAGCAAACTTCCTACCCATTTCGGAGTTGAGATAAGAAAATGCTTTCTGGCCAGAGGTCTCGTTACGTTGATTCGTAATATTCTAAATTCGCATCAGCATACATCTAGAAGCAAGGTCGGGATGACCATTGAAAACAAAGTTAGGGATTGGTATAGTGGATACTTACGTAGAGAAGCATAGTCCAAGCATTTGTCATCCACGCTGCCTTCCAAGCTCGCTCATATAGCTTGGGGTTCTTCTGTGGATCAGAAAGGTCGAGGAGGGGATACGACTTGTTTATATTGACGAATCCTCCACGATCGGTCAAAACCAGATCAACGACTGTGACAGAGATGTTGGGACTTGGAGCAATCGTGAAATCGAGAGTTGTGTTGGTATTGACACAGACAGTCTCAGGCTCGATGAACAGAATATCTTCCTCCCAAGTCGCGCCATATTTGAAACCTGGAGGAACCGTATCTATTCGATCAGTGTCAGAGACCGATTAAAACACAAGATCGACCTGAGTCAAATTGGGATGCAAACTTACGATTTCTCAATCCGACCCCTCCATTGATAGTGTCGACAATCAATCCCTCCACTGGCTGAATAGCACCATTCAATACTAAGCTTTGCATCGGACGGAACGATCCAACAAGAAATGTTGAGCCATTGTTGAGGTCAGGAACCGAATTTGTCTGATATCTTCGCCATTGAATATCAAAGTAATTGGAGACAGTCGTGTCGTTACCGACCCCGCTAGAATAGATATCCGTCACGATGTCTGGTATCGTCATGTTGTAGCCGTATGGGGTGTCTATAGTACCATTTCCAGATTGATCAAATACATTAACGACAATCGTATCTGAGTAAGGACATGGAAGCGGACCTAAGTCCCCACATTTTCGATTGAATGTAAGGTTGCTCCTTGCTGGTGTGCCGTATCCGAATGGCGAGGAATCTGTTCAATCAGCAGATATTCTTCAGCACGGCATAGGAGTTTCCTGGATTCCCAGAAATTTTCAAGCCTGGAAGTTCATTGCAAAGAAAGCGCTGAAGTGTATGCTTACCTTTAAGATATCGGAATGGTGTCTGAACATTGTCTGTCGACACCAAAGTTTCGTAAAGTCCCAACGGAGTCACAATTCCAGCAACGGCGATCAAAGCTCCCATGAGAGATATGAAGTCTAGAAAATTGAAGAGTTAGTACATGTCTTGGTCTCAGTATCAAGGCGGCTGATGTCTCGAGGGGCTCGCCTACATGTGAGGAAGATGATATCTTTTCGCACTCCATGATTCTTGGCCCCATCGGCCCGGAGAAGGTTTGGCCAGTATGAACGTTGAAGGGCTGCCGAAGCAACGGTCCTAGAAGTTGTTGAGTACTAGAACCCGGAATTCCTGCTGTTTAACTCACCATGTTGCTGCGCTGTTTTGGTCCCGTAGGATTGCAGATAGAATGAAGGTCAGAACACTCGGAGCATAAATTCGAGCTGTTCACAAGGAGTCATTTAGCTTTCCTGCAAATATTGTCTGTTAAGCAAGTCTCTTACCCACGAAGATAGCAGCTGCAATCGCACCTGCGACATAACCAACCGTGATATCCTGCAAATGCATGGTTGCGTTGTCGACTTCGACCCAATTTCCCTTTATTGAAGTGTCTGAAAGCTCTCAATTGCCTGGAGGTCAAGGGAAGCTCACGGTAATAACCAAATGCAACCCATTCCATTCTCGCTAGAGAACATGCATAGGAGCTACGTTCAGAGACTAGACTAAACAGACCCCTCGATGCGTGATCGGCGGCACGATTTTCAACCTATGCTGACAAGACGACGATCTTTCGAACAGAGCGAGCTGAAGTCTGGTGAAGCCGGACATAATCAAGCCGGCTCTGGAAATGGTACTTTCGTCCTCTAATCACCACATAGTGCAAGTGTAAGGGGTGAAATCGTTTTAGTGGCGCTCTTCGGTAGTCTTGATTCGCTTGCAACACGGGACGAAGAAAAGAAGCATGGGGGCGCTGAATCACCCGTTGGGGGATAAACCCTGGCGGCTTCAGCTAAGACGCTTTTCGAATACCTTAAATAAACTGCCAAGCATCAAAAGTACCAATGACAGCTGGGCGGAGATTAAGCATAAACATTCGCAGCACTCAGAAGACAAACTCAACCTTCAACTAGGTTGCGAGCGGACAACATCCCGATCTGCACTACAGACTACGAGCACAAATGTGGAAAGTAGATGCCAGGGTTCTAATTTATTTTTACCGATCTTACTCTTGCGTCCAGAAGCTCAAAATATATCTGTCTTGTCGACCGGACCTCAAAGCCTGTGCAGAGCACCGTTCAAACTTTTATTCCCTCTAAAGCAAAATGGCGTTCTCGAAGATGTACCTTTCAACTACCATCTGCTTTGCTTTAGTGGCACTTGTCGCAGCAGATAAGTCCGGCGAAATCGAAGCTAGACAACGGAAAGATGACTTGGTGGGTATTTCTGCGTTACCACTTTCGTCTCAAGGGCAACGTGGGAAATTTTGCGTATCAACACTGACACTGAAGTGCTCTCTAGTCCTTCTGCTTCGGTACGGGTTCATATTGCGGGTCAGCTCTGGATCTCTACGACGAATGCAGCGATTTGCAAAATAACTTTCGAGATCTGAAACCGTGGTATGAATGCATTTGCGCAAATGGATACTTGTCCACGAAAATAGCGTACGTTCAATCATGCCTATAGCTGCTCTTAAATACTGACAGCTATCCAGATGTAATTGGTGTCAGGACGCATACAACCTCACGTATACCGTTGGCCTCACCGAAGACGAGACAGAGACCTGCCAGAGCGAGAGTTACAGCATCGCACCCATTCCAGCCACAATCCAAGCTCAGCAGTCATCTTTCAACGCAACGTATACAGGCATTGTCCCGGGCGCCAATAATGGAAACTCTGAAGCAACAACGACTGGCACATCAGCTCCATCAGCAACCACGGAGAGCGACGCATCGCCGACTTCTGGAGGAGCAACTGTGACATCCGCATCCACACCGCGAATTGGTATTTCAGCAACGAGGTCGACTTTTGTGTCAACCGTCACGTTCAATGGAGGAGCGGCTGGTGCTGGGGCTACCAGAAGCAGCACGACCGATGCCGAGCAACAATCAGCTACCAGTACACCGAGCGCAACACCCACTGGAGCTGCTGAAGGTGGTAGAAATGGATTTGCGGTTGGATTTTCTGTTTTCTTGTCTGCCATTCTGGGGTTGGTCATGGTCTAACTGGACCAGATGTGGATTTTCCGTTTTGGGAGATGCCAGAACTTTGGGATGAATGTGTATGTTAGAAGACTGATATTGCCGGTGTTGACAGTAATCGGTAAACACTACGATCGTCAGTTAGACCCAAGAACGATTACACTAGTAATACATTCTCCTTAAACTTTTGCGTAAAACTGCAAATCAATTCAAGCATCAGCACGAGGTAACAAATCATCATCAGTGATATGCATTTGCCGGAAGGAACCGTCCCCGAGAGCAGAGCACCAACTTGATAGCTGCTCAGGCACCGATAATCTCTTGCACATCACCCCAAAAGAGGAAATCTGCTCGCGACGTCAAAATCGTGCTATTTGAGCCTTGCCAAGTCGACTATGTGCTTTAGCACCCAGAGCTTGGAATTTGAGGGGTCATAAATCGACGATCATTTTCCCTTCACGCGTGCCTCGGTTCGAGCTATCGAGCGCCACAGAATCCTTCACGTAAAGACTGGACAAGGGGACAAACACGACTCGCAGAACAGAAAACGCATGCTCCAAATCGACCTTGGTAGATTGACAGGCGGGGCGGTCTTGATAGCTCGTAGCGGTAATCTGGGGGATGTGAGAATCCGAGATCGGAGATGGTCATCAATGTTGAAGCTCTTTGGCCTGGAGGTGAAAATAACGTTTTAAAGCTTGGCTCGCTTACTGTCGCTAAACCCTTTCAGATTACAACCGACCCTCGAAGCTAAAAATATCCGTCGGACCGGGAGAACTTTCCACAGGGCTGACGATTTCGCAATTTCAGGGTGAAATTTGAGGTGTGCTGCATGCATTGATATGGGCTGGAGAGCAATTTCTTTGCAAGCCACAGGTTTCGTGATCTCGACTTTCAGCAGAATGGAGAATTTCTTCCCAGTGATTGGTGGAAATGTATTTGTGTGGAAATGATAGCCGCAACACGAGATCGGAAATACTTCATGAATGCTCCTAGCCTCCGAAGAGAATTTTGAATATAGAAGAAAGAGGGAAGCAAGTATGCTCCCCTGAAAGCCTGGGGTTATTCTTAGATACCGCCTTGGTCTTTTGGCGTACCCTTCCTTCTTTGATACTTCCCATTTCGGAATCAGTCGCACCTCAAAAAGAATGTCCTTGATCCCTCCAGAATACTTGCTGCATAGGCCGGTCTCCTCTGTCTCAAATTTACACCACTCCTCAGAATTTTACTTTTGAGTTTACCGACCCTGTTCGCCAACCTCGAATATCCTGATAGTGCTACATAATTGACTTTTACCAACAATTACGAGCAA
Source organism: Cadophora sp. MPI-SDFR-AT-0126 (assembly GCA_020747065.1). NCBI lineage: Eukaryota > Fungi > Ascomycota > Leotiomycetes > Helotiales > Ploettnerulaceae > Cadophora > Cadophora sp. MPI-SDFR-AT-0126. The sequence goes on from JAGMVK010000015.1 coordinate 630,345, forward strand.
GCGCTTCGGTTGTCAACGTTAATTCCTTCGCAATCATGTTATGGAATTTTTGAGTCGGCTTGCTTCCAAGTATTTAGCTTCTCATCTGGTAGTACTGCTTCTGCGATCTGGATCCCTCACTTGCAGAGTATGGCTTCTAAAATTCCTTACAACGGATCAGTCTACGAGAGGAGTGAAATGAATTTATGTGGAGGTCCATTTGCAATTAGCACCGAGTCGTCGACTTCTATTCTCCAATTAGCTCCAACATCATACCTGCCTCAAATTCTAAGAAGTCCTCCAAGTATCTCCCATCTTGTTGTACTTCTTTCCTTCCAACAGTCTAGGTCTCGTTTACGCTATTGAGTCAGATATAAAAGATACTTCACATCACGTCACATCACAACTTCACTCAATTGTACTTTGGTCTTAAACTCTGAGACTGAAAAGTCTCTTCTCAAGATCGAGGACTCTCTTTGCTGAGTCTTGGCAGGCCAGCGTCAGGTCAACAAGCAAATGCAAGGTCCATTTTCTTCTACTCATCATCGAAGAAAGGACGGATGGAAGCTCCCGTCTGCGTAAATGTCTACAACAACAAGTCGTTCAGTACAGACTTCAGAATTCCGGATCAAGCCACTACTTCGCGGCTCGATTTGAGCTGACATCAGGTCGTCACCATGGGAGTTAAAAGGAATGAACCATATTGCCCAGATAATGCAAAGTGCGAATACTATTTTTACGATTCCAAGACGAATAAGTAGATCATTCACATTCTTACTCAGCGTGTCCGTAGCACAAGACACAAAAATCAACACGTTGACTTCATCTTGGCCTGGCAGTGAGATGTACCACCCGAAGGGCGTACACACGTGATCCCCCACTTTCCAAATCCAGCCATCCTGCGTCCATGAGCTCGCCATACCCAGCAGCTAATCCCTCACTTCTGGAATTGAAACATAAAAATCGATTCTCAAGTCTCGAACTTTGATTTTAGGAAAGGTACAATAACCATTCAGCTTCATCGTTCTTCAACAAGAAAAATAGATTCCAGTCGTCTCAACAAATAAGCCAGGTTCGAACCTGGTAATCTCACCCGGCTTCGGCGGACGACGGCAGTAAGCTGAGAAAGGAGAACTTGAAGAGAAGAGGAAGACGAAGAGTGTTAAACAACGTCAGAAGCAATCATGGCGGAGAATTCAATCGTAAAAGCTATGAGCAAGGAAGTCATCCTCAGCATCGAGGATCTCCAAGAAGCAGGTTCGAAGAAACTGCCTACTTCAGCACGAGGTTTGTCTCCTCCCCTCAAATTTCAAAGTCCCAATTCCAAGTTCTCATGATCTATCCTCCTATCATCTCTTTTGAAGCATCGTAATGAGATATGAAGCACAAAGCTCACTTCTTAATCTAGATTTCTTCAACTCCGGCTCCACAGCCCAACAAACCCTCAACGACAACAGCACCGCCTTCGCCAAATACCGCATGCGTCCCCGCGTCCTAAAAGACGTCTCAAAAGCCAGCACCCGCACGACCGTCTTCGGGAAATCCATCGCCTTTCCTCTATGCATCTCTCCGGCTGGCCTGCAAGGCATGGCGCATCCAGACGGCGAGCTAGCCACAGCCCGCGCTTGCGCGGCCAAGAACATCCACATGGGCGTCTCCAGTTTCGCCAACTACACTGTTGAAGACATCGTCAAAGCCGGGCTGGAGGACGGTGGTCCCATGACACACGTGATGCAGCTGTATACGATGAAAGATCGCGGATTGCAGGAACGCATCATCAAGCGTGCGGAGAAAGCTGGATGTGTGGCTATTTTTCTGACGGCGGATTCGCCGGTGCTAGGTGTGAGGTATAATGAGTGGCGGAACGACTTTCGTACGCCTGCTGGATTGGAGTTCCCGATGCTGGAGAGGACGACGGAGCAGTTGCAGGCGCAGACGCATGATTCTGGGTTTCTGGCGCTGAATTCGGATAGTCATTCTTGGGCTGAGGAGATTCCGTGGTTGAGAGAGAGGACGAAGATGCAGATTTGGATCAAAGGCGTATTGACTGCGGAGGATGTTCTGTTTGCGAGAGAGTATGGGTGTGATGGTATTATTGTTAGCAATCATGGGGGAAGACAATTGGATGGAAGCCCAGCAACGATTGACGTTTTGACAGAATGCGTTGAGGCTGCAGCGGGAAAGATCAGAGTCCATGTTGACGGTGGATTTAGAAGCGGAGCGGATATCTTCAAGGCAATAGCCTTAGGCGCAGAATGCTGCTGGGTTGGGAGACCAGCAATTTGGGGATTGGCGGTAAGCCTCTTGCTCATGTCCTTGATATGAATATTCGCTGACTACTGTCTAGTATGATGGCCAAAAGGGCGTGGAAAAGGCCATCGAGATATTGTACGATGAATTCCGCCGATGCATGATGCTGACTGGCTGTAACTCGGTTTCGGACATCTCAAAAGCTTCGATTGGTATTGCGAGAGTTGATGGCCCCTTGGCGCGTCTGTAAGGAGAAAAGTCCAACTGTGAAAGAAGACAATAAGAAAGTATGGAACTGATAAAGGAGAAAAGTGAGAGAATAGAATCTATATAGTAGATGCGAGAAAGATCATTAATGTCCAATTTTCAACGTCCTTATATACAGTTATATATGTCCAGGTTTCGTGTTTTCGTTAGGCTCATCCATCATGAGAAAGACAATCATCATTACCCTAGTCGCGCTAATCTGTTCCTGCCAGCTCGTTAAGTTTTCATCGAGACATCATAGCAACCTGTTCGGTGCTTGACTCGGTTTCAGAGCCGGCGGGAATCTGATCCGACTGCTGCTCCGCGAGATTATTAGTTGTCTTCTCCCATTCCTTCATGAGAGAGGACATAGTCCGCTGCAAGTTACCCTTGAGAGCACCGGGGCTCAGATTCAGATTGTCCAACGCTGGCCACTGTATATCTGTGCGCTTTGTTGGAGTGTTGAGCTCGTCTGTGGGCTGTCCAATGATTCTAGTACTGTTAATTCTGATGAATGGTGGTAATGCGGAGGTTCTTTCATACTTGACATTCTCATCATCGTTCTCGTTCGAGGGTGTAGCCGGATTCGAGACTGTTGTGCTTCCACTCCAGCGAGGCGATTTCGGGATTGGGGAATCCCAAGCGGCCCAGTCATCATCGAGATCGTCTAAAGGGGGCGCTGCGAGAGAAAGTGGGCGAGATTTCTTGATCGTAGATGGTGATCTTGCCCTGGGTCGGACTGGTTCTTCAGTTCCCAAGTCGATGAGAGGACTGCTTCCAGTCAAAGTCTCCCATGTCCGCGGCGACATGGATCTTGGTGATTGACCACGCTTGCCTTTATCGTTGCTCGTCAAACTGGTCTTACTGCTCTTTCTCACAGGTCCAGTCGTCTGAGAAGGCTCCAGAGTTGTTCTGCTTGAAGTTCCATTGACAGCCTCATCTCCAACTGTCGCTTGGCGCAAGTCTTCGAGAAAAGTCCACATCCCGGATTTGAGATCCTCAGCAAGTTGTTTCGCACCTAGGGGGACACCAATCTGATAGGAATGTCTTGCATTCGCGCGACTAGATGAGATCTTTCGCAGTCCTTGACTGGTATCTGGCATTGTAAGACTCTTCGGCAAGCCCTGGTGTTCGGCTGATGACTCGATTACAGGTGGAAATGGCTGCGGCTGATGGAAGTTTGTTCGCTCAGGAGAGAGCAGTGACAGTGTTCGGGTATGAGCACCTGAGAACTTTCGCCGAGTCTCCTTGGGTATATTGAGATTGTTGAGCAGAGCTCTCCGTCTATCCATGTCTGCACTGAGTCTTGGCACAACTGATGGATCCTCGCTGCTGGAGCTTTCCATTACGACAGTCTGTAGCGGCTCGATGTGTCGCACCTCTGCCCTTTTCCTGGTTGCCTCGTGGCGTGCGTATTGCTTCTTCAGCTTAGTCAACTCTCCTTCAGCTTTGGCAAGTTCCTCCTTCAATTCCAACACCTTTCTCTCCTGTCCAGCGAGAGCAACAAGGAAAGAACTATGTTCATCTGGGGATGGTATAGGTATTTGCTCTATCGGAGTCGGTGGAAACGATGGTATGTTGGAGGAAGTGGCAGTTCCTCGTGCCGATTCATTCCCGTTGGTATTAGGGGCAACGGGGAAGCTCAATGACAATCGATTTGGTCGTCGAGGAGTGTATGACAATGCTCGAGCATGTCCCATTGTTGGTCGAGGAGGCGGCGACATCGCGAACTGTGCTCTGTTTGGGGAAGTTCCGACGTGAGGACTTGGAGGAGCTGCCGGTTGGGTCGATTCCCCTGAAGTCAGAATCGACTCGACCGACGCACGGTTAACTGATGATCTTCGGCGGGTGGATGCCATATTGCATAACGTGCTCGGGGATAGCTGCAGAGCTTCGTGTTCGAGTATGGAGGGAGATGCAGTTCGTTGTGCGAGAGTGAGCCAGAAGAGAAGGTGTCGTTTCTGTCGAAGAGGACTCTGGCTTTGTTGAAAGTCAACAAAACAATTGGAACCGCCAAGAAAAATCAACAAGTAATAACAATAAGCCGGTGCGTATGTGACAGTCATATAGGCATTATGTATGCAATGCAAGAATTAAGTACGATATAGGAGTGTAAATGAGGGGATTCAGACCATTTCTGGTCAGGGTAACATGAATGAGTGCGAGTTGATTCAGGAGGAAGTGTAGGTCATGCCCAAGATCGTGATAGCCGGGGAAACAGGGCTCGTTAGATTGGCCTCCCGGAAAGGGTTTGGCGCCACGCTAATCTTGTGGATCCCCTGCTCCTTTATCACGGGGACACGCATTTGACATTTCATGCGTCACGTCTTTCTGATGATAAACAACACGTCTCCCACAGTATCATCAACAGCACAGATATCCACCGCATCATTTGGCCTCAGTATCCACAACTCGTATTTGACAGCATCTTCAGTACTCGAATAGTGCAGAAGCCTGCTTGGAAGGCACCAACCTACCAGCATTAGCCTATCATCAAACCCCTCTACGTCTTTCAGCCTGGGAGGATTAAGCTTAGAAGCGTGGTATAATATCGTACACTCCCGCTTCATTTGCTTCAACCACAAAAGGGCCTTTCTACCCGGATTCTCTTCCTGGATACCCTTTTTTCTGGTCGGCTGTACTTCACATCAAGGTTTTTCGCAGGCTCACTTCATCCCACGTCGGGGTATTTTCCGGTGCAAGGCACCAACACGAGCACTGTTCTTCCTTACATATCGAGAAGGACATATATATCTTTTGGCTCTAGGAGTCAAGCTGTAGCGGTATCATCCGGCAACCTCTGGCGCAGCAAGGGACCAACTTATCTCCCCAGAAATTCTCCCGGACGAGGATCATGTTTTCATGATTTCCTGGACTCGTGCGAGCAGATTTCAGAAGTCTTTCAGATATTAGTTTCTGCTTGTCACTGTGATCCGTCTCTTTAACGGCCTTTTATTACCCATTAGTCATTCGGTTATCCTGATCAATCGGCAAAGAATTTTGTCGCTTTAGCTTCACGACATTTTCCACCGGCTACTGGCCCTCCGTTCGTGGACGATTTCTGAGTTCCATATCACTTTATGGAGGTTCGCCATCACTCTTCCAATTTCGAATTTTGGATATACTCAACTGCCATGATTCGAAGAAGTCATGCCCTTCCCCTTTGTGTACATGTGTGACCTGCTGGACAGACTCGAAGAGATCCACGTCAGGGAAGTGGCTTATCTTCCCAAAGATCGAAAATCTCGTACCAAAGATGCACTTATGTCCTGGTTCCAGATGCATAGATGGAGAATCAACGCGCAAGATACCGATGGTAACGCAGTCTTGATGATGTTGAAGCCTGAACGGCAGACCGATCGAGAATATGGACTGGAGGACTACATGGAGCAGATCCTCGCAAGAATCTTCAGGATGCCAACTGCCATGTACGAGAGACTGAAGAATTGGAGGGACGATGCTCACAATCAGGGCGATCTTGGACTGCGCTTGTGCAAGGTCCTCCAAGAAATGAAACGTGTGAGTGGAGTCGTCCGGATATCCCTTGCCTTGAATCGTGTTCCTGATGCGCTCCTCAGCAAGGTGTGGCTTCGTGCTAACATTGTCTACAGACACCATCTAGTTCAACCGCAAGTACGATATCCGCCGACGAGATTGACCAAGCACTACTTCGGATAGCGATCTTCAATGCCGGTTCATCGGAGGCGGTAAGGTCGCTCAAAGAACAAGACGAGACAGCTCCAGATAGGATAGAAATTTTGGAAGGACTCTACTTGCGATTACAGCCTCGAGAGGCGAAGTGGTTAACTAGAATCATCCTCAAGAATTTAGGCCCTGTTACACTTCCTAATGGCTTTCCTGTACCTGGAAGTGTAACACATTTGCCGAATTCTCTTCCGGTTATGTTGAATTTTCCAGCTGAGCCACCAACACCGAAGCGAAGGACGAGAACTAGGATAAGGAGGGGCATTGGATCGAAGAAAGCAATACAATCAATCTCAACTCCACCAGCATCTTCCCCGAACCTACCTGGCTCAGCGGCAGCTGCAGTGGTGGCAAAATCTGCACCAAGATATCGAATCGGGTGGGATCCTCAGTCCTCGATGCTCTCAGCAACAGTCAAAACCACAATGCCTCCGACTCCCGCCAGATCGTCTCCACCCCAGTCTTTAACCGCGAGGCTTGGAGAGACTGCTTCCAAGGTTACACTTCTGTCGAGTACTTCCTTGCCAGCGGCATCAATGCCAGCCAACTCAATACCACCACGAAAACCACTTGGTCAGATATCGTCCAATGTCCCCACCCATGGAAGCCAAAGCCAACGATCTCAATCTCGGTCCCAACACCGCAGTACTCCAAACCACTCCATCAAGTCTTCAAGCAGTCAACACTCATCGCCCAAAAGATCTCCGAATTCTACTCCAAAATCCCCGGTAATTTTCAGCACAGGCAAATGCAGCCACCGCACCTCCTCCTCGAATCACAACCGCTGCCAATTCTCCTCCTCCCTCCTCATCTTCTCCCCCTGCCTGCAGTCCAATCCCCATCTCCTGCGCACACTACCTCACCTCCCTCTCGCACCTCTCGGACCCTACCGTCCCTCGACGCACGAAGTCCGGTCGCCGCATCAAGAAATTCATACTGGTCGATATCACGCGTCCGGAGAAAGCTGTACAATTCTGTCAGAAGGTTGAGAAGGCTGTTGGGGAGCTTGGAGGATCAGGGTGGAGGACGAAGGGAGGGAGGAGGGAGAGAATTCCAATTTTCGATTGGAGGGTTTTGGAGAGTGCTGCGAAGTGGGATCAGGGGGTGGAGTTGGGCTTTGATTTTGTAGAGAAGCATTTTCAAGGAGTGGTTTGAATGGTGGCACCTTATGTTGTGTGTCTTGTCTTGTTTACTTTTTGTGCGTTGTCTTTTGCATTGCGAGATTGCTTTTTGGATGTTTTGTTTGGATATTTCTGTTTTGGTATAAGCATTGTTGGATGAGCGGCATTGATTTGGTTGGGAGGCATTGGGAGGCATTGGGAGGCATTGGGAGGCATTGGGAGGCATAAGCATTTGGACATTTGGGCATTTTGACTCTAGCATTGGGATAGGATATCTAGGTAGATAGCATAGCATAGCGAGGAGCACTCTACATAATTGGCAGTCAATCACAAGCAGTCCCTAGTCTTGCATAAACATGAAGGAGAAGCATAGCACCACAGGACACAAAACTGACGAACTGGACCTGGGCACCACCACTTCCATGGATACGGCAAATGTGCAGCACACGTATCTGTGGGTATGCCATACTGTTACTTTCTTGTGAAGACTTCGCAACGTTCTATTCTTCCCTTTTTGAGACGACAATTCGCTGTGTCTTGCTCGACTTATATTGGATGGAATCATAGTTTAGTTTGAGTGGAGTTCCACGTCGACGATCTCCCGAGTCTCTTCGCTTCTCCTCTCCTCTAATCTCCGACCTTTACCATTTTATCCTCGCTAACATCATCATCTCATATTCGCAATCACAATCCACAAACATGGGCATGATCATACATTTGCAGCAACTATCTTAGTCTTGACTCTTCAAATTGTGTCTTCAAATTGTATATTTCTCTCTATATCATATCTGTGCTTACTATCCATCCATCCAACCATCCACCGACCATTCTAGAGACTTTTTCGTCTTTATATAGACGGACGGATGGACCTCCCCTCCCCTCGAACTCCACTCCCATCCGCACCACTCCACTCTCGTTTGCTCATATCCTACACCCTCATCTCATCTCATCGCGGATCTCGTCCGCCCATTTCCCCACCATTCTCTCTACCCTCATAAGCAATAAGAAAATATTAAAAAGATCTCGCCAAAGAAAAAACACGCTCAGACCCCCCAAACCCTATACAGACCAAAAGCAGAGAGAGAGAGAGAGAGAGAGAGAGAGAGAGACTAAGCGATCTTCCCGCCTTTCTCATGCTCAGTCGTCATATTATCGGAATTGGTGATGGCAGACGTATCTTTCGTGTCCGCAGCGTGAGTGGATGCGCCGTCTGAGGGGAGAGGACTGCTGCTTGTGATGGGGGTTGTGTTGGCGTGGTGATCATCGTCGTGGTCGTGCCAGAAGTCTTTTTTGCTGTGGTGGGGGAGGGGTGTTAGATGGGGTTTCTATGTGGATAGAGAGAGAGGAATAGGAATAGGTATAGGGGGGGATGAGATGGGAGTTGGGGCGATATGTGAAAGGGAAGAGAAAATTTGAAGAAGGAAAACACATACCCCTTCGCAGCTCTCACAATCCAACCAGGCAACAAACCCCCCTTAATCCTCCACGTCCACGGCTCCTTAAACTCCTTATCAGCCGGTACGATCCGACCCCCACTCGCCTTCTCCACCACCCACGCAATAGTATTCAACACAATATAACTGACAATGCCCGCAATCAAGCCATACGCAATACTATACGTAAACGGCATGATGGCAATCGTCAGGAACGCGGGCAGAGCATCGCCAAAGTACTTCCAGTTGATGTCCTTGGCGGCCGTGGCCATCATGGAGCCGACGATGATGAGTGTGCAGCCGGTTGCCCATGGCGGGATCGATGCGAAGATCGGCGCGAAGAAGATGGAGATGAAGAAGCAGAGGCCTGTTACCATGGCGGTGATGCCGGTTTTGCCGCCTTCCGAGATGCCGGCGCCGGATTCGATGAAGGCTGTTACGGGGGAGAGACCGAAGAGGGAACCGATGGAGATGCCGAATGCTGTTTAGAAACTTATGTTAGTGATTGAATTTTCAAATTTCTTGTGATTGTTTTTCTCTTGAAGAAGGAAATTTGTATGTCGTCCGTTGTTGGGACGAGATGAGCGGGGTAGGGATATTGTGTTTATTTACTTACCATCAACCAAATACGCCACCGCGCTGCCCTCAAAATCCTGCGTCTCGGGATCAATCGCTCCAGAGAAATGCGCCATCGAATACAGCGTTCCGGTACAATCCAGAATATCGACATAAAGGAACGTAATGAGCGCGAGTCCAAACTGTCCCGACGCACCTCCAAGATTCCATTCATTGACACCGAGGGTGTCGCCGATAGCGTGGAAGGTGACGACTTTCTTGAAGAAGTCGAAGTTATCGTCACCGGTGGGGTCGTGTGGGAAGAATGTCACGGAGGTGGAGCGTGGCCAGGAGATGATGCTGACGAGGAGGATACCTGCGATGATGGCGCCTTTGACCTTGTACATGAGGAGGATGGCTGTGAGGAAGCCGCCGCAGAATATTCCGATCCACATTGTGTGTGAGGCCATCTTGTCGACGCCTGGGGGACAGAAGCCGGTATCTGGATCGCGATCTGCGATTGCGCAACCGGCGAGTTCCAAAGGAACTGATGTGCCTCCTGTGATGGCTCCGATACCTGCGGAGTAGGTCAATCCGATGATAGCTATCTTATGTTAGCTGGAAACTCTCTTGAAATGGTAAAGTACGGCAAACTCACTCAAGAACAGACCAATACCGACACTTGAAGCCAATTTAATCGAAGCCGGGATCGCTCTCGCAAGCCATTGTCGCATACCCAGCAGCGACAGACCCACGAAAACAAAACCTTCAATAAAGATAGCCGTCAAAGCAAGCTGGTAGCTGACCGGTCCAAAGCCATACGGCCCAACAACAGTGAATGCGAAATAGGCGTTCAATCCCATTCCAGGCGCAAGAGCAATCGGCATATTGGCGAAAAGACCCATGCAGAAAGAGGTAAGCGCGGAGATAGCAGCAGTTCCAGTGACGAAGTCACGAGTCATACGGTTCAAGCAGAGTGCGTATTCTGGTTGAGAGGGACATTCGAAGGGACTTCCTCCTTCGGAAATCTCGCAGGCGCCGCAGGTCCCTCCGCTGGATGTCAGGATGTTGGCGTTGACCTAGACACAGTTGTCAGCCATCTTCGAAGATGAACTCAAGACCGAATTTAGAGAGGGAAAAGGAAGACATACAGATATAATATAGGCCATGGCGAAGAACGTAGCAAGACCAGCTCGAATTTCAGTGAGGAATCTGGATCCCTCTCGAGCTTTGGGATGTCCAGAGCCCATCAGACGAAAGCGTCGCCCAATGAAGCTCGTTGCGACGGCATCGTTTATCTTTTTTGTGAAGCCAACCATCTTGAACAGCTAGATAGCTAAGCAAAGCTCAGCAAGCAGCAAGTCTGCAATTACGATAAAGCTGAGCAAATTTGAGCGACCAGAGCAAAGCAAAGCTCAAAAAGTGGCTGTCGGTCGTTGGTTATTGTTTGTTGTAGATCGAAGCAAGTAAGCGACGACAGCAACACTTGCTCTTTCTTCTCTTCTCTTCACGTCTTCACATTCACTTCTTCTCCAACTATCTGGTCGGCAGTGCGCTCACTTATACAGTTTCTGTGCGACCGGTTGCTTATCTCGGAGTCGCAGCGTGTTTGACGATTCTATTTGCTGCGGAGTCGATAGGCTTTTTGCTGCCAAGGGACCAAGACTCTGTTCTGCAGCTTGGCGAGCGGATATTTGGATCGAGAAGGACGGCCGAGATGGCCTGCTTGGGGTTGATGCCTCTTGGCGATGTGGTTCTGCTGTCTTGTGCCCCGGTGGACGCCGTCTGCCTTGCGGTTATTGCCCTACCCTTTCCTGCTTTTGCCTCGTGGGAAGTTGTGCACCATGTGGGTAGGGCCATGCCGAAGCGAGGGCATTTGGGGGTTTAGTAATGAATCCATTTTGCTGTGTATCAGGATAGCGTGGATGGCAATTGACGATGGGAAACACCGACAGCGAGGTTGAAGAAGTTGGAGCCGGAGAGGGCCAGGGAGGACCAGCTGAAGTCGAGTTTGAGTGGAGGAGAGAGACGCACGAGGGGAGGGGATGTGGCGATCTCCCGGGGTCACGTTTACTCAAAGTGCAAAGCCCTGTTAGCTGAGGATAAGCTTAGAAGGCATTATCTGGCGAGTGGCAAGGGAATTAATTGTAAGTAGTCGTTATGGTTTGACGGCTCGCAAATGTCACACGAGCATGCATACAATCTGGCGTGTTGTTGGTGTGTTGACTATTTACTCTTAAAGCATTTTGAAATACAGAGGATGGATGTTGTTCTTGAAGGAGAAATAATTTATTGTCCACTGAGAGTGCTTTCCTCGTGTTCCTTGTATGAGCTCCTGCCTTCTTGGACTTTTCATCCGACCTTGTACCTGGCAATCGGACCATCTCATCTCACTCACTGGCTGGAGTAATCCTTGAAGTATTGTTTTGATTTAGGGTTCATGTCCGATGAGAAGCAGGGACTGGATGACATGCAGGTAGAGCCGACATTGTTCCGGATGTTCCGGGTGTTGTGTTCTAGAAGGCAATCATGAAATAAATCCTTATCTTAGCCTGCGAGTCAGTGAAGTTTCACTGAAAGGTGTCGCTGATCTGATAAGGGGAATCACCGACCTCGAGAAAGCAGTGCCCTATGGAACAGCAAAACAAAACAATTCATGAGCAGGCCACGAACAGCAGCAAATGATGACGCAAGGATCAAATGTAAGCAACGAACACAAACTTGCGGTGAGACGAGATGAAGCAGAGATCTGACTCCTGACAGATGCTGTGCAACATTCAAAACGCAGCATCGCAAACACAGATGCATCTAGACTCCAGCCCGCATGCTGTCGTCTCAGCTTTCAAGCATGTCAATTGCCTCATGACAGCGGGACTTTGCATCCATCCCTTACTGAAATCTCGATGACATCTTGCAGATCATGCACGAAGGTACAGTACAGTACAAGTTTAACATATCCCTCCTTGCTCTGTTGTGTAACTTCGTCACAGATTGCATGTCCCCCAAATCACATCCACAGCCCAGCATCATATCAGAAGGGCAGATGAGGTAAGGAAGAGAAAGAAGGTTGAGCCCGCCCGAGAGAGATGGACCTAGGCGATTTTCATCTGCAGGTACCACATAGTCACAGAACGCACCACCCCGGCTCGGGTATATAACCCAGATACTGGAGCGGGCTGCAATCTAGATGGGGAGGTTCCGTACTTGTGCAACTTCGGGAAATCGACATCGAAGTCGTCATTCGATTAGTGGATTTCGTGGAGCTGGATTCGAGGTGGGGTATCGCACGGCATAGTGATTCCTAAGGATGGGTTGAGGATCTGAGGTGAGGCATGGAGTCAGTCGTCCATGCGGCTGAAAATACGCGGCTGAAAGATGGGGAACGAGCGAGCCGCTGATTTTGCGTTGAGATATATCGGATTGCAACCGGGCTGAGATGAGGTGGACGTTGGCTGGAATGGTTGGCTTGAGGGAATTGGGAAGATGACAGAATCGATCGACGAAGATGAATTGGGGATCTGGAACTATGGCGGAGCTTTGTGAGGTGGGAAGGTACACCAGAAATACTTTCCCATATTACACAGAACCTCCAAGTTTGGAAGGAAGGGTAACCGTAGGTTTTCTTTCCATTGCTTCCGATCCTCCTCTCTTTTGTGTTGGGGTTGTTTTTGTTTTCACACATCGCGTCACTCCTACTTCACAATTCCGCAGAGCTCCATCTCCTTATCAAGGAGTTTTTTACTTTACATTAAATTGACGATCCTCCCTCGTTAATTCGGACGGGTTCGTTCCCGAGTTATTTTAGTTTTTAGACTACCATGAAGTTGTGAACACAGTCCGCGATTGACATTCCTCGTAGCGCGAAATGCCTCTACCAACCCCAGCCAATTCTTCCAGCTCCTTATCGTGAAGCTTCGAACGCTACCGTCCAAGAGGCATCTTTCATTGCTCTCTCTCAAATCAGATGTCGTGGAGTTCACTCACTTCTTATTTCAGCTTCCAGATTGTGTTCTTGGTGTGTTGAGTTTTGCATCAATTCTGGGATAGTTCGTTTGTGCATGCAGCTGTCTCCTTCCTCTCGGCAATACCGTCAGCAATTTATCAACAACACCACCAGATCCGTCAACGCCTCCACAGTCGATCGCAAACTTGCCGTCCGAGTCCCATTGTTATGGATGCTGTCCTTTACCATTGAAAAAGTCAAATCGACCTTCGTTTCTCGTCATCAGACGCCATTCGGCCCATTCACAATTCGGGAATAGCGAAGCTGATGGCACAGGCAATGGATTTGTTCTCATTGGACGTGAGCAGGTTAATGGGTATGATTCGACTCTGACTCTGCTCATCTTGAGAGCTTGTTGCCTTGAAACATTAAAAGGCGATGCACGTGGGAATATTGGGAAAATGGTCTAATGGATATTAATGCAACCACCGTTTTTTATGGGACGAGACATGCCCAATCAGATAATATTTGCATTAACCCCCTACTACACGCTCACGATCAAGAGAGTCTAAATAACGATTATGGGACTAGTTTCCGCTGCAGTTCCCTTTCGGATCCTCGGATCATGTGTTGTTGGCTACTGTCCTTTGTTGAAATGATTCAACCAATCAAAGATCGTACCATTCTTCGAGGCACGTATCATGTGAACCTAACAATGAAGTCTTCACGTGAAAGATGAGGCACAAAGAAGTCCTCGTATGTTTTGCCTTTTCAACCTCAAGCCTCGGAAGACTCTTTGCAGTGAGTACGTATGCCGGTAGATTCGGAAGTCGGCTCCCGTAGTGTCATTGCCGAATGAAGAGGATTTGGGGAGGGAGAGAGCCTTGGAATGCTATTCTAGCACAGAACAAGCTCGTGAGGATCCGCATCTTCCTGAAAAGGGGTTGGATCGAACAGGAGAGTGATTTCTTTGTTGGTGTCTACCCAATCAAGAATTCAACAAGTCATCGTCAAGCTTCTCTGATCGTGAGATCTGGTGCAGAACGAGTCTCACTACGGACTTAGCGTGGAAGACTATCGAGTGCCCGGCCAGTCACACGAGTCGCTCAGTCAGGGGGGCTTCGTCAGCCAACGCAAATCACCTGTCCACAAAGCTTGTCGTTCTTGTCGTTCTTGGCAATCTCCGATTTATCTTGGCAATACATCAATTCAAAGCCCATCTCAACACGCGGGGTGCGGGAATATATTATCAAAACAGACGGATACACGATCAAATCGAAGCGAGAAGTGTGTTGTGTACAGACCACAAGGTTCCGAAGGTTGTACCTTCCTGTTGAGAGACAGGAAGGGTTGATGGCCACCAAAAGATGTGTATGTGCAGTGCCCTGTCCCTCCCCCAAATCCCCCGTGATGCTCCTTCCCTCCTTGGCAATCAGCCTGGGCAATTCTTGGTATCTTGGCTTCATCATCTGTATTCATTCACTCATGACACCCCCGCTGACGCCGTCCCTATGATAGCTATCAATGATATCGAGACCTTTGTGTAAGTCGACTCCTTCTCTCAACTCTGACGATTCCATCGAACCATCGCGAGCCCTGTGCCGGCCATCCGGTGGAAAACTCTGCAGCCTGCGCCCGACAACGACTGCGACCGCAGGCTCCAAGACATGAGAGAAAGCCCAGCCAAGCATCGCTGACTTTCAACCCAGTTTATTGTTTCCCAACGACGAATGGAGTGACACAGCCTACGATGATTCTCTCGTGGCACAATTACGGGTATGTAACTGACCTTCGACTGTTCTTCCTGCCTGCATCCATCGGATAGGAGCGTGGACTGGTGCTGACGCTGCGGTGAAGCCAAATGTCTCCTTCACACAATTCGCCGACGACAACCTCCAAACCCTCTCCACACGCAATGCGAACCAGGATGGAACCATCAGTGGCTTCCTCTACGTGCCCGACCTCAAGACCGATGATTCATGCTTCAACGTCACCAAACAATACGTTCCTGCCAACGTCACCCGAACAGCCAACCTCCCTCAAACAGACTTCACGCTCGTAGCACTCGCCCCATGGATCAATGTCGAGTGTACCTTTGAATATATGGCCGCGGCTCGGATGGCTCCAGTACGAGCCTTAATTTTTTATCAACCCGGGAACGAGACCACGACTCCAGAATCCAACTCAGGAGCCTGGGATCTTCAAGATGGAGGAGCCTGGAGGACGCATCATCAATTCCCCGTCTATGCCATTCCCGGGGCCCTTGGCTCATCGTTGATGCATCAACTGAGTCTTTACTCTGGAAACATGACCGAAGTACCCTACGGTCACCAAATCGCGGAACTTCCTGATGTCGATGTGAGAGATTATGTCAGACTGTACACCGAGATAGGGTTGAGTACCAAAACGGTTCTCCCTACCCTCTGGGTCTACTTTCTGATCGTCATTGCCGTTCTTGTAATCTGTCTCGGAGGCATATCCGGCCTTATGCATTTCGTTCAGAGATCTAGACGAAAATCTTTACGTCGACGGGTCGCCAACGGCGAGATAGATCTCGAAGCACTTGGTATCAAACGCCTCAGAGTCCCTCAAGAAGACATCGATCGTCTACCATTATTCATCTACGTTTCAGAGGATGAGAAGTCACTGCCAGCATCACCACAGAAACAAGAACATTTCATCAGTATCGACCATCGAGATGATTTCAGTGGAGCATCCACCGTTCTCGGATCGGATTCCCGGATATATGACATGATGTCTGCCAAGGAGCTACCGACTGCAGAACTCGTTCTAATTGATGAGAAGACTCCCAGACCTGAATCTACACTCGTCCATAGATTCCTTCCATATGTCCAACCTACTTGTGCTATTTGTCTCGAAGACTTCGAATCCGGGATCTCGGAGATTCGAGAGCTTCCTTGCGGTCACATCTTCCATCCAGAATGTATCGACAGCTTCCTCTCCAATAACAGTTCGTTGTGTCCGATGTGTAAAAAGAGCGCCTTGCCCATCGGTTCTTGTCCAACGATTATCACCAATGCAATGGTTCGACGAGAGCGCAATCTTCGGCGCATCAGGTCGCGGGTCCCAGTACAGAACGAGCCCGATGTCGAGGCCTACGGCGCCCGTCGGCGGATCCATGATCTCAAGGCAAACCTCCGGAGGAACCTTATGAGCTCATCGCCAACGGTACAACCGTTGCCTGTACAACCACAACCAGTATTTGTGGCACAACCTGGGACTCCTCTTGGTCAACAAGGTCAGGTTTTGAGTCTGGAACTTTCAAGACAGGATCTTGTGGAGCGGAGGATTCGAGAACTACAAGCTGGACAAGTTCCAATACGAGATCCAGATATCGTCAGTGAGAGGCATCAATCGAAGTGTAAGTCATATATTCCCAGCACGTCTCCTGCTCTTCGTACTGACATTCTATGCAGGGCGGAAGAACCTTTCGAAGGCATTTCCAGGCTTTTGAAAAGCTTCGCTCAGCAGATGTCGGATGATTTATTTGATTTGCATTTAGCGTTTGCATTGCATGAACGGAAGGAATGGTATTTACTGGCGTTTGCAAAATACCTCGGGACCGGACGGTTTGGAGTTCTATCGGCGAGGTGTTCGGCCTGTAGAGTTGGAAAAGGGGAAAGGGAAATGGCAGTCTTCAAGAGATGGGATAGGATGGAAGGGAATACCACCACATTCGGTACTTTGTGACACAGAGCTCCATTACGTTGATCGGGGAGTGATCCGAGAAGGATAACAGAGCTGTAATCGAAATAATTAATTTGTTTACAATCAATTCACAACCGAGTATTGTACTAGAATTATGGACTGTCTCTCGGGTAGACTTTCTCTTACCCCTATTTCTTGCTGTCACGGCTGTTATCAACACCCCTGCCAAAATATCAGCCTCTTATCGCAACCCAAGACACAAGCGCGGGGTAGGTACAGCGCCAACATCAGACCAGCTCACAGCTCACTTTTTGAACGAACTCAATCGAAGCCTTTCAAGCTTTTTTCTTCTAGAAGGACCCTTCAGCTGGCAGACAAACTGACACGACAAGAATGCATCTCGTGCCGAAAGAGGTACGCGCATCCATTCTCCTCTCTCTCTCCCGTCCTTTCTCTCATTCTCTCCCCTACTTTCCCCTCCTCTCCTCTCCTCTGTCCCTCACTACCAGCCCTAGTTTCCGAGCGAGTGTCCAAATTTCCAGTTTCCAATCAATCACCTAAAGAAGAGAACATACCTGCTAACGAACTCGACTCTTCGCCCGTAACAGCTCGACAAGCTCGTCATCTCTCAGCTGGGACTGCTGGCGCAGAGGAGGCTTGCGAGGGGCGTTAGGTTGAATCATTCGGAGGCTTGTGTGAGTTTTAAATTTCTCTTTCTGCTGATTTGGAAGGGTGTAGGTGAGGTGAGAGAGAGGGGGCAGGAGGGTAGGGGGGAGGGGGAGTGAGAGGGAGAATTGGAAGATGAGGGGGAATTGAGTTGAGAATTAAGAGGGGTGGAAGGGAGGGGAATTGGATGGGAGGCAGAGGGAAGAGGGGAGAGGGGAGAGAGGAGAAGAATAGCTGATAGTAATGCTAATCCTGGGTTCTGCTAGGCTTTGATCGCGAGTAATTTACAAGAAGTATGTATACCTCTCTCCATACCACCTGCCCCTCTACCAGCGCATCGCACCAAATCCTCATACTGATATATACTTAACAGCTCATCCGCGATGGCGCCCACACCGTCTCCGACCTCATGTCCCTCGGCAGCACCATGCTCGGCCGACGCCACGTCCTCCCCTCCGTCCCCTCAACCCTCACAGAGATAATGGTCGAAGGCACATTCCCCACCGGGACCTACCTCGTTACCGTACATCATCCCATCAGCACCGATGACGGCGATCTGGCGAAGGCTCTGTATGGCAGTTTCCTGCCTGTGCCGGACAAGGAATTGTTTGCTTTGCCGAAGGAGGAGGAGTATGAGGGGACGAGGATGCCGGGGGCGGTTGTTGTGGTGAAGGAGGGAGGGAAGGTCAGGCTGAATGAGGGGAGGAGGAGGATTAGGCTCAGAGTTAAGAGTTTAGGGGATAGGCCGATACAGGTGTGTTTAATTCCTTGGTTTCAATTTTTAGATGGAAGAGGAGATCGGAGGCGTTGGAATTGGGAGGGCAGAAGAGAGGAGAGAAAGTCTGGCTAATTCTGCCAGATTGGTTCCCATTACCATTTCATCGAGACGAATCCCCAACTCGAATTCGACCGCGCAAAAGCCTACGGATACCGCCTCGACATCGCAGCTGGAACATCCGTTCGCTTCGAGCCTGGAGATACAAAGACCGTTACACTTGTTGAGATTGGCGGGAACAAGATCATTCGTGGCGGGAATCATCTGGCGACGGGTAAATTAGATCTCTCACGAATCGACGATATTGTAACGAAGCTCCAACAAGGCGGATTCGCACATGCGCCTGAACCGATTGGTAATGCGGCTCATATCAGCGGGTTCGAGATGGACAGAGCGGCGTATGCCACGATGTTTGGTCCTACAGTTGGTGATACGGTTAGATTGGGCTTTACGGATCTTTGGATCAAGGTTGAAAAAGACTTGACTTCTTACGGCGACGAGTGTAAATTCGGGGGCGGCAAGACACTACGAGAAGGAATGGGTCAAGCGACTGGTGTTTCCGACGAAGTTTCTCTGGATCTGGTGATAGTCAATGCTTTGATCGTCGATTGGACCGGTATCTATAAAGCGGATATCGGTGTCAAAGATGGATATATTGTTGGGATTGGAAAGGCTGGGAATCCGGATGTGATGGAAGGAATCTCGCCGCCGAATATGATCGTGGGATCTTGTACGGATGTTATTGCTGGAGAGGGGAAGATTATCACGGCGGGTGGGTTTGATTCGCATATTCATTTTATCTGTCCTCAGCAGGTTAATGAGGCGATTGCGTCGGGTATTACGACTATGCTTGGTGGTGGGACTGGTCCTAGGTATGATATCGGACGAATGATATTGATTTTCGCTAAATGAAAGTAGTGCTGGGACGAGTGCGACGACTTGCACACCGGGTAAGAATTATATGCGGCAAATGCTTCAAGCATGCGATACCTTGCCTGTAAACTTTGGTATTACAGGTAAAGGTAATGATAGCTCTCCTATTGCATTGAGAGAACAAGTTCTGGCCGGAGCATGTGGTCTCAAATTGCACGAGGATTGGGGAACCACCCCATCAGCAATCGATTCCTGCCTCACAGTCTGTGACGAACTGGACGTCCAGTGTCTGATCCATACCGACACACTCAATGAATCCGGCTTTGTCGAATCCACCATCGCCGCAATCAAAGACCGCACAATCCACACCTACCACACGGAAGGCGCTGGAGGAGGTCACGCCCCAGACATCATCAGCGTCGTCGAACACGCCAACGTCCTCCCCTCATCCACCAACCCCACGCGACCATTCACTCGCAACACCCTGGACGAACATCTTGACATGCTAATGGTCTGCCACCACCTCTCCAAAAACATTCCTGAAGATGTCGCTTTTGCCGAGTCCCGCATCCGCGCTGAAACAATCGCTGCAGAAGACGTCCTTCACGACCTCGGCGCTATCAGCATGATGTCCTCAGATTCACAAGCTATGGGACGCTGCGGCGAAGTCATCCTTCGCACGTGGAACACCGCGCACAAGAACAAGGTGCAGCGCGGTTTCCTTGCCGAAGATGAGGGTACCGGCGCGGATAACTTTAGGGTCAAGAGATATGTGAGCAAGTATACTATTAATCCAGCTATTGCGCAGGGGATGGGTCATGTTATTGGGAGTGTTGAGGTGGGCAAGTTGGCCGATTTGGTGGTTTGGGATCCGGCTTGGTTTGGGACGAAGCCGATGACTGTTGTGAAGAGTGGTTTGATTGCTTATGCGCAGATGGTGAGTCCTCTACTTTTCTTCCTTCTCACTTTATATTTCTCCTCCCCAGTGTACAACCCCCTAACGTCTTTCAGGGCGACCCCAACGCCTCCATCCCCACCGTCCAACCCATCATCGCCCGCCCCATGTTCGCCCCCCTCGTCCCCTCAACCTCCATCCTCTTCGTCTCCGCCTCATCCATCACCAGCGGCAACATCGCCTCCTACAACCTCCACAAACGCATCGAAGCCGTCAAGAACTGTCGGAATATTGGAAAGGCGGATATGAAGTTTAATGATGTGAGGCCGAAGATGAAGGTTGATGCCGAGAGTTATAGGGTTGAGGCGGATGGAGTACATATGACGGCTGAGCCGGCTGTGACGTTGCCGCTGACGCAGGTGGCGTTTGTTTATTAGTGATTTTGGGTTAGGCGATGGGGAAGGGGGGAGGGAGTGGAGTGTTGATATTCGCTTAGCATGGAAAATATTTGTCACGAGTCATGACATCCATCAACAATTTTCAGATCACAGCATATCAATCACACCAGGGCGATCTTGTCTAGTGAAAGGAACGGAATTTGCAGCCCAGCAGCGCAGTAACTCAGACCACATAAAACCATTCTTTGACTTTCTTTTTTCCTTCATTTGGGTTTTAGTTTACCTCCAGGCATAGAGACACGCCGGATATTTCCTTTATTGCGCCTTACTTCACCTCACTTCGCTAAACAAGAATTCATTTCATTGTATTGTATCCGTTGTTTAAATTTTACTGCGCCTTCTTTTCTTTTCTTTCCCTTAACCTTTCAGCAGCTGATATCACCTCTTGCGTGAAATGAAAGGAGGGTAGGTTCACAAAGTCATTGTCGACTTTCTTTCTTTCTTGCCTTATGTGCTTTGTGCGATTTATATCAAGTCCTTTCTTTTCTCTTTCTTGTGGGGAGGGAGGTGAAGATATATTGGAGTGATGAGGGTGGAGGAGAACAATGCTATTGATAGGTATATGTACTCGTTCTATTTACACCTGTCTGTCTGTCTACTTTTGACATACAATTTCAAAAACAGAATATCGATGTCACAAAAGCATTACACAAACAAAGCACATACACATCCATACACAAACCACACAATATCATCGCCAAAATCAACAACTCCCTCTAACCAACCCCACCAATCAACCATCCACAGAAATTCAAACCCTCGCATCCTTTCCTCACCCATCCCTCCCCTCCCAGCACTCCCCCTTTCCCTTTCCCCTTTCCCTATTTTCCGCACAACCCAACCCCCAACCCCCAACCCCCCAAGAATGTGCACAACAGAGCACTACCTCTTCACCTGCGGCCACACCCTCTACTGGCGCGACAGGAACTGCCTCGCATACCCTAAATACTGCGATGGCGATGCCCGTGACCGCGAAGATTCTCCACGCATGTATACCCCCTGGGGGCGGATTGTGAGGCGTGTCAGAGGGTGAGAGCTGGGAGAGCGGGGAGGTAGAGAGGTGGGGAGAGAGGGAGGACGATGAGGGGACGGGGTGAGATTTGGCATCAAAGCTTATGTATTTTATTGCTAAATACAACTTTATCATAAGAAGTGTTATTTATTTGCTTCTCTTAATATTAGAGCCTTAGGCAAAGAAAAAATAAGCGATAAGGGATTAAAACACGAACTCCATTAAAACATTACTATAGAGGTATAGCGATTAAGTATTATTAAAGGGGCAGTAGAGACTCTTAAGGAGCCCTTACTAGAGTCTTACTCTTTTCTTCTTAAAGCAACTTATTTATTAAAATGGCTCGTAAGTTATGCCTATGATTACTTAATAAAGTCAAGAGCCGCGTCTGTGGAAAATCCCCCTTGGGAGTCCCCACCGCCCCTCTGACAACACTTAACCGCTGTATCTTTGTAGGCTCTCTGGACCTAGTTTTGAGATCTCCGCGAGCTGCCGGAGGGCGCAAGAGACTCGTGCTTGCTGCATTGAATCTGAAAACTCGGTCCCACTGGTTCAGCCTTGCGAGGTGACTTCTGTGACATTGCGCGTCTCGAAACCCTCCCTGTATCTTGCCGGCCACGAAATGCAATATGCTGCCCGGGCTAGAGTTCCTGTTGCAGTTGACTCCGACTTTTCAGACAAGCTAAGCCCGTATACTGTAGGGTTCACGAACGGATTTTATCCTGTGTGTCTGGGCAATTTGAGTGTTGCTAGGGCTGTGCATCGAACGCTTAAAGTTGAAACGGCCACAGCCTGCTCCGCTAGGTTGACACTTCGGGCCGAGAAAATGAGAGAAAAAAAGATAATAAAAATCAACGAAGACCCAGATGGTAGCTTGAGTAAAAAATAACAAAACTCATTCCTTAGGTTCCTTGTGGACATAATCAGCTTCCCGCTAGGTTGGCAGTTAACCCAACAGCGTTGACTGCGGCTCCGCAGACCCGGGCCACTGCACTTCATCATGACCTTAGGTCATTCTGACTTCTACGACGGTGATAGCGCCATTGAGGTTGATACGACCCCCAATAAAAGCGATGCTTCTTCTGTTACGGACCGTGACTCCAAATACGGTCGAACATGGAGGAACCCTCTCAGAAATGTTGACATGAAGAAATGGCTACGTAGCTGGCTATATGTTGCCTCTAGGTTGGTACTATACTGAATTCTGAGCAAATTTCTGCTGCCTTTGCATACTGAGCATCACTTCAGGCATGGAAAAGAAGGTCCCAAGGTTGTGTTCAGTCTGAAGCGCCGCCTCGCACTCATTGAATTCACGACGCTTCATCTCTTTCCGATAGCAATTACCTTTGCTCTGCTGAGCTTATATCTGGGGCAGGTCTTCTGGACTCCACCTTGGCCTGAGACAAACACGCTCAACGCCCTGCAATTCGCAGCCAAAGTCCACGAGAGCTTGATTGTGGCATCGCTGACCGGCATCCTACTCCACCACGTACGATATAGGTTGGTGGCTCACATTGACAAGTCTAGCGGCATTGCTCTCGGTCTGGTAGCAGCGCCTTTTCAGCTGACCTCGCCGACCTACCTCATCAGCTCTGATTTTACCTCGCTCCTAGGCCGATCCAAACGTCTGTCTTCGAGGGATGCTGCAAGCCTCTTGTTATTCGTTTACGTGTTCGCCCTCGCGTCGATCGCAGGGCCTTCGTCTGCGATAGTGATGCTGCCAAGGCTAGACTGGTGGCCGTTCCCGCTCCATTCCTCGCCGAATGCCTCTGCATCTTTGACGCACTACTATGTTAATGCCACCTTCCAGCAGATTTTCCCCAACAGCATCACGGCCGATTTCCACCCAGTAGCCTGCAGCTACGTCGACATCGGCGCCAACAGTTCCACATGTCCTCGCCAGGGATTAGATGCAATCTCCAAAAACATGCCGGCTGTCACCACGCTCGGATATCAGGATGAACAAACATTTAATCTTACGGTCCAGCTTCAGGGCGGGAATCTCCAGCTGCCTCGGACACTTTATGGAGTTATGACGTCAAGGAATGTCGGGAGCACTGCTACAGGCTTGTGGTTCTACCAGTCCCTCGGCTATGCCACCACGCCTATTGACACTGCCAACTTTCTGACTGAAGAGCTGCTGAGAAACGCCGGAGGAAACGAACTCTTAAGCAGTAAGACTCAGTCAAAGAACGGGCCTGTTCAGTTCCGACCCAAAGCGCAAGATGCTATCACTGGGTCGATTCGTTCCTGGAAACAGCCTCTGGTCTTTGCCCACTGCAGTCAGCGAGCTGTGTTTCCGAGGGCTTTGATGTACAACATTAGCTCAGACCCTTTCTTGTTTCGGGCGACAAGGGAAGAGGGAGTATCTGTTGCTGTCAATCCGAATTCAGTACCAGCCAGTATAAACAACACCTCCGGGCTCGCCTTTCTCAGCCCCTCAGCACTATCGATGCAGCCGCCCTTCAACTTGTCTTCGGCCTTTGCATTTCAAAAGGGAAACGAGTCCACGCTGTGCCTTATATCGGCATGGTGGATTGACTCCGACATCTCCCTTTCGACCGCGCGCTCTACAATCCTGCCAGAGTTTAACATCGACAAACCCCAGCTCTCCCATATGAAGGAGGCTTCAAGCTCGGTGCTATCTATGGACGTGGCTTGGCTCAACACTCTCGACCGTGCCGCCGGCGTAGACAACACTACTGACCGGGGCTACTTCTACAACATGACTGACTTCTGCTCCAGCCCAGGCAACGCCATCACCGGCGGCCCGTTCGGCTATGGCACGCCGCCCAGCCCGCAGTGCCTGTCCACCGGGATTGCCCTTCTGATCGCAGAGGGCATGGCTCGATCAACCTACAAATTTGCGCACTACCAGATCGGCGTCAACCGGACCGGCCGATACTTTCAACCTCTGCTCGGCACTGGAGACATAAACTCGCCAGGCACGCTCGCCCTCACGAGCGACATGCAGTTGGGTAACTCTACACGTGTTACCTTTGATATCAAACACAAAGTGTACTCGTACGGATTCCGCAGCGTCACGACGTATCTAGCCTTTACTGTTCTACTGCTGTACGTCGCGACGGTGGCGGTGCACATGGGCATCATTCTCCTGGGCGAGCGGTGGAGCAGTAAGGCCTGGTCAGGACTTGGCGAGCTGCTCGTCCTTGCACTCCAGTCACCCTCGCCATCCGAAGGCCTGAGGAATACGGGAGGAGGGGTTGAATGTGCCGAGACCTGGACCATGCGCGCGACGGTAGAAGAGGTGTCACAGGACATCGGGGCTGGAATGGTCGTAAGGAAGGAAGAGGGCTTACGTGAGACATGGGACGTCAAGATTCGGTCGCGAGCACTTCGTCCGGATTCGAAGTACTCTTGATTCCTAATGTTTTGGGTCATAGAACAAGACATGCGTATTACATTCAGTTCTGCCCATATGTAGGCATTTCAATCTCACTGCTAAATGCTAAAGTAACTTGAGTAAAACTAGAGAATGCAGGCTTGGAACGGTGGCAATCAGTCCATCCACTAACCTTGTGCAGTCTCCTCCAGGATCAGAGGAAGTCACTGTCTCCTCTGCGTTACTCGCGACGAGGTGCTTTGTCTGCTGTTTAGACAGGATGCCTCTGCAATGCTGTCGTATTTCCGGAACTACGTTTGACTAAAATTAGCTGTTGAATCTCTAGCGATATGGACTCCATCGGTAATGATAACCGATGCAATCGAAGTACTGGATCACTACTGTTCTACAGTGGTAGGCTCCTCGTATTTACAGTTGCTGTAAGCGCGGTAGGCTTTAATCCCGCAGCCTACAGTGGAGGCTATAGTACCCTTGTAGAGGCTACAGCATAAATTTCAGCAATGCTAAAGTCACTATAGCCTGTGGGCCTCGGGCACCTCAAAACCCAACACTTTGATTCGGATGTGGATTCGAAAGTGATAGAAAAGAATATTTCTATTTTGATACCAAGCGCAATTTCATGGAGGATCGATGAAGGCTTAGAGAGGGCTTTGGGAAAGAGGTTAGGCTGTGTACGTAATGCTATCTATGCTTTCCACATTTGTCCCTGTTTTGAAGAATAGCTCTTTTGCTTGATTGGGGGCGATGCTGGGCTGACAGGTGGTAGCTTCACCATGATGTATTTATCTTTCCAGGGAATCTTTACCCTCAACGGAGAAGCTAGTGGCGGAGGTAGAGACTCTGTATTGATTGGCCGTCGTGCAAAGTTGATCCTGCGAAACTCTGAGGGTAAACCTGTTCTCCGTGGATACTCCGTGTACTCCAAGGGCCCTACGCGAAGTGTGGGGTAGGGTCCATGTCGATGTATTTTTGCAAGACTTGGTCCGGCCATGTCCAAGTCTAACCAGGGCATAGCTTGGAAGCTCAACGCGAAAGTTTCTGAGACGAAGGGGTTTGGTGACGACGATGGTCGATCAGTACTGTTTTTCTTGTCCGTGCCATTCCTTAATGGATTTTTCATATTCAGTGACGTTCCCCCTTTAAGTAAGAGGTCCGAATTTCGACGTTTCTATTTCGCCAGAGACAACACATGCCCATTCTCTACCCTTGACGCCATCGAGCGAAGGGTTCTTTGTACGAGGTTGAGATTGGCATATTCAGATTCCTTCGGTGGTCTCGGGCTTTTGCTTCCCTCAGCACTCGAGGTTTTGATCTGGCGTTGGTTGGAGAAGGATACTTTATTGTTGCCTCTCTCATCCGCCTCGGAAACAGTAGGCGATTTGAAGTTGAAATTAAGTTTATTGGTCAAGACATTGGTTGAAGTAGCTGGAAATGATGTCAGCACAGGGCGAATGTAGGGGAGAAGAAATCTCATGGAGGGCTCACCTTTTGTGTCTTCTAGGACTGTTGAAATCTCATCGGTAGATTCTTTGCCCCTATCTGGGACGACAAGTAAAGGTTTTTGATGTTTGGGAGGCGACTGTCGCTCGGCTATGTGCGTATTATGTGGCTTTGAAGACTCGGCGGTACCTTTCTCGCTTTTCCCAGTGAGAAAGCCGCTATCCTGAAGCAGAATTTCTTTTCTTTCTGGATGAATGTTTGGATTGGTTCCTTGTCGAGACCCTGCCGAACTAGATAGAGCGGCTTCAAAAGTGCTGTCTCTGGGAGGTGAGGGCAAGGATATGGCTGCTGCACGTAGTTTCCTTTCTTCTTTTGATGTTGAGTCCATTTTCGCCTCTTTATTATTAGATCTCATAATTTCCTGGAAGACAACGGCTTGCCGAACGAGCGAAGGTAAATCTTCGTTCGGGGATAACCCCAAAGAGCTCAATCGGTCTTGAATCTGATGGACAATTTCTGCAGTCCTCGTATCCATCTCAAGCAGGGAGTAAATCTTCGGGACATCAGGGCAATACCTTAGTCTCCACTGACTCAAGTACTGCGTGACCTTAGGCTTCAAACAATGACAGGCCCAAAAGAAAAGATTATCTATGATACGGCAAAATTGAATGGCATCCCAGATCCTAGTGATCGTACCCTCCCATATACTGATCATTTGCTGTTGATTTGTTAGTCTTTTCTTTTTTTATTATAGCATGAGTAAGAGCTCTCACATGATCTCGAATCTTACCATCGACGATATCATTGTAAGCAAGCCACACTGTGGTGTTTGCTCCAACTGAAGTGATGGCGATCACAGGTGGTATGTGTTGGCCGCCATGCTTTTCGTCTGCAAATTTCGCCAGGTTTTCGAACATCGAGAGTGCAGTTGATGCGGCAGCAGAGACTTGAGAAATGGGACTCGCAAACGAAACATCGTTTGCCTCGGACGATTTAAAGACGCCATATGCCTCAAATATTCCCCAAGGAAAACAGACTTTGTGAGGCTGCGGCTCTTTGCTGGCGCTTTGTGCCATGGTTTCGTCAACTGAAGACGGGACATGAAGCTCACAACGGAGCCCTTGCGTGGTGAGCTTAGTAAGTTGTTCCCTGGCATAATTGCCGAATGATGAATCGTTTCTGAAGCCCATTACCGCCCGTTGGTCAGCTTCTTGAATAGGGAATCCGAAGTACAGACATGGTGTGGGAATTGTGGTTGGAGGCTTGTGTAGATCTAAAGCGGCATTGGCACGCCATGTTTTGTTTTCTGCCCTATTGGATGTTACTGCATTGTCAGGTTATATTGGATATTCAAAGTAAACTCACCACGCAATGCTGTTATCCAAACTGGATTCATTAGCCATTCGTTCAGCCAAGATCTAGAGCCGCCCTTCAACCAACTTACCCGCAGCGGGCACTATCTATTCGCCCGGTCATAATTGCTCGAAATAGTTTGTGCCATTCGTATTCGTCATGCGCATCGACATTCTGTGCGCATGCTGCCAAACGCTGTGCATTTTCCACAAATTCGGACTCTCTTGCTCGCTCCAATTTGCCCACGCCGTCGGGTTTGTATGCTGATAGAGGGATATCATCCTCGTCTTTTTCTTCAGCTATCAGCATAGCGGCCTGCAATCCCATGAAATGGTTGAAGTCTAACAATCCATCTCTAACCGATTGAACATGAGCTGGTACGTTGCTGAGGTCCTCGTCTTCCATATCATCCTTCTCACTTCCCTGAGAGGCTTCGCGCTGATCATAACCAGAGTAGGAATGGGGCTTTGAAAACATAGTGGAATCCAACTGAGAAGAGCAGATCAGTGAGTAAGATATGAAGACACACGAGGAACCATTGGGGAGATTTTTGTACTGTCAACGTTAAACGCTTGTAGTTTGAGTTTGGATTCAGCCGGAGAGCGGGGCAGGTGGGATGTTTTGTTGGCAGCCAATCAAATGTTTTATAGATGTTCGCTCCAACACTCAACCCTGCAACCAACATCGAAACCGAAGTTGGGATATTTTGGCGAGCTCTTGCCTGTGACCGGAGACTTGACACTGCAAAACTATCTCTGAAAGATCTAATAATTGACGAAAGAGGCGTATTGCAGCAAAACCCGCATAGTTAGCTGATTTCATTTTTGACATCCTCCACAAACCAGATCTGCAGAAGGAGACTATACCAAAGACAAGGAGCCTGGCAAATGCTGGTACAAATCTTAAGGAAGACAGCCTGACCAGAGGTATCAGGGATTTGATGCGGCACGAGTACTGGCACCGAATTTGGATCATCCAGGAGATTTCACCCTCAAAGGAGGCTATTATACTCTGTGGCAAGAAGACTATCCCATTGGAAACTTTTAACGCTACTTTCTCTGCTGTATCGCACTGCATCCGTTTAGGGTTCCGCAATCTCTACCACGACACTCGAGACTTTGTGTACAGCTCGCATGCCAACTTTTACGACAACATAGCCTACAATTTGATATGATCCGAAGACTGGAACTGAAAGAACCCCCCTCCCCCCAAATGCTGTGGCATTTGTAACGTTACCCTGGCCTGCGTCATTGAATCGCATGGTTTACCTTCCATTTATTGGGCGACTTTCTTTCTGGACAAGGTGGGTACGGCGTCAAAGTAGAAAAAAGACCTATGTGAAGCTACGGAACTTGCTCTACTATTGCCATACCATGAGTAATGAGCAGATTGAAAAAGGGGGCGGGGCGGGGGGTTCGTCTTCTGAAAACTCCACCTCACCTTGATGTAGCTACCTCAGAGTCCTTTGTTAATCAAATGTTTTCTGAATGAAAACTCTCTTTCCTTAATGGTCTTCGAAATCGCTCTACTTCTTTGCATTACGTATGCTCTGTTGTGTCAGGTGAAAGAAGTTATAAAACCATTGTTTTCTTTCTTGAAAGGGAAATGTCAATGGCTTTGTTGATTATTATTGAGCAACTTTAGTTCCTTGTGAGGAGTGAAGAACAATGCCATTAGAAAAAGTATATATCTGTACCAGTGACTGAGATTGACCCCTTAACTTAGGGGTCACCACCCGGGTCCCAATCTACCTCTATATATACACCTCCTACGTAGACTTCTCTGCCATCGCTACCCCCCTCCACCCTGCAACAGTACAGCTTGTAGCCATTAATTCGGAGGCAGCAATGTGCTACAAGGAGTACTTCAAGTATATCACCTGTGAGCACCACGTCTTGCAGCGAATCGCCAAGTGCGGGTATCCAGAGTGCGGTGGGCCTGGAAGCAATCGAATTATTTTACCTCGTGCGGGATACTGTCCGGATTGCAGCACAAGGGCCGAGGTGATCAGACTTATGCAGGAGAGATGCAAAGTTTGATGGAGATGATTGGGATCATAGGGCTGGTCCCTAAACTTACAAATTTATTCTGTTGCTTACAAGACTTTGGGTTTCCCACAAACTTTTGTGCTGTACAGTACATTCGTGAATATTTGTGGAATTGGAACTTTGTGATTGTCTGTTTGGATTTATACTTTTGAATCTGTGACTATCACTCAAAAATTTGACAAGAAGTGCATTGAAAAGTCATTTAGTCGACTAATGATAAAGAGAAATTAAGAGGGATCTCGTTTGTTTTCGCGAAGTCGGGTGAGAGGGAATTCAAGCTCAGACTCACGAATTCTAACCACGCCCAACGTACCATACTTGGCCCATCCTCAGTCATCCTGGCAGCTTATCGCCTCCAATGTCATTGTATGATAGATATTCCAGGGACCAGGAAGTCTGGTGTGTGAATCATCAGATATTTTACTGCGTCAAGCAGAATGTAGGCAGTCGGGGACTGTAAATATAGGACATGACTGGTGGTTAATAGGTAGATTCCTCTTCTGCACAGCTATTTTAGCGTTGCAGTTGCTCTACTGTTTTAGAGTTCTTGGTCTTGTTTGCGCTTTTATTAATTGTAGAGAGGTTACACGAAATTGTTAGGTGGCAAACGTGCAAAGATCAATTCCATTGTTCTTTTCAGCAAAGACATTTAAATTATGCTTTGGCATTTGTCTTCATTAGATAACAATAAGACAAAGCAATGTCTGAAATAGAAGAGGTGACAGAGTTCAATGTTCTCAGTAAATGTCCCGGCCTTTGTTCTTCGACCTGGAGACATCCAAATACCGTATGATCTCTGATCCCCAGATCGAATATGCAAAGGAGCGCTCTTTTGTTCTCAAGAACAACGAGTAACATTCCGATATAATCAGAGCATGATGTGAGGTCCCCTTTGCTCTGCAACTTTCACAAAACTGGCTCCATTCCGTTTTCACTCCTCCTTCCGACCGAAAATCAGGTCAAAATGTGTAGCAAACTCTTCAGAACGTACACTTGCACTTGCAAGCATCTCATTTTCACGACACCCTGCTCAAATTTGCATTCATCGAATCCATGTGTCTGCACAAACTCACTTGCAGATGCTGAATTTCCATGCATCGACTGTCGGGAGTCAAAGCAGCGCCGTGGATATACGAAGGTTCATTGGACATACAGCTGTGGCTGCGTAAGGCTCGCTTATTTCACACCGAATGAAGATGAAATGCAGTCAACTGAAGTTGTGAAGGAGGTTGGGATTCCGTGTGTGGAATGCCTGGATGTGGAGATGGCGCGCATGGAGTGGATGTTTGAAAAAATTGAAGGTGAGTCAAAGAGGGGCGAGGATGTGTAAGACGAAGGGAACATTGCTGTTCAAGGAAATAGGGAACAGATGGAACCTGCTTTCATGAAAACACAACGTATTTTTATCTCCGCTTGGTTTCATATTAGCATAAAAACAATGAACAGCTGTTGACAGCGACATTCTCCAAACAGCCTGTACTGCTTTGTTTTTCTTCCCAAAACAAGTGAAGCCATTCACGTGAATGAGCTCAATAACGATGTATATATATCTGGGACATCCCCCCATAACATCATTCAGACTCACCAAAACATTTCTTGCCACAAGTCCATCTCCTTGCTCGGCAACTTCAAAATGTGCAACAAACACTTCACCACCTACAGCTGCGGCTGCACCGTCTTCGATAACATCATCCGGTGCCGGGTCCACATGAACCCAGTACCGGCAGCATGTTCAAAGGAAAGCATCGCTAAATCTGATTACCTCATTTCACGAGCGACTATTCCCTCTTGCCTATCTTGCTGCCTGCTCGACACCCCACCTGCCGGACTTCTGAAGATCTATATCTCTTACAGCTGTGGATGTACACGGTTCGAGTCATACTTGCGTAGCTCAAATTATGGCCCATATCCTCGTAAATTATCCTCTACTGCTGAGGTGCAGTGCTTCGAATGCAGAGTACATGAATTGACTGAGCATTCTGCTGAGACGCTTGAGAGTTTGGACTAGAAACAAACTTCTCAAATATGGGCGATCACAAGTTCAGAGTTCTTCCTAAACCTCGATAGAAATATCAAATTTCCTTTCAATTAGATACCTGTCCATCATGCAATGTTTACGTACAACTTATTTCAACGATTTCAAGATGAAGTTCTTGCTAAATTTCAGGGGAAAGTCTTGGCATTTCCGCTTACCCGCTTTTCCGATTTTCACCTGCTTTTCATCTGCAATAACTCCTCGACCACAACATCAATAGGCCGGATAGTTCAGTGGTAGAATACGTGCTTTGGGTAATATCAACGCTTGTACGTGGTCTTGGGTTCAATGTGAGTTTCATGAAGATATACTTCTTCTTGATCAACAACTAATGTCAACAGCCCCAATTCGGCCCTCTTTGAGAGACTTTCTTTTTGAATTCCGAATATTATTTTCGTCTCTATTCATGATAAATGAATGAATATTTGATTCTTCACTTCTTCAAACCTTTTTTTCTCTCTTTAATTTCACCAACGTAGGGAAGAAGGATTCTCGGCTCGGATATGTTAGGCAAAATTTTCAGACCCACTCTTGACCGCCTATTTCCTTGCAAGTTGAAGCTGAAAACTCTGAAAAAGCATACTTACAGTGTTTTAGTCAATGGGCCTTGAAATTGAATGAGCAATGATATGATTGACGGCGGTTTCTTGTTGCATTTCTTCTCAAGCTAAACAATGTTGTCAACTGAATCTGATAAGTGAGCCTACACCACCCTCCTGACATGATGTCAATCCTCTCAATCCGTATCTTCGGTGATATCATCACCCAATATTTCTGATTGCCCTTCCTCCTCATCGTCCTCATAATCTTCGTCCGGAACCAAAATCTTTCTCCTCACACCCACAGCCCTTCCCGGCCTACCCCTGCCCCGCTTCTCCTTTCCAGTGTGCTTCTTCTCATCCTTCTCACCCAAGCCGTGATTATCATTATCCTCAATGTCATCTTTGTCAGCCACTCTCTCACACTTTCTATTCCCATTCTTCTCCGCGGCTTCTTTTCGTGGAGAGGGAGAAGTGGCTAGTGCAAAATTAGCGAAGGAAGTCCTTGCACATTGCATCTGCCAATACCGGCGGTCTTACCCAAAGTCTTGCTGGGACTATTTTTTGGGCTTCCAGCTACAGATTCGTCAAGCTTTGCCTTCAAACGTCGCCATCGTGAGCGTGCTGCCTCGGAATTGGAAAGACCAATGTCACCAGCCAGACGCTGGAAGTCAGCTTGGTGACAGAGCTCGGAGAGGACAGTTGCCATGATTTGGTTTTCGGAAGCCATTGTAAGTTTCCCTTGAATATGAGTCTATAGTAGCAGAATCTAATAGTCTCGATGAAGAGAATGTACTCGTGTGCGTTCACTGGTCGGTCGATCGAAATTTGAGGTAGTTGGATGACCGGATGGATGAACGGCGGGACGTCGACCACTATTAAGTAGAGTTCTTCAGTATGAGAGCCTCTCACGCACATCTTTGCAAGATCGCCCCAGTCGCGAGAGTTCGAACAGATTCTGTGCAGGACGGAGGCGTTTGTGGACTCCTGCCTACATCAATAGAGCCTGGAATCTTCAACAAACATGCGCCTCGTGAGGAACCAGATCTGTCATATATCATTTGACAAACTCAGGCAAAATAGATTTACTAAAAAGTCAAAGATAAGGCTGGCTGAGGATCCTCAGAGCCTCAGCAGTGAACCATCATGTGGAATTTCCGGTTATGAGTCCTAAAAATTGATGTGAAAACGGAATTGGGAAGAGCTCAGTTACCCATCACCACCAAACTTTCTTTTCGTCTCAATACCACCATGATTTTATCGTCGGTGGTATCTTATCATGAAGCCATTGCAAAATCACCACAACTCGCCCCGCGCTTCCAACGCAACCATATCTACTGTTGCCCCGACCTTCTTCTCTGCCTCTACATACTTTGAGCCGTCTAAAGTCTGTTGTATCTCCCTTTCAATATCCGCACTCAATTCTGCTTCATGACTGTCTTCACTCATCGCCGTCTTCCTCTTCTTGATACTCGCAGTCTTCCCCACTGCAGTACCACACTTCCTCTTACCCGGCGAAGGAGTTTGGGGAGGAGTCTGTGGGGTGGCCGTGTCTCCGTTGCCAGCTGACGTGATGGTGGAGTTCGCTGATTTCATGATCTTGGCCTATTTCCGATTGTCAGCGGTGTATTACACTCATAATCCAGCTGGAAACAACTGACTTCCTCGGCAAGGAAGACAGTTGGAAAAATGTTAAGAAAGCAAAGCGCCAAACACATACTTGGAATCTTACCCATCTGTTTCTGGCAGCTTCTCTAGACAAGCCAAGGTCCTTCCCGAGTATTCCATAGTCGAGCTTGATGACACCGAGCCGGCAGAACACAGCTACGAGGAGGATTTCGTTTTGGGATGCCATCTTCCTATGATGCTTTGGTGGGATGTAGTGTGTTGGTGGCAGAGGATACGTTGAGGTTTTGAGGAATCAATGTCTGTGAGAGCTGGAGTGAGTCTCTCAGAGCTGCTTTCAAGATTTCGAAGTCGCAATGGGGCCTCCGAGGAATTGTTTGTGCTCTGCAATGCAGGAGAGGATTTGGCGCATAAGTAACATAATCAGCGGCTTCGACACCGAAGCGCCACTTCACTTGCAAACATTCTGAAGCATACAGATCGGATCAAGATTGTGATCTATCATGACTTACTATACACCAGAGCCGAATAAATCCTGTGTGGCTTACAATAAGCCATCGGTCCAGAGTTCATCCAACCAATTCCCTGCCCTCGAGTTCAAGCAAACAAACATCTCGCTTAAATGAGGGGTCGGCATTGTAGATATCAAATCTCCATGTCTTCTATCTTCTGTCGCGTGCAGATCTCGAGTTACGACAAAAAATGGTCGAAGTTGTTGAGCTGAATGCAGTAATCTTAATTTGCTCGTAGAAATGGCATGTCTGTTTCACGGATTGAAGAAAGTTGTCCCACTGGTTATGATTTCTTGGTGGCTTCAAAGGCGGGATCATGGAACCACCAGTACTGCGGGATGTTGATGTGCGATTTGTTGTCAAGTAGCTTACCAACTTATCTCTTCATGGAGCACCACACATCAGGGTAAGTTCTCGTTCCAACCTTGAGAAAGTAATTCAATGAAGCCTGTCCTGGATTTTCATTTTTGTTGACTGAAGCTCATTAGACGAAGCCGAAACAGGGTCAACAGGATCAGGCACTTCTCGCTAAAATTTCAGGGGTCGTCGCCTGGAAATGCCCACCTGACTCTGCGCTCTCACAACTCACAACTCTCTCACCAGCGCCACCACATTTCAACCCATTCATCTCGCTCGAATCATGCATGCGGTACTCATCCTTCAAAGGATCACGCACCTGAATCATCCAATACCAATGGTAGCCTCATGTCACGAAAATTACCCCGCTAACGCCAAACAAAACATCGCTAGTCAAATCTCGCCAAGGTTTTGACATCGTCTCAGACTCCCAGCTCGTGCCAGCCATCTCTCCTGGGCACGTTTCAAAAATGTATCAAAGCACCGCCCACGCGATCTTTGATCTCATTTCCCAACTCTCAATCTCACACCTTCTTCCTCGGTCTGGTTCCGGGACTGAAGAAGAATAAAATTGTCTGTCAACGACTTCAACCGCTCAATTCTACCCCGCGTCTCCCTCACTGTATTATAATAAATCCGTCCTGGCGGCGCTGGATCTGTACCTAGCTTTTAAAGCTCCTCTGATGATGTGCTGGATTTCATGATAATTTTTCTTCGACTTTTAATATCGATAATCGGGACTCGAAGTTTGTTTTGGGCGCTCGATTGCAACCACAACTGGGGTCTATTTATGCGTGTAACCTCTATATGCAGGTACGTGAGCAAATGTTCGAAACCAAACCTTGAACGGAACGAACTCTATCCTTTGTTTTTTCATGCGGTATCTGTACATGTACATGCATGGTACTGGGTAGCTAACAAAGGGCCAATTAGTCTTCTGGCACGGCGTTGATTACTTCTCGTTTTCCCTATCACTGCCTGCAGTGACTTCGGCTGCCCAAAATAAAGTAAAACGATACTGGACTGGACTGGAATTCTTTCGATTGTTGGTGGTACAACGTTGTGAGAGGTTAAGGGTTCACCATGTCGACATGGGGTTCTTACTTTTCTTCTTATGTGAAGAAGAAGCCTGCTGGAGAGGCGACAGAATCAACACCAAAAGTCAATGCGACTACGACGGAAATATCACCAATCACGAAAGTTGACACCTCGCTCCTCAATGCGCCAGCTTCAACGACTGCAACGACAACGGCCGCGAAGCCTCCCTCTGTCAGGAAAGCGACCGACGGTTTCCAGCGCACAAATTCGAGCGCAAAGAAATTATACGAGATTCCTAAAGAGCCAGTCATGAAAGACGGCTTGGTAGGGCAGAAAGCGGCGTCGAATGCGTCGAGAGTGGCGAGGATGTTTGGATACGCAGCGAGCGCATACACACCTCCGGTTGAGGAGCCAAAACCATCACTGCCGGTGGCCCCTTTAATTGCTATGGTTGAGGCGACGCCTCCAAAACAAGATATCAAGGTTGATAGACCCGTTTCCCCAATGCTGGCAATGGTCGCGGCGGCTAGTCCGAAGAAACCAGAGCCTAAGGTGATGCCGATTGTGGATGCGGTGTTGAAGTACAAGAAGGAGAATCCTAGTGTATCTACGAAGCCGAAGTCGAAAAAGGACGAGGTACAAGATATGTTGGATTTCTTTGCGAGTCAACTTGATGCGCCGAGTGATGCTCTGGCTTTACCGAGTGATAAGAAGGTGGCTGCTGTTGAGCCCAAGGTGGAAAAAGCTAAACCGAAGGCATTGGATATGCTGGACTTCTTTTCCAGTCAATTGGATGCTCCTCAAGACGCGCTTGCTTTACCAGGTGAAAAGAAGGCTGAGGCTTCGACACCTGTGGTCAAGACTAAACCGAAGACTGGCGATTCGCTTGGATTTTTCTCGAGTCAATTAGACTCTGCAGATGATCTATTTGCCCTCCCTGGTCACGACAAGAAGGCAGAAGTTCCAAAGCCAGTGGTCAAGGAACAGCCAAGAATGGTACAAGTGAGCAATATTTTCACACTCCACCGTCTCAATACTGATTTTGTCGCAGAGAGATCCCCCAATCAAACCTATAGCCCG
The DNA here is from genome assembly GCA_020747065.1 of Cadophora sp. MPI-SDFR-AT-0126. Taxonomy (NCBI): domain Eukaryota; kingdom Fungi; phylum Ascomycota; class Leotiomycetes; order Helotiales; family Ploettnerulaceae; genus Cadophora; species Cadophora sp. MPI-SDFR-AT-0126. Next base: position 667,317 of record JAGMVK010000015.1, read on the forward strand.
AAAAGACTCCGGCTGGAGCAGTCAAGGCTCAAACACATCCCAAGAGCTGAAACAGATAATGTCGTCTCCTAGAAGCAATGTCTGGAGTCGTTCAACTTCACGCACATCTTCCGAACTAAACTCTGTCGTCAGCGGCCGTAAAGATTCTGTCTGGAGCCAGCAAGGTTCACCTACCTTCTCCGAGCGAGCAATGTCTATCAAAAAGCGAACATCACTCATCGAGCAAGATGTCATGCAGATCCGAGGCCGGATCCTCTCGTATGGAGAGGACGACGAACAGTTGAAACTCGAGCGTAAACGTAGGGATGCGGAACATGAAAGAATCGTGGAGCTGCAGACGCAAGCTCAACGAATTATTTTTGAGAGAGAGCAGATGGAGATGGAGCGTGATCGGATGCTGGAAGAACAATTACGATTCGAGAAGGAAGCTGAACGTATCGCCGAGGAAGCGGAGTCGATGCGGAAGTTTGTGGAGAGTGTGGAGAGGGAGAGACAGTTGGATCTGGAGAATCAGGAGAAAAAGAGGAGGAGGAAGGAGGCTGAAGAGAGGGCTAGACGGGAAGCGAAGGAGGCGGAAAGGAGGAGGATTGAAGCGGAGGAGGAAGCCGAGCGGAGACGGCTTGAACAGGAGGAGGAAGCTAGAAAGGAAGCTGAGCTGGCTGCTGAGCTTGAAGCCGAGAGAGCAGCGCGGGAGATGGAGAAAGAGCGGAAACGTGTTGCGGAACTGGAGAGAAAGCAGCAATATGAAGCTAAGGAGGACCGATTGGCGAAGGAGGAAGCTGATCGGCTGACGGCTAAGATGCGGAAATACGAGGAAGAGAAGCAAGCAGAGCGACGATACTATGGGGAGGAAGAGGAGAGGAAACGAGATGTCGCGAGACAGAAAGAGTTGGATCGGCAAGAATATGAGGAGGAGCAGGAGAGGAAACGGGAAGCTGGACGACAGAGGAGACTTGCTGCGAAGGAGCGTCAGGAACAAGAAGAGCGTTTACGCTTGGAGCAGGAAGCTGCCAAGGAAATACGAGCGCTTGAAGAAGAGAGAATCGAGAAGCAGCAAAGACGAGAAGCGGAAAGAAGAGCTAATCAGCTTTTCAAAGAAGAGGAAGAACGCCGACTCTTCGAGCAAAAGCAAGAGCGTCAACTTTACGAACAAGAACAAGCAGAACGACGATTCGAGCAAGAAGAAGCTGAAAGGAGCAGGGCTGCTGGTGCAGGCAAACTCGCTGACGCATATAGATTCGACTCGAACGTCTCCAGTAAACCAATGCTCAGTCCATCCGTCTACGAGGACGAGACTTACGAGTCAGAAGAAGAGCGCGAGGAGACAAAAGAAGAGAAGCTAGCCAAAGCAGAAGAAAAGATTCGCATGGCATTCGCTGGTCTGGCGCAGGAGAGAGGACAACAAGCACCTCCTACACCAGCTCCTGTTTCTCCTCTTCCGAGATCAAATACTGTTCGTAACGATCGTGGACCAGGTGGCTATGGTGGATTCGGTGCTGGTGAGCTGCGGCCTAGTCCGAGTATGAGACAGGAGAAGGGTGTTTCGAGATTTAATACTACGGGAGGAGCAGCAAAGCTGCAGAAACGAGTGATGCCGCAGCCTGGACTGGTGAAGGTCAATAATGTTAGTGGTCGTCCTATGGGACTGCCCAGCGGACCGAGAGCTGGTGGTTTGCCTGGTGGACCCAGGCCGGTGAGACGATGAAGAGGACTTCCCTTTCTTGTTAAGATACCCATTTAACGAATTTCAACGTAATTATGCCAATATACCGTTTATGAGTGCTTTGATACTTGTTATCGTTCGTCCTGCATTAGAATTTGATTGATCTTTGTTTTGTACCGAAGTATGGAGCTCTGCCATCGACCTCTCCACCTCTGCCATAATTCACACCCCGTTTTTTTTTTTTTAAAAAAAAAGGTCGATTGAAGAATAGAAGGCGCGCTTTCAACAAGACGCTAGACACCACAAAAACCAGATCGAGCCACAGTTCCTCCTCCATACCACATGAGCCTGAAACGCAGATGGAGCTTACGAATACGCAGCTCTCCCTCGTATCATCAGAACCACATCTCTCGTCTTCTCCCACTCCCTCCTCAAAACCATTTACATCATTCAAGCCAGGCAACTACATACGGTTCAATTTTCCCGTCATGCTATTATGGTAATAAAAATTCCCATCAGGACCTTTCTACACTCCACCAGCACGCACAACTTCACTGATCTCCTCCATTTCATCGTCGGTGTTGGCGTTTTCGCTTTCGCTTTCGCTTTCGCTTTCGCTTTCATTCTCACTTTCGGCTTCAGGGATATCGTCCCTTTCGACCCACTCGGTGATACAATTGCTCTGGAAGGTACTTCTGAGGATGGGGATGTCTTCATAGAACCATGCCTCGAGAGAATCGAAGTGATCATCGATAGACTTGTCGAGAGAATCGAGGTAGGCGTCGATAGATCGGAAGAAAGGATGGAGATAGGCATAGGCAGATCTGGAGACTGAGATGGATATCTTGACTATGGATCTCCAGTGCATGCTTGCCACGAGGACGGCGAGAGTGGGTAGGAGGTAGAGAATGATCTCTGAAAATAACATGGTGGAAGGATCGAGTGATTTATCTGCGAAAAGAGTGGTTAGTTGATTTCAAAAAGAACATCTAGAATAGGAGAAAAGAGCTGAAGATAAGTTTAGTGAAGTTGAGAGTATACGTGTATTGTTGAAGTCTCAGATGTGACCGCCAGACGAGGGAACGAAACTTAGCGTACGGTATTGTGCCAAGTTTTGTTCAACTCTGTAAGGTAGATGCCGGCAATTTACAAGCCACTGCTCGTCAGATCGAATTGTATCCATGATAGTAAAATGAAGCGAGGACACACGTCTTCATCTGCATTTCGCAACCATGACCTTCAGCTCAGCTCTACCCGTGCCAGCTCATCATCTCATCCTCATCTTTCAAGCTCCTGGGCTGAGAGGCTCATCGTATATGGTGTGATGCTGAGCAATCTAGCAATCAATCAGTTAACGCTGCCTCTCACGCTCGAGTCAGATATTTGGATCCCCAAGCCAAGCGAAACGAAGCGAGAAGTAAACAGCCACGTAGTGTTCGTTCACGCACTCCTATCCCATACTACCCAACTCAGGGCAAAATAAAACAGGCATCTATTAACTCCCCATCCCTATCTGCCTACCTGCCTGAAACCCATACAATCTGTAAACGAGCATTTGCGATTCATTAACCGAGCAGTATCAACGCCACCCACCCACACCATACTGCACCACGCCAAACCAGACCAGCAGTTATAGTCCCGCCGACCTAGCAATAGCAAGTGAAGTCAATTGCACACGAAATGGGAGTAGGAATCTTCTCGATGCAGTACCCGTCTATCTCCCTACCCACTTCTATGTACCACAACTTTTTAATCTAGCCGCTAATCTATCCTAACAACAGATGCATGCATTTGCATGGCAAAGCAACGCAACCCGACCCAAACCCCCGAAACCAACCTCCATCTCTCAAATCGACCAAGATCCTTCCTTACCTTGGCCTCTAACCTTTTCCTTTTCCTTTCCTTTCCCTTTCTTTTCCCTCCCAATTCCCAATACACACCTCCAACCCTTCCCTCCGTCCCATCCCCCAAACTCTCCATACGCCCTATGCTCTCCTTTCGTAATGTTGGTGGCGTCAATCATCCCATCTTTCCCCCTCCCTTCTCTCCCATCCACACCGACCTCACAGCGGGCTACCAGCCGGCCGCTTGACCTACAATCAGACCCAGACCAGGTCCCGACCCAGACCGACCGAGTCAATAAATCCTTCACAATCTCCCAACCTCCCAATTTCCCAGTTTAGCTTTCCAACTTTTACGTGCCTCAGCAGTGCAGAGTGCAGCCAGTTTAAAATCCTTAATTCTAAATCGTAATTCCTATTCTTATTTCCACAGCCACCTCATCCTCAATAATACCAACATTAACGGCAAGAGTACGTATGTAGTGCGATTAGCCGAGCGTCTACTACGGAATCCCAAGAACGTACTCGTAGAACGAACAACACAAAACAACACGCATAACACAACTTAAGTCAACAAGGCCATCGAAGATATCATTCACATCTCAAGCTACCGTTATCTAGCAACATTTTTTTACTCTCAATCTCTCTATCTTTCCTTTGCACTCCCCGCCCACCACGTTTACCAGCAAGCCAGCAATGCAACGCTCGCTGATTCGTTCCAAAAGGTATAGCTTACCCGTCTCCCTCATCTCCTTCATCTCAAGATGTCAACGCATTAAGTCCATGCATGAACCACTTTGACGGTCCACTCTCGTGTTGAAAGATCCCATATGTACCCTTTCGATCCCTTTCCATGTCCGGTTGAAGCCTCGAAAGAAAGAAAGCAACGCCCACAATGCCGCCTAGCTGTTCGTCTGTCGTATCCATACCTTTCATCCTTCACAGCATATCTATCCTCCACTTCCTCCCATCCCTCCCTTAAAACCACGTGTTCAACGCGCCCATGCGATAGCCCCAAGCACGGCCAAATGCCCACCTAAATATCAATCCCATTCCACATCCACCTATCCCTCTATCAATCCCCCAAAAGCGTCGCGCAGGCTGAAACAAGCCCAAGCGAATTCCAAATGCAGCTAAATATCTCAATTGCAAAAGATCAAAACCGTAAACCGAAAAACACTCACAAGCAAAAAAGTTAAAAGCCCTATGAAACGCCATGCTAAATACAACGCCTTGAGCCGGTTCTGTGTATAACAACGAAACGAACAGAGAAACATGGAAAAGGAAGTCAGACAGGTAGACAAGGAAGCAATGATATAATGGCCAGCCAATTAATGATCCCATTCACTCCCCTTTGACAATGGCTTCGAGAATGCAGCAATATGTATGATGAGATCCATGCAAGTTGAAATCGGCTTCTCTCAGGAGTTAGTCCGTGGTTGAGTACCCATGTATGTGACAGGAACGCGGGTCATGCCAGGATTGATGCTGAGGATTGAGGGTACTCTAGCATCTCTTGCTGGGTTCATCGCGGCCGGGACAATTCTAGATCGGGGTCTGAGATTGGACCTCGACTGGAATGGTGAGCTGGTCGTACTTGAAGTAGACGGAGTTCTTGAGAATGGTGAAGTAGTAGAGTTTGTTGCGGCTGGTGGTCTCGAAACGAACAGAGGATTTGTACTTCTCGAGCCATGTGTAGATGTAGGACCATCATGGGGATCATCCATCCTCCGATTACCATCTGCAAGGTGTTGCCGAACGATGTTATGTAGAGCCTCTGGAATTTGTGACCACTGTCCCATTCTAGCTGCGGTCAGAAGTCTCGAAGGCATATCGGAGTTGTCGACTGCAGGCCTAGTACCCGGAATATTGGCATTTGGCGAAAGTTCCGTTGGCATATATGGCATACCTCCAGATTCGGCGGCTTCCTTCAACCATTGCTCCCATGCTTCGTCCATCACTGTATCGCTTCCAGCCTCTCGTAGAGCAGCATTTGCTCGCAGCTGCTCATTCAAAGCGACTCCCACGCTCTGAATCTCAACATCCGAGTCATCTATATCCTCGTCCATTTCGTTCTCGGCCTCGTTATCCTCGGTCTCCTCATCCTCCTGAATGTCCTCCATATCCTCAATATCGGCACGTTGCGCCAACGGGGCAACAGGGACGCGCAGCTCAGGTGGAACCCAGTCAAAAATTCCATCTGACGTGGTGTCTCGAATCACGATTCCCTGTTCCCGCTCAAATCTCTCCTTTGCCCAACGTGTACCCTCCCATTTTGTCAAGCTCGCAATCTCGTGTTTCGTCAGCCCAACATTGTCGAACGCGCGGAAGAGTCTTCGATGCCATGGGTACCGGGAAAGTCGGACTCGGTGTGGCTGATAGGAGTAGTCAAGACCCGGATATTTTGCTTCCTGCGAAGAGAGATGCCCGTAGAAAGCTTGCGTCTCGAGACGGACTTCTGGAACGAGGTTTCGCTGTAGCAAGCCCTGGAAATTCTGCGGATCATTAGGTTTTGGTTTGGGAAACATAAACTCGTAAACGAGCTGATCAACTGCTGGCCCCTTCATCTTGCAGACCTGCGGTGTTTTTGCTGGACGTGTCGTGGCCTCAGAAGTTGAGGTCTTTCTGAGGCGGCGTAGAGGGGCACAATGAGAACTGCGCAGACGGAAAGATCAGAAGTGTTCAAGATCCTTGAAGGTTGTGGGGCGTCTCGAGATTATGAATCCGCGACGTGGTTGTGGTCGTGTCCGTCCGTGCCTGGATAGGATATCACAGGAAGCGGATATGGTGGGGGACTCGAGAGTGTCGCTACGCAAGGAGAGAGACCAGTAAGGGTCCTGGAGGACAAATTTAAAGCTGGGCGAGGAGATGTTGTGCTCGCAGAGAGAAGATTGGGAAGATGAGAAGTGGCGGGTGTGACTGAGTAAGACGGAGAGAGAATATTATATGCTGGTGGTGGTGGGTTTGACTCGGCGGTTCCTTCTCGAACAGTGAATTCCTCAGCTCCGAGTCCGGGTATGGATCAACAATGATTCACAGCCACCAGCCAACATAGATGTGAATAAATCCCAAATCGAACTTTTTGGCAGATCCGCAGACTCTCAGGACAGTCCCAATCTCTCCTCGCGCCCGGTGGGTTGTAACAAGCGTAGTTAGGTCAGGTTGTACAAGTCTCCACGCAAGATTGGCCTTTCCTTTTCGTAAAACCAACCAGCCAGCACTCCTCCCTTTCTATACGTGTCGTTCAAATCGTTTCCTTCGTTAAGTAGACTGGTCCTTCCTACTCTGCAATGTAATGCCCGTCCGTCGTATTCCTCCAGTTGGTGTGACAGAGACCTACCCTCTCACGAACTGCACTGACTGCTGCGGATGCAGGAATCGAACACACTTTCGAGGAGCGGGCTTCGACCTTTTCAATATCAGTGGGTGCGTGCGTGCGTGCGTGCCGACTTGGAGGAATGGGTGGCTCGGAATTCGTAGGAAGAGGGAATAGTAGAAAGAGGTCGTGGGATGTGGCCGTTACAAAGCGGTCGCAGTTCGGGTTGCGAGGTCTTGTGGTGTTGAGTTGTGTGGTTTGCGGTGAGTCGGGTCTGGTCGGTCGGTCGGCCAAGTGGTGAGCGTCGAGTCGTAAAATTGTCGAGAATAGGCCGGAGACGTAGGCCAGAGGAAGTGGGATGGACGGTATGATGAATGGTTGAGAAAGGAGAGGAAGGGATTGGACAGGATGCAGGGATAGAATGGGGATGGGATTGTTAATACACGCCACTAACAAAAGAAAGGAATAGTCTCAAGAGATTGCCGGCTGGCTGGTATGAGGTCAAGGTTGATTCGTGAGGTAACGAATGTTGTGATTCGGTAGAAAATAAAAAGGAGGAGAGGAGCTGAAATATTCTTTTGATTGCCTTCCCTATCTTATCTTTCCTCTCTCCCTTTTTTTTGAACCTTCTTCTCCCCTTCTTCCCTGGCTTTAATCTTCAATCTGCCAGAATGTTACAATGCAACACAACAATCCTCGGGTCCTGAAGATCCAGCCAGGTCCAGGATCAGGTTCAGGTCCAGATGCTGATCAAATCCAGATCCTTGCCGTGATCCGCACAGTATCACCTCACTTCTATTCGGTACGGGCATGCACGGCATTTATTCTCGCCTTACTTCGCCTGGACAAGCATCCTGAAGTAATTCCAGTCCAATCAATGCAAATGCGAACCTTGGAAGTCCCTCCCCTTCCACCCCTCCTATTCATTCCTTGACCGTCGAATCCACACCAACACACAAGTCAATCAAATCGAATCAAATCAAATACAAACCCTTCCCACAATCCTCCACCCATAAACCAATCATCTTCACTACCTGCAATAAACTCACGACTTATCAACTCCATTCCAGCGAGTCGTGAAGCGAAAACCAATAAACACCAATTGTCACTACTGCACAACCAACTCGCTCCGAGCTCAAGCATAATCCCACAGCCAATGAGCAGCCCAAGCAGCCTTCCGTCTCTGGATGTATGTACCTGTCCCGAAACGATTGTGACCGGGAGGCTTGACCTTTAAGGTTAAAATCTTGATCACAATCTTGATTTTGATATCAGGTGGACTCTTGGTTTGTTGGTTGGTTGGTTGGACCTGAAGTTGGAGCTTTATCGAGAAGTTTCCTATATTCGAGACGAACATTCAACTCGACACCGTACAACTTGTATACCGCACAGCGTTACACAGTCATACGAATGCATCTACTTCGTACATCTCACTCTTACTTCCCCGAATATATAAGTCGACGTGTCCAGCTTCCCTGGAAATTTTCTGTACTCGTCACCAAACTCGGTGCAGTATAACACTATCCCCTGCATGGCTCCGTTGTCCAGGTACAAGTACTTGCACCTGTCCTCTCCACTAACTAGCTAGTATATCCAGCCTCCTTACCATGGAACGGAGGTGTGGCCTCCAGCTTTCGATTCGAGAACCAAAAGATGACGCTGACGATGCAGTGATACAGCTCTTATTAAGAGTGACACGTCTGCTTACCGACCCGCCTAATTCCCACCACCCACTTCCTACACTTCTAGGGCTATGGCAATGAGGGATATCCTTCCACAAATTCGTTAAAGTGAGTAACAATAACTTCTAAGGCCTACTGGACTGTCCATTCTCCATCTCATAACCTCCACTCCAGCGTACCCCCTCCAGCCCTTGCATCTACTCGTCGTCCACATGACCAAAAAACCTACCATTTCACGAATTCAAACCCACTCAAAAGCCCCGAGAAGATGCGACCACGTCTTCAATCCTTCAATACTTCACAGCCAAAGGGATATCCCTCCCTCTTAAAGGGAACTTGGCCTTGACCTGTCTGACTTCCTCCAACACTCCAAGCGAGCAGCAATTGTTAACCCCACCGATTCCACTCCACTCACTCACTCACTCATTGACTGGCAACCCCTCCAACCCCTCCAACGCTTCAAATTCCAAGAAAACGAGTACACAAGTGACCCTCCGACGAGACTGACCGGCACATGATATGTTATAACACGGAAATACCAATCAAAGCACTACCTCAATCCCCGCAGCTTGGCCAGGTAAGTCAGAGCCTGCGCCCTCCCCACCAATAACCAACAACCCCACCAACTCGCCTGAGACCAGCGACCTTTTTCAGCGGCCTCGACCAGCCACTTTACATCTCCAACCACAACCACAACCACAACCACACCCCGAGGTATCTTACTCAGGAAATCCAGATTCACAGCCCTTGAAAAGTCGTGCTCATGATGACCACGGCTGGCCTAGAGCGTTGGGAGGGATTGATGGTGAGTGATTGGATGAGGCCTTGCAGGATACAGAAACCGTGGTAGGGGCGGGGAAGAAGGACGCCAACACATCACTGCAAAGTAAACAATATACACGACTTACTGGTCCTGAGGGGAAGATAATCCTCATCCCCATGTATCTACACTTAGGACACATAGGAGACAAACCTGACTGCAAATAGTTCATGTTGAATTACGAGCGAGTGAGATAACTACCTAGCTATTCAGGTCAAGACTGTTTTGAGTCCAAATACGCCTGATATAAATGCGAATGCCAATGCATGGGTATAATGCTCCTTGTCCATGTTCCTCCCTTCCATAGCCTTTCTCTCCATGCGCCATAGCAAAATAAAGCAAATGCCTTGGGTATTCATCTCTTAGACGCCAAATCACCGTACCCGATGCCTACCGTGCGCCAGTTTTGTAAAATAGCAAACAATGTCCCTCGATTTTTCATCCTCCTAGCTTAGTCGTCTACCGTCCCCTCAAAGATGCCTAACGACACCTACAATTCAATTTCCGCATGCGTATGATTGCCCGTGACGGAAGTCAAAGACACATCATGCCAACCACCATCTCTGGCCGCCTCGAAAGCCTCAACGCGATCTCTAATGCGCTCATCAGAGACCTCCGAGTCCTGAGACTGCTCTCTTGCTTGCGACAAGATGATATCGGTAGCGATAGGATCTGGTGGCGTAACATCAACAATCAGCATGCCATCCTCATCGAAGTCGTCTTCGTCAATGTCATCTTCGTCTGTCTCGGATGGCATGTCGGAGCCAAAGACATATTTCCGGAACTCGTAGTGACGCTCTGCAAGATTATCGAAATCGTTTTGAAGTCCAAGGTGCTGAGTCTGGAGCACCTTGAACTTAGCTTCCCAGTCGACTTCGCCACTACTCGATTGGGATTCCTCTCCGGACTCAGGCTCGAGGACTTCGTCGTCATCGATGAAGCTGTTGATTTCATATTGTTCTTCAAATTTGACAGCCGAATCTTGAGAGTCGTATGCGGAAGAGTCGTAATCAAGGCAATCGCCCACAAGTTCCCTCACGACAGTCGAGTCGACAACAACTTCATCCGTGTACTCATCGAAAGTGATTTGCGGCAGACGTCCAGCTAGGCTAGGTGCCTCCTCGAAATAAGGGGGTTCAGGAGTAACTTGATCGCAGCGAGTACAGACTCCATGTTCACCTCCCCAGACTTCATGATTGCATGCTTTGCAGCGGAAAACTTCGTCAATACTGTCAAAGAATGTCAGAGGGTCCTCGCGCTCTGGCGAGTCTTCGCTATCCACATCTGAGCCTGGTGTGTCGGGAACATCACCATCCGAACCGTCAGACGAGATGGTGTACGGATTGAATCGCTCACCAGCCAAATCGCCTGATGGCGAAGAAAACAAGCCGCCTGGACTCAGGCGTGAACGCTTCTGTGGTGCTTCCGAGTCGACGAAACTTGACTTGCGACGTAAATTTGATAGTACCTCTGATATGGATTTCGGGGCTCTCGATACCACATCAACTTCATTACCATCCATATCAAAGGGTCTCAGAAGTCCTTGCCCGTTGCGCTGGATGAGTTGGGGACCGCTTGGAGGAGATGTTCCTGCCTCAGCGACCTGAGCTCGCAATGAAGATGCTTGACGATCGCCATCCTTGCGGCAGGATCGTGATACTCGATCATCCTCGGTTTTCGAAGTCGACGTGGCAAGGGAAATCCTTCTCTTTGAAATTGGACTAGGCCACTGTGCTGATAGAGGCGAGCTTGCTGTTGTTTGTGACTGAATATAGACACGGCGAGATTCTGATGCTGCGACTTGTCTCTCCATTTCTCGATCGTATCGAAAGATGGCCTCAGAGCATTCATTACCAAAGAGTTCTTCAACACTCATCCCCACTGCATCGAGTCAATAAATATTGGTCAGAATACGGAGCCTTCATACCTTCATGCCAATGATATGGATCCTCCGTGCATGGCCAAACGTCCTTTGGCTTGAAGACTCTCAGAAGGTCGCATAGCTCGTCATATGAGGAATGTCGAGAGTAAGGGAACGTAATGATCTTAGAGAGCGTTTGAGATCTTTCCTTCTCACGCGAAGTGGCCAGATCGTCAGGATCTTGTTCAATTACAGTCCGAATAAATGCTGCTGCAAGCTGAGTCAACGAAACATTGCTATCTTCGTCACCTAAGCCGACCTCTGCCAAAGATAGGACTCGTCCGGGTGTATCGAGAACCTTAGATAACAATCGTCTGACATCGTTCTTGATCGAGTGGCTTGCATCCGAGAAGCTAAGCCATATTAGATTTGCAATCCCGAGGACTCTTGAGACTTACAGAGGCATCAGATGATTGATGTCAACATCCTCGTCAAATTCGACTTGAGGACATCCACTCAGATCATTTCCAGCTTGTACGACTGCAGGCTCTGCTTCGTCGGTACCATCATCTCTTCTTCTGACGATTGGTTGAATCCATACCGTCTTTTGATTTAGGAGGGGACATTTGATGCCCTTCTCGCAAGAATGTAGTCGGACGTTAGGATCGGTGGTAAGGCAGCCGGGTTGAAACCCATTCCCGCAAGTGTAACCAGTCAATGCAGCTCCTTCGTGTATGTGGAAGTTGGTGGGGAGTCCCTTTCTGTCCGCAGCCTCAGCTCGTAGAGATTTGTAAACACCGTAGGCGTATTTGCTAACATGAATCTATATGATTGTTAGTATCCTGGCAGAGCATTTGTTGCGAACTCTGAATATACCTGGGATTTGAGAGCCTTCGAGAGTGCCATCCAGACTTCCTCATAACCATAAGTCCAAGCAGTGAAGTGAAAGACGGTGTCTGGAGGGTATTGCGAGACCTTTGTCAACAGCTCCTTGAGACCATCTGCTTTTGGTGGGAAAACGCGTGGCACAGTATTACTGGTATCAAGGTAAACGCAATCAAGCGTCTTCAGTCCCGACGTATATTCGATCAATAACGGGTTTCGAGTCAACGAGTTCACAAACCACGGTTCAGATCTAATGTCACCAGTATATAGCACAGCAGTTCCATTGAGTTCGAATACTATATGCTATCAGTAACTGAGCTTAGAGTGTCCAATAGAACATACAGAACATGACAGCTCCTGTGCAGTGATTCGCATCGAACAGTGTAACTTGTAGTCTGACGCCTGGCTTCAATTCGATTTCGGTGGGTGTCTCGAGAGGAATGGGCTTCTAGAACGACGTTAGATTTGCAAATATCCATCTGCGAGCACATACAAGTAGCTTCTCAAGATGTCCGTATTGAACCTTCCTTGCCTCCAAAATCTTCGTCTCGTAGCCTACCCTGTTCATCTTTGTCTCCAGTCGAAGGAGGATCTCTCTGGTTGCCGGAGAACAATATATCCTGCGCATTGTATCAACACTCGACCCGTTCGTCCAAATGCTTGGGTGACATACGGAGAGGTCCTCCACAACTTCGACTCGAGGCCCTGGAGATGGTCGCTGTGAACATGGCTGAGGAAGCATGCGCGAGGATTGGGCAAGCCTGAAGTAGGGCCAAAGTAGTCAACTCAAAGAATGTTAGCTTAACGTCGCAGATCGTGCAGGGCGCCACCCTACCTCGAATATCTTCGAACCCCTCCATCACTCCTTTGAATGTTGACATCGTCGCGGTGTTGGATTGGGGTCATGTCAATCTGCGGGTTTGTTGTCAAGTAGGGACTCCTTTGGCAGAGTCCAGATGGTGATATAGAAGCGATGTTCTGTCAACAGTACATTGGGAGGTTGAATGCGATGTCAGAAAGATTGACAAAGGAAGGTGGAAGCATTGTCGCAATTCGACGCGACTGGAGGGGCTGCCAGACGCGCTAGCCACACGGCAGCACGTGACTCGGACAAGTATCCAGCATGAAGTGAGCCCCTCTTCCTATTGTCTTCCATGTTTGGAACAAGGGCTGAATTTCACCAAGATTTTAGTCTATCCACTATATTCAGGTCAATTATCACCCAAGCGATGACTATCATCCGGTACGGCGGACATGAAGATGTCGCGTGGATCAAGTATACCGACTTCCAGATACAAAATGCTCTTGCTCCAAGATGATTACTGAATGGAGGTTTTGGCCAGAGTGAAACTTGGTCAGTCCAAAGCTTTGTTCCTATCTCCAGGTTCACTTCATATTCATTTGCTAATCAACATTAAGGACTTTTGCCCTCGAAAGGCGGTCAAAGATCGCCCATAGTACGCCATATTCTCAATAAACCTCAAGAGCAGATCTGACCGTCCAAGATCCTCTGTTCAATTCTTCAAAAATTCAGGCTTCAAACTTCAGATGTCCCAGAAACTTGCATGGACAGCAAAGCATCGACTACGATCTACCACCGCCAGACTTCATGTCGATTGGGTCGCAGATGGAAATACAACAGTCCAGAGAGATCAACTTTCCTGGGTGGCTTCGTCAAAGTCCCCCTCTATGCCCGATATTCTTCTTCGTCTCTACTAGGCTCTTCTCCATCGGCACGCACAACACGCTGTACCTTGGCCTAAAGAAGTAACGGACTCGAAATGTGTTCAGGATACTGATGGTTTCGGCCTTGGTTGTAATTTACATGAGCTCCAATATACTGTTCAGGATAGAGTCCTTGGATCAAATCCAGATGCTTTTTACGTTAGCAGCCCCAAAAGAAAGAACATCTTGTGTCTAAGTATTTATGAAAAATTCTACAAATCGGAAAACATCGCCAGATACTTGCAGATGAAAGGATCTGATTGGGTCACGACGTCTGCTGGCCATGCATCGCCATGTTCTTATTATTCGGATAACCAACCAATCTTCAGGCTGTGTGGCGGGGTCACAAGAAGGCGGCCAGGCTTCCAAATCTTGACGACCTTACACCCTCACTTCCAGTCCATATCACATCTGTAACGAGACTAGCGACACATCCTGAGAATATTTGATGAACAAAATTCCGATGGCGCCGTCGAAATCCCCATATTCCGACAAGCTGAGGGCGAGATTACCCATGAGATGGCGGTCGTCTTCCCCAGCCTCGTCTTCCTTGGCGCCGGCCGATTCGCTCACCCATGCATCAACCCCAGATGCTTCTGCTTCGCGGTCGCAGATAGCTTCCGAGCCTGGTATGATAACTGAGAAAAATCCCTTGGGCCCTTCTGGTATCGTGTCAGAGGAGTCCCGGTCTCCTGGACATGCCACAGGACATGCTTCCGACCCTACCCTGCATCCCTCTCCAGTCGTGACGATTAGTACGCCAGCGTCTTCGTCCAACGTCCCTGGAGATAACCAGGCTTACCGTGACGCCATCAACAAGGTTGTTGAAAAACTCGATGAATCCGAAAAGGAAGCTTTTCGCCAAGCCTATCAACAAATTTCGCCCGAGAGAACGTTGGACACGATAAGGAGATTGGATAGCTCCGATGAAGCATCAAGGACAAGAAGCGGAGCGAAAGCCCTGGAACCAGCTATGAAGATTATTGAAACCTCGATGAGGAGCGTTGCAATCAGTATTCAGCATAGTCCTGAAATCTCTTCGCTTGTCGTAGGAGGCGTTCGTCTGATCATCGATGTAAGTGATATAATCATCCACTAATCGTGTCAGCGCTGACTTTTAGACATCCAGCTTGTGGCCAAGTTCATCCACTTTTACAACAGATTGAGCCAGATGATATGCCAAATGGCAGAACATATAAAAATCTTCCAAGAATTGGGCAAGCTCAGCAATGGCACGATTGTACACGAGGTAATGATTTCTTAAAGTCAGTATTGTGGATCTGTGATCAAATATCTAATAAATTCCAGGCGCTAGTCGATGTATATAGGGATTTCCTCACATTCTGTGTTCAGTCCAGGCGTGTTTTTGTAGATCATGACGGAGCCGAAAAGAGTGAGTGGCCATCACACAATGCCTAGCTCTAGAGCTACCCTTCGAATTGAATGTCTTGCAAAGATTTCACGGGCTCGGTGATCAGTATCTGAAGAAATATACGATCGTTTGCAGATACTGACCTAGTATGGCCTAGAATTCGGACATTTTCGAACGTTCTGCCGTGTCCAATGGCAACCCTTCGAAGATAAATTCGGGGACATCGAAGCAAACTTCACTCATCATGTCAATATCCTACGCATGGCTGCCCAGGCTCAACATCTTGGTGCATCGTACAGCCAGCAGGAAGCTATCAGAAATGGATTCGATAAAGCGGAAGGAGAAAGGAAGCGAATTCAGACCAGGGAGCAGATTGAAGAAAGAAAACAATTCCTGGAGTGGGTCTCGGATATTGACTACGAGGCAACATTCGATGAGATAATCAAGAAGAAGCATCCGGGAACCGGAGAATGGCTGCTAACCCACAGAACATTCAAGTACTGGGTCAATAATCCTGCAGCATCATTGCTATGGTGTCATGGAAAACGTGAGTGTTGCATTCAACTTTTGTTGCAAATGTTAAAATAGACATAGCTGGTGCGGGAAAATCTGTTCTTTCGTAAGTGCACTCGATCTGAGCAATAACGAACCTTCTGCTCACCGAAAATGAAGGTCTATAGTCCTGGACCACATCTCAAATCTTGAGCTTGAAGATCCAGAAACGTGCGTCATTTTCGCCTACTACAGCTACCAAACTCCAGAACGCCACTCTCTCGCGAAATTACTAGGTTCTCTCATACGACAACTTGCGTGCAAGCTGAAGGAACTTCCAGAGGACATATTGAAGTTCTTTCAAACTTGTTATCGTGATGCGAAATCTCCAAGATCCTATGACTTGGAAATCTACTTCTTCAATCTCCTTCGCAAATTTCCCTCTCAGGCAATCATTGTGTTCGATGGCCTCGACGAATGCGAATCTAGCAGCCGTGAAGATGTGCTCGCTTTCATCGCAAGGCTGGCCAAGGAGCAATCTTCGTTGGTCAAAGTGTTTGTTACAAGCAGACGAGACGAAGATATCAAAGACACCTTTGACGGATGCCCGGTGGTCGAAATTGATTCGGAGCTTGTGAATGATGATATTAAGGTCTTCCTCCGGGATGAGATTGAACGACGGATCCAGGACAAGAAGCTGAAATTACGAAACCTTGACCTCAAAGATGCGATACTGGATGCCATATCATCTAAATCAAATGGAATGTGAGTAAACATGGACGGTTATTAGATGTGTGCATATACTGATATAGCCAGGTTTCTATGGGCAAAGCTGCAACTTGATCTAGTCTGCGAAGAACGACGAGATTCGGACATCATAAAAGCGCTTGAATTCCTACCGCGTGATCTATATGCTACCTACGACCGCATTCTTCAAAAAATTGACAAAAAGACACCTGCTTTACGAGAATTGGCACGGAAAACCTTGATGTGGATTATCTACGCAAAAAGACCATTGAACGTGGAGGAACTTGTCGATGCTTTGGCTATCCAGGAAGGTATGACACAGTATCAGGAGTTGAGAGATTTGTTTTATGACGAGGAGTCGATTTTGAGTTCCTGCGAAGGCCTCATCTCAATTGTGGAATCTGACTACGATGACTATCATCTGCACCCGATCCATTACTCCGTTCTCGAATACCTCAAATCCACTGCCTTAGAACCCAGGAGCCCGCAAACTTTAAGAGAGAAATATTTCACCGACGTCAACATAGCACATTGTGAAATCGCAAACTCTTGTATCGATTTCATGCAACTCGATATCTTTGCAACTGGCCCAAGCCCACATGAAAGAAGTCTCCTGCGCCGGGCGCACGATTCACCACTGGCCTTCTATTCAACATATTACTTCGACAAGCATCTAGAGCATCTAAAGCTTATACCACCAGAGCTTCGGCTGAAGATAGATGCTCTGCTTGGTTGTGACACGAAGAGACTTGCTGCAATCTTGCAATGCCGTCGATGTCATGGTGAGAGTGATAAAGCATACCAAGAATTTGATAAGCTTAATTTTCCTGTCAACGCAACTACGATGTTGATATCAACATCCCTCTTCAACCGGCCAGAATTCGATCATTTAAGTCCGGATTGGTCCAAAGATTCACTGCCCAGATACACACTGCATCAAGCAGCCTTGTCAAATTCTGACACAGCTGTAGCCCGACTTCTAGATCTAGGGATTGTAGATGTCAACGAGGAAGATGAGGATGGTATCACGCCCCTGATGCATGCTGCACGATCTGGTTTCCACACGATAGTCCATCGTTTGATTGTGGACGGGCAAGCAGATGTGAATATCGGCAACTGTACAAATGATCACTATACCGCCTTGTCATCAGCTTGTGATTTTGGACATCTAAGTGTTGTACGTTTGTTGATTGAAAACGGGGCTATAATATCTGTAGATGATGTGTTCCGGGCTTGTGGCGATTACTGTAAAGACGATGCCGTTCTAGAAATGCTGTTAAATCACGGAGCATTGGCGACATCAAGTGCTCTCGAGAAAGCTGCCAACAATGGGTTCACCAGCCGGTGCTCTATTTTACTAGATCATGGCGCCCGTGTTACAGCGAAAGCTCTTGAGATTGCATTCAATTATCAAGGCAGAGGCAGTGCGGTTGCAACACTTCTCGAGAAACACAGTACTCCAGAAATTCTTTCAGAAGCCGAGGTTTTCTGGGCCTCTAGCTATTTTTGCAAAGATGACAGTGTCCTGGAAAATCTTCTAGCCAATGGAGCAGCAGCTACATCAAAGGCACTCGAAGCAGCTGCGGAATTGAGCTCAACGAAGTGCTGCACTTTGCTATTAGAGCACGGCGCTCTTGTCATTGCCGATGTTCTTGTTGCATCATGGAGATGGGACACAAGCAAAGATCGTGATACTGCGAGACTTCTTGAGAAACATAGCACGCCAGAGATCATTGCAGAAGCAGAGGATCTTTACCGGCAGCGATACGACTGGCCTCCGAGCCGAGGCACCTAACTTTCCCCAACATCTTCAAAATCTAAAGACGAGCCTCTCGCCAAGACTGGGGAACCCTCTGCTGACGTGGAGGAACATCGTGGAAGTTCTACCTGACGACTATCGACATTCAAAAACACCTCCGTCCCGATATAGACCGAAGTAGCAGTTCGCGAGCAAAGGGTGCTTTCACTGCTACCCCAACGTCACATGCACCCCCCAAAATCCCCCGTGCTTCGCCTCCACTCCAGTCCTCAGAACATGAATGTGAACTTTGGAGAGCAGGCCTGCACGATTTTCAAGTTGGCCCTGACGCAACTGCTCTCATCGGCGCCGACAGGCAAGGCGTCATGCCCTCACAAGGCGCAACCTGGTCCCGAGCGGACATTTCTAAGACTCTAAGAGATAACGAGTGAGCTCGTAGGAGGTACCGGCCAGTCCATCATTCGAACTACCAACAGCTCCCCGACCTCGTTTCTGCCAAGCACATACTTTCTAGGCTGTCAGGCCATTTACCTCGCTACACATCCACATCTCAGGGATGGGGAAACCAATTATTGTTTGATTGCAAGTCGATATCCAATTTTCGATCCAATTCCTCGTCACTATTTCTTACAGTCTAATCACTTAAGACTCCTGATTCCATTTCCATTTCAAGCGGGAAAAAGCGAGGATGACCTTTTCGTTCCTAGGTTTTCAGTCCGCCTGTTTTCTGCTTCTAGTCATTTTCTTCTTTTACATGTCCCTGCCCTTCGTGTGTCTTTCAACTTTATGTACTACTTTCCTTCTTCTTCTCTGTTGTGCCAACTCGGAATATTCACGCAAGGAGACGTCATATAAATAAGAGTATCTCGGTTTCATCCATCTCCCATCTCCCATGCCCCATCTTCCAACATCCATCCGTCCATCCATACAAACTCAAATCACAAACAACAACTCCTCATAATTCCTCCCATTTACAACCCCCTCTCTTACCTCCCTTTTCCACGCCACACAACCTATCATCTCTCACCCCACCCCACCCTCCCTCAAATCCAAATCCCCCAATTTCCACTTGCACTTCCAAATCCACCTCCAATTAATTCCCTGCCACCGCTACTCCCTCCCTCTCTCCATACCCCTCCATTACCCTCCATATCCCACAACTTTCCCTCAGAAGCTAAACTCCCTACTTGTGTACCCTCAGGCTTCCTCTCTCCTCTCCGCAGATAAGGATAACATCCAACCAACTCATCCCAAGAAGAAGGAGAAAAGAAAGATATTTTCATGCTCAATTGCACTCACTCTTGACATTTATATTGTACATCTATTCCTGCTATCTAAGGTCATCCATTCACTCATCAAGATGAGGGTATCTATGCATGCAATCTCACTCGCATCAGTTTCCGGATTCACATCCATGTACCATTCCAACCCACCCCGCCTAACCTGCCGCAGTACCGCTGGAGAAAAAGATACAGGGACAGTAACACACAATATATCATACAAACCACGAACTTCACTCCAACAAATCTCAAAACTCAAAACCTCAAAGACAAGCTCTCTTCTCTTGACGACCATTCTTTCCATCTCCATCTTCATCACGATTTCCGTCCTCCAACTTTCTCTTCATATTTTTATTTTCGTCCCCATTTCGGAATGACACATCTCCACTCCCCAATTCACCAGTGCCCGCACTCTTCGCCTCCTTAAGCGAGCACCTATAAACAGTCCTCTTTATCAACTCCTCGACGCTGACGATCTGTCCACTCTCCTTATCAAAAATCATCCGTAGGTTACCTTCGTTCTATACTGACGTCAGCGTGATTGTGGGAGAGGGCAGTGACTCTGGACGACTGACCTTCACAGCTTCTTCCACAATCAGACGGTCAACATCAGAGGTGCGGAAAGCCACCATATATCTCTGCCATTGCTTCTCAGGATCCTCGAAGGCAGACGGATATTTAGTACTTATAATCGGAGTCCTCGTAGAAGCTGCGCCAAGCGCCTGTTGTTGCTTGATTGCCACCTGCAACCAAACAGGCTTCCTTGTTTCGAGGTCATATGGAGGGCCTGGGTCCGGAAATTCAGACTTCTCTGCTACCGAACACTTTTGTTCGACCGCAGAAGCGTTATCGACATAGTCTACCAGAAGACTGAGAGAATCTGCCGTGTTTCGTGGCTGAGCAATTGTTGAAGGCTGGGCTTGCAGAGGTGCAAGTGGGGTTCGGATTGCGTTCCACTCAAAAGGATGTCAGTATCAGTGCCCGATAGTCCTTCGAATGTTTGCGAGATATATTGAGTAAGTTACTCACGTGGACGGATGGTTTGACCATACCAAACGAGCTGATTCTTGCAACCCCTAGGGAACGTTAGTAACTACTCCATCAAGATTGTTTTGCGCAGCATACAGCCTGTGATGAATATATGCCCTCGGTTAAAGGATCCAACATCTCCAGGAATATGCGGCTCTGTCCACAGAAATAGATCTCCGGTAGAGATAACGTAGTAGTGGATATGGCACATAAGCTCTTCCCCAATGGCGGCAATAGCCTGTTTTGTGTCGGAAGCGAAGCAATTGAAAAGTTCTCCAACAAATGCCTTATTGAAGACGGCAGGGACTGTATTCTGCATGACCACTGTGCCTTTTCCCAGAAAAGGGTTTTGTGCCCAAATCTGTGCCAGCTGCGCCGATAGCCCTGCCGGTACCACACTTTGAGGGTGGAAGTCTGTTCCTCTAGGTGCGGAACGAGTCGAAGTTGTGGGAGGAGGTGTTCTCGAGTCTCTCCGTGACATCGCAGCACTGGGTGGATCTGATTTAGTCTGCTGAATCCCGGCTGGCAGAGTTGTTGGAGCTTGTAAAACAGGTGGTTCTAATTGTCTAGGTCCTGTACCCGATTCGGAAACCGGATGTGCCAAAATCGTCTTCGCATCTTTTAAAGGCTCACGCTTTGTGAAATTATCAGCAGTTGGAGCAATCGTACTTCGAGGTGCTTTGGGAGCCGTTGGGACTTTGGATGGACCTTTCTTGGCCGGTTGAGGTTTTGGTGTTGGGCCATGTGCCGTGATCAAACCTATGACCTTCTTCATTGCACCGCCCTGCAATCGTGCGAATTTTGGTAACAGTAAACATGCTGCACAACCAGCAAAAGGCTTACCGGGTGGTTGCGCGAATGGGTATGGTTCGGGACCAACTACAGTAGAATCAGATAAATGTCGAGGGTTCATGCGGGGACACTCACAGAAATGCTGCCACTAAATATCAGATAGTCAGTTCAAGGGTTCATATAGAAACAAGCAAGCAAGAATATATCATTTTTATGAGCAGACAGAAGCACAGTGAAGGAACTGCGAATGCCACTTACGGTCAAATTATCCGCAAACCAACCTCGAATATGGTCGCATGACTTAGTAGGGTGTTGCAGTCTGGAGTAAGTTCGCATCTTTTGAAGATATTGGAAGAATTCTCTTCTCTCGGCCTGCGAATTAGTCTTGCCCTCCATAAGCCTCTCACTGACACCGGCGGCATATTCCAGAAGAGGAGAGGGTTGATCCGAGGGTACTGGAGGTGCTGGTAGTACCTTTGTTTGTACCTGATGCTTCGGTGGTTCGATTCCCGGGAATTGTACACCCTTGACTTGTTCGATATGAGCATACAGATAGCCACATTAAGAAAGAAAAACTTGCAGAAACGACCCCAAGTAGAAGCCTCCACAAAGAACATCTGCCAGTCTCCTGATCTTTCCGCGAATTTCTTCTCCGCAACACCAGCTTTCTCCTCTGTTCGCAATAATGTTAGAAACATGTCCCAGAATTAGAAACCATTTTTAACATGGGCTTTAGGATTGCCACAACCAAACTTCCGAAATCAGGACCAGATTGATACGTACCAAGACACGCCTCAACCTCCTTCCTAGATACACCAGCCGCGACCGCCTTTTGATAGATGACATCTCGTTGTGAGCGGTACGGCTTGTTGTCTTCTGCTGCCGGTGAAAAAACGCGAGTGGTACCGCCGTTGGGCATCGTTCTCAAAGCAACCCTGTCCGCATTCCCACCCGACATTGACGTGGCTGGTTTCTCCGGATCTAGAGATTGAGTGTCAGTAAATTCCCAGAACTATTCCATTGATTGGTATAAACCAGGGGGATACCATACCTGATCGCCCCATCGGTCTAGTTTCCCCCTCCAGCTGAGGTCTATAAGAATCAAGCTCTCGAATCGGCCGATATGAATCCTTCTCCATCTTCATCCGTGTAGGGCTCTCCTGCCGGTACCGATCATGAACCCATTCACGTCTCGCGCCCTGTCCATACTCCGCTTGTCCTTTATTCTTTCTGCCTTGCAAAGCCTTGGGAAAAGGCGAACTGTGCTCCTCATCTCTGTTCCTATCACCCTTGACCGGCGTCGATGCGTCCACTAGCTCCTGCTTCTGCGTCACCGTGGGGAATAGTTCTCCAGGAACTGATACAGATATGGCAGTTAGCTTAGCTTCCACCCCCCCCTCGTAAAACAATTACAAACACAAAACATAAACACAATTCAAAAAACCTACAAAAAAAACCCCAAACCCCCTCCTCAGCCCTCGCCAGTCTCCACGACGCTGACATCTTCCTCCCATCCCCACCACACTCATCCGTAACCCTCCTCAACTCCCTCTCAAACACCTTGTTCACCTCCAAAATATCAATCCCCTTCTCCTTAGCTTTCGCCACGATGAGGGATTCTTGTGACGTGTACGCGTCCATGGTTCTGCGTTTGTTGGCTTGGTTGAGATTGGTAGAATCAAAATATCGATGGACGCGAACTCACGAGAGGCGCGGAGTTGAGACGTGTTTTGTTCTTTTAAGAAGGAAGGAATCAAGGAAGGAAGGTACAAACGTACGGAGAAGAGAGGAAGGAGCGCCCCATCGCCACGACTCAACCAGAACCCCGCCGAAAGTAAACAAATCAACTGATAAGGGGAGTGCGCGATAAGGATATTTGAATGAGCATTAGAAGATATGCCCCCGAAAATAAAAGCCCGGAAGAATAGCACAATTGATGTGCGCTGCTGGTTTGGTAAAGGCCAAAGAAAGAAAGCACAAGTAGTGGTAGGCTCACCAAACTCAAGTGACAAACAAGTATGGCACTCAAGGCCATTCTGAAAAGGTTCTTCGATTGTTCTAATTCTACAAGTGTTTAAGGGCTCTTAGAGTCGACCCACGGTCGCCAGTAACCCGAGGCACCACCCTCCCAGTCATATGATCGCCATTACAGTATCATCATCTGTAAGCCAGTTATTGAAGTCATGTACCACGAAAAGTCATAATATTTACAAAACAGACATTGTCACCAGCCTCCATACATACCGCTTGCTCGCTCAACCCTCAACCTCCTCATCCCAGCTCTCCTTCTCCTTACGGATGTACTCAGCCATATCCTCCGGCTTGAAGATAGAGCTATCAGGATCACGGTTACGGCGGACTTGGTTGGCATCCT
The DNA here is from genome assembly GCA_020747065.1 of Cadophora sp. MPI-SDFR-AT-0126. Lineage (NCBI taxonomy): Eukaryota > Fungi > Ascomycota > Leotiomycetes > Helotiales > Ploettnerulaceae > Cadophora > Cadophora sp. MPI-SDFR-AT-0126. The sequence goes on from JAGMVK010000015.1 coordinate 690,955, forward strand.
TGTCAAGAACACAGCCGATGGTATCAATCCACTTCTTGCGTCTCTCCATCACGGTCTTGGTTACATCCCCAATACCAGGACGAGCCATACCATTGCTTGCACCAGCGACGACGTGGCTGCCTCCACCAGCTCCACCAGGTCTCTTGGTCTTCTTGTTCTTGCCCATGGTTCGGGTACGCTTGAGGTAGGCGGATTGAACTTGGCCATCGAGGTCCTCACGGATGGTGCTAAATTCTTGATAGGCCATGCGCTCCTTGACCAGATCCATGAGACGAGCCTTACGGGCGCCGTTCATGATGCATTTCTCCTTGAGTTCGGCTTGAAGGTGGCGAAGACGGCCGGCGATCTCGTCATCGTAATGGGCGTCGTAGTCAGGCTCGGTGTCGGGAGGGAGGAATCCAATGTGGCGGAGTTCTTGCTTGATGCGCTCATCAACTTGGGCGTGGTCAAGCTTTGGGTGGGTGGCTTTCTTCCAGGCTTCGGTGTTGGAATCGGGCATGAAGGTAGCGGGTGGAACCGATGGATTATCGTTAGGAGGTGGGACAGGTTCGCCGAAAAGATCAGCGTTCAGATCAGCGTTCATGTCGACATCGCCATTGACTCCATTTGGCTTTTCCTCAGCAGGGGCTCGGTGCTCTGGTCGCATAGTAGCGAGAAGTCTGGAGAGAATAGGACCAGCAGAAATCTGATCAGTCTCAGCGATGGCATCGGTCATGTTTTCGATATCACCACGAGCTTGGTTGGCGGGATACTTGTCACGACCTTGTTGGGGACCATCAACAGAGAGCGCACCATCCTCCTCGGCCCAGACTTCAGTGTAGTGCTTTCTTCCACGGCGAGGGATAACGAAGGGGGTAACACGATCTCCTCTCTCCCGAAGGAAGGCCAGATCCTCCTCAGTAAAGTGACGGAAGTAAGGCTCGATGTAGGTAGCGAAGGTATTGAATTGAACTTGGTTTGTTGGCTTGGCGTTACTGAAGTCCTTATCGGGAGGGGTGCCTGGGATGAATTCCTCGAGGTCATCCTCTGGGAAGCTGGCAACTGAGTAAAGCTCATTCAACTCTTCTTTGGTCATGCCTGGTCTGACAGGGCGGATTTCGTAGAGTGTAGGGTCCGGGAAGGTGTTGGGGTCGTCTCCAAAAGTTTGAAGGTGTGGAATAGCGGGTGCTGGTGGAGGTTGATGTTCGTCGGAGCTCGAGTCATCATCGTCGTCTTTGTCAATATCCATACCAGTAGTGGTTGGTGTGGCAGCTGCGACAGGGACTGGTGAAAGCGACGAGCTAGCGGAGTCATTGTCTCTTTCCCTCGAAGCCTTTCTCTTCTTGTCATGCAAAGGAGATGAACGTTCTACATCAATGTGTCAGTGAATGAACTTCTATCAAATGAATAGACTCGTCCTCAACGCAAGGCCAAGAAAGGCTACGGCCATTGGGTCAAGCAACCCGAAGTCCAGAATGCAGAACAATGAAAGTACCAGTGAACTCACCTGGATGATGAGAGCCATCTTGGGTAGCCAGGCCATGGGCTCCATGCGCAAGCGGTCTCTCTTCTCTCGCAGTACTGGCATCCTTTCTCTTCTTCATCTTCGAAGCCTTCTTATTGCGACCACGCTCCTCCTCGTCCAGAGCCTCCTTCTTGAGTCTCTCCTTGTGTTCGTCATCTCTTCGCTCGGCCTCAATCTCTTCAAGTCTATCCTTTCGCAAGCCGACTACAGTTCGCATGCCTCGGTCGGCAACGGTACCTCTTGCTTCTGCGATGACGACCAGCTTTGTCAGTCGCTCAAGGAGTCCCTCGAGATCCTTCGACGAGGGGATGTCCTTCTCCTTGCCGCTGCCATAATTATCGATTCCTTCGTCGGTCTGGAAGTTCTGGAGGGGCATACGCAGGTAGGCAGTCTCTTCGGGGTCGGATTGCGACATGATGCTTGGGGTGGTGTTACGGCTGCGCGATTGGCGATCTCGTCCTTTCTTTCCAGTGCCTTTCTGGCTGGGGAGGGGAGGAGGCATGCTGTTCACACTGGATGATCGTTGGGATGGTGGTGGAGAGGGAGTGGGAGTAGGAGCGTCAGCTGTCAGATCGATGAAGTCGGGACCGGTAAGATCTATGACCTTGGAAGGTTGAAGGGGTTGACGAGGTGGGGGAGGTTGAGATGCGTCTGGACCTTCGCGCTCACTGTTATTCGACAAACGCGGGATGTCGTTTGGCGGCTGAACGGTGTGGCTGGAGCTGTGGCTAGGCCTGGAGCTGGGAAGAGGTGTCCGAGGTTTGGCTGTGGCTGTGGCTGTGGCTGTGGCTGTGGCTGCTGTAGCAAGAGCCGTAGCCGACGTAGCAAAAGCTGTAGCTGCTGTAACTAAAGCTGTAGCTGTGGCTTTTGCTTTCAGGGTTGAGGTTGGTGCTGCTGGTCCATTCGCTGCTGGAAGGGGGTGGTTGGTTGGTGATTGGCTGACTACCCTGTTACCCGTACTCGATTCAATGGGGCGAAGGCCAATGGGGCCAAGGGGGCCAAGCAGCTCTTCGCGTGCCCGTGCCGGCTTCGAGCCCCGCGGACGTCGACGATTTGAACCCATGGTTCTTCACACTGATTGGTCAGACTGCTGTCAGCACTTTCACAAAACTCAAGATCGCTCTCGAGCAGTGCTGCAGCAGCAAAAGCAGCAGAGCAATTGCGTCGTTGTTTCGTTCTGTGTTGTTTGACTTCGAGTCGCCAAGGAAATTTTCTATGTGTGCTCAAGAAAGACGCTAACTCGAATTAGGTCTGCCTGCCAAACAGGCCAAACAAGCCAAATTGGGCCATCTCAGGCCAAATAAGGCAGAATCCACGTGGGTACAGTTCTAGACGCGTCTATACAGTTGCAGTCTCAAAGGTGAGCAAAAATTAAATAGCATGGAATCACAGAGACGAACAGGCTTAATGGAAGGAAGAATGTTTTTCTTTTGGTATTGAAGACTTGCTCAAGAAGCCTGAACAATGCTTGATATGATCAGACAGAAACGCCATGAAAGAAAGCAAAACGCCATCCAGCCTCCAAGAACAGATAACACCTGAACCATGCCAGGTTGAGAATCCCCAACGCCCACAGCAAGAGCAGAGCTTCTCCTTTCGATACCATTTCCCACCCTTCCATAGAGACGTACAACTCCAGCCATTTAATTGAACAAGTCCATTACAAACATCTTCCACCAACCCCATCTACGGCTCCAGATGAGACCACTCTGGAATCGCCTTGATCTGCTGCCACATGAACTTCTCCAGCTTATTCGCGCTCTTCGCGTACGGTGTCGTCTCGTTATTGTACTTTCGACAATTGTCAAACACCAGCTTAGCGTCCTTGATGAACTCTTCTGGCGTGGCATAATTGTCTGCCTCAAGTTTTCGCTCCATGGTGCTGAGATCCATGGGCTCCTTAATGACCTCATAGTAATCATGGACTTCTTCCGAGTTGACAGGATGGTTGAACGGCCAGGCCGAGGCGTGATTCTGCATGTCGTTCAGAAGATGGAGGAGTTGGTTGTAGTTAGGACCGTGACGAGGTTGTCTGGCTAGTTCATCCATATCAGGAGACCATCCAGACTCACGGATCGCAGGGATGGACATGGGGTCGATCTTCCCGACACCATTCTTCCATTCCTTGGGAGGTTGATGAACGACGTGGCTTTTACTGAATGCTCTGATTTTGGCATGAACTGCCTCCTTCTGCTTGAGTAGCATGCGGCCCATCTCCAGATATCGTACCCGTGGAAGCATAGAACACTGCATGATTGTTCCACCTTCGTAATCCTTGATATATCCCATCCATTTCTCCTTCTCCAGTGTAATGTCCTTTGTGAAGCCCTGCTTCTTGAAGTATCCGATGGCGTAGTTATCGGCGTAGGTGAGGAAGTGCATGACTTTCGAAGTAGCTCTTACATAGTCCTTCAAATGCGACATCAGATGTGCTCCATACCCCTTGACTTGTTGATCCGAGGAGATGGCGCAGAAGACAATTTCAGCAAACTGCTGTTTATGGAATGGCCTGTATGTGATTCCTCCTACGACTTCCAGGGGCTTCTTGACAATCGCAATTGACAAATGCGTGCGGTCGTACACCAGGCGTGCTATGTAGTCTTTGGGCATCTTGGGGAGTTGCTTCTGGAAGATGCATTTCAGGCCTGTGAGAATGATGAGGCTTTCGCGTTTGTTGTCGTTGTTGACGACTCGGAATTCGATCTCGCCATTTCGCTCTTCTATCACCGCAGGTCTTTCTGGGAAAGGTATCCGGTGTACGCCTTGCTCTTCAGGGGGGTCTGTAGAGGACTTCTTGACTCTCTTGCTATCCGAAGGTGTGCTGGGCTCTTCAGTAGCCTTGCGCTTGAGTTCCTTGGCCGGGCCCATCTTTGCTCGTGGTGTGTCGTGGATTAGCTTTTGAGTGTCCTGAGTTGATATCGGACAATGAGGGGAAGCTGGTTCAGGTTGTCAGCCTGGAGATGTCGGCTAGGAAGAGTGCGAGAGGATATGCGCAATATAATGGGTGAGAAATAGCCAGCAGACTTCCGGATTATTAGAGGAATTTACTCCAGCCTGCTTGCGGCAGTGGTTGCACGTCGATTGTCCGGGATGAATGTGGACATCAGGAGTGAAGTCACTGAAAGTGGAGGCGGAAGTGCCCCGGATTAGGAATCACGAATTAGCGAAGGCGCTAGTAAGGCTGTCATCCAGCCTCGTGAACATTCCCGATTGTCACAAACAAAGAGAAACAAAGAATCTTATGCGCAAAAGAAGGAAACAGCAAAAGAAACCGGATTACCACAGCTGACTTGCATCAAATGTCACAATATGTCGTTGGACTCCAAATCTATTTTTGGCTAACACAAAAATGAATCCACGTTATTCTTAGCGTTGAGCTTAATTATCGGCGATATGTTTCGCCGACCCTGGTCAACTTTTGGGGAAGGCCAGTTCGCGTCTTCGCAAGCCTCGAAGAGCTGTGTTGACAACGACCATCCAGGCTGCCACTACCACTTCCGACTTTTACTACGATTCAAACCTTCAGCACTACAGCCCAACAGCCGAATCTACACAAGTCATAGTCTATGGAGTCATCACTGCATCAAGTTTGGGAGAGTGCCGCCGGCAACCCTTTCGTCCCAACTATCGGCAAAGACAGTCAATTCCTCGTTGGCTTCAGTCTATTATCCCTCGGCCTTCTTCTTACTGGATACTTTGGACTGAGTATGCTCTACCGTGAAGCTATTTTGAACCAAGTACTGACAGTTTCTCCAGACAGATCAGTTCTCAATATACCCCTCGTCGGAATACCAGCTTCGTTATCGATTGCGTAGGTAGACTTCCCAGCTCCCAATGACAATCGCTAATACTAGGTAGATTCGGTGCAGTCTACATGATCTGCGCAGTGGGAGTCTATGTATAAGAAAGACCGTTCTCCGAACATCGACGAATTTCCTTCCCTCGCATAAACACTGTACAATAGTTGGAACAATAAAAGCAAAGGAGTTCAGCACGCTTAAGACCTTGTGACATTACCTACCAATCAGATACCACCTTTATACCTTCTTCCAGCAATATGTCTACCATCGATCCAGACAATGGTCCGCCTATTTTCAAATCCGTTTCCAGCTCGGCGAGACAGCTCTTTCAGTTGCTCAATTGCATTCGTTTTGCACCAAAGGCACAGGTCCAGGTCAGCCCGGAAGGCATACGATTTGCAGTTGAGGAATCTCGTGTTATGCAAGGTTGGTCGTGTTACTGTCATTCATCTATATGCATTAACACTTCTAGGAATTGTCTTTCTCGATAAAGCCCTCTTTACCACATTCAACTGCACTCTTCCCGAACCAGAACCCGCAGCAGACGATGCTGAACCCGAAGCCCCTGATCTACCCAACTTCCAAGTCTCCCTCGCAGCCCTCCTCGAAACTCTCCAGATCTTTGGAGCAGCAGATCCTACGAACGGGCGCTTTTTAAAGTCAGACAATGACGGATACTCCAGCAACATTCGACCAGGTCGTCCAAATGCATTCAGTAACCAGGCTCTTGGAATGTCCGGTGTCTGTCGCCTTTCTTACGCTGGTATAGGATCACCATTTAGCATCATACTTGAAGAATCCGGAGTTACAACCACATGCAACCTCAACACCTACGAGCCTGAGAGTCCAGAAGAAATCCCTTTTCAAAGAGATGCGATGCAAGTCAAGATCATCATGCAAGCACGTTGGCTGTTCGATGCCGTTTCTGAGCTGAGTGCTGCTTCTCCAACCCGTCTGGACATTACTGCATATCCTGATGCACCCTACTTGAGTCTGTCGGCTGTTGGTCCTCTAGGCAGCGCAAGTGTCGAATTTGCCAAGGGTAGAGAACTCCTCGAAACTTTCACCGTTGCTGAGAAGTGGACTCAGAGCTACAAATTCGAAATGATCAAATCTGCAGCTGAAGCCATGCGACTAGCCAGTAAAGTCAGCGTTCGAGGTGACGAGCAGGGTGTCTTAAGTCTACAGTTCATGGTTGAAGTCGAGGGCGGCGGCATTAGTTTCGTTGATTTCAGATTTGTTCCTTTCATTCGCGGCGAAGATGACGATGAAGAGGATGAAGATGAGGGTAGTGAGGAGGATGAATATGGCGACGAGGAAGATTTGCTTTAAAAACAAGATCTCACGTCCCTCGAAATCGATTTGCCTTGCTAATCTTACCATCATGTCGTATTCTGTTCCTATATCTATACCATCCATGTCACGTCCGTCAAAACGAATGAAGCAAGCAATCTGCCCTTCCTCTTCTCAGTCCCAAAGGCAGAAAAGTTAACCCCTCCCCACCCACCAGCTTCAAAACACACTTTTTCTCCATCACCAGCATCCAATTCCTCACCCTAAACCCCGGCACCCTCCCCCAACCCTCGCCATCAACCCAGATACCTCCTCAATCGCCCTCTCCATCACCTCACCCTCATCGTCCTCCCTCTCCCTATTCCCTCCCCTAGCCCCATTCCTTCACCATTCCCCTTCTGATCAGCAACAACAAATCCCCCTTTCAAACCCTCAAAGTCCCGCCCCAACATCAACCCGGCATCCTCCAATCTTCTCCATCTCCTGCTCCCCAGCCCTCCTCCCACGCTTCCTCGACTTGACTTGTAGCTCAAGCGTACGGAATGTACTTTGAGATAGTACGAGGTATCGGATTTGAGGTGTGAGGGAGGGTGGGAACTAATAGGAAAGGGAGTCAAGGATTGTTGTATTTGTGTTGAATTTTGTGTTTGAACTGGGTGAGATGAGCTGCTCGCCTTGATCGATGAAAATGACGTCAGTTGCAATGTCAAAATGTGCGGTAATCAGGAAATCATGAGGCGGCTTCACGAGCTCAAAATAAGGATTTCGTTCCTCTCTCAAGTCTGAGCCGTTGCTACTACCGCTGCTGCTGATGCTCGCCCCTGTTCTGGTCTAGTCTTCATTTCGTCTTCGTCGTTGGACTAATTATCAGCCTCCATCCTCCCCGAAAAAGCCCTCCACAACTGATGACACTTCTCAGTCGTCTCTTCCAGTTCCTCTTACTTTCGCTCTTGCTCCTGCTCATCCTGTTATCTACGCAAACAACTCGCACTTCCACTTTCACGCAACCACGTACCCTTGCTTCGGTGCTGCGTGTCATGAAATGTTGAGTGGTTCAGTATTGTGTTCATATGCTTCCTTGTATATGTTTCTGTGTTTGTGTTCCTGTCTTCGGTCCTGCTTTGGTTTTCAATTTTGTTTCGAGATCGTGTTTGGTATCTGGGCTCGGATTTGGATCGACATTAGGATTCGGATGGGGAGATGTATTTTTGGTTTATTTCCGTGTGGGTTATCCGGCGTGGTATAGAGAAATGTAGAGACGTACGGCCAGAGTATTGCTCGTAACTCGAGGAGGAGTCGGATCAAAGGATGGAAGGCTGGGGAGGAGGGGAAGAGTGGGTGAGTCAGTGAATGGGTGAGTGACTTGTGGTGGGATCTGGACGCCATGAAGGACTGTGAGAAGTGAAAATTTGGGGGTTTGTTTGGGATTGAGTGATTTGAAAGTGTATGTGAGGGTGGTGTGCAGTTGAGGAATATTGGATGAGGACAAGGCTTAGTTGAGGCAAGGTATAGTTTCGAGGCCGTCTATTAACGCTTGCTAAACTGGTGTCTAGATAAGGAATGGGCTTAGGAGTGGAAAGCTTCACAGGAGGTGAGTACCAATAAACTGTAGTAATTCAAGATAGCCTTGAGCAAATTCAGCTAACCCGCAAGCATTAGACGACCAACACCACCTCTAGCGATACAACGTTTACCCTCTCCACTTTCGGGCAAGACACTTACTGGAGCTTCCGAGCCCTTCCAACGATTTGCCATAAGAAATAAAACTTGGCAGCCACAATGCGGCGCCTCCCACACCACTACTGCGCTGTTCCGCCATCTGCAGCATCACTACCAAGCTTGAATCGTCGAAATTCATCTTCCAATTCTTGGTCTTCCAGGTCTTTAACAAAATCCTTTCATCTTTCAAGATTCGCCGTTACGGTATGTCCATTCTGGATGCTCTTTAAGTACCGTTTCAACACCGTCCTCTATCATTAGTTTCAACATAGCCATTCATCCGAGTGCCCTTCCAGCTTATCGCATGTCTATGATACTGTTTGAAAATGGTCCACTTGGATACCGCATAGGTATAGGTTCTTCTGCCTACTCAATCTAGGATGGTATGAAGATCACTATATCCCGGATCCAAATGAGTCTTTGAAACATGCGGTAGCACTTCCTACTGAACTTCGAGCTGTTGCCAGGAGCTGTATGTCATTATTATCGTGCAGATATTCTTGGTAAATTCTGGGCCTAATGCTTCGGTGGCTATTGTTGTAATAGTACGTAGATCGGTGGAAAAGATAGTATTCTTTATAACCGCAAGATTTGCAGCCCTCAGAAAGTGCAATCCCATCCGTTCTCCCGTGGCCTGTATCAACCCTGAAGCATTGGACTGACTTGTTGAACTCATGCAAAGTAATCAGACTCATGGTTTACCGTATAAACGGACTGGCAGTATTCTGGGAACATCGCAACTCTCCGATGGCCAGTGCAGTCAATCCAGGGAAGACCTCTGTGAATCTCTCTGCGTCCATCCCATTTGGAAGAACCCGAACAAGTCACTGTTTCTGAATGTATGCTCTTTTACTTCGCAGCACACCAATATAAGTGTGCTCAGATGCTGGATAAACATGACAATGCTGGTTCTGATGATACATCTGCGACGTTGCCCTCGCACTGGTTGGACTACGGAGGAACATGCAGGATCAAGCAGGTCCTTGAATTCGAGCCATGGCATTGGTCCTTAAGCGAGGGTCGACATTTAAACGAGGGTCGACGTTAAGCGGTTCGACATTAAGCGGTTCGTTATCAAGCGAGGGTCGATCCTTGGCGTTCGACCTTTAAGCGAGGGTTCGAAGTCACGCGTTCGAACTTTTGAGCGCGGTTCGAACCTGGTGTGCGAACCCTCGATTCACTTCGCAATCCCAGAGGTGATTTTAACAAATGCAAATATTCTTGGGCTTATAAATATGCAAAGAATTCCATATCGGAGAGACTGAAGTTTGATTAAGCTGTGTGAGGATCTCGGGTTTCTGGGGGACGCAAGCAGCCTACCTACCTAGGTAGGCAGTAATTTTAGCTCCCGCTGTGTGGTTGATTAGATTGACAGTCGCATACAGCAAGAGCGGTGCTAGCCTGATGCTTTTCAAATTTGGGCGCTGTTGTGTGCGAATGGTTCCTAGTATCCGGTCCGTTTTGTTGCTAAGGCAGGTCACGTACAACCACGTATCGCCAGACCCAAGGTGTGGAGAGTGGCTGAAATCTAATTCGAAGGTGTGACAATGTTCTACTTGAAACAACGCACTATTGCTGAATGAGCAGGTTATTCACATTGTCAACCACGATGCCAAGACCTATGACAACTTCATCGCTTCCCAGACTCCCAATCATGAACCACAATACTAACCGAGACAATACCAAGGTCGCGGTGCCACGGCCGCTATTCACGGCGTTTAATTTTGCTACAACATCCGCAAATATTTGCCCACGACAAATTCTCGTACCCAGAACACCTCACAACCAGCTACCGGCTCGATGGCAACATCATTCCATGATTTCGCTCGCTTGCCTTACGAGCTTCGACATACCATCTGGGAGGACGCGCTCCCATCGGTCGCTTCCAAGCCTGTGCAACATCACATCAAGTATCTCGTCCACCTCATCCTCGCACAGCCGCGTGACACTTTCTTTGGCTACGGAGTACCCACAAAGTACGATGGCACAATCATCAACGACTTCATGCAAAACAGTCCATCCCCTTACGCCGATCTTGAGGCATGTCCAGATCAAGAGTCGTTGCTTTTAAGCACGTCCAGAAATCACTTCGATGCAATAGAGATCTGGGGTCATGGCTCGCGAACCCGAAGTTTCCCTACTTGAATCCGGAGTTGATTGTGCGCAAGGAGGGGAGATTGGTGTATCGCTGCCACAAGATCACTGATGGATTTGATCTCGCGAAATATGTCTTTTGGGAGTTCAAGAGGAAAGATAATTCTAATAGTACAGTAAATCGCTCTGTTACTAAAGACTACGCGAGACGGAGAGATGATTGTGACTTAAACGGGGTGGAGCGTCAGGAAGAGGAGGAAGCGAAGAATCGAAGCGGGCGAGAGAGAGTTTTGGGAAGATGACGCAACAATCAGTAAGTGATTCGCGATACAGATCTGAGATTTTGGTTCTAATTGAAGCAGCAGCCAGCATCGAGAATGAAGAGCCTTTGCCGTGGGACGACGAGAGCGATTCTGAACATAACGATGTACCATCACCACTCCTAGAAATGGTAAATCAGAAAGTCCTCAAGCTGCAACCAGAAGCGCACGGCTTGAGAGGCAGTTCTTCTAAGAATAGAAAGAGAGGTAGTGAGTAATTTGATCTCTGTGTATTGTTGCGACGCTGACTCTCATAGGAGAAGAAGATTGTGACGGCAGCGAGGAAGAGGAGCAACCTTGTAAACGGCAAAACTGATGCGATTTCCAGTGCGATACTTGACAGGAGGAAGTTATGTACTACATAGTGATATGATAATCCAGCAGAGATTCCAGAATTGCATGAGAGTCGTTTGGGTTTGTATTAATTTTGACATAAAAAGTGGACAGCCCCGCCAAGAGTGGGGGACATTACTTCACCGAATGAGTCAAATGGCCGCAAATTGTATTGATTCAAAATAAGGAGATTTAATTTGCGACTTGATGTCTGTAAGTCTCGCTACAGTATCGGTAAATATATATGACCTGCTCATGCGAGTGTAAGAATGAATAAAGTGGTCATCTAAAGAGAGCCCCAGAATCACCTGACTCCTGCCGTAAACTTGATTACACCTTGACGTCGGCTTTGTTCCTCAACGTCTGTCCTCAAAGATCTTGCCTTTGACAGACTCGACTACCTTCTCAGAATGCCACGACCTCTTACTACAGCTGAAGCGGCTCTCATAGCAACAGCAACAGCCACCATCGATGCTGTACCCCGCTTCACATCCGGCCGAAAAGCCATGGATCATACGGTGGGATGCGCAGCTCTGTCGGTACGTGCAACGAGATCAACCAATCACACATCTAATCAACACATAGTCCACTGGGCGTGTCTTTACCGGTGTAAACGTCTATCACTTCTCTGGTGGACCTTGTGCCGAGAATGTGGCATTCGGCAACGCAGCGGCCGCCGGGGTTGGCTCGACCTACTCGCCGGGTATCAAGGGACCCGATGGGAAGATGGAGACGATGAGTGCCTGCGTAGCTGTTGCGAATGATAATCGTGGGGTCATCAGTCCATGTGGGAGATGCAGACAGATGATGCTTGATTATTATCCGGGTATCAGAGTGATTGTTCGGGATCCAGCTGGTGAGGTGGTAACGGTTGGCATGGATGAGCTCTTGCCGTACGCCTATGTAGTTTCGAAGAACCCTACTGTGGATGAAGGAGGTCTAGAAATCAAGAAGTAAAGTTTTGAGCTGGGCGGAGATGAGATTGAAGAACGTTGAACTAGATTCTGAGCACAATTCAGAAATTACTCTACACACCGCAAAGTCCAACTTCCAACTTTCCGAATGCCTAACCATTTTAGAAGGTGGTGGTCTTGGCTGACAAAGCAAAGAGATACAACTAATAGGCTCGATGCATAATTTGGTGCCTTTTTAGTCTACCACGATATGTTTTCTGGTGCATGTTAGTTACGAACAAGCCGTAACGAATTTTACATGACTACTTTTACGCTCGCTCAATGGTCTGGCCGTGCAATGTTGACACAAAGCCTTGGCACTACCCCACCTCGATTTAAGCGAGCTGTATGTATTTTCTCTTGAGTAGGTACCTCAAGACCTACGGACATGACATGCATGGTCGAAGGAAGGTAAAATTTTTTGCTCTATAGGGGCCAACCAAATTTCTAGACATGACTGCTGAATGACAAGATGAAGCTCCGTTGATAAACGGACTGACAGGTGGTGGGGAAGATCGCGGCGTGTTCAGCACAGATTGTCCAGCTTGGAGAGTGACTTGGATTTTGATGCACGGTTCAACGAATTTGAGCTGAGAATCAATATAATTCTACTTGGCCGATACCACCAGTTTACCTGTCAAAGTAAATTGAATCGTGAGGATGACTGCGGGAGCTAAATTCGCTGGGTCATAGATTAAGCTCGTCTGAAGAATTGTATCTCGCGAAATGCCAAGGTCCATCTATCTAGGAACATGTTACTGAACATTATATCACTGGTGGCCTCATTCTGCTCTTGGTCCGCAGGACTTTACACAAAAAGGCGACGGCCGAGTAATGGTTGGTTGGCAGCATGCTTCGTAAGCATACGCGCATCTTGAGAAGCCTTGGCAAGTACCATCCAAATTCTCGGAGAACCTCCCCTGTTATTCTATCCATGTGTGCTGCCAAGGGCCAAATTCGGTGATTAATCGATTCAACCTCAAACGCAGTATCCGCACGAGGCAGAAAGAGCATATTAAGTTAAACATCCATCCTGAAAGTCAATAAGAGAATGGCCAGAATTTCGGTTCGAAGTTCACTACTTTTTCCCTCAATATTTGAGTTCTTTTATTACAACTTTCAATACAATAATACTTCTCGTAATGGCAACCGTTATTCTATTAGGGAGTACCGGTCTGGTGGTAGGACAATTCCTCTCAATGCTATCACCTGGAGCTAAGCACGACTCCAATACAGGGCTCCATTATCCTCAACAACCTCACTTCCTCAACCGCTATATCTTCCATCTATGCGATAGCCCGCAAAGCACCACAGCTTCCACATAGCAAGCTTACACCAGTAGTCGAAGCCGACACTTCCAAATGGCCTGAAACAGTCACAACTATCTCTCCCACCCCAATGCTCTTCATATCCGCCCTCGGAACCTCCAAAGCTCAGGCAGGCAGCATCGAGAACCAACGCAAGATCGACCTTGACTTGAATCTTTCAGTTGCCAAAGCCGCCAAAGCAGCAGGAATCAAAGTCTACGTCTTGATCTCAGCCGCTGGCATATCAACTACCTCGCACTTCGCATACTCGAAAATGAAAGCCGAGCTTGAAGAAGCAATCAAAGAGGTGGGGTTTGAGAAAACTGTTTTCATCAAGCCAGGCATGATTGTGGGGACGAGAGAGAATGCGAAGCCATTAGATGGGATTGTGAGAGGTGCTGCTTGGTTTAGCGGTGTTATCGGTGGTGGACACTTGAAGGATATTTGGGCTCAGGATGCAGAGCACATTGGGAGAGCTGCTATTGTGGCTGGTTTGGAAGCTCTTGCAGGTGAAGGACCAGCTGTTAGAAACGTCGGATATGAGGATATTGTGAAGCTCGGGAAGCATGATGTTTCTGCGTGAAGAGTTAGTGTGGCGGGATTGTGCTGTGATTTTGGACGAAATAGTTTCTCTACAGATATCTTTCCTTCTCATTGAGATAGCAAATAATGCCGTCATAATCAACTGGATGTAACTCGGAAAAATTTGTACCGCTGAGGCAGCCAATCCCCAGACTTCCTTCAAATGAACAACAATCTCCGGTTTCTCTTGGGATAATAAAAGCCAGTTTCTGAATGTTCTACGTTGATGTAGACGCTGAATAAGCTCCGCACCCGGTCCTTAAAGTGTTCCTGCAGGTCGGTTGGAGAAGCACTTACTTTGCAATCTTATGTAACCCATATGTGACATGCGTTGGCCAGGGATTATTAGTGGAGGACGTTCCCGTCTCCTAGATGCTGCCAAGCTCTGGCGACATCCTATTCGATCTTAGCATCTTCGCCTGCTTGATGGGTAACGGACACTCAGCCATTCCAGCTCCAAAAAGCCTCAAAATTGCACGATGAGATGAGATTTCTTCCAAGTTTACTCAACATGAGGTCTATGAGGCTGAGCTAAATTCCGTGGCGTCTTTGTAATGGTATTGTATAGGTCCCTCCATGCCTGACTGTGCAGATGCAGTCTCTTGGAACATATCAATCCCGCAGATGGTATCACGACTACAAATCTGGGTATAAAAGGTAATGAGCATGCATGACCAACACCATCTAGTATCAACTTACGATATCTCAACCTTTCGGATTGTTCGTCATGCGCTCACTATTCAGGATTATCTTGTGCACAGCACTTCTCGCATCTACCTCCCTGGCTACATATTCCCACAAAAAGACCTGCACGGATTACGAGATTCCAGTTACGCCAGCATCCGTCAATCTCGTCTGGGGAAAGAAGTTCGAGACAAACTTTGACGTTGTTGACTTCGTCAGCAACATCAACAGCAGAACAGCAGCCACTTCATTTAACCCGTATGACTTGACTACAGCTCCGGCCCTGACGACTGCTTCTTATACAATCTCGGCGACATTCTGCACACCAAAGAATGGCGCGACGGGAACTGTTTTGCTGCTGAGCCATGGATTGAATTTTGACCGAAGGTGGGGCTTGTCGTTACACTAGAGCCCGAGACCAAGTATCTGATTGACATATATAGCTATTGGGATCCTGAGGTCTCCAAAGAAAAGTACAGCTTCGTGGATTGGGCGATCGCACGAGGCTATTCTGTCTTCTACTACGATCGACTCGGGGTTGGAAAGTCTACCTTGTAAGTGAACCAAATTCGTTCTGGCAGGTGTAGCTAATCATACACACCCAGGGTATCCGGCTACATCAATCAAGCATCAATTCAAATTGCCATTTTAGAGGAGCTTGCTACTTCAGTTCGCGCTGGGAAATACACTGGCGCTTTCGGAACCCCCAAGTCGCTCGTCCTGATTGGCCACAGTTTCGGAAGCGTGCTCTCAGCAGCTCTCGTCACAGCAGCACCATCCATTGCTGAAGGCTTGGTATTGACGGGTACGTATGCCAGCTGATTAGAAAACTATGCGCTCAATGAACATAGGTTTCAGCTTCAACGGTACAAACGGGGCCGACTTTCTTGAAGCATTTCAGCCTCGAATTGCATCTGACGAGAGTTCAAAATGGAAGGCGCTGGACACTGTACGTTTTTCGTAACTGATTCTCAAACATATCTGAAGCACATCTACTCATCAAGAAACCAGGGATATCTCACACCAACAGATATTTACTCGAATG
This sequence comes from Cadophora sp. MPI-SDFR-AT-0126, assembly GCA_020747065.1. Taxonomy (NCBI): domain Eukaryota; kingdom Fungi; phylum Ascomycota; class Leotiomycetes; order Helotiales; family Ploettnerulaceae; genus Cadophora; species Cadophora sp. MPI-SDFR-AT-0126. The sequence continues at coordinate 706,589 of JAGMVK010000015.1, forward strand.
TCAATGTGTAAGCGAGCACCTTCCCATTTTCCTACCAAAATCCTGAACCAAAGTAGATTCTTCAAAGCTCCAGACTACGACGTAGGTATTGCCAAATATGCACATAGAAACAGACAACCATTCGGTATCAATGAAGCCACTTCTGGTGGACTGGCTGACCTAGCGCCTCTGAACTTCACAGGTCCAGCGATGGTGAGTTCCCAGATCAAAACATCACGTGAATGGGCTCTGATTCTGGGACAGGTCATAGCAGGACAATTCGATCTGATCTTTTGTACTGGACAGTAAGTTATGATAGCTTTAAGCAGATCTACGAGCTTGGAAACTGACAGTGGAGTAGATGCGATGAAGTGATTGAGCACCCTGCCAAAGAGATTTTCAGTCAAGCGAAAGCATTCAAGGCGGTCAGCTACCCGGGGGCTGGGCATGGTCTGAACTTCGCTTTAAATGCTACGGGAGCGTTTGAATTGATTACCGAATTCCTATTTACCAATGGGCTTTGATGATATCGACAGAGTAGCTGAGTTCTGGAAGAGGGCAAACTGAACTGTTGGCCAATCTGAATAATGCTACCAAATCTCACTTCATCAAACTCTGTATTTGACACTTGCTCCACGAGTTCTCCTCCCTTTAAGTTCCGTCTCATCCTCTCATCTCTCTCACTAGCATACTCTTGCTCCGCCGTCCGTAATATTAATTCCATGACGTTGAGTTAAAGCTTGCGTACAAAGAGCTCCATGAGTACTAGATACCCTTTAACGTACACGATCGACTTGTTCTCGACGATTTAAAAGCCTTTTGTAAGTTACCATACTTCAGATGTCCAGCTGGGTTGGAAGTGCGAGGAGGCTGTATGATGAAAGGAAATAGCTTGCGGAACTCGAAATTTGACTTGCTGTGAAGGGTAACTGGAGTAATGCAACCAGTTGATGGAGGAAGAGCAACGAATGCCACTTATCAAGCATAGCTTGATCACTGACGAGGGCATTTAATTTCACTTCTGGAAAGCAAAATCAAGAAACTGGGAGAGAATTCGGCCATTGAAAGGCACCACTTGGTCTCATCTGTCCATGCTGTCTGTCTTCATCCACCACTGACCATTCGGGTGAGCAAGCTCGGCAAGAAGGTCGTAGAAGACGTTATACCACTTGAAAGAAGTCTTGAGAAGTTCTGTTCAAGTCAAATACTGAGGGTACGAATAATCTAAACCTGCTTCCCCCATTGAAGCCAGAATTCACAGCAATTTCATACAATGCTTCAAGATTTTGCTTATTCATTGCCATTTCGTAATCTGGCTCAATGGGCAAAGGCTAGAAAACAACCCTTTATGCAGTGCAACACCAGATTCCGTCCCAAGCCAAATAACTTATCACCCACCCAGCCCCAACCAACCCATTCAGTAGAAAGTCGATGGTCTGGTTCCGGAGAAGATCTTCTTGCCAGCAGCCTTGGATACGCGGTGAGGAAGGGGGAATTTGAGGTCCTTGGTGAGGAGTTGCTTGATGTAGGGGCGCTTGACATCATCGGTCTTCTCGAGCTCGACGACCTTGAGGATCTGGGATTTGTTAGTATTTTGTGAAGAGACTGATTGACAAATGTGGGCATACGTGAACGGAACGGAAACGGGAGCGATGTCTGGCGGCCATATCTTGGTACATAGCCTCAACGGCATCGGTTCTTGACATCTCACGGTACTCCTTGTACATGTTGTGGGTACCAGAGCGGGAATCATATCGGATCCAGATACCGAAGTTCTTGACCTTCATTGGGCGCTTCTCGTGGATCTGTGGACTTCGTCAGTACCTAGGAATGCCGGCGCATATCGAAATAACGTACGACGTTCAAGCTGACGATCTCTCCGTTCGCCTTCTTGACCTTTCGGAGCTTCATCAAGAAGTACCAGAAACGAGACTTTGCAACCACGGTGTTGGGTGCAAAGATTCTCATTCGGTACAACTTTGGTGCCGGGTTTGCCTCAGATGGCAGATGGCGGCCAATGACCTGGTATTCCGTAAGACGACCTGCGGTGGTATGTTAGCCTTTTGATCGATGCTGTACTGCTCCGGATTTCTTGGCTGGATAGAGGATGTGCGCGGAGATTCATAGTCGGTGCTGCATGAATTCCGGTGTTATCGAAGCCTGTAATTGACGGCAGGCTCTGCGTAGTCTGCAATTTCTGTCTGTTCCAGATTTTGTCAAGTTGTTCCTTATTGGGGTAGAAATTGCACCGTTCGAACTCGTCTTCCAAAATCTCCAACCTTGCCCTCCGCCATCCAGTGTGTCGTTGGCATTACTCCATGACCCTCACTCCGCCATCTGATTCAATTTTGTCCACTCTGATATAACTTGCAGCTTCCCCTGGCTTCATGGTGTCGTCGCAGAATTTTCATCGCATCGTCCAAGTCGAATTGCGCCTGGTCCGGATCCAGTGGTAGAAGGAAGAGAGGAAATCTAGAGCTTACCCATCTTCGAGGAGTCAGTAATTGAATGAGATGCAATGGCTTGCAGAGGTGTAGAAGCACTCACTTTGTGTATCGGTGGTCGTTGTCGATGTTGTCGTTGAAGTTGGTCGCGAAGTTCTTCTTGAATTTCGCCCACGTAGGGTTTTCAGAATTGCAGCCCTCGTGCGGGACACTAGACAGTTTGCGGCTAGTGGGCTTGGCATCAGATGTCTCCAGCTGCCAAACAAACAAACAGCAAGCGCGAACAAGGGCAGCGATTGAAGACCTCTCTTTCGAGCAGGTAATCTGGTCATCTGTCATCATCATCGAAATCTCATTCCCAACGCTTCAATATCCGCACAACTCCAAGTCATGCCGTCAAGTTGACAGCACAAGCCGAGAACCACGACTACAACCTCACGATTCAGGCAATCAAAGTCACGAGACATTACATGAAGTTCATGAAATTCCACGATTTCTCAGCAAACAACATACAATAAGTTCAAGATGGACGCGGTATTCAACAATTTCAGAACGGCCTATGAGACAGGCAATGGATATGAGCTGTCCCAGACTCTTTCTCCCATACCTCCTGCCTCAGATCCAGACCGACTCGACAGGTTCCATCGCAGTACGAACTTCCAACATGTCCAGAGAGATTTTAAGAACCGGATCATGAACAATCATGCCTCTCCGTTCACTCTTCCGGCAGAGGAGGGTAATGGATGGGTAGATGTCTATCACGCGTACTGGAAAGCTGTTGGCGAGATATTGAGGGCGGAAGCTGCTGCAAAGACGAATCCAAAGGTACGAGACCTTCCTATAGTAATATTTGAGCTTCCATGGCAACCGACCATAAAGACGGGCTCTTGCACGAGGGATCAAAACGCATTTCCTTGTTAACATCATGCATATCACGTGATATCGAAATTGCCAACGGCAAAGCAGAGGGCGGGAATTCCAGCTAATTCTCTCAGGTGTCATGGGTCAAAGTCTACGAATCGTGGCGCGATATGACCATTTCTCTGATTAGAGGTTATACCAATTGCGGATTCGAAGCCTGGACTGTGCCCTGCCTGTACGTGGCAGGCAAATACTTGAGAATCTTTGCCATCAAGGCAGATGAGGGCGTTGCAAGCACATCCGGATCAGTCACCAATTTTGACGACTTCAATCCTGAGGCCGAGAAGAATGAAAAATTGGAGGATGCGGCCAGACATCTGAACAGGATCTTCACGATATGTCTCAGCGACAGGTAAAGCAGGCAACTAGACGTCGGCCAACATTGCTAATGCCCTGTAGAGCACCTCTCGAAGAATCCCGAAAATGGGGCCTCTACAACATCATCAATCTACTGTTCAAGACGTACTTCAAGCTCAACTCCATCAGTCTCTCGAAGAATATCCTCAAGGCAATTCAAGCCTATCGAGGCGATATGCCGACATTAGATGCCTTTCCTAAAGCACATCAAGTGACGTTCAAATACTATGTTGGAGTCATCTATTTCCTCGAGGAAGCTTACGAAGAGGTTTGCCTGCCGCCATTACAGACTGCCAAGACACTGACATCCACACCAGGCCGAAAAACATCTGACTGAAGCCTGGCAAATGTGCCACAGGGACTCGATCCGTAACAAAGAGTGAGTTCGCAGCGATCAGCATGCAGTCCAAACTGCGAATGCCCAACCAGAATTGACACATCACAGATTAATCCTCACCTATCTCATCCCCTGCCACCTCCTCACCACCCACACCTTACCAAGCAGCGCTCTATTGGCACCCTATCCACGTTTGCAAGCCCTATTCCTCCCACTGTCCCGCTGTATCAAAGCGGGCGATCTGGCAGGCTTCGATGCTGCTCTTGTGGCAGGCGAAGACGAATTTACAAAACGCCGCATCTACCTAACGCTCGAGCGCGGCCGAGATATCGCCTTGCGCAACCTACTCCGAAAAGTGTTCATCTTCGGTGGTTTCGAGGAGAATCCAAAGGATCCAGCTGCACCTCCTGTGAGGAAGACTAGGATTCCCGTGAGTGATTTTGGAGCGGCGATCAGTTTGGGAAGTAAGGAGACGATGGATAGTGACGAGGTGGAGTGTTTACTTTCGACGATGATTTATAAGGTATTTGTTTCTCTCTTCATCATCACACCCGTGTCATCCAAACTATCATCAGCAAAATTTCTTGCCTAGCTGCCAGCCCCCTTTTCATCAAACCGAGGTTGGCTCCGTTTGTTTTTGCGACAGGAGCCTGGCCAGGCAACGCCCCTTATCGCCTCGCCTAAGCTGCCTCGTTCACCAACATTCACCAGTCCTCACACCCCATCACAACACACCCAGCAAAACCTCATCCTAACCCATGTACATCACTAACACCACCCATAGAACCTAATGAAAGGCTACATCGCCCGTGAGCGCGGAATCGTCGTTCTCAGTAAAGGCGGAGCCTTCCCTGGCACTGGTGTTTGAATTGGGCCCCCACCAACAATTTTGCCACCTCATCGCATCGGATCATATACCACGCCAGGCCACAACAACCAAGCCAAACCGATCTTTCGGTATCATGCTCTCCGCTTCTGTGCAGCTTGCACTTCCTCTTGATTGTACTCCCGAGGTGGGACCTGCTATTGCTCAGGATGAAGTCAGTCATATGTATCGTACTATACCCAACCAAACGCTTTCGATCACCACACTACTTTTTGCCTTGCCTGCCTTGCCCTGCCATGCCACCTCCGAATCTCGCCGATCGATGGACAAACGGACGAGTCACAGACGATCCCCTCGGTGAACACATTCATCCTCACAATACGGCATCAATCAGCACTCCACTCACCCACATTCACATTTTGGAACATCTCACAACACACAGCGTTAGCTACACACCCAAAACAACCCTTACACCCAAAATACCAACCCAACCCCAACCACTTACCACATTAGTGCACTACACTGAACCACTCCACCCCGCCGGCACGCTACTGCACCAATCCAATCCTCATCCTCTTCGCAACCTCTCACCCCCGTCTACCCAACCTAGCACCACCGCAAAAGCAGCACTGCATTCCATCCATCAGCCGTGACTCATACGGCACGGTCCCCTATCCGTTGGAACCTTCCTTCTTCCAGCCCACGCCCCTAGTCCTCCAGCCATTGACGAATCATCTCCTCGCACACATATTCCATTACAGGGTATGCTGTAAGGATTTATTCTAGCCAGACTAGCTTGGAGGCTGAACCTCGAGGTTTTTAGGTTTTGGGTTTTGGGTTAGGTTGAGGGGGTGGCGATGTTCGTTTTCTTCTAGGGGGGTTTGGTATGGGAAGGAAAGGAAAGGGGAGGGAGGTGGATAGGGGATGAGCTAATGCAAGCACTTTAGCTGATAAGGAGTTGTGTTGTGGTGTGGTAGCAACACTGGAGACTGCATGATTAATGAGGCTGTTTTGTGCTGTGGTGATGGTTTGTGATGGCCGATTTTGCTGTTCCCGTCTACAACACTGCTTTGAGGCTCGATCTCAGGCTCACTCACCTCAAGGAAATTGCCGAAAATGAAGATATACTCAAAATCAGCTCTACTTAGTCATTTTCATTAATTTTCGATTTCCTGTATTGAAGTGATATTGATTGATATAGCCAGCCTATCAAAATTTCCAATCCTCGTTAGCTTGCTTGCATTCCGTCCAGCTCTCTTCAGTCTGCTCTGAGAATACTTTGCCAGTCTTGAAAAGCTGATTTTTCGCTCATGCGCTACAAAAACAACCGCAGGGTTTCTTGCAAACACGCATATTCCTCAAATTCTCGCTTCGATCTCTGTCTCCGCCTCGATCAAAGCGTTTCTTTCTCGCATTCCGCAAGAACTACCGAAGTAGAAAAATCGACACATTCTCGAAAGCTCAATACGATATCGAGAAGCGAAACGATCGCTCAAAGAAAGAAGAAATGCCATCAAAAATATAATACATAGAAGTAGATAGTACACATGGCTTTCTGCTTGCTCGTCCCACTTTTTTTGGTTGGTGATAAACTGCTGATGGAAAGACATCGACGCGACATGACATGATTCAACTCGACTGTGTGGTAGTGCACAGGAGGATAGAGGAAATGAAAGCGGAAGATGAAATAATAACGTGACAGGCAGAGAAGATGGCGACAGACAAGTAGGCAGAGAGGCAGACCAAACAGGAGACAGTACAAGTCTAAGAAAGAAGCGAGAAGGAAAAATACAGTGTCAAGAGAGAAAGATCAACAGTCCGGCTAAAGTACCAGAACAATAATCAGAGAGCAGAAGCAGCTGCTGGTGTAGAAGAGTAGTGATACAAGTGTGGTTGTTGTTGTGTTGTGAGGGTCCAGAAAGTAAAACAAAGCCATCCAATCTCCAAACGCCTGGTATCAAATCAAAGTCGTAAAACCCGTTCGCCAAATGTTGTTTATCGTGTATCTTCCAAGGAGAGTATGAAGCCAAGACATGCGAGAGTCGAAATGGAGGAGATATCTGTCGACAAGAATGAGATGAGGAGATGAGCCCTAGGAGAGAATTATGGAACAGGTCATGAGACAGCCGAGTCATCAGTGATGAGTTCGCACGCTGCGAGGTGAGCCACTATTACTCGTCAGTACATAGTCACAAGATCGAAACCTCGATAGAGAGGTTGAGTAATGTTGAGGCTCAGAAGACAGAGAAGACTTACGCAATCGATGCAACGTCATCGACATGATTGCACAATGCAACGAAGAGATCGAAGAATAGCTGGGACCCGCCGGCTTGCATCTCCATCTGCATGGTTCCACTGCGCTTGAATGTGCCGCGGCTGCGAATTATGAGAGCGAGGTAGTGTGCTCGAAGCTTCGAGTCGGTGTCAGGTGTGTTGGCGTAGGCATAACGTGCAGATGATAGGATGGTGCTGCATTGAATGCCAGATTCTATTGAGGGTGATGGTTAGTTTAGGATCTTGACGATCACCGATGATGAATGTTGATTGAATATTGATAATGACTGCCGATGGATGTCTTGAAAGATGTCCATGAATAGCGGAACAAAGAAAGCGGAAAGACTCACGTAGACCCTGCTTCCGCAACGCAACTCTCTTTAATTCATCCAAGCCATACTTCTCTGCTGTGCAATAAATAACTGTATCCTTCAACAGCTCTCCATCAACGCCGTGATGATACACTGTACTCTCCACGCTTCCCGTGCCACCATCGCCAGTCTCCAACTCCCACGAGTTCCTCCGCTTATTATGTATGAGTCGAGGATAGTAGTCGCCTTTGTAGAGGTATTCGAGGACCGAGGAGAAGATCTCAGGTTCTTCGTCAGGAAGAGAGATGCGTTTCGCGGAAGCTGCTTCCATGAATTGTCCGCGGCAGGCAGCTTGGAAGAATGGAGATATGCAGAGTACGTCCTCGTGTGCAGCGAATAGTCGTTGTTCACGTCCGACGACGAGTGTGATAATTGAGGAGGTTAGGGTACTGTGCAAGAGATGATTAGCGACCGTACAAATTGTCTGCAAGAAGGTTTGGGATGCTTTGGGATGCTTTACTTACCTGCTCGTCGGATTTGTTTCTTCGTTCGGGGGCCTGCGGGTTGATCTCTCTGTCCGATTCTTCGACACTGCGTGTTCTCGAAAAGAAGACTTCTTTGTGCCTCGTCGACTTCTCGAGAAACTCTCCGTCTGTGATTTGTTGACGTTTCTGCTGAACATTCTCGGGCGCTGTAATTAATGCCTCGGTCGGGATATCGTGAGAAGGTATTGATCGGCAGATGTTGTAGAGTTGCCTGGTTAGTTGTACAGAGCTGTTTCATCCAAATCCCCCGTTTTTGTCGTCGATGTGTGGTAATTGTCGGATTGTCGATTGATCGAGAGTCGAAGAGCCTTAGAAATGGTATGAAGAAGAGAAAACGAAAGAAGGAGAGGGAACAGCTATATATACCAGCATTCTATCACCGACCAAGGATGCCTACTGCAGGCAAAAGTGCGGCATGTTTGTCAAGGCGGCCTCGGGGGACGCGTTTGGGGCGCGCCTTGGGCAGGGAACAGAAAAATCACTTTACACGAAAAGGGCACCACAGCCCGTGACTCAAGGTCACATGGCCTGACTTTCTGCCTCGTCGCGGCATTTATCCCAGCTCCCCGGGTTGGTGCAGCGAATGGGCTGAGAGGAGAACTAAAAGCAGCAAGAGAGTGTGAGACAGATTTGCAGGGGAATATGATGGATGCGGTTTGGTACGATGACTGAGCGGAGATGGCTGGTGGATGCCCGGTCTGCGTCCAGAAAAGAAATACCAGGCAAACGGGCGTATGCGACACTGTAGAATTCGAAAGAGCAGTGAGGAAACTTGCCTCGGATGAGTGGAAATATAAATGCAATCCATAGACTGGTATCATGCACACTTGTGCTGTTGCCTTGGGATATGGGTGAGAGATGGAAACAGTTTATGAAGGTTCACCAGCATGAAGGTTTAACTTTCCACTAGGTTATGCCAAGACCCACTATTTTTCGGTTGCGGCTTCTAGCGTTGGGTGTGGATGATCCCTGCCTGACCCTTGCCAGCAGCCCCTGAATCGATCCTGGGCTTGTTTTCTTCTTCCACTTCCGGTCTGTTCTGTATGATGGTATTATATCCGACAGTCACATTAAGGCGAGCAGTCTTCCTGTGGAAACGGTGCCACAGCAGTTAACAGTAATCGAGGCAAAAGGGCAAAGTAGGAAGACGGTCAGTCAACCTGCTGATACGGACATAGAAACTCAATAGAAAATCCGCTCTTTGGTATACGGCATATTGATTGATACATTAATTTTCAAGTGATGAGAGAAAGATCAGAGGCTTGGACTGGGAGGGTGAGTGCTCAGAAATGGCAGAATATCCAGAAGTAGATGATGGGAGATACTGAGGGGGGAATGATCGTGAAAGTTACGAAGGGGATTGATGATGAGGATCCCTATACTACTGTTCGGCCAGAAACTCTGCTCTTGGGGGTGCTGCTCAAAGTCAGAGGTATCAGTAGCTCTGGTCGTAAGGCTCTTTGTGAGTGCCCAATATCCTCATGCATCTGTATGTCATTCGTCGATTACTGGGATGAAGTACCAAAGGCTACCATTTTGAACCTTCCCTGGTAGTTGAATCGCTGACGGGAAGGCATTATGTTGCCGTCTACCTCATTAAGTTACACCCAGCCGAAACAATGTGAGATTCTTGGTGGCCAGTTCCTACTTGCCACGATTCCAGGCAGATTTTCTCGAGGCTGAATGACTTTCTTGTAAAAAATTTTTAACAACTTTTATGATCCTTGGGAATCTTTTTGTACTACAGTCGCCAGCACTCGCAAGCAACGATGGACGGTCTTGCATCCCACGACCAGGGGAGGGGAGGGTGGCTGACTAAGCAAGCCACCACCCCTCCCGAGCCTGTTCATCTCTCAGCCACTATAACTCAACTATCATTCAATTCTATCACACAAAATCTAGGTTGATCTTGTCCCCTTTATCACACTACACAGCTCTACCGATACTCAAGCTCACAACAATTCAGTCAACCATGGGAGCTCTCCTCATCCGAGGCCAGGACCTTGCTGGCAAAGTCGCTGTCATCACCGGAGCTTCAAGAGGTATCGGTCGAGCCATTGCATTAAACTTGGCTTCACGAGGTTGTTCAATCCTAGGCACATGTGTAACCACCGAAAGCATTGCCCTCATCAATTCCATGAATGAAGAAATCAACACCCACTTTAAGTCCTCGAGGCAAACACATAACGTCAAGATCCTCGGCATCAGTTGCAGCATCCTCTCCCCAACTTGCGCTCAAACTATCGCCGACACCGTTGTCGAGCATTTCTCCAGCCGTGTCGATATCTTCATCAATAATGCATCAGATGCTCGCGATGCTGTGCTTGGAGAGTTGACGGTGGACAGTATCCAGGAGAGCATGATTAGTAACATCCAGACCCCGGTCCTTATTGTTGAGGAGTTTGTCAAGAGAAAAATGTTCCAGCCCGAAAGCAGAATCATTTACATCTCGTCAATACGGTCAAGACAACCGTGGTCTGGACAGCTGATGTACGCGGCTGGGAAGTCAGCGGGGGAGTCGCTGTGTCGGACATGGTCAATGGCGTTTGGAGGGAAAGAGGAGAAGGTGAGTCGCTTTCCGTTCTTTTTCCCCACAGCGAGTACATATTCTCTCACCCTTCTGCAGCTGTTCACATACACACCACTGACAGACGGCAGTTTTCCTTCATGGAAGGCACAACCGCCAATGCCGTGACAGTCGGCCTCACTGAGACCGATTCGGTGATGAAGTGTCCACCTGATATGCTTGAAGTTTTCAAGGAGGAGTTCATCACTCTACAGTCATCTCCAAAGTTTGGTCAGCCTGAGGATGTTGCGGATGTGGTAGGTATGCTTTGCAGTCGAGATGCGAGATGGATCACAGGGACTGTGGTCAGTGCAAGTGGAGGTGGGATAAAAATAGGATGATTCGATAGGCCAATAACGGATTGTTTTGATTCTAAGCGAGATTATATCCGACAGGAATCCATTGAGAAGTTTTGACAGATGGTCTTCGTCTATTTCAGCCTTTCGATCCATCTTACCTCATACTCTATCGTGCCTCGTACCGGGTCGTAGTCGTACCCCATGAACTATCAAACGCTCTTAGAGCTGAGAAGCTTTCAAGAACATCCTGTCCAATCATGTTTGGGCTTGGCAACGCGGGGTAAGTCTTACCAAATTATCCACCTGAATTCTGAGCAGCTCACACTTGGTCTAGCACAACAACAAGAGGCACTAGATACCTGCCGCACTTCGAGTCATGGTAGTGACTACATCTTGAGCCAGATTTTCCAGTTGATAAAAACAATGTCTCTTTACGAGCCATTGGATCCAAGTCGAAAAGAGATCAGGAGCCTGATTCTCGAATCCCTCACATCTGGAGAAGACATCCAGTGCACGACCACCACCATATCACTGCTATCGCCACCAATTTATGAAGCGCTGTCCTACGTCTGGGGCGACGCAAACATTCGAGAAACGATCACCTTTAACGGTATCCCTACCGAGGTTACCAAGAATCTCCACACAGCACTCGCCTACTTACGACTCCCCAATAAGCCACGACATCTCTGGGTAGACGCCTTATGTATCAATCAGCAAGATATAGAGGAGCGAAATAGTCAAGTGGCTATGATGGGTGAAGTGTATGCAAGTGCGAAACCGGTATTGATCTGGCTCGGCGAGGCGGACGAAGACAGCGATGAAGCTTTTACGTTGATGTCGAAAGTCTCCTCCGATAAAGACATCGCCGAAGACATATCTCAAAAGCTATTCTCTTTCTACATGCAGCTCATTGAGCGAGAATGGTTCACCCGCCTCTGGACGATCCAAGAACTCGTCCTGGCTAGCCATGACCCCCTCGTCGGCTGTGGCCACATATGGACAACATGGAGTACTCTTCTAGGTGCATGGCAGAAAATCGCTCTCATCGAGTTCACAAAAATGGGAATGGTGATCTTCCCAGACAATGTCAACGCACAAGGCAACGATTCATCCCTGCCAAAAACAACAGGTGTCCGCCCCTCGGGCATCAGAATCGACCTTCTCAACAATCTCCGCTCCTCAGTCCTAGAAAGTAAAGGATCTAGCCTCCGCGATCTAATCTTGAACACCAACTCTGCTAATGCCACCGAGCCACGCGATAGGATCTACGGCCTGCTCGGTATGTTGGACCCGTCTGCTCGTCAGGAGATCACTGTCGACTACGGGAGACCTATCGGAACTATTTTCGCAGAGGCAGTATCCCATGTTTTTCGGCACGGAAAAGGCGCTTTCCTCCTCTCTGGCATGCAACTTATGGGACCGTCTTCAAACACAACGTACCCCTCGTGGGTTCCAATTTTCGGCGATAAGGCACTGCTGAAGCCTACTCGATTTCATCCACCTAGTATTGGTGCCTCGGGAGCAGGTAGTGATGCTGTGAATGGTTCTATCGACGAGGATCTCACCACCTTACGCATCAGAGGTATGCCCATCGATACCGTAGTCGAGAAACTCCGATTCGGCGAAGGACAAGCCTGTCTTAATCAACTTCCACAAGTCGAGGCTCTCGCCAACAAGGCTCGCGAACGAGCTGCTACGTACGCATCCGACAATCCAGAGATTCGCCCATATCTCCGTTCATTCAAGACGAAAGAGCCGCTCTGGAGGATTTTGATTGCGAACAAAGCTTACAGCGGTGCAGCGCGGTATGAGGCTCCCGAGTCATATGGTGAGATGTATGATCGTCTTCTTGACTTTTGTAGCGGCGGAAGATCACCACCGGGAACAGTGGACGAGGATAGCGAAATTAGTGACGTCAGGGAGTACAGACTCTGTCTGCTAAACATGCTCCCTGGAAAGTGTTTCTTCGTCACGCAAACAGGGTTTTGCGGTATAGGGCCTGATTGTACCGAAGAGGGGGATCTGTTGGCGGTATGGTTCGGTGCGCCAGCGCCGTTTGTGTTAAGACCCATTCAAGAGACCCGAAACGAAAATACAGCTGGGGAAGAAAATGGGGAGAGAAAAAGTGAGAAGGTTTATAATGTTTGTGGTGTGGCTTATGTAGCAGGTATTATGGATGGAGAGCTGGTCGATGAAGTCTACTGTGAGGATTTGGAAGATGACATGATGTTTGTTGTGCGGTAGGAAAGCACTTACAGGGTATCGAACTTCAATCTTCAGCAAGATGCCAATTTATGAAATGTATTGGAAAATTTTATCTATTACAACCAATCCATTTTCCCAAGTATATATCCTTCTTCCCCGCAATTTTACATTGGTCCGTGGAGTCTCCTCCGCCTCTCTTACCGCTTGCCTCTTCGTCCAGCCTATTTTCACCAGTTACCCTTATGAAAAGTACTTTACATTGCAGCATATGCAAATGCAGCAGCTCCCATGATCAAAGCCGGAGCTTGAGTCACGAACGCAGCGCCAGCAGTCGAGGTTGAGGCGGTGCCTTATTACGTATTAGCCGAGCTCACGTCAGCAACATAAAAGAGAAGACTCACCAGCTCCTACACCAGTAGCTGTAGATTCAGTAGCAGAAGGCCCAGTACTCGTCCCCAGCTCACCCCCGTCAACCATCGACACCCCATCCCCAACGCACGTCAACCCCGGCTCCACCTCCGTCGTCACCGCCCTTCCCCTCAACACCGCCCTCGCCGTAATCACGGCACCGTTCACCGCCGAAGTAATCGAAGCTTCGCGACTGGCTTGTGCAGAGGATAGAGAGGCTTCGAGACTGGATTGCGCGGCTGAGAGAGAGGAGTCGCGACTTGCGAATAAGGAGGAGCGGGAGGCGTCGCGGGTGGAGAAACTTCCGAGGAAGGAGGAGATGACGGGGCCGCTGAAGGAGCCGTTTTCGCAGCAGTAGTTGTTGAAGACGGAGCCGCTACACGAGTCGCCGTTTTGCGCGAGGGTGGTGCTGGCTATGAAGAGGGTGGCGACTATGGCGGAGGTCTTCATTTTGATGGTTGGGGTTTAAAGGCAGTTTCCGGTGATTATAATCGACTTTATATGTATAGGAAGATCTTGATGCCTGATGTGTCTGCAGGATCAAAAGCTGGGAATCAAAAGCTGGGAGGATCTCACCTATATCTCATCAGTGTGGCCAGTAAGCCGGCCAGCTTATAAGCTCATCCGTCAGCTGGGGAAATTACGTCAGTCAATCAATTGGGTTCTATAGGTAAGCTAATCCAGTGTAATATTATCAGCTTAAAAGCGCTTTTAAACTAGCTCTTATATATATAATAATTTAGAGTCATACTGTTGGTCCACAGGCCCATACAGGACATGTCTCAGCTAGAATAGGGGGTAGGACCACTTGCGGAGGCGATTCGGTGGCGTTTCGGAGGCAGTATATAGTCTGGCATCTCCCGCCCCCTCTTAGAAAGAAACAGATTTTCCACACTATTAAGCTTGATATGCATATACATGATATTTACGTTTGATTCTTAGCTTATATTTGGTATTGAACCGATACATACTTTAAGTAGTGTTGTAATATATCGAAACCTTTAATTTCATGGGGTTCGGAGCGGAAAACCCTATCGAAGGTAGCGATAGCGAGGGGGCGAAGGCATACTCAGCAATTCTCACTAAAACGTGATTTAAATTTACTTCTTTATAAAATATTAAATATTAATATCTTACACTTTAAATATTAATTAAATAACTACTTTTACTTTAATATCTCAGATTTTTACTTGTGAAATGATCGTGCGCTAACAAGGCAAGCTCATGGTACCCTGGCTTTAGTCCTGTCTGGAGCTTTTTCTTCGAGTAAGCTTCCGCCACGGAAAACTTATTTCGTGCTAGCTGGACGGCTGATCTGCAGTCCGTAAGGCGGAGATGGAGATGCTTATTGCTGATCGAGTAGATCGCACGGGTCGCCTTGAAGCCATCTATATCTGGTCCATGCTTTTGCATGTTCAGGCTGATGCGAGCCGACTCTTGGGGAAGCCGGCGGCTCTGTTGAAGGTTTGACGTAAAGATAGCGTAACACTTATGGCTGCAGCTCTACCACTTTTGGCAGTTACCTGCGAGCTAGGTCGGCTTGCCTAATCGGAGATTCCTTGATGATATATTGGAGGATCGAGGGATGTGATTCTGTTTCTGCTGCTCTAGTGGTCAGACTCTAAAGAAGTCCTTGGAGCGACTGATGAATAGGGGTTCTCTGCTGGTCGTCGATAATCATGATGCAGTTTCATTATCAACTTTGTAACGATATTTTGGAGCTGTACTGCGCTTTGGCTCCGTCGATTCGATTTGGTACTTACGATATGTAAAGATATTTTGCTCAGATAGCTTGATCAAGTGTTGACCTTCCACAGATCAATCAGGTCACGTGCAAGGTCAGCACCCGACAATTCACTATCTGACCATCACCCGCTTATTCTTAGGAGAGCTTGGTTGAACCAGTATTCAATGCTCTTCATTCCAGGATCAGCCAAGCCAATATTCCAAATCAACTTAGTCGCGCCGTTTCAATGTAGATTGATGAGTGCCTTCCAATGTATCATGCGGGTGTTCTTGGCAGTGCAAGGCTCGCTTAAAATGTCAACAACAGTTGTGCAATCAATAAACTCAACATATTCTGTACTTGCTGACATGGCGATGCTCGCAGAGGGGATAAGTAAAAGTCAATGATTCAAGATCGATGCAGAGATCCTGAAACTTTGAGTCAAAAGTATTTATTCTCGGTCCTTTCTCCCTTATCAAAAATTCAAAACAATGACCAAGAAGTCACAAAAGCTAGACTGGTCACCTTCGAGTATTCCTCAACCGTACTTCCTGAATCGCCCTCTACGATTACCACCAACTGGAGCGACAGGCTGTCCAGCATCTTCACGAGCAAGGGCGGCATCTGTTTCGGCCGCAAGTCTAATTCAAGTCAGTCAACCCCAAGGCAATGAAATCTGTTGTGGATGAACACGAGCTCGATGAAACTGTAACCTTAACCAAACCCTGATCCATTGACTTGAATAAGGGATGAATAGAAGCTGTGGAAGAATCCGACTCATACCGACTGTCTATCTGGTAGCTCCATCCCATACCACTTATCGTCAGTGAAGCCGGCTGCTTTACAAGCTGCTATAGATCCTGAGATTCTCGTTTTGAGAGCTATGAGTGTAGGTTTATTTACAGGTGTCTCATACAAACATTCCTGTATGAGATTCTTGAGTGTTGCTGACAAAAGTTGTTCCTGCAGCCTTTCTCGGAAAGCTGTGGCTGTTGGTCGATCAGGATTGACAAAATTAAATGGGTGGGTTGGTTTCGGGGAATATATATACAGGCAAACTAGCCTTTTAAATGCACGTCAGTTTTTGAATAGTCACTTTTGTATCTGACCAACTAGACGATCTATTCCAAAGCCGTGTGCATACTCAGGCTGACTCGAAAAGGAAGGAAAGGACTTCGATCTACTCACTAACTTTGGCGTGAGTCGATTATTTCAGCATTCCTCGCCTATTGGAAAGAGGGTGTGATTGAGCTGGATAATTGTGAGCACAAAAGAGAAAAAGTCGTACCTCGTACATTATGATACCAATTCCCCACTTTTCCCCGTTAGCATCGTATAACATATCTCAGATATAGATTGAAGCTCTTTCAAGCAATCCCAGTGCATGGGAGAAAGTCTATCGAGCTTCTGAGTCCCACATACCACATTTGTACCAGTTCCATATCTTCCACAAACGGGAGAGCCTAAGAAGTCGCTGTGATACCAGCGAGGCGTAAATTGCTCCTGCCAGTCACGTTATAAGTTTGCCTCCCAGTATCATGTCCTCCACGGTGATGTGCTCACAGGTGCAAACCACCCTTTCGTTCCCCTTTCTCGTCGACTTTGATCTAGTGCATAATGGTCCGTTGGTATTTCGTTGACAGGGTTACTATCGAATCTTTCTGCCAACCCAAAGTCTCCAATCTCCAATCAATAAGTATGTTATTTAGATGAATCGTTGATCATATATGCACACGTACCTTGCAGTTCAGAAGCACATATGTCACTATCAAGAACAATTCCTGGCAGAGTCGATGCATATCCTCAATTCCATGGAAATCTCCTCAAGTCCCAATGAAATTCACAACGTGGACGGGTATTATTAGCTCGAAATTTCCGCGTATTTCTACATCGCCGCAAATTGCCCTTAATTGCAGTACACCTCTTGTCCCTGAGGCGAAATCGGGGCGAAATATCTTGTTTTCTATTGAGGCAAGTCAATCAGATTGTCCATGCCAGCTAATGGCTCTTGAGCACAAAGCATTCATGAAGATGTGACGAAGTATGGGTAATCATGGCGGAGAAATGGCAAAGATGTGAATGTGTTACGCACGCTGTAAGAGGTTCAAGACGCTCAAGATCCTGCCACCCCTCAGGCGCCACGCCCGCATTTTCAAGCGCAGTTATACTCCGCTTGCATCTATCCTTCAAGACTTGGAGGGTTGGCCGCTGGGTGGGAATCTCGTAGAGACATTCTTGGATTGTGTCTCTGAACATTGCTGAATAGGAAGTGGCCTGTATCTCGGTTCCAAAGGCACGACCCGTTGCGGGGTTCCCATGAAGTGGGTTGGGAGTAAATGGTCTTGTGTGGTCGACATGAGTCTGATTGAAACATGCTAGGCTAGATTTTGTCAGTCATCTTCGCAGCATTCTTCAGTCTAGAATCAAAGTAGTGGACGGTTGAAGGCGGCTTTTGGTCTCAAGTGTACCATATCTTGGGAACATTTCGTGACCATGCATTACTCCACAGAGTGACTAGGAACAGGGATTGTCTTACTATATGTTGCATCGAAGTTAGCCTATGATTCCCCAAACTCGAGGAGAAGTGCATCTCCCGGCTTTACTGGATATATAGTCTCCAACTTTTGCGACCCTGACAAAGAATATGAGCTTTCAAAAAGATGACAACCTTCACATACCTCGTACATAATCTGACCTATTCCCCACACATTTGTTTGCGTGCCAAATTTGCCACATACTGGAGAAGTCATATAGTCTGAATGGTTCCATCTCGGGCTGAATTGCTCCTAAATTTTGGCACGATATTAGATACTTCTCCAGTACATCAAAACCTGTCTCAACTCACCGGAGCCAGATATTCAAGTGTACCACGCCTGCGGAGCTCCTCATTGACATCCCAGGCATCGTGGGGATGTACTGTGGCAAGATCTCGACGTCGATACAATGCCAAGCCAAAATCTCCTATCTTGGGACGAGTAAGTACGAATCCAAAAGCAGTAGCAGTAACCTATCAGTGTACCCACTTTACAAAGTGGTGTGTCACGATGTACTGCCTCGTTTCGCATTACCATTACTGCGCCATCTCAGTATCTGCCCGTCTCATTTCTGTTGAGTGGATACCTACTATTAGGTGGTTTCAAATCAAAATGAACAAGGACACCTGGATCATCCGGGTGGTTCCCGATAGAGTAACCAGCATGGGCGTTACCTTGCACATCAAACGTCAATTCCATACGGTGTTCCATCACAGCACAGCCGTCCACTAAGCAGTCAAAGATCTTCCACAGAGTCAATTCTTCCAGACGGACATTACTGAGAAAATCGTTAGTACGAGGTACGGTGTTCAAGGCTGAAACGGCATGTATGGATATTCACCGTTGAATCCGCAAATCCTTCAAATCTTCTAGTGTGCCCGAAGGACAGTATTCCAAAACTATTCGCCTAACAAAGCCTATCCAAACTGGATCCAAACCCTGAGCATCAGCCGCCTCCTCATCTATAATATTGTCCGTATCCAGCATCTTTACAATGTGGTGTGATCCAGACATTCCCATGTCCCAAAATATATTTCTCTCACGTAGAGAACTCGTATTGGTATAATGTGCTAGTTTAATGACAACCTTGTCATGTGGCGTTGGAGGTCGACCAGCCGGGGGACCTATGTATTCCCAGAGGCAGACCTATCCAATGACGGGGTGAGTCTTGTTTCCTATAAATTGTGAATTATTGAATTCTGGATCGACTCACACTACCACCTGCCCCCGACCCCAGATGCTTCACGCCCTTCCAATTTGGACCTCCATGGACATTATTTCCCAGCCCTGGCAGTCGTTCCAGTAATGCAAGTTCATCTTCTGTTGGTTGATGTTCCACAACTTGGCGACGCTCTGCAACACCTTGGACAGGTGGCCCCAGCTCCGGCACGGGTAAAGGGTCAGGTGGAGAGACAGGAGCCGGGAGAACGAAAGGGGTCAGGCCATAACTTTGCTGAAAAGGTAGCAAATTAGTTCGTGAATAATCGCTCATGTTCATGCTTTAGACGATGACCTACATTGATTTCCCCTATGGTTGAGGGGACACGATTCGGATCGTTGTAGTTTTCCCACCACAAGTATTCATTGTAGAACGTCGCCGCATCCCCATGGCCAGCCATGATCTCAAGAAAAATTGCCCCAAATTCCAAAATAAGTTGGGGTTGATGCACCGCAAAAGCAAATTTAATAATGTATGTGATCAGATTACATATGTCCCAGAAGATTTACATGCCCGAGAAATAATCATGCGGAACTGGTAGGATTGCGGACAGCGCTTTGTTCTGGGGACAAAGAGTTGAAGATGAATGCATACAGGTGCCCCAATGGTTTAAGCACATAAAGAAAGTAAAGCTTATCTCCGAGCGAGAGATACCGTGAAGCAGATTTGAGACGGTACTGTATCGTAGCGCTATAACTAAACTCGCATAATCGATCTCCAAAACAAATCAAGGACTAAAAAAAAAACACGACAAGGACATGGCATCCAGTTGATGACAATTTCTCTCGCTTAGCACCCGGGGACCTCAAATTTCCCCAGTGGCAACGTCTGCACTCACACCTTCAATAAATCTTCGGAAACGAAGGACTGAGCTACAGTACTATGATAATCACCATGTCTTTTTCATCTTGTGTCCTCGTAAGGAGATGGCAATTCCCCCCCTCTGGTCCCTTTGCCTCGGCTCGTGGTTCGACTCACGTCTAATCACTCAGCGTAGGCGCAATACGGAAGGGGAAATGCGATGATGATCTCCTAGGACGTAAAGCAACTTCCGTCAATGCCATTTGAATTGTAAGCAAACATCTATTGACAGCCTCCTGGAGAATGAGAACCGTAAGTATCGCCGCTGATCCTTTATCATCATGTCGGCCAACGAAATATCCTCCACGTCTCGCTCTTTTGAACCTTTTCAACTCGGCCCATGACAGCAATAAAATAGATTCATAGATCACTGCCAGGGAAACGTTATCAGATTCCAATGATCCTCGCATCGAGGCTGTGTATTTTCGGGATCGATTTTGGTAAATTTGGGACACCGTGCGGAAAGAGGATTGGCCGTAGCTGTCCGTGTGCACCGTACAGTCGGAGATGGAACAGCCCTTACCATGTTTCTATCAATCAAGTGTCAGTATCAAGTTTTCTCCATAGCAATCACCCAACTCCAAAGAACAGATTTAGAGCAAAAAGTGTACGGTAATGTAGATCGTAGGCAATGCCAAGATTAAAAGGAGAAATCCTTACGTTGTCCTAGGCTCAGGAGTGTTTAAAGTATGCCATCCTTCTGGTCGGGTACCAGCTGCAAGACAAGTCGCAATGGCGTCTGTAATCCTACGCTTGAGATTCCTCAGCTTCGGTCTGTGACTAGGTTCTTCATAGAGACATTCGTGAATCATGTCTTTGAGTTCGTTTGAGTAAGGTGTAGCCCGTAAATGGGTGCCATACGTAATGCCTCGAGCTGGAGCGTTACCGATGTTGAATGGTGTGTGTGGCGGTGTGAGCGTTGAAGGGTTGAATGGGTAGTAGGCTTCGGGATGACCTGGATCGAAACAGGCTAATCTATGATTGGAAATTCATTATAGGCAAAGATAAAAGGTTCCATTACAAGTTGACATTGTGTTTTGGTTGATGTCACGAGTCATGATGCAGACGAATTAGGGAGGGGAGCTTAATTTACAAGCAAGCAGTCGTATGAATGAGGGAAGATACTTACTCGTACATAATTTGTCCTGCTCCCCAGACATTCGTCTTTCTCCCAAACTTAGCACAGAGGCTCGAGGTCTGATAATCTGCGTAATTCCATCTCGGGGAGAATTGTTCCTGGAAGACAGTAAGCTCAGCCTCCCTTCATTCGTAAGACGCCTTTCTTGTCTCTGAAATCGAAGGTATCACTAACAGGGCAATAGTAACCCTCGGTCCCCCGTCGACGTAGACGTATATCATTTGCAACATAAGTGCCGCCTGGTGGTACTATCCACCCTGTGCCATTGGGTTGGTTGAATCCTGTTCTATGAACCTCCATGAATAGGCCAAAATCTCCGATCTGTGAGTAACATCATGATTAGTACTATGCGGCCCAGAAAAATTTTTTAGACAGCTCGAGGAGAACTACAAGGACCTCGATAACATACTTTCCAGGTCTGTGTGTCGGGATGCGTGCCTGCTGCCGCCCTTCGATCGTCCACACCAAAAACTGCTTTCCTCAGCCCATACTCGGACACAGTCCCTACAACAATATTATGTGAGAGAAACTTACTATTCTCAGGTTTCAAATCGAAATGCACAACCACAGGATTGCCTTGGATATACCATGCTGGATCTGCTATGAAATGCCCCGGGTTATTCGGGTCGAGAACGAGCTCGGCATCATATTCAAGCACAGCCAGGCCGTCGACTATACACTCGAATATACGCCAAAGGGTAAGTTCCTCGAAAGGAAGATATCTATGTTTACAAAATCAGCAGATCGTCCCTCGAAATCGAGCTGCTTCTTTTCTCGAAAGCATCTTGCAGCCATGGTAGGTTTTACGTACCGTCGACGCCGCTCAACTAAGAGCCTATTCAGACTTCCCTGTGGACAATACTCCATAATAAGTCTCCTAACAACCCCAGTCCATGCCACAGGTAGTGACCTACTGCCACCCTCGATGCGTCTGTCCGCATCTGTCAATCGATGCGGCGGTACAAGCAGCCTCACAATATGCTCGCTACCACTCTGATTCAATAGTTGAATCATCTGCCCCTCTTCCCACAACCAATCGATCGCTGGCTCTTGCTTGTTCTTCACTGCGATCTTTCTGATAGGCGGAGCAGCTAGTGGGCCGTTATATTCCCATAATACAACCGCACCACCACCGCCTTGCCCAAGATACTTTACCGGCCTCCAGTTCTGGTGTCCGCCCTGGGGCGCGCCGTGTGGTTTGTATGTTACTCCTGCGTAGAGACCCGGATTCCGATAACTTGATTTATCGCGGCGGGGGAATTGAGGGGGCTTGGGTCTCGGGGCACGCCTGGCTGGAATTGCTGCTACTGGGTGGGCAACGGTAGTTGTTGGAGGAGCGGCGAGACCGGGTGGGACCAAGAATGTTGCGTTGTAGCTTGCCTAGTGAAATCAGGCCATTACTCAGAAAGAGTTACAGAAAAATGAATGTAAATCATATTTGACGGATTGTACTTACCACGATAGTCGCAAAAGGGAGCGGTGGACCTGGTGGCGGAGGTATGTTATATTCATGCCAATATCGGAATCTAGTTCTAAATTCGCGATCATAATTTGTGGAACCCATCTGGAATAAGATGAAGAATGAAAACACTATCAAATGAGGTAAAATGAGTAGGAGAGAAGGGAAACTGAGATATTGGATACCGTGGAAATTCAACTTGGTCGATAATAGTTTGAGAAAAGGAAAACAAAGGCGGAAATCGTAAGGCAAATCTGAAAAGACAAAGCATTCGTTCTTTCCCTTGTTGCTTTCAGAAGGCACTGCCATTGTAAACATCCGGATTTGGTAGGGACAGGCATGGATACTGGAATTCCCCATCATCCTTTCGTTCACCAATTTGGTGTGCATCGTGCTCTGCCTAGTTTTATCCTCTATCAAGACAGTCGATAAATCTACAGTGATCAATGAGTGGTCACAGGGCATTTCTCTCCTAACAAGACAATCACCAAATCCACAACAATCAGTAAATGGAATCAGAGATCTCAATACAGAGACAGAGAAAAGGGGAAGTTCGTGCTTTTGAGATGATTGGTGCTTACTACGGTCGGATGCTAGATAGGGGAAAAAGGACCAAAAGAGATGCCAACGCTCAAGAAGAAGCGCCAATGCATGCAGAGAAAACCAGAGAGTAAGACAAGGGAAGAGGTAAGGTTTCTAAATCATCCTCTCTGCGATCAGCCGTCTTCTCGTATCAGCGAACAGCAATACTTCCCCTTCATCCTCAGTTTTCAAACATCAAGCATACTCTTTCATATTCACTCTCCAACTCCTCTAATACGCCCAATCTTCCCATCACCCAACCTAAACCCCCGCACACCCCACCCCCAGACTCCCACTACTCCAAGTCCAAAACCCACACGTCCAAGCCTCACCTACTCCAGCACCACCCACTCCACCACCCTCCAACCCCGTCCCATCAAACTCCCAACTCACCGGCCCCGAACAATCCACACTACTATAGAACCGCACCGGCATCCCATCATACACGATATGCGCACACATGCTTTGCTTATCCTCCAATGACGTACACCCGCATGTCGTGATGGGATATGTAGCGCCGGCGTTGGAGAGACCGAGAGAGGTCTGGTTGAAATCGTGGGTTGAGGGACCGGAGGACAGAGAGGTGGTTTGACCGCCGAGTTGGAGGGTGAGTGTTGTGGCTTGGGTGAGGGGGAGGGGGAGGAGGGTGATGAGGAGATTGATGAGGAGATGCATTTTTGAAGATGATTGGTGGCGCGAGGATGCCTGATCCAGATGCCAAGTTTTGTATGTTGAGTTTCGTGGGAGAAGATTCCAAGACCCGTGTTCCGGTTATCAAGAATCCTAAAATGCTTCTGTAGTTATGATATTGGAAAGGGGCAGATTCCTCATCTTTTATAGTAATGCCTCGAGACATTGGAGCGGTCAATTCCCAGGACGACTTCCCTCCACCTGCCCAAATTTGCTGAATATCTCCGTCCGAAATGTATCGTTTGAGTATCGTCTAATCCATATATGGCTGGCCGCGAAAGATATAAATTGCAGAGCTCCAGCTTCCTGCAGTAGGACATTCTAGCGAGCGTCGGCTAAGTTGAGATGCTGCCAAAAATAGGCACATATCTCGTGTTCTGCGAGGGGTAAAATCTGCACTCCGATATGTAACTTCGGTTGTGAGATTCATATTCGGTGTGAGGTTTACAATTCGGAGGGTGTTGTAGTTGGGTGGACCGTGAATCAGGATTCGACTGCTCAGGTACCACGTGATGAAGTAAATCTTCGTTGAGCAACCTCCTCAACAGCCTCCACCACAACCAGTCTTCCTTCTGGTCTGACCATAACTTCCGTATGCAATGCTCCATCGATAGTTTTCTTCTCAACATTCAAACCAGAATCTTTACACCTCTTCTCCAGCACCTTGCCATGCTCCTTTGGAATCAATTCATCCTTCTCAGCTTCTAGCAAGATAACATTGGGACTTTCCATATTCGCGTCCTTGAGTCGCTGGCTCATGACACCCAGAGCTTTGGAACTATCCAGGTGATTCCACAGGAACGGCCAGAGATGCCTGTATGGTAGCCATTTCTGTGGATACAACGTCTCAAGCATGGCTCTCACACTGATGAACGGCGTTTCCAAGATAAGAGTCTCAAGCAAGAGATTTGGCTTCGACTCTTGGAAAAGATGCGTTTCTGCTGCGAGGTTCGTAGCCACGCCTGCACCAATACTCTGACCCCAGATGGCAACTGGAATAGAATCCGTAGGTCTGCCACCATGTCGCAGGAAGTCTTCTCTGATCCAATCTAGACTTGCAGCAGCATCCAGGGCAATCCCTTTTTCTGAAGGTCTACCTTTAGAAGTCCAGTATCCACGATAGCTGCAGCATACCATCGTGTACCTGACCGGGATATCAAGTACGCGCCGATCTCTGAGCATCCTCAAAACAGGCGAAAGGAAAGGGAGACGAGGAGGGATAGAAGAAGCATTACCTACAGACCATAAGCCGCGTCCACTTGAAACGGGAGAGTAGGAACTGAACCCTGGAAATAGAGGATATATACCATCCTGCCTTGACTGACATCGAAGTCGTTGACACTAGCCACACAGAGACTAATTTTTGTCCCATCCAGTGATCTGATACTCTCTTCTCTCCATTCAATCCCACTGCATTGGTGATTGTACTCCGCGATTGTCTCTCGACGCGCATTAGGAGGAAGACCGGGCATGTAGATGATTTTGTTTTGAAAGAGGACCATCATGCAGCATTTCCACGTCCAGAGGGCGACGACCAGTCCGCCAAATACCACTGGCGGAAGTAACACGGTCGGAATACCGCCCAATTCTCTCCTTTGGTAGGTTCCATAGCGAAGCACTGGACCACGACTCTGCCGCCGGATCTGGGTCTCTGTACCCCCGCTCAGCTTTGTAGAAAATGCATACCGAGGCGAGTATCTCAATTGCCCTCTGACATTGGCGCTACAAATGTACAGCTGTCTCACGAAAGCTTTTCCATGCACGACACGAAGCATTTCACACCAGTAAAGACGACGTGATGAACGTGCAGTATCCTATCAATTGCTCGCATGCATGTTGTCGTGTACTTCCGTGGGGTTGATGCATATCGTGGTGAAAGCAAAAAGACTTTGCCGGTCATTCGAGCATCGAAAGGTCCTTGTTCGCCCAGGTGTTTGGTTCGCTGCCTCGCCTCCACTTTTTGGGAATCTGTCAGCCCCGCCAGAGCCTGATCTGGAATCGAACCAACATCATCACCTCACCCAACCTCTCCTCTTTACAACCATGGGATGAGCCCGACACAACACTGAATAACAAGATCAGCTTCCAGACCCGAACTCAACTCCTTCTTCTCAGTATATCCCGAAACAATAGTCGCACAACTATCAAAGAGAACGATCACGATGCCTTCTCCGCCTCCCAAGGAATCAACAACACCCCCACCACACATCTCAATCACCGATCCTGACTCCACCGACTCTGCCGACCACGACACACCCAAAACACCACGCAGCAGCAGTGGCTGGGATGGCAAGCTACGATTAGAGAAGAACGTCGAGCTGGTGAACCCAGAGGCGATTTCAGATGCCGAGTATACGGATGAGGAGAATGTCTTGCCTGGCGAGCAGATTGAGGCGGATGAAGGTATGGACTTCCTTGCATTGTCGTATACATTTGTCTGGAGGAGAAGAGATATACTTTAATCTGAGCTCTCCTGAGCTAGAGTTCAAGATATAGCTACCGGGGAGAGGAATTCGGAGTGGAAGTCCCAGGCGCAAAGCTGTTCGAACAATGGAATGCTGACAGACCCTCCTCATCCTCAGACCTCCTAGACGACTATCCCTCCAACACCACCGAAATCGACTGCGTCCACGCCCGAATAACCTCGATCCCCTCCCTCCGCCTCGAACGCTTCCCGCAAACGCAACGGCTCTGCCTCCGCCAAAACAGTATCCCCTCCATCAACGGCCTCGAACCCCTCTCCTCCACTCTGACCGAGCTCGACCTTTACGACAACCTACTCACAAAGATCTCCCACCTCGAATCCCTCACCCAACTCACCTCCCTCGACCTCTCCTTCAACAAACTAAAACACATCAAAAACATCTCGCACCTCACACAACTCACCGACCTCTATTTCGTGCAGAACAAAATCTCCACGATCGAAAATCTCGACGGGCTCACCAAGCTACGCAATCTAGAATTAGCTGCGAATCGGATCAGGGAGATCCAGGGGTTGGAAAGCTTGACTGGTCTGGAGGAGTTATGGCTTGGGAAGAACAAGATAACGGAGATTAAAAACCTTGATTCCCTCCAAAATCTCAAAATCCTCTCCATCCAGTCGAATCGAATCCGCACCCTCACACCCTCCTCGCTCTCCTCCCTCCCACACCTGGAGGAACTCTACATCAGCCACAACGCCCTAACATCCCTCCGCGGTCTCGAATCCTGCACTTCTCTCCGAGTTCTCGATATCTCCAATAACCAAGTGTCGAGTTTGGAGGGCTTAGAAGAATTGAAAGAGTTGGAGGAGGTTTGGGCGAGTTATAATTTGCTTGGGGACTTTGGGGAGGTGGAGAAGATACTTGGAGGGAAGAAGGAATTGAATACCGTCTATTTTGAGGGAAATCCATTGCAGTTGAGGCAGCCGGCGTTGTATAGGAATAAGGTGCGTTTGGCGCTACCGCAGATCAAGCAGATTGATGCTAGTGAGTTACCCTCCTCTTCCTTCCAGGTTTACCTTTGACTTTTGGGTGTGGTGTTGCCTGATGGTTTCGCTATGAGGTTTGAAAAAGTGCAGTGCAATGTTAACGAAATGGCGATAGCTTTCATTCGCGTGTCATGAAATCGGTACTCAGCTCAGGGCGAGGCAGACTGACATATCATTGATACTTGTGCGCTTACACCTTATCGTGGGCATGGATGTGGATAAATAGAGCATTCTAGACAAGATCAGAGCCCTGGAAATATCTGATCGATCAAACGAGCATATGACTATGAACCGTGTGAGGGCACGGACTAGATGGAAGGGTATGATATTGATGAATGGGCGGAATGGATAGGGATTTTGCACACATTAGTACAGAATAGCATAGCATGGAGTTCAGGGCCGGTATGCAACGCATCGCAGGATGAGAAACAGACTCTGTACCTCTCTGTTGATCAATCGAAAAACGAGTCAACGTTTTGAGTTCCACGGGTGTTATGTACTCGCTTGTATTTGTTTATTCTACGGAGTCAAGAATTCGGGAAACTAGAACTTCTACTATTCCATTCCTGCCAGACTAAAGCCCCGAGCAAAGTAACGAGAAACCAGCTAGATTCTAGATAGGTATCGAGCCTCGAATTGAATCGATTGATTCCATAGCAGACTGCCAATTGAGAACAAAGAGAGCAACCTAATCATGGCATTACAGAGAAGAATAGCGCCTCTCCTTTGGAAGTCCCTACAGCAGACACTCGAGTCTGGAAGTATGAAAGTAGAAGTCGGATCTATGCGAAGATATGGAGAGTACCGAGATACTGTTGACTTTAGATTAGCCCCATACCCCAAAGCAACAACCATCCTGCCACCAGAACCAGAAACAGAAGCAGATGAAAAAAGGTGGTGGAACTCACATCCGTAGGATTGTTAAATCTCAAATGCCTATCCAGCCCCGAAATAGCCTTCAAATCCTCCTCCTCCAGATCAAATTCCGTAACCTCCAAATTCTGCTGCAGTCTCTTGGGATCATTACTTTTCGGAATGACCGCCAACCCTCTCTGCGTCGCCCACCTCAACAGCACCTGCGCAGGCGTTTTACCAGCCTTCTCCGCAATCTTCACAATAACAGGATGCTCGAACAACACAGGCGTGTCCTTCGCCTTCTGCCACTCCAGCTCAATGAACGATTGCGGCCCGAACGAACTGTATGCCGTGACCGCGATGCCTTGCTCCTTTGCGAGTGCGAGGAGAGTGGGCTGGACAAGGTACGGGTGGTGTTCGATCTGTAGGGTTGCAGGGCGGATCTTGGCGTAGCGGAGGAGATCGAGGATTAGGGAGCCTTGGAAGTTGGAGATTCCGATGGACTTTGCGAGGCCTTTCTCTTGCACGCTCTCCATGGCGGTCCAGGTCTCCTGGATGCTGGCGTTGGAGAGTTGGTAGTCGTCTTTGCCGTCGAAGGCCCAGCCCGGTGGGTAGCGGACGGAGGGGTCGACGTATTTGAGGGCGACGGGGAAGTGCACGATGTAGAGGTCGAAGTAGTCGATGCCCCAGTCGGCGAGTTGCTTGCGGCAGATTGGCTGGGGATGTGGTTAGTTTTACTGGTTCTAAAGGGAAAATTGGATCGGAGAGGGAAATTTGGAGAAGGGGGAAGCATACCTCGACCTTGTCACCATCGTGGAAAGAATTCCAGAGCTTGGAAACAATGAACAAATCCTCTCTTTTGACGAGACCTTCCTTGATAGCACGGGCAACACCCTCACCAGCTTCTTTCTCGTTACCGTAGTCTAGGATTTGTCAGTAAAAGCTTCCAAGATCAACAAAAGAGAGGGCTAGACGAGGAGTAATATAGAGACGATTGGTAGGCAACATCGTCCAGGAGGCGCAGATATTCTTCGAAAAGAGCTTTCCACGTCCAGCAGAGATAATACACATACCACAAGCACCATCGAATAACCTATATCCGACCTTGATCGCATTGTACACTGTATCTGCACAAGTAGCATTGGCGACCTTCCAAAGACCAAAGCCAACTTGTGGCATAGCATGGCCGGTATTCAGCTTAATGGAAGCCATTTTCGCAGATGTATTCGCAGATGTAGTTGAAGTTGAAGAGAACTGTTTGTTTAAGGCGGTGGATGGGAGTTTTGAGAGGCGTGGAGGTTTGAAGTTGGAGGTGTGGAGGAGGGAGAAAAATCGTGGAGGGGTAGTTGTTGAGATGGAGCTTGGACTAGAAAATAGACGAGTGCAGGTGAGGGGCAGCAGCGCCGATAGTGGAGACGGAAGTGGATTGGCTTTTGTTGATTGAAGAAGAGAGGGGCTGTGGCAGATAGAGAGAGTCAGTTGAGTGCTTGACTTTTTTGCTTGAACCCGGGAATTGGAAAGAGAAGAAGTGGGGGTCAGGTTGAGTGCAAATTGAATGGGGAACTAGAGGGGGGCAATGAAAGAGCTGTGTTTTACCGCCAGAGCAGGTGCAGTTGCAGTCGCATATAGAGTATTTCCGTACAATGCGAGACTCGGATTGGGACAAGAAAGAGTGTTTCGTGACCTTTAATGCTTCCAATTGGGATAAAAGAGGATGTGGAAAAGAAGAGGAGGCTTTTATACCCCCATAAGGTATGCAGATGGATGCACCTGCATCTGTCCTACCCTACGTGCTATTACCCGCGCCCTTGACCTACCTTACCAATAGTTACCTGATACTCCAAGGATACAGGTCGGTTCACCTTGTGTGGCTCGGGGCTCCCCCCCGGACTAGTATACCATATCTGCGGATATCTTGGCTGGAGGGCGTGCCCCTCGTACTGGACGAACTCGCATCGTATCGACTTCCCCCGAGTTTCGTTCAAGAGGACACTTGCTGTATATTTCTCCGGCCCTTCTCTTCAACCTAGCCCTTATCTCCTCCTTCATTCCACCAAACAACGTCTTCGTTTGAGTAGCAAAGTTCTCGGTAGCATTTTCGTGGCTAAATACACTGGCTGTATATCTCTCTCGAGTCGTGTGGTCACATATCTTAACTAGCTAGAATCTGCCCCTCCATCTCCTTCCTCACTAGCGTCGATTTACATTTAGCCTAAATACACATTCCAGTGGACCCAGTGGATTTGGTGGGGGCGACTGTGGCGGCTAAAAGAGACGGGAGATGGACAGGGGTGCAGTTTTGCCGCGGAACGACTGCTTCCTGACTTTTGTTGGCCTCGATCAGGAAATTCTAGGATAACCGACCGAGTGTGGATGAAGATGGATGGGCTTGGACCTGGATTCATAGGAGAGTGTTTGTTATCTGTTGGGATTTTGACTTCTTCTGTTTTATTTATTGCTGTTCAAAGGAGTTGCCATGATGGATCGGAGTGCCAAGTGGTTTGCCCAAGTAAGGGGGTTGATGTTTCTCGAGTTATCTCCGATGGAGATCTCCGTGTTTTCGTACTTAAGCTTTTACTCCTGTGTTGATCTCCATCTGCTGGTTTCAGCTTCTTTTGGATTGTTCGAGAGTATCAGAGTCATTTTCAGTGCTTCCATCCGTGAACGGAGATACCTGTGGCGCAGCATTGATATGTGGCTGAAGTACGGGGAAACATCACGTCGTAAAAACTTCTCACAGTTTGTCATCAAAAGTTTCCATGCATTGCCGCCTTCATCTCCTTGACGAGGATGAGTTTTATTTCTGAACCTTATTTTGGAGCTATTGAATTGTATATTGGGCCTAAGAATGGAGCCTTCTGGTAGGGAATGCTTGTTTACATACGCTTAGCGACATTTTATAGGGGCGGCGAGTGCAGCATCTTGGGCGTGGATCATACAGAAGTATCCACGCTCAAGACCGAGAGACAAGAAAATCTCTGACATACTATTATTCGAAAGAAAGATGTAGTCCACTTGCAAAAAAAAAGCGTGCGCACGCAAGAGTACTGTACGGTCAAAACAAACGGTGCTCCAATATAAATTCTTTGTTCCGAGGCCCCCTTTCATCTGCATGCGGCGTACAGGGAGGAAGAAAAGACAACCGCGACCGTCTCAAAGCTCAAAACATATATTCTCGCTCAAAATATAATAATCAATTGTATGCATCGTATGAATTCTGTGTGGTTAATTTTTCTTCGAGCCTCGGAAGCTGGAGAGCTACGGCCAACTTGATTGCGGAAACCATGGCAGCTAGAGCCGGTGTACCAATACCTCAATTCGCCACTGAGTATCGAGCCTGGGCCCGGGTCAACAAGGGACAGGCGATACAGCTTACAAATGCCCAGGTCATAGTATGTCCATGCCGCAGAGCCTACTTGTATACCATCTGTAACTCACAACTTTCAAGGCTCAGTATGCCACCGAGCAAACACAGCTATATACACCACCGAATCCTCCTCCTCCTCCGCCCGCCGCCCACAATCCAACGGAGGAAGGATCGACCATCAGACCTGTCGCTCGACCTCCGTTAGCTCCAGCGCCTGCTACTGCACATGTCCCTTTGCTTGCACCTGTGCCAGGTGTTCCTGCCGCTGCTCCTGGCGGCGCAAATTGGATAGGTGTTAAGCACTTGGGTGTCGGAGGGGGTGATACTGTAAGAGAATGCCCTGCTCTAAAACACAAGAAGTACACTCATACTGATATGTTGTTCACGAGTAGGTCACTATGTGGGAATGGAATGGCCCTGCAGCTGGTCGCCCTGCCCTGCCCCCCCCCCCCCCCCCCCCCCCTTCCTACCAGGCTTCGTCTTTGGATCCACGGGCCAAGCCCCCGCAAAAGGCCTCCTATACGGAAGAGACCTACAAATCCTCGAACTTTCACAGAATCTCAAAGGCGCAATACTCGAGTGCTTATATGAAATACCAGATCACCGACCGACTCTTTTACAATTGAAGAGGAGGATCAAGGCAGTTATAGACGCGTGTTTGGCGGCGGATCGTGCTGCAGTACCTCCCCGTCGACCAGAGGGCTGGCAGAACCTCGCTCGTTGCCAGCACCATTGGGACATGAGAAGGTTCCCTTAGCATGAGGAGTGGACCCCGAGTTTCAGTATATTGTTTTTAGAGATGTAGAATATCAGCATAAGATATACGATCAACGATGCCCATGATGTCGGGAACTGTAATCTACCCCACGTCCATGACTAAGAATTGAGACTTGATAAATGACCTATGTCTTGTGGGCAAATAAGCATACATCTTCTCTTGGGCAAGGCTCCCGGTCATGGTCGCTGGGACGTTTCCAACTGGGAATATATCTACCAAATATACCCAGACATAGTTATATACGTGTAAGGCGCTTTGTGTCCATATCGTTCTCATTTTTGAGCTAAGTAGAGATTTTAATGAAGTTTATTGCTGTTACATTTTAAATTTCCGATAAATACATCACAAGTTCTAGTACAAATTATGTCACACACAATTTCACATGCGTAACAGGATTGCGAGCAAGTTTTGCGTGTAATTTATTGTGACGAAAAACCGTAAACTCTTGAAGCCTTTTCGTTCGATGATCTGATCGTTCTTAGAATTGTTGTTTATTCTTAGATATGAACAGGGATAGTGGCCTCTTTGTTTCTAAGTCGAGGTCTCGCCTTCGGGCGAATGCAGACGCAGCTGAACGATAATAAAGAAACGAATATGCAACAAAGCGTTGGGCCAACTATCGTATATTCTTCATCCCCAATTTTGGTCAATGCTCACTTTTCATGTTTTTGCAGTTACCACGGAGTGATCATTACAACCATGGCTGGGGTCTATCCAGCAACTCAAGGAACTCGGAATGTATGTACTTTGTTTGCCCCATTTGTTTTTTGTTCTTGCAATTCGGATCGAAGACAAAATTTAGAATCAACATCTTAGAGCCCAGATCTCCGTCCCAACGTTCCATCTTCTGCACCACTAATATTCTTGAAGTGGAGTGATAAATTCTACGAGGCTTTCATATATTGGGAGAAGATAAACAATCCTCCTGGACCGCCACCACTACCACTACAGCAAGCGAGGGCCGCTATTCAAGTAAGTATCCGAGTGAAATTGTACTTCTAATAACTATACCTATTTCTGACGGTTCCTAGAATGCTTATACCGCCTCTCAAGCAGTTCCATTTGCACTGCCCGTCCCTCCTGTCGCCGTACCCGCTCCGGCGGTTCCACCAGCACTCCCTCGAGCAATCAAACCCGATAACATCCCACTACTAGCACCAGATCCCACCGATGAAGAAGCAACATACCTAGAGCCAAAATACTGGCCTCGAAGGCATGCAGGGCGCAGAGCAGATTGGTCTGCAGTCAAGATTCTCGGCTCTGGTGTTAGTGGTGCCGTTGTACTCTGGGAATGGGTAGGACCACCAACAAGCGCCCCAAGACTGACAAAAGTAGCAGTCAAGAATGCTCTGAAACACAAGAATCAATTGACCAATGAGGGCAGAATCATGCGAGAACTTGAGACTGCACGGTCGGAACATATCCTGAAGCTGCTTGTACCGCGGCATGTTTTAACACCTAATATGTGCACGCGTCGCGGTCTCAGCCATCATTGGCATGGTCGTACTTGGCAGTTAGTTCTGGAATACTGGTGAGTATAATTTCAACTTCCCCCCTTTAAATCATTCTCGTAAATCAGTCTCGATCGTACTTGGCAGAGGGAATGCTAACCCTGACCGCACTCTTCCAGCCCAGGTGGAAATCTCGATGAATTTCTTGACATGCGTAAAGCACGGTTCGTATACAGCGGCATATATCATTATGGTACTTTCTGTCGTATTCTTACTGATGGCTTCGAACAGCAATATACGTTTCGAAGAAAGAACTCTGTGGTCAACATTTGAGTGCCTGGTAGACGGCTGCAGTGTCCTGGAGTATGGAATGGAGCTTGGGTATGATGAGACCGAGGAGACAGCGTTTGTGCCAAACACATATGATCCAAACACCAGCCTCACTACGGTAGTCCATCGTGATCTTAAACCCGCAAATAGTACTGGTCGTAGCTATTCTTCTACTTGTAAATGCTGACTGTTCGCAGTATTTATTGGAACACGATCACGATCACACAGTGATGTACCAATTTTCAAGGTATTAGTGGCTCCTGACCCCACTTCATTTACCTCATTACCGGACACTTGGGCTTACAAGCAGGCATCCAGCTTGGGGATTTTGGTTTATCAGAGTACGTCAAATGCAGCACCGAATTGGGACTCACCGAATGTACATACTGAGAGGATTCTTAGGCATTGGCAAAAAGTATTTGCGAACAACCCCAATCCTTGGCGACACAATGACTACGAACGATACCACCGGCGAGTACGCAGACGGGGGTGACAAGAAACGTTATACACCGGTAGATTCACGCCCTCACTGGAATTAAAGATCAGGTCTAATCTTGTCTGGGTTCAATTCACAGGAGTCATTTCACCCTGGATGGAATAACAACGATTACGAAGTCTCGCCCATCTGCGGTAAATTTGGGTCACACACAAACGTCTGGCAGATTGGAGCGATCATGTATGAGTATGAAAGCCATTACCATTGCAGTCCAATCTACCGCAATCTGGAATATTTGAGAGCAAATTTCACTGACACTTCATCAGACTAGCATGCTTCAACTTGGGACCGCCAGAAGCAGATCTGCCCTTTACACCTGGTCACCTCATCCATGGAGCTGCTCCGCTAGGCCGACTTCATGGTACCCAACTTCGAAATCAGCCAGGGTTGTCCCATTTTCTGAAGGATACTATTCATGAGTGCTTGTACGAGGTTCCTGGACACCGGCCAAGTCTTCTGACTTTGAAAACGCGGATCAGAAACCAATTGGACCTGATGGCACTGGATCCTAACTCAAGGCCTGAAGGACTGCAGGATATCGAACGTCCTGAACCCCTCACAGAGTACGTATCTCTCTACTTGACAGTGAGTTGGCTACGGAGACATTATAGAAATGTCATGTTACAGTCTTCATTCCTTCATTCCTTCAATTGTTGTCGATGAGATGACTGCTATTAAGCTCTGCGTATAGTTTGCTGAATTACTTATTTCTAAAGCTCAACATTTTATGCCAGCATTTGCTATCGTCAACAAACGATGTACAGGTCTCAAGAAACAGCCACGTGAACCTCAATGCAACATTTGGATCAATGTACGAACAAACAACAATCGTCCACGCTGCCATCATCATTGGGATTTGAGGAGACATCCACAACTCTAGCACATTGTGTTCACGCATGAAAATCGAGATTGCCCAGAAAATAGGTTTGATAATTTTCGCTAAGAGGTGTGAAATCGGCTTTTAACACCTTGTGTCGCGGTAGTATTGTCATGGTTTTTAGTTACTTCGAGTCTAATATCAACGAACATATGATGGAAAGTGTTTCTTCAACGATATCATCGTGACGAAATTAGTCAAGTGAGCCTGCTGGCACCTCAGTTATTAATCTGCGATGTTGACCAGTACCACCCAAAGACATGATCTTGTAGAAATTTGACACGCAAAGGTAAATAATTTCACTTATCCGTGCCTCAAGCAAAAAACTTGGCAGACTTTATGCAAGGCTGACTTATCGAGGTTGATTCCGACGTACGCTTTCGTTTCTTTGGGAGAACGGTGTGCAGATATCCCAACGCAACCCCTAAGTGGTCCTTCGCCTCCTTGAAGCGTTTGAGGCGAGCTACAAGCTTTCGTAGTTCGCCTACGGTGATGACTATTGCATCACTTTGTGCTGCCATGGCTGAATGTTCATCTGATAGTCCTGACGCGCCGCTTATAATATAATCTACCAAGTCCATCATGTGAATGCTCCCCAGGACACTCCCACCTTCCGATCTCAGATAGTTTTGAACATTCATGCCTTCGATCAGAGCATCGCCTGTAGGAACGGAAAATTTGAGTCCATCAAGACACATCTTGGCCTCTTTGATGCTTTCGCTCGTTATGCGGAGGCCGGGATTGTCTGCTGGTAGACTATTTGCGGTCCTCTTCAGTATCATCTGCACAAATTGCTTGGTAGTGATAACAGTGGGGTTCTTGATCCTCAAGTATTTCTGGCATTCTTCATTGAAAAATTGAATGTCTGCTGGAGAGTCGGACCCTCGACGAACAACGTAGTCCATCTGGGATGTGTCGACGCAATTGGGTACACTTCCAAATGCCTCAGCGATGTGTTTCGAGCAAGCTTTAGATGGTTCCTCCATGCGACCTAGTACTGTAAAATTCATTCGATCGAAACATTTCAGAGGATTTATTGGCTCTTGTTCCGAGACTGGCTTGGGAAGTCCAAGATCTTTGGTCATTTTCAAGAATGCTTGACGATTGATGCATGGCAGGCCCTTTTCGTCGATGATCTGTTGGTGTCTCTGGGGGACGTTTTTGCCCGCAATCACATAGTCCGATATGCTTCCTTGTAGACACTTTTCGATAGCCTGCCAGGCGCCTCCGTTGTCAAAGACCAGATATCGTACCTCATTTCGAGCATCCATATCATCTAATTCCCCAACCCACGAGAACTTCATGCCTTCGAACGCACCCTTATTTTCGATATGATCCGCTTTTACTGGCACTACTATTTCCGAGCCATCATTTTCCGCCAACTCATCGCCCTCCAAGTCTCTCCGCTCGACAGAATAGTTGATAGCGAACTCCCTCGCACCCGGCGTGGTTATGGTCTGAGCAAACAATCTTCCCCACTGTGTTTCTCTCCATAATTCCTGACGCTCAGCATCGTTCCTCTCTGTAGACTCCTTGTATTCTTCGTGGCGATGGTTGGCAAGAGCTTGAGCCCATCGGTTTGCGCTTTCGGCACTGGAATGTATGCTTTCGATCAACAAGGTGCCGTCCGTGTCTCGCTCGTGGCTGAAGGTCCTCTCGTGGATGAGAAACACGTCTTTCGGGGGCATACTATCGGATTCGCAGACTTGGATATTTGCAGCTCTGAAGAGCGTCGCCGGCAGAGACCATGTCGAGATTGTTGATGATGGACCAGGCACTGGGCAACGCGACGCGTTTCGGATTTCACGCCGTCCCACGTGATGAACTCCACACTTGGATTTTCTAAATTTTCTTGAGATCGTGATTCTCTCGTTCGACATTAGGATGAATCCCTTACGACCTCTGAAATTCTCTCAAATATCATCTCTGCCTTTTCAGAAGTATCACAATACCGACAAAAATAGAACAACTACTAAGCTGGTAAATGACTCCTCACATTACGAATGGCTGGCTGCTAGGATGGGTTGAAGTAATCAATTCCCTTCCTCCTCACTTAGATGTATGGTAGGCTTCTACAATGGAGTGAGGTGCTTTCTTTGTTCATTTCTTCGTAGTAAAACATTACATTCGATGGTTGATTGACCACATCTACTATTGTTTACATATCGCTTGGTGAAATCAGGGGGCGAGTCTCGCTTAACTTTCCTTGTGGGAAGCTGTGCTGTCCTGCAGACTTTCTGATGTGGGACATATTCTCTGGATACAGCCGCATTCTCAGTATGCAGATAATGATTGCTGCTGTAGAAAGTCCTCCTATTTTGCTTTTCAACAGTCTGCTTAAGCAGATCCAAGTGGGGTAACACCTACTGCTAATAAAGAAAGCGGGTCCCTGAACACAGTAGGAAGCCTTTGTTCTTATTTTCTTTGCTTGCACCTGCCGACCACCGGATGTCGATTTTCGATAAAGAGCTACACGATGTGGGTTCAGATGGCGTATCGCGTACTATCATCACAGGTTTCCGACCCTTGTTATTTCTAGCTGGACTCGTTGTAAACCGTTCTCAGCCTCTGCATCTATCCCTAGACACTATAATTTCAAGTTCACGATATACAAGATGTCAACATCCTTCAACCTAGAGAGGCTCAAGTAATTCAACTACTGGCGAAGATACAGAGATCCAAACTCCGCGGATCTCAGCATGGTTGAGCTGACGAGATGGTATCGCAGGGTCAGGCATACCCCGCCTATGTTTGGTCCCCCTCGAATTGCACGACGATCAATATTTTTATGGAGTCCTAGTACTGTCGCACTGAAGCCACTTATTCCGAATGATGTCCTCATACGATCTTTCATGAGCAAGACAATTGCAGGTCTGCCTAGTGATCCTACGAAATGGAAGGGTATTCGCTTCTTGGGGGACGGAGCTTCAGCTATGGCTGGTTTATGGGTGTGTATGTCAATCGGCCTGTCCCCAAGAATCAATGAAGCACATCTCTCAAAGTTCTTAGAGTGATATAAGATACATAATACTGAATCATTGCCCCATATAGGGGAAGGCTCGTCGGATATTGCGGCTCCGCCATTCACGCAAGTTGTGGTCAAGGAAGCTCTCAGGGCTTCGCGCTCTCTTCGATATGAGAGGGACTTTCTGATTTCTTGCAACCGTTCAAGCTCTACACATCTGCTTAAGACACTCCAAGATTCAGATGTCAACCGTGGCATGCATGAAGGTCTGGGACCGGAATGGAATGAGGCCCATCTCCGATTATTTCTCGAATATTGCTATCTTGAGTCGATGGAAGATCTTCTACACAAGAGAATAATAAAGTACGTCTCGAACGCGCCTTCAAGGCCGACACTTATATCGAACAGAAACAAAATCTTCACTGAAAAGAGTCTTTGGCTGATTCTCAACTGTTTGGTAGATGATCTTCTTGAATGGAGTATGGATCCGAGTTCCAGAAAAACCCCCAAAACGGCCAGTCATAACATCCAGGTCGTAGAGAAGGATGGAATCCTATTATACACTTCGATATCAAACCAGAAAACATGTTTCTAGCAAAAGACGCCTTGCATCATTTTTCGCCGATATTCAAGGTCACAACAATCTTTTCCCACATTCAAGGGCTCACGCTGACGCGAAGCAAAGTTTGCCGACTTCGGTCTAGCAGCGTATAATTTCCTGGACGATCCACTCACAGACGAGGAGAGAGAAGGTCTCAGATGACATGGCACCAAAGATCACTATCCAGCCGTTAGTAGACTGTTGTCCATATGCTCTGAGGTTGAGCAAAATTTTTCTAACCAGGATGTTTCATCAGGAACAATTCACCGAACAGTAGGACTTCTATGATTAC
This sequence comes from Cadophora sp. MPI-SDFR-AT-0126, assembly GCA_020747065.1. Taxonomy (NCBI): domain Eukaryota; kingdom Fungi; phylum Ascomycota; class Leotiomycetes; order Helotiales; family Ploettnerulaceae; genus Cadophora; species Cadophora sp. MPI-SDFR-AT-0126. The sequence goes on from JAGMVK010000015.1 coordinate 745,751, forward strand.
AGGGAGTCCGAAGTCGCAGGACGATACAGTTTCGTTACGAATGTTTGGGGCGTTGGAGTCATCATGTATCAATTAGTCACATTATCGGAGGACCTTCCCAACCTTCTAGAACTTTTCCTCCCCAATTGGAATGTCGCGTTGAGCCAAAGTCCAACTTATGGACTGGACATCCGTGCCTACAACTACGGCCAGAGTTTAACTGATCTGATTTTTGAGTGCTTATCCGAGAAGCCAGGATGCAGACCAGATCTATTTGGGTTGAAAAACAGAGTGATTGATGGATACTCTGCTGCTCATGCTGCAGATACGAGCTTTGAGCCGTACTCGGACTTTCAACAACCTGAGCCGGTGCATGTAGATTATTCGGAACCCGAAGATCTTCTAGATGGACTATCTCACGTGTCACACTTACATCTCTCGCCATGGAATATATGAGTACAACATATGACACTATAGGAAAAGATTACAGATTGGATGGATCAGTAGATGAGGTTAATCTGTGGTACCAGCTAGATATGTATTCCGAGCTTGCTGCATATATGGACCTAGAAGAATTTTTGAAAATCTCCTAACATAGATGGAGAACTCCTTCGGGGCATTGCCTATTTATCACGATCAAGAAGATATGTAGACGGCCTGGCCATGCACCAGAGTCCAGTTTCATACGAGAGCCAATCCAGATGCTCCTTGAGTTATATCCTCGTTGAAAATTCGGAAACAGTCACTTTGTTGGATTGAAAGCCTTAGGTCTGCCGTGCATCACATCAACGCTATTGGGAACGAAGAAAACCGCTTGCTTCATGGAATATAACACTGACCTTGTTGTTGCTCCAAGCCTCGTAGAAAGAAATTGAACTTGGGCAAAGGCGTTCGCATTGATACGTGTCTTCAGCGCAGTATCTACGGGTATCAGCATCCATCCACTAAATTCTGCGAGATTTGAAGAGCAGATGACACACGATATTGGGCAGCAACCTGATGCTGCCTCCTACAATCGGTGGCTTGAATACAATGATCCGACCGGCCATGCCGCCCCAGCTACTGCTGCAGAAATGAAAGTTAGTCTACGAGTCATAAACTCTTCTCGATGGTGATAAGTTCAAACCTGCTACATTAGATTAACATTTGCAGGAGCATTACAGACGTTAACCATGTATTCCAACGGCTCGAGAAATTCCTCGGCGGAACATCTTGCAAGGGCCACTTGCGCCAGTTTTTCCCTCCACCAGTAGTAGACCTCGCCCAACACGGCCCAAGTTTGGCAAGATTGTTGGACGAAAATGGGAATCCTCCCCTAAATTGGACTTACCGAACCGAAGAAATCTTTTATCTCATTGGAAAGGGGGAAAGATTCTGGGGGAAGGAAATTATGGAATTGTTGCGTGATTTGAGTACGATTCTCTGGCTCCTGAACAACCCAAGGGCAAGAAGGTAGTAGTAAACGTCTCTTTTGCATCACCCTTCATTTTGATTGAAGGACCTGTGCATTATAATCTGACTGGTGGGGTAGGTTGTGGTAAAACAACTCCATGATACGGTTGACCAAGATATTTTCTCGGAAGCATTAGACATGGCGGAATGTAGGCATTTCTCTTATACAAACCATATCGTGAGGCTGCTCACCGCTACGGACACGATTCAAGATGGATTACGTCGGATTGTGATGGAGTACGTAAGTGGGATTTTAAGAACCCTGACATTCCAACTTGGAGTTGCAAGAGCCAGAGCTTCTCCCCATTTGAATGCCAATACCGAGTTTCCCCTCGACTAGTTTCCACAAGGATCCATGCACGGGCTACTTGGAAGGAGAATATCACGGTAGGACTATCATCTCTTTGGAGCCTTAGATATATTGTTTAGTACTAACTTGCTTAATGAAATCTTCCATTTCAAGAAATAAATCTGTGGAGGATCTTTGAATGCTTAGTGGACGCCTGCAGTGTTCTGGAGTTTGGCCGAGAATTGACGTTGAGCATTGATCCCGAAGATCATGCAGCGATTGCAAGTCCAGTACCGAATTGGGACGTCCTTTTGCATTCGGATATCAAACCCGAGAATAGTAAGTTGCTCCACGTTGGGCAAGAAGATAGCGGTGCTAATCTGAAAAGTTGTAATGGGAAATCGAAACAGAACCCACACAAGGACTCCAGTCTACAAAGTACGCTGTTCTGAAGCCTTGAATATCAACTCGCTAAGATTCTACACAGTTTACCGACTTTGGCTCTGCAAATAGATTACAAGAGGAGCCTGATATTCAAATACTCGATGAGAGAAATGCGGAACTGCGAGAGTTTGGTACCCCGGGATATTTACGCCGGTATTTTCTCTCTATATAATACCACTGGTTGCGATTTGGTTGACTTTCTGTTAGGAACAATTCACCCCACGGTGGAATTTTGAAAACTGGAGAGAGACCGAAATCGCAGGTGTTTACGGCTCCGCCACGAATATTTGGGGAATTGGTGCAGTTATGTACCAGCAAGTGAACCGATAAACCTCTCACCGTTCGAGTTCATGTGTCTCTGTTAACATTAGGCCTATAGACTCGTATGTCTGGATGAAGACCCTCCTAATCACTTATATCCGTTCACTCCTAACTATCAAATCAATGGAGCAGCTGCCAAGGGCAATACATACGGGTTTAACATCGAGGCGCAAAATTACTCGAACACCTTGAAACATATGATTCTCGAATGTTTGTATGAGAAGCCAGCTCACCGATGCAATCTCAGAGATATGAAATACATCATAAACAGAGCCATAGACGATATCATCGAGAAGGATGGCGTCGAAGGAGATGACTGGGCTGATATACACTTGCCTCAACCGGGTGGCCAAGACATCTATCCGTGGCCTCTTGTTATTCAAGATCCCCTTCCTCCTCCTACTCCTCCTCCTCCTCCTCCTCCTGCGCCAGCTGCTGCTGTTCCATAGGGGCGCCTGTCCCAGTAGCTGCTGCCACTTACAGCTTCCAGTGTCAGTATGTCTATCCTGCTGATCATCCAAGAGCTGGACAGCAGTGTAAGAACAAAAGGAGACAGATTGCCTCGCCCCGCATACGCTGTGCAGTTCATCGCAACATTTGATCAATATCGAGACTCCCTTAATGTAGTAGTGGTGTTGATTATCTACAAACATAAGATTTCCAGGCCAAATAGGGCTTCTTATTGGCGTAATTAAATACCATCAGGGTTCAAAGTCAAGCCTAGTTTGGGGGCACTTTAGATTACGTGAAAAGTATCCAAGTCGTACGCCTACATCAACAGCGGAAGTCGTGTAGCTCTCTAGCCTTTCAGCGTCTTCATCCTTCGAAGAAACCTGAAGAATTGAGAATGGCAACCTGCCTTTCTTCAAATGCCATACAGATTACCCTCTTGCGGGATCCAAGCATCTTATTTAGATTTGTGGATTGCCCAATGCCCGCAGATTCAGAAAGTGTTCGAGGCGACAAAAAGAATATCAACGCCGCTTCCCTCCCCTCCTACTAAAATCAGTAAGCATTTGAGTAACCAATTCAAGCACTAGTACTCACATGGCAGCTGCAGTGTCTCTCACGCACTAGCAAGGATCGGGCCGTCCTTCCTACATGGGCGCCTTATCAGGAGTCATCCGAACACTTGACGAACTTCGACGGTTTTATCATCACAACTTCAAAGATCGGTTCCTATCTTCTCAAACGCTCCATTAGCATCAATACCAGTAATATTAATGGAGACATCTCTCTCATCTGGGATCTTGTACCTGCTGGTAGCATTGCTTCTGGCAGGAAGCGGGGGTAGCAGCTTATCGCCTATTTTTCGGACCACTGGCACACATCCCCGGACCAAAGCTCGCTGCACTAACAGGATGGTACGAGACATATTTCGACTGCTTTAAAAAGGGAAGATACTGGATTGAAATTGAACGAATGCACAGACAATACGGTACCGATTTAACTCTATCTCGCTTCTCAACCCAGCTATCACTTACAACTCCAGGGCCGATTGTCCGCATCAGTCCATGGGAAGTGCACGTAAATGACCCAGAATGGAACGAACCATACAAGATCTCTTCCCGTGTTGATAAGTATCACTGGTATTACAAGTTCGTTGGAAGCTCTGATGCAGCATTCGGAACTGCAGATCATGAAATACATCGTGCACGACGAAAGGCACAACACAATTACTTCACTCAAGAGGCTGTGACACAATTTGACGAGAAATTGAATGTTATTTGCGACAAACTCAAATCAAGACTAGACGAGTTCAAGGGAACGGGTCAGCCTGTCAATCTGTCGAATGCTTTTCGATCCTTGGCAACAGATGTTGTGACAGAATACTGTTTTCACAAGTCGTACAATCTCCTCGACGAGCCGGACTTTGCAGCATCGTTTCAAAGAGCTATTCGCGATTTCCCTCAAATTGGCATTTGGCACAGACACTTTGGGTTGATTCTCGATATTTTTTCCGCGATGCCAAGGTGGCTTGTGGCGATGATTGACCCTGCTGGAGTTTCTGTCCATGACTTCTTCAATGTAGGGCTGGAACATCCCATACGTCAAAGTAAATAGAAGAAGCCAAAAATCTTACCATAATTGTAGGATATTGTCGGCATCACCAACTCCATCGTCGCTTCACACGCCACCTCAGAAAAGGTAGTTCACAAGCCGAATGCCATACACCAGATGTTAGAATCACCTACCCTAGCTGCGTCTGACAAAGCCGCATGGCGCCTTGCCCTAGAAGCTCGAACTTTCGTTGGCGCGGGCACAGAGACCACAGGCAATACTCTCACTGTGACGATTTTCCATCTTCTGGAGAATTCGGTAAAGTTTGAGACTCTTAAGACGGAGATCCAGAACGCCCAGAGAAAGTCGAAAGGCCGACTCGATTACCAGGAACTTCATCGCCTCCCATACTTGGTATGCATGCTTTTGAATCTGGATCACAAATTTATAGGCTTACTTTTAGCAGTCTTCTGTAGTTTTGGAAGGTCTTCGGTAAGCGAAAGATTGAGGAGAGGGACAGTCCAGATGACCGACAATCCCTCAAGCCTACTGACTTACAAGTAGTGTCTCCTCAAGTGTAGCTGGCAGACTTCCGCGAATCAACACACGTGAAGCCATCATGTATGGGAAGTACTCGATTCCTCCTGGAGTAAGTATTTGACTAATGTACAGCCATCAAACCTCCCTTACACACTGCTGACTTCTCCAGACACCCGTTAGCATGACGCAGAAGCTGACTCACGATAATCCGGACATCTTCACCGATCCTCGGAGCTTCAGACCAGAAAGGTGGTCTGATCCAACGCAGAGAAAGTTTCTGGAGAAACATCTGCAGCCGTTTGGTCGAGGTTCCAGGGCTTGTCTGGGTATCCAGTATGTTGTCCGAGACAATTTGTTTCTTTTATCTACACACTAACCATCTGAAAGCCTAGCATATGCCGAGTTATATCTCACAATTGCCATGGTCGTTGGAGGTTTTCACATGACCTTGTTTGACACTGTCAAGGAGGATATTGAGCAAGTCCATGACTTCTTTTCTCCGTTCCCCGAGTCAGTCAAGGGGCTGCGGGTAACAGTGGACTGATTATGCGAGCTATCAATGCGTCACGATTGCTTCAAGTATTGTTTTGGAGCCGGTAGATGATATCTCAGGGATGGATACAGGCTGGCCCCGAGAGAATGTTGTGGCCTCCCTCCTCAGCCACTACGTTAGGATAGTGTATGCGCCTGTCAAGGACTGCAGATATTGCTTGATGATGAACAAGAATATTTACAACATGTGACATTTTCATAGGTCATAGAAGGCTATTTACAATATCTACACTTTTCCAGCCCCATTTAAATCCCCATCAACGTCTACCGTCACAACCCCTTTCTTAATCCTCCTCGCTGGGATCCTCCTCTCATACGCAATATCAATCTCCTCAATAGTCATACTCATCGTTTCCGGCACCAAGAAGAACGCACCCACAATAAGTAGCAGACTCGTGCCCGCAAAAATAAAACCCGTTCGTGCACCGAGATTGCCCGAATCGACGTTGTAGATGTAAGGTACGATGAAGGTGGTGAGCCAGGTCGAGAAGGTCTGCATTACGATGGCAATGGACATGGTTTTGCCGCGGAGTCGGTAGCTGGAGAGTTCGGCGGCGATGGGCCAGCCGAGACCTTGGAGGAGGGAGGTTTGTAGGGAGATCAGGACGTTCCTGGATCATTGTTAGTATGTTTGTTGACTCTGATCGCAACAGTAATGTGGGGAGTGTGCTTACATCAAGACAGCGATAGCCCAGAGTGAGGCATTGCCAGGCGAATAGTATAGTGCGCCGACGATGAGCATGATAACGAAGTTGATGATACATCCCGCAATGAACCCAATTCTTCTGGAGATCTTGTTCATAATGAACCAGCTCGACACGATAATGATACAAGCTAATCCGAAACCGCCGATAGAGACATCGAAGGCGTGGATAGCGGGCAGGCCGGCGATGATGAGGAAATAGATAGACTGTGCGAGAAATGCAGCTCCGCCCCAATTGGAAGCTGTGTAGAGGAATATCACCGTGAGCGTTCGCTTTAGATCCTTGCTCTTGAAGCACTCAAAGTAGGTTCCGCTCTCGAGGGAATGGTTGGACTTTTCCTCACGGATGGTCTTGATGAGATAGGCGAGTCGGGCGTCTACGTCGTCTTTATTGCCGTAGATGCGGGTCATCACGGAGTGTGCTTTGCCTAAGCGGCCGTTGTTAATCAGGAAGATGGGAGACCTGGCGATTTATTAGTAAATTGTTATGTTTGGAGAAGTAGAAATTGACGTACTCTGGGTCAACGCAAATACTATCATCAAGAGACCTCCGAATGCCCATTGTATCGCGAAAACATGGCGGAAGGCAATTGGGTGAATATTGGGAACGAAAGTGCGAATGATACCGAGCGCAACTCCTTGCATGAAAACTGTGAACAGGACCAAACCGGATTGGATTGGTGCTCGAAGTTTGATTGGTGCAACCTATTGATGATCAGCTTGACGTCCGAAAGCTTCTTGATATAGCTTACCTCAGACGCATAACTCGTAGCAGTAGCCATGGCAGCGCCAATTCCCAGACCAACTACCATTTTCCCCGCGAGTAGAGATCCTCTGCTGACACTTGTATATTGGACAGCCGTGCCTATCATAGTCAGAGCGCCGGCTCCGACAGCAGGCCACTTTCGTCCGAATCGATCTAGAATGAAGCCCACGAAGAATGCTCCAAATGCTTGTGCAAGTGCAGACATTGCGGTCCAGAGTGATGTCCACTGTTTTGATCAGTATAGTTACATCGACTGGACTGGACGAAACCATACTTTGGAAGGCAGGTATGGACCGGTAGGACCAATATCTCCAAAATATATGAAGAATGCCGGCATGGAAATGCTTGCGCCATTGACCACAGTATCGTAACCAAACAGCATACCAGCTGTGAAAGATACAGTGCCTATCGTTTGTTGAGCTACAGTATTCTGACAGTTTAGAGAAGTGACTTACAGATTAGAAGGGCTCTCCAATGCAGTTTGGTCGTTTCCCAAACCCCCAAGCTCCTTTCCTCCTCCATCATAATAGTTCCGCGTTGCGCCAAGGCATGGTCGTCGAATCGGGATGTACTCTCTACATACGACGGTGCTTGTTCCATCTGCTCGACCTCTGGAGACATGTCTTTGGTATCGTGGCTCATTGTGTGGATTGGGGGTAGTGCTTCGCTGATGAGAATCAGAAGACTTAGAGACAGGTGTCGGGTTAATAGATCACTGGGATCTTCATCGAAGATATATGTACAGGAGCAAAGTCCACCTCACGGTTGTCTTCTACTCATACGATGATTTAGTAGCGTCTTGGACGTATACGCGCGAGACATATATCTGGGGATTGCGGGTGACTACTCCACCCCCAATATTCAGTCAGGTCGAGACATGAAGTTGAAAGTTTGTGTCAAGTGGACATTGGAAAGGACTGATGAATTCATATCCACTTGTAGTGGCGGGGCAATTGAACTAGAGTAACAGGCGAGAAGTGGACAAGTGCCCGCTCGCGGTCCCGCTTCCCCGTGTGTTGATGTGGACACTGGGTTCGCTAAGGCTTTGATTTACATAATCATTGCCTGAAGTCCACTTTTTGCAGGACGGTCATGCCGTTCTTTGGGATCCGTGAAAAGCACTTTTCAGATCTTTGAAAAACGCTTTTTGTTTATGAAAGTTCTCAAGCTTTTCTCGCATTGTAAGTCTCTCTTGTTGTAAGCGTCCACTTATAATTACCTATTTCATGCCGATTATCTGCTACCCCGTGGGGACGAATGTGGAGGCGAGATAAGTGCGCTTCTCGTCGGGCTTTGTCCCGAGGCGAACTCAAGAAATCTAGATATCAATAGATATTGATTTCAGTTCGTTACCCTTGGAAGATTCCGTTGAGCTGCTGCAGTCGCACTCGGTTCTCTTTCAAGCCCTCAACATGTCTTCTTTGACAACATACACAAACCCAATCATACCGGGCTTTGCTCCTGACCCCTCCATAATTTTCGTGGATGATACATTTTACCTCGTGAACTCATCCTTCCATATCTTCCCTGGACTCCCAATCTACACTTCCAAGGATCTGAAGACCTGGACACATATTGGTACCGTCCCCTTGCCTTTTCTCCAAACTAGTGGAACTATTTCTGACAATACTTGAAGCGAATGGGCTACACAACACCTCTCAACTCTCCCTCCTGAAAGCAAACACAGACGTGTTTCCCATCTCTCCAACTACACCTCTCTACGCATCTCAAGGTCTCCTCGCTCCGACAATCCGATACCACGATGGTACATTTTACATCATTGTAAGCATCTGAGTCTCTTCACAACCTTAGCACTACCTTGGCTTAAAGTTCCTCCTGCTGATTCTCAATTTCCAAAAAGTGCACCAACTCTAGCTCCAATGGAACCGACTTAAATACCCAGAATTTCTACATCACATCTCCAGCCCCTATCACTCCAACTTCCTTCAGCAAACCCATCTACTTCGACTTCCAAGGCATCGACCCCTCACTGTTCTTTGACCCATCCTCCCACCGCGCCTATATCCAAGGCTCATACCGCGCAGGTCCCGTCTACGACCCACAATGCTCAATCCGACAATTCGAGGTCGATATCACGTCTGGGAAGCCGCTCTCGCCTCTCCGTGAGCTCTGGAAAGGAATCAAAGGCGGCGATGCAGAGGGCCCTCATGTCTACTTTCACGGCGGTTGGTACTACCTATTAGTTGCTGAAGGGGGCACGTTTGAGGGCCACATGATTACGATGGCGAGAGCGAAGGATATTTGGGGGCCATACAAAGGGTATGAGAGGAATCCTGTTCTGACTTCAAAGGGCTTGGAAAAGGAGGTGGTGAGGCATGTTGGACATGGTGACTTGGTTCAAGATGGCCAGGGTTTATGGTGGGGGGTTTGTCTCGGAGTTAGGAAACAGAAAGGTTCATATCCGCTTGGGAGAGAGACGTTCTTGATGCCTGTCAGCTGGGAGGAAGGAGATTGGCCGGAATTTGAACAGCCGAGGATGACATTCAAAAGGGAAGGGGTGCTTACCCAAGAGACAAGACATGTGGAAGTTCCAAGATGGCACAGGACCGTTGAGCACACTTTCATCAGGGGTTTCGATGAAGAGAAGTATGATTTCCGCGGAGAGGCTGCCGTGCTTGTACCAAGCGAGACTTCACTGGACACGAAGACCGGGACGACAACTTTTGTCGGACGACGACAGCGCTCGTTGAGCTGTACTGCAAGTGTCACATTACAGATACCAACAAGCGTTTCGGGAAAGTGGAAAGCTGGGTTGTCAGTGTACAAAGACAATTTCCGACATGCCGAAATCTATCTCGATCGTAGTTTAGGCAAGCTATGTTACAGCTCAGTCATGGGAGGACACAACGCAAGGATGATAATTGAAGGGAAGGAGATCGAAGCAGGTGCAGAGATTCAAATGAGGATTGAAGCATCTCCAGATTCGTATGCTTTCAAGTACAAGATCGATAGCAAGGGTTTCTTCTCGCTTGGGATGCTTGACACCAAGGAGATCACAGCGCTTGACTTTACGGGTCCAATATATGGGATCTTTGCTAATGGGGCTTCGGCAGACGTGTTGATGAAATTCAACTTTCGTGACTTCACAGTCAGATAGAATGATGCCATGAAATCATTTGGAACTAGTAAGATTGGCTCTTTCGCTAATCTTAATGAAGGAATCTTAATTACAAGGCATCGGAATTTTACTTGCACGGCCGAAGCGAGCTAGTCCTCCTTCCCGGGTGCGGTACAATAGTGCTCCCGTCCGAGGTCGCTGCGTCCCTGTGCTATCTAGAACTAAAAGCAGTAAGTAAAGTTTAGTAGGATCTTGAACGTTGTAAAAAAAAAGTACACCCTAGTAGAGTTTACTACTTCGGCGCGCGTCTGCTTGTCAGTCAGAACGGCATAGAATTGTCCCTTTCACGGGCGACTAAACCGCATAAGCCAGGAAGATGCAGGATGCTCTAAATTTGCGGATGAATTGTATACCGCCGCCCGCTTCATGATATGTTAATGAATTTCCTACAAGGAATCCATAAAACTCTGTTTCAAAGTCTTGCGTTGGTATATAACAAAGCATTCGCTTGATCCTTCCTCCATGTTCTTCTGCTCAGATTTTCCCAACAACTTAACTACATCACCACAATCTCGAGAATCGTCTTGAATAATTATCATAAAGACATAAGCTTTTTGTATTTTTCAAAGACTTGAATAATGTCTCTCAAGAACATTGCGATCGTCGGGGTATGCTCATCCTATCTTTTGATATTGCTCAACAGTCATCTTAACAAACGACACAGGCGAGCGGGAACATCGGCAGAGGCATCCTGCCCACACTACTAGAGTCAGATCTGAATATCACCCTTCTCACTCGAACAAGCTCAGCAGCCAAATTCCCAGCCGGCGCCAGTGTGGTCCCCAGCGACTTTACCCTGGCATCTCTAAAGAGTGCATTTCAAGGGCAAGATGCAGTCATTAGCTGTATTCCCATCACAGCACTTGGAGATCAGGCTGTACTTATTGAAGCTGCCATCGCAGCAGGAGTGAAGAGATTTATTCCGAGCGAGTATGGCTCGGATTCTTCGGTAGGCATTACCTCCTCAATTACATGGCTTCTTGTTTGTAGAATTGAACACTGAAAAGTCATTCTTCAGAACCCAGCAGTCATAGCGGCAGTCCCCTTCTTCGAAGCAAAGCAGAAGTACCTGGAGTATTTGAAGACCAAGCAGGACATGATCACCTGGACTGCCTTGATCACAGGACCATTCTTCGACTGGGTACATAAGAATCAATGACATTCATGGCACCTGACACAGATCTCTCTTGTCACTGACTTTATAAACCATAGGGTTTAGCTCAAGGCTTCATAGGCTTCAATCTCGCCACCAAAAGCGCACTGCTCGTCGATGGTGGCGAGACCAAATTCACGACCTCAACTGTCGCTCAGATCGCGCGTTCACTGATCGCTATTCTCAATCACGCAGAACAAACAGCCAATAAGCTTGTCTTCGTCGAATCGTTCACCACTACCCAAGTTCAAGTTCTTGGTGCCTTGGAAAAAGTGACAGGCGAGAAGTGGAATGTTAGCCATGCCCAAGCGGCCGATATCCGCTCCGAAGGTTTTAAGGCCATGGCTGAGGGTGATTTGGTGGGTGGCGGTGTGAAGGTTATTACTACAATCGTGCTTGGCAAAGAAGCGCTGGAGGATCATCGAGGGGTTGAAGGAGGTATCTGGAATGATAAGTTAGGTCTGGTGATGGAAAATGTAGAGGAGGAAGTTAGCAAGGTTTTGGAATTCGTCGCCAGGGTTGGTGAGAAATAGACAGAACATTGTTATTGTTCTTTGAAACAGATGTCTAGCTCATCAGTATTTATTTTCAAGTACAACGATTCGCATCAGGATATCGAAACAAGCTAAAGCTAAAATTACAAGAGAATTGTTCCAAAAGGAGAAATTACTGACAAGACTATTTCCCATCTGCCAAAATTATTCTCATCCCGCCAAACACTCATAACATAATCAGATGTTATTCGTGATACCGGGTTGTATTTGTTCCAAGATAGCCATCAGCTCTTTATGTACTCGCTCCTGAGCAGCTGCTCCCTCTTTGCTTCTCACAAATGCACTCGGCTCCTTGACCTTACACTCGCTCATGTACTGCCCGTCACTCTCTGGGCCCGCGGCACAAGAATGTACCAATGTGCGACCACCAACCTCTGTCGTTCGTGCTATCATTGCCTTTGCAAAGGTGAAGAAGTATTTAGTCATTCCCTAAACGACAGAAGGCATTAGGCACACAATATATCGATGAGAGGAAAGTGCTGGGGAGGTTGGACCATACCTCAACATCCTTGCCTAGTTCCGAATGACACAAACCGGGATTGACAGTGTTAATAATTACAGGTGTTGATGCATTTGGACCTTGCTTTATCGCAGCAGATATGGATCTGACCAGGAGAACTTCGAGGAGTTTGGAAGTGTTATATCGATCGGCCATGTACGACGACTTGTTCTTCTTCAACGCTTCAAAGATTGAAGGTTCTTTACGCTCCGCAAATTTGGCCTGCGATTTGATCAGTATCTGATTCAGTCAGACATGAGATGCAAATAAATCATACATCTTCGTGTAGAATTGAGCTTGTGACCGTCACTCTTGGTGTCATCCCCGTCGTCTGCTTGGATTTCCTCAGCAAGGGAAGCAGGCTTAGAATCAGGAGAAATGTTCCAATGACGTTCACGGTGATGGTAATCTCAGTGCCTTCCGCACTGTCGTATGCGGTGTTCAGGATTCCAGCATTCGCAAGTAGGACATCGAGTCTATCCAGCGAGCTACATTTCTCGGCGAATGCTTTGATGGACTCATAATTCGACATGTCGATCTGCCAGACCTCCACGACATTCTTCTTTCCCGTCGTCTCTTCAATCGATGCCTTCGCAACTTCTCCTTTCTTGACTGAACGGACTGCGAGAATCACTTTGGCGGCATCGAGACGGACGAAATGTCGTGCAGCTTCTAGACCTAGACCGGTGTTTGAACCGGTCACGATGATGGTTTGGCCGGAGAAGGATTGCGTTGGAATTGGAATTGTTTGCATCTGGGCGCGAAGTGCGGCGAGTCCAGTCATTTTGGAGGTCTGTTTATGTTGTGAGCTCTCGGTAGAGTGAGATGCGATCAGGGTCGTGGAACGAATCCATGGGAACGGTTAGGGTCAGCCATCTATATACTCGATACCGGCGCGGACAATCTTCACTTGTCCGGCAATGATATGTCAGCCCATGGTTAATTTTTTTTTTTTTTGCAAGTGAGGCTTCCGTCACGATCGAAGAGACACAGCGAAAAGAACAGAGTTTTGCGCTTCGTGTAGTTGGGCCGACGCCGAAGCCAAGAAGCCACCGCACAGCGAGAAGTGCCGTCGCTTAAGCCTCGGATCACTAATCATCGACATTCACATTGCTGATTACTGAACGTCTAGGAATGTACTCAGAACCCGTAGTGATGTCGATAGAATTATTTACTGTTGACATATGCCGAGTTTTCGATCAAAATCACCTTGAAGTATGCCACCCGTCACGCAATGGCTGATAAGATGGTGAAAATAATCAAAAGCATACGTTTAATCACGAGGAGTATGTAGCCAACATCAAACCATTGACACTGTCAATTTAATACAATTCCAACAACACATTTGTTACAGGCATAGTCATTGGCGAGGCATAGATTGCGCAGCCTTAAACACCTGGGATGCCAAAACCCCCGCTTCGGGATATACTTTGAAAGGTCTTGACCGATAAAATCCTCAATCCCAGTCAAAACGTGGGACTTCCCTGCGATGTCGAAATTCCTGTCGGTAGGCTCACTAGCCAAAGCTCTTTCAACGATCGTGTTCCAGTCGTCTGGGCCGGCAGTGATAACTTGAGAGCCGGCTTTGTCTGGGGAAGTGAGGTTTCGGTCCGGGATGACAGATAGGAGGTCTCGAGCACGCACCTATTTAGCCATTCGTCGGCGAGGTCAACATCGATAGGTCCTGTGCAGACTCCGCAGTTGCCGGAGGATATATTGCAATCTACAGATTATTGGACATTGTTTCCAAAACTCGGACTCGGCTCAGGCTTTACCAGTTGCCATTCCCATTATCATTTCCATTTGAGTTATCATTCTCATTTCCTCTGGAACAGACGTGGAAGCTACAACCCATCCGAGGACTCAAGTGGCCATTGTGGGCATGAACATTGTTTGGAAGTAGAGAACTGGGTATAAACTGCTATTACAAACAAATATCAGAAAGACCGAGCAACCGTCAAGTGCGCAAAAACCTCGTTGCTTAAAGGAGATGTACATCGAAGCGAAAAAAAAAAGCGGGCCACCAACACATCGAATCTAGCCGCCCTCCGTAACAGAACCCCTGCTATCTCATTTTCAACTCTCGCAACTTCACTCTATCCCACGACAGCCTTTTCATCATCACCCTTCCCCCCATGTCCATGTCCATGAACATGCATATCATGCATCTTATCCTCAATCTTCAACCTCAAACTGCTCACCCTCCCACCGCGAATACTTCTAATAAAGCTCAGCTCCTCCGGCCTAGATCCTCTCCTCCTCAAAGCCTTAATATTCGCCTCCTCCGTATCATAGATCTCCGGCGCAAGGCCCTTCTTCCACTTCGTTCTGGGTATCAACTTCGCGATCCAGCGATCTGGAATCAGTCGGATGACGATGGCGACAGGGAGAGATAGGGCGCCGAGAACGATGCATATACCCCACTGAGCGCCGGTGAGAGGTGTGACTTTGAAGGCTTCACCGCCGACGAAGACGATCATTACCTGGCCACCGATCATTATTACGTTGATGATGCAGAAGAACCAGTTGTGCTGGATTCCTTCGAAGATGTTGAACTTGTTGTCAAGGCGGCGATTGCTGTTTTCAACGTGGTTAGTATCTTGTTCTTCTCTTTCTTTCCTGGGCTCCCCTGGGGCTTGGGAAGGTGTGATGGGGAACTTACTTGTACTGATTGAAAATCTGCATCCAGACAAAAGTATTAAAGATCAAAGTCCTCAACTCCTTATTCTCCTTCTCTGTCTCATACCCCAGAATCTTCTTCCCTCCAAAGTTCAATATGAATGTCACAACAATCTGGAAAATAGCCTGCCCAATGATCATCTTCCACATGTTGAGTGTAATCAAGGGAGCCGATTTCTTCTCGGGCTTGCGATTCAAGATATTGCGAGTTGGCGGGTCGGTTGCCAGTGCTAGAGCGGCGAAGGTGTCCATGATGAGGTTTACCCAGAGCAGTTGCACGGCGGTGAGGACAGATTCTTCGCTTGAGCTGGCTACTGCGGAGACGAATGTTAGGACGACGGCGGTGATATTTACGGTGATTTGGAACTGTACTTTGTCAGTCCGGACTCTCAATACGACACCAATTTCGGCATCACTTACCTGTAAAAACTTCTTTACAGCATCATTCACAGCTCTTCCCCACATAAGAGCCTTCACAATCGACGCAAAACTATCGTCCATAATGATAATCGACGACGCCTCCTTTGCAACTTCAGTACCAGCAATGCCCATCGAGAACCCAATATCCGCCATCTTGAGCGCAGGTGCATCGTTCGTACCGTCACCAGTAACAGCAACAGTCTCACCAAGCTCCTTCAATCTCTTGACCAGAATCCGCTTATCCTCCGGACTCGATCGAGCAAGAACTTGCAATTTCGGGAGCATTTTATCCATATCATCTTGACTCAATTTCCTGAACGACGGTCCTTCCATGACTACGCCGCCTGTGGCGGGTGTATAGATTCCGCATTCTTCGGCGATGGCTTGGGCGGTCTGAATATTGTCTCCTGTAACCATTCGGACGATCACACCGGCCTTTTGACAGTCGATGACTGCTTCTTTGACGCCTTGACGGAGAGGATCTTGAATGCCGACTATACCGAGGAGGGTCATGTCGTTGAAGACTTGGTTGAAGTTTGCTTGTGTTGGGTCTTCCGGGATGGCGGCTTCGGCTGGCGGCCAGCTTGGAAAGTCCTTGTACAGAAGAGCGATGGTTCGGAGTGAGCGTGATGCGTAAGTTGAGATGATGTGGTTCAATGATTCGATATCTTGAGTAGCCAAAGCACTCTCACCAATTGTGTCGTTTGAGGGATCCTGAATAATCTTGGTGCATTTTGCCAACAGAATCTCGGAAGCACCTTTGGCGTAAGCACGGAAAGTACCATCTTCGAGTTTGACAACACAGGCCATATACTTGACTGCAGAGTCGAATGGCACGACTTGAACGACGTTGACGTTTGATCGTTCCTCCTGAAGTGGGCCGACTGCAAGATGTGTGCGAGCAAACTCTAGAAGTGCTGTTTCAGTCTTAGATCCGATAAATGTCTGACGACCGTCTTGCTCTCCTTCGAATGCCGTCGAGTTGATAACGATGGACTGAGCGAGGAGGGTCTTTACAGTGGCACTGATTCGGGAGAGAAAGTCCGCAGCTGGCGTTGCATCATCGGCGCTTCCGCTGGGGACGATATCCTTGTCTTCAGATTTGACCTCAGACTTGTCGTCGGCTTTCTCATCGGATTTGATCTCGTGGTGGATAACGCTGCTAGCATCTTGGCTCGACATTGTCTGTCGACCAAATTGCAGAGAGCTTCCAATTGTTGCGGCAACCAGAGTCATCTTATTTTCAGTCAAGGTGCCAGTCTTGTCAGAACAGACAGTTGTAGCGTTACCCATGGTTTCACAGGCTCTCAAGACTCGTACCAGATTGTTATCTTTCAACATGCGGGTAGTGGCGAATGCAAGAGCGAGTGTCACAGCAAGCGGCAATCCTGTAGTAGCAAGTCAGCAAAAATACCCTCATTCGAATCACGTTCGAAGAGTCATGCTCCATCGATCCTCATGACAAGCAAACAGTGATCTTACCCTCCGGAACTGCAACAACCACGACCGTGACCGAGACAATGAAAATCTGCAGAAACTCCTGACCCTTCTCCGAAGGGCTCAATGGGCTACCCTTCAATTGAGCCAGAAACTTGATAAAGAGCACAATGAACAATACCAGGGCAGCGGCGCCACCAAGCTTAGCAATATACTCAGCAAGAACATTGAGCTTCTGCTGAAGTGGCGTCGCATCTGTCTCCTGCCTGAGCGACATCATAGTTTTGCCGAAAGTCGAGTGAACTCCAACAGCTGTGACCATGAATTTGCCAGTCCCCTCAGCCATCTTGCTTCCAGAAAGAATGAAAGGATCAAGTTTCTTGACGTCACCTCCTGCCTCGATGATCTTGAATACCTCTGCACCAGATTGCTTCTTCAGAAGATCGGACTCGCCGGTAGCGGACGACTCGTCACATTTGATGGAATGGCCTTCAATCAAGATCCCATCGACGGGAACCATATCTCCCGGCTCGAGATGCATGACATCGCCAACCAATACATCGTAGACCGAAATCTCCATGGATTTTCCAGAGCGAATAACTTTGACAGAGCGATTTTCCTTCTTCTTGTTCAATTTGACGAACTGTCTCTCCTTTTGCCAGTCATTGATCGTGCCTACGACAACCACAATAACAATTGCAGCCATGATCGCAACACCTTCAACCCATTCTACCTTCGCTTCACCAGGCTCGTGTTTCTGACCGAAAGTCTGGTATAGACCTAGAGAGAGTGACACCACTGCGGCGATTGTCAAGAGAATCAACACTTTATCGTTGTAGGCGATCCAGGCTAGCTCTAGCAGACTCTTGCTCTTCTTCTCCGGGAGACGATTATCAGCGAAAACGCGTTTGCGATCTTCGTACTGCTCGTCTGCCTTTTTAGTCGACGCAGCACCGGTTCCAACACGCGCTACTCCATTTGACTTGCCATTGGCATCTTCCTTGGATATGCCCGCGGTAGCCTGTTCAAATGTAACTTCTCCATCCAGCTCGGTTTCATCCAAGCTCAAACCACTGGCCACATTTGTCCGCAAACCTTTCTCTAATCCTGCAATTCCGCCAACGGCATAGAAAGCACTGAGACTCTTGGGATTGAGGAACTTCGAAAGTTGGCCGGGACTGAACGCGAATGGATTCTCTTCTACCTCGAACAGCTTTTCGGTTCCAGGATCTGGAGTGAGAGCTTCTTTGTCATGTTTGATGAAGTCTGCGGTGACCTCCGGAGTAACTGCCAGAGTTGGCTTCGGGGTAACAGACTCTATGGCGTCTTTTTCGTTCTGTGAGGATGTCTTGGTGGGACCTCCATTGCTGGCAGGTGTGGAATTCTGCGATGTAAACATGGTCAGTATTCTTCAAACGCGCGCCGTACCAGAAGAGGGTGGATTTACTGTAGGAGTATCGAATGACACGACTTTGGCATCTGGCCCTCCTGGTCGGACAGAAGAAGACATCGTCGTCGATGTTCGCAGTTCTTGCGCGGTTTTCTGTTTGTTGGGGAATAGATGGGTATTTTACGCGAACTGCGAGGAGTCAAGTTAGTACAGCCTCGCCGAACCACGTCATTCATAGACAATGAATCCAAAGAACAAAGTAACACTGTGAATCTCACTTTTTACTTTCCTCGCATGTTGATGAAGTGGGAATTCAGCGTTGAACAATTGGGCACCACGCAACTTTTCCTTGTTGTCAAGGCCAAGGACATTTGGGATAAATATCAAGGAAATGGGAAAGCTTCAAAAGTCTTGGAGAGCTAGCCATAACATATAGATGGTCCCAAACAGGAAAAATGGCTATCCATGCACGCCCAGGCTACTCCGCCCCAAATGGGCTTGCAGGTAGCGCGTGTCTCATGGGTGATTCCCATGACGACGTATCTGGTACCTGATGTTGGACAAATGAGGTATCACAAAAATGGATACAACCCGACCACGACACATCAGGGCGTCCCTACCTCCCGCTCTCCAACAGCAGCAACGAATCACGCGAGGTAAAAGCCACAAGGTAAATGGTGGTGACCCGATGGGCAAGGCAGTCTCGTCATGTACTTAGCTCCAAGAAAGACTAGGAGAACAAGTCCAGCTGAAACGCAAATGGGCAATTTCCCACATCTCCAGGGCGGCAGATCCTCATAGCCGCCAAGGCTGACCTTCTGCCTCGCTGGCCTTGCTGAAACCCCTGTAAAAAGCGCCCAAGACTTGAAGTGTCGAATCAGAGCAGGTCACAACATTGGCGCTCATTGGCGCCCAGCCTTGGCCCAAGGCTGCCTTTGCAACAACATATAAATCGCGCTCGTCACACCTTCATAACAAATGAAATAAGCCTCCCAAGCTTCTGACCGACGTGTTCATTGTGCAGGACAGCACGTGTAAGTTTTACAAGCAATCATTAGCTCCGGTAAAAACAGCTTGTTATGACTCTCTCCAAGGCCCCAAGGAAAATTTTTGGTAGAATTCCGCACAGCACATTTCCGCAACTTGGCGAGCGACATTGCCAAAAAGCAAAATATTAAGGACACGAGGAAATCAGACGGAGACTCGCATAACTGACGGGTCATTGCAGAAGTAAACCAAACGGAAAGTCACAGCGCGCGAAACAACAAAATCAGAGCAATACGCAGCATGCTTCAGGCTTCACCGTCAGTATGCAAAGTTCCGGAGCAGAAGGCCGCAAAACGAATCAAACGGGCATCATTGAGCCTTGCGTAGTGATAATGCAGATCTTAAATCTTCGCCTCAAGGTTGATAGTGGAATTCATGATGTGACAATGAGAATAGTTGATGATTCAAGCGAAGGGAAGTCGATGAAGAGAAAAGATTTAGCGCCAAGATCTCATCACATGATCACCTCAAAAAGCCCAATCCCTTCGATGCCAGCGGTAAAGGCTCCGGAATCATTATCTAAGTTGGAATCAGTTCTCGATTTTTCCTTCACTTTTCATTTCGGTTGACTTGAACTCCCCTGGGCTCACTGTGCCTCGCATACTCTGTACCGTTTCCAATTCAGGCTTCACCGTCAATATGCAAGACTCCGGACAAGGGTCAATTTCCCGCAAGGCACACTTTTGAAGATGCATTTTCTCAGGCTCTCTATCCCCTTAATTCGAAGACGATGGATACCGCCAGAAGATATTCTCAGCTGGATCGATTAGCCGTTGCGAAAATGCGCCTGGTCAGAAGTACTGGGGACTTGCTGGACGAGGCAATATCGTATAGAGAAATTTGAGGAAGAATGCATTATTTTCAGACACCAACAGGTCAAAGTCTTAGTATTTATTCTAGTCCATAATAGCATTCCAGTACACAAATGAAGCAAGGTATGTTCTCACGAGCTTATACAACATTACAGGACGTCAGACTCAACTGTGTGATAACAAATGCCATTGTTAATGGTGCTTTTTAATCTTATTACACAATCGAGCTCTCTCCTCATCCAGCCCGCCAGAAGAATGAAACGCTAATGATCCTTTCCCATAATCGCATTGCTGCACCAGAAAGCTTCCGCTAAGGAATCATGGCCACCTCAAGGCAGCTGGTTATTTACACTCTCTGCCTGACAGCAATGGCGATTATCCACTGCGCACTTCGTGGGCTCATTCCTCGAAAGTTCCCACTACAACTTGTATATTGGCCGAGCAATACCCCTCGTACCCTTCTGTTTCTTCTCTGGTGAGGCGGAACGATAACGACTTGGATTAGCATCTGTAATGGACGCCTTTGCCATCGCTTCTGAAAGATGCAATGGTTTGCAGCACAAAGTGGATTGCTGTTTCCCCTTGTCTCCCTTGGCCGCACTCCGTTTGTGATGACTTCGGGTCTCCTCTTTGGTAGAATTTCCAGGCGACAATTCAACGGCCGAATCTCGTCGTCCATATTGTTCTGGGAACGGAAGCTCCAGTGGAGGTGACAGCTTAGCGAGCGCATCTACAGGTTCACCTCGTTTTCGGAACGGAGGAACCCAAGATTCAGTCCCTGGGCTCTGACTGCTGGCATCATCGTAAGGCGGTAACGACCTAGAATATATGCTCGCATGATATTCTCTTTCGGATTGGATTTCCTCCCTTCGTTCCTCTTGAGTGAGTGCATCTTGATCGGGACGTCTACTGATTTTGATGTTGATTGGCGATGCTTTAGATTCCGGTGTTGGAGTCGGTGGCTCGACCTTCAATGTATCGCAAACGGACGCCATGATATCTTTCGCATCGGTAACACCGTCGGCTTTCTTGAGTAAGTATATATCGCGTGCTCTCTTGATTTGAGTCAACGCATCTTCCCTCTTCCTCTTGATTTCGGCCTTATTCATATCTGATCTGAGCTTGGAGCGAGCCCATCCAAACGCGACCTGGAGGATACTGAATGGGTGGCTCGCAATGTCTTGTGGCTGATGTGCGACTGCCGAATCATCGCAAACCGACTTCTGTGCCTCGATATCGTGTTTCCATTGGCTCATGAGCTCTGCATTATACTTCTTGAAGAACTCAGTGATGCTTCCAATGGTCAAATGTGTGGCTTCCAACACTTTGAATGGAATCTTCTCTGACTCCACAGCATGGATGATGACATTGTGTATAATCTCTTGGGTGATTGCAGCTTCATCCCTTGTGCTTCGATTGGTAAGTGATGGCTTTCTCGACGGGGCACCACTCCTGCCTCTGGTGACATCACTTCGCAACAACTGTCGTCCTCTATCCTCCTCTTCGCTCGTGGAATCGTCCTCAGACAGCCGAGTCTCTGGTATCCTGAGGCAACATTCACTAACCGGTTCTTCGGTCGAGGTTGTTATCTTGTGTCGTTCCGCAGCTTGACGCTTTCCCTCGTCTCTCTTCTCATTCCCGTACCTCCCGCGTCTCAAGCGAATGGATTGTTCTTTGAAGCTCTTGCCACTATTACTTCGCATCCGTAGAGACTTTCTAGATGCTTTAGGCATGATGACGAACAGCTGTGATGTTTGAACTCGTTGCGGTTAGGGAATGGCGAAGAAGTGCGAATAGCCTCCCGACTGTTGGGACCCTCGGGGACAGATAGATCAAACTGGAGGATTCAGCTTCTTCGATTCAGATGAACAATGATAGGGACAGCTCTCTGTCAAATGGTGGCAACAGCAGCGTGCAGATTGGTGCAAGTGAGTAAGGGTGTTTGTTGATGGTAGCCTATAATCAATCAGAATGGGCGGATAAGATGATGGACCAGGAGATAAACAAACGTTGATTATGATGTTGATGATGCTTGGTGACGATGTTGGCGATGGATGACGTTGGATGATGATGAATCGAAGAAGATGGAAGAGAGAAGGAAGAGAAACAGGCTCGTAGGACTCAGGAGGTAAGAGTGATCGAGTGCAGCGCTGAAATCAATATGAATGATGAGAACTGAAAGAAAGAGCGATGTGAGTGAAACATCCTCGACCGTCTAGCTTACCAGCTCGAACCACCAAATCATCCGACTTTGAGGTAACGGCATTGCTTTTGTGCCAGACAAATATATGTACGAAGAAGAACACCAAAGTCCAAAACTCCTGATGATGCCTCATCCCATTACCCAAGGAAAATCCCAACGGCCGGCTCATGCTTTCCAACTCCGTCGCTCACACGCTGTGCTTTTTGTACAGTACAACAAGGCTTCACATAGGATCAAAGCTATCGATAAATCCAGGATCGACATTTGGTCTTCGCTTTCGTCGTTCTCTCTCGTGCCGCTGTCGATGATCTCGCTCCTCGATCTGCCGTGCCTTTAGTCCTGGCTCTTTCTCCTTCAATCTTGGTGGTGGCCGCTCCAGAGGCTCTTCTCGTCTTGATCGTCCGGTTTCTCTACTTCCTCGGCTTGAGTCTGGAAATTTTATTAGCAAAGCGAAGGGAATTTCCTTTGATGTTGCTTACGGCTACTTCGCGACGCAGTGGATCGGGAGCCAGAATGTGAGCCAGACGAGTTGCTCCTCCTTGATGACTTGGATTTTGACTGCTCTTTCTTTGGAGAATCCTCTCCGAAAATAGGAAGAGTCCACGATATTGGAGGCAGGATAACTGATGTATTCATGATACTGTCTTCATCAGTCCCGCGCTGCCAGAAATATCCCGAAGAACTCACAGAGACAATTTCGTTACCCCTTTCGACGCAGTAACACCATACTCCATTCGATTCTTCCATCCCGAACTCGCATTTCCATTGCCCCACCTCGACGACTTCCAGTCCTTCCCCTTGACATTGAGATATGTCATATTGCTCGTCGATATGAAGAAGCTCGGCGTTCTCTTCCCATCCGTCTTGTCATGTGGTAACATGATGGTGAACGCTAGCTTTGACATCTCCACATCTGGAACGATACTTCTCGAGACCGGAAAAGCAAAACAAAATCTGGGGATAGCTCTCGAGAAAAGCAAAAC
This sequence comes from Cadophora sp. MPI-SDFR-AT-0126, assembly GCA_020747065.1. NCBI lineage: Eukaryota > Fungi > Ascomycota > Leotiomycetes > Helotiales > Ploettnerulaceae > Cadophora > Cadophora sp. MPI-SDFR-AT-0126. Next base: position 769,114 of record JAGMVK010000015.1, read on the forward strand.
TTTTGAGATGAAAGACACCTTGCAGGAGGAGAGGTAGCGGTCTCGACCTCGATATCCAGAAACAAGATACCGGTATCATGGTAATCCAGCGTCAAACAGGATAGGCCACAAGGGGAGATCCGGACGCCAGCATCACCGCGTAGCAAGTGCGCTGGGTTCCTCCATGATTTGATGCGGGAGTGGCGGTGGAGGTGGCCAGCCTCATCTCGATCGTTTATGCGATGCTTTTATTGCTAATGGTGGTAGAGTTGAGATGTGGGAGAATCATGGATGATCCATGCCAGGGAACTAATTGCGGGCCAAACCTTAAGCTCACCGCAAGTTCAAACACGCTTCGTATGTTCGGATGGAGTTGTGAGAGGTTGATGAAATGGACATCTTGATGGAATTCGGAAGGGAGATGTCGATCGCGATCTCGAGTCGGGTCGGATAGTTGATGTCTGGCTGCCCAACGGACGTGTCTGCCACGTGATTGATAGAGACTACTTAGCACTGAAATCGGGAATGACCTCGTATGACGTAGGTTACAGCGATCCAGTGGAGCTATGCAGAGTACTTGAGCTCCAGATCGTCGGAGGGGACAGTTTGGTGAAGGATTTCGCGATTATCTTTGTCTTGTCCGGTCCAAATGGTCACAACTACCTGCCGAAAAGCACTCACCAGAGAGCAAAGAACTGCAGCCGAAATTGAAGAACACCATCGGAAACAAACTTTAAAAGTGATTTTCTGCTTTCACCGCCTTATGTCACTCAAAATACATCCACATCATCTTCAACTTTTCAAGTCAGTGTGGAAGCAACCTTGAGGACTCTGAGGATATGCCGAGGGAAGCAAGAGCCAACTGTCCGCCAGTTGACTTGCTAAACACAATATATTCCCAAAGGCTGTTTGTCCCTACCGGAATATTTTCGTCCAAACTCACCTTCAATCAGAGTTCCGGCGTAGATCCGAACAACAACGTCGACTTCTAGCACCCGCTTACGGGGAAGTCAAAGTCATCAAAGTCCTTCTATTAACGCTATCTCATCCTCCATCCTTCCCCATATCACAAACGAGCCTCTCCTAGCCTCCAATTTATCTCATTCTCAACAAGCACCTTCCTGACTCCTCACACAACCATATCCCCGCCGCAATCTCACAACACCGCCACACTCTCCCCCGAGACAAAACAGTTCAATTAGACTACTGTTCTAGACCGGCGTATAGTGTAAGTAAACGTCGTACCAATAACGGTCTCAAGTTATCTATAGGGACGTGCAGCCTCACAATCCTGCTTGTTTGAGGTGTAGTTGCTTGAGGCGGGGAGGTCCTTGTTTTTCCATTCTCGCTTGCGATGTAAATTATGGACGGAGAGAAAGGCGCGGGAAAGGGAAAACAAGCACAGGCCTCTGAATCCTAGTCGTAAAATTGTCGCGCAGGTACGTTAAAATTGGCCATAGCTTAGAACGGCGTCATATACTGTTTATTCGAGCTCAAAGAGCCAATGTCCCGTTGAATTTGTGTCTGCCTGGTGCGGTATATTCCAAAAAAAGGGAACGGATAAAACAATGTCACCAGAACCCAGAATATGAATAACAAAATGAATGGATAGCTAGAGAATGTCACAAAATCAATTTATCTCAGGAAAGGATTAACACATTCATGACTTCCAATCCCTTCATAAACACGCCTTACCACACAGAAACAATCGCTATTCAGTACCCTACTGTACTGAATTCAGCATAAAACATCCAAACCGCCAACCATTCACACTTACCCACCTCTCCTTCTTCCCTCACCTTTCCTTCATCTCAAAACCTTACCCGACTCCCAATCTCCCATAGCGATAGTTAATGTCTCACCACACACGACATGTACAGCGCATGGGCTAATATCCTTAGCTCTCAAACATCCAGATCCGTATTTACAACCTCCATCCAAAACAAAGTAGAAGGGGGAAATGACAGCAACGAAAGAGACTTGAGGGCGGAAGAGAGATGCGTCTCTCAGCTAGGGCAGGAAGTGAGGGGGCAGAAGAATTGATCGAAGTACTTATTGCGCACCTCCCATGGAATGAGCGAGGGGTAGTAACGGGGGTGGAAGAGAGTGAGTTGAGTTGGAGGGGCGGGGAGAGAGGAGGAGGGAGGGGAGGAGGAGAAGCGTTAGACGAATGGATGTTTATGTGCTTTAGGCAACGAGACATCGGTGGTTTAGAAATGACAGAGAGATAGATACTCAAGAATGATAATGAACGCTGCGACGTCATCAACTGGGTTGGATGCTGCAAAAGTATTTTCTCGACTCTTTAGATTCACAATGGACTGCCTATTCCTTGATGCCCTCAGCCGGCCAGTATGGTTCTGATACATCCTTGAAATCCCCGACTCCCAACGCCGAATATGCATTTCGCCAGCCCTCGAAGCTTTGGTCAATCATCTTTATCCATATCCTCATCTCCATCTCCATCAGCACCAAACAGATCCTCCATCTGCCCCACACCCTCCTCATCGCCCCCATCCTCACCCTCTCCCATCTCAACATCCACACCCTCCCCAGAAGCAGCAGCTCCAGCACCAGCGACACTCTCATCTTCCTCCTCCGCCACCCACTGCCCCTTTAGTCCCCAAGGCACACCTGTGAGCACGAATCTCTCGCTAGGCAACCTGACACCCCATTCATTCTGCAGCACCCTCGGCAATGCAACTTTATTCCTAGCCTGGGCCGTCTCAAGCAGAAACTCCTTGCTCAATCCACCACCGCCATTGCCACCCCCAAACTGATATTGCAGCCGACTTTGTATAGCGAGCTGCACAGCATTTGAGCTAACCTGTCCGTCCGCCTCACGGAATCCTCCTCCAGGCGGCGCATCTCTCGCGCGTGTCTGCTGCGATACATAGGCATCGGATGAGAGGTGAAGCGCGTCTGAGAGGATAGACGATGAGTGGCGGTAGGCGAAGTCGAGAAGTTGGAGGGGGACGCGCTCTTGGTATGCGGTGCAGCCTAGGGAGGAGAGGAGCATATGGATGAGGCGGGCGTCGCGCGGTCGTTTGGATAGTCCGTTGTCTTGGAGGGAGGTGAGTGGAACGGGGGGGTTCGAGATGGTTACTGGTGCTGGCTGGGGAGCGGCAGCTGGCTGGGAGGGAGGAGAGGTGTGTCCGTTGGTTTGGGGCACATCGCCATTGACTTCGGCCATGATGGTGGTTTGGGGGTCGTACTTTGGCGGAATTGAGGGGGAGGCTCGTTTGCCTTCGGGGGTAGATGGCCTAGAAGAAAGTCGAGGTTCTTGACGGATCGTGTCGGCTTCCTGTCCTGATGGTTGGGCATTCAAGGGAAGCAGGACTTTAATCGTCAATGTTGTAACGCCTCTTCAGACCTGATCAGAATCGTCGCTATCTGACTCGAGAGACCGCTTTTTACTCCACCCTGATGAACTTGTTCCGTTGTCGCGCGCTCTCGCGAGGGTGTTAATGGAAAGAGGCTTGATTGAGGTGTTGGCTGTCGAATTGAACAGGCTCGAGAGTCGTCTCGGTAGGTAGCAGTACTGATCACATATGTTGTGAAGTTTATATCCCCAGCGCTGAGGCAATATCTGGCCGGTGTTGCTGCTGATAAAAGCTCCGGCGCAAGATGAAGTTGTCGATGGATGCTCTGCTCTCCTCCACAGTCAGATGGAAATTGTACTCCAGCAGCACCTGCATTAGCCCCTGCCACGCCAAGGACCGCACGTTCCACGAGCTTGAAAGTCGTTCCACCGCCCGGCAAAATCGTACCCCTCCAAAATGCACCAATGCCCGAGTGGGCGAATCAAAGAAAATATTGTCTTTTGAGTCACTTAACTTGCTTCCACCAAGACTTTCTCTTCCCATTCCTCTCCTCTCGACACAACACAACACAGCTGTCTGGCCCTCGCAATGGATACGACTTGCCCCCTTCCATTCCTCGCCAGTGTTGATTTCACGAAGGAGGCTGTCAAATGCGAGGATTGTCTAACGCCCACTCAACTGTCTTATCTAGGATGTGTCCACCTTACTGCCAGTTCTCAGACCATTGACGGTCTTCTGGAATACCTACAAGTCAATCCTTCGCTGGAAGCATATGTCGATGTCTCCGAAATCGAATCCACCGACGATATTCTCACCATCCTGGACGCCGGTGCCCGCAAGATCTTTGTCAAATCAACACAGTTGAAGGCATTAGAAGCATATGGAGACCGGGTGGTTCCTATCCTCAATATTGGCGATGGGTCACAAGCATACGATAATGGAGTGTTCCTCAGAGCTGCAGATCTGCAGACAACCGAGGCCAGTTTGAAAAAGTTGGCTACATGGAATACTACACCGATTTATGTTATGACAAGCTCGACCGATGACGATGTTATCATCAATCTGGCAAAAGAGCACTCGGCAGTTCCAATTGTACCATCCACAAGCCTGACTGTCGAGCGAGCATCGAGAGACAAAGTGTCGATTTCAGCCGTCATTGCGGGAACATGGAGATCGGACCGAGAAGACAAATTAGTTCCTACAATGGTTACTGACGAGAGAGGAATTGCCCTTGGATTGGTGTACAGCAGTCAAGAAAGTTTGGCAGAGTCATTGAAGACTGGAACGGGCGTATATCAGAGTAGGAAGCGGGGATTGTGGTACAAGGGTGCGACATCGGGTGCTATTCAGGAACTGGTTAGGATTTCTTTGGATTGTGATCAGGATTGCTTGAGGTTTATGGTTCGCCAGAAAGGCCATGGTAAGTCCATCACAATGGAGTTTCTGAAAACTGCTAACAGGAGCAAGGATTCTGCCACTTGCCTCAATCGACATGTTTTGGTGACCTCCGAGGAATTGCTAAGCTTGAAAAGACATTGGTATCGAGAAAGACCTCCGCCCCCGAAGGATCGTACACTGCTCGATTATTTTCAGACGAAAAGCTGTTGCGGGCAAAAATAATGGAAGAGGCCGAGGAACTCTGCGACGCCAAAACCAAGAGCGAAGTGGCCTTCGAGGCAGCAGATTTGATTTACTTCGCTCTCACCAAAGCGGTCAGTGCCGATGTTAGTGTTGCTGACATTGAGCGAAATCTCGATGCCAAGAGTGTTAAAGTTAAGAGGAGACAAGGAGATGCAAAGGGCCAATGGGCTGCGAAGGAGGGGATCACAAATGGCAAGCCTGCCGAGGTCAAGGAGATGGTTAAAGAGGCTGCTTCAGTTCCCAAGACCAAGGATGATCCTGCTGGTTTGAAAGACGGCCGGATCTCAATGAGACGCTATAATGCTGCTACAGCGTCGCCTGAGGAACTGCGAGCTGCTCTCCAGAGACCCTCACAGCGTTCAACCGAGACAATTATGGGCATTGTCAACCCAATCATCAAGGGTGTTCAGGCAGGCGGAGACAAGGCTCTGTTGGAGTATACCCACAAATTTGAAAAGGCGACCTCTCTCACATCACCCGTTCTCAAGGCTCCTTTCCCACCGTCACTAATGGATCTTCCACCCGAGACCATCGAAGCAATCGATACCTCATACGAAAATATCCGCAAGTTCCACGCAGCCCAAAAGGAGGATAAACCTCTGCAAGTTGAGACCATGCCTGGAATAGTCTGCAGTCGATTCGTCCGACCTATTGAACGTGTTGGCTTATACGTACCTGGTGGGACTGCAGTTCTACCATCCACAGCACTCATGCTTGGTGTCCCAGCTATGGTCGCTGGATGCAAGACTATCGTTCTCGCCTCGCCACCAAGAGCTGATGGAAGCATCACTCCGGAAATCGTCTACGTTGCCCACAAAGTTGGCGCTGAATCAATCGTCCTTGCAGGTGGTGCCCAAGCCGTTGCTGCCATGGCATATGGTACCGAATCTGTCTCCAAGGTTGACAAGATTCTCGGCCCAGGAAACCAGTTCGTCACCGCTGCAAAGATGTACGTCTCCAATGATACAAACGCTGGCGTCAGTATCGATATGCCAGCTGGTCCATCTGAAGTCTTGGTCATCGCAGACAAGCACGCCAACCCCGCCTTTGTTGCCTCAGATCTCCTCTCGCAAGCCGAGCACGGTGTTGACAGCCAAGTCGTCCTGATCGCAATCGACTTGTCTGAGAAGGAATTGGCGGCAATCGAAGATGAGCTGCACAACCAAGCCATGGCTCTGCCAAGAGTCGACCTTGTCCGTGGCGCTATCGAGCACTCTGTAACTCTCGTTGTCAAGGATATCAAGGAGGCCATGGCACTGAGCAACGACTACGCACCCGAGCACTTGATCCTCCAAGTCAAAGACGCAGAAAGTGTGGTAGATATGGTGCAGAACGCTGGATCAGTATTCATCGGTGAATGGACACCAGAGAGTGTAGGCGACTACTCTGCTGGTGTGAACCACTCTCTTCGTAAGTCATATTATCTTTCCAAATTATTGCCCTCAACATGTACATCATACTAACATACCCAAGCAACTTATGGCTACGCGAAGCAATACTCTGGCGTCAATCTCGGCTCCTTCACAAAGCACATCACCAGCTCGAATCTCACAGCTCAAGGTCTCCGCAACGTCGGAAGCGCAGTCATGCAACTGGCCAAGGTTGAGGAGCTCGAGGCTCACAGACGAGCAGTCAGCATTCGCATTAAGTACATGGACGAAAACAAGATCTAAAGCAGGGCGAGGTGGCATAGAAGTGGATAGACATGCTGCTGGTATAGATTTCATTTTGAGTTGGGCAGACAGGGAAGAGCAAAAGCGAGCGTTGACTTCACTTGAACCAAAACACCCCGTTCCGAGATGCACAGATGAGTTCATCCGATTTTAGACAGACTTGCAATGAAATACCCATCTCCAAAACCGATGAATTTTTCCCACCCATCTCACCTGAAGAATCTGGACGGTCAATCCTTCCTCGAGTCCAATCCAAAAGCACAATGAGCGCCTCATTGAATCCATGATTGACACTTCCTTTCATCTTTTCTATACTATAGCTAAATTCCATTCATCCACAATTGTGATTCCAAGCCTTGGTCGGAGAGCATTTAATTCAATCTGATTCAAGACATGGATTTGGTAGTGTAAGACTATAAAGCTGTGAATATTCACCACTCGCCCGAATTATTCACGCTGCTTGACTTGATACCGATCACTCCGCCACCTTGTGCCACGGTTATAAATACTCGGTTTTGGATGTGTTGCTTTCTCTTCTTAAAATATCTAAATAACAAGACAGCCACTTCTAACACAGCCCTCACCTTGAGGTTCCCAAACAGAACTTCCTTAGAACAGCGAGCACCCAAATACCAAGTTTACTGACTACCAACGTACCACAACATCTAGGACTCCTTAGTTCAGCAACGACCATCGACAAGGGAAACTTGGCTTCAAGATACCAGTTAGCAAGAGGCCATCACTGAAAGGAATCACCGATCCGAATTAGGCATTTCCCATCCTTGCTTGCCCTATCTGATCAATTTCTAGACAAGCCATCCCGATTCTTACGGACTTCACAGACACTTCATCCGAACATTTTCACAGATTTAATGAGCCTAAAGAGCTCCTTTCAAATACCCACTTCAACAATTTTTATACCTGATTAGCCTGCACCTCCTCACCAATACCTCACCACATCATTCTCACAAGACACCCTTATTCTAAGCGATATTCAGCATCAGCCTCCCCATTCCAAGACCCAAATTCAAATCTCGCTAAACACCAACAAACACACCTCTGTCCCTCCCCAAAAGTCTCTCCCCACAACATGACATCCCCAACAACCCCAATGGACACATTCCTCTCCTCCCCGTCCCCGTCCATCTCGAAATCCCCCTTCCACCAAATCCTCACCAAAATAAGCACTCACCAACGCTCACGCAAAGCATCCGACGACGAAACCGCACGCAAACTAAAAGACAAAATGATAGTCGAATACCGCAACCAGAGCGAACAGCACGAGAAACTGACCACCGAGTTTGTCGGTCGTGTACAGGATGGCTTGGGGGGTTTGGTTGCGTGGGTTCCCCAACTTCTTTTGTTTGCAACTCTCCTACTTGAAAACTTGTCCATTTCCGAGAGTTGAGTACTAGAGGTTGTGTTACTATGCTGATGCATTGTGTTGTATGATACAGGAATTTACTTTGTCAGGATGCGAGACCACAAGAGGAGTTGAGAGCGATATCTCACGAAACGCTCAATACATACATACTCAACCATCTGAGCACTTACCAAAAGGCAGTGAAGAGGCAAAAGTTGAATAGTCGACAGCGGACGGATAGATTTAGTTCTAAGTCACTAGCTAGGTGAGTATCCCTTTCTTATGTGGTTTCGTTCGAGTGGGGAATGTACACTATGCTGCTGGATATGTGTTGATAACTGTGTGGTTTTCTAGATACAAGGAAACGCTGGAGAAAGACGAGAGTGATTTATTGGATTTGTTTCAGGAGTTGGAGGACGTTTGTGAAAAGACGTCGAATGGCGAAATGGTAAGAATAGAATTTGGAGATAAGTGCGATTTGCCGATGTTGGATAGCGCAGATTTTAAGGGAGGCAAGTCTGGAGATGATGAGAAGGCAGAGATATTGAAAAGAGAAGCATGCCATGACTCTGATTCCGAGATGGAAGGGTTCTGCATCTCCTCTTCCGACGCAACGCCATCTCAACCAAGAAGAGACAAAAAGCGCAAGTTGGAGTAAGTCGAGGGAATCTATGGTGTCCACGGAGTTTTGAGGCAGCAAGCTTTGATTATGTGGCATTTATGGAACTTCAGGGGGACAGTTAAGCGAGATATTTGTTGACTTTGGAGAGCGTGGACAGTAAGGAGACTTTGCCGCAAGTATGTTCATGGCTAGCTGGTGGGATCTTCTACTTATTGGTGGCTAAAAGCTGCATTATGATGCTCTCAAATCTGTTACTAGCTACTTGAGCGGATTTTATGGCTGGTGGGTAGGCGTTACTCAAATACAGACGAGGTTTTGGCAATTTCCCTTCATGAAAGGACTCTTAAAAGCAACATGTTTGGCTTGCATCAATTCACCGCAATCTCAATCAAGTCAGTGCTTATATCTTGAGTGTCTACATCGTAGCCACCTTTTAGTATCGAAGTGGAATCGCCAAACCTTTGTATGATCGATTCGGCTATTGTCGGCATGGTAAGAGTCGACCCCGCACTTGCTTCCTTGAAGCAGATCACTATCCATATTCACGATTCTCAGATATAAGAGATAGCTTCGAGGAGATTTCAACCCACTATCTACATTTCCCCTTCAGGGCCTACAAATTATCCACAATGCCCCACCTAGCACACATCTCCCTCCTCGTCCGCTCCTACGACGAAGCCATCGCCTTCTACACCCGTCTCGGCTTCACCGTCCAGGAAGACACACCCATCCCCGCCCAATCCAAACGCTGGGTCGTGATCCGTCCTCCCCAGTCCCCATCACCCTCTCCATCCAACTCCCAATCCCCCTCCACATCCCCATCCTCAACCTCGTCCTCAGAAACCAGCATCCTCCTCGCCCAAGCCAGCACACCCGAACAAGAACCCTTCATCGGAAACCAATCCGGCGGACGCGTGTTCCTGTTCCTGGCCACGGATGATTTCGAGAGGGATTATAAGAGGTTTAGCGAGGCAGGTGTGGAGTGGGTGAGGGAGCCGAAGGTGGAGGCGTATGGGAAGGTGGCGGTTTGGAGGGATTTGTATGGGAATTTGTGGGATTTGGTGGAGCATGTTTGAGAGGGGACGAGAGTCGAGAGTCATGATATTTTTGTTTTGGCATTGTTGAGCTGGAACACTCTAACCTTCCATTCTGTTTCTTACGACGCATTACCTCTCAATGGAGTCAAGTAGTGCAGGCTGCAATCCTTAATCAAATTAAAAATTCTCGCTCTTCCAGCAAAGAAAGGATAGCACTAGTGATGGTGAATCAGACAATCCACTAAAAGTAATCGTCGACTCTCTCAAGAGCATGCCAGTGGTGTTTTGATTCGCTTAGCAAGTTGCTCTCGCACACAAAACAAGACAATGTAGACAATACTGAGTCCAGTTGTAGAACAGATGGAAGGACGTTATGGAGAGAAACGACACCTGGGTGGATCTAGAATGGATAAAGCTTTCAGGACCTCACCCTCAGGCAATATCATTGCACATCACATCTCGCGCATCTCAAGCCATAAGATGTATAAATGCATCATATTCCATGCATCTATCAATCTCATCTTCTTTTTATTCTCGACTTTCCCGCCATCGATCGATCATCCAATTATCTCATCATAACACATCTAGCTTCCTTGCTTTCTTTCTTGCATTCCATCCACCCTTCTTCCCAAATCAGAAATTTCCGCATCCAAACCCCGCCCATCCATCCACCGACCAACCCAATCAGTCTCTCCATTTCTGCTTCCTCCATCCCGTTCTCCACCCTGCCCTAATACAAAAGCAATCTGTTGGGGCCGAAATCAACTGCTCTAAAAACACACGGCGGTCGCGTTGCATCGCATCTTTTAGGACCATCCACCACACCCTCTGTGAAAATGCCAAATAAAATCAAACGCATATCCCGAGAACGCCCTGTGCTAGGTTTCTTGACTGCAAGTAGGAACAAACAATCATGAAGTGAAATGCCAGAGGAAGAATAAAATATCTTCCTGTTTAAGAAGTGCCGGAAAATTGGAGGCACACATGAATCCCAAACGCCCGAATGCAGATCTTTTTTCTTTTGATGAGTAGGTCTCGCATGTTATACAGTGAAATAGAAAGTTCATTTTCGGCCTCAGTTACGAGGAGAGGTTGGGGAGAACTGAGGACTGCAGATCTGTTAGTGGGACTTATGACAGTCAAAGTGCGGTGAGCTTACCTTGTGGGAGAATAGGAGGGGCTGGTGGGAGAGTACTTGGGTGAAGTAGCTGGCCCACCCTGGGCAGGAGAGGTTGGACTCCAGTTGGGACTTGATGGACTGTAAACTGGGCTGGTTGGAGAAAGCCCAGAGCCAGGAGAAGTCTTGTTGCCACCCGAGAAGTTAGGAGACGACGGGCTGTAGTTTGGCGAAGTAGGAGAGTAGCTCGGAGATGTTGGACTATACGAAGGCGAGCTTGGGGAGACGTGAAGATTTGGTGACGTCGGCGAGTAGTTTGGTGAGGTTGGACTGTATGACGGTGAAGTCGGGGACACAAACGAAGGACTCGTTGGACTGTAGGCAGGACTGGTTGGAGTAAATGCAGGACTGACAGGACTGAACCGAGGTGAAGACACGTTGTATCCAGGGCTGGAGGAACCCATCATTGGAGAAGTGGGCGAGTAACCAGGAGATGTTGGAGAGAATCCAGGAGAGACAGGGCTCGTGCTGAACGGGCTTGCAGGAGAATATCCACCACCAGGACTACGCACTGTGTACGGGCTTTGGTTGCTGAAGCCGGAGTTGTCAGTGTAACTGGTTTGGAATCCACCTGGAGTTGCTGAGCCACCAGTCTGGATTGGAGAAAAGTTCGAGTTGTAGTCTGGAGTATTCATGGACATGTAACCACCCTCGGCCAAAGGAGAGCCAGAGTCATAGGGTGTGGCAGCACCTCCATCAGCACCCTTGACCGCCAAGCCAGGCATAAGACCCATTCTGCCATTATCAGAGATGACGGTCTCGAGCATCTTGGGGTCAAGAAGGACATCAAGCTCTCCAGTTCCCATGGGAGCGAGTTGACCGAGCATGACGTTCTCAGAGATACCACGGCAGTCGTCTAATTCACCAACAGCAGCAGCCTCGAGAAGAATCTCCACAGTCTCTTCGAAGGAACATCTCATCAGAGCACCAGTATCAGCACGATTGATACCGTGACGAGTGATGGCCATCAAATGACCTCGGGATGTCATGACATCAACCAGAAGAGCCAAATGACGATGATTGACATAAGAACCGTCGAAAGCCAAAACCTGTGTCAACTCACGCATCAAAGCAGAACGAGTAGCTTCGATACCGAAGACCTCGAAAATCTGGATGAAGTGATTGGAGTACGTGCGTGTGGTATCGACACCAGGAATGGTCAACACAGCAGCGAGCGAGGTCCCGGATGTATCGAGATACCATTCTTCGCAACGAGGATCATCCTTCTTCGCAAGAAGACCACCTTCGGGAGTAACGATGAGCTTGGTCTCCTTGTTCAAGAAGGCTCTGTCAACACCAGGAACACCACGAAGCGTGAGGGTGTCAAGGATATGTGCTTCGAGACGTTTGAGCATGATGTCTTCCTCCACTTCATCGTCATCATACTTGGAATCGCTCTGCTTGATCATTCGAATACGAATAACTTGCTCCTCGGCGTTGTTGTCACTGAAGATGACGGCCAAATCCTTCTGGTAATTCTCCTTGATTTTCGAAGCCACATCCTCGACTCGAAGACCCTTATCCAACATCTTTTGACGGTCAAGGATGAGACGAAGAAGCCATCTAGACTGGTTCTCTGGGGCGTCTTGAACATCATCGGGAATGATGAAGTACGACTCAACCATGTCCAAATCATCCTCAATCGTGGTGGATTGAATGTCCGGGTCGTGGTAGATCTCAGTAGCTGCAGTGACGGAACGCAAATTCGTGTGCTCAACGGCACTACGCAAGTACTTGGCCGACTCCTGAGTGGCCTCGTCTCCCTCTTGGTAGACCACCATGGAAGGAGTCTTGATGTTCGTGGCAACGTTGAGAATCTCCTTTAGACGAGGAACACCAAGAGTGACGTTCTTGGAAGACACACCTGCGAAATGGAAGGTGTTCAAGGTCATTTGGGTAGCGGGTTCTCCAATGGACTGAGCAGCAAGAACACCGACCATCTCACCGGGATTCACCAAAGCTCTTGTGAAACGGCTCTCAAGTTCACCCAGAACATGAGCAAAGGCAAGCTTGTTGAGGCGCAGCTGAAGAGCAACACGCTTGAAGGCAAGGCGTGATCTGAGCTGTGCCTTGATCAATAGTGTAGCGTTGGTCTGAGCCTCAACGGACAAAGGATCATCGCCACGAACAATGACCATGCGGTCCAGCAATCTCTTGACTTGAGGGATGACTTCTGCTGGATGCAGATCACTGCGTTGAGAGTCATCAACCTTGAAAAGTCGCTTGGCGCTATCGATGATTCGCACAATGTTCATTGGCAATTGCATCGATTCGTCGTCCTTCTTCTTCAAGTTGACCCAACGGAGCATCTCACGATCAGCCTTGAGCGCCTCCCATTCCTCATCGAGAAGTTGTTGCACTTCGAGATCGCCAGCAAGCTCGTTTGCATTCTCCAAAAGTTCCGAAGAAATTGGGGTTCGCTCATCCATAACATCAAGTCGGTAACGGTCAGCGAACTTCTTGTCATCCAAATTGATCGAGTCGACCTTCTGCTTCTCAATGCAGACACCATCAAGACCATCCTCACCATAGACGAATTGCACAATGTCGCCAAGAGAATTTCGCACTGTGCCGTCATACTTGGCCATAACATCTTCCAACGCCTTGACGAGACGACGTTGAATGTATCCAGTTTCGGCAGTCTTCACTGCAGTATCAATCAAACCCTCACGACCAGCCATGGCATGAAAGAAGAATTCGGTCGGCGTCAGTCCACGAAGGTACGAGTTCTCAACGAAACCACGAGACTCGGGGGAATAATCGTCCTTGGTGAAATGAGGTAAAGTTCGGTACTTGAAGCCGAAAGGAATACGCTTTCCCTCAACGGATTGCTGACCGACCAAGGCTGTCATCTGAGAGATATTGATGGTGGATCCCTTGGAACCGGATCGAGCCATGGTAACCGCATTGTTATTGTCCTTGAGACTTGCTTCAGTCTTTGTACCAGCTTGATCACGAGCAGTGTTCAAGGCCTTGGAGACTTGGGACTCGAAAGTCTCACGAACGTTCATACCAGGGAGAGACTCAAGCTCGTTCGCAGTGGCCTTGGCGGTCAGGACAGCGACTTCATCCTTCTGTGTTTGAATAGCATCTTCAATCTTGGCGATAGTGGCCTTGTCAGGAACGGTATCACCAATACCAATACTGAAACCGTTGTGAAGGAGCCAATAATTGACGACACGTTGACATCCATTGAAGAAAGCCATGGCTGCATCGGAACCCATTTCGTTGAAGATGATGTGAATGATACCACCACTGGTAGCACCAATGTTCTTCTTGGCCATCAACCCAAACATGAGCTCTCCCTCATGAATCAAAAGACCATCATCCTTGAGAGGGGCATCCTCACGAGCGTCGTTGGGCATGTGAAGGTTGACGATCTTTGGAATAATCATGCTGATGATTTGTTTTCCAGTCCATCTTGGTCGTGGCTTGAGGATGGCAGGCTGGGGAATGACACCATCCCATTCTGGAACCCAGAGGAGAATGTTCATGAGATGCTCTTTCGTGATGAACGTATCTCTTCGGCACAACTTGTAGACACCAGCAAGAGTATCCTGGACGATACCCATGAGAGGACCGTTTCGCTGAGGGGAAACGATGTTGAGAGGAACCATACACAGCTGCATAACCTCGGCGCGCGTCTCCTCAGTCTGTGGAACGTGCAAGTTCATCTCGTCACCATCGAAATCGGCATTGTAGGGGGAAGTGACAGACAAATTGAGACGAAAAGTCGAATAAGGCATAACTTTGACTCGGTGACCCATCATTGACTCCTTGTGCAGCGAAGGCTGACGATTGAAGATAATGAAATCCCCATCGACAATGTGTCTCTCCACCTTCCATCCATATTCCAGTGAAATGGCGCCAGCTCGTCTGTGATGACGAAGATCGATACGGCTGCCATCATTTCGAATAACGTACTTGGCGCCGGGATGTTCGTTGGGACCGTTCTGAACCAGTTGATGCAGCTTGCCGATATTGTATGGCGTTACAGTTTCAGGATATGTAAGTGTCCGCGCAATACTTCTCGGTACTCCAACCTCGTCCAAGGACAAGTTCGGGTCACCTGTAATAACGGTACGGGCCGAAAAGTCGACACGCTTACCCATCAAGTTACCACGCAGACGACCTTCCTTACCCTTTAGACGGGCACGGATGGACTTGACGGGTCTACCAGACTTCTGCAGAGCCTGTGGCTGACCAGCAATATCGTTATCCATATATGTAGCAACATGATATTGGAGCAGCTTTTCAAAGTCGGATGCAATGTGTGCTGGTGAACCCTCCTGCTGTGCTTGTCTGACATTGCCATTTGCGCGAATGATATCACCAAGCTTGTAGGTTAAATCGTCCTCTCCTCGCATACCTTGACTTGTGCCATCCATCGAAATACTGGGGCGAACAGGTGGAGGCGGAACAGGCAGAACAGTGATGATCATCCACTCTGGACGTGCATAATCGTTGCTCAAGCCCAAGTCGAAGATCTCCGAGGTAGAGATGCTTCGGAAGACATTCAGAGCCATTTCTGGGGTGATAAGTCTCTTCTCCGGTTGTGCGCCCTCATTATCCTCATCCTTGGGGACCTTCCATGTACCAAAGAGCTCGAGTGCTACCTGGCGCACTTCAGGCTGAGTATTCCCACAACCTCCATGAGCGCGTTTGGCTGCTTCCTTTGGGTCCTCATTGAAGCCGTCCTCGTTCGTTGACACATCGCTATCGCAGATCATCTTGGGCTTGCAGAGTCGCCATATCGTATCGAATCTTCTTTTCGGATCTCGAATATTGACTGCTGCTTTGTAGGCCGGATTACTCTGAGATACTGATGTTAGCACAACGAAACAAAAGATCCGCCACGCCTAGCGGGCTACTGACTCTGTCAAGTAAGACCCTGCCACAGTTGTGGCAGACCATCTCCAACAGCTTCTTGATCTTTTTGAGAAATCCAGGATGATACACAGGCTTGGCCAACTCGATATGACCGAAATGACCTGGACACTCGGACATATTCTGGTCGCAGGTAGCGCACTTGAATTGTCTGTCGATGGATCCGAGGCGAGGATCGTTCAGTCCTTGATCGCGCGGCTTTGTTCGAGTTTCGTCCATGGTTTCGGGGTACAGGATGTGGCAGACACTCATATTCTTGATCTCCTCAGGAGATAACAGTCCGAACTGGACCTCCTGGATGGTACGCAGCGGCGCCTCGGAGCGCGCAAAGTTGAGGTTCGCCATGTTGGCGGATGTTGCTGTTCACCTTCGGTGGCGAACAAGGGGTATGTATTATCGTAGGAGTCGGGCGCAAAGCAGTCGAGTCTCGAGCAGGTCGCAGAACTGAATCTAAGTCGCAGAAAGATATTACAGGCAGTAGCAATCGATGCGCACGATGAAAAGGAAGGTGTCGATGCGATGGCGCTGGAGGCAGCCAGGGCCAGAGGCCTGATCAAAGCCTTCAGATGTCCGACCGTGAGAAATCCAGCGAGGCGGCCGTGACGACGTAAAGAGTGTGGGTGGGGATGTTCTTTCTCGTGAGAAAGACTGTCGAAGAGAAATGCACGATACTGAACGCGCGATTCCTGGAGATGGGGGGTTGGTCGTTGCGGTGTTGACGATGGATGGAGTCGCGTCCAGGAGAATCTCACGATAGAAGTTCTTGGGCTGCCAAAGAGTTGAGGCTCAAGCTAGTACGAATGTGGACATAGCGCTGTGTGGATGAGTCTTCGCCGCAACCGACGAATCAAAAGCCGTGGCTGGGGAATCACATCGCTTCGTTTCAAGCTTGGACTTGTCTCGGGCTTTCTCCTCCTTCTCTTCTCTTTTCTTCTCTTCTCTCCTCTCCCTTTTCTCCTTTGTCTTCGCGAAGTACTGCTCTACTGCTTGGTCTGAGTATATGTTCCCGTACTCGATCGGATTGAGCCACCAGCTGAATACCTTGCGGTATGTTCACCTCCGACTTGCTCCTGTCGGCTCTCTCCTGAGTTATGTCACGTGATATCACCCTCACGTTCTGCGATGTAGTTCCAATCGAGGCTCAGTCTGGACCAAGACGCTCTGTCCAGATGGAGCTACAGACCAGAAAGTTCCGGTTCATTTTTAGGACATTATTGACGTTATTGAGCACTCCATGTTGCCCTACTATGAGTGTCTTGTTGCCTCGTTTGTTGGCCTCTTTGCCTCGCCACATTTACTTTAGAGATGAGCTTTAATGTACAAAATATTTCACCGACTTATATCACATCTCATCTCATGTCGTTTAAATACAGCCTCATTATTTGCAAGAGAGCCTCATTTAATTGTTGCGAAAGCTAACTCGTAGAATGGCTCCATCGGCTGCTCTAATTCCAAAGTGTAATGGTACGGACGTATCCGAACGTATTCGAGCAGAGTCCTCTCACTATTGGGTTCCTGAGCATAAGGCTTGCAATGATCGTTCTGAAGTCTAAATTTCTTTGGAATACGCACATTTAGCAGAAAATAGGAGCAGAAATTGGGAGCACTTCAACTCGTCAGCTACGAGGGAGCGGAACAGAAACAAACAACTGGCTTCAACAATAGAGAACCCAAACCACAAGCTCACTCCACTACCTCATCGTAACAATCTCCTCCGCACTAGTAGGATGAATAGCCACACAAGCATCAAAATCCCTCTTCCTCGCCCCCATCTTAACCGCAACCCCAAACCCCTGCAACATCTCCCCCACACCCAGACCCAACAAATGCAACCCCACAATCTTCTCCTCTCTCCCCTCACAAACGAGCTTGAATTCCGTCGGGTTCTTTTTCTTCTCTTCGGGGGAAGACATCTCGTAGAACAGGGCGGAGAATTTCGCGTGGTAGGTTTTGATATTGGAGGCGCCGAATTTGGCGATTGCTTGCGGCTCGGTGAGCCCGATGGTGCCGATTTCAGGGTGGGCGAAGACGACTGTGGGGATGTTTTCGTAGGGCAAGTGGGAGTCGGAGAGTTCAGGGGGGCCGAAAAGTCGGTTGGAGAGATGTCGGCCTGCTGCGATGGCGACTAGATGGTGTCAGCTGTTGGTCCACTGTCGACCATTTGGAAGAACATCAGGAGTACATACCGGGCGTCAACTCCATCTGTCCCGTCACATCCCCAAGTGCGTATATGCCCTCAACATTGGTATTCTGGTACTGATCCGCTACAATGTACCCTTTCTCCCCGATCTTCACGCCAGCGACATCAAGATCCAGGCTCTTGGTTTCGGCTGCTCGCCCAATTGCCCACAACAGTTCATTGACAACCAGTTCTTCACCATCAGGGAGAGTGAGCTTCAATACTCTCTCATCACCTTTGCCATCACTGACTTTCTCAACTTCTGTTAAGTGTGAGCGCGCACTTCATATGTTGTCTAGGTCTTTGACGAAATGAGATTTAAACAACGACCAAGGGAAATACTCACTCTTGAATCCCTTGTACCCTCTGTGAATCTTCACACCCACAGCTTCATATCTATCCAACTTATCAGCCACCACTTGCCCAGTGCCACTTCCAGCCTAAGCCCACTCACCTTGCCGTCATAGTATCTTGTATCATTGGATCAAAGCTCCTCAAGAACGTATCCCCACGGATATATAAATGCACCTCCACGCCTACAGAATTCAACATCCCTGCAATTTCCACAGCGATGTATCCCGCGCCTACAATAGCAATCTTACTAGGTAGAACCTCAATATCAAAAAAGCCCTCGTTCGTGATACCGAACTCCGCACCAGGGATATCCGTCGGGATGAGAGGATACCCACCACTCGCAATACAGATATGTTTTGCTGTGTAGCGAGCATGTCCACTGTAGCCGTATCAGCCAATCCTCTCTCAAACCAGCTTTTAATCAGTCTCTGGATCTCACAACTAACCTCCCATCCTCAAGCTCAACCTCCAACACCTTCGGCTCTACAAACTTCGCCGTCCCCCTAACAAGCTCAATACCCTCCCTATCCCAATTCCTCTCATAAGCGCGGTTCAAGCCCCCAATATGCGCATCACGCTTCTTCTTAAAAGCGGCGAAGTCAAATGGGATGTTGGCTGGTGTGTCGTAGCCATAGTCTCGGCTGTCGCGGAGAGCTTCGGCTATGGAAGCATGGTTCCAGGTTATTTTCTTAGGGATGCATCTTTGGGATATTAGTTGATGTGTATGAGAGTGAAGAGAGCGAAGGACTGTGATAGGAAGACCATCGGAGGAGCGTAAAAAGGAACGAAATATGACGAACACATTGCTCGTTACGGTTGAGTAAGTCAAAAATCCATGGCAATAATGACAAGCAGCTTTTGCACCCTGAAAAATGGAACGCAGCATGAAAAAAGGGGGTTTGAATCCAAGTATTAATGTCTAAGTTTGATTCAGACCTTTGAGATTGAGAGAAAAGTCACTTGACTTCCGGCGTGCATCCCAGCTATTCCCCCTCCGTTGCATCCTAACGATCTCCCAAACCCAGATAAATCCAAAGCACCAAAACCATTTCCCGTAGCAGAACACGACGAAACCAGACTCAGACTCACCCAACATTAACACAGCACCCTCCACTCAACCCATTCTCAATCAAAAGCGTCTTGGCCCCATACCACCCAGCCGCCCTCCTCGCCGTCCCACTCCCACCACTCCCCCCTCCAATAACAATATAATCATAACTCTTAACTTCAGTCGGCGCCATACTTCCTCTGTTCCCAGAACTCGTCGTAGAAAACGCCCTCGAAACAAAAACCTGTTCAGACACGGGTTGTCGTGTCCAAGATTGAGATATTCGAGACCGGGGCGAAGAAGTAAACAGATGTCCCGACAACGCTTTCAACCTTTCCACAGCAGCGCGCATCGTAGTCTTATATATGCGTTCCTCCGCACGTAGACGAGGTGTGGTGCACACATAAGAAGACAGACAGGTAAGTGAGGTCGATATGGTGGTTGGATTGGGCCAGACCCAAGCGACTGAGTAAGCACAGTACAGGCTTCGGGTAGCGATTTCCGTGCTGTGAAGGGCTGCTCTGAGACGCTGGCTTGTGATTCCTCATCGTGTGGCTGCGCGAATCACTTACCTCCGTCCGAAACTCGCGGTTAACGAATAGCAAGGCTGGCCTATTGATTTTAGCCAAAACTCATGCCGGGGTATGGTTTCTGTACTGCTCGTCCTATGATGTATGGGCTAGATTGTTGACAGTAAGTAGCGAGCCTGGGCTTTGCATGTGGAATCATTTTGATGATCTGCAAGAATCAACACTTTTATAGGATTGAAATAACCCTACGTATGAAGAGGTATCGCCATGCGCCGTTGTATTCCTTCATCCCATCCATGCACCACGCTCATATTAACCAAAACGCCAGGAAAATGTATCTTAGATCAGCGACGCCTCTTCTTCTTGACTCCCTCGTCTGCACTCCCCACGATCTCGCCACCGTCAAGAGCATAATTTCTTCCATCAGTCGGACTCTTCCTCCTCATCTCTCCACGTCCTACGGCGATGAACTCCTCCTCGCTCTCGCTATCCATCAGATCTAGTTGTACCGGCATCCTGAAAGCATTCTCTTCTTCCAAAATGCTACCTTTGACTGGCTCCACAGTGAGGACATCGATATCGTCATCTTCTGCGTCCAATCTCCGCTTATGTATCTCTTCTTGTGGATGGATATCAAACTCGTCCTCGTGCTCGATGTACTCCACATTCTCTTCCACCTCGACAAAGTCTGGGGCCAGTGCAGACCATCTTTGCTGGGGAATGATAGACCAGATATTGATTCGACCAGATTCCAAGCCGCAAGCCACTATCATCGGTCGGTGAGGATGCCACTCCACAACACCATGTTCCTCCTTCGGACCCTCCAAGATTTTGACCAGCGAGCCATGGTTCCGTTCCCAGATGTAGATATCATGGTTGTTGAACGTGCTAGCCGTAACGTATTCCCCCGTCGAGCTGAAAGCAACATGATTCCAGCTCAGCCTGTTAACCACGTCCTGAAATTTATGTTCGATCTCCACATCGATTGTGTCAGGATCCAGATCGGGCGCTGAGAAGTTCGGCAATGTGATAGTACGAATGATTCGGTCTGCAGCATTGACTACTAAGTCTCGGCCTGAGCTCGTGAGTCGTAGATATACCACTACACCCGTACATATCTTGGTCGAGTAGATCGTCGTGCGCGTGGCGACCTCAATGACATTCAGCCAGCCCTTGTTTGTCCCGGCCAAGATGTGATCCCCAGTCGACGTAAAAATTGAGACTGTAGTAGATTGTTTAGCGTCCTGTGCGGCTTGTTTGTCACTTATTGGATCATCGCCGTCCAACTGTGCGCGTTTTGGGGCGGAGGAGAGGTTCATCTTGATTACATGACCGCCGGAAGCATCGACAAGAAGGGGCTGGGCGTCGAAGAGGGCTACCACAAACATAAGGCTATTGACAATTAGCTAGATCTCTGCCACATATTTACTTGACGTACTGATTCCACGGGTGAAGCTCCGCAATATATACTGGCGCCTCAAAGCGTACCGTCCGCAAAATGAGCCCCTCCTGGAGATCCCATATATTGCACTTCCAATCCTGGCTGCCTGTGAGCAGATATCTGCCATCGCGCGACCAACTCAGCGATTGAACCTGCCGCGTGTGTCCCTTGAGCTTCCGTGCCACCCCATTGGTCTCGACATCAAAGATCACTACCGTTCCATCCGCGCGTCCAGCAGCAAGAAAGTCCCCTTTCCGGTTGTATCGTACACAAGTCGCATGGCCTCTTCGCAGATGTGAGGTTTTCGATTCGGGGTAGTCTTGTGAGAGAATAAACGGATCTACGAGTGAGAGATTCATTGTAGTCGGAGCAGTGGATGCTGGGTTGCGGTGGTCCTTCTGCTGCTTGAGGGTAATGTTGAGCAACGCGAGGCTGCAAATTGTTCGACCGCCAGAAGCTAAGAACGAGGCTGAGTCACGTGATTGCTGAGGATTGCGCTCCCCTTTCTCCGCGTCTTACCACCCCTTCTCAGAGCCATCCTTCTAAAAAATCGATATTGGGAATACAAAAATTGCTGCTTAGGCTATTTGATCAGAGTGAAATGTTAAGAATCTTGTTACGAGCTCTGTGTTTGGTCATTCTTCTGATGCAGGCCCCACATGTCGATCCTGGCTTCCCGGGAGGTCCTTCCTTTATTCGTTTCCGATGACCTTTCTGTCAGGGTGATGTGCCATTCAGAGTTACTTGCGCTGTACTTCAGGATCTTGCCCACTCCCCACAAAGAGTCTCCTCGCGAACGGAAGCGAGCTTGTCGGACTCGCAACCGAAAGTAAACAAAGATCACCTCCCATGATGATCCATTAGTGGAATGCTCATCCATTATCCCAAAAACTTCAAATATCATGTCGGATTAAGTATGTATCAGATCTGATCAAATGAAAGTAAACATTACTACGTTGCCATTGGCGCCGCGCCTTCTCCACTCCTCAGCCCATGAAATAAATAACTTCCCACCAGTTCCCAAGTTTGTTGTCCCGCAATCTCCAATTCCGCACAGCGCATGGGATATGGTGTTTGAGCACCTCAAATAACATTCAATGTATCCTATCCGAGTCTTTGGTGAAACAACAGCGAGAAGACCAACTTGGTCACCACGTCACTGCGAGACGATTTCCTGGCGTTGCCGCTCCAACGTGGTCCAAGAGTGATCCGCTGACGCGGGTATACCGAGCAAAAGCTCTTTCTAGATATCCTACTAGTTCTTTAGTATTTTACGTTCCATCTGTGGGGATATTGATTCAGGGATAGTGCTAGATGACAACCGGCGTACCGATCGAGCGCAGCATATCCTGCCGCATGTTCCACTGAAGCCGGTAAGATACCCGAGGTATTGTCTGCAACAATCGTTCTCCAAAGGATCTCACCATGGGTCCGATTTCTGCGCCGTGGCGAAAGACCCACAAGGTATGTTGAAACTGCAACGATAACTGCAAGATCTCGTTCGATGTCACGTCCGACTTGCCACAGTTGTGGAAATTGTGACAGGGACCAACAGTGCACGCAAACTATGGAGGATGTATACTGACCTACCAAAAGAATTATTTAATTTGAAACACTCTTATACAGCATGGAGATCAGCAGTCAGGCCTTGACTTGGGACAGATCATCTCGCGTGCGCCACCATCACGCCGCTTGTGCCTGTTTTCTAAGATTATCTTTATTAAGATACTCCAAGTACATAGATGAAACAATATAACACAGTCATAGATAACACGTCAGCCTAATACGTTTTTGTGGTTGCTGACGACGTAAATCCTCGCTCCTACATTTGCGCCAGCCGTAAAGAAGCCCCTTAAACATGCCCATGCCCAACAAAGGATTCACCACATGAAACACATAGTGGCGAAGCTGAAAGTGGCACAGTTGATATGTTGGACATATCCTGACCGCTTCTCAACCAAGATCATTACAACATAAGAAGAACAAGGATCATGGACAGAAAGCGAGTTATGCAAGAAATTGGTCCGGCCGTATCGTTGCCTCCTGATGTTAGCCAGGCATCGACGATCGATGCTATTTCTGTGAGACCAGGGGTGAAAGTTGGCACAAGGTTTTAGTTGATTGATAAGACCACCGTTGTGCTGGATGACGTATCTGATGCTGGATTGTGAGAGCATTGATGAATCTCCTGGAAGTATGCACGTGATCTGGCTATAATCAAATGCTGCTGGTAGAGACGAAATCGAGACGAATGAAACATTCATGATTAGATTGAGTCATTCTGCTGGTTCTCCTCATCATAAATTGAAGAACTGCCGAATAAGCTTTCAAGATCATCCCTCGTGTCTTGATTCTCCGCCATTTGAGCCATTTCTAGGTCTGCGCTAGCCATCGCTGCTTCCCACTCATCGATGTCCTCACCATCGTATATGTAGTCCCGAAACAATCCAGCATCGACTTCGTGTCTATTGTCTTCCACAATCAGCATTCCAGTGTCTGTCATGTAACATGAGAATTCCAGATCCGGGCGCTCATTGGGATTGATGTAGGTCCCAAGCATAACTTGTACCTTGAGAATCCCGCAGTCAGTTTTCTCAGCGAAAAGATATCGCGCAAGATTTGTGACCAGACTGACATCTCTGCTCAGATAGTTTGGTGTTCCGTCTTTGTTGACAGTTTTCACATAAAGCTGCAGAAATTCTAGCTTGGAGAATTGAGCCAGAGAAGAAAGAATGTCATATGGCTACAAAGGAATAGAGATTAGCAAGGAACGCATACGGAAATACATGTTAAGTACTCACCAAATCATGGAAAACGAGCATGTCAATCGTCAAAGATGATACATTGGGACAGAAAGTGGCCACCTCATGTAAGTCTTGGCTGTCGAGATGGAAGACCTTTGAGGTTCCTCGGTTCCGACACCCGGACTGGGGGTGCTCATGAACCAAACCATGGAAGCTCAGCACTTTCAGCCTAGTACCCAGATGACGGAAAACTGTCGTTGGTAATTTCGCGATGGGATTGATTACTTCAAGTTCATTCAGAGCATCAAGCCGTAGAATGAACTCGGTCAAAGCTGGACTCAGTTCATGATCATCTCCATCGATACAGAAAAATGGATGCCGAAAGCGCTCTATTTTGAGAACGTTTAGGTGCTGAATATCGCCCGTGATCGACCGAATGAAAGAGACCATCTGTCGGCCTCTCAATTCGAGATGTCGAATTCTGTCCCAGTTCCAGATGGCGCGTGGTATTGTAAGGAGAATCGTACTTTGACTATTAGATTCAAATACAAGCTCTCGCAGCGCAGGAAGTTGAGTAGCCGTTTGCAGGTGATACAGTTGACCTAAGCGACCCCTCTCGCTTTCCAAGTAGAACGGCTGCCGGCTTGCAACCTGCAGCCGAAGCACCTCTAAGTTAGGACATGTCGCTGCGAGATCCATCCAGCGGCGTGTGGCTACGGGATGCTCTGAATGAAGTATTGCTGAGATAGAGGAGATGCTGCGACAGCCATCAAGTCCAGTAAACAAAATGAAGTCGTCCACATTGATACCAACGACGGGCGAGGCTTGTCTGATGGGTATAGGTAGCCCTTGCAAGTGTAATTTTATCTTGGGAAATCGTGACTCCAGCAGGTCGAGAATCGAAGCAGGAATGGCTTCCAGCCATGAGTGCCAGCTGGACGCGACATTAGAATGACGGCTTAGAATCAGAACGAGATTCAAGTTCGAGTCATACCTGAGAGATACCAGGTTATCAAATTCTGCCAGCAGCTTCCGCAGGGCTTCCCAATCAAATCCCCCTCCAGCTATCGTCAGTTCTCGAGTGAGCGTAATGACGTTTCTCCGCAAACCAAAAGGTTCAATCATAAGTACGTGTAGCTTCGAGGCGGTCAACAGCAGAGTTCTGTACTGGAAGCAAATAGAAAGTCCATGAATGCGATGGTTAACGAGATTGAGACAGGAATAAATTCGAGCTTTCCTTGCACCAGTCTGTTCAATGCTGATTTAGCCTGTTTGTCTTTTTCTCTTGTAAAAGAAAGAGAAAGTCAGAATATACAGCAACCTACCTCACTAATTATCATCGACAAGACGTCGTCTGATAGTGTCATGAGACTTGAAGTCATGGTGAGATCGTTCCCGATGACCGTAAAAGAAGGGGTCGTCGCAAATTCCCAAGCGGATGCCAGAGGTTCATGTTGGGTCTGCAGCAGCTTCGCTGGCGCCACCCAAGTCCATGTTTCCGTCGTATGTTGGATGGCGCGGTCAAAGGTGTCTTGTTGGTGCGATCCTCATGTTGCGGCGTGTCCGAATCTTTGACCAACAATTGAAGGATGAGTGCCAAGACAAAATCTACTTTAGGCAACAATTCATCATGTGATAGAGGGGTAAATCCTCACACCCCTCGCCAGGATCTGAGTGCAGCAGCGGAGAGCAAGCACTACGAATGCAAGGTCGATTTCTCGTAGAGAGAAGAGGAATCTTTGGAGATCATTTTTCTTACAATCACCACGTTTTGTCCATATAAAACTTGAAAAGAGAAAAGCAAACATCATTGACAACTCGGAATTCCCTCCTCGATTGCTATGCGACTACTCCAGATTCCCAACAGAAGTGCCTCAAACCCGCAAACTACCCAATCATGGGAGCAGGCCAGGAAATGTTGTGAGGTCGATGACTACACAAGTGTTTGGATTCGAAGTCTCTGCTGCAAACCAAGCTCCATCCTTACGACCCAATTGCGGAGGAGGGTCCATGTATTTATCATGCTCCTTCTCAATCTCCCCTTCCATCTTGTTCTCCATTGCAAAATACAAACTCCCAAGGCTGGTGTAAGCGTAATCGCTAGCTGAAATTTGGCCGTTTGCCCCAAATGCCCAAACTCTTTTACAATCTTCATCTGCGCTGTTTTCTGAAGGAACATCGACATAGCGCAATGTCGATGTTGGCAAGGGGAGAACTGTATTCGTAAGCAGAATTCCTTGAAAGAACTGAATGTCCTGCATACTGATAGAAACAACAAACCATGGGTAAGGCTTCGACCATTGAGGAGTCACATGGAGCCCAGTATTCAAGGAATTCAGAATACCACAATATTGCAGAGCATATGTAGTGGGCTTCAGCCATAGCATGATATTTGTTCCCAGGGCGTTGTGGTAGTTCTGGATCGTTGATAAGACCTGTTGCGGGGTAGCTGTCCATGAAGTTGTAGTGACTCGTGCTGGTCGAGGGTCCTGCTCTTTTGTTACAGCATGAACACGCATTCCCCAGCAGTTCTCAAGCTTCACCACTTGCCATCCTTGGCCAGGAGCTAGGGGATCGAATCGAGGCTGCCCTGGAATAAGTGGTTCCCCGAATCGTCGTTCGATGAAATCACAAGTGACTGCGACACTCGTGCTAATGAAAATCGAAAGAAAATAAGATATATATTGTTTTAGCATCGTGAGGGAGACCCGAGGCTCTTTGCATTGACTAGATTTTAACTTATGTTGGAGGTAAATAAAAGTCCCAATGACTGACTTCGCTGTTGATGAGGGAACATTGGCTGCTAACCTCTCCTTGATCTTATAGTTGATCGAGTCATTCAAGCCAGGTTGTTATCATCAATGTAGAGCCCAACATTCAGAGCCATACCAACTTGAAGGAGCATTAGAAATATCAACAGGTCTATTTGGAGGTGGACTTGCAGGGAACTCTTGTTGGAATACGCACTGCCCTGAAGGAAATATACCCATCGTCTAACGTCTACTGACCAACCTGAAACGACAATCTATTCTGGACCTGAAGGATCTTTGGCCAATTTGAAAGGTGTTGGTAACAGAAAACGATCCTCTCTGGCTTCTTGACATGTTGGAATATGTTTACCCCCTCCTTCATGAACCTATCGACGTTCGCCACGTTTCCTGAGCAATCGATTCTGGGAGTCTCCTGTGTCCACGCAGCCACCTAGAAGTAACATCGGTGAGGTTACACGTTGGTGCATCAAGGTAGAAGTTAGTCAAAAATTGCCGGGGGGAGAAGGAGAGGGGAGTTAATCGAGAAGCCCACAACCAATGGTAATCGATCTCTCACACAGCCGCTGATATAACAGAAACATTAGGCTTCCTTCCTTCTATTCTCGCGACTGGAGATTTTAATCATACCTCAGGTCAATCATTCCCTGTTTGCTATCTTCTACCTGTCATTACCCCACTCATCTTCGAGATGCCCATATTGTCTCTACTTGATATATCATTCATAAATTCTGCATACCTCTTACCCACTCACTCTTAGATCGGTTGCTGGATCAAACTTTTGTTCCAAATCAATCGCTACACTTGATGATGTTTTTTGTACTTGTGATGGCTCTGCTTTTCAGCGCTATGGCGCGTGGTGAAGATTTGGCCACCTGCACTCCATGTACGTGCGTCTGTCCGCCGATTCCACCCCAATCTGCTTCGTTCTTCGGCTCTATCGGAACAATGTCAATATCAAGTCATATTGGATCAATATTGGACTTATCATCAACTTTCCCCTCTCGGAGTGACACCACCACCTCTGTTATGAGCCTTCCTACCGTCTCTGGTCTTGTCACTGCTCCCAGCAACAGAGAAAACAGCGTCACTTCTGCGAGTGGTGCAAGTTTTTCCACTGGCCAACCCGGGCCATCAGGGCCATCAGGGCCGGAAATATCAACCTCCAATATCCAGACATCACAGAACTTACCGCCGTTTTCAGCGACTACTACCGCCGGTGGAGAACATGTACCATCATCATCTGGTAGTCTCAACAGTTTTTCTTTCATACCAACCGGATGGATTATATCCTCAACATTCACACAATCGCCATCTCGTCAAATGGAGCCAGAAACCTCCACTTCAGGCTCCTCAGGAGCCCCCGCACCGACAGGTATTATTGTGCCATCAAGTACGGTGACCACGGCAGACTTGTCACTTATCACTTCCACTGTTACAGATGCTCCACCAAATTTATCACTGCTCTTTACTACGAATTCTGACTGGAGGACCAATACTTGGCTTACAACTTCTCGGTCAGGGGACCAATCATCAACCATCGTGCCAGTACTCGTCGGATGCCCTGGGTGTGGAGGGGGTGCTATTGCAATTTTCAATCTTCCAGAGGTACCACACGTTTCATATCGCCTCCCTGAATTCCCGAGTCTCCCGAACTTCCATCTGCCTTGTATCAAGATCTTCGGCATCAAAGTCAGTGGCGATTGTAGCAGTCCGCCTCAGACTGAGTCCGCAAGCGACGACAATGGTTCTGACCAGGGACAATCTCAACAAGACCAAGGGTCACCAAAGACGGATGAGCAAAAGACGGACCAGTCAACCTCACTATCCAAAACGGCCTCATCGACGGACGTATCTTCGTCATTGTCATCGTCGTCGTCATCAAGTACATCATCATCAGCATGTCCTTTTCGGGTAGCAGCTGGACCTTGGGAGACTGGCTCTATTGAATCCTTGATGCTTCTTGAGCTGGCTGCACCAGATTATGCATCAATGTACTACCAATACAGTCTCCAAGGGTGGTTTATACCACCCCTCACTCCGCTTAGCGCTGCATTAACCAGCACTTCACTTAATACTATGTCGGCATCAGTCCTATCCACAACCATATCCTCAACAAATGTCCCCATC
This sequence comes from Cadophora sp. MPI-SDFR-AT-0126, assembly GCA_020747065.1. Lineage (NCBI taxonomy): Eukaryota > Fungi > Ascomycota > Leotiomycetes > Helotiales > Ploettnerulaceae > Cadophora > Cadophora sp. MPI-SDFR-AT-0126. Next base: position 798,010 of record JAGMVK010000015.1, read on the forward strand.
CCAACATCGGTCGTGCAAAGTACATCGCCTGCTCAGTCAACAACATTCCGTACTTCAATTGTACCTTCAGGAAGCATCGTCACTCCATTCTCATCGCTACCGACAAGCCAACTTAGCGCCGGTATCTCTGGCCCTTTACCAAAATTGAGCTCCAAGCAATGTTGGGACAGTACTTTGATCAATTGTCGATACGTTCACAACCCTGCATCTGTCTGCCCAACCACGACAGAAGCACTTCCTGAGAGCTGCACAGGAGTCGTTGTCAAACCATCCAATACCCTAGTCACTACGACTTCTGTCATTCCGAACCCAGGTGCGTTGAAAGACTTCCTTCTCAGCTGAAACGACAGTTTTGGATGATCAAATCGTATGGTGAAGACGACTCTTAATGCCAGACCACTAACCAAAATATACAGCCCCACTACCTTCTCCTGCTCCAACAATCAATGCATATCTGGCATTTCAGCAGTATCAATATCAAGGTATGACAGGAGGTAATCAGTGGAATTTATACGTTAAGAAGCCAAGCGAAAAGGTGAACTGGTGTAACGGGGACCTTGCACCATTTGGAGATGATAAAATCGGCGCCACAGATAAGGTCGATGTCAAGAAGATTCCCTGGCCGGCTGGGAGTTTCAAGTTCCCTTCCAAACATGGAGTGGACGGCTGTATCTATACTGGAAGTCAAGAATTGCCTGGAACTGTGGAATGTGAGGGGAAATCGGTGGTTAGATGTGCTGCAGACCCCGCTATGGGAACAGATGTCCCCTGCAATCCAGATCTGGAGGGCGGATCAGATACCATATATCCGAAGGTGGTATGTGGACTAGAAGTATGACGTGGAGTAGATCGTGGCATCATTGAGACAGTTAACGACGTTCGTTTTTCTTTTCGTTTCTTTTTTGCTGCAGCGAGGATGTTGTGAATGAGAAATGCGGGTGGTCTCTGAGCCAAGAAAAGAGAGAGGGTCAACACGGGTGCCTGTTTGTCGAAGGCATGTGCAATACCATATATCTGCTAGTCTTAGGGAATTTAAGTTTGAAGTAAGAGCGATAAGGGCTATTGTGTGATGTATTCATCCGAGAGTCAAAGGTTGTGTTAAGATCAACAAGAAGAGCAGATTAGGAAAGTAGCTGAAGATTTCAGAAAGGGGGCTTGATCAAGACGGGTGACACGGGGAGTGACGGAGTATCGTTGCATTGAGTGCACTGAAATCAGTTGAAGCATGCTACAAAATAGATCAAAGAACCAAAGTCTATACTGACTTCGTCTTCCGATGTTGCTTCTTGTAAAAAAAAGGTCCTATCAAAGGTCCTAGGCGCGTTACCCAGAACATACAGATGAATGGTAAACTCACGTGACATGCAATCATCATGTCAGTGTTTCACGAAATTGGGGGCGTATGAATGAAAGAAACCGAAGCAATGTAAATCTCATTGTCTACCCCTTGGATACATGAATGCAAACTTTGCTTCTTCCTATGTAGCCTGAAAAAGCTCACTGTTCCATAGTCTCGCTTAGTTCCCTTTGTTTACTTTCGGACAAAGGGGTCCATTGTGCTTTAGCGTTGGGGATTAACTTGTTGACCAATTGCACTTGGAAAGAGGTAAGAAGCTACTGTCAACCTCAGAAACAGAACCATGGTTGGAACTATGTATACATATATAACCTCGGCAGTGCGGTGGGTGACTTGTGTGAACTACTCAGGCCAAATAATCTGCTGTTAGAATGGCTCCGCAATTCACCAAGCTCCGTGCCTATTTCTTCAGCCATTCTTCGAGATCTTCAGCTGAGATTGACCATTTGAATCGATCGGTGGAAGTGATGAAGCGGAGAAAGTTCGGCGTGCCACAAGCTGACAGCTCGACTCTCGATCCTGCAGAGCTCTTTGAACGTGACATTCGTAGACTCGTAAGTTTGTTCCAAGTGTCAGAGGTACGCGCAGAGTTGGTGGCCAGCTACATAGCCGGAAAAATCAATCCAGATGTATCCATAACGAGTAATCGTCAAGCTCGAGAAGATGTCGACAAAGGATTCGAAGTGATGGTCCGAGATCGATCAAATAAATCTTCCTACATCCGCTTCAACCAAGATCTGTCCTCGATTGGCCGGCATGTCACAGCAGATCACAGCATGGTCCAGCACTCGCGATGATTGGAGGCTCTGGCGAGGCTCTCAAATTTGTTGTGATCTCATTAAGGAGTACCTGCGAAGTGGACTGACTTCCATGGAGGCTGAAGTGAGAGCGATTCTCTTCTACCTCGAATTTAATGAGCAGACACCTGTTCGAGGGAGAGTTGGGTCAGAGGACCAGCGAGTCCGACTCACTTTGAAAAGTAGCCTGCAACGCCGATATCAATCACTGCGTGAGCGGTATGTTGGTTGGTGTTGTCACTGTACCCAGGATAAGGACTGTCCCGATGCAACAGCCGTCAATGAGGCACAGAGATGTGATAGATCAATGATGCCTGATGAGCGACTGCATCTTTAGTCGCTGAATCTAGGCCCAGAGAGTCTTTGACTCTCCTAACATATAATCCTGCGTATTGAGACGAAGCTTAAGTACTTCGAGTTCAGGCAATTAAGTATCTACGAAGATGAAGAAATTATCTATCCACTTTATCTCATTTGTGCTTTGTACCACTCGCCATCACTCCTGACCGATCGAATTCGAAAATTTTATGTAGGTTGTGGCTATTACATTGTGTTTACGGGGGCCATCTTTCGGCAACAGTACTAACAAGCTTTACTACTTTCAGAATTCAAAACAATTAGATATGACAATTGGAGTTTCACTATAATATTAAAAGAATACTCTTAGTATTATTGTATTCAGAGCCTGAAATAACTTGTCATACGCAATTCCCTCAAAGATAAATACCTTTTCCTATCAAGTGATCAAGTTTCTAGAAAGTGAAAGTGTAGTTATAGCCATTTCGTTAAGATTATAATGAATTCAAGGCCATGCGCGGCAGATCAAGGAAATTCCTGCGTCCCGAACTATTCCGAAGTGAAAAAGGACCTATTCGCAGCTGTCCCTCTTTGAGCAATCGTGGATGCCCTCATAACAGTCCTGTTCACGTAAACAACAACTATGCAGCTCCTTGCCGCTCTTGAACTATTCAGAAGCCGGCAGCTTAATGACAACGGGGTGACTTGTCCTAAAGTCACTCTGTATTTCCGCTCTTCCTCTCCAAAATCAATTCTGGCCAGTATCTAAAAGTTTCCCTATCAAATATAGAAAGATCTTAAAACGTTCGAGTAAACCCTGGACGAAGAGCAGCGTGGCTCTCTATGTCAGCAGTGCTGAGCATAGACTTTCGATCCTCTAGGACGAAGAAACGCATAACGTCAACCGAGCTACCATGGTTGTCAATAGAGATTCTTTGGCTTTGGAGTTGAATGCGAGGCAGTTTGGGGTGATCAATGTTCCACATATCAGACGGCATTGCCAAGGTCCGCGTTATCAATGGCTTTTCCAAATGCGCATTGTCGCTATTGAACCATACAATATCATCGAGGAATATGTTGGCGGAGCTTGAGGAATCACCGAAGCTTACAGGTACAAGGGAGACGAGAATCGGCCCAACAGGATGCTGTGCGATTTCGGTGGGCACAAGTCGATTGAAGAAAAAGGTAATGCCTTGCGCTTGGCGTGGTGGCGGGAAAGTGATATTGATGATAAAGAGTGGTTGTGTGATATCGAAGGCCGGTGTCTGCCTTACAACGAACTCATTTTCTATGAAGTGAATCCCGATGCTGGGGTAGTTCGGCCACCGGTCAAATCCTACCGGCGCGTACATCTGGGCAAGAATGATGTCTCCATTCTTAGCTTTTACCCTTCGTTCCGGTTCTATGTTCAACGTCTGCATCATTGTCTCCAGCTCTGATCTTGAATAATTAGAATCTTGGAAGAAAAGTTCGTGGGTGCGGCCCCATGACAACTCGCCCCATGATTGAACCGGGATCCGGACGCATGGCCCGCTCGAAGATTCCGTCCCGCAGAGTAGTAGAATGTGCTTCGCTTTACGTTCTTGCGTACAGGCCGGTTTATCCCAGTAGTAAAATGAAGTCGGGTTTTCGGGTTCTATGACTGGGATTTCAAGTCGAACCGCTCTGCCTACATTGGTCGGGTAAGCGTTGTGACTGGAGGACAAACCGTAAAACCTGGTTGTCTTGTACCATGGCGTGAAGTCGCCAGAGGCCTGAAAGTCACGGGGACTTTCTGCAAAGAGACCGAGAAGAAGCTCAGCTGATATTTTACCGTCCCAGGGAAGCTTTGTAGAAGAAACCTTCCTCGAAATAGCCACGGAGACTCGCCGACTCCACTTTTCCGGCTTGACGACGGTTCCCCACGAGAACAAAGTATGATCGAAAGGATAAGTTTTCATGATTTCTTCTTGCAGGCGCCGGAATGAATTTCTACCTTCACCGTATAGGAGCGGTATATTAATCCCAAAGATACCGAGGAGACAGTAAGCTTCATCTTCCGTTCTCGACGTCTGCCGATGCGAAGCCCATGACATTTTCTTAGAGATACTGGCACTGTCAAGCTCCTCCTTGTCGGCATTAAGGAATCTCGCTTCAATTCCCGCCGCACTCGAAATGGTATCGAGTAGATCGAACTTTGTCCCAAGGCATTGCCAGTCCTCCGAGTAGAAAACAATATTCTCTGGTGCCAAAAGCTCTTGCAATGTCCATCCCCGAAAGAACCAGCGGCTTTTCGATATCTGCTGCTTGATGTCCAAGGAACTGCCACGTTTCTGAACATCGGACAGATAGACATAGCAGACGGCAGCGTCTTTGTACCAGCGAAACATGGAGTTGATGGCTTCCTGAAGCTCGGCGCTGCTTGACTTGTCAATACAGCAAGTGTCTATCCAGAAATAATCATGGTGGTCATCTTTCGCCTGTTTCGCACAGAGAGTGAGCTTCCTGAAACCACCTTTGCCCTCCCAAGCACCATCTACTATGTCTTTATAGGTAACCTCGTCATCATCCAAACCCCAGGTATGTGATAGTATGGCATATTTGGGCACATTGGCAGCCAGATACTTTGTAAAAGTGAACTTTCCATCATCGTTGCATTGTAGTAGTCGCATGGCTGACGAGGCAGCTGGTGAGAGATGGTACTGTACGTGCGGGGTCGAAGGACACGCCTTTTTTCCAAGCTCAATCGTTGCCCTCCAGATGCCGAGAACCACAAAAGCGCCTCAGCACCGGCTGTACGAAAATTGTGCTGCGAATCAAAATTTTTGAAGGAAGAAGCAATTCCGATCGCAGGCAAGGCTGTGCCATGCCAACGGTTGGGCTGCGCCAAAGTTGTGCTGTTAGGCGGCAATGAGCAACACCACATGATTTCTTTCTGACCTATCAGAGAAACGTCTGAGGCTTTTGGATGGCTCGGCTAGGACGGACTTCCAAGCTGTGGGCGTCTACCTTGCGTCACACTTCCTCCGAGAGCCTCGCAAGCCTCGTTTTCTTCGTTGATGACCACTGCCGATTTGAAATTGATCAATTTGCCTCCTGTTATAGTTCAAAATAAATCCTGAAGTCGCAATATCAGCAACCTTGTCACCATCCCCAAAGCCAAGAAATTGTACTGTCAGAGCAGATAGACTTTTACTGTCGTCCACTTGTCCAGGTAAATAGTAGAATGGTCTTGAAACCCGTATCCTACAGGGTAGTGATCCGATAGAAAGAAATGACTTTGTGCAATTTGACGCGTGACCGAATAATGAATAATGCGGATCATCTGAATGCAATGCAACTTTGACAAGAGTACAAAACAGTCCCGATATACGCTACATTTTATCATGAATAGACACATTGGACTCCCGCCCAAACATCTCACAGAACGGCTCTGGTGCCGGAATCTGCTTCGCGCCCTCCGGCAGCGTCAGATTCCTACCCATCATCAAAGGCAACGCATTCTCATCCTGCCACTTCACGATGGCGTCAAAGTCCCTACACTGTCTATTGACAAAGAAGTCCGGAAATGGCCAATCTTGCGTCTCCATCCAATTGAAAGTCAAGACGTCCAGACTACCTTGACACATAATAGTCTGCATCAACATGTCCGTGCAATGCGAGACATGGACATAGTGTAGATCCGAGTACGGCTTCTTCCCATGATCTTCGGAGCGACCATATTCGGCCCATGCTAGGTTTCGCAAAAGGTTCAGAGAGTGAATTTGATGAAATATGTCGAGTTCGGCGACGTAGGCCTCGGGGCCGAGGCCGTATTCTTCTGGGAATTTGGCGACGAGTTCGGGGTCTTTCCCAAGCTTGCGAGCCTCTTCGGCCGTGATTGGAAATGTACGGATGTTGTCGATTGATTCCCATGCAGCGTCGACTGCTGGATCGGGTTTACGGGCGTTGCGGTGAGGAGAGGGATTGGGAGACTCAAATAGGCTGCCGTCGGTCTGTTTGACAAGTGTTTGGATGTTTAGTTTTTCGAGCACCGGTGCTGTGTAAGGTCCCTTAGCGCGGTTGCTATTCATTCAGTGAATAGTCTTACAGAAATATGATGTCTGCTTCAGCAACCAATGTCTATCATGAGAGTGTACCGCCTTCTCGTAGACCTGGTGAGTGAAAATAGAAAGTGAGAAGACGTAGAGAATGATATTAAGAACAGTCCATATCCAGTAGCGGCAATCGAGCTTTCGCCGTCTGCCTCCTAGATACCGAGCTTCCTGAACATCGTCCGGCGAAGGTGGCAGGAGGTTCTCAACCGAGCCGTTATCCTTTTCTTCTCGCTTCGAAGGAGAACGACGAATCCAAGTTGGAATCATGCTGATGTCCGTGAGATGCAATGAAGTTTCTTAAAAAGCGAATATTTATGTTCCGATGCACATTGAAATTTACTCCTCAGTTCCATGACGATAGGAATTAACGGCAGACTAAAGCGATGCTACGAGAGCCCGAGTGAGCTAACGACCGATCTGGCTATTCGAGCGCCTCTCGCAAGCAGAATGCTTCATTTGACGTGTAATGGCGTAAGACGAGCCCATTTTAGGTAGGTAGTAGAAACAAGATCATCCCTAATGCAAGACGATAAAGCTTGACTGTGACATTGGTCGGCTCGGTTACAGGGAGAACCCCACTAACCCCGCTACCTTGCTAGGACGAGGGGTAGATATTTCGTAAAATCTGCCCCACGAGACTTTGAGCAATTGAGTAGCAAACACTTGCTCAGGGCGATCAAAGTGCTTAGTATGATGAAATTCAACAAAACACTGAAGCACGGATATGAGTAGAGGAACACTGGTTGCTGAAATTCCGGAGAACCTTGCTGTTGCTGGATGCCTCACTTTGTGAATGTTAATCGACTTCCGATCATATGCGACAACACTTCAATCAAATCCTACGTCAGTGGAACATAGACTAAAATATGAGCTTCCTAATACAGAGCATAGATGCGTAATAGGAAGATCGTACACTAGCAGAAATCCCCAGCACCCAATAGAAGCATTGGCAAGCAAAGATCGGTTCAAAGGCTATCAATCTTTGATGGCACATTGTACAGACTCCTTCCTAAGATAGTAACCTCTTGACCTTGCGTCCAACGATTTGCATTTTGTGTTTCCTCCTGAAGTTAGAGTGCGGCGAGGAAAAGACGCAAACCAAAGCAGAAGTGGATAGAAAGTGCAGCGCAGCCGATTTAAGGCTGAACTATCAGGACTCGGCTGTACGCCCTCAACAACTTAAAATGGAAGCATCAGCACCCTCTTCTTCAACTCATCATCGTCAGATCAAAACTCAAAAAAGAAACTTTCGCATCTTAGACCTAAATCGCAACAGCGCACTTCACCATGTTGTTGAAGAGCTTTCTTGTCGCTGCTACTAGCCTGGTGGCTTTCAGTGTAGCTGCTCCCTTATCAGGTATGCAAGAAATCCACGAGAAAATAGCATAAACTAACCAAGACAGCACCCGTTGAAGGCCGCAAAGCAGCGCCGGCAAACGCTTATGGGATAGCCCACACCTTGAAGATGGCAGATGATGCAGTGAAGCGTGACGCAGCGCCGGTAAACGCTTATGGGATAGCCCACACCTTGAAGATGGCAGATGATGCAGCGAAGCGTGAAGCAGCGCCGGCAAACCTCTATGGAACAGCCCACACCTTGAAGATGGCGGCTGATGCATTCAAGGCTTGAGAAAACATGACTTGGAAGTGAGGGAAAGCGGGCTTCGTAGAAAAAAGGCATCAGGAACGAGACGTACCAATAGATCAGTCAAGTACTACTCGACCGTCAAGAATAATCTATGGATTACAAAATTCGATTCAGAGAGCAACTTATGATACGGCAGCCTGCAAACACAAAGAGAAGCAGAGGACTTAGGAATGTAATCTCGTATTCAAGCGTCACGCGCTGAAGCCTTGGATGAACTTCCAGTTGGCATAGATCATGATGGAAGGAGAGGGGCACTCTAGTCCCAACCGCGTATCAGCATTTGCTTGCTGGTTCATACGTTTGGTACATTGGGAGGACTGTCGCGACTGTTTTGACCCGTCGGTGGTGATGAAGTAATAAGAAAATCCTGGGTTGCTGAGCAGCTTTGGAAGGGACGCCAGGATGTTTTCCAGGGCTTACTCAGCACTGAAGTTTGGCGACTTAGCGTGTCGGAATAGCGTGTCGGAATAGCATGTCGGAATAGCATGTCGGAATAGCGCGTCTACGCCAACATGCGCGTCTTCCTGAGTAAATCAACACTTCTACAATTCAAGACTGCCCTAATATGTCTCCAGGTACGTCCAAAATTACATGATTGTATCAAGGCTCTGCAGATAATACTAACAGAATTCAAGGAGCAGCCCGCTTAACGAAGTCGCACTCCATTTGCAGTTCTCAACGAGCACAGAAGAGCATTCAAAGACTCCGCGACCTATCAACGAGCCCGAGTCCACGTCACTACACGACTTATGTCTACGTCGACATTCAGCTCGTCCGCTCGCTAGGACCATCTCTAGGAATATATCGTCCGGACTACGAGAATTGGACGAAGTAGAACGAACAGTCCCTTAAAACGATACTGGGCACTCAGGCACAATGAGCATCCTCTCCGCTTGACGACGGCTGGGAAACATAACGAGACATCGTATGTGCTGCAAGCTACACAAGAGGGCGGTTGAAACATCATGGCTGTGAACACGACGGCACGATAGCGAGTGCATCGTGACAAGGGCTTCCGTGGAGGCAATGTACTCGCTGCAAGAGAGTACTTGAGACACATTTCTTTTCGTTATTCTCCATATTACGAAGGCTTCCCTATGCCATCGCCATTCATATGTATACCTTTAATCCCAGATCACCCGGAGAATTGAAACTTGGCGATAGTGTCGGCCATGTCCTTCGCAATGACGTCGTCAAACCCGGTTCGGATGTGGAAGCTTCCTGACCACATACATCCATCCTCGTCTTGACTCATATTGTCTTTGAAGCCATAGGCCTTGGGATCATCCAACACTTTCGAAAAGAACGTGTGGACATCGTACAGTATGATCTGTCCCTTCTAGTTGTCAGCGTGCAAGAGGTCAACCAATTGCTCATTCTCAACTCACATCTGGATGGTTGTCCTGAAATGCAGCTACGTGCTTTGGCAAGTTTTCATTAAATACTTGGATCATCTCTGCGTAGTGCGCGATAGATTCAGCATCGCCACCAAGGATGAACGGGCTTCTATCCAACGGTGGGTTGTTCACAATGAAGAAATTTCTCGCTCCGGTTTTCCACATCTCTTCGAGCAGCTCTGAATAATGGTCAAGTCTGGGGAGCAGAACAGAAGCCTTATTCTTCAACCACTGATTAGACGATGGTTAGCCATGGAATATCCCACTCTGGAGAAATATCAGTTGGTCAATTACTTACAGCATAGCTGACATCGTTGATACCAATCCAGGAAGTGAATAAAGTATTCGATCCTTGCCAGAACTTGGCTTTGGAGTACTTTGGCTGGTACAGATTCTCAACTTGATAAGTATAATTATCTGGGATCGCAGCCCCACCAACGGCGAAGTTATAGGTCAATACTGGTCTGGTGTTGTATTTTTTCGTTAAGAACTCAATCCAGACGGGGCCTTGAGCGCTGGTCTCATTCCCGAAGTCAGAATTTCCGAGAGGGTTGTCACGCGATGGCTGGGCTCCATGGATATTGTAATTTGTGGATGTGTATGAATCACCACTGTATCGGAATCAGTACTGAGCATGTCCCAACTGGAATTCAGTTTCCGTACAATGAGAATATGTACTTCGGCCCGGTCTTGTAAGGTGCAATTCCGGCTGTGACGCGACATGTCAGCAAAGTGGCTGCGAGGACGGAAACTTCATTTTGGACGGTTGGAATGTTTCACACTTTCTCCCTCTTGCTTTTCCACCTCAGGTCTCTTCCATTCTGGTCCTCCGCCCATAGTTATATCTTCCAATTTCTGTTCTCTTTTCGTGCCAGACAAGATAGCCTGCTGCCTCGAGTCTCCGTTGATCCGAGTCGGGAAATCCCAGTCACTTTAACAAAAGCCACGAAACTTCGGAGATTTTCTTGTTCCGTTTCGGATGCAATCCAGCCCTACAAATTCATACAACGGAAGTAATCGTGGACGAGGTTGTGATGTCGTTGCTTCAATGTCGATCTAAAACGTTGCTTACATGATCCAACGTCAATGCGGGTGAAACACGCTGCTAAACTCTATTCGTCGCAACAACACCAATCGATTTGCCGATCGTCGACCTCCGATCCGAAAGTGACGGGATCCAAGTCAAGTCAGCCTACAGAAATTGGTTTTCCATCTTTTGAGACGATGAAACCCGGAGATATGACACAATCTGGAAGTCTTCTATGCACTCCATCGTATCACTTTTTATCATGACTCCATTACGTCTTACACTGGTCAAAGAATTCTCGAAATTATGAGCTGTTCTGACGCCGGTCACCTCACAAATTTGCCTTTCGACTATGAGTTTCTGTCCCGGACTGAGCACTGTCTTTCCATCCTGTATTCTGTTTGTTTATTACTGATTGCATTATTCTATGTACAATAATCTGCCTAGCAGCATCATGTTTGTCTGCATTCCCCATTATCGTCCCGACATATTGTCGTATCGCATTCCCTCATTAGCCATATCCTGGGTATATTCATCCATCGTGCCATCATAACCCGTCATTTCAGCCCGGCCAGCCGTGTACCTATCACCTTCCCAAATGTTCCAGATTTCATTGCCTGCATGTAACTATGCCGGTCCCTAACGCCAAACGTTATCAAGGATCCGATGAGGTCTCATGCAGGGATTTTATCGTTGAATTCCCATCATCCACAGTGGTTTGCTCCTCTGATGATGATCTATCTTCTTCGGTCAATTCTTCCCCGCTCGACAGGTCGTCTTCAAGAACAGATCTCTCCGACGCCGAATCCTCCGTGGACGTCGCATCCAGAAAGTCTGCAGTGAACATTCCCACCACACTTGGTCTGCCAAGTTCTCGTTGGTATGTCATCAGTGGTATGACGGGCAATTGAATTGAGGTCGGTAACGGAGGAAGCACTTTTGCATCCTTCTCGATGTCTGGCAGCGCTGGCATCGCTGGCAATTCTTTGACCTCGAACGACCTCTGTACCATGATCTCACTCTTAGACGACACGGCCGAGCACGCTCTTGTCAGGGGTGGATGCTGCACCATTGCATTTAGCTGCATAGTCCTGAACTTCGAGGTGCACATGGTCGTCGTTTGCAGTGTTTCGTAGGCATTCGGACTGGAAACACGAGAGTTCGATTGAAAGAAGTTGGGCACGAGACGCTTCACAAGAGGTCGGAGAGCTGATAGTGCCACGCAAATAATTCCGACATCGGCTTCGATAATGGACCAGTTCATAGGCGTTACAGTCTTGACTACGAGGAACGTTAGTTCTAGTTATTTCCAGCACAGTTTATCCGACTTACATGAGATGTCCAAGCTGTCCAGGTGATCCAGGTGAGTGATTCTCAGAATACTTGCGACAGAGGCACTAGAATAGTCAGTATACATAAGATAGCGGCAAACTCGATGTGTCAGCCAGAGTGACTTACAATGCTCCCATACAAAATAAGAGACCCACCACGGCCCGCTGGACTTTGGGCATTTTGAGCGACCACAAGAGAGGGCCTGGGAGGAGGCAAAGAAGAACATCCGTGATAACGTTGAAGGTCGATAATGACAAGAAGAACTTCTTGATCGGATAGCATTTCCCCTTCACACTGTAATTCCAGGCCGACTGAGCAGGTACACACTGGAAGACGATGGCAAAGATCGAGCTAATCCAGAAGAGCAGTATGACAACACCCAGTGCAAAGTTCGCTTTTCTCGCAAAGCCCTTTGGAAAGAATCGAACGTATGTTGATATGATCGACAGCTTTGTGAAAGTGATTGAAGTTGTGTACGAGAGATAGCAACCGTACAGTGACTTCACTATCCTCGATAAGCTGGACAAGATTGATGCCGGGGAGCCATCACCGAGGTTCCAAATGTGGGTCCCAAGACCAAATGTCTCGCCGACGAGAGCAGATGTTGATAGGAAGAGAGAGAAGACAACAGCGATGAGCAGGAGTACTACAACAAACGTCAGCATGAGAAAGATTGGGAAACGATAGCAAATACTCACTGTCGTCAAGTCCGCCAGATCGAAGCATGTGAAATCGAACCCAGAATCTAAGCGCAGTCGTAGAAATTACAAGCGCAATGAAAACGCTGTTCAGTTTGATGATTGTTGATTGAAGGGAGCTGTTGTCTACTTTCTCGCCGGTAAAGTACGGGATAAACTCCGCAGGTATGGAGGTCGACATGTTGCTGGCCTGGCAATCATTGAACTCTCCGGGGAAGGGCAAACGAGCGTATACACGATGAATGGATCGTGTTCAATGTCTTCAATAATGTGGGCAAGATGGGGCTCTGTGAAACATATACGGTGAGTATGCATGACTTTGACCTTAACTTGAACGCTAACGGCTTGAGTATCGAAGCAAACATAGCGGCTTTGGCGGGATCAACTGACTTTCAACGGAAACCAGATCATCGTCCCTCAAGTGGCTTCAACTTGGCTGAAACCGTGCTGTCCGAAGGTCTCTGAATGGCTGGATGAGCCAGGAACAGCCACTGCTCTTTGCTTGATGAGGAACAATCCCCTGAATCCAAGGCAGAGCTCAGACATGTTCCTGATTGTTCCTGCGAACGATTCCCATCGGCGCTTTGACTTTATGGCGTTGATGTTCTAGAGCGATATAATCACGGCCTTGCCAATGATCGAAGCGGGAAGCGGTTTCTGCTTCCCCACTCGACGGATTCTTTCTACTGCTAGATCTAGAACACGCTACTGAACATTACTTGACATTCCTCCCGAGGTTTAAGCGGCACTCGAGCATTTATTATGACCGTTCGTGGCGATCGACTTATCTGCACGAGTAAGTCGAGCAATTGTGAACTGCCGTGGTCGTAGGGTACAAGGGGAGTTGAGACTCATCAATCATGTCTGTTGAAGTAAGCTTCACATGTCAGAGCTGTCAACTTTCCGCATGAAATTGTAAGATTGCCGGCACTTCACCCCTCCGAAGAGATCAGGATGTCCGTATGTCAAACAGCGAAGCCCTGCGTCGATCAGATTTCTCGCAAGGCCGGGGTACAGAATCCTTCTCGAAACATCTAGCAAAAGGGTTGTGTCTGCCAGTATCTTGACAACGGGACACGGCAGAGGCATTTAGGCAAAGTTCATAGCTAGTTTCAATAATGGGAACTAGATCAAGAATGGCAAGACGTCAAAATGATTCGCTTAAGCGAACCAGCTTGTGCTAAGCGACTCCCCTAAACATGATCAGACCTCCCCCAGATCTGCACGCACAGACATGCTGCACGGGTATCACCCAAGACATCCATCCCATTGCACGCTCATGATGCCTCGACAGCTGAAGATTATGTTGCCAAGAGAGTGCCGTTGAATTGATAGACCTGTCCAGGACGTGCACTGCATCTGGCGTCCACTGTAGGTGAACATGAGGGGAAATTTGGTGCGATTGCGCCTTCGTCCTCGTGTTGGCTAACTGATGGTTCCCTGACTTTAACGAAGTCCCAAAGCTCACCAGCAGAGGCCAGAAAAAAGGGGTGAGGAACATCTTTTTCTTCTTAAACTTCGTTCGGCACCAGCCAAAGTATTTTGACACTGTACAAAGTACTGTGGATGGAACGGAACAGATTACATTGCATGAAAAACACGATGTCTACCTCTGATCAACTGACCTCGACGCCACAGCACCTGTAACAGACCCGTGGATCGGCGAACTTTGCATTCTGACTGGCTACGAGCCTCCGGAGATGTATCCATTTTCAGCCTGTTCTGCATAGCTGCCGTGGCAGGAGCTATCGGATGACAGTTTCAAACAGCCATTTTGAAGGTTTCGTCTCCTCGAAGATCACTTGAGAAGTGCTCCAGAATTTGTCATCTCGAATTAATCTAGGATGTTTCGTATTCCACTTGTGGCAATTCCATATTTAACTATAGGGTAAGAACCACACTGGGATACCAGCTTGGCAAGATGCTGTTGTTCAGACACTCCTTACTTGTAAGCGTATGTTGCCAGGGAAGATTAGCTGGTGTCGATTCCTCTGGGGCTTCTTGTTATTGGTATTGATTGGTATTCTCACAGTGCTGTCACTGTGTATTTCCAAAGCAACGAGTTGCTGGGCTGTCTGTTGAAATTTGAACGCAGAGGTACCCTTCACTCCAGATGCCTGAGATCTGAAAGCTTAGTTCAGGTACTCTTTGTCCTCGGGCTCGGCATCCGAACCCCTGAACGCTCGTATTCAATCGATGGAATTTATTAAATCCCCAATTCGACTGCGATTGTCTCCTTCCATTTCTGAATCTGAACCGTCCTCGCCAATTATCGAATTTATTATCACTTCTTTAGCGGCGGCGAGGCTCACACATGTTGACGATGAATCATCTTTCAACGGCTCCAGCGACAGCCGGCGCTTCAATATCTGCGATCTTATTGTCCTATGACTTAAATATCTATTTCGAATAATTAACGACCATCCTTTAAGATGCACTTGGTCCAGATTTTCGTTTATTTGCTCGACAAGGGCAAGTAGTCTCCACTCATCTTCGGAAATCCTGATGGATGAGGCACTGCGCGACGACGTCCTGCCTCTCGCCTAATCCACGCGAAGTCAACAATAGTGGAACCTCCATAAATCTAGCGATGCATTGTAAATCCTTTCAAGTGGCTACAATGATCTGAATGGAGACTTCACACCTGTGTTGAAGGAAACAAAGTTGATGTCTCCTAAGGCCATCGCGTAGCTCTTTGGCGTACTTAAAAGAGACTGAATTGAAGAATCAACAAAAAAGGGTGTTCTTGTGCGGCTGCTTGTGCTCTAGTTGTCTGATATGTGTCTCCACTGTCGGAACAGGTTCAATGAGCTTGTGCAGCCTTGCAGTGAATGGCAGTTCGAGTTCCTCATTGACTTCCCTATTGTATTCAGTATTGAATTGTACATCCATTGTCAAAATGTATTCACACTCGAAAGTACCCACAATAATTAAGCGAGACACTCCTCCTGGTCTTTTTGTTTCTCGAGAACCAGAACCAATTCGAAAAGCAAGCACATCACACTCTACCAAGCTTCCTCGATCTTGTCAGGACAACCACTTCTAGATCTTACCAACAAACAAAACCTCGAGGCTATCTTGCCCAGAACTTCAAGATGTCCGACTACTCGATCTCCAGACCATCCAGCCCAGATGCCTTCGTCGACACTGAGCAAGATACCCAAGATTATCTGACCAATCCCTTCGAGATGGCCGAAATCTTCCCCAACATCTTCATCTCATCTTGGCCAACCCACCTCCCCACCAACATCACCAACTCCCTCAACCTCACCACCAAGGACTCGGTCGGCACGAACGGCCCCGACGGCACCATCAACCATTGGCACGCCCCCCTCAAGTACGAGGGCGACTTCTCCCAGAGCTTGCCCCTCATCCTCCACGCCATCACCGATGCCGTCCCTCGCATCGACCTCTCCCCCAACCCCCCACCTCACCCCAATGCCATCCTCATCTACAGTGAGGATGGTCGAAACCGCGCCGCCGTCGCCGTGCTCGCCTACATGTGCACGACCATGGACATCAACGTTGTCGACGCCTTCTTCATCTTGAAGAAGAAGAAGAAGGACATCTCTGTGTCGGGCACGTACTTGCAGGCGATTCAGAACCACCTCGAGCCTGGGGAGAAGTTCGAGAATGTGGAGAAGGAGATCATGCGAAGACTGACGTCGGGCTTTGGTGAAGTGATGGAGAAGGCCAAGGCTGACGAATGGATGTACGAGGCAGAGAAGTAGGGTTGATGTTCTCGAGAAGTTGCTTACTCCCAGCAGTGCAGTCAGTATTTTTGGAGTAGCTAGCGCTCTGGCGTGGGGAGGCATTCAAAATGAAGAACGTTTGTCTCGCATTGCCAGTGCCACATTCCATCATAGGTGAACGAAATTTCAAAACAGTGGCTTTCTATTCACCCTTTAGATAATCTGAAGAGCGCTTCAGGTGTTGCTACCAGATGCCAGCAACCTCCATCTATGTTTTTGTTGAAACTCAAGTCGAAGACCGACCGTGAGCCGCGAGACATGAAGTAGACTGCTGAATATGCTTCAGCCTAAGATATATCCTTCTCGTACTCCTTCAATGCCCATAACCATACTCCATACGCCATGGAAACCATCATCAGTGCCCCGCAAACTTTAGGGGTAATGATAGTGATATACACCTCGCCCGAATCCTGGCGTTGCTTCCAGCTAAGAATAATAATACCTAACTCGTCCCCCGTAAAATTCTTCCACACAACTTCCATGATGCGTTACAGTCCCCCCAAACACTCACTTCCCCATTAATCTCCTCTACATGACCAGCGCCCAATCGCAAATTGTATCCCATGATTCTTCGTCATCGATAGCTTCTTCATATGCCTCGTCCTCATCATCAACGTCACCTACTGGCCACGCCTCCCTTTCCGGCCTCGGTCTCTCTGTCTGAAACAGTAGTTGGAGCTTCGTTCTCGAAAAATTCCATGGGATATCTTCCGAGTCCTGCGTTTCCCACCAGTCAAGAACCTGCTTTGCCAGTGTCCTTTTGTTAAAAGGCACAGGTAATTCCAGCTCTATTGCGGTGGGTTCCACAGGAGTAGCACTTAAGATGGGTTTGAAGTCTCTCACTTCGATGTACTCCAGATCGTGCCCAGCTCTTCTTCTCTTGTTGGTGTTGCCGATGGCGTCGACGAATTCCTTCCACTGGTTTGTAGCTCCGTTCCACCGATCAGAGCCCTGTCCCCACTGCAAGAAAAAGTCGAAGTCGTCCAATAGCTCTATAGACGGCTGTAAGTTCCACTCTGGGTACTCCATTCGCAGATAATCTAGCTTTGCAAGTGTATTCCTTTCCCTGAGGTTTGTCTTCTTTTCGACGAGAACGCTTGCCACGACAACGAGTCCCTCAATGACCGCAGACTCAAATGCATTCTCGGACGAGCATGCTATTAGGAGCTTGCGATTGGCTTCATTAGCCTGATAGATGAAGTCGATGATTCTCATGAACTGTACATTGCTGAAAGAGCCAAACTCATTCGGAATGACGCATAGTTCTGCTTGTTTTGGTAAGGTGGCCCGTTGTGGCTGCACCTTTATTGTTCGTGAACAACTGAGGAAGTGCGTAATGATCCCTGGAATCTCATGTACTTGGGCCGAACTATGATAAATTCTGCAACGCACGATCTCTCGAATGTCATACTGCCGACAGTATTTACGGCCAAAATAAGCAAGAATTCGGTTTCGCCTGCCCCAGATGTGCAGTGGCAACACTATGACAGGTGGATCTTGCTGTTCATTGTCGTCATTGTTGTGAGCGATAGGAGCGGCATCATCATTCAAGTCTTCGACATCAAGAGAATCTTCGACCGATCTGGGCGACCCAGTTTGATGTCGATCGTCAACCAGGTGGGTGCTCCTGGACCTGTCTGACGAAGACCCACGCCTTTGGATTCGGGATTGAGACACGTTGGACGAACCCTCAGGTTGTCGCACAGGATTCCAGGGCCCTCTAACAGAAGTTTGGTCGTTCGATCGCTTGCCATTGGAGCTCATTGGGACAGCGCCTTCGCTTTGGGCGCGGTCATGTTCGGCATTAGAGATCTTCTGTCCCGATGTCGTCTTTTGCTGTTTGTTCAAGCTCTCCAAGTGAGTCGTGGCAGCACGCTTCCTGGTCATTGATCTACCAGGCTGCGCACTTCCAGAAGCGGCATTCAGTTTGTCTGCGTCTGCAGAATAAAGCTCCTCTTCCTCTTTTGATTTCAAGTCTAGGGCTGGTCTCCCCTCTGGTGCACCAAACTGTTTCTTGCTGCCCGATGTATCTCTTGTTGAAGAGCCATGTTTGACAGGATCTCCCTTCTTTTTCTCTTTTTCTTGACCAGAGCGTTGTTTTGCGGCTTCTTTTTCGGCCTTTTTCACTGCCCTCTTCTCTGCCCTGAGCCTCGCACCCTCAGGATTTTCTAGATCTTTTTTCCTCTGTTCCTCTTTTGTTGGTCTGCCTCTACGGCGCTTGGTAGACGCAGGGGATTGATTCGATTGAGAAGAACTGGTTGCCCGATCCAAGGACTGATCCAATCCAGTTGGCTGTGGTTTCGGAGGATCTTCAGGGACATCGTTGGCGACGTCTTGCGACCTGGTGGGAACATGCTCAGGATCATTCCAGTCGCATCTAGGTGATGTAAGTGGCAACTCGGCTTCTTGCCTTGCCAATCGATTTGGTAATTGAGGTGGGCTTGATTCCTTAGGAGATTCTTCGGTAGGAAACAGCACAAGTACTTGATCTGCTGCTTCTTGTATGGCCGAATCTCGTATAACCGAACCTTCCGCTTCAGAACTCGTCTGTCTGGGTTGACGTGATTTCTTCAAGTCTGGGTCAGGGATATTGCTTTGGATTGGAGCAGGAATGGGGGTTGTCGTTGGTGCAGGCGTTGCGACAACCTGATGTACATCTATTCTGTTCTGCTGCATGGATCTCGCTTCAGAAATATAGTGTAAAGGACCTGCCTCGCGAGCATCTGGGGAAACTGCAGGGCCAGGAACAATATCAACATGCGCAGAGTCTGATTTCTGAACGTTTCTGTACTGCTCGTTCTGACCATGCCCGAACGACTCGTACTTTCGCTCAGGGGGTTTTCCGCCGCGGAAGTTAGGCCCCTCAGGGCGTGGCATGGATTGGGCATAAGAGTGGTATCCATTTGGAGGAGTAGCAAAGTTCGGACCACGTTCGGCCAGGGATTCGGCATTTGGTTGATATCCATTTTGAGGAGGAATATAGCTTGATGAAAGCCGTTGTGCCATATCTGAATGATAGATGTCATTCATAAGTGGACCATTGGCATCGTGATTGTTCGAATGTTCGTTCTGGAATCCTTGGAAGGATTGAGGACCACAATATTGGGGAACATTTCCGCGTCTTTGATCTTGTCTTGGTTGTTGGTAGAGTCTCCGCCTGCTCCTGTCATCAGGGACGAGTATACGGTCGGAAGCTGACTGTGTATCCTGGTATGTTTGAGGTGCGTTGCGTTGCCAGTGGGAAGTCGCAAAAGTTTGAGGAGCATGCATTGAAGCCGGTGGGCATTGGGAGCTTGGTCGAAATCCATCTCTGGAGGTATGAGATGGAGCCGTGGGCTGACGACCTTGTGTTATTGCCATGGCGTGACGTCCATAGAGAAAACCTTGAGATGGGTTGCTCAGGTTTGGCTTGCGAGGGACTTTGCTATGGTCTACAACGGTCGTAACTGAAGCCTGATTCTCGGAGGGCCCTTCTGAGTGGTTTGACGGCATAATGGCTATAATGGCTGTGTTGTCGGCGGTGTACCCTGGATGTGCTGCGTCGATGTGTGTTGTGCCATAATTGGCGAGAGCCTCCTAGTAGCAGATGAAGTTTCTTCTATTTATATTCTGGCGTGATATGATTGCCTTTGGTCGTTTAAAGGTATATGTGGTTGTGAATAAAGGTTGTATAACCATACAATTGAGCAGTGCGATGCAAATAGGTATGGATAAAATCCGGCACTTTCTTTGCCTTCCGGGGAAGGTGCAAAGCTTAAGTACTGCATATATTTCTGTAATGACATAGCTGGTGATACATTCTTGAAATCTCGACTGACAAGATTGTAGTCTGAACCAAACTTGTACATTGTAGGCACTAGGTATTATGGCTTTTCATGGACAAATTGAGTTTAGCGAGCTCGCCTAGCTCAAAAGGGGGCGACCGGCGTCGACCCAAGACTTCCGTACCATGATTAGACACGAGTATCGACGTAGCTTTTGAGAAAAAACTCTTCTGTTGGGAATAGATAATTTTCACGAATATTTCCTGAGAACGAGATACGACGTTGGCTGCGCATGGTATGTATGGAAGCCTCGGGTGCGAGAGAAGTGCGTGAGGAAATGAGAGGGGACGTATCAAAATTCCTTATTATTTGACTGGTAATGATGCTAGAACTATCATCTAGCCCTAGATGGATGGCCTAGTAACAGTCACAGAAGAAAAAGAGCCAAAAAAAATTCCCAGCCACGTGGTTCGAGCCTTCCTTTTCGCTTCGTAGTCCGTAGAATCGTCGATAGCTTCTCCCGCACTTCTTTTGTCTAAGCTTTTCCGGGGGCAGTAGCTTTATCTAGAACACTAACAATTAAGCCCACTGATAGTTTGAGACGAAGGATATAGCTTCTGCGGCTCCGCGAACTCGCAAAACCAGAGGAAAGGGGGTGGCTTAGCAATAGCACAGAGTACCCCGCAAACTCACAACCTCCTCCACCACAACTAACTCCCTTTCCCAAACGAAAGAAATAGCAAGTCTGGAACACAGAACCGAATAAAAGCAAAGGTATTGTCAACAGTGCCTACAATCCCGACAATCAAGAAATCCAGAAGTCTAAAGTATTTGAAAGTAACCTCATGTACTGTACAACATATACAATGACAAGTCACACGACCCAGGAACGCGAAAGCTTCCGAAAAGAAAGGATGCCCTCGATACACAATGGAGTATGAAAACTTGCTCGCGAATTCCACAGGCAATTCCAACCTCACAACCAAGCACAAATACAAGCATACTTGATAGAGGTAAATATAGATTATCTATCTAAGCTGACCCATCTTCTCCACCCATAAGCCAGAAAAGACAAGCAAGGTAAGCAAGATAAGTAAAAGACTCCAGTCCTTCCATTGCAAACACCCAAGAAAATGCAACATACCACCAGCACCGCTTATTGCTCATCTCATGCCTCATAAACAACTCCTGGAGATAGAACAAGAAAGATAATATATCGCAAACGACGTGACGTAAGCAAAAGCAGAAGGAGCCCATCCAGGCATGCGCCCAACATTCGCCTGAGCACCATCACCAAAAACGCCAAGCCCATCAATTCCCCCATCCATCGACTTCGTGTAAACATATCGACATTGCATCATCCACGCCTACCCACAGCTAACTCATCTCCATCTCCTCATTCTCATCGATCTCGGATCCAAGTTGCTGCGTCTGATTACTACTAATACTCGCCTTCCTTGCCACGCCCCCGAATCCAAATCTGGAGCCCCCCAGTCCACCAACATATTCCAGTTCTTCACCTAGAGAAAGATAAAATGTTAGGATAGATTCATATAAGATAGATCAAAGAACTCGTCAAGTTGCTCACCTCCAACAACACGACCTTCCATGTCGATTTCCTGGCTGAGTTCGACGAGTGCTGCGCGCGGGAGTTTCAGGAAACCTGATGTGCGGACTACCCGACCCCAGTGCATGAGGCAAAAGTTGGCGGCGCGCTTGCGGAGCCATTCTTCGTTGGCGATGCCGGCGCAGTGCCAGATGATGCAGGCGTGCTCGACGTCGAGTTCTTTGGAGAGGCGGTTGACGCAGAGGAGGCGGAGGTGTGGGATGTTGTAGATATTCGACATGACCAGTAGCCCAGCGACATCGCTTAGCTCGCCACAGTCCTCGGGTTGGATGCTATCGGTGTAGAGATAGTAGAGGAAAGCTTTGACTACAGTGTATGGTTCGGGGATGTGCATCTTCTTGGTATGGAATTCTGCCATCTGAGCATTATACAGACGAGCGAAGTGTGGCCATCGAGCCTGGAGGATGAGTTTGTGGACATGGATGGGAGGAGACGTGGTAGCATTTGGATCGAGCCAAGTCTGTTGATCTTTGTCGTTGATGTGACGCATCATGCTTGAACTCATCATTTCATCATCGTCCCAATCACCATCTTTCAAGGCAGTAATAGTGAAATCGGTTCCGCTTCCACTTTCAGGTGTTTTGTTGAATAGCTTGGCGAGATCTGCACCAAGACCCTTGGATGGTGGTACAATGTTTCGCTCTGCAGAGGGCATCATGGATGTATCCGCACGGGGCTCAGGAGTCAGGTTATTGCCAATGATACCGTACCGACGAAGATCAATTTCCATGATGTCGCTACATATGTTAATGACATTCACGATCTTATATAGAATTTGACTTACCTGAGATACTCCTCAAAGCCACCAGGTCCGAGGTCCGTAGCTGTTGGATCAGTAGGGCAACCGAGAAGCCAAGCTTTCGTCCCATCTTCGTTCATCGTACAGTAGTGCCACCTGTACCCAGGACGGAAGATATCACGACCCTCCGCCAACTTCTGCCATCGCAGAGTATTTAGTTCGAGGGAAGACAGGGAACATTCTTGGGGTGTGATCGTAGCAGCGGGAGTCACGAAGTCAAGTAGAGTACCTGAAGTGTACACGTGGAAATGCATGCCGGATCCTTGTGATGGGATGTTTGGACCAGAAACGAACTTCAAAGACGAGATTGTGCCTGGAGCTACGGGTGGGGAGCTCGTCAACTGGAAAGATGGTGGATTTACTTGGGCGCTGCTGGAATTGGCGGCATAACCTGAGCTCCCAACAGCTGGAGGTGGCGCCATTGCATATGACTGGCGAGACGATCCAGAAATGCGGCTAAGAGCAGAGTTGCGGTCGAGAGAGCCGAATGGTGGGGGAGAGTCAAAAGCCGGACTGCCCTTAAGATCAAGCCACCAAATGTCACCAATTTTGTCCATATCCTCGCTAAGTCCCCCGAAGACCCAAACACGATCTCCCCAGAGGTAGGCCGAATGGTCGAATCTGCCGACGAACTTCCATGCTCTTGACCAGGTGAAAGTTTTCAGGTCCAGGTAGCAGATGTCGTCCAAGACGTAATTATTGTGTCCAGTTATTCCACCTATGATAAACAACTTGTCTTCGTGCAGAACGGCAGCATGTCTAGCTCGACCCTTGGGAATTGGTCCACTGACTGAGGGTTGTGTCCAGTGTGCGGTCTTAAGATCGAAGATTATGAGGTCGGAGAGGTAGGTTCGGTGTTCATTCTCTCCACCGAAGATCAGGAGCTTGTCGCCTTGATACAGGGTCGCGGTGTGACCTGCAGGAAGTTAGTCGCAGTATATGGAAATGTGTTATGCCTCTTACCCATGCGGACACCAGGAATATCTCCATAATTGTCCACCAAACTCCACTGCGAACTGACCATATCCAACTTCAAGACATGATTGTAAACCTCGTCCGTGTACTGATCGAAACCTCCGAATGCGTATATCTGATTGTTACCGCAGTAAGTTACAGAGGCATTGACCAAGCACGCAGGTCTCTGGCCAAGGGTCCTGGTAACCTTTGGGCGGTACCCATCCATACTCAATCGTCCCTTGACAGGAGAATTGGGCATGAGGAAGGTATTGTTCGAAGAGGTGGCAGAACTTGGAGTCAAGACGTTTCCGATAGACATTGAATTATTGAGTCCTCCGCCAAAGATCGAGCCCGACGTGCCTGGAGTCGAAGGCTGGGCCATGGTGTTTGGTCAGTGGGGCATACTATTACGAAGAGGGAATTATTCAGGAGGCAGATCGAACTGGTCCTAGGTGGCTGGAAGCGAGTGACGGCAGAGAATAGGGTAGAAGGAATTCACAATGGTACCATCCAAAACAGTGGAAAGATCAAGACGAGATGTCTGAAGTGGTACAAGTCTCCTCCGTGAAGAGTGACGAAAGAGAAGGGCAGGGCTGGCTGGTCTTGGTGTTTGCTAGAATGTCAAACGGAACGGAATTTGTTCATCGGAGAAACGGCCGCGCCCACCGATTCAAGCAGCCGCGACTAGGCCGCGTTGGGAGTCGCGTCATGGTCCAAGCGTAAGCTGTGAACCCTGAGGCAGGGACGTCCCTGTGGCAACGGCGCTAAAGTTGGCTGTCAACAAATCATTCAAAAGGCGGATTGGTTCTCGAGCTTCCTGCTTTCTTCTTCATGCACATTCGCACTCTACTCTACACTCCCGCACACCTTCAACCTCAAATCTCTCTACCTCCGCTTGCTTTATTGCATCATACTTCCAATCCAACCTTCATCATACACAAAGAATACTTCCCAAAGTCCACTAGATCTTTTGCCTGTACTCCCGTACCGCATCTGATCGCCTCCGACTTAGAGCCATTCTTGACGAAGGCCCTTCGACATATCGAGCACAACAAACGAATATACTAACCAAACAATTACCAGGAACCATTAGGTTGAGTCTCTTGGAGCTCGTTCGATATACCGAACCTCTTATCATCGATCGATACATTTATTTGTCTTTCGACCGAGATCACACCCACGATACTGCACAATGGCAACCTCAGTATCTACACCAATTAAGTCCCATATGGGACTTTTTTCTACCCGTACCGCCGGCGGACGTATGCCCTTGACCCCATCTCCTCGCACACGCACAGCTGCGATGGCCAACAACTCCTCACCATTCACACCAGAAAGAAAGTTGGACAATGAGAGCATTCGATCATCAACATACGGCGGCAACCTTTCATCACACTTCAAGTCGGCCTCCAGACCTTCGCACCGCGACTCACCAAAGTCTAACATTGCCAAGGGTGTTCAGACTCCTCGTCGTGCCCTTGAGCTCGGTGTCTCCGATTTCACACTCACCGGTACTGGTGCAAAGACGCCAGGATCCAGCCGCTCCCGAAAAGGTCCCCTCCGTCAAAAGTCTACCAAGACTACCCTCTCATACGGCGACCGATTCATCCCTAACCGTGCCGCAAGCTCAGCGATTGCCAATGTTGGATCCGGAAAGCTCGAGGCTGGTGAGAAGAGACCAAAGACAGCTGGTGGAGAGGGTTCTTCAGTCCTTGCGTCTGGTGCCGACGATGCTTTGGCTGCTCTTGGATCATTGTCCTTGAACGATGATGATGAGCCATCCACATACTCTCGCCCATCCCCAAATACCGTTGCATACCAAGACTCTCTTGCCTCCGCCTGCGGTGTCTCCCTCAATCAGCGCATCCTTGCCTTCAAGCCTGCTGCGCCAGAATCATCCAAGCCAGTCGACCTCCGCTCCCAATACAACAGACCTCTCAAGAATGCGAATGCCACCTCCGCACAATTCAGACGCCGTGTCGCCACTGCCCCCGAGCGTGTTCTCGATGCTCCTGGTCTTGTCGATGACTACTACCTCAACCTCCTCGACTGGTCTTCCGGAAATCAAGTCGCCATTGGCCTAGAGCGCAACGTCTATGTCTGGTCTGCCGAATCAGGCACTGTCAGCTCCCTCCTCGAGACGAGTCCAGATACCTATGTCAGCAGTGTCAAGTGGTCTGGTGATGGAGCATATGTCAGTGTCGGTCTCGGCACGGGTGAGGTTCAGATCTGGGATGTTGAGGAGGGAACAAAGCTCCGCAGCATGCACGGACATGAGACTCGCGTTGGTGTTATGGGATGGAACAAGCACACACTTTCCACTGGTGCCCGATCCGGCCTTGTTTTCAACCACGACGTACGCATCGCTCAACACAAGACAGCTGAGCTGATCTCCCACACTTCCGAAGTTTGCGGTCTGGAATGGAGAGCCGACGGTGCTCAACTTGCCACTGGAGGAAACGACAACCTTGTTTCCATCTGGGATGCTCGTTCTCTCTCCGCCCCAAAGTTCACCAAGACCAACCACAAGGCTGCCGTCAAGGCTCTCAGCTGGTGCCCATGGGCTCCTAACGTCCTTGCAACTGGTGGTGGATCATACGACCGTCACATCCATTTCTGGAACACGACCACTGGTGCCCGTGTCAACAGCATCGACACCGGTTCTCAAGTCACTTCCCTCCGATGGAGCCCCCACTACCGTGAGATTGTCAGCACCAGTGGCTTCCCAGATAACTCGATCAGCATCTGGAGCTACCCAACCTTGGTTCGTAACGTTGAGATCCCAGCTCACGAGACTCGTGTTCTCCACAGCTGCCTCAGCCCAGATGGACAGATGCTGGCTACTGCTGGTAAGTTCTTTGTTTGCGCTCCCTGTGAATTGCACTAACAGCTCTTTAGCTGCCGACGAGAGCTTGAAGTTCTGGAAGGTTTTCGAGAAGAAGGCTGGAGCCAGCTCTGCTGCTGCCGGATCTTCAGGAAAGGCCGACATGGTCAAGCAAATGACCATCCGTTAAGTCAAATTTCATCAAGGCTCTGTGAAGTGCCCGGGCTTCCAAGAGAGCAACGGTAAAGTATAAGAATTTCCATACTGGCATTAGCGGTTGGATTTACAGCGTGGTGTTGGGGAGTTCATTGTTTCTCTCTCAATGCCCATGGCCGAAAGTGCTTCACCTGGTGCGATTATGCTTGATGATGGTTGATGGATGATCTGGGTTGGGCACACCGGAGCTACTGGCGGGACTCATGGGACATTGTACTTAGGAACAGCAATAGGATTATTGTGTAATTATGGTGTTTCTACATGCATATTCTACTCCCTGTGACTTCATGTACCATTTCATGAATGGATATCTCGTCTCACCTCATACTGCTGCAACAGCAATACTTATCCATTTATTGGAACTTCTGAGGTTTTTACCTCTTCCTTTTACACGTCCATTGATATCCTTCTCATGCAGAGCTTTCGCCTGTTCACGGGACTGGTCGTCGGCTGGCCATTAAGATCAGCCTGGGGCGGAAAGGAAGATCAATCGTGAAACTTAAAAGTCAACCCTGCGAAGTTCCTCGGCGAATCAAATCATGCCATATCGAAGCTTTCTCCATTTTGATTATCAGATTAGTCAATCAAGTCACAAGTAAATCCCTATGTATATCAATGGTGAAAATCGAGTGACTGTGATTCTCAGCCTTACAAATGCGATTGCGGCTCAAGCTCCGCTAGCCTCCTGAGCCGGCGCCATTCATCGCTTAGTCAGTTCCCAGTCCCGCATCGACCATATCTCCATCAAAGGCATCTTCCCTCCTACAACCACAGTCGACGGCGGACGAACGAGTCCACCTCACACGCCCCCAACTTCGCAATTCTACGGATACAGTGCAGTACTACGAGAAGAGACTACGAAGGCGATAGGCAAGTGGGGAGCGCAAGGCAAAGGCAGGGCGAGAGAAGAGGGTTTACGACGGGGTGGGGCTCTACGTTGAGGGAGCTAGAGTGGACAAAGAGCTTCGAGACAGAGTGACACGGATAGCTATCATACAAAAGGCGGCATCAAGAGCGAGATCGAGATAACATACCGCGATACTTCGTTCATCGTTGTGAGAAGGGCAGCTCAACGCGGCGCAATCGAACAACGCAGCTCGAGCACACGATATTCACCTACCAATCTACCTCTCTCACCTTCTGTACCACACCATACCGCGGCACGAGCAAGGACCTCAAGATGTCGAACACGCAAGTTGGAAACGTATACTCGCAGATCATCACCGATGTGATTGACAGCTCACGCGTCGATTTCGAGGAGGGAGGCGTGGACGAACATGTCCTGGAGGAGTTGAGAATGGTAAGCCGTTTCGCTGCTGATTGCATCCTTCCCTTTCATCCTCCGATACATCGACACATCATTTCCATTTTTTGTTATTGCGATATTGCGACATTTCTCTTCATTGTGATGCTATCGAGAAGAGTTGATGTCGTGGCGTTGTTGGGATGTCGATGGTTTTGCGTGCTTGCTGGCTTTTCGCTGCTGCCTGTGTGCTGCTGTGTCGGCGTGGGTGGCCTTTGGGTTTGGGTGCAGGCAGGTTTTGGGTGCGGAATCAGCCAGTTCGGCGGGTGGGCGTCCCTCAGTATTTGGCTTTATACCACCGCAGCCTGGGGCTTCGCTTGTGAAATTTGCAGAGCAGGCTAGTGCCTGATTGGGACTGAGGCGGCATCACGTGGATGGTCTGGTTGGATGGTTGATGACTGGATGGACGGATGGATAGGCATTCGAGTGTTGCCTTGGAGTTCTATTTTTGGATGCTCCATGTTTACATCTTTCTTTCTGAATTGCTTCTTTTCTTTCCCTGTTAGATATCATTTGGTATGCTTCATCATGCTAACAGTCACTAGGGATGGCAACAAAAGCTGTCACAGCTTCAGGTCGCTCAGTTCCCTTGGGATCCTAAGCCTGAACCTGTACCTACCATGTCTAACCCTCCTACTGTCCCATCAAATGCCGGGAACTACCAATCCAACACTCCTCCAATTCCCCAGATCCAAAATCAAAGCCAAAGCCAAGGTCTTACCCTTCCCCAAGTCAACAACAACGGTAATCGTCAACCACAAATCAAGGCAGAGCCTGGCTTGGATCATGGACTGCAACAAGCACCCCAACAACCATACACGGCCATGCCGCTTACACTTCCCGCAAATGCTACTCAGGCTCAACAGAGAGCTGCTCAACACCTCCACCAGAGTTATGGTCCCCGAGCAGCTGCGTCCATCAACGCCATCCAAGCACCTGCAGGACCTGCCAACCAAAACCAACAGATGATGGCCCAGCAACAAGCTCAGCAGCAACAGCGCAACATGCAGCAGAATGGTCCCCCGCAAGGCATGTCAATGGCCCAGATGCAGGCTCATCAACAACAAGCCATGGCCAACCAAAATCAAGCTATGCAGCGCCAACAAGCCATGCAGCAGCATGGAGCCCGGCCCCCAATGTCCCAAGAACAATACCGGCAGGTAATGGCCCAGACTGCAGCCAATAGACTGCAACAAGCCAACGGTCAGAATGGGGTCGGTGGTGCTCAGACCGACGGTGCCGGCGATGAAGTCGAGTCCTTCGGTGTCATCAAAAGCATCAACTCCTCCGGCGAAGAAGTCATGGGTCGTATCGAGATCGACGGTCTCATTCGCAGTAAGATCGAATCAATGGGTACCAGCATGGAAGGCGGCGGTCTCATGCTCCCTCTCCATCAGGCATCCACAGCTTCCAAGCGTCAACGCAAAGTCAAAAAGTCAGCAGCCATGCAGCAGACGGATGGACCGGACGACGATGACGACAAGGATGGTGTGAAGGATGAGGAGTTGGATGAAGATGCGATTAATTCCGATCTTGATGATCCGGACGATGGGCTCAATGACGAAGAGGATGAGGATGAGAGCATGGGCCATATCATGCTTTGTATGTATGATAAGGTGCAGCGGGTTAAGAATAAGTGGTATGTCCTTTCCAAATTTCCGCGTCGTCACTGCCCGCTCGCACCTTGCCAAATTATCCAGAAATCAAAGACTTAGCTGGGCTAGTTTGAAATGGTCTACAGCCTTCTTCACTTCTCCACCCCTCGCTCGCTCCCTCCAAACATCAACTCCAGAACCACTCCCTCCCACTGCCTTGACTATCGTCATTGAAACACTGACTAATACACGCAATAGGAAGTGCGTAATGAAAGACGGCGTTCTGACCGTTAACGGCAAGGAATATGTCTTCCACAAGGCGAGCGGAGAGTATGAGTGGTAGACGTTTCTGCTCTACTCTGCATCCTGCTGAAGGTGTCTTTGCAGGCTCGAGTTCTGATTCGTATCGGGCCGGTCAGACACACGCTTGTCTGCGACTACAAATGCGATTGCAACGCTAGAGCGATAAATTGTAGTGCGGTCTCTTTCATCACCATACAACAAAAAAGCACAGGCTGGCGGGCTGGAGATCAGCGTTTCTTTGCTGTGCTGTGTTGCACTGCCGAAATTTCACTCTTTCCGCTCTTCCAATTCCGA
The DNA here is from genome assembly GCA_020747065.1 of Cadophora sp. MPI-SDFR-AT-0126. Classification (NCBI taxonomy): domain Eukaryota; kingdom Fungi; phylum Ascomycota; class Leotiomycetes; order Helotiales; family Ploettnerulaceae; genus Cadophora; species Cadophora sp. MPI-SDFR-AT-0126. The sequence goes on from JAGMVK010000015.1 coordinate 828,073, forward strand.
AAATTACCCCGGTGCGACATGCCGGATCTCTTCTTACACATGGGCGGATGTTAAATGGCTGAGTTGTACCATAATACATTTCACATGCGCTTTTCCTTTTCTTCTTTCTTATGATCCATCGTCGTTGGATCGCCGACGGCTTGGGTTACATACACTGCGTTGTGCTGGCTTCGTGCTGATGCTGCGAGGTTTGATTTTGAGCGGCCATGAGTTCGTGAGTGCATGGCGGAGGGATGGAGGAATCGGTTGCTGCAGAACTGAATGAACTTCTAGCGAGGTCTTTGACATGAATGCTAGATAACAAGCGCAATGGAAAAATGGAGATTGAGAATATATGCAATGGACATGACATCACTATATTTCGTTCCTGCTGGGCGAGAGTATTTGACTTTGTGAGCGTACATTATGAATATGGGATTGACACGACGGATGCGCTTCAATTCAGTACTGTACGACATTACGCTCACGCTTTACAGCTTCCAGATCTTCTCTGGTATCTCTACGAGAAGATAGTCTCGGATTCATGGTGGGGGAAAGTTATCGTTCTGCTGACCCGAGTTTTGCGGAGAGGCGGTGAGATATATTTACCTATCGTTCGCTCAGGAAAGGATCATTGAAGTCTTTTAGAGTGTGCAACTATTGTCACGGACCCGGACGTTGTCGTTTATTAATATCATCGTATTAGTGCTTTAAATGAATTATCCTCCTTCCCACCTTCTTCATCGCTGTCGAACTCAGATCTTCGTACATTGTCGGGCTCAGTAACAGTGTGGCGCCCATGTATCAAGACAATCCGAACACTGAAGTCTTCAGTCCGCAGGTATCAAAGAGGGGAGTGCTCATGTCCGAAGGATTGAAGAGGACTTCAACCGAATGTGGGTAATAATATGGCAGACAGATTTCGATGTAATGGAATAATGAAGATGATAAAATTGACAGAGAATTAGATTTTCAAATAGTTTCTTAACTGAATATGGACACTACTTTCGTCCCTCCTCGTGGATCTTTATTGCTCTCGGTGCCTTGAAACCTCAGCTCACGAGTTTCCCATTTCAAGATCAATTCATGAGAATGAAATCAGCTTAAGACCTCTCCAAGGTCCCTCTTTGGCGCACTCTTACCCCTCATTCAGTACGAAGTCCTCGTGACAAACGCGCCCAAATCAATTTCATGATTCCCAGTTGAATCGCATCAGCCAATCTACCATCATCCTCCCGCTCCTCCACTCTCCAAATGCCTCATACTCCTTGACTCTGAATCAGTTCCCATACCCTCAGTCTTCTCCCTCCTCCATCTTTTCAAACCCACCTCCGCCCTCTCCAAACAGCTCTCAATCCGCTCCAAGAACAACAAGAACACAAAAGGCCTGATAGCTCAATTCTTCAAAAGCTCCAGCGCTTCAAATGCATTGATCCCCTTTAAAGCCGCGATAGCAGCAACAGGCCGATTGTGGCCCAGCGCACAGCGTACGAACGAGTACTGAACTGCGAGATTGGATTGAGGAGTCGATGAAATTTAGAGTTGGAGCTATTTGCGGCGTGATATCGTTGAACGGGATGGGTAGGATGTGGAGGATCGTACGGACGGAGTTGGTCCTCTCACCTTTACCAGCTGATCAAGCTATGCGGAGGCCGCCTCCATAGTGGTATCTTGTTTACAGCAGCACCAGAAAAACTGGAACAAGCGAGGACCTAGGTCGATGTTGTTTTAGTCAGAATCTGCTCGCTGGAAATGCACTCTCTCACCCTGAAGTCAGGCTGAAAGGCATCTAAATATTTACAGTTCCCGAAAATATGAGGCGATACGTTGCACTTGCAACGAAGCTCTCACAAGGTGCCATAGTTGTTGGACAGCAAATCACAAATTCTCATGTCAAAAGCCCTGAATCATATCTGCCAGAAAAATTGGAACTTATACTTTCACCAATGCATTCCTTTGTTGCTTCGTGGGAATTATTTTAGACATTAAAAGCAAGCCTCTCTGGCGTTAGTGCCTAGGCAAGTGGCTTTTGAGCCCATACTCGTCTCCTGCTTCCAGTTAGCCCTGCACAATTAGATGGAACAAATTTAACGAAAGCGGCTCACGTGTAATGATAACAATGCAGATGCGGCTGCGAGATCTCATTCCTCACCGTCGCCACATAAACATGCACCTGCTCAGCCGTCCACGGCGTCGGCTCCCCAAACTTCGTCAACAAGAACATCGCCCACCCTTCCAACCCCGCCTTCCAATGCTCCATATTCACCTTCCCGGCATCCTTGAACACTTTGAGTGCTGGCCACCCCCCTAAGGGACATTTGTACAGTTTGTCTTGCACGTTGACGAAGCCGGCTTTCTCGATGGAGGATTTCATGGTTAGTTGTGTGTCGAGGGGACGGCCGGCTCGTTCGGCGCAGCCGAGGAAGTTGGGACCCCAGCCGGCGAGGGTGCTGTTTGGGTCGAGGGAGTCGTCGTCGGACATTACGCGCACGTCGAGTTCTACTTCTTCGATCCAGCCTCCTGGTGCCAGATTACTTTTTGGTATTAACTGCTTGATTCTATCTGGGAAGGGCAAATGCGAATATAAAGTAGTGGGACTTACTCGTAACATGCTTTGTAAACACGATCTCGTTCTTCGGGTGTGAATGCCCCGAGAAGAAGTCGCAAGTGGATGAGATCGAATTGCTTGTTCCATGTCCATTCTTGCGTCACGTCATCGACTTGAAATACGCAATTGGGTGGCACCCAAAGTGCTGGTGGTGGATACAGATCAACACCATAGACCGTTGCTAGACGACTGTCAATTGTGTTGATATGGAAGCTGAGATGGACTCTTACCTGAAGGGTATTTATCTGCTACTTCGCTTCATACAGTCAGTGGCCTTGTCCGAAAGGAGGAGTCCAGAGCTTACATAGCCCATGTACCGTCGCCAGTGCCGATGTCGAGGATATTCTGAAGAGTCAGCTTGGAATTCTACTTGAAAAAGTTCAAATCCTCTTACCTGAGGGCTGTCTCCAATAGGTGAGTGGAATAGAGGTTCCGGCATGTCGCTGTCCAGGATAATGTATAAGATGTGCCTAAGAAATTTAACATCTGGAAGTCTCTCATGGGTCACGAAGAACATACCCTAACTCAAATGTCTCAAATTGCTTGTCATCAGACGGCCCCCTGAGAAATATGAGCTAACTTGAAATTGTTGTTGGGAAGTTTTCCATATACCAGTATTCATGTCCCTTCGTCGATTGATATCTGCCAAATCAGTACGACTCCTTGATTTGCATCGCATCATTACATCGTTGCGATACTTACTTTCTTCCATTTTCCACATATCCTCTACTTATAGCAGATGCTAGTGAAGTAGTATCGCTGTACAGAATCAGTAATATGCCAGCAAACAAATAGATTCTAGATCTCGCCATACGATTGGACATCATCCCCGAAAGCCGAGTCCGCGTCAAAGTCGTCATCCTAAATGTTCAATTAGTACATGACAAAACAAAGCGCCAAAAGCCAGAGTCGTCTAAAGTATTACTCACGATAGCAATTTCATCAGCTTCAGCAGCTTCCGTGGTACCCGTAACGTTATGGGGGCTATTTGCAGCGCTTGCGGCTCGGGGAGGGCTAGAAGATTTGCTAGCAGCTTTCGACGCCGTCGCCCTTGCGGATGTGGCGCTTTCTCTAGACCTTGGTCGTGCCTCGTGGCGTGGGGATACCGAACCAGCTTTACTAGCTTCTTCCATGTTCTCAAGATATCGATAGCCCAATATCGAAATGGAGTTTGGTTACACAACGACGGAAAGGTGCAGATTTTTTTTTGACTGGAAGTTAAAATCCATTTAAATTTGGTGCGGCGGAAATTTGTGCCCGGGTTCACGGGCTGGGAAGGAGAGAAGATGATGCGCTGTTCCTTATCTGTGGGTGACGGGCACCGGGCGGCCGCACTGGAGCTCGTTGCTCGGTGGGCTTCGTAGCGGGGAGCAGACAGGGCGGTTCCGCTGGCATTTATATCCACTATTAGCATTTTGAAGCCTGTGGAGGTGGAGGCTTGGAGGGAGGGTGCGGGTTGGTAGAAATCTACTTATTGGCTCGCTTCAACTCATTCCTGTGTAAAAGGCAGTTGAAATGTGCATCGTTGCATTGCATCGCTACGGCTGAGGGGACTTGTAGCCAGTCAAATTATGAGCTTCACTTGAGTTGATCACATCCAAGTATTTCAACACCCCACTCCTTACGATACAAGTCGGCAAGAACAGCAGTTCCCGCTCCCATGGTCGAGGGAAGCAGGAGACACAAAATCAAGGCCCTGCTCATGTACTGCAAGTCCAGCAAGATGAGAAACTTTGATCCATAAGGAACACTGTCCCAGAAATAGAGAAGTACTCGGTGTTCTTGGTGGACCTTTTACATATGATCAGCGAGAGAGGCCAATGGATACCCGCATGTTTCTTTTTCTAATTCGGCGTCTTTGTGGCGTGGAGTACCCCTCTTTTACATCCTTGCACATAAGCAATCATGGCATTTCACCAGTTAGCTATCTTCGGCAGCTGCTCAAAAGCGGGATAGTTTATCTCCTTGGGCTGGATTTCAAGAATTCACTCGGGTTGCCTTAAAAGCAGACGAAATCCTTACTTCGCCCAATGCTCATTGCAGGCCTCTCCAAACTGTCGGTATCTCCTCACAGCCAATCAACGAGGTGGGGACACCAGATTCGCTCTCGATGTTGGTGATATCCATGCTGACTTGATTACTGATAGTCTGTCTCCCCTATTCTCCAATTTTGACAATTCTTGTGTTCCCCTACAATCGCCTCCAAGATGGTAGCCCCTGTCCCAACCCGTGTTTTCGCTGGCGCAACCATCCCCGACACACCTCTGATCACCAAGGCTCTCGAGTACACCCGAGCTCACTCCACCGATTTCGCATTCAACCATGTCCAACGCTCGATGGTCTTCGGCTTCATCATGGCTTCGAAGATCCCGAGTCTTGCGGATCGTGATCTGGAAGTCCATGCCATTGGAGCACTTATGCACGATATCGGGTGGGATCCGACGGGAGAGTTGGTTTCGACTGACAAGCGATTTGAAGTTGATGGTGCGGACGCTGCACGCGAGTTTTTGAAAAGAGAGGCCCCGGATTGGGATAAGCATCGGCTCCAGTAAGATTTCTTTGGCATTTCTACCTTCAAATAGCGGGGTTGTCAGCGGACTGTTTTCAAGATGCGAAAATCACTAACTAGAACACACAGACTAGTCTGGGACGCAATTGCCCTTCATACAACAGGAACCATCGTCTTCCACAAGGAAGCAGAGGTTCAAGCCGTAGCTTACGGTATCTGGGCTGACTTTCAAGGCCCCGATCGCATTCAAGGCAACCTATTGACATGGGATGAGTATAATGTCGTGGTAGCCGAGCTACCTCGCTTGAATCTCATGAAGGGCCTGAAGGGATTGATGTGCCACTTTTGCGAGACAAAGCCGGCCACTACGGTGGACAACACGGTTGGTGAATGGGGTGATAAATTTGTGAAGGGTTATGATCGGAAGGGGAAGTTGACTTGTGATTTGTTGCTTACGTGTGATTTGGATGGGAAAACGCTCTTGGAAGACCCTTGATTGGAGTTTGAGTCGGGAATCGGGTAATGCTAATGGATATTTTCTCCTGTATCGAAGCACATGTACCGCCAGAAGATACCGCGACTGGTCATCATGTGAATATTTATTTCACTCAGCGTAAGCGAAGCACAACAACCCCTTCCATCTCACTCCCCAACCATACACCTCCTCACTCAACCAAATCTGTTCCTCTAATAACGTCCCTCCAATCCTCCAACAGTTTCAAGGTCTCCTCGCACTTTCTTTTAACGTCATCAAACACATCCTTCCCAAGCGGCAATCTGAACGGAACTTCTTGCCCCCCCGCAATACCCTCTCCCCTTACCAAGTCCAAAACATACTCAACGAACTTCGCGGGATCACCAGGCTGCTTCCGATCGCCCTCTTGCAAGCCAGCCACCATGGCCTTGGAAAATTTAGAGTAGTCTCCGATGGCCGGTTGAACCGTCTTCATGTTTTGGCTGGAGAGGAGCTTGGTCCGGAAGCGGCCTGGTTCCATGAGGAGGGTGCGGATCCCGAAGGGGGAGACTTCTCCTTGGAGGCTTTCGACTATGCCTAGCGGATTCTCAAATGAGCATTATTGGATCAGAAAAAGAGAGCATAAGGAGGAAGATGACGCAAATACCTTCAAGTGCAAACTTAGACCCGGCGTAGGCACCACATCCTGGGTGTCCAATCCATCCGGACAGAGAACCGATGAAGACGACTGTCCCCTTGTGTCGCTGTCTGAAATGCGGTAGAAGTGCTCGAGTGACCTTGATGGTACCGAAAACATTCGTTTCAAACTGCGCGCGGAAATCCTCATACCTAAACACCACATCGTCAGCAACGCTTTCTCATCCACAAACTTGCTATCGCATATCTCCAACTCCAAACTTAAAAAAATTGTCAAAACCACTCACCCAAGTTCCTCCCAAGTTCCAACAGATATATACGCCGCATTGTTTACCAGGACATCGATACTGCCATAAATCTTCAACGCCTTCTCTATCAGTGCATCGATGCTCTCTTGGTCATCAGTGATGTCTAGTTGCAGGACCGCGGCGCCTGCTTCACGGAGGTGCGTGATGCTGTCGAGTTTGCGAGCTGTAGCTATGATTTTGTCGCCGCGGGCGAGGATGCTATGGACGAATTGTTCGCCGAAGCCGGATGAGCAGCCGGTGATGAACCAGGTGAGAGGTACCATTTCGACGAGACGAGGATGGTAGTTTGAAATCAAATTTGGAAATTATCAGGGTGCTGAGAGATTGAGACAGGTAAATGAATATGCGAATTGTCATTCTTTCGGATGCTTGTCTATTTCTTATATAGAGTCGCATTGTGGCTCTGAAAGCAACCAAGACGTCAGGAGTTAGGACATACTCTCTTTCTGGTCACTTAACCCCGGGCCTATGCAGAAAGTTTTGCACTGTGTCCTGGACATGACGATGATTTTGTGCAAAGATTGTTCCTTGGAGCGGATGCTACTGACTCACGTCGTTCATACCAGCAAATGTCCGCTCAAACTCCGCTGTCTTTGTCCGCTCACGTGTCCGCTCATGTGACTGACGCACCAAAGCAAATTCAAGCCACACTTGCTTCCAGCTTTCAGCAGAGAATCCCAAATGCGGAGTCTTATGCCAGTGAAGGCCTATGAAGGAACTTTAAGCGACTTCTCTATGCCTCGGCGCTCAGCAAAAGTCAAGTAATCATTCACCGTGACCCTGTTCAGACGCCTCCTCCGAACACTCCGAAATCTCACCCAACCAGCACAGCAACATCTACTAATCCACACCCAAAACGGATATCCATATGAATAGCCAACGTCATCGCAGTGGCTTTCTCGTACCATGAATCGTCACAATGGGCCATCGGTAGTGAAACATGAAGAGAGTTCTGACTGCGATGATATCATACGACTGCGTTTCGGTATTCTTATATGGCATGTCTGATCCCCATTTTTTGCTTCCAAGAACACCCAAGATCTTTATATCTTGAACATTCTGCTACTGTGATTAAAACTAATCATTGAAAGTGTTTGTCTCTTTTGTCGATTACAGTATCGACTCGCTTAACTTTTGTTTGGATGCTTCACTGGCCTCCCGAGAATTACTAAACAGAAATCAACACTCTCCGAACGGGATCCTCGGAACATCACAAAGCAGTTCAGTGCGATTCAAGCAGCTACGCACATTGTAACATGGCTTCACCTCAGGCTTTGGATCCCCATTTCACAGCGACAGGAGAGCCAATGTCAACATACAAGCCCTCTGCCTGGACCAATGCATGTCTGTACGGAGAGCAAGCACCAAATTATCCACCATTCAAGTTCACAGATCAGAGTCTTATTCCAGTAATCGTGCGAGTTGCTCGATCCGAGCAGGACATGTTGACCACAAGGCAAGTGTGCCGAAGCCCAGGTTCTTTGATTCGCCAATGTCTTCTTTCAATAGCTATCCCATCACTAACAGAGCAGCCAGACGATCGAACAGACTTTCCTCTCTCATCAACGGCTTCAAAAGTTCCAGCAAGAACTCCAACATCAAAGTCATGCGCATGCCGCGAAGTGACTATCTCAAGTATTTCGCTCGCGACAAGAACAATTTATATGTTGGCAGCGAGCCGGAAAGAATGTGGACTGTAGAGGAACTTGACGAAGAGTTTGGAATGTATCAGGATTTGCCGCCGCCTCTTTGGAGTATGGTCGAGTCCGAGGGGAGGATCTTCTTGGAGGATGTGGGCGGGTGGGGCGAGAAGGAGGGGTTGAGATCTTCTTATCATGACTTGTGAGATCCTGGACGGAGATTTGCCATTTTAAGTGCTATTGGGAGGATTGAAGAACTGTTTGTGTACCATATAGTTAGTGATTCGAAGGTTGGCTAGTTATCATCTGTTCCAAGGCAGGATCACAATTGCCCACGTGATGTGACGACGAATGCCAGAGGGGCAGTTCTTTTCGCCTCGCATCAGCGATGAGTTCAACTGAGTGATGGACAAGTGCTGATCTACTACATATATCCTGTGCGATGGCTCTTACAAGAACTCAGAGCAAGATGCAGGCTATCAGAAAGGTGGAGAGAATCTCATCAACATAAACCACTGCGCATTGTGAGGCTAGCTATGTAAAGCGGCTCACAACCCACCCCTATGCTTGATAATACTCCAAGATCCGAGCAATAAATTAATCCACATCATTCAGGTAATTAGCTCCCGTGAAAGTGAGAGACATATAGGAGGCGTTCTTGATTCCTAATCCCATGAGGATCTTCTGGGCGTCAATGTACATCTAGAGAGCAGGTAAGAAAGCAGCCGAAACCGTTATTCTCCTTACAATCAGTAATTGGAACGAAATGATTCGTGATGAAGGACTTTAAAATGAATACGGAGAAGATCAAATAAGTGTGTCATGGTTTTAGCACTCGAGTTGTGTAGTCTTTATTTCCTTCCCGGATTGACCCCTCGGGAAACCATTCCCTAGAACTTTTATATTTACTGATTCGTATGATGACGGAGAGGAATAAAAGGCTCTAGATGAGGCGGCCAAGGCCATTGGTACGGGCTAGCTATTCGCTGGATCGACTGCAACAATAGAACTGTTTAAAGGGTGCCATTAGGAGCCGGAGCCTTTATTGCACTGGAGGGGGGGGTCCGCATCCAGAATCAAAGAGGAAAAAGTGGAAGAAGAAAAGCCAAACGCGGAGATGGTGACGAGGATGAAAGAGAAGGTTAAGTTGAAGGTAGAGTCAAGTTTGAAAAGTTGGAATGAACAAGCGGATACAGCCGTGTGCTGGTACGAAGAATAGAGACGAAAACTGTACATTCCACTACTTTACCTTGGTAATTCTATTCTTCATTCAAAATAAGCCTCAGCGAGCTGGTACAGAGAACGACCAAGCTACCAATAACCGCATGAGCAGCTTTGTCGCTAGCGGCACACTGCAACCGTGACGAGGATATACGGGAGGGTATCCAGCAGGTCAAGAATCAAAAGAGCGGATCCAATCGACAAGAGTAAGAGAACAACAGAGACTCTCAACCCATACGCCCGCCGGACTCTCGGGGGGAAGAACTCCAAAAGCTTTGCCACATTTCAAAGAGACTCTATTTTCAACCAAAACAAACAAGCGATTACCAATCATCACAGCCCCTATTCCTCAGGCCCTCACTAATTAGGTTGCTCTATTTATCGTTTACAGGCCCAACCACTGCCTTGCGGGAGGCTGCTGACGCCTAGATACGGTACGGGGGTACCGACTGGGTGCCTATATGCACGTCTGACTTGAGATCTGACTGAGGCATCGGCGGATGATCCATACTTTCGGGTGGGCTGACTTGTGGTTACCCCAACACTGTATGTAACCCTTCAATCGAGATGCCATGTGCGTGAGAACCTTAATGTGTTTGTTGCGACTTGATGAGATTGAAATGTCGATATTTTGCGGCTGAGGTAGATGAGAATACAGTTTCTTGACATAAATGTTCGGATCGACGGCTGCTGCAAATGTGTATCTGGGAATTGGTATCAGCTAGCATGGACCTCAAAGCAGCTATTGGCTCCGAGGGCGAGAAGGTGAAGATTGACTTCTAAGTTACATGATAGATCTTCTATCGAGATATTATTTGGGAAAGGCGAAACAAAGATGACAGAAGAGCTGCAAAGTGGTTCGTGTATTCAATTATCTCACGGATCAATTGCACACTGTTCCTGCGACGCCCTTCGCGAAGAGTGCGGATCTGGGAGTTGAGTGTACCTCAAGTATTGTAGGAATAGAAGTCCAAGCCATTCTGGAAATAAGATTTTGAAGTCCACTCGACCAGTGGCAAAGACTTCAGTGTTGCAGAATTACCTCTGCTGCCGAATTTCCCAGCGTCAACATCAAGGACCGCAGCTAGAATTCCTCCCCGTCTAAGCCTCGAATCAGAATCCATCGTGTAGGAAGAAACCCACCGGGACATGCATCCGATCGACCCTGTGGAAGTCAAACTCTTCGGCAGGTAACCAAACAAGCAGCTCAGCGGTAAGACATCTGCAGGACCCAGCCCTAAGGATGTTTTCCAGAACATTTGCTCACGTATTCGCACCTGTAAGAACCGATACCACAAACTATAAGGCTGACTTCGGCACGGAAAGCCTCGTGGTCTGGTTCCATCTAGCAGGATGCGAGAGCGAATCCAGGCGCAGGCGATTTCATCTGACACCAGTCCTGACTTTTCTGACTCTCACCCGTCTCGCCTCATCCCCACCGCCACTTCTCGAGCCGGCAAGCGAGAGCAACCCCACCCCAAAACAATCCGCATCGAAGTCATATTGTACGAGTCAAGTCAATATTCTCGATGCCTGGTCTGTGTATGGAATATTTGAGCTGTTGCCTGAGTTTTCCTTGACGAGTTCCGATCTTCGCTCGTGCGGTTTTGCTGATGTAAGATACCAAAATAATCTAGGGTCTTTGAAATATGCTCTACCCGCTCTTGATTGGTCGAGGTATACGACTTTCCGGAGGGACCAGGTATAGCCTCACATGCGCTTGACGATGGCGTTTGAGTCCTGAAAGGTTTTGAAACACATATATCACACGCGGGAGTACACTTTGGGAGGTCTCTGTCGTGGAGAAATGTCACTGCTTGTGCTTAGTTTCCTGTTTTGCACATAGCTACTCGTACCTTTTTGACGCCTTTCTCCTTCCTATGTGGATCGTCGATTGCGCACCAAAATGAATTCCTCATCGCCCCAAAACCCATCAGGTTCCAAGAAACCCAGAGCATCCAAGCCGAAAGTAAAGTCGGGATGTAAAACGTGCAAGTGAGTTTCATTGGTCGAGCTTTACGAACCCGCAAGCAGACGATGACACTTCCCCTTTCGCTTGTAGTTAAGCTTGCCTCATCAAATGAGAACCCCATAATCCTCGAATTGTCTTTCAACACAGCTATCGCCCAAATGGAGCGCTGCGACTGACTTGTACCAGAGCTCGTCGAGTCAAATGTGACGAGACGAAGCCAGCATGTAACAGATGTTCCAACTTTGGACGGGTGTGCGGCGGCTACCCCTCAACAGAAGACACAGCTCCACCGAAAGATCCGAGTCCGCCCGTAATCAGAAAGCTTTTGTCCAAGCCCATGCAAGCTGTACCATCGTCCACACCTTCACCCGCTCACGGTGCTTCATTTTCTCCGCCTCCACCAATCAACAATTTCACTCCGCCTCTGCCACCTGGTGTGACCTTCCAGGACGAAAGGTGCTACCAGTACTTCTGTCATTTTCGAGATGTAACGTCTTTCGAATTATCAAGTGGCTTTGATCCAAGCCTCTGGCGGTCGTTAGTCCTGCAAGCATGCGACAACTTTGCGATTCGGAGATTGGTGGTTGCAACAGCAGCTCTGAGTATATTTGTGAAAGGGCCACCTCAGCAGACGAGCGAACTTCATCTAGAGTATGCGCTGCAAAGGTACGGCGAGGCACTGAAGGGAATCAGGGAGACTGTGACGGCCGGACAGGACTCAACGCGAGTAGCACTTATTAGCGCTCTCCTAATTTTCTGCTTTGAAAGCCTTCATGGAGACCTCGGTCGAGCAATAACGCATATCCAGAGCGCTATTGACATGATACTCAAGCAGCTCTCAACACTGCCACAGCAGCACTATTTCCCTCGAGTTGGATCAGCAGGACAGCAAACGAATGGCCCAATCGATGACGAGCTCCTGGTTGCATTCATGCGACTTGATCGGCCATCTCTTTCGTTGATGAGCAGAAAGAAAGGATATCCTCCCCTTCCAGCGTACCGTATTTTTACTCTATTATTCTCTGCAGAGCAACTCGAAATACCTGCCAGCTTCGCAACCATTTCAGAGGCAAGATCATGCCTGGAAGATATACAATGGAGAATACTGTCCAACAATGACGCACCGGACGCAATTTCAGCACTGTGGGATGACAGTGAAGCGCAGTCTGTCAGCCCGGACTTCGAATCTGTACCGTGGCAGTTGAAACAATGGCTTGAAGCAACAGACATTGTGGGTTCATCGTCACATTTGGCTTATCGACTTGCGCAATGGCACGACGCATTCCAACCGATGCTGAATTATGCCATGAGTCCAGCCGGAGAATCGATGTTTGTACCGGGAGCAATACTGCACGTCCAGGCCATGGCCGTTGACTTGACGCTAAATGGATTTGCTTCGCAGTCGCCTTCACATCCACGAACAGATTCGTTCTCGAGCACCCGGTCATCATCAATGTCAGAACGCCAGTCATCCTTTTCCATGGCTGTCCCATCGGCACTAGCCGTACCAGATGCCACTCTGTTCCAACGGCGTTCGTCATCCGGCCGTTCTTCCCCATCTTTAGCCGCCGAAAGTTCGACGCCCTTCCCGACTGTCCATGCGATCTTGAATTTTTGCAGGAGGTTAATGTCGCATCCAAGCTTCTTGAAGGGATTTGTGTTCGATGCCGGGATCATACCACATCTCCTGAAGATTGTACTGTTCTGTCCAGATCGCATCCTGAAGCAGGAGGCGATCGATGTTCTACGGTCTATTGCACCTAGGCGAGAAGGCATGTGGGATAGCAGAGTCTGCGCAGACGCCGGTGAAAAGTGTATAGCGATGGAAGATACGGATCGGCGACTGGACTTGATCGACCCGTTCCTTCTTGAGGGAATATGAGGGACCGAAAGAAGTAATGAGTGTACTTGAAAGTGGAAACAGGCCTGCCGATGGCCCGGACGAGGAGTCGGGAGTAGATAGAAAGCTTGCATTTGCTTGCTTTTTAGTTTGGTTATACTTGACTGGATCGAGGTAGCATAGCGCGATATTTGTGGAAAGACAACGGCATACAAGCAGTCGTGGGGTCTGTGATGGTAGACAGGCTATACCTAGAAGATGCAGGCTGGTACTGCTCCCATCTGACTGCAAACGAACAAAATAAGAATTGTAGACATTGATAGCATTTGCTATGATCATTCCCCTTGATGTGAATGTTTGTGGCCTTTCCAAAACGGTGTGAAGTGTTTGATTGACGAGTAGTCCACAACAGCGACAAAGACTTCCGGTGGTACGAGCCCGACGACGTTTTTAACCTTGCTGATAACGAAAATAATTCCTATAACCCCAGTGTGCCTTTTCCCCAGGTTCCTCAATATCGATGCTGCTCTTCTCCTCACGCGCGCGCGAGAATCCTGCCAGCCTCTGCAATATAAGGTTCGGGGGGTGCTATCTGATTTGGGCATGGTTTTCCGCAGACATTTTCCCTGCTTGTCCTACGCACCGCGATCGCCGGAGAACAACTAGTGCAGATTTATTATGGTATGTATCCTAAGTAGCGCTCATAATCGACTTGCTACGGCAGAGCCTCTGTCGCAGAGGAGTGTGACGGCATTGACGGGCAAAAGGTCAGCCATTGCAGCGGCAGGTCGTAGCAGCAAATCGAATAGTTCGGAGGGCACACGAATAGTAAGCTCCGTACTAGAGGGTATTCTGGGTACGGTAGGATGCAGATTTCAGATCAATCGCAAATGTGGGCAGGAATAGGATTGTGTCTTGGTGCGTATGGTTGTTGAAGAGTCATGGTGGTTGAAATTGGCATGCTTGTGTCTCGTCTTCAGAAGCGAGCGGTCCTCATCTGGAATTGGCCTCGGCACTTCAACCCAGCCAAGTATAAATTTTTGCTTCGCCCGAAAATTCCTTCATCACCTTCAGCCGTTCTTATCTTCACAATTCTAGCGCTTCAATACTCACTTCTTTCCTAAGTACGTCATCTTTGCTTACGCTTGTTTCACGACATAAGTTACTATTACCATTACGTCCCAAGTGGATAATTATGCGCCATGTATTGTTGACCTAACAGCGCAGCGACGATACGGTAACGGATGCAAGCTTTTCTAGAGTGTCTGCTCACGATGCTCCTCCAAGGAAACCCTGACATTACCAAGAAGCTGAAAAGACTTATTCAGCTTGAGAGCTGAGCTGCACATCTCCTGGACTTGCTTTATTTCATTGCCTCGCAGTAGACTGCACGATACCGAGGTCCGTGATGCAAATCTTCATCCCAACATCTGCTGTCTCCTTTCCTGGTATCCCGCACGGCGAGATAGGAAGATCTCATCTTCAAGAGGCAATTGGGTCGAGATCCTAATTTAAAGTTCTCCCTTGCTCCTTGCATGACTTCATCCGAACTTGAAACCGCCATCTGAAGTTTACGTTCTTTATCTGCAGCCGTTCGGGGATGTGTCTCCACATGTACCTCATAATAGGGTAACAACATGGCGAGGACCGTGGGTGCATGCAGTGCACGCAGTGGGCGGTTCGTCCGGTGTGATATGTGGCCATCTTTGCGGCTCCCGATATCAATGGCGTTTTTAGTGCGCGGGACAAACCAGCCTGCCGCAGATCGTTGTACCTGATGTGGGATTAGTGCAGGACATAGTTCAAGGCTTATGTGCGCTTTCGATATCGTTATCATGATCGTCTCATGATCGACAGGAGACGGGGACACTTCCGGCATTGCATCTGCCGATTTTGTTTGTTGAGATTTACCGCAGTCTATTTACTCACCCACTCAATGAACATCACTTTCCGGACTCAGGCATGTGAAAAGCGGGATGCCGACGAACATCGAGGATTCGAATAGGATTGTGGATCAGGTCCGAGGCGACATCAATGAGAACCCACGCAATGATGTACCAGAGGATTTCTAGTGCAAACCATCTCAAGATTTGCGTTGGAAGCCATAAGATCTCGCAGGATCCCCAACTCTTCCGCTGCTCCTCTCTCCCTGCACCGTCCATCATTTCTGCGACTCTCCCTCTTTAGTCCCCGAGAGAAACCTTCACCCATACAGGCATGTATCTTCCGGTCGTTTTCCTTGGTCTCCTCGGAGCCAGTACACTCGCTAGTCCCATCATCGCGGAGACAGGAGAACTCACAGATTCACCTGCAGTCCTTCTGTAAGTATTTTTGAATGAAATTCCTGGATATTTGCCTTCATGTGCTGACCTTGCAACGCAGCGGTCGGGAACCAGCAATCCCTAAATGGCCACACAATCCTCCCACTTGTAAGACCAAGACGGTCTATGGTCCTTACACTCTCAAGGCTCCTGTCTTGGGCTTCGGTCAATCTGAGGAGTACTATGCCGAGGAGATCGGAGATCTGTTGGTAGTCACTGGTCACGGCAAGGATGGCGAGCCCCTCGACAGTGATAATAAGGACGGAGAAGGCCATGACTACGTCGTCACCAAATGCATCACCTTCAGCTGGACGACGTCGACCTGGTATCATACCATTCCCGGCCACCACCACCCAACGTAAGTTGATTTACTTCTCTTTGAATTGTCGGTCCCAGTCAGACGGATCTGTCGTGGGTGGTCTGGGCAGATACAGGGTAACATCGCGTTCGCGTTGCCGTAATCTACTCGCCCTCGGTTAGATGCCGAAGTGTGCGGCGTTCATGTCCGACCCAGATGCCCCATCCACACGTTCTTGAGCAATTATCTGTCGTACCTCGTAACAGGGTTCAATGAAAACAACAGAAAGATGGACGGTGACAACGACTAACAGTAATGCAGGAGCTGTGCCACAACCACCACAGTGCATCGTGGTCACCATGGCTTTCCAACGGGGATTCCTATCCTCCCTAAGCCAATTCCACACTTGGGATGGCCAGGTCTTCCCATCCCAACTAAGAAGGGATGGTAAAATGCTGACAGAACTTCTCATGATCAAAGACTTTAGGGATCGGAGTATGGCTCGGTATAATTAGACGGAAAAGGGACTGGTGTTGAACACCTCTATTGTTGACTTGAGAGCACTTCTTTATGTTCCAGCCTTTGTTCTCTTCTGAAATTTCCATTATAGGGATCGAGTCCTGATATCGTCAGCATTGGTCTGGTGGCCTGTTGACCGCTCGCCCCTTCATCAGCTTACACAGCCGACAGGCGGCGTTAGGAAGAATTCAATATTCATGAACACAGCCTTCCCGGCGTCTATTTCCCAATCTCACGAGTGAATTTCCATGCATGTACAGACGTGTCGCACTTCAAACGCTGTCATTTGCCTGTTCGGGTGCTCTGCGGAGTCCGTCTAACCTATCTCCGTCTGTGCGTCCGCTGGTGGAAGAAGGTTTCCGCCAAACAATTGGTTTGTTTACTAGCGATGATTTCCCCGTAGTGTTTGAGTCCCAGCACTGTCATTTTACTCGAAGAGGACAGCAGTTCTGGAATGATGTTTCATATTTTATGGTAAAAGAAGTGTCTAACAGCTGTCAAGCAGGCACATTCAAGTGGTTGGCCACTGCTGACAGATCGGAATTCGATAATCTCCGCTTGTTCGGCTCGCGGATATGGAGTTGTGGCCGAAAAGGGGCAAGACCGTAAGCACGAGTATTTGAATTGAGCCCGCTCGCAGGTTTCGATCTCATGGAATCGAAGTAACAGGGACGTAGGATTGGGGATTTGAGTTCTGGACTCGATCCAGCACAATGGTTCGGTGTCAGGCATCCTATCATTTCATTTCAGAATCACAACTGAACGGCTATGTTCAGCCTTCGGCAACTTGGCTTCTGGGCCACTGAGAGGACTTATTTAGTTGACTCCGTACATTTTGACATAAGAATGGGACTTGCTTCCCCATTATCTAGGTTGTTTGAGAGAAATGACGCTGACAGTCAGGGGGTACAGATCGGTCCAAGGAGCGCAATTCCATGCGCACCATCTTCGATTCTCGGTAGGCGCTTACTCCCAAGGCCTGGCTCTCACCCAGTGCCCTAAATCATACAAAGAGAGCTCGATGCCAAGACGGCTACGCCCTGTAAGGCGACAGTTGGCTGGAACTCATAAGGCGTTTACCTGGACTCCTGGAACCTTCTTTCGGGACAGCAAGACCATCAACCTTAACGCCACCACTGACTATACATCAACGACAATTGTCCCGACTCGTAACCACTATGGCTTCTGATGATGAGAAAGGTTTGAAAGGTAGAGCTGGGAAGCCGAAAGTCCGCACAGGTTGTAAAACATGCAAGTACGTTACGTTGCCCTGAACCCTGATTGCCCCTTAACCTTCTCCATCGGGGCAAGAGACCGTACCTAGCAATCCTCACGTCCAGTCACCATCAACTGCTTGCTGCTACTAACTAACAATTACGTATCAACAACTGACGTACTCCTCTAACAGAAGGCGGAAGGTCAAGTGCGACGAAGGGAAGCCTGGATGCTTAAGATGTCTGAAGTTCGGAACCGAGTGTGAAGGATACCGACCCAAACGGTCGGGTCAACTGACGAAAGCAACAAAGAGCACGACGGCGCATAGAGAACGTCTCATCCTTCCCAATGACTCGCATCTGATACTCCGACGAGCATCAGAGCCTATTCCTCGTCCCCCGCGGGCTCTTGCTGCACCGCAGCTAAAAGGCGGTCTGGAAGATCAACAATATCTTCGTATCAAGAACGTCGCTGAAGACAGCTTTGCATCAGGATTCTGTGAAGAAAACCTTCATAACTTGCCATGGGACCACAGATCGACCGGTCTTCCCGACACAGAGCCCACGATCCAACAGCTCAAAGACTCTATCGCCGCCCTCAGCAGAGCGAAGAACTCGGAGCGAGCTGGAGACTCCTCGGGCCTCGCAGCAGCTCACTTCAACTATGCCTTCCGACAGTATGGCAAAGCACTTGAAGGCATTCGAGAGATCGCTTCATCGACGGAGACGCATCCTACGAAACTTCTCCTTCACTCTTCCGTCTTGATCTTCATCTTTGAGAGCATACAAGGCAACTCCATGACGGCGATCACCCACTTGAAGAGTGCATACAGTGCTTTGGTCACTCGCGATCCCTCACTCAAGGACTTCGCCCTTTCTAAGATCATTGAGGATATCAACGAACAATCGTCGTTGAGCGAGGTAAGTTTCCAATAAGATGACTGACATTAAGTTTCTAATAATGTTCAGATCTTCTTGCAACTCAGAAACTTGCAGATTCAAAGCCCTACGCTTCCCATTGTATCTGGCTCTATGCCGTCAAGCTTTGGTTGAGCCCTACCTATATGGACTAGATTACCACTTATCCACTATCGAAGGGTACACTCAAATCCCAAGACGGCATATAACAATGTCGGTGGTTGTTATCAATTACAACTTTCAAGTAGTCGGGCGCCTTCGAGTAATAGACATTGAGTGTTGCGCGCTTTCTCAGGACAGGTCTACATGCTGCATTTCTCTCAAGAGCTGTGTATCAACGTTCTCGAGGTCAGATCGCCTCGAGCCGGGTTCTCTGGACTATCTTCATTACATTCAACATGCTTGGAACGACTAGGCAGTCTCTACATGGCGAGCTCCTACCAAGATCTCTACAAGATGTCATGAGGGTCCTCCCGCGGCATGCTTGGCCACATGGGAGGAAGGATCAGGAACAGTGCTGGAGGTATTCGAGCTTTAGAACAACGGGATGATATATACCATGGGTAGATTGACCATCGCCGAGCGAGGCGGCTTGAGGAAAAGATCCAGCGAAAGGAGGTTCAAGCGACAGAAGAGTAAGAGATTGTTATTGCTTGTTATTGTCAATAAGAGTAATGAGTAATCGCCTTCACCGATCCCTCTAATAAGCTCCACTTTGACAAATGGTGTTCGCCAACAAAACCAGAGATTGAACTTCTTCTTCGCAAAACAATGCCAAATCTTTCTCCGCGAGCTCTTCGACACCTAGAAAACACCAATCGCATGTCTTTTGAGGGATCCCCATAAGTCTTCCCGCTATGTGTTGCATTATTACGACACTATGGAGCATTGTACCACTTCTCACCTGATGTGTGAGTAGTCTTTCAAGTCCCTGTTCCACTTCAAATCCATCTCCAACATTCTTCCACGACAACGCACGGTACATAAGCAAAAGGGGCAGAGTCTCGAAAGTCAACACCAATGATCTCTCACTTTTGTAAGACTGTGGGGCTCCTTCATGGATTGAGTATTGGGGATTGGGTACATCGTGAGCCGGCTGCACCTTTCGTGTATTCAGTCTTGGCTTCGGCTGTCAAAGCGGACCGGCTGCTGAGTGCTTCGAAGATGATTGGACTGCTATACGGCAACGAGGGACCGTCTCCGAGATGAATGTCAGCATGAACGGTATCCGTGTCCAACGTCCCGAATAGGCATCGGTATCGTCAGCGACACAGCAACACACCTCACTTACAATACCCCACCTACACTGTTGCTGCTCTCAGTAAGCTCTCTCCACGACAGGACCGGCTGCTTGGCAGGAGATCAAATCGAATGAAACGCCTGTCGGAGCCCCTGGCATACACCAACAGAATCCACGAGACTCGGTCTATTTCGAGCTCCACTCCTCCCTTCGCGCCATATCCTTGGCGCTTTTGCAGAGTGAGCCAGAAATATGTAATTGCCCTCGAGAATGCCAATATTGAAGTGAGCATCATGTGGAATAGCCTTTCAATTTTCTCCGCCATTCTTCATCCTTTGAATATGTCAAACCCCGCTGATAGGCTCGAAGACGGACTTTTGGTATCTTCGTCAGCATGGACAACGCATTCATAGCGAGAGTGATGGATAACAAGACTGCACTGGTCCAGGACAAGGTGGTATGTTGGTGACGAGGTACGAAGTTGACGTGGGCGACTTGCCACATCCATCTCGTGGCTTGTGGGAGCGCAGACTTGTCTCGACCATGACACCTTCTGCGGTATGCCATGGCTTGCAGGTCTACGCGACATTCTCGAGCAAAGTTCTTCAAGCCCTTCGATCCACTCTATCGAGCAAGATCAGCTTAGCTCTCAGCTGTTGAACCAGCTACGACAGTGGAATACCCCCTTGTGCTCCAATGTTTACGTCGGCATCGAGTTGACCTGCAAGCCAGAAGTCCGTCACTGCGACTACCTTACGACCTCTTACATTGTTGGTGAAAGTTTGGTTCGAAAGACTTGGTGCTCCTGCAGGAACGGCCAACCTCTTCGTGAACGCAGCTTGTGAGATTGGCGACTGGAATCGACGAACAACGACAGCAGCTTTTGGAAGCTTTTCGTGTTTCAAAGTGGAAGTCATCCAGCTCTTCTTATGACGACGATGTCGTGGTCGGAAAGAAAGTTTCGGGCGGAGATTATCCACGTGCTGAAACTTGCCGAAGGGAGTGTGGAGGTTACTGGGACTATATTGAGGTCACTAGGATAACGGAATCCTTCTCGGTGTCGAGAACGGTGGCAACGAGCGAAATATACCGGGAAGCTCAGCAGGTGATTGATGGAATCTTATAATAGCAGGCAGCCAATGCAAATGTTCGGAGTCTGGTTTTTCGGAATCTTGGTTTTTTGGAGCTGAGTTTCTACCTCGGTGGATTCAAATAACTTGGGTATCAAGCCATAAGGTGACTTTTTGTGGAGAGAAGAAGTAGTAGCAAAGAATTTTCTTGCAGATTCACATCGAAAAGCTATCAGATTCGCCTTCCAGATTCTAATCTCTGTCGCGCACTATACAAATTCAAGCTGTTGCAGCAAAGGTCAGCCAACTGCACTGGCGTCACTGTCAGCATCGACACTTTCGCATTAATGCAAGGAGTGACTTGATAAACAGAGTTCCATATCCATGGTAATATCAACAGAAATATATCGATGGTATGTTCAGCTTGTAATTCCTCATCGGCCCTACGGGAGTTGTCCTTGAGCATGTTTGCCTCGCTGTCGACCGAAGCGTTGACAGAAAGGACCAAACGTTGCGCTCGCGATAAGCTTGCCACAGGCAATTAGGCATTAACACTTAAAATTTGGTGTTTACAAAGCAGAAATCTCCAATCTGATCAATAATTCCACATCCCAAAGCCCGCAAGAAGGCAATTTGAAGGGCAAGTCAGCCCTATATCACGTGCATCTGCTGACTGCTGAAGAGCTGCGGTCAGCAACGAAAATAGAAACAGGCTGAAAACTACGGGAATTTGCTAATGGGAACTGGAAGCTTACCCGACATTTAGTCTCTCCCGACAGTCATTTGCTCGGTTGACCGTCTCACACAACAATTGCATTCAAGTGATCGGGCTGAGCTTTTCGGCCGTAAGTCCGTATCACGCGAGAAGCACCAGCGAGCGCAGCCTGTTCCATCCTTCGACTTTATTTCCCGTTGAGCCGCAACCTCGAAATAGAAACACGGGCCTTTTCGTGTTCTGGCGCAGCTGAGACACGTTGTTCACCGATCCTCTGGAATGTTGCGTGTGGAGGAGCAGAGCCGGGGAAGTCAGCTGACTTTGAAATAAGGTAAGGGATGTTGATGAGGTGATGCACAGCCCCTCCGCTCCCTCATCCTCAGCCTTACGGAACCCCGCGCCTCGTCCTATTTTCTGAACTTCCGTGATCGTGGCGGGCTGCTGCTGTGATCCTCAAGGCTTACATCGCCATTCTTGGCGAGTAATCTGCTGAGCTGCTGTGAAGCTGTAATGCTGTAGAGCTTGTAATACGAGAGTAAGTCAACACGAGATGGATGGATATATAAACCTCGTGGTCCTCGACCCAAAATCGAATATCATCATCATCAACAATCATCTACTACCAAGTCCAACAATCAAACACTTCCAACACACTTTCCACTTCACATCACTTCCAATACATCTTTTTAAGATCAATCATCCAACCAAATCAGTCAAAATGCAATCCATCATCGCCCTTACCGTTGCCTTCCTCGCCGCCGCTGTCTCAGCAAACCCTTACCCGGCTGCAACCACCACCGTCCAATTCACCAACGATGCATCTGGACGCTCCGCCAACGTCCCCGTCGCTCTCGACGGCGCCAAGAACAGCGTCGCTACTCTCCTCGACAACTCCCCTCTCGATGTAGACTACACCTTCCTCGCCACCTCTTTCTTCCTGCAGTCCAACTTCCAGGGTGTCGAGTGCGACCTCTACATCGACAACTATGTCGTTACCATCACTGAGCAACACACCTTTGCTGGCTTTGCTCCCGTTGCTGCTCCAAAGGACTTGGTCAACGCTCAGATCGCTTGCTTCAAGTACTAAGTGGAGCTTCCTATCGGATAGAGGGAATGAGGAGTTGGGAATTTGTACTTTCTGATTTTTTGTTTGGTTTTGCATAGCATGGGCGGTTCGCATTTTAGATGGGATGGTGGAAAATGGGGAACAGCATCGGGTTATGGAGTTCTGCATTTACATGCATGGGCCAGTTTGGAACTGGCAATGTTCTGCTGAGATGTAGCATCTCTTACATTCCTTAATCAATACATCATATTGAAAATTCGTACTCTCACTCGTAAAATATCTTGCTTGTGCTAAATTGTGCTCCTTGCAGCAATTGGCATTGGGGAGCCTCTAGGTGTGGTGATCATCATCTCTTGGACACAGCTATTATAAACTTCCCTTCTCTCAAAATCTTCGAAGATTCAAAACTGCAAATATAAGACTCTCGTCAGAAAGACTGTGTTCATCTAAATCCAAAGCGTCAATGAATAAAGAGTGTCAATGCCCAATATCTGGAAGTGCGGGGTATGTCCGACTGCGAAATCTTCGCTATTGTAAACACAGAGCCACCATAAAGCACTGCAAATGTGGTACTCATACAAATACTATTTATGTCAACTATCTCATCCGGAACCTCCAAGAAATTGAGCGTTGCTCTCTTCCCAAAGGCGTAAGATCAATTGATCCCCCCCCCAACACCCCAACTATTTGCGCCGTATTTAGGGATTCGCTTAAAGTCAGGCAGCTCTTCGTTGAACATCAACAAAAGTGACTTCTCCCACCAAATACCAAATGATACAGCGCTCGAACAGCTAGGTGTCTGTAGTCTTACAATATCCAATTCCTGGTACTTTGGTCTTGGAGCTTTGAAAACAAACGGGTTTTACACATGAACAACCTGTCTCAGTTTCCACGTGGGTCCTTGAATCCCGGGACACCTTGGTCTCGGCTTAACAAAGCACATAGAAAGCACTCAAATAAATGAGATCTTATATCGAAGAGTAACATGAGCTTACACTCTGGACAAAATTTATCATCTCTGCAACAGAATCATACCGCATCATGATCTATGAAAATAGCTCCTTCCCCTCTTCTCAAACCGCAAGTAAAACTACCAAGAAATCATAATTTCAGTTATCAGATGTGCCTCTGATATTCAGAAGATATATTTTCGAAACGAGAGAGGATGACGGTATTCATTTCAAATTAAAAACAGCTCCTCTGAAAATTCCAACATCGAGAATTTTCTGCTCTTTCTCTTCACATGCTATGATCACCGCTGCCAACCAGATAGCATGCAATGCCCAACATTAGAAGCGAGAAAATCCAACTCTTGAAAGCATTTGATACTCTCGGATTGTATACACATGCTATCAAACATTGTTCAAGTCCAAGGTAGAGAATTCTGTGCAGAACAAGTGTACGCTCTTTCCACTCCATACATTTTAAAGCTGAAGAAGAAAGTACTGGGGCATGCAGTATGCAATCCAGAATTTCAGAAAAGCAATTTTGCGAAAGATAATTTCTGCCTTTATTTTTGAGTCTCAATCGAGGGACAACTATTTGGTACTCAGTTCAAATCCCATGATGATCCTAGTGAAGTAGATTTCAAGTGACTATATTACGACGTTAAGAATTGTTTCAGGTGGATCAGAAAACACTTGTGTTTCTTGGAGTGTTTGCTAAGTCATGGGCGGAGCCACAAGCGAGAAAATTAGGAAGGGAATAACTACCACCTTGCAAGATGTCGTCTTCTCGACTTATAAGAGAGAATATCAAGAGCATTAATTGAAAGCTTTGTAATTGTAAGGACCCTGGGAATGGCCAGAACACAAAGCAAAGTCTGAAAAGACTTATTTCCAAGACGGTCACTACGAGAATCAGGAAAGTATAATAGAGACAGAAGAACGACCAAAATCTAATGCGCGCTCTTTCCCCATTTCCACTGTTCTCTTAAACAGAGCTCCGCCCATCCCGCAACATCCGCACAATCCATTCTCCAAACCCTGACAAAACGCAAATAATTAAAACTTCGCAGATTGCAAAACTCCCCACGAGAAAAGCACTGGCCAAGAACCACCAAAACAATGAAACGTTACCACGAAAGTGGATCTCAATTCAATCACCACAAGTAATCTTCCCCTGATCAGAGCACCTCGGCCCGTCTCTCCACTCCTCGAACCATGAAGCTGGTACTAGCATACATGAAGCAATTCATAAGAGGTAGCCATTCGGAGATAAAACACCCTTGCTGAACGGGAATAATGGACTGCGACCCCTGGGAGAGGAATGGAGACTCGCTTACAGTGTTTGGAACTCAAAAATCTGCACGGTGTCTGAATCGAGTGGAGACAAGAAAGGTTGATCCGGATAGCTTCATCCGTGTCTCCGTATAATAGAGTTTGGATAGGGGAAGGTATTGAGCAATTTCGGGATTTGCTCTGGCTTGTATGATAATGAAACAGAAGCCGGAGCAGGAAACCAAAGAATGTGAAGATTTTATTCTGTCAGAGCAAGAACACAGAACAGCATAGGGGGACGGAAAACTTTGCGCGAAAAATTCTTTCTGGAAGTGAATCAATCAATAAGACAGGGATAGATTTGCGTAAAAAAGAGAAAAGTGGTGAGAAGAAAGAAGGCTTGAACGTTGAAGAAAAGGTTGATTCGGTCTGCGCACATCCGCCCAAGCTTATCCTGTGGACGAAAAACTACGTTCCAGGACCCGACGGTCTGGTTGGGCGTCAGGTCTGATAGTCATTGCGAAATTCTCCGAGGAATGAGGAGACGAGCCTTAACCCTGTCCTTGAGCTTATCGTAGAGGATTGTTCTTCGCCGTTGAACTGCGGGGATGCGATTCAAGGATCCATGGAAGGGACAAGCCGGTCGTCTATCGCTGGGATGCACGAGTACCGTAGTATCCTAGATCCTCAGGGGAGGATACTTTCGGCAGTTGAGTGCGGACTGACGGATGGAAAGGCAGAGATAAAGACATGTGATATGATTTGATATCTCATATGTTTGGGGGCGGTGTGCTTCGAGCTGCATTAGGGCTTCCTCGGCAGCAGATTCCGTACAGTTGCGCTGAGTTGAATTGAAGCGCGGTGCAAGCGCGATTGGTACAAATGTAACGAGAGGATTCCATTGGCTATTTTGTCTTCTGGCAGCAGATGGATGAGGTACGGATTCTCGCCTCCCGAGAACGAGGAGCATCTTCTCAGATCCGGTATCTGGTCATCGTGGTGTGTAATATGTCATTCTCGAACTAGGCAACTCATCGCTCGATTGTAACACAGGGGTGGGAACGAGATGCTATGGCATGCCATGCCATTTTACAGGGCGCGGCCGCAAACTTGAAAATTGTGCAGCGTCGAGTTGGCGAATCGAGATCGAGGTTGGTGTCTCGTTCGTTGGTGGCTCAAAGGCTCGACGATAGAATGGAGTGTGGCGTTCTAGGAGAAAGTTACCGACCGATTCGAAGCCAGCTTCCAGCCTTCAAGTGATGAGAAATGTGACATAGAACCATGAAATATTGATCACATCTGTGAGGGTTGCATGGTATTATTGCTTACCGGCACGCTCGGAATAGGCATGCACTGTGTCTATTCCATTGAAGCACAGAAGGCTCCTTGTCCACGGTACGGTGAGACCTTTCGCCCCGGGCCGAGAGCTTAATGTCTTTAGGAAGTGCGGGGCAAGATGTCTCGTCCTCCATTTTCAATGAGAGACATGGTGTTTGAAAGAGTGCAGGTATTTAGTTTGACAACAGATACTGAAGTGCAATGATTCGAGTGCCAGATGCAATCCACCGCTCGTGGCACAAGTCCCAGACATGATGCATATCAATACGATCAATACCGCAATAAGCTGCATCGATGGCATGACCAAATAGATTGCTCCATACGGCGGTGTGTGGCAGGATGGCCACTCATTGTGAAGCGTTCAATCAGAGCCGTAAGACACTTCTGGTAGCCAGAGTATCGGAATTGAGATGCAGGTAATAGTCCTCGATGTGCGTAGATCTTACGTACCTGCTAATGAAATGATGTCTCTAGTTCGGTGTGATGCTGGGGAGATGGTGTTTGGATCCCAGAACCTCACTATCGGATGTGAAATGGCGGTCGGGATGACTGGTTGCTGCCGGCTCTGTCTGCGGGGTCAGGGAGGACAATCCTGCATGCCGAAGGAGCTGCGGGCAGTAAATTAACCAGGTGATTATCGGTTCCATGAGACTGGTACACATTCACGAATGGGGATTGATCCAGCTTCGGAGATTTTTCAAACATGGGAGGGATGGTGATGCAGGTGAGCAATAGTTTAACATGCATGGTCTGTCTGGTGATAGTTCGAGAAAGTGATGCACGGATCCAAAAAGGATAGCGATGTCGACTTTCCAAGTAGTCGATCTCGCACCTTCCACTTCGAGCGTCATCATTTGATCGTCCTTGTGTGTTGCTTGAGACACGAGGAGACATGGTTTCCAGCCACCATGCACACCAAGCCGATCAGCCTCTGCAGCTGCCCAAGTACCTCGTTACATCGTCGTAGATAAACTTCTCGTGCCCTTGACCCAGAAGCCACTTTGGAACACGAGACTTCGCAGAATGTCACTGCCGATGTTCCCGTCGCTGACATGTTCCGATGCTGGGTACGAGATCCCCGAGGCTTTTACAGAACAAAACCTAATCGCCGTGCTCAACCAAAGTGAGAGAATGATGTCCCAAGAACCTGGATATTGGGACGTGGTAGTTTGTGTAACGGAGGAAGTGTGGGACTGAGATCTGGATGTGTTCTTGCTGTGATAACTGAAAAATCCCCGACGGCAGTACTTGGGAGACAATGTGGACAAGGTTTTTGATTTCTGGGTCGGCGATTGAGGCGTGATCTCAAATATCCATCGTGGCACTGGGACACCGAGGAGAAGCTCGGGGATCTTGGACTCGGAGATGCTAGTTGCAGACTGAAAAGGCTACCCGAGGCAGGATTTGTACAAATGAATGAGCAAGATGCCAGAAAACGGAGAAAGGAAGTTGAACAGAATTCTTAAAGGGGCAAAAATCCATGCGTAAGGACGTATTGCACAGGCTTGGAAGGGACGACACTGCTCTCGTCGATATTCTGGGAAGTAGCACCTAAAACTTCTTCTCTCAACTGGGACTGAAAAATATCTTCGAGGTCCTTCCTCACGAACAACGAAAATGGAGTAGAAAATCAAGAACAGAAGCTTAGCAAATACAGAAGCAAATCAATATCAGATAAATTCCTCCAACTTACAACCGGAAAAATCCATTGTTCTGAAATCTTACACGAAACCACCACCCACCGGAACACATCTTCGCCCAATATCAAAAACCCCAGACACATCCATCCTGACCTTCCACCTATCTTGACAACAAAAACAAAGTCCGAGGACTCCGAAACTCCTCGCCTCAAAATTGACACCATGACACTACACTACTCATGATTCCCATCCCAGTACCGGCTGGCCTACTGTCGATCACGGCACTTAACTTAGGTCGAAGGGTTCGACCATAACCTCCTTCCTATTTGATATAATGACTTGCAGATCAGATCGCGAAAAACTTCCGCGGAGGACTGACTTGCAGAATGGGAATTCGCCGAATTGAAACTGAATTGAATTGACTGATTGGCCTCGAGACGAAGCACGAAGTCGCTTGACTACGGTACTGGTAAACTTGGGATTGCATTGAGATATTGCGCGCTTTGCGTGGATGGATGGAAGATGGGATGGATGATCAATTTAAATCGTAAAGCTCTAATGCAGATAGATAGATCATTGTGCCCGGAATCCAACACAGGGAGAAAAGGCAATTCAATAAAAAACGAGCGCAAGAAAAAGTACGAAAGAGGGAGGCGATTTGGGAATGAAGCAATTCGAAAAGAGTGCGAAAAGACATAGGCGGGGCTTGACGGAGGGGGAGGAGGAGGGAGAACAGAGCTAAAATACTTGGCTTGGCTCATGTTCTTCCGCCGTGACAGAACGATTGTCTCCTCTTGCCGAGGAAATGGAAATAGAAAGAGAGTCATGAAATGATAAAGTCAGCTCTTTCATATCATACCAAGTACTCTTCATATGTTTTTTCCCTCACAGAAGTCAAAAAAAAACCCCCCTACGTTGTTTGCTCGCTCGCTCTGTAAATCTCCCATCTACTCCCATTTCTTGTCCTCCATTTCCCATGGCTCTCCCTCACAAGCGAAGTCCATCCACACAACTCACCTCGGCTCATCCTTCACGTAAGTACTTCCACCCAGCCTAGCACGGCACAAACACCCCTGCCCCTCCATCCATCTATCCTAACCGAGCCATCAATCAGTGTGTCAGCACCAAAACTCAATCAATCCACAATCCACCCCCTGTCCGGCTGAGTGAGACACACCCACCAGGAGTAAGCATCCCTGTCGCGCGCCACAGAACAGGGAATCTGCGTCCCAGCCCGTCGGGTGGGTGTGAAGCCTGATTTTGGAGGATGGACTCGCTTGTGTTGGAATCAGATTGGTGCGCTGGGTGGGAGGGGGAGGTGATTGGATGGATTGATAGATGTATGGATGGATGGATGGGTTTGGGCTGAGGAGGAGGATGAGAAGGGAAGGTCTGTGCAGATTGAAGCAGGGCAGGATGAGGATATGAAAGACAGGGAAGAGGGGGTTTTGGCGGTAAAGGCGATGGGGATTTTTATTTCAAAATTTTATTTTCCGAGGTTTTGATGCTGATGGACCAAGGGAAGGAAGGAAGGGCTGATGTATTTTGATGAGGGGATGAGATGGAGAACAGGGTTGAGTTTTTGAGTTTGAGATAAGGATAATGATAAGACAGCATGTGTTATCGATATCATGTCGATAAAGGGGTACCTTTGTCAATGATATTGACCGAGGTCTGAAGAAATACACCGCTTGGAGAACTCCAGTCGACTGATGAGATGCGGTGAGTGGAATCCGCCAAATGAGGCCAGCGTGTTCGGAGCGTGCATATCATCGCCCAACGAGGTTTGAGATCACCCTCATCATCACCGCAGCTCGCATCATCTCCGGAACATTGAACCAGACCACTGGGAATCGTACACGGCATCAAGCGTCTCCCTCTCCTTGCCCCTTTTCCATTTACTTTCACATCATGCGTCGGAGCTTCGCAAAAATCCTCACCTCCTGTTCTCTGTCCTGACCTGATTGGGTACCGACTGAACATCTCCGACACGCCCTAGCCAGCGCTTATTGCCACGGAACAGCAAACTTGCTTCTCGAAGGTATCCATACTCAAAAATAGAAATGTACCCTTGTAGCTCCGTGCTGGACGTGTACAGTACATACGACATGTAGAGTTTGCGATTGTGACAAAGGTACATGTACGTGTGCAAGGGTACCGAATCCTTGGTTCGGTGAGCGGTGGAAAGTTTGTGTGGGATGAGACCCGGGAAGCTGGATGGAGCCAGCTCGGTGTGATACGATGTGATTCGCTGTGCCGGCGACTTGAACCATCACGGCGAGTGCGTATGTACGAAAGGTACTTACTGTCGTATTCACGTACTACCTACCGCTGTTGGATGGAAGCATTGAGGTAAGTGACCATCATCTCCGTGAATCTAATGTTTGCCAGCAGGAGAAATGGTGGCTTGAGACGGAGGACACTTGCGTACTCAATCGATGTTCGGCTCCGATTCTCGTTCGAGGAGAACTCCAACAAATACTCCGTACGTCCCTAGGTGTTTTTCCCACCATGTGATTGACTGTCCACCATGTTATCCGTCGCCTAGATTGTGAGTATCGATGTGGCTATCTGACAGATATAGCCTCCAATATCCTATATTAAATCCAGAATCCAGACTCTGTGTTTGGCTTGGCTGTTGGTAGTTTTCCCCCAATCCTCAAGTAGACTGAGTGCAGGTATACGCAACCATCCGATTCGACCCAGACTAGGCCGTATCATGGGCCGTAATCATGCATGTATGATTGCATATGCAAGAGCCTTCTCCCTCGGGATAGACAGGGCTGGATGGTGGGATGAAAGCGTGACGCTCCTCGCCGCTGTGTGGTGCTTTGGTTGGTCGTGCGGCTCGGTGTGGAGAGCTTGCTTTGCTCCTGTTCGTCGGCTCGGGATGTTTTTTGTTGGTATATCTACTCGAGTGAGGCCTTGTGATTCGATAGCTATTCGGCTCTAGCCGTACCAGGTCCCGTGTGAGGAGGTCTTTCCCGTCGCGTCTGCTGTCAGCTGGAACGAAGATTTTCTGGAAGATCTTTCTTGGGGTCGTATATCATGCAGTCATGTGCAGTGAAGAAGTTTAAAGGAGAGAAGGAAGGATGCAAGGCAAGTCAGCGATCCGCATCCCTCGACTTCGGATCGACTGAGCCAATTTGACTTACTGGATGTCCGATTCTGTGGCATCTCCATGTCCCAATTACCACAAACTGGTATCGGCGCTGTAAGATGGTGTTGTGGTACATAAGTGGATTGGGTACTGTACGAGGCTAGTAGTATGGTTGGTCTCCCAAGTATTGATGGGGCGTAGACAGTGCACCTTACATTCCGTTGTTGGTGCAGTGTCAGCACCAGGGCGTGCGTGGCATGCGCTGGGATCGATTTGTTGGTGGAATGGGAGTGTAGTGAGTGGTTGAGAGATCATGCAACCATATCGTACATTTACAGCACGGAATGAAAATGTGCAGCTCAGCTTTCGTAGGATTTGTCGTGTTGTGAGAAGAAGAAAGGTGGTGTTGCAGGTATGGTGCGGGTGGGTGCGGGCCTTCACTCAACCCGCCCATGCAGAACGCTGAGTCCTGGTTGGCGAACCAAACTGTCGGGCCTGACTACACTTCCTTCGTACTGGGTAAGGTTATGTCTTGTCCAGGGTTCAGGAATCAGGATGCAAAAGCTGTTCCAATCAAAACAAGAGCATTGACGTAGGAGTGAATTTGTCTCACCTAGCGCTCTTCTTGAGGCACAGCAGAGGTTTCCTCAGCATTTTTTATTATCATTTGCTCTGTTTTTGGTTGCTCGCACCGTAGTGATGAGTGATGTGTTGTGACGGACATGCAGACGGGCGTGCCGCTGGCTCGGTACTCAATGAATCATCGTATCGACGAAATGAATGGTACCCTGACGCTGGGCCGTGTTTGTCATTTCGGTGCCGCTGGGATCGATGGTCATCATACATTGAAGGGCCGAAAGCAACACGGTTTCTTATTTGATGCAAAGATTTTGAGATGCTGGTGATCCCGTATGACGGTAACAAGGACAAGGATACGTTGGCTGTCTGGGTGGTAGCTGCACAAGTATATTTCCGAGCCCTGTCTGTTGGTCAGATTAAATCTTTGGGCGGCGGCGCGGGCACAGACAGAAAAATGTGACTGTGTTACTTGACCGGGAAGCTGGGCTTTTAGGATATAATGAGGTGGAAGAGCTACAAGAATATCTAGATTCCCCTTCTAGCTCATCTGGATATGTATTTAGGTCTGGAAAGCCTACGACTCCAAGAGTCTAATACATAAAATTGTGTCCAAAAATCGAATTAGATGGTTGCAGCCTTAGAACTAGTGGGAAGATGCGCAAAAGTTCAGGATCTACCTGGAGACTTCCAACAAGCCAGTGGCATCCACGAATCGCTATGCGTCGTGGCTCCGGTTTGCTGTACTTCAAAAGTGGCTTTTCTTTCTTTTCGTGGACGAGAACCGAAATGCTTGAAGCAGATCAGATGAATAAAAATGAATGGCCTAGTTTAGCGCTGTCTTCTTTCTTGTCTTCCTGAATTTCTCTCTGCTCACCATCCACGCCAACACATCACGACCTCGCTTCACAGACCCAAGTAATCCACCGTATCAAAACACGGCGGAAGGGACTAAACAGACCCAAACTCCTGTCCTTCAGACCAGATGATTGTTTCGTTTCATCTCCGTGGAGGCCCCCATCCATCCTCCACAGCCCATGCCAGGACGAGTAATCTGCCTTGCAATCATTTGATTGGGTTCCGAAAGTACGGATCTCTGGTCCGTTTGATAGACGAATAGGAACGATACCCCCCGATTCCAGGGCCAAACACCAACAGCTGCTTGAAAGGGGCACAGGTTTTAACATGTGATAGAAACACATGGAGCGTACTCCGATTCGCATTACTTGACTTTGATCTTGGATCCCAGTAGCCGCCAGTAATTGTGATACAGATAGGGGATATTCGGCCTCCACTTGAACCCTCAGCCTTCTTTGGCCCTGGTTTCGATGCCATCTGGTCTGAACATTCGAAACGCTTGCTCCCTTTATCCTTTATCCGCCACCTTCTGCCGTTACCTTTCCGTTGTTTATTTTCAGGTTGTGGAGACGAGATAGTGCGACTGGCCTGTTCAAAGGCAAATCTTGTTACCGCTCAGTGGAGAGAAAACTACTTGCTGCACCAGAAGCTTTTTATATCTTCTAGCGCATATCTGCAGGACTTCTGAGAAGTATCCCTTTTGAAACTTTCTGCAGGCTTTTGTTGGATTGAATTTTGTAAGGATCTCTAGCTGCATTGAGCATCTCGTAAACCTGGTTCTTGTCCTGGGCTTGGACACCGATCCAAGTCATCTGCCATTGCACCACTCACTACCCGGCTCCAGCAATAGTAAGAGTAAGGTAACAAATCCCGAACTACCTTCGCGATCGAGCGTCCGATTGATCAACAGCTAAGCTAAATCTAATCAGCAACAAATCTCCGAAGCAGCAAAACCTGTTCTCCTCCTCAATCCACTTTCAGTTTCTAGTCCCGCTGGTCAGGTCATCCACGAGTCAAACACTCAAATCCTTCTGCCCTCTCCTCTCCTCTCCCCTCCCCAAACTCTCCAAGCGAGGCGAGCACGAGGCACTGGAACACCAAGCGGCCGGTGCCCATCAGCTGCAAGCCACCTGTACCAATTACCCAGCAAACCCCCAAAGTCTAATTCCATTCCGCGGTCAGCTACAGGTAGCACAGCGTAGCTACAGGCTTGGGAGCGTTCGGGCTACAGGCTACACAACGCTAACTGGACGCTACGGTGCCGTCGGTGCCATTCCCGTCCCAAGGGCAAGGACAAGGACTTTGAATGCTGGGACGAATCTGGGACTGGGATTGGACTGGGAAAGCTAGCGGCGCACTGTACTGTACTGGAAATTCGTGAAGGGCTGGCTAGCACTAGACGCTGTGCTATTCGTTGGAATTCAGATTGTACAGTCCAGTCCAGTCCAGTACCGCCGCTGCTGACCCTGTCATCGCCCTGTTTGCTGCCCTGCAATTAATTCCCTGCCCTACCCTACCCTACCCTGTTCTGACTCGCTGGGTTCAGGTCTGCCACTTCCCGTACGTGCCCAAGAGAATTCAGTCAGCGAGTGGGTGAGGCTGTAAGACGCTTTTCCAGAAGAAGACAGCTCCGCCAGGCAAGGAAGGACCAGGGAATTATTTAGAACAGGGCAGGCCGTGGAGAGGAAGCCAGAGGAGACAAGAGGTGCATTTCCCTTGACAGGGGATTCAGTTGACCCCGAGAACAGACGATTGATTGCCAGCCAAAGTCAGACCCAACATAAACCCAAGCCCAAGCCCAAGCCCAAGCCCAGGCCCAAACCTACACCCAAACCCTTATGGGTATCGAACTAGCCCCGAGCTAAACTGTGCCTCCTGTGCTTCTTTGGGACCCGCTACCTCATGCTAAAACACACCATATCAATTACATACATAGCACTACTCCCCCTCCATTCGCTCATCCGTCCATCGTTCCTAGAACCAAAGACTCTGACGCCAGACGCCAAACGCCAACGAGTTGCCTGCCAGTACCAGCTTTAACTTCTGCACCCTTCCCGTCACCGACACCGAAAAACCACCATTACTTCAACAACCAAAAGCCCACCCACTGCTATATAGCTCGACTTTCTACGCACCATCACTTCAATTTACTCCGGTCGTTTCCTACACATCTACACCACATCCTCCACTACACTTTACACTGCAACCTAGTATACCGACTTCCACGAATACACCAACACCCCATCTTCCACGTACGAGCAGCAGATGATATTATAAGAAATCCAGCGATCCTTGCGACAAATTACCCCTACATAACTGTCTCGATGGTTGTTGCCATGGCTAACAATGGGTACGTGCGATCTATTTCTGATGGTTGAAGACTGGGGCTCTGCAAGCTTTCTACATGTTTCCTACCCTTCGCATCCTTCATATACTTCGCACACATCTTCCCAGCATTGCAGAGAATCTGCGAATCCAATCGCGCGCTCTCCTTCCTATCCAGCAGACGCTAACAAGAACCCCCTCAGAATGCCCCTCCCAGTTCGCCCCGAACATCAGACGAGTCTCCCGCCACCGGCAAACTATGTAGAGTACGGACGAACCTATTGCGGCTTCAGAAACGGCAAATACATGTTCCCGATCGACGAGGTGAGTGCCACGATTTCTCCAATACAGTGTAGTGCAGACAGGCGGGCAGGAAAGACGATGCGCTATGGTGGGCTAACTGAGGGGCAGCCTGAGATGGATCGCATGGACATTTACCACAAGTTCTTCTCGGTGGCCAGAAACGAAGCTTTACACTCCACGCCTTTCAGTCCAAATTACGATAAAGGGCCTAGAATACTGGATTTGGGCTGCGGAACAGGCATTTGGGCGATTGATATGGCAGAGTAAGGATCCGAGCTGGGACGGGGAGAGAAATGAGTTAATTCTGGCAGGAAATATTACCATCACCATGCTGAGGTGCAAGGAATAGATCTTGCACTGATCCAGCCTGCAAAGTAAGATTGAGAAATTGCGGAAAGCTGCGAATGCTGATTGTCTGCAGAATCCCGCCGAATTTGGCTTTCCACCAGAGAGATATCGAGTCCCCGTGGTTTTGGTGCGATGTCGATTCTTGGGATCTGATCCACATGCGGATGCTGGCAGGGAGCATAAGCAGCTGGCCAGCCACATATGCACAAATTTTCAGGTGGGATATCCAGATTTGAATGAAAGGGAGCAGCACTGACGATTACAGGCATTTGAAGCCAAATTACGGATGGTTGGAACATGTGGAAATTGACATGGAACCGCGCTGCGATGATGGCACCCTTCCAGCAAATTCCAGCCTCGTACAATGGAGCAGACTGATATTGGATGCGACAGAGCGCGCTTACAGACCACTGGCATACAATCACGAAACAGGGCCCATGCTCCAAAGAGCAGGCTTCGTAGACATCAAAGAGGAGGTCATCAAAATTCCCCTGAACCCGTGGGAGAGCGACCCTCATCAGAAGGATATTGGACGCTGGTACAACCTCGGTCTTACGCAAGGGTTGGAGGCACTTACTACAGCACCTCTAACACGGATGAGCCAATGGTCGAAAGCCGACGTGGACAGACTAATTGCAGATGTCAAGAGGGAGGTCTGCTCCAAGAAATTCCACGTCTACTGCAATATGTAAGTTCTGATTTTGCCTGTCCATGACCCTCTCTCGCAACAGAACTGTCTGAAATTGCCTCTATGACGTCCAAGCTCACATTATTTCTCCTTTTAGGCACATTTGGATCGCCCGTCGGCCAGCTAATGCTTGAGTCCTACCTCATAGAGTAGCAGCAAGTCACCATTCAAACGCCCACCTGCACGACTTCTCGCGGCCTCGCGGCTCTTCACTGGCACCACCCTCGGATTCGTCGGGATCTCCTTATCCAACCTGCTTTCATTTTATCCAGACAAAAGAGAAATATGCGGTACAGGGGATCCTCGATGACAGGGCAAGGCAGACTCCTGAAAGAAACAGAATGGGCTCTCATCCCCTCCTTAACCGCATCGTGGTACAATATGCGCGCGCGCAGATATCCTGGGCTAGCTGCATATGCAGCTCTAAGCGCCTGCAGTTTTTACCCCTCCTCGCTCACCTCCCTGACCTGGCTCATTACACTACGATTAAGGCCGAGATTCGAACTATATGCGACCAACCTGCAATTTCTGGCGGCTGCCCGGATCAAGTTACCACCTTCCCCGATCAGCTTCTCTGCTCCGTGTTTCGAAATTGGCGCATCGTATGTTCATTTCAGGAAGTTCACTACACACCGCATCGTAGGAGTCGATGGCCTGCTGTGGGGTTGTGTGTTTGGTTGGATTGGAGCTTAAATGATGCCTGGTGGACCAGATGACGGAATAGGCGGAGACCACATCCAATCGGCATTTCTTGCCTCTTCCCTGTCTTTAAATCCCACTGTTGGTTTTTCGTTGGAAAACAATCCCTGTACGACGCTCCGGACCGAAGCGAAGCGAACACCCCCGCCCAGCCCAAAGCCAAAAGCCAAACATCTTAGGTGAAACGAAACGAGAGTTGGGACAAGAGTGACGAAGTGACAAGTGACAAGTTTTGGAAATGTTGGATGTTTGATACTTGGTTTTGTGTGAGGCTTTCACTCCCTTGGGTCTGGGCTGCATGACCGACCACTGACCGGCTATCCGGGAACACAAGGATAGGGATGGTATGATGTTGGTGTTGGTGTTACGTGATCGAGAGGGTAATTGCAGAGGCGCAGCGAACGTTGTGTTACAGACTCGACCAGGCCAGCCAGCCGACATGATAAAAATGCAAATCGTCGGAGGGAGACTTGTCCGTTGATGGTGAATTGGGATGAAACGGGATTGAAGTTGACTGGATTTGGTTGGATTAGACTCTGATGAGTGGGGGTTTCTCGCTGCGGTGCTGAATCCCGGAAATCTGGCTACGAGGGCGGGGTTGTGAAACATATGTCGCAGATGTTTTGGGAAGAAATTGACGAGAACGTTGGGACGCCATGCCATTTCCGGTGGGAAGTGAGCGTCAGTCCACGGTGGACTGATCAGTTGGCATGTACGATTCGCCTTGAATTGCCTTTTATCAATCAATTCATATGCCTCCACATACTTAAGCATTTCGACTTACGAAACACACCAATCATTCGCGACCGGCAGTTGTGTTTGTGTCGTACAGATATCTTGATTTTGCAGGCTAGACTTTCGTGAGTAGACTGGATTTGCAACCCTACATGGCATGAGACTAGAGGGCATGACATGAGACGAGACGAAACGAAACAAGACATCGCTTACCCAGATTCTCGGGACAGTGCTTCGGCATATGCGGGATGGGCTGCAATAGGATGAGAGAGGATGGGAGGGATTTGCTTTTTTTGTTCCCCTTCCCCTCTCGGATCGGAATCAAGTCGAGTTGGGTTTGCAATTGAGACGAACGGACGGACCGAGATCGGATCGGATAGAATAGCTCGGATAGTTGCGTCTCCGGGCGTTGAGAATCAGTCATAAAATAGATTGTGGTCTTGATCTTGAATCCTACCTCTCCCCTCTCTTTCTTCCTAGGGGGGTATGGAGGATCGGTATAGGATCGGTATGAAGGATAAGATAAGCTAAGCCGAGTTCTGTTGAGTGGAGAGTTAGTCCGAGCTATTCAATATATTCGGGCTAGGAGATTACAGAGGATGATTCGATGAGGTTGGGCGGGGGGTGTTGATTACAGTAATAAAGAGAGAGCGAAAATGAGAACGGATAGAGAAATAATCTTACAAATTTCTAATGTGTTTTTAATCTCTTGTTATTATCCTATCCTGGCCCTTATCATCCCACTTCAACGTACTCCAACTTACTTGCTTGCTTTCGCCTTTCACAACCCAAAGACTCATCATGCAGTCATCAGTTGGTTACCTTGCCATCCTCAAGCCCTCGCAGCTCTCACCGCTTTCTGCTCGGCATTTAAAGTATGCAAGCACGTGCATGGCTTCAATCGTCGGTCTTCCCACTCATCCTTTACCATGTCCGTGTCCGCGTATGTGTTTGTGGCGCGGGATGAGAAATAAAAAAGAAGGGGGGAACGCTCATGCTTCCTAATACTAATTAATGTGAGATGTTGAAGTGAAGTAAGATGAGAATGGGAAGTATGTGTATGACTGGGGGTTGTGAATTTCTAGAGCGGAGTTAGCGTAGATGGGTGGCGGAAAACAGGAAGGGGATGGGTATAGTGAAAGAGGGAAAGGGGATGAGCCTTGGTGTAGGTGATTGAAGGAAGGACTCCGTATGTATGGGATGGGAAGTTGAGGCACTAAAGTTGAAAAGGAAGTAAGAGTGTGGAGAGTAAGGGGAGGGGGAAGAGGGAAGAGGGAAGAGGGAGTTGCGTGTAGATATGGATGTAATGGTGGGTGAGTCGGGAAGTGTTAATGATAACGATAATAGTTATTCTCGTCCAACGAAACGAAGGTAGACTGACTACTTTCTGGATCAGAGCCTTCCGCAAGTGAAAGATATAGTTAGGGACGTGTTCTTCAAGGCTCGGGGATATATAAGAATCGTGGCTTTTATACGTATGCACAGATTTGTTGTGTGTACGTCTCTTCATTCGTTTCAATGTAGAAGTGATCCACGATTTAGATAATCTTTGTTTTCAAAGAGAAGAGATCCGCAGGAGACATCGCGTGGAGGTGTTTAGTGGTCGTCTCCTAGTGAGACGGGTTGGTGGTAAGGCGCAAACATGGTATCCATCAGCCAGAATTATCAGGTATGGTATAGTAAGAATAGTGTTAATTTCTGTCATTCATTCTTAATCTACACAGAGCGCTGAACTGTCAATGAATGGTGTATGCGGCAGTACCCTTCCTTCTTTCCTTTCTCATAATCCAACAATAATTCAATTCCTAAACTGACATGATACCAGGCTTCCTCACGAGATCACACGACGAAAATGCTAGCCACAGCTTTTCCAGAATCAAATCACATCACAACTCGTCGCCTTCGTCGTCGCTGCCACCAGGGTAGCTCCGCACCTTGCTGAAATCAGTGGAAATCTCCTTGTCGGTGGAAGTTGATGTAGATGGGCGGGTGCTGGAATCAGCTGGGCCCGAGGAGCTGGGTGTTGTGGTTGTAGTTGGGACGGACGGCGCTGAGAATGGGGAAGCGGAAACGGAAGGTGGAGGATCATGGCCATGGCCCAGGGATATGGTGCGAAAGCGACTGGTAACCTCGTCTTCACCTCCACTCGTAGTCATGGTGCTTCGAGCGGTGTGTGAAGGTCGAGCCGGAGGGAGCTCATCGTCATCGTCGTCGTCGCTGGAGCTGGAACTTGACGATCCGGCGCCACCCTCAGAGTCGCGTGTGGCACTTCGAGCGTGAGCGGACTTCTCGGACATACGTAGAGTGCGGAATACGCTCGTGGTGGTGATGTTTGCGTTTCCAGGAGCCGTTCGGGTTGGGAGGGACTGCATGCGCGTAGGTACAGGAGTCTCGTCGTCGTCGCTTGACTCGTCGCTTGAGTTGTGACTTGGCTCTCCATCGCTATCATTTTCGATCTTCGCTGCCCCTGATTCCATCGAATCAGTCGAGGCGTCGCTCGATCCGTCGCTCGAGGCTGTATCGCCATCTTCATCCATGTCGTCTTCCACCATGTTATTCTCAACCTCATCATTACCCTCCGCCTGTCCCTTCTGTCCAATAAGGTCTTCCTCATCGGGATCCTTCGGGTCATCGCCTGGCACATGACTCGAACCTTCATCTCCATCATCATCTGTATCTTCTCCCAGCATTTCATCCTCAACCTCCCCCTCACCACCATCTTCACCCTCCTCCTTTCCCATGTCTCCGAAAGGATCATCCTCCTCAAAATCACTCGGGGGGTCAGAGAGTGTATCGAAGTCGGAATCCTCGTCCTGACTGTTATCTTCGGCGCTGAGGTGATCTCTAGTTATAGATACGTTGGCTCTAGGGCTCAAACCCGAATGATCTTCGCCAGCCAGTCGTCCGTAGTCCATATCGATGTCGGAGTCATCACATCCATCTCCATATCCTTCTTCTTCACCTTCTTCATCGGCTTCTTCATCAACTTGGTCATTCTCTTCTTCTGCACCCCCTCCACTTTCTTCATGGCTGGAGTCATCTACCATGGATGTCTCGGGGGCAGAGGAAGAGGAGGTACCGATCATCGAAGCCCAGGTTCCAGGAGTATGGGTGAAGGATTCGCTTGTTGGGTCTAATCCATCGTCATCCTCCATCTCGATGTCACTGTCATCAAGCTCTGCTTCCGAATCCTCGTCTACCTCCATATCAGAGGTGTCCATGGCCGAAGTCAATGTGCTGAGTTGATCTTGAGACATATGCTGCGATGGTATTTGCACCTGGGCTGGCGAGGGTGGATTCGATTCGAATGCCATTGGGTTCTCCTCTTTGCTGTCAGAGTGTGCTCCCGTCAACACAGGCTCCTCGGTGATCGAGGCGGGTGTGGTCGAATATTGTTCACTGGAATCAGGATCGTGAACGCCA
The DNA here is from genome assembly GCA_020747065.1 of Cadophora sp. MPI-SDFR-AT-0126. Taxonomy (NCBI): domain Eukaryota; kingdom Fungi; phylum Ascomycota; class Leotiomycetes; order Helotiales; family Ploettnerulaceae; genus Cadophora; species Cadophora sp. MPI-SDFR-AT-0126. The sequence goes on from JAGMVK010000015.1 coordinate 868,874, forward strand.
GTAGCTGAGAAATCATCGCTACTGGTCTTCAGAACAGTAGCGGTGCTCTCAGACACAATCAGACGTTGTCTACCTCCGAAAAGCTTCTCGAGGCTCATCAACGGTGTGTATTTGACAACTTGCATATTTCGAGGGCAAGGTGTGTAAATATTCAACACTCGTGCCAGCTCTGCCGGAATTGGCATGGCTACCCAAAGTATCTGAAGACCCACTCTGGGTGTGTAAACTATGAGCTGCTTGTTCGGTGGGCATGGCATATATACATTGACATATTGTTCCACGGCAATGATTGGTCGAAGGCTTGGTACACTTGATATAAGATCAGCTCGTCTCTTCATGCCAGAGACCGATATAGCGGAACGTGGGAGAGGTGTCTCCATTTTGTCTTCGCAGAGGCTCAATTGGGTTGGAGGCGGGGTATATGGATCTGAAGGCATGGGTGCGAAGTGAACACCAACGCCCAATGAACCAGCATCCGAGTTCGATTTGGACGGGGCAGATCGCTTTTTTCGTAAGTTAGAAGACAGAAGGTCCACATTGGAAGGTGTTGATGTGGTATGTGGCAGATTTCGACTTTGAGAATTGGCCACAACAGGCTGGAATACGGAAGCAAAACATCAGCCAGTCTGGAATCACTCAGAGTCTCATGTCGTACAGGCGCGATACAACTTACAAAGAATTGCTTGAATGTCTTTGGCGCATTCTTCCATTCTTCCCACTTTCTAAAAGGCTAAGATGTTTTGTCAGTCTTTAATCAAGGTCAAAAACGGCTTGATTGAGGATGCGACTCACAACATTCTTCAACAATGGGACCGACCAGTCAAGCTCCACGGTGAACAGAGTTTGTGGCTTCAGAATTGGGAAGACAAGGCTGGGAGGACCAGCAGGAACACATCTTTCCATCGGGTGTAGGCTACTAGAGTAATACCATTCAAGAGCTCTGAGCGCAGCTTGTGACTTCGCGTCAGCAATGACCTTTTGTCGGTCACTTTTCCAGCGATATCTGCCGCGAACGAGCACCGTAGCAATATAATCTGGCTCTACTGACGCGTCGAGTAGCTTCCAATACACATATGTTGGTGGCTGAAAGCCGAGCTGCTCTGCGATAGATCGCAAAACATAGACAGGACTGAGATGGGTAGCGGATCCGTCCACAGCATCCTCGGAGAGAAGGGTAGGGTGGTGAGTCAGCTTTCGAAGCTTTCTGCGATCGCTCTCAATCGACATGATGGCGGGAATGGAGTTGTGATTATTTTGGGTGGCAGGGCGATTTTTGGTGTTGGAGGTTGGAATCGAGAGTGCGTTGTGCGGTGCGACTCTCGCGATGATGTTGTTGACGACGAGGCTAGAATTCTAGTCAGGCTCACCGCTTTCGCTTGATTGAGGAAGTAACGCGTCTCGATATGGAAGATTGGTGCAGAGAAAGGAATGATTTGCCGAACCTCGTGAAATTGAATATTGAATATCGTGGGAAGCTGAACAGCAAGCAGTGTGTAGTATCTCGCCGAAGCTCAGTTAGCCTTTGACAGGACTTCAAGAGCAGTAATGACCGTACTTATATCTACAAAGAATTTATATTTTGCAGAACAGGTAGCCTCACAGGATGTAGAGTTTTTTTAAATCAAGATTCTCTCCATTGCAAACAGTAATTCCACAAAAAGAACAATGTCCTTAGGTCAATGTCAAAAACCATATGGCGAATTTGTCTTATGGCTTGTACACTCGATTATGTATGGTTAGGAGAACCGATAGCTAATGCCTAACTATGACTTCTAATTGTGTCTAGGTGGGCTAAAAATGCTCACTAGTAGTGCATTTCAGTCTTACCCACTTCGATAAACAATATTTGTGCTTCACTATGAAATGACCTCCAAGTCTCCACAGTGATATCCCAGAAAAAGCATTATGGGTATCGTTAAGTTCTCACGACTCACTCCATTGCATAACAATTGATCGCTGTGCAGTGGCGCCTTGATGCCGGCTAATGAATCCTCAGTTGAAGGTAGTATTTGCTTTCGTTGCTCCAGCAACGGCAGCACAGGCGATAATATGAGACTGTAGCCTTAGAACCACAATGAAACATGTAGAATAGAAGATGAATTAAATGCCTCATGTTCACAGTTATGAATTATAGCCAATAATTGCCATTCACTTCGGCCAGTCATGTCGATGTGTCAAAGTTGAAGTTATGCGCAACGTTATGACGTTGTATCCCAATACCCCCGCTAAGCGAGATCGACCTCAGGCGCCTACTTCTAGCGAAATAATAACTTTTGACATCGCCCCAGGTGTGGCGGAACGGGAGCGAGAAAGAGTTATCGAAATCGCTGTTGTGGAAAGCGCATTTGTTTTCAATAAGATGATACAGCGAGTTCTCGGGTATTGACCGTGTTGTCAGTTAGTCCTTTGATACTTTAACGAGATCTGAGCCCTTTCTGTTGATTCTGTTGAAGTGGCAAAATCCTCTATGTTCTAGGTTCAATTCCTAGGTATGATTTCAGTCGATCCTGAAGAAGAGGTAAAGAGTGCAATATCTTTTTGCTCCTTCTATGAAGTTGGACGGACCGAGCAATAATATTTTTTTTCTTGTCGTTGTTAAGCGCAATAGTTCACCGAGTGTCCGTCTCTCATTGTGCAGTGCGCGACCTCCGACTTTGGCGTTCCTAACCTGGACAACTGTTCAAACCGACTATGGTATGGATTCAAATCCTACATTTATTCTCAATCAATGACGAGAGAGAGGTAAAGGAACAAATGAGTTTTGCCATTCTTGTGCAGGCTTCCCCCCATCCGCACACCCTCCTTGACTCTCTCGATTCTTAAGGCAAGTTTAAATTTTTTTTAAAATCCTAAAGTATCTTTGCTTTGGGACTGCGATATTTGAGCTTAGAATTCGAAAGATACACAGGACTGACAGCTGGGTTTCGGAAAGGAGACACAGAATCGTATGCAAGACGAGCGCATCATCAAAAGATTTGTTTTTGTCTTGGACCTTGACCCGATAAGCGAGAAAGATAAAACATCATTTCCTAAAGAGCAAGACGTTCGGTACAGGATCAAGACTAGGTCGGGAATATCTCTCTCGACTCAGTACGCCATTTTCTCTCTGTTGAGCACATCAGCCCTGAAAATGACTTCTGAAGATCTTTGGAGCATCTTTACCGCCTGTCTCAATATGCTTGTATACGTTTATAAGGGCAGGTTTCTACCTCAAGGTCTAGACTCGAGTTGGCCCTTTATGTATGACACGACCCCGGATAATCGATTCACGTGATTAGAATTTGTGGGAGCTTGAATCCCTGTCCCACACGTCCCAATTGCTGATTGCTGATGCTCTGCCAATCTGGTCAATGAAAAGATACCTGGCTATTGGCAAGATCACAATTTCAGAATTGGGAAACCATGATGAAACTTCCCAGGTGATGTTCTCTGTTGACTACATACATGCTTTACAGATTTCGAGCTTCATTTCAAACCCCACTGCAGCAACTTTTGGTTGCCTCAAGCATCGAGCATCTTTCAGATCTTCCAAAGTAACTCCGCCAGGCAATCAGAAACGGCTGGAAGGTCGCGTGTCAACGACGAGAATGCCAACATCAGCTACTACACTCGTCAGGATTCTACTGTGACCATTGCCAAAAGCCCCCTTCAAGATGTGGCCTGGGTCCATTTGAGGAGCTCGGGAGAGCGGCGCGGTCCCGTCGTTTGGAAAAGCCAGTGCAGAACATTGCTGTCCTTGGTCAATTCGATTGAGAGGAAAAAGGTCGAACCGCCACATGATAAGCCTGATCGGAGAAGAATCTTGCTTGGACCGCCGGCTCAGAAGGCGGGATAGATCATCTCCACTGTTTGGAGAAGACGCTACGAAATTCCTGTAGCAGCTGGTCTACCTGGAGGATATAATTTGTCTCGAAATACGTCGACTAACGCTCCGGAGGAATGACTTTTGCTTGCGTGCGGCAGCCTGAAAATTGATACACGCGGCAAGGGATTGACAAAATAAACAAAGTTAAGCGAGACGCTAACACGAACACGGTGGGGGTGGGGTTACCCTACCAGCTTGTCTGCAGACCTAGCCTCTGCAGATTAGAGCACTCGAAGGAAGAAGCTTTATGTCGGTGTAACCTAAATTGTGGTAGGATATGTTGGGAGAAGTAATTGTGCTACGTGAGGACGGTAGGATAATCGCTGCATGGATAGCGCGGATATTCTGATTTTGCCCAAAGCCCCCAGAACAATGTTGATGGTTGGGAAAAGCGCCCCGAGAGATGTGCAAGTTCACTGTATGAGTGGCAATTGTGTAAATACATGAAATTCAGAATTCAATTGATCGAAGACAAGATAATGTGGCATGGCCGAGAACATTTGGAAGCCATTTTCTTAAGGCAGTTGCCGTGAAGTACAAAATTATCACATCTTGCTTGGCATCCTCATCCCGCCATCAAGCCTCAGAACCACACCATTCAACATGATGTTCTCAATACCCTGTGTGACCAGCTGTGCGAATTCGTGCGGTTGACCCGGTCTCACTGTGTAGCATCAGAAACGCAAGTCAAAGAATGGCAAATTTTGAACTCACAGGGAAATTCCATAACTCTGGTTAAACTTGCTCTAACCTTATCACTCATCATACTGGTCATGCGACTTTCAAACAGACTCGGTGCGATGGTCACTACACGAATGCCGTGCCTCGCCAGATCTCTTGTCAATGGCAAAGTAAGCGAAGCGATGGCTCCTTTGGATGCAGAGTATGCGACTTGGCCGGGTTGGCCATCGAAGGCTGCGGAAGAAGATACCATTATGATGACGCCGCGTTCCCCGTCGGGCCCAACGGGTGTGGTGGATGCCATATGTGGGAGGACCTGGCGGATTAGGTCGATTGTGCCGCGGACATTGACGTTCATGACGAAGTCTAAGGGTTGGATGTCAATGTTGGACCACTACCCTGGAGTATTCTCAAAATAGGGAGATCGGGACACTAGACTGAAATCTAGTTGTGGCAAAAGAGGCAGATGAACTTACCAAAGTCGTCCAACGAGAAGGGCTTTAGATTGCGATCGACAATCTGGGCGCGTTCGTTAGATCTGTTGATCATCGAATATAATCGAATGATCAGAGATTACGACGAGTATTTGGAAGAAAATTAAAGCCTAGAAGCGTTCAACGCGAGGCTGGAGCTCCCAAAGACGGCAATACTGAGTGTGCGGAAGCTTCATCCATAAAATAGAGTCACGTGAAGACTCGTAACCTCCAAGGTTCTTGTCATTTCTGGAAGAAGCAAGCATTTTTATGATGCAAGAGTTGATCAAGGTAAAGAAATCAATAGAGGTAAGAGGAAAGAAACCACCAACCTTCGCTGGGGTAGAGACACCCGCAGCAGCAATAACTCCACCAACTTCCTTTCCCGTCTCTTTGATCCATGCCAAAGCTCCCTGGACGGCAGCAGCAATACTCTCGGTCTCCAATACATTTGCCTCGAAGAATTTGGTCTTGCCGCCACCTATTTGCTTAACGACATCTGCTGCAAGTTCTTCATTCATGTCGAGGATTGCTGCAAAGCCTCCTTTCTGGCAGATGTCTTCAACACATGCTCGGCCAAGGCCGGATGCTCTGTCTTTCATCAGTTTTGATGCATCGATTTGGCAAGGGGAAAACGAACCCTCCGGACACGATGAATGTTCTACCTTCGATCTTCATGTTGGAATATGTTTTAGTGTTGACTTCGTGGCAATGGACAGAGAGAGAAGTATGATGTGAGATGAAGATGGTAGTCAAACAAACAACCTCGGTTCATCAATCCCCTGCCATCTTACCCAAAACGGACAGGCGTCGATCGGACATGCTACTCTCAAACGCCGACAGACGACGATAAGACAACGACATGGCGCATCAATCACACGCTTCAACAGCAGGGATCTGAAGCTTGAAATGACGACCGCAAAGTGAGTGAGGGAGTGATCAAGGAACGGAAAAGACGAGGACAACGACGAGATACCCACATACCCCCGAGAGAGACGATAGACGATAATACAAGATGGTGCGCCCAAGGAGGTCATCCGCTGCGAGCGACGAGTCGGGAGGGACTGCGCGCGATCAGGTTTGTTGACTCCCTGAGTGACCGCAATGGCAGGACACAGTGCTGATGGAATGGACAGGAACTTGGTAGCATGTACGATTACCTGGCGAAGATTATTCTGCTCGGACCAAGTGGCAGTGGGAAGTACGCATTATCTCCATTGTTCCGTTTCAAGAAGAAGCTTTGTTGATAACGGCTGTTAGATCCTGTCTCTTGCACCGCTTCGTCAAAAACGAATGGAGAATCGTATCTTCGCAGACCATAGGCGTGGAATTTGCAAGCAAAATAATACGGGTCGGGACTGGTGCGAGGAGGAAACGGATAAAACTCCAAGTACATACAAAACTTTCACCTCCTACTTCCCCCACTACACCCCTCTATCTTCTCCGTAACCAGAGCTCAACTAACACGCCTGTTCTCTTCCAGCTCTGGGACACAGCAGGTACCGAACGATTTCGCTCTGTCTCACGCTCTTACTACCGCGGCGCCGCCGGCGCAATCCTTGTCTACGACATAACATCACACAACACCTTCACAGCCCTGCCCTCCTTCATGAACGACGCACGAGCTCTCGCATCCCCGAATCTCACTCTGCTACTGGCAGGAAACAAGGCAGATTTGGCAGATAGCGGGACGCTGATCGATACAAGCTCGCCTTTACCCCCTGCTACACCATCAAGCGTGAGCAGTAAAGCCTCGTCTTTCCCTTTCAATGCTGGAGGTTCGGTCCCTTCTACAAATGGGTCCGCGTCTGGGGCTGGAACTCTTGGGCTGGGCACACAGTTACGGGCGAGCGTTGCGCCAGATGGGAGAGAAGTCAGTGCCGAGGAAGCATCGAAGTGGGCAAGCAGCAACAATGTCCCAGTATCCGTCGAGGTATCCGCGTTAAGCGGGGAAAACGTCGATGAGGTATTCAATCGGTTGGCGAGGATGATCTTGACAAAGATTGAGCTCGGAGAAATTGATCCTGACGATCCTATGAGTGGTATACAATATGGTGATGGTGGGTGGCAGGGAGACGGCGATGGAGCGAGTGTCAAGAGTGGGATGACTGTTGATGAGGGTGCCCGGAGAAGGAGGAAACCGAGGAGCAGGAATGGCTGGGGGTTGGGTGGTGGGACCCTAGGTGGGATGAGAGAGTGGGAAGAAGTGTTTACGCTAAGTGGGAGTCGGAGGAGGAATAGAGGATGCTGTTGATTCTGCTAAGGGGCAGCAGGGAGGTGCATCTCAGTTGTAAGAAGGCTTTTCTTGGTCCATATATACATTCGATTCGTGTTTATAGCTAGGTGGAGCAGGACCTGGCGAGGCGTTTGGTGTTTTCTTTCCCTAGCATCTGTAGATGGACACGCATGCCTAGCCTTTCCTTTCTTTCTAGTGTCAATATTTTCAGCGAGACTTTTCTTGAGATGAGACAGATGATGGTACTGTTAATATTGGCACTTAGTTGGTGGCTGGGGTGGATGTTAGAGTAATACAATAATAATCCATTCATGTCATTTATAAGGCTTGGATACTGGTCTCACCACATTGCCGGTGTGTCTTTTCCTTGACGAGGAGCAAATTTTCTGGTATGCTTAAATTTGAGCCTTCAGAACATGCTATTGATAAACCGACGAATAGTCTCGACAAGGCAGAGGTAACGTATCGCTGGGCGAGCGACGGAGTATGCATGCAATGATCGCCAGGAAATCAGACCCGGGTACAAGGGGCATGCTTTCTCTGCTGTTCTATCTAATAGATTTCCTTCGGGACGGAGCGCCATCTCTACTGGAGAGTATGTGATGGCCAATGAGAAGATTTATCTATTCCATGCTTGTAACACGTTTTTGACCAGACGATCGAAATCGCCTGGGCAACGGCTGAACCTCAGTCTGACCGAATCTCACCGAACTCAATGCACCATATTGTCGCGAGCTTTCCAGTCTTAAATCAAAGTAGAAAAGCCTAGCCCATTCCGCCCCTACTTACTTCTCTCACGAACCATCCAACCTCCTTGCGATCCCGACCCAATCATCATCAAATCCCAGTCCTCTCCGCATCCTCTATAGTCTCCCCAATATCCTTCGTCGCACCATGCAATAATGCAAACAATAAATTTGCATCCCAAATCATCCTCCCCCACCCCGGAACCGTGCTTCCAGCCCTACGGTTCGCCAACACCATCTTGAGCAACCGTCCTGGCCCCTTCCCTGTGCCGCCTCCAATGGAACCCCTACTGCCCTTATTCTCTTCCTCTCTCTGGTTGATGGACTTTCCCGCCGCATCCTCCAGATCTTGACAATAATCTGAATAAAAATCTGCCATATCACGAACCAGATTCAACAGGCTCTTGTCGGACAATCCTTTGTCAAGGCAAGCGTGCAAGAGTTGCTTCCCGAGAACCTTCCCGTATGTCACGGCGCTCAAGATGTCAGGCTTAGGTTCGTTTGTGATCCATGTGCGGAAGATCCGAGCCAGGATAGAGATCTGGTGGGGGGTGGCGTCGGAGATGGGTATATGTGACCGAGGGATATCGCTCCTTAGGTGACCCTATGTGAGAGTTGGAGGTGAGCATCCTTTTTACGTATGTTTGAGGTCTGATATATGAAAGATTGCAAATCGAGAGCGGGACCAGATCCTTCGACAGACATGCAGACACAAACATCGCAACAAGTTCGCCAGATAGAAGAAAATGTTCAAAGACAATATCTCAGACTCACCAAGGCAAACCAGATCGCTACAAACTCATTGGCTTGGTTCAACTGGACTTTCTCTTCTCCAAATTGATCCTCTAGCCTCTTACTTCCAGACCTAGTAGCAGTACTCTCGTTTATCGCGGACATGATGAGAGGTCTATTCAAAGGTGGGCTCTTCAACTTCCCGTTCCCCATTCGGTCCAGTCGGTCTCTTTTTCCTGCTGCATTCATCTCTTCGGTCGTCCTTTCCTTCTCAACAGCATATCATACCTTATTTCGTTCCACATCCGAGCCCCTATCTCTTCTCTGCATCTTCTCACTCACATTTTCGGCTTCCTTCCGATTCCTCCGCTTCTTAACCCGGGGAGCTGTTGCTTGACACGTTGGACGGTTGCGATTGTTGACTTCCAGGTAAGTGAATGGCAGCCGAAGGTCTGGGATCGATAAGGGTGGCGAGTACGAGAGTGTTCTTGATATCTCGGAGAGCGGGGTTGATGTTATGGACTGGGCCGGCGATGGCGACAGACAGATGATGCGGGACCTCATTTGGAATTGAGATCGAGAGAGGAATCGCAAAGGAGTCTCCGGTCTGGAGTCGCTGGTTTGTGCCATCGTGAACACCGTTATAGATGTAATGGTGGCGGGGAGAGTAATTGAGTAGATGGTAAATTGAAGTGTAAGAGTTGAGATCTTGTTGACGCCCGATGTGATGTTGCTTGTTGATGTTGTTGGAAGCGTGAGTGCCTGAATTTTACATTTTCGGTACCCTTGTAGTGAATCTTGAGTCAGGATAGTGACTTGCAATAAACATGGATTTGGTTATGTTGATCGACATATTCGGAAGGTGAAGTGCTACCATCGTCGATGTTCTTTGGACGGGACTGGCAAGGCGGTTTGCAAACTTGACAATCAGTGTTCCTTTTTACTTGAAGTTGTTCGCATTTGCCAGCTACATGCCAGTATCTTAGAACTGTACGCTACTACTTGCACCAAGTTCAGTTAGGCCTGCATTCCCTTGGTCCGAATGCTCATGCTATGGCAAGTTTTTTCACCCGAACCTGACATTCTAAATAAAACAGATCGTATCTATAGGTTATATCATACTCAATTCCAGTCTCGGTACATGTAGGATACCTCAGCGCATGACTCACGTCCATCTATGCTTTCCGTCCCATGAAATCGAAGAATCAAATCACATGATCGTTTAATTTCGTTCCCGGGCTTAGTCAAGTAAATAAACAGCACAACACAAAACATCTTATTTAAAGTCTCAACTTTCTCAGCCACTTAACGGGAACGCAATTAAAACTAATCAAATTGAATAGACCGTAAGCCGTAGCGACTTTTTATCTATGGCATGTACGTGGTGGTCATCGGAACGAAAGAAAGAAGCAGGTGCGGGGTAAACAGAGCTGCGAAGCATATGATGTGGGTTTGGCCACTGGCAGCAGCTCCCCTCTATAGCCAGTAGATCTCATCATAAATTTAAAGCTATCGGGCACTGAAAGTGTCCCTGGCTCTCAACTCGTCATGTGCTCTACATAATGCAATACATTTCAGACAAGGAGTCTAAGATCCGGTTCTCATGCTCAATTCCGTCACGCGGCATCCTCAGGAAGTCTTCTAAACAGATACGCATTCATTCAAATCAGCATGGAACACAGTATTATCGACATTAATTGCTGAAGGTTTTCAGTTCATACAAGCAGTGGTGGCTATCATCTGACTAACTGTCCTTTCACCGATCTACCCATCATCTGCGTCTTCCCAAGCAAAAACTAGGAAGTATCTTAGAGACATGCAAAGTTCAGAGCTTGAAAAATGCGCCGCTAGACTTCATAAACAAGAAGTCCATGTAGTTACTAGCCTCCGTGATCTCCTCGTCGGTCAACATCTGACCAGCTCCATCATTGCAATCCTCCTGTCGGTCTTCATCATCCCCTCTATCACCCGCCTCAATAGGTGCACGACTCTGTGGCTTTTTCCTCCCACTGGCACAATACTTCTCGAGTGACTTGACGGTGTGTTCAAAGAAGAACTTCTCCCTGAGCTGTGCGTCCATCCAGCTACCAGGTCCCCATTCCGTGTACACGACATAATCTTCCTCGTCCATTGCATCCAAAGCCTGTTCCGCCTTCGTTTGGCTGATGGAGAAGAAATGGCTGATTGCGGAAAGCATCCATTCTTTGTTGGTCTGGAACGCTCGACGGGCGATCATGCGACCGAGGTCATTTCCATTCTGTGCGGCATGGGCAACTGGTGGGGATACTGGTTTGCGGGTCACGAAATCCATCTGGGTTTGAAACTTCGCCAGAACGTCGAACATCCGTTGTGCGGCTTCGTCATCGATACCATTCCCTATGAAGGCCTTGAAATGGTCAGTGTACGGTATCATTCAAAAAAAAAGGAGTAACTTTGGAGAGTGACACTCAGAGAATAAAACTAGTTAGAAAGGCAGAAGGAAACTTACCCATCTTGCGAACACGTAGAAGAACAGATCAATATCGTCTCTGTAGATCTTCTTCAATGGTGGGCAGAGCTCTTGGTGACCTCGAGATACAATGAGACCCGGATGAACACTGCATGGGAGCGACAAGCTTTGAGCTCTACGTTTCAGCTCCTCTTTTTCCTCATCTGAGGGACTGTAGTTCGAAACCTGCGGTGCTGGCTGGTACTGTGACGCCTCGATCACTGTCGCGGAAGCTTCTACCCCAACGTGATTCGCTTGCGAAGATTCTTGGGCTGTGTGAGTAGGCAGACCGATGCCTACTGGTGGTGGCATATTCAAGTCCAGAAATTGGTTGGGCCAAAAATAGAAAGGCGCGTTAGGAAGGGCCTCTGCATGCTGAGGCTGCTCTGCGACAGCTTGCTTATGAGCAACTGGCAGTGCATTGAGTGCCACTCTTGATCTTCTAGGCGGGCTTGACGAAGTGAATGAGGTCTGGATTCCCATGTTTGGAGGGGTGTGAGTTGCTGCAAACTGAACAAATGAGTGTCTCCAATTTTGCAAAATGAGATGCAGTGGAGGAGGAGGCCGTGAAAAGTTCTGAGGCTTGTAATTGTGAGCGCGAAGATACGTTTGGGACCCGCGCGACTGAAGGTGAATTCGTGCGTACCCCCGGAGACCCCGTTATCGAGTTCGGAAGTGAGGATTTCCATTTACAGGAACTTAGGATTGTGCTTGACTTTGTGAATTGGCTAAGCGAGGTTGTTGATTCGGAGCCCGGGGTTGGGAGCTCGAATTAAGCATCATAGAAATTGCCACTTCTAGAATGGTTTGAGAAACAGATAAGCCATGTCTGTAGAGAGTCTTGATGCATGCAAAAGAGAAATTCACAGGATCCCCGAGTGCCTCCCAGATACCTGCCTGCCCTCGAAGTTTCTTTGCAGGTACGTAAGCTTTCTACCGTGAAGGTCAAGGAATAGATAGAAACTTGAACTCGGGAATTCTTCATATCTCCAGTGATTGTATCAATGGTGGGTCAAAAACCATCTAGTATGAATATTTGGCTCATGTATGCACCGCTCTTTTTATATTGCACTGTGGAAATATTTTCATTCGTTCAGTATTCATTCAAGGGTATCTTAATATAGTGCTTCAACAATATATAGTTACCGGCCTTTCATGAATTTCGGTAAAAAAATCTGGAATATGCATTCAATTATTCTTCACACCGGTCACGTGGCAGTGTTCGAAACTCGCGCTTCCCGGTGATGTTTAGACAGTACACGGCATCAAGGGGTTCAGGGACCGTAATTGATGAACCAGAAGGCCGCTTAGTCAATGGGGAGATGTTTCCCATCATCAGTCAATCAATTTATATATTAGCTGTCCGTTCGTCGGCTGTCAGGATTACACTGGGCCAAGCGCCACGCTGCAGAGACGCTGGAGGTCCCTGAAGCAACAGCCTGTAAGCGAAGGGTGTTCTGACAGCAGCCCATCGGACAGTGCGTCTAGATTATGCCTCAAATCAAATAAGCATGATATCAGGAAAAGTGGTCAGTCAATTTGCCGCAACCTTTCAGATGGTCATCGAACGATGATAATTGGCCGAAGCGAAGTAATTTGCAGACTGTGGTCAGCCGCAAAGGTGGAGCAGTCAGTTCTCGGCCCAGGTGGCTGGCTTGAAATGTTTAAGCGTTGTGGCTTGAGCAAGCTTTTCGTGTCTCACATGTTGGTCTTCCACCTTTTATTGCCTCTCCCCTTTCGTAATCCCTCCAAGAAAAAGTGTTCAGTGACATTTGTCAACTACAACAGTGCAGTGCATCGTATGCAGAAATTGCCGTATCGACACCGTGCCGACACGGTGGGACATGATCAGGTGTTTTTAGCTTTCGTGTCGTCAGGAGAGTTGTGGAAATACTCGAGGAAGTAGCTGCAACAGCCACAGCCCATAATGTGTATATTAACAGCTATCTCACCCACAAATATGCTTTACTATGTACTGCTGCCTCATTCTCTGAGCAATTGTCAAGATGCTCAATCGACTCAATACCCTGCTGTCCTCGATCCTTCTAGTCAACCTCGCCGTATACCCCGTTTTCTCTCAGGCTCCTCCCTATAATCCAAGCCCATTCGACATCACCGGCACAATCAACAGGTAATTATCAATTACCAAGTACAGAACGCTGTTAACATCGTACCAGTCTCTCACTCGATACTACATCGTCCAATCCGCTGAGAGGAGGAACCATAACTGTTGACGGCAATGTCATAATTGTTCCGACAAATCTTCTCGCTACTCTTCCAGCCATCACAGTTGCCTGTACGTATTTCCCTCAGACAGTTTTGACTGCCACCTACGACCCATGCCCGATAAATCCCTCTCTTGAGTAAACGTCAGACATATAGCTAATCCATTTCCGGTGATCTAGGGCCAGAACTCTTCGATAATGACGTTGCAAATCTACCCGGCGGTCCAACATGGGAGGCTCATGTTATTGGTAACCGAGTTGGAGCCTCCAATATCGCCGGGTTGGTATACATATCTCAAAAGTTTGCTCAGTCTCTCCAGGGCTTCATAAGTTCCATTGATATCGCCACCGGCCATTTCAAAATCGGTGCCAGTAACTTTGACTGTGTCCTGAATGACCCCGTGGGAAGATTTGGCCTTCCACAAACCGGAAACGAACTTTGGACTTCGGACCCGGATAATCCAAGCATTCACGCAGTCAATGGTTTCCCAGTCTGCATTCCTCGCTCCGCGGCGGATCCGTTATGCCCTGCCAAGAATAGACCTACCGACCCTGCGACAGGTAGACCAGTGACAACAATGTAAGTCTTCAATAGAATCTCGTAGCGACTGGTAAAGCTGATCGTTGAAGGACTTTCAAAGATCCAGCGACTCTCACGTCCACCGACCCCGATCCTCGTCAAATGCTCCCACTCGCTGTTGGTGACTACGTCACTGTATCTGGAACGGAAATCGGTAACACTTTGTGTAAGTTAGCCAAGAAATTGCTGTTTCATTCTCAGCGACTTCCTTGAGCCATCTTGTTTCCAGATGGGCCCCTAAATACACACGAAAACGAGCAACAGCTAACTTCTCATCCAGGGGTGAACAACCTCGTCGCAAACTTAGCCATTTTCACAGCAGCAGGAACCAAGCCAGCATATGTCACCTGCGAAGAAGCCATCTTCGGTGTGGTGACGACCCAACCTGGAGAAATCGGTCAAAGCCGCGCCGTTGCCTTTACTACTGATGTTGGCGGTGGTCTCTTAGACTGGTTCGCCCTCGATGTGGATCCATGCACAGGGAAAACAACCGAACGGACCCTGAATGTCGCAATGCAGCCCAATAGTGGCGTACAGCCTCTTGGTCGCGCTGTCTACCGTACGCCAGTGAAGACGGATCTCACACCTGCAACCAGATATGTTGGATTTAGGTAAGTCTCAATTCTTGACAGCATTCTTGTTAGAACAATGTTTTCTCAAATCTCAAGAGACCTCCATAATATATAGCTACTGACTGGATTTCTCATTCAGGATGGCAAGCGGGACCACTGTGGGAGCTGGAAATATTACAGCTGGAGAGTTCATCCAACCGATTTTCGATTACATTTTCCCGGAGCCCTTGGATTTTGGGGCGCCTCTATTTCCCAACGCATTTGAGGTTATCCCGTATCTCGCTCTCGGAGGCGGTCCATATACCCCTGGAAGGCCTGGCTTCCCTCCTCCCGCGACACCAGCTATTGTCGGTCAATTGGACCCGTGGCCTGGAGTTCCAGCCCCCGCAAAAACCTCATGTCCTCCTCCTCCAACCACCACAATCACGCCCACTTCAACTCTGGCCACAAGCGCTTCTCCTACATCGACGGTCAAACCGCCTGTTGACACAATTGTCATTACTAGTGCCACCGGGAGAAATCAAAGAGGGACCACAACTTTGACTGTCACGGCGACAACCACCAGCAAAGATCCCGCGATACTTCTGAGTATAACGGCAGCTGGAGCCAATCCGATACCGCTTTCGCCCATGACGCTTGTCAGTCCTGGTAGCTGGAGCTTCGTTGCAACTGTGAAGAGTAAGCCCAGTACTGTCACGGTGACGAGTAGTTTTGGGGGCGGACCAGTCACGGCGAACGTAGCCTAGAGGGACAAACTATCTGCTGTATATTCATGAAACTGTATGAAATTGACGATTCATTTAATGACGGGTACTTTTTTGGCGCGACTTGGTTAATAATTATAAAGAAGATTTTTCTGGCAACCTTTCCGATATTGTAAGTTATTCGTTTTCGTGAAAATTCCCCAGTGCTTCGCGGCGCTCATCGCCATTGCACGAATCGGGTTTCCCGCCCTTTGGAAGACAGCATCTCACTTACACGATTGCCCACACGCAAGAGACCAGCCTTTCACTTCATAATAGCCAAGTGATTCTTCCTCCATACTTTCTTCTTGCCTGTATGATGAAGAGGAACATGATACCTGTTTTTCTTTTCGAATTTCAGCGGTATGACAAAGACAACGGAAAAGATACACGACCACCAGTGTACTGGGCAATACTCGCTAGCCAGGATTTGTCAACAATCCCACACTTAGTTAGTCATCCGAAATCTTGCATTTCCGCGAGCATGATATCAGGCCAAGCCTCGGCAACGCCACGTGGCTTTCTAGCTCGTCGTCGTATGTATGCTCGAACTACGGCTGGCTGTTTCGGTCCAGCCAGACAAAGCTTGTAAGTGCTCAAGCTTTCAATAAGACGCCATCGGGATGGTGTAGTTTAAGCCTTTTTGGATTGATCAATCGCGCGCCTTGAACCTCAACACCTTTTCCTCACCATGTGCTGCCCTCCTGGAATGAGGTCGACATATCTCGCTCGCCAGTAAATTCTTTCCAAGATAGTGTTGGGTGCAGTCAAAAATTTTCAGATTTTGTTCTGCTCACATCAAGCAGGAAACCTTTCAGTCATATTGCCCAAATTAGATAATTTGCACTTCACGTATAAATAAATCTCTTTGTATAATACTTCTTGATTTCGTATCTTTTAATATTAAGTTGTTTAGAAACATTAAGACCGAAGTTACGATAATACGAATCAAAAATGAACAAGGGGGTTATCAAAGCAGTAGAAGATGATGAGTTATTGAATCATATTTACTTAGACTTATGAGATACAAATTATTTAATCTCGGGAAACAGATTGTCCCATGTAAGCACACCACTCTGCTGGCGGCGCCAAAGTTTCTCCCGGAGAATCAGAATGGGCGGCGTGCTGATGTTGCAAAGTAGCAAGTGTGAACATACTTGTAGCAGGCCACGGGTCAGATCACCAATCATTTTGATAAATTGGTAGTGGAGGAATTACCACTCTAAGACTGTAACTACAGGTGCTTGAGACGGAGCTAAGTGATGACAGTCGCTTGGGAGCACTCTGTGTCCCCCTTATGGTTCTGTCGATTCTCAATCGCAATGCTGTCCCTCAGTAAGAGCTGGTGTTTTTCTAGGAATCTGATCACGAGACTGACGAAGCTCGGCGGCGATTTGTCCTGAATTGAGATAGTCGTACCGTCAGTGATAGGAGCAAGGAGAAGGGAAGGGTTCAGCGAGGGCATAAGTTGACCTGTTACCTTCCATACGTGATTGACGCGATCTAAGGCATGAATGATAGCGGGCAATACGGGAATAACAGTAGAACGATGATGTTGTAATTCCAGCCATATGGCCATCTTGCCGGCTTTTTTGAGCAGTATTACAGCCACCAGAGGCATCTTCCGCGGATCGAGGATTTCGCCAGTCTGGTCTATGTATACTAGATCGTGGACAATATTCAGAGCCACTTCGAGTGCTGCTAGCGATCGGTCTCGAGCGGAGGAGTAAGGAATTTGAAAGTCTTGGCTGTTGAGGCCCACTAATCTCTGTTTGTGGAGCTCTAGAAGCGCTCTATAAGACAGGTCAGTCCTTGATAAGACTGCTCGCAGTGCTAGCGGCTCGTGTTGACTCACAACAGATATATGACCACTACCGTATACTGGACCTCGAGGTTATTCGTGGACTTGCCCAGTGTTTCCTGTAGTCTGTTCTGGAGCAACGAATCAATCATTCTGGTTTTACTAGCTAGCAGCTCCTCGGAGGGAACCTCGCAGTTCTTGCGAGACTGCAAAACGCATTGCAGAGCGTACATGGCTTGGATTTGACCAGTGAAGCCGCCCATTGCTGATTCCTCGTCGAAGGAGAGGGACGAGGTGTTTAGGCTAGACTGAGTCGTCGAATCGGTAGCATCCGGCCAAATGGAATTGCTACTTGGCGGTGTGTCTCCGACATTGGCATCCTGAGTTAGGTAAATTCTCGTTGAACTCTCGTCAGAGTAAAAGTGCAGTCTGTCGAGATAGTAAGTCGCCCACCACACTCGCCTCTTCTCTTCCAGATCTTCGTCCTGGAGAACGGTGGGGGAGGATGTTCCACGTGACACCTGATCCAGGCCCATCGCATAACCCAGACTTGCACAGGCGGCTAGCGTGTGATATGCATTTAGAGAAAAGCCACTACCTTGCTCGTAGATGGCGAGCAAAAGGCCCGACTGGATGGTGGTTAAGCGGTCTCGCCGAAAAGTCTGTAGCAAGAAGAAGAGATATTTGCAGGCATCATACAAAGATGGCGACGGGGAAGGATGCCCAGGATACGGTGGTTGCTCGAACTGGGTGACAAGAACAAAAAAGAGGAGAAGGCCGCCGATCTCAGCACAGGGTGTACTATGCACTGTTGCAGCCTTTATGCGTAGAGTGACCGTATCAATAATAGGCATCCACTGATGTACAGACAGCTCAAAGCGGTGGATCAAAGTTCCGGGATCGCTGTAGAACAAGTCAAGAGTATCAAAGACATAATGTGTCAGCGCGGCATCGAGATCTTCGCTGCATCCGGGTGGTTGCAAAAGAGGACGCAGCCAAGGATGTGGACTGCCAATGCGAGATCCAGCTATCCGTCGAGGAAGTGCGGAGCGATATGTAGTCTCCTGGTTGCCATAGTGGCACGACGTTTGGTCTCTTTGCAATACATTAATCTGCGTACATGTGAAGAAATGACTTTGGAGGGCTTTGGGTTAGGGGATGTATACCTCGCACAGCGACTGCAGACAGGGAGCCGGCGGTCGCACCCGCGCTTCTGAGAGGAGCATGACACACATGCATTGAGGACTGGGCGACCCGTCGACATATCGGAACCGAGGACAGAAGTGAACATGCTTATAGTGCGATGAGTGACATTTTCACTTCCAAAATTGCGTTGCCAAGCTGTATTGAAGAGCCGTGTGGACTGATGATCAGATGCTACTCAGCTAGTATCTTTGAAGCGTTGAGTGAGTTGCTGGAATCACCCGAAGAGGTGTGATGATAGATTTCGTATCAATGGATCAAAGTTCGGTACTTGTGGATATCGTCACAACAATCAAGGGGTAAAATTTGGACAGCCAACCCCTCCGCCTACCAAGGCCCAGGCGTGCATGCCTCAGGCTGCTCAAGGATGAGGAAGATCTGGCTTTCCTCTCAGGACAAAAATTTACAGTCAGAGCTACCAATTTCAACGCATTTTGACTCGGCTGGACCAGAGCCTGGTCATCGACTTGGTGTTAGGCTGTCGGTAAATCTGCCGGCGAGCTGTTCCCAGACTGAATATACAGCCTCTTGTGTTATGAGCTAGTCCGCCGCTAGTCCGCCGCTAGTCCGCGGCAAACGGGGATTGGGTGCAAAAGCATGAACGTTCATCCAGTTTTCTAAGCTGCAACTTACCTTGCTCGACTTGTCGGCATTCAACAAAGGTAGACCATTGCTTCAGAAACCAGCCAATCAGATCCCCACTAGAGGCCGTTGCTTCTTGGTTGTTTCCTGCAGAATGCCTCCACAGCTCCCCAGGACCGCCGTGGCCGAACATCGTATTCTCTATAGATATCCAAGGTCTCTCCTGTATCTTTCAGATAATCTACCACAAGCTTTTTCATACATTTTTTGCTACACTAAGTACATCAATAGTTGCTGTCGCAACCTACAAATCTCACCACAATCCAACAGTGGTTTTGATCTTCCAACCCTCAAGGACTTCTTCGATCACTGGAGAGCCACGATTCCACCATCAACTCTGAGAAAACATGAGTGCAGGCACCCCATCTCGTGCACCAGCTCTCTTCATCAGTCACGGAGCTGGTCCCTTTCCAATCATCAGCCCGGAGTGGAAATTCTTTCGTGACTTCCTTCAGACACACAAGTGGAAGCTTGAAGGCGTCAAAGGCATCATCTTATTCTCCGCGCACTGGGAGACGGATGTACCTCACGTTACGGCCGCCGACGACCCCGGCCTCTACTACGACTATGCCGACGACGAAATTCTGGGCAAACTCATCCCACCGGAAGCCCTTGAGATTAAATACCCTGTCCGGGGCGATAGCAAACTGGCTACAGATGTCGCCCAACACCTCCGGAACTTAGGGTGGGATCCGGTTCTGGACTATAAGCATGGACTGGATCACGGCGTCTTTGTGCCTATGCTATGTCTTAGACCAGAGGCCGACATTCCCATTGTTCAGGTGTCTCTTCTGAAGGGAACCGACGAGCAGGAAGCAACCAAGAAAAATCTCAGACTTGGTCGTGCAGTTGAGCATTTTCGGGATCTTGGCTACGCTATCATCTCGAGTGGTGCATCCTACCATGATTTCTGGACCAGCTACAATGCGGCAAGGAAGAATGTGCCACTTCCTCCAGACGTGGAGCGGTTTGAGGATTTCCTACTATCTACGACGTCAATCGCCGATCCCGACGAGAGAGAACGCACTTTCCAACATTGGAGGGATGAGCCCTCAAGTTACGTGGCCCACGTGAAAGACGAGTCCGAACATTTTATGCCTTTCTTGGTTGCGTCCGGTGCTGGTGGACATCGCGCAGGGGTAAGAATGGAGCTTATCAATGGACCCGGGGGTCCAATGAGCTTTTATGAGTGGTAGTATAGCACTCCTGGTTGTTTGAGTCCAGGAACATTGGCAAGATTGGGTCTGATAAGACGCCTACGAGCCTAACCACAGTCTTTAAAAGTTCCTGGAATTAAATCCCGTTCTCTCGCATGAAATTGCCATGACGTTTGAGGTATCACTGTGCTCGTCATCAAGAATCCTCTTGCGAACTTCATTACCTACACTGATAGCTTCTCTGCCTCTACGTCACTTTCCATTTTCCACGCGTACCATGCTACCCTATACAGAACTGAAGCCCAGTTCACTCAAGCAGGGTAATCATTTGTTCAAATTCATTTTTGGGTATACGCAATGTAAAGTTGTGGAGGACAGCATGAAAGCCATCTACCCAGTCGTTTTAGCACCAAGACGCGAGAGCTTTACAGGCGTCGCTGCAAGCAAGCCTGGCGAGGGCATTTGCTACTGTCAGGGTCATTTTAGTCGGCACAGTGAGCTTTTTGCCACGCATATTTGCCCTGGTAAATAAGTAGGCATGTCAAGCGGAAATCATCTCTACAGGTACGACCAACAGGGTCTGAAGCTTCACTTGGCAAACTCTCGCTCTCGTTGAATTGTTGAATATGTTACTGTGAGTACAAGAATCATTCAACAGCCCTCTGGTCACTTTCAACCACCTTTCAACCACCTATCAAGTGTGTCTTCAAGCTTCCTAAACTTGAGGATATCGGATGTTGCATGTGCAGGCTCCAAATCGCCCTTTTCCAGCGCTCGCAACGACTTGCTTCCGTGCAAGAGACTCCAGCATCATAACAACCTTTTGGCGCTCCAGTATGAGCTCGCACAGCACCGGATCCAAATCTTTTGCCATCTGGCTTAATGTCTGCAAAAACATTTTCTGCTCATGGTATACTGTTTCCAAGCTTCGAATCATCAACATCGCCGCTCGCGGTAGAGACTGTAGCAGCTTCTCTTGCTGTTGAGACAGTTGCTGTGATAAATTTACATATGCCGTTGATACCTGCAGGCGCAGCTCCAGTGTTGCTTCGGCCAGAGAGAAGACCTCTCCAACAGCATGCAAAAGAGTTTCGATCTCAGAGGTCTTGGCTGCGAGATCACAGTTGAAGCCGCGGATAGAGTCTATAAGATGTTAGACTAATGGCTTCTTGGACAGAGCTGTGTTTTGTACTTATGAAGCAAATCGCTTCCGGAAGAGCTACTCCGAGTCCCTGCACATACATTACATTGGTGCAAGTGAGAGGGTGTGTTGTATTTGGGCAAAGGGAATGGGCGCGGATAGTCGTTCTGTGGACCTCGCAGACGGTAAGTTCGATGGCGCACATGATGTTACCAGACGTAAATAGGCTCAGAAATTGAAGGAGACTTGTTTGAATAGGAAAGAAATTTCTCTTGAGCTGCTCAAGGACAGATGAGGGGGAAATGCCTCGCTTTTATAGATTCCACGTCCATGCCTCGATAACATCTTGTTGTGAAAGAAAGGTTTTATTTCGTCAGAAAATCACGATCCTGTGGGTCGGGATGGATGATCCAGAGGGTCGAGGAGGTGATCTCGTCGAGGTGATCTCGTCGAGGTGATCTCGTCGAGGTGAGCTAGTGGGTCGAGGTAATATGGTGGGTCGGGATGATCCAAGAAGAATCATGATTGGGATGATCAGCATGACCTTGGATGATGCTAGACTCAGTCTTGGAACAATTGAGTAGTGAGATTAACTTAGGTATACAGTCTCTTCAAAAAAGTGGCCAAAGAAATCCACACTTAAAAAATCAATTCAGCATGCGAAATCTAAGCGTCCGTCTTCATCACAACGAAGGCCGAGCACAAAGTTGAGCATCCGTGGAAAGGAAAAATCTTCCTCACAAAAATTCAATAAGAGATATGCAAACTTAAGCATATGCCCATTCAAGCAACTGCAAATTCGAGCACATGCCTGCCGTGAACGGGCCCGCACAAGCCAGTGCAGTCGTCCTAACATAACATCCGGACAGGATTTCCTATGTAACCAATGACTCTCTTTTGGGGGCAACCTTTTATCGGGGTAAATCTGTCGCGACTTGATTTAGCTCAGATCCTCTGGCAGCAACCAGCAGCTAGATGTTGCCGGAGGCAGAATCCTTGGCTGTCCGAACCCTGCTTCGCTCATGTGTGACCATAAGGTGATCGAAGAATGACACTACCAGACCCCTGGCGATGATTCAATGGCCAAGAGCCAGGATGAAGTTGATCTGATCATCCATGAGATCCTGTGGTAAATGCGCCTCGTGCATATCAAATATCCACCAAGTTCGAGGAATTCAATCATAATCTTAGCACCTCAACATCAACTCCAGTTTAGTTCCCCTCAGACGGCCTGCTTGTCCGTTCACAGGACTCGCTTCATATTGGAAATGGTCATTCATTCTGCGATGGCTTATGATTCGTGGATCAGTGTTCTTAGACCCGTTAAGCACGAATCTAGTGAAGCACTGAAACTTCGACTAATGGTAACAATATTCGGAACAACAGCAATAGATTTAATGTCCTGCGCAGTTGTAGGTATAATTTGTAACACGTTTGATTGCATTTTGCTAGGTTTAACTTAATTATTCCAAGGTAGCTACCAGGAATGAACTGTTACTCACATGCTCGATTGAAGACGCAGCCAATTTCTACGCAGATCAGGAACATTCCCTGAGTTACGGACACAGTGTAAAAGAGCCACTGTAAATCTTGGACGTTGAATATGACTCATCCAGCAAAAAGAAATATCTTTAAGCTACATGCCAGAGTTGGTGGTTTGGACCCTGACATGAAGTACTGGGGACCACGAGACTGACACTTTCCAGTAAGCGATGAGAAGAATCATGTGACCTCGTTCAGCGTTAACCTTTGGCAGAAGAGATATTCTTGCCTGGTGCGCGTAATATTAACGTCATTCATACAGAGAAGATATAGCATCAAGGCCATAATCACCCTGAGGAAGGGCTTCAAGTCGTGTTCTCACTCTGGATATTCCGGTCCAAATGTGCAACGGAACAGGGTGGGAGGGCGTGATACGGGCCTATACAGCTAGTTTGGACTCGAAGTTCAGTAGTCGGATCTTGCGTATGTTCTCTATATGAATGGATACTTTGAAAGAATTTCTGACCAATCCATAGGCCGAGTACGGACTATCGGAATGGCTGCCAGAGACACCACATTACTTGCCACGCGAGAGGTGGTATGAATTCTAGCAAGTCAAATGCATTATCACTCCACTAAGTAGTATAGGCTGAACCCAGGTACTAAATGCCTTGCTGTAGTAGCTGCACTGGTTTGAAGCCGTTTTTTGGGGTAGCTGGATTGGTCTGGAGTTGTTTGTTTTGGTGGCTCGGCTAATTCGAGACCACTCTTTACCATACCTTTTGAACACTTAGTGATGAACCACGAACATCAACCTCTTCACACGATGAAAACATAAAAGAACTAAGTCATCAGACACTACTCATATGATTTCAAGTAAAAACCTTCGAATGTCTTGGTGGCTCGAGGAAAGAAGCCCGCTAAGGCAGACAAAAAGTGGGTCCAGAAATCCGAACTCATCTGTGATCTCTGTCTAGCTTCACCAGCGAATTCTCACGACTTTGGATAACCAAATTTTGGATCGTGAAGGAGACCTCGATTGAGATGGCCGACCACGACGCTTCTCAGATCCGATTGACAGCCCCAGTCATCCAGAACATGATGGATGCTGGTGTCTGGCCAAACCCTCCTCTCCCTGCTCCAAGCACCGAGCATCTGGTCCCCTTGGCTTTTGCATTGGCTGAACTGGTAAGTCTCTATTCATATCCATTTACCAGAAGACATGAACGACATAGCTGAGTAGCTTTCTAGGCAAAGGTCCCAGACCAACGAGACCTAAACTACACCATCACAGCCATCGAAACCTTCTCCACGATCATCGACGAATTCATCAAGGCAACTGAAGGCGCAAAACATGCTGGAGAGTGTGGTACATACATTGGACAAATGGTCATCCTTGCTTTGATAAGCTACGTTGATGCTCGCAAGGGTGGAGCGGATGAGGTAACCTTGCTGGCACTGCTAGGTGGTGTTATTTCGTGGTTGAAGCTGGACAGCAAGTGCCACGATCGTATCTGGTGGTATGGCTTGGACAACGATGTCAAGATGGACCTAGCTCTGGCGAGAACCAAGGCGTTGACTGCAGAAGAGGAGAGATATGGCGATGCTAGCCAGGATGCATATCGCGTTCGGTTGTGGGCCTTTAAGTTCTGTTTGGTGGTGGAGCTGATAAAGCTAAAGGCTCTGCTTTGAGAAACACAAGCGCAACCAAATTGTGTTTGTTGATACCTTTAGATAAGGTTCTTCAAGTACGAAATATGAAGCCCTTGTCTCCCTATCATGATCTCCCAGACAGTCGTGAGGGAGGAACAGCAAAAACCTCTTCCTACCTCAAAGTGACCATCAGACAAACCTATCACTTCTTGATGAATCGTTTGTTAGAAGTCTATAGTATGGTGATACTTCAAAGTCTACACTCTACCTTCCACATCGCCTTTGAATGGTCGTTTGAGCTTTGCCATCTGCTCCTTTGTCGACGTAGAAGGCCACTGAAGTCTTCAGCTTTTATATGTAGAAAGTAGAATTTATTCACATACTTTAGTCATTAAGGCAGGATCTCTCTTCCATTTCATTCAAGCCACAATCATAGGTATGTACCGTAAAAACTGAGTCCACTTTCCTTGACCGCGGTCACGTGATTGCGAACCCTAGACCTCGGTACTACTCTGTGGCAGGACAGGATGCCACAATGTTGACAGCATCACGAATTTATCCCCGACTTATAATAATCAATAGATCAATAGATAAAATGAAGGCATTGACAGTGTTCATAGTGAAAGGAGAAAGAGATGCGAGAAATCCAGTGCTGACAGACAGTCAAGATGGCGTCATGAAGCTTAATCCGAAGTTCGGAAGAACACTTACCCCGCCTCAACTTCATACTTCAGTTCTTCAACTTCATGCGGATATCAATTCAATCTCGTCGCATCACCACCAAGGAATCTGTATCGGTGTATAGTTCATTGCAGATACCTATTCCAAGAATACTATACCTGGTCACCCAACGTCCTGAACGTCTTTTGAAGTACCGAACGCCTTACTTCACCTCGAAACGACTTTGTCAATCCACCACTATGCCTCCAATACCCAAAGGCCCCATCAAGCTCGCCATTCTTGATGACTATCAAGGGATAGCAGCCAAACATTTTGAGTCTCTCAAGCCCACATTCGAAATCACCACATTCCAAGACACGCTCCCGGCGTTCAACAACCCCTCAACCCCAGAATCCACCAAACAAAAACTCATCACGCGCCTCAAGCCATTCACCGTCATTTCCTCCATGCGAGAACGTACGCCCTTTCCAGCAGACCTCCTAAAAGCCCTCCCAAACCTCAAACTCCTCCTCACCACCGGCGGCCGCAACGCATCAATCGACATGGCCGCCGCAAAAGCCCTAGGTATTCCGGTCACGGGAGCTGGCGAAGCAGGACGCACGCCATCCGCTGCTGTGGAGCGCAAGAAGCGACGCGGTCCAGATAGCACGACGCAGCACTGCGTTGCGCTAATCCTAGGCATCGCGAGGCTCTTGGCGAGCGATGACAGGAACGTCAAGAATGGGCTGTGGGAGACCGATCTCGCGACGGGGTTGAGCGGGAAGACGTTGTCTACGCTTGGACTGGGGAGACTGGGTGGGAATGTGGCGAAGATTATGTATCAGTCTTTTGGGATGAGGATTCTAGCTTGGAGCTCGAGCCTGACTCAGGAGGCGGCTGATGAGAAGGCGAAGGAGCTGGGATTGCCGGTAGAGGAGGATGGGGAGAAGGTGTTTAAGGTTGTGAGTAAGGAAGAGCTGTTCAAGGGAGCGGATGTGCTGAGTGTGCACTATGTATTGAGTGATCGGTCAAGAGGTATTGTTGGGGCTGAGGATTTGAAGCTGTTGAAGAAGAGTGCGCTGTTTGTGAATACGTCGAGAGGGCCATTGGTGGACGAGGATGCTTTGCTGGAGGTTCTTGACAAAGGTGCGATCCGAGGTGCAGCCATTGATGTTTTCGCTGTTGAGCCCCTTCCCTTGGATTCGAAATGGAGAACAACGAATTGGGGTGCGGATGGAAGAAGTAATGTATTATTGACGCCTCATATGGGATACGTGGAGGAGGTGAGTTCTCTCGACAATTTTAGATACAAGAGCAGAAGGTATACTGATACGCCGCAGGGAACTATGAATAGCTGGTATGAAGAGCAAGTTGAGATAGTTGGGAGATGGCACAAAGGACAAGATCTCTTGAACGTGATTAATGCGTAGTGTGTTGATGTACTTCTTTAACTTTAGTCCCGCTCTGATTCATGTTTGAACTTACCAAACTCGTTGGACTCTCTCTTCTCTGCCTGAACTTGCCATGCGTCTGGGTTAATACTTGTTGAAGCATTTGTTTTCATATCGGAAGCCCCCGATAGGCAATAGACATATCTCCAAACAATATAAACAGCAGTCGAGTGGCCAGCACTGTGGAATCTTCGTCTCAGAACGCTATTCACTTGGCCGTGCCATGAGCGCAAGCCAAGCCGAGCATTCACCTTTTCAAGAGCGCCCTTCCTCCACCTTCCAGAGGTGAAGTTTTCGCTTCATTTCGGTCGAGCTAGTCCCCGACCTGCTCTCTAGCCAAGACTCGCGCGACTAGGAACCTCGACTATTTCCTTCTTCTCTAGACCACGAACTTCACCGACTCGTGAGAAAGCAAGATCGGGCGACAATATCGCAACTATCGAGGCAACCGTCGAAACGATCACCATGAATACAACCATTACAACGGATCTTGCCCTGGGCAAGCGACAAAGGTCACAGGCAGGCAACATTCGCGAAGTAGATCGACAAGTGGAGCGCGCCCCATGGATCTCCCATGATGCGCCGAACCTCAAGCTAATTCGCAGCGAAGAAGAAGAATTAGACCGATCCCTACCCGAGAATAAGTACAAGGTGCCCGAGAACGATTTGCGCAAAAAGCTCCGTCTTCTCAACCTCCTGACGGAAGATGAGATTCCCGACTGGCTCCTCAAGCCTTTCATCCGCCGAGGAAAAGAGCTTTGGACCTGTCAGCTTATCATTGGTAATCACATCTGTTGTACTGAGGATCGGGAATGGGAATCGAAGTTCGCAGCCCGGACTGCAACCGTGTTGGAAGCTTTGGCTTTTCTAGAGCAACAAGAAATTGGGACTTCTAATTTCGCTTGGTTCTCCTAGATGATCTGGTGTTTTGGACGAAGCCACAATGTCTAACTGAGACCGAACTTTCCATCATCCAGATTTTAAAACAACGTTCTTGGGCATGAGCTGAAAGACAACAGTCTTTGCAGGCCACGAATCAGGCATGTACGACTCTCGTAGAGTTAGAATGACCATTTCCCAAACACAACAGCGAAATTCATTATGCCAAAGACAAATATATTTCTCCAGGCCGAGGCGCTCTCGATATAATATCTTCGCAACACAATCAAGAGGAACAAGGAACTTTATCAAAATTCCCCTTCTAGATACTCCTCCCTGCGTTAATCCAAAAATCTATAAAGAGCCATTCGTCCTCCCCATATGTCCTTCCTCACTTCAACTCACAGCTTCTCCCACCCTCTCAACACCTTTCTTTCATCGACCCATCCATCCTCTCAATAAACAACATGATTTCCCTCAAATATCTCATAACACTACTCCTGTACGTTCCCCACACACTCTCCCCCACCACTTCTAATTCCTAACCTTACTTTGATCCAGCACATCAGCGGTCACCGTCCAAGGAGCGCAAGACTACTCCTGCTGGTGCGGAAACGGAAAAAGCCGATACCGAGAGGGCATGTCAGGGGATGGGCGATAGTGGTCGTATGCGTGGAGATCGTGTATGTCCTTCCCTCTTTTCCCCCGCAGAAAAACAGGCATGGAGAGAAGGAAAGGAAGAAAGAGGACTGACTAGGGGAAATATGGTGATAGTGTATCGTGGCTGAAGCCCGAGCGAGAGATTACTTCCAGAATACTGCGTGCACGTTTGGACCTGATAAGGAGTGGTGTGACACGATCTGAAGTGGAGAGATGTCGGTAGACAGTGAAGGGATTTGTGTTGAATTTTAGCCGCTCTGAAAAAAGGAAGGAATTTTCTAGATGTTGTGAAAGAAAGAGAAGACTTCACATGAATTGTACTTTTTGCATGCGGAACTTGGCTGTAGCTCAAATTCTCGATTTTTGTTTTACCAGATCTGTCCTGTTTTATCAAGAGAGTGAATATCTGAATGTCTAAAGAGGTTGTTGCAAGTCAGATTGCGCTTGGCAACTGTTCGATCAGACTTTTTTCAGAAATTCTCTTGCGAAGGTGATGATCTATCTTACTTTGCCTTGACGTTTTTACACATCGAGTCAGCGAAGTTTAATATCACGCTACTGCAGGCACTTAATACCGAAAATTTGGTCATTACAGTAGACAAATTTAGAGATCTAGCTTCAGTTTTACAAGATTTCTATACGAGAATGAGGATAATTGGTTCCTGCACGCGCACGTCGCGTGTCAGAGGAAGTCACTTAATTCAAAGGAATTGAAACAACATCGAGAATGGCAGATGCCTGTTCTCCATCTATTCTACTGGCTTCCTCGATACGCTTATGCTGCTTTTCTTCCAAGAATTCTAAACTCAATTTATACGACAAGGCTAGCGATGCACGCTCTTGGGACATAGGTGCTTCCCAAGCTCCTCTTCCCACCTCCGCTAGGATCAGCCTTATGTTCTCACTTTTGCCCTCCAAAAAGAGACGACCAGTCTTCACTCCTAATCCACTCTTCTATCGTTGTCAACTTAAGCTTATGGTCAAGCTATCACTCATCAGCATATCCCACTTACCCCCTCGAAAGGAAAGGAAGAAAAAAAAACAAGAATGAACTCACCTGCGCCGTAGTCAACACATCCGGATCCCCGCCCGTAATCCCAAAATCCTCAATAAACTTGAACGAATCCCCGATTTCCTCTTTCAAGATAGTGGGTACGCCCTCAAAGAACTCGTCGTATGAGACTTGCTCGTAGGCAACTTTGACGCCGTGGACTTTGCCCCAGATTTCCATGAACTGAGGCATGGTCATGGCCTGGTGGGCTGATTAGCTTATGTTCCATTGACGATGACGGATCGTGGTGTTGAGTGACAATGGAAACGAGTTTCTCTCTGAGAAATGAAGGATAGACACCGAATACACCATACCTCTGAAATGCCAGACAATACCGTCCCCACCGGCAAATCCACCAACGCCTTCACAAACTCCCCCGTATCCTTCCTCGCAACCACAAACGGCAACCGCAGCCCCGCAGCATTCGGTCTCCTCATCACAAAGCTCCCGTCCCCCAGTTTCTGCGGCGCCATCGGCGGGAACGCTCTCCAATTCTCCACATAATGTCCCATCTGAAGCTCGCTCATCTTCGCCGCAAGCTCGGGATACTTTTCTCGAATGACGCGAATCACTTCCACCTTGCAGTCAAAATGATACACAGTCGTATACTTCCCACCACTCCATTTCGTCGCATCAGCGAGAGACGAGTAGATGAACCGCTGCAGGGTCTTGATGACTGGTGGCGAGGCGGCAACCTCAGCGATGTTGAGACCCTGCTCGATCTCGCGGTCGTAGGCGTAGATCTTGGGGTCGCGACCGGATGCAATTTCGGGATGTTCAAGGGCGGAGAACATGTGGATGAAGAAATCGGTGTTGGCGAAGATGGTGTGGGCGCCGTCGAAGGCGGGGAGGAGTGAGGCTTTGTCGTCGAGGTCGCCTTGGACGATTTGGACGCCGAGGGCTGAGAGGGCTTGAGAGGCTGGGCTGGATGGGTTGCGCGAGATACCGCGAACACTCCAGTCCGGGAGTTGGAGGAAAGTCTTGGCTACTGATGAGCCCTGAAATCAATTAGTACTTGGTCGCTTGAGGTGGATGATGATTGCACCTGAGCACCTGTTACGCCGATCACGACGATGAGTTTTGACATGTTTGTGTTATTGTTGGTTCGTTCGTTGAATGTTGAGAATGATAGAAATTGCTACTGAAGCCATGGTAAACTCAATATTTTGCATATAGATATATCCTCAAGCATTGCAGCTCTGTGTATTGCGGACAGTCTTCATTGTCCGGGTATGTCTCCGGAAAGTCTCCGAATATCTATCGGTCAAGCGATCAAGTGTTTCCACTGCTACACAAACAAACCAGTGCCAAAGATATCAAGCATGGACACGGGAGAATAATCTTGCCATAATTATGGAGCTGCTCCGGCTTTGAGATATGTTCAAGTCTGGGACACAATATCGTTCGTGTTTGTAAGCTCCCAAATAGTGAGGTGGGGTAATGTGACCTAGTCTATGTACGTACTTTGACTTACTAGCCAATGACACTCAACGAATGTACAGCACACGTCAGAGAAAATTCCATCCACCCATCCAAAAGCCTCGAAGACCGGAGTCCGAGATTCGAAGGACAATGTGAGCTCGCTTGAGCTGGTGAGGTGAAGAGGGGTTCGCTTAATAATTGTTTTCGCGCCAAGGCTATTAACGCCGATGCTGTTCTCCTGAGGCGAAGAGATCCTCACAGCTCTTGGAGGACGAACATTACAATCTCATCATGGAGGATCAGTCTGATATCAGAAACTGTCTTGGGAATTTGTATACTTGGTAGAATACTTTGCTCTCTGACGACATGAGCTTAAGGTGAAGCAGATGTAGCAAGAAAATGGGAAGCAAATGATTGTGGATACTTGTTTGATATGTTTATTTCTTCATCGAATCTGAAACATTCCCATCGCGTATTGTTTTTAATCTGGCTGGTTAAATACCGAGGAGCTTTGAGCAGTTGGCTTTGAGCAAGAAACTGCCTTTTCAAATCTGCCTCGCCCTGTCTAGCCCATCTCACATCAACGACCCCGCACGGAGACATGAAAAAGTGCTACTTCTTTTCGTCTTTTCTTTTCGAGGATTTTTCTACCCAACACTGCAAGCATAGAGGCATATACGAGGGTGCTAAATCTTGTGAGACGCTTCGCGAATGAATCGACACAATATTTCCACGCTGTGCTTTGCATCGTGAAGCGATGGAACGAGTCTATCTCAGTCCGTGTCTTCAACCGGATATCGAGCCGCTTGACCTCAATGCCTTGGCCGCGGAGCTTACGCAGCATGGATGCGTTGTTGTCGCAATTGAAGAAGATTTGGCACCTGCTACCGCTTCCGATATGAAGAGAGGTGTTTCAATAGATTGAAAGCCATCACGAGGGGTATAGCATTAGTCGTGAACATATCTGAGCTATCGTCCTGGCTGTCCCCAAACATCACAGATATGAGGCTGAGATCTGATTGGCGAGAGAACGAAACAAAGCAAGATCTTGCAACATCAGCATAGAGGGGCGTCACACGTGAGTGGGTCGTACAGATATGAACCATAGTAAGGCGTGACTATGAGAAATCTCGTGGGGAAGTCAACTCGCATGTGCGTAGTGCTCAAATGATGTGCCTAGGTCATCAACGGAAACATGCAGTCACGACCACGCGAGGCGTACTCAGGGGCTACCCACGTCCCCCCCGCACTATGTGTAGATTAATATCAAGCACAGTATTCAGCTCCCGCGAACTCGCGGGGTTTGGTAAGCTTATCTTGACCGCGTGGGATAGGATCCGAAGGAGGAGAGGCATTTGAAAGATGTTGTGCCCCCACGTTGCGGTGAATTGATAAGATATGATTAAGCTCTTACGAATATGAGCGATATGGTGAAAGTACAATTTCTTACTGCGTGAAATCTGGTAAGAAGCTTTGTTGGGGGAAACTTTCTGTGATTGAGCAAGGCAGCCTTTCAACGCCAAGACGATAAACTTGAAAGGGTAAACACTCCACGTTGTGAAACGTATAACATCCTGCCTCACTTCCACGAATAGGAACGCTTCCACATAATGCAAGCTCATAAAGTATCAAGCGCGATGGTAGACATTTGGTAATCTTGCGATTGCGGTAAATTGAGTTGAAAGAATTGTTTCATGTAAAAGACCGCTGAATATGTGTTGGATTCAGCCTGCAAATTGAAATGGCATCAGATGACAAGAATTGCAATAACAGTAAGTGAGAACATAGAAATCAACTCGGGGCCTCCCTTCTCCGTGGCCGAATTGATGCGCGCTTGCATTCATGACATGGTGTTGGAATTGGAATAGAGTGGGCTGGGATGCGGTTTCTATTCAGCCTTTTATTTCTTGAGGGAGCTTGAGCTTCGATTCTCCGTCTTGAAAGTCGGTAAGCTAGAGACGCATTTGACATTTCCATGGTAGATGATGCACTTGTTGAGGCGTGCATACATGCGCGATGCACCTGAGTAGGCTGTAAGCACCATTGAAGTCGGCTCGGTAGATACAACCGAAAAGAGGGCTAGAAATTTATGCATTTGTAGAATCATGAGATACTTGAAGTGTGCGAAATAATGAAACTCGATAGCTTCACTTGAGAAGATTTCCAAAAAGCGAGAAAAGAAGTCATACAGCGCAGAACTTGAGAATCTAGGATACTGCTAGACATCGGACTTTTTCTCAACAAGAAAAGACAGCACATGATGCCAAACAATCATGTTATCCGCTAGACAAGCCATGAAAGGTAACATGGACCCATACCTCCTCTCAAAGTGGAGTTGGAAGTTTCTCGTCTTGCAAAGATGGCAAGACGTCGTCCTTGGTTGTCGTCGAGACGAAGCCGTATTTTCCCCAAGAGGACATGCGGAGGGAGAGGTTCCGACCCGAATATTCTCAGGACCGAGACTTCCGCATTTTCTTTTGGGCGACAGATTTGACGACGTCCAGTCAAAAACTAGAATGACTGATGACTGTGAAACTAACGCCAAAATGCGCAGGGTCGAAGTAGATCCGACGTCGTATTTGCCATTCTGCTGGATGTCCAACCACCAGATGTGGCTGCATTGGAGGCCTTCTACTGCTGCGAACCCGTTGCCAGTACCAAATCCCACTGATTAGACCCCAGCTGCTGGGATTCGGCCAGGCATCCCGAGACGGCGTTCGACGCAGGTACAGTCCAATGTACAGAGGCCCTGAGTGGCTAGAATGAGGCTCGAGTTGGGCTTGGGAATTACTACATGTGGATTGACGACGGGGAGGATGATGCCCAAAACAGACGACCACCGCGCATGCGATGATGTACAATACCCACTATCCGGCCGACTGATAGTGCGGCGAAGGTTGCGGGCTGCATTGTTGGCCTGGCTTCCCATCGACATATCTTCTACTTATCTCGGAGGGACGGACATTTTCGTAGATATCACCAACTCGGCTGGGATAAATTGAGAATAAAGTGCAAAGTAAATGATATTGCGGAGTTTTAGGATTTGAAGGAGGGTTTGGCGAGGTCAGGGGGAATTTCCCCGCCAAATAACACGGCCATTTTAAGGCGATTCGAGGGCAGGTCCTGGTAGTCCTTACTCACTCTACCCCTCCCCCTCCACTCTATCAAAAAATCGTCGCTCGCTTCCCCTCCTCAACAGCATCTCACCCGACCCAACCCCCTACCTAAACATCCTCCTCGAGTCCAATCGAATCTTCTCCTGCTCTGCCGCCGTATCGCAAAGTACGAAAACTTCCCACGCCACGCCCCAACTCGATTGAGCTTCAAGCAGCGCCCGCATCAGATGCATGACCCGACATCCCTAGCTCGAGGCTCTCGATATCCACCCATCAGGACCCCTTCTACCATGCGTCCACCGCCTCTCCCCGAAGCCACGACATCCCAAGCAGGAGATCCCCTGTACATCAATCGATTCCACTCCCATACGCCGACCGGGGCTTGAGGTAGCTTAGGTAGGCCGGTCTTGACACTTCGTCCTAGTCTCGAAAATCGACGGGATCAACACCCCGCAGCTAGAAACGTTCCGCCATTCTAAGGCTTCCGCCAGTCTGCTCTTTTCTTACTCCAAATAGTATACATATTTATACCTCCCATACGTATTGCACCATCTCCCGGAGAAATTTGGTATGCAGGATTGTTGGAATACAAGGGACTTATCTTGAGACCCCCATTTGTGACCCCTCTTGAGATCATCTGCAACTCTAGAGCCAATCCAAGTGCTGCCAGTCGAGACCCCCACTTCCTCCAGCAACAACATATATAGAAAGTATGCGAACGGAACACGCTTTCTCTTCGAATCCCCAAACTCAATCAGGATCTTCAGATATGTCGAAACACAATATTATTCCCATCGACAAGAACTGGACCTTCAAGCAAGCAGACAACAAAGACTCCAAATTCTTACCAGTTGCTCAATTCCCCACGAACGTCCACTTGGACCTCATTGCCAACAACATAATCGCCGATCCATTCATTGGCAAGAACGAGAACGACGTACAATGGATAGGCGAAGTACCCTGGATCTACAAAACCACATTCCCATCTCCATCTCTGTCGGAGAAAGAGCGGGCAACTGTCAAGGCGGTCATTGCATTCGATGGCCTGGATACATATGCGACCGTTGTTCTGAATGGCAAGGAGATTCTCAAGGCGGAAAGCATGTTCATCCCAGAACGGGTGGATGTGACAACTTTCTTGAAGAAGGAAGGGGACAATGAACTCGAAATTACATTCGAGAGCGCGTACCTGAAGGGATGTGCTATTGTGGAGAAATATCCAGATCATCATTGGGGCTGCTGGAATGGTGACACTTCCAGATTGGCTGTTCGAAAGGCGCAATATCACTGGGTATGAGGCTCGTTGTACTATGCAGGAGATATACTGACTATTGACAGGGATGGGATTGGGGACCAACTCTTATGACTTGCGGACCCTGGAGACCGATCAGCCTTGAGATCTTCGCGTCGAGGATTTCGGATCTTTACTTCACAAGTAATGTCGACAAGTCACTGAAATCTGCCGAATTCGTCGCCAAAGCAGATGTCGAGGGCTCCGCAACTGAGGTTAAGTTCGAAATCTCATTGGATGGCAAGGGAGTGGCTTCCAAGACGGTCACAGCCGAGAAAGGTCATGCTTCTCACAAATTCACAATCGATGATCCAGCTTTGTGGTTCCCCATCCGCTATGGCAAGCAGCCACTGTATACTATCACTGCTACACTGGTTGAGAGCAAATCAGAAATCGACACTCAAAGCAAAAAGTTCGGATTAAGGAGAGCGGAACTCATTCAAAGGCCCATGACGGGTCAGCCAGGAACCACATTCTTTTTCCAAATCAACAACATCCCAGTTTTCTGCGGAGGTAGTGATTGGATTCCAGCCGACAACTTCATCCCTCGAATCAGCAAAGACAAGTATTATGACTGGGTAAAGTTGGTAGCAGACGGTAACCAGTTCATGATCAGAGTATGGGGTGGTGGTATTTTCGAGGAGCAAGCTTTCTATGACGCTTGCGACGAGCTCGGAATCTTGGTCTGGCAAGATTTCATGTTTGGTTGTGGAAACTACCCTGCTTTCCCAGAATACTTGGCTCTTGTGAAAACAGAAGCTGAAGAGAACGTGAAACTTCTCCGTCATCATCCATCCATCGTCATCTGGGCTGGTAACAACGAGGATTACCAGTACCAGGAGTCAATGAAACTCACCTACGACTTTGACAACAAGGATGCTGAAAGCTGGCTCAAGACTGACTTCCCAGCACGTTACATCTACGAGAAGATCCTCCTCGATGCATGCAACGAGCTCATTCCAGATACCTTCTACCACTTCGGTAGCCCCTGGGGTGGCAAAGACACCACCGATCCCACGATCGGTGATCTACATCAATGGAATGTGTGGCACGGCTCCCAAGAGAAATACCAGAACTTCGACAAGCTGGTCGGCCGATTTGTATCTGAATTCGGCATGGAAGCCTTTCCCAACATCAAAACAATCGAAGCCTTCCTCCCTCTCGGCAAAGACGACCCAGATCGATTCGCTCAATCCTCCACCGTAGACTTCCACAACAAAGCGGACGGTCACGAACGCCGCATCGCGCTCTACCTCGTAGAAAACTTTCGCTACGCCCCCGACCCCCTCGAGCAATTCATCTACTCGACCCAACTCATGCAAGCTGAGTGTCTAGCAAGTGCCTACCGCCTCTGGAAACGCCAGTGGAAGGGGCCCGGCAAAGAATACTGCGGTGGCGCCCTCGTCTGGCAAATCAACGACTGCTGGCCCGTCACCTCCTGGGCCATCGTCGACTACTACCTCCGCCCCAAACACGCCTACTACACCGTCAAGCGCGAAATGGCACCCATCTCCCTCGGCGTCACCCGCAAGGAACATCTCATCCCCAAAGACAAACACACGCGCGCCTACATCGACAAGAAAACCGAGATTGAGATCTGGGGCTCTAACCTCACGCTCGGTGATATCGCCGCTGATGTCGTTGTTAAAGCTTTTGATGTTATTACCGGCAAGGAAACATACTCGAAGACCATCGAATCCGCGTTCTCCCTTCCCTCCAACCGCAGCACCGAGATCGCCGCCTTCGCCGTCCCCGTCTCCAACCCAGGCGACGAGTCACGCACAGTCGTCGCAGCATACCTGTATTCGCAAGGCGAGCAGATTGCTAGGTACATCAATTGGCCGGAGCCGTTGAAGTATGTGCATTTGCAGAAACCAAAAGAGCTGAAGGCGGTGTTGAGTAAGGATGGGAAGACGGTCGAGGTCAGTGCGGAGGTTCCCGTTAAGGGCGTTGCGGTGGAGTGTGAGGATGAGAAAGTGAGCTTTGGGGATAATTTGGTGGATCTTGTGCCCGGTGAGGTGGTTGGTATTCCTGTTAAGGGGGCGGGTGAGGGGACGGTGCTGGAGACGAGGTATTTGGGGATGGTTTAGAGATCTGGTGGGTGATGGTATGTATTTTGTTCGTAGAAGATGGGTATGGGAAACATTCGGTTTCGTTGTTACTCGCACAGCTGGTTTCTCACTATCTGAAATCGTAAGGATAGGATCTACGAGCTACTGGGCGGTCTTTCTGCTTTTGGGTGGTATTGTCCAACTTAATTCGTGGCGAATGATATGACTTGATGACCATTACTTCTAATTTTGTGATTACGTTGAGATAAATTGGGAATGAGTGATGTTGTGACATTGTAGGTGGTCGCTTAATCTGTACATCTTCGCAAAGAGGAAGAAGAAAGGGATAGCACGTGGAGGTGTGATATGGGCAGACGTTAAGACGAGATGATTTGATAGGGGTCGAGTATGGACGAGAAAACTAGGGTTTGAGAATGAGAGAGAAGGACATAGGGAATGGGGGCTTCGAGATGAAAGAGAAAGATTGGAAAAGCGAAGTCGATTGCTTCATAAATAACGATCAAAATAAGCTTTTAAAATTGGTCATGAGCGCTATTTGAATGTACATGACGAACCACTTACTTCCCCGTTGCTTGCCCGATTACTAGCTCTGGCTCGCTCCTAGTTGTACTACCAACAGATGGTAGGAAGAAAGAAGAAAGATCAACGCTGGCCGCAACGTATATCCGAGTGATTTTCAAATTGCTGACTCCCTACACCGCACACCATGCTCTCCGAGCGGCTCTGTCGCCCGCCGCTGCCTACTCCCTCACCCTCTACTTCTCATTCGGCCCCTTAATCAACACCTTAATCCCCTGCCCACCCTTAACATCTTTAAACGCCTGTTCCGCATCCGTGAACTCCACCGTCCTACTAATCAACGGCTTCACATCCACAAGCCCCTTATCCACAAACTCCAACGCCAACGCATAATCCCCACTCCCATACCTGAAGCTGCCCTTACACGTAACCTCCTTGGTACACAGCTCCATGATCGGGAACGTGATATCCGGCTTTCCCATCCCGCCCTGCACATACACACCTCCGCGACGCACGGTGTGGATCGATGTCTGGATGGAGGGCTCCGCGCCAGAGGCGTCGATGACGGCGTCGGTGCCGGAGGGGAGGTTGATGGATTTGAGGAGCGCGGCGGCGTTTTCCTCGGCGGGGACGCGAGATGGTGTGAATGTGTGGGATGCGGCGTAGCTCTTTGCGAATTCCAGTCTCGACGGCTGGATATCCACGCTCACGATTACGCTTGCGCCGAACGCTTTCGCGACAGCACAGCAGAGCAGACCGACTGGTCCGGCGCCCATGACTACGACGGATTGTCCGGGCTTGATCTCGGCTTGCTTGACGATGTGGACTGCTACTGCGAGGGGCTCGAGGAGGGCGCCTTCTTGCAGGGAGACGTGTTCGGGAAGCTTATAGCAGAAGTCGGCGGCGGAGAGGTAGTATCCTGTCAGGGTTCCGCCGAAAGGAGGTGTGGCGGCGAATTTCATGAGGGGGCAGAGGTTGTAGTGTCCGGAGAGGCAAGGCGTGCATCGTCTGCAGGGTGTGCCGGGTTCGAGGGCGACGCGGTCGCCGACTTTGAGGGTCGTTACGGCACCGCCAATTGCGGTAATGGTGCCGGCGGATTCATGGCCGAGACTGTATTGGAGAGGGGGATTAGTACATGTGCAATTTGAAGGTTGAGAGCTGGATGTGAGGTTAGGGGAAGTGAGAAGGGGAAGTGAGACGGGGAAGAAAAGAAACGTACACCATGGGTTCCTTGAGGACGAAAGATCCAATGCGACCATGTTCCCAGTAATGGACATCTGAACCACAGATACCAGTATAGTTTATGGCGACGAGGACATCGTGAGGAGAGGTCAGTTCGGGCTTTGGTTGTTGGGCGAAAGTTACATCGAAGGGTTTGTTGAGGATGAAGGAGAGGTTCTGCACGGGAGAATGTTAGCTGTTGTGTTGTGTTGACATCTGAAATGTGAAGTGAAGTGGGGGAGGCGGGGTTACATCTGTGGTTTCCGCCATTTTTGCGAGGTTGTCTGCGTTGATGTGGAAAAGTCTTGTTGTTCGTGAGAGAGTGAGGAAGAACGAAGATTAAAAGGATTTTCAGGAATAAAAAGGAAAATTATCGTGGAAGAGTAGCTCGTGGTTTGACAGTCCAGTCCGGTCCTTCTCTTCTCTCTGACCCACGAGACCAGCAGCATGGAACGACCCCGCCAGAGCTAGGACGTCAAGCTTCGATCATTTACCCGGAGGACAGTTTTACCCGCTCCAATCACAGCCCTCAATTGACGGATGCTGAGACACGTGATGCTGTCGGGGAAGCTCCGATGAGGAAGTTCGGATGTTGAGCGGTGACATGTCTTTGGGAAGTCTTTGGGAGGTACGGTACGGTACGGTGTGTTTGGCTCAAATAGGGAGGATGGGATCCCTGGCGAGTGGTGGTGTGGCGTTTTGATGGCTTGGTTGGAATAATAATAAGACAAAAGACCAGGGAATCATCCCGTTGACTTGTATTGCGTCGACAAAGGAGAAGACAAGTCGTAAATTTAATACTTATGAGACTTGAACTTATCCAAGATAGAAAGCGGCGAATATCCCAAGCCATGCAACAACAAAGACTGGAACTAGCTTCCCAGAAGGTAAACTTGCATGACCCGCCGTATTGGTACTTTGAGTTGCAGCTGGTGCTGAGGTACTACCAGATGAAGGTGTTGACGCTACAACAGGAATCGAAGTCGAAGTCGCAGAAACCTCAAAAGACGAATCCAAAGAAGTGTGGTGCAGGGAAACCGAAGCTATTCCACCAGGTTTGCTTGGCCCACTTGTAGTCGCTTCAGGAGTACCAGATGCGTTGGTGGTGCAGACCAAGAACGGGAGGCTCATGGAGTCAAGAGTTATAGCCGTTCCAACCACAGTCCGAGGGGAGGTCAAGCAGAGAGGCGTCCCAATACAGGCGGTCACTCCTAAAATTGTGCTGGTGGCACATGTGGCTGTGGATGTGAGAGAAACGCTTGGCCGGGGAGGACCAAGAGATACGATCAACTTGCTGGTAGTCGTTTGTGCCATCTTTGACGAATTTGAGACTCAATTTGAAAGTAAAAATGAAAAGTAAAAAGAAAAGGAAACATGATAAGAAACAATAATGACGCTGTGTATTTAACCTTGGCACTTGAAACAACCAAACGAGGGGAAGCTTGAAGATCAAGATGGGATGGCCAAGGATCTCCAGGCGGTGAAGCGATGCGGCAGAATTGACTTCGAGAAAATAAAATAATCCAAGCTCTGGTTGCGAACTTTCTTTTATCACACCAATATGGATATCCTCAAATTACTGTCGCGATCGACAAAACCAACAAATAAACCTGGTACGGCGAAAGATGTGTCTGCCAAATTGCCATCAGCTGGCATCTCCGCCAATCCTCAACTATACC
Organism: Cadophora sp. MPI-SDFR-AT-0126; assembly: GCA_020747065.1. Lineage (NCBI taxonomy): Eukaryota > Fungi > Ascomycota > Leotiomycetes > Helotiales > Ploettnerulaceae > Cadophora > Cadophora sp. MPI-SDFR-AT-0126. The sequence goes on from JAGMVK010000015.1 coordinate 909,315, forward strand.
ACGATGCGATACCCGATTCGAGAGGGAAGAAGAGGAAGCGCAGTGGGGAGAGAATTGAGGAACAAATCGCGAACGAGGAAGACGAGGACGTAGATTTCTTTGCGCCAAAAAAGATTGCTCCCAAGGTCACGAAGACTGCTCTTCCAGAAGATGCGACAAAGACGGCAGAGGCCAATCTCCTAGACCAGGATGAATGTCGACAGATTCTCAAATCGCATAGACTGAAAGTCACTCTTCTGCCATCTGGGAAGACACCCGAGAAGAAGATCAAGAAGTCGAGAAAGGCGAAGGATAGCCAAAAAACTACGAAAGAAGAATTCAAACAACTATACCCCCAACCGCTGGTCACATTTGGGGATTTGCGGAGTACATATGGGATTTCCGGTCGCATGGCAGAGAATCTGGCGGTACAGGGATACAAGATACCTACAGAAGTCCAGATGGGTAGTCTGCCACTGCTCTTGCGTCCCAAAATCGCTTTGGAAGATTCAGATCTTGGGAACTCAGACGTGGACTTACTGGCTGTTGCGCCGACGGGAAGCGGAAAGACATTGGCGTTCTTGATCCCAATTGTGGATAAGATCATACAGCGGAGAAGAGAAAAGGAGGACAAGGGAGAACATAACTTGGAAGCTATAGTGGTTGCGCCGACGAAGGAACTGGCAAGCCAAATTGTCAATGAGGCGAAGAAATTGAGTTTGGGGACTGGGGTCAAGGTTGTAGGGATGCGGAAGGGAATGAGAATCGTTGAAGGCAGTACGAAGGTGCATGAGAGTTCGAGTGAGGAGGAAGATGGAGAGGACGAGAAGAGTTCGTCTCAGCCTCTGTCTAAGGGCGACATCTTGATCACCACTCCGGGACTTCTTCTCAGTGCCATATCAACAGGAGATCCAACACAACACGCACCATTACCGTCCATACAAACGTTAGTCCTTGACGAAGCAGACGTCCTTCTAGACCCTCTTTTCAGAGATCAAACACTCGGTATATGGAACTCATGTACGAACCCAGGCTTGCGAGTAACGCTTTGGTCAGCCACTATAGGCTCATCGATAGAAAGCCTCGCCATATCAACCATCACCAACCGGCGAGCCCAACTTTCTCTCCCAAACACACCCATCATTCGCCTGATAGTAGGCCTCAAAGACTCCGCCATCCCAAATATAACCCACCATCTGACCTACGCTGCAACGGAACCCGGAAAACTTCTCGCCCTCCGCCAACTCCTTCACCCCACAGCAGGCGCATCCTCATCCACCATCTCGCTCCGCCCTCCCTTCCTAGTCTTCACACAAACCATCCCCCGCGCCATAGCCCTCCACTCCGAGCTCCTCTACGACATCCCCGCCGAAGCAGGCGGCTCCTCGCGCATCGCAGTCCTGCACAGCGACCTCTCAGACTCCGCCCGCTCGCACGTAATGACGCGCTTCCGCACTGGCGAGATCTGGATCCTCATCACCACCGACATCCTCTCCCGCGGCGTAGACTTCCGCGGTGTGAACGGCGTGGTCAACTACGACGTTCCCAACTCAGGCGCGAGTTACATCCATCGTGTTGGACGTACTGGTCGCGGTGGACGCGATGGCGGGGTTGCCGTCACGCTGTACACGAAGGAGGATATTCCGTATGTGAGGGACGTGGCGAATGTAATTGCGGCGAGCGAGAAGCAGGCCGGGAGGGAGGTGGGGGAGTCGGGGATGCAGAAGTGGTTACTTGATGTGCTGCCGAAGCCGAGTAAAGAGGATAAGAAGAGGTTGAAGATGTATGGGGTTGAGGCTAGACGTGGGGGCTTGGGTGAGAAGGAGAAGGGGGGGAAGGATGGCAAGGGGAAGGGGAGGGGGAGGGGGAGGGGGAAGGGCAAGGTCCAGATTAGTACGAAGAGTGGTTATGAACGGAAGCTGGAGCATAATCGGAAAGGTGCTATTCAAGGAAGTATGAGGAGAGCCAAACTTCAAGCTGAGGCAGGGCAAGGCGGTGCTGAGGGAGAAAAGGAATCGAGAACGGAATCGAGAACGGTCGCTGATGATGGTGAGTGGGGTGGTATTGATGAATGAATAGATATCCAGGAATTATCCATTGATCACCGAGTCCAACATAAGTACTCTATCACACCTATCCCACGACGCGATTTCGCAGATTTTGTCTGCACAACTGGTAACAATCCAATTTCAATGTATCCGAGAAGACATTTCGAGACTTGTAATTTTTGCTCCTCAAAAATCACCAAACTTCTCTTTCCAGGATACGAAAGCGATCCGACACTCGTATCAAACCCCCTTTCTCTCATGTCCCGGCTCGGGACTCTACCGAATTCGAATTCCCTGACCGCTGGTTGGCTGGCTCTGGATCACGTCCCTCCTTACGCCTGCCTAGAAAAATCTAATTCTCGCATCCAATATTTCTCCACCAAATTTTTCTTGCCTCCACTACCAAAATCGCACCACTCATACACGCCTCCACACACTTTATTCCTGACTTTCCCATTTTACTTTTCCCAAGCCCTGTCACCCATCACCAAGCACTGTAAGCATAACCCAATCTTGGCCTTCCTCCTCCTTAGCGCCCCCTCTTACCTCACCTCGCCTCTCCTCTCTGTACGAAATATATTAAACATGTTTCTCCCCACCGCGCGCGCATGCGGCTCTCCTCTCCTTTTCCTCTCTCGCTTAAGCACCGTCTAAGCTATGTCTGGCCGTTTCCACGTTTCACGGACCGCGAAAAATCACTTGGCAGCTCTTGGCTTTGGATTACCGGGATTTACAGAGGGGTAAGGGTGTGAGGTTTGAGCAAGCGCGCTTTCGCTTAAGGAGTGGGTTTTGTTTAGACGAAACGTTGTTTAATCTATTGACGCCAATGCCAAGATTCCAGAGCAGCGGTGTTCAGACGATTCGAGAACAGGAGATTTGATGTGTTTCAATAGCTTTGGGTTGAGTGCGTTGGCGGTATTGGGCAAGGTAAGGTGGGCGAGTGAGTACTTAAGAAAAGGTGTCTGCTGTGAGAAGAGTTTTCTGACAGTGCAATATCTTCTCGTTCTCTCTCACATTCATTCATTGATTCGCTTGCCTTCTTGCTTGCTTATCCGTTCATTCGTTACCTGTTGACCAGTATCAACTTTCCATTCTTTGACCTCCCTAGACTTTTACCACCGACATACCAATCAACCAAAACAAAATCTGGTCATCTACAAACAAGAGATTCTCAACAATGAAGACTTTCTCCTCATCCCTTCTTTTCCTGGCTTCGGCCTCTTCCGTCCTCGGACACGCCACTTGGCAACAGCTTTGGGTTGATGGCGTCGATCAGGCAAAGACTTGTGTGCGTGAGCCGCTGAGTAACTCGCCGGTCAGCGATGTGACGAGTAAGGATATTGTGTGCAATGCTGGGACTGCTGGTGTCGCGGGGATCTGTGCTGTTACTGGTGAGTTCTCCTTATTATCTTTCCAGCTCACCTAGCTTTCGTGAGCGATGTTTTGTGAAGACGAGAAGCCTTTCGGGAATGTGCAGCTAACCTGAGATGAAATGAATAGCTGGTGGCGAGGTCACAGTTGAGATGCACCAACACAATACCCGTGACTGCTCTGAGGAAGCTATCGGAGGAGCTCATCACGGCCCGGTCATAATCTACATGTCCAAGGTTGACGACGCTACGACCGCTGATGGATCAGCCGGAACTTGGTTCAAGGTCGCTGAGGACGGTTATGATGCCGCCACTGGCAAGTGGGCTGATGTACGTCTTCCTCCTTTTCCCCCATTCCCAACCTCATTCCCAACCTCACTCCCACATCACAACAAGCGAACATCGTCCCCGAACCCAAAACCTAGGCTGACATGCCAAAAACAGGACATCCTCAACGCCAACTGCGGCAAACGCACATTCACCGTCCCCTCCGACATCGCGACAGGTGACTACCTCATCCGCGCCGAAGAGATCGCCCTCCACGCCGCCGGCTCCGCAGGAGGCGCTCAATTCTACATGTCCTGCTACCAAGTGCACGTCGAGGGTACGGGCTCCGCTACACCCACCGGCGTCTCCTTCCCTGGCGCGTACTCTGCTACCGACCCTGGAATCCTGATCAACATCTACAATGGTGTTGATGTCTACCAGATTCCTGGCCCTGAGGTTTACGTAAGTGGAGGTGCTGCGTCGCCAGCTCCTGCGCCTGCTGCGAGCTCCAGTGCTGCTGCTCCTGTGGCTTCAAGTGCTGCTCCAGTTGTTTCTTCTTCAAGTGCGCCTGTGGCTACGTCTGCTCCAGTTGCTGTCGAGACGTCGGCTGCTCCTGTTGCTTCAAGCACAGTTGTTGCATCGCCTATTCAGACCTCAATTGCGTCCCCAGTTGAGACATCCGTCGCCTCCCCTGTTGAGACCTCAGCACCAGTTACGACTCCCATTGATGATGAGTACGAGGATTGCGAGTAAGCGTGTTGCTTGCTACCTGTTATGAGGCGCCTTGGCTCCGGTGTGTTGACGAGAAGATGTCATGAGAGGAGAGAAATGGGAAGAGAAGCTTCATCTTCATTGTATATATCCACTTTATACTTGTACATATGTACATGCTCTTCTGCTGAGCAGTTGAATTTTAAGTTATAGAAGTTCAAACTTGTCCGCCTTCGCCTCTCTTTTTGCCCTGCGGTAATTAGCCTCAGCTTGAGCATTTGAAGTTGCGTTGCTTACACACTGCGGGTAACCGAATATTAATCCTTTTCCAGGGTTTGTTATTGGATTCTTGGTATCGACCCATTCTTATTGCGGGCCAAGTCCTCCTGCTTGAATGAGGCACAACACGGTGCATCGTGCTTGCGTATTTCTCTTGGCAGCTGAACTCTTCGATTGCTGTCCGGCTTCCCTTCCCTTTTCAACGCCAGAACAGCCGTCAGCATCGTCAAGACTGCTGCATCATACAGTCGCTTACAAAATCGGCTTCCCTGCGCACTCATGAGAGACTCTGCTCTCGCTTAGCTGGCCAATGACATAGCAACATTAATGGGCATTCTGTTGGCTAGAAGAACGCGGGATATCATCACGTGGAACCTGATATATCTCAGGCAATACTCTCGTAGTTTCCTATTGTTAGATACATTGAGTTAAAGTAGAAGTCCATAATTAACGTATCTAGTTTCTAAAGCTTACTGGATCACGTGAGGAATCTAACTGGCCATGCATTGCTTAGTAATGCCCTCCCGACCTGAGGAGTTCTAGTACGGAGGTGCTTGATGACTAATCATTGATGCGCTTGTGCGCACCATTGGTGGCCAAGGTATCAATCTCGTGACACGCCTAGTTGCTGGCTGAACTCAGCGTCATCTTCGACTTGGTTCACAACCAGGCCCTATCTTCCCTCCTAGGATATAGCAGTCTCATTAGCACCGGAAGACTCACAAAGTCATTGTTCAATTAATCCGGAATCATGGATCCATCGGAGCCAATAACTCCATGTGAGTTTCCCGCCTCCTTTCCGCAAGGCTCAGGCTAAAGAACATCAGCTCCATCCCCAGCCTTATCAGAAGTATCATGGCAAACTATCTTCTGGACTCTCGTACCACTGGCAATAAGCGTCATGACCCAACCGTGTGGTCGCATCTGCAGTAACCCCAGCAGGTATCGCACCTATCTACGCAGCTCGCCCATCATCTGTGCAGCAGATGCATTTTCAATTCTGATCCGCCTCGGTCTCTGTTCATCGCTACTCATACCGCCGTGGTTGTCGTGGAAAGAATCCGTAAGAGTAGTTATGGATGAACGATTTAACGATATTGGAGAGCATGAAACTTCTACTGAGGGGATACAAGCACTCGAGAAAATGACTTGGCTGCGCTGGTTGTTCTTTGTGTTGGGGACCCTCGGACCTGCAGTTAAATTGATGGCTTTAGGGGGTATACCCTGGAGCAAAGCATGGGGAATAATGTTTTTGTGTTCCTTCATCATGGTGGAATGTCTCGTAGTACTTTCTTGGAGCAGTCAGTACAAACCAATTCCCACCTTCGAGGACGACACCCTCCTAAAATTAAAAAACGTGCTGAGCAGTATCGACTATTGGGTCTTTTGTATTGCATGCGCATTGCATATTGGTCTACTACTCAGCATCGTTTCGGATCTGTGGCCTATGCCATCATCCAATTTCTTGTGCTACGACTACTCCTCCGTCGATCCCGTAGCGAAGCTCTGGTTCCGAATTTTGACCTTGACAGCCGAATTGCTGTATATATTTATGGCTTGTTGTTTCTGTTTCTTCTTGTATCCAATGGGAGATCGTGGGGCTGCCTCAGATCGTTCAGGTGCACTCGTTATCCGTGTTTATATTGTTCTCTGCGAAGTGGATGTGGCAGTCCTGCTTTGGTTTTTCCCGGGATACAAATGGTTTTTAGTTGATATTCTTTTTACTATTTTTCTTTTTGTGCCATTTTACGCTTTATCTTTTTCTGCACCCAGGTTATTCAAAAGATTTCCTAATCTGGTTAGGAATTTGTTGGTCAATTCTCATGTAGAGGGTTGGAGGCTCCGGTGGAACGACTTCATGGATCAAGGCGATTTTTGGTGCTTTCTAAATTTATTTTACAGTCTGCTACTGTACGTTTTGTGGTATTCGCTCAGATACGATTCAAAGGGAACCGTGAATCCAAGCTGGACGAGCGTTTGGGGGAGACGATAATATCTCCAAGCCAGTCAGGGCCACCAGGGAGCATTTTTCCAGCAGAAATAGCCAACGAATACCAAAAAATTGTCCAAAGCTCTACTTCAGAACGCGATCGATGCGTCAAAGATCACTGGATTTATATATATTTTTATAACTTTGATAAAAACACGTTTGGCGGAAGTGAGTTTTATAGACTATTCTTATAGTCATCTAGAAAGCTTCAAGATCATTCTTTCGGTCAGCAGCGCCTACGTTTTCGAGGAGATCTGCCTGCCAATTGCTTGTCACATGATACTGCGCTTAGGTGGGCCTAAGAACCTTCTAGCGAGTTAGGAGGGGAAGCCGATTTTGTAAGTGACTGTACACAGGTGGGCGACTGAGCGGGCGGGCGGGTATCAGTGACGATTGGTGCGCCCTCTAGTCGAGCGGACAAGTCATCTTGGTGTACAGTATTACTCCACTTTAGCAAGCCATTCTAAAAACTCAAAATTCTACCCCTAGTTTGTCGCTTTATTTATGCTTATTTTGTCATATGCTACATTAATGGCCATTTTACAGGGTCTCAGGCCTCCCCGCCGAAAATCACAATTCCAACATAACCCTCTCTTTCCTCTGTTTACAGTCGCTTGCAAAATCGGCTTCGCCCCTTTTCGCTTAAAAAGATTATGAGCACAGACCATATTAGCCACTTTTGACGCTGACAACCGTGCCATTTGTACTGTCACCTATGAGAAATCAAATTGAACGGACGGTTGAAATGAAGATTTAATTTGGTTCGATAAATTTTTAATTTGTTTGCATGAACGATAATATCCTCAAAGCTCGAAAGTGATCCAATGCCTTCTATCCCACTTCATGGCCACCACGCCTCAAAAAGCCCAATACCATGTATATCGATCGTCCATCCAAGCGGAGACTCCGTCCATTCTCAGCTTGACAATAATGATCCTGGCTATCTTCGAGACCTGTTTCTGAAGCAATGTCAAGTTAGCTTTAGCACAAGACAATCCAGCACCAAGAGTGCCGACTCTGCAAGTTTTAGAAGGAAGGCAATACCGGAAATACGACGCACAGTCATGGAAGGACCCCTAAAGGAAATCACCCTCCACGTTCTCAAGACCTCCAACTGCCTCGTTTCTGTTCTGTTTCCTTCTTTCGAGGTTCTCGATCTGCTGGTTGATAAATTGCAGCTTCTGAAGTGCCTTCTGGCGGGCATCCAGGAGCGCTTGCTTAGCCTCATCAATGGTGTCATATTGAACTGTAACCGTTTTGTCTACGGCCACTTCCTACCCTCCGGTGGCAATCTGTCGAAAAACGTCTGAATATAACTCAGGAAGAGCTGACGGAGACGATCGGTTCGGAAGTTTCCCTCCGGATGGGAAGCTTTGCATCAATGCAGGGTCAATGACGCCATTCAGGCCCAAAGAACCTTCATTCGGCATTTGAGATAAAGTTGGGATCTCTGCTGCATCTCCAATCGTTCGATTCATATCAACTTCTAGAGGCGAGTCCCAAAATGTATATATCGAAGCTGGATCCAGAAAAGAGCTTGCTGTGTCCCCATTACACTTTTCTGAAGTAGAGCTAGGTTGAAAATTGGCATCTAGTGGTATATTTGGAGTCTGGAAACGTTAGCGCGAAACTTTTTCTATGGCCGAAGAACTTGACTACACACATAACACCATACCGTTTCACAAACCTTAGAAACGGGCGCTGACTGCACTTCTATGGACGGGGACAAAAGCTCTTCGAACACAGTGGGATACCAGACGCCTACTTCGGCGGAATCCTGATGGGCTCGTGCGCTCACTCTTGCTGCCCCATGATTCCCTTCAAAATCGTTACCTGCTTCTGCTGTATTGTTAGTTGTTAGCGCAGCATCTCTTTCTCTAGATGAAATCCCACCGTTTGCCTCCTGTCCTTTGATTATCTTTGTGTGGAAGGTGCGGATGTATTTGGCAAGCTTCTCCCATCGTTTGAAAGCTCTGTGTGTTTAGGGCATGTCGTTATGCGACATGGGAATAGCTCAACAGAGATTGGGTTGCCATCTATATCCTGTTTGTGTACTTCGGAGCAATGTCTCTTCAGTGCCTGCGTGTCTTTCACAGTCTTGGGACATCTCCCGCATATTTTTGGCTCTTTCGTCTTGCTTTCGGAAACACTACCACGGTTAGCATATAAATGCGAAAACAAAGAAACAAGAGTCACCACAGTTGTGATAAAGTATGGGCACTCTGAATATGCACCACAGTGTAGCCAAATTGGTCTTCATTTCAATAAGACAGGCTTTTACAGACTGCTCTACTAGGAACATGTCACCTCTGTGAGGTCAACCTTTCACCGCCACAAATTTGCTGGAAATAAATACCTACAGGAGATTTTGACCGTAAGTCATCATTACAGCTTCAGATGCGGCTGCTATTGCTGGTGTTATTGCGGCTGTGCGAGGCTCGCTGGATGGTTGGTTAGTTTAATTTCGAAGAAAGCAAGGCTCAAATACGTCTTGTGGTCAGCTGGAGGATTCGTGCCCATACGTTCAGGAAGACCTGAAATTCCAAGCTGGGCTGCCTCGGGTGAGCCGCACTCCTTGCGCTTGTTCTTGAGAGTGGTGCCCGCGTTAACGTCAGCTTCTGGTAAGAAGTTCTCGTAATCGTGGCGGCAGGTGATGATGTCATATAGAGTTTGGACTGGAGGCGCCGCGTAAGTCGAGTTGGGCTCGCTCCTAGTAAATTTAATTTAGCAATCAATCAAAAGTAAGCTAGATAACAGCAAGCCAGCCAGATACATGCCAAAACTACATGTGCTTGGGTTAGTGACTGATTTCGTAAGAAAATTTTCCTCAGATGATGCCAGCATTTCCCCCTCCTCAATCCATGTCTCGAAGGAGGTAATGGCATTTATGGTAAGGTCGTCCCTGATCCCATCAAAGCCCTTGAACCTGAGGGGTAATTAGCGAAAGCACTTCATGGAAGAGAAACATCGTTCACACGGACCCTATTGAAGCAAATTTCCAATCCAGGGCGCTTCCTATTCGCCAATTGATCTATAGTCTCCAGAGCTGCATCGAACCCTCGAAGCTCTCTCAAACATTTCCCACGCTCGGCTTTCAACACTGCAAGCATATGTTCGATGTTAGTATAAGTGTTGTTGAACTGCGCTACTACCGACGGTAATCGTTGTGCCACTCTCGGATGGAGAGTAATCAAAGAGGCTCTCCTGATCGTTGCTGGATATCGAACTCATGTCGTCTTCATCCGGACAGCGAAAGTGCTTCAGTCGATCATTTCGGAGGTCAGCCTCAATTTCTGCGTCCACAAATCCGTACGCGAGCCGCCTCAAGCCGTCACTTCCTGCAACGACACAAGAAATGTGCACTTCATGAAGGTCCCAAGCTCCCATCTCTTCTGGCCCTTGGTCCCTACCCTCGGGATTGCCGTCCGGAGATTCTAGAAAGGAGAGATCCGCCCAACGTCTCTGGGGGTTCATGATGAGATTTCTATGACCTAAAGGCTTCTCGGGCGGTGTTTCCAATTTGTGCCTGAAGAATGGAAGATGGAGATCCAATTGGAAGATTGGGAATCCGAATGAAGATGTTTTGAGGCCAATGGACGTTTGAAATGACAAATACTTATGAATAGCTTTCCTCAGCACAGGTGTTTGATGAGAAGGCGCCGTGCCAGCAAGAGCGTGAATGCATGCCGGACTCAAATCCGAAATATAGACCAAGCGTCTCTCAGCGCCGGGCTCCCCCTCGTGATCGAATCTCCGCTTCGCCAAGATCCCTTGAAGCTTCTGCGCGGTCAAGGGATTTGCGATTTTTCTCTCTTGGCCCCCGTCTTTGGGATCGAATTTGCCGCCACTGGTTCGATCATCAAGCCACACAATTCGATCCTTTCCTGCAGCACCAACGCCATTCTCAACATCCGATAGAGTCACTCCATGGCAGAATTTTTCCCATTCTTCGACCTCGAACGTTCCAGTGGTGTCTTCTGAATCTTGGCAAAAGAGCTCGAGATCATCTCCGCAGGAATTATATCCCCTTTTCCATTCAACATGCGATCTCCGGTCGCTGATTTTCCGACCTTCGAAAATTGTTTGTCCCAACTATGTTTGTCCCAACTAATCGTCGAGATGGAAGACCTTGCTTTAATCGGAGCAGAGCCAGAGAATCTAGTGTCGCTAGAAGCACAAGGATCAGCATCTGAGCGGACAGAGAAAAGTCGCAATAATAATACCAGCTATGCCAAAAAGAATGAAAAAGCTTTGTCCATACAGATATTTAAGTCATAGTCATATGTCATAAGGACCCTATCTATAGTCTAAAGACGCCAATATGTCTTTCAAGCGTGCGAGTTATTACAGGAGAATTGAATTATTTTGACAAGAAAGTGTTAAACATAATTCCTAGCAGTGAGACCGTCAAAGGACTCCCAATACCATCCAGGGAGATGCCTCCAAGTAGCTCCATACCTGTTCCCCATCGTTTACCTTTCAAATTGTCTCACGTGGCAGGTTTGGCATGGCTGGCTGGCTGGCCTTTCAAAATAAATTATTTTACTCACCAGCAGTATGAAGTCATATCTATGCTTTCCGTGTTGTCAATGTTGCTTTCCATGTCTTTGTCGTCGCAGACGTGGCTGCTGCAGTACATCATGAAATAGCCGAGTTGAAGCGCAAAGTTTTGACAGTAGGTACTGCAAATGCGAAGAAAGTAGATAAACAAAAGAATTTGGGCCACAAACTTTCGAGGAAAGTGCATATTTATAGGGAATAATAGTCCGCAGAAGCAAATGACAAGCAGCCGCCTCGAAGGGTTTATCAGGCATCTGTAGGGCAATTGTAGGGCACTAGCGGGGCGCTAGCGGGGCGCTAGCGGGGCATTAGCAGGGCAATCCCATTCCAATTGATTTGCCGTACGCCTCACTAAAGAAGACAAAAAATTCGGCCTTGCCAACCGCCTTGTCTACATGTATCATATTGTGAGATGCATAGATCATGTATGTGGCAGTCTAGCAAGACATTCCATGGGGCAATTCTCCACAGCCATTGCCCAGTTACGTTATTAATAGTGAAAAACAGAACCATTTTACTACCCATTTCAAAGCTGAGATTTTATTTGGTCGAAACCAGAATGCTGCCAGAGCAAAGGCGCGATAACCGGAACGGATAATGTGGTACCGTTCGTAGTTGACAGATTGTTAATAGTATAGTATCCTTCTGGAAAGAGCTTTGGCAGGTCGAACTGCCATGGCGATTGAGCAAATGTCCTAACAACGAAAACTAGGATAACGAAAAGGCCGGTACCAGAGGCAGAATGGGACGGAAACACGTGAACCATAGTGAACGGAAGAGACTCTGCCCATGGACTGTCAAGAACACCGCTAGATATACTGCTATCGGCTATAACAAAGGGATGTGATTCAAAGGATCAAACCAAGAAGTGAACACGGAGAGGATAGGTAGACGACCTATTATATAGGATATCTCAACGCAAGCCGAAAGAGAAATAATTGGCCATGGACCCCTCGAATTTGGAACGGACAAGAATCATCTCGTGGTAAATAGGTCACGGCACTCGCCGTAGAGGCTTTTTCGCCATTCGTCAAACTGATACCAAGTTCCTGAGCGCACGGACCAAGTAAACCACCCCCCACACCAGATCTTCGTTACCGTAGCCAACAACCCGTATGTATTGTAGCTATTGTATACTACTATCAAATGATCTTCTATCAAAGCTAGCTTTGTAAAATGGCACCCAATCTTGCAGCCTCGCAGCACGATCAGATTCGTGACATGATTCTCAGTAAGTCACTTACAGATGCGCAGATGGCTGATAATACGGGTTATAGCACGCGCTTAATCAAAGCAATCCGCTCTAACCTTCGCTGCTTTGGCACCACGAAAGCCCCCTCGAATGGAGTAGGACGGCTTAGAGTTGTAGCAGATCAGCGAGGTTGCATTTTCAGGCCGGGGCACACGTTCGATCATTAATCGGAGGGCTGCATTTCATAGTGGGCTTCTCTAGTCACATGATACTTCGCTTAGCCCCTTCTGGTTGGTGGGGGTGGGGTTAAGAATCTTTTAAGCGAAGTGTGGAGGGGAAGCCGATTTTGTAAGCGACTGTACATGCGCTTCGTGGAGTTCACTAGCCATTTCTCATACCTCAAGAACTGTCACGATGGCTTCACAAAGGGAGGCTGCGGTACCAGGTGGAGTGCCCGTGGCAACTGCAGCATCATCAGAGCAGTGTAGGACTCCTGTTGACAGCGGAGCACAAGACTCTTCTGATTCCAATATTTTGAGCCACAGCCCCGCGAGAGATAACAGCTCCGATAGCCATCCGCCGGCGGATAATATCGCGAATGACGAGCTCCGTGTTGAAGATTGTTCTCCTTCTGAAAACTCCGCAGCGGCGACCTTGGAAAGCCTACAGATGAATCCAGATCTTTGCAAATATTGCCGAAAGATGTGTGACAACTGGCCGAACCCCCAGGATCCAGAGCCTCACATTGTGGAGGAGCATCACGGATCCGAAAAAGAGCTGCAAGAGTCTGCAAAGAAGGGATGTAGCATCTGTTCTCTATATTTGAAGGTACCCTTTGGGCGTGACAGGCTGTTCTCAATCAACGGAAGGTCCTGGGCAAGGAAATTGGACTCCACGATGACATCTGCTGGTGCCTCAATCGAGTCGCGCGCACCTGGCCGTGCTCTTTTGACTAGACACGGGTACAGAAGGGATGGACCTTACATCCTCGTTCTGTACACTCCGGAGCCTAGCCTGGAAGGTGAAACAAGTCATGTACAGGGACCTTACTATCACATTCGAGAACGTATACTTTTTCCTTACAGAAGTGAGTCCAGACAATATTTTCCGAGGACTTCTTATATGCGCTTTACTAATCAAGCTCACATGCTTGCAGAACCTGAACTCGAGGCCATTTTGTCTGCAGACGCTACCCGGACAACTTTCGATGGTTTATCTACATCCAACCTCTGGTACAAGCTTTGTGAAACCACTCACCAAAAATGCCGCAGCTCAGTGTATTCCACTTTCAGACCGACAAGACTTGTAGATCTAACTGCGACCAAACCTGTGTTGCGGACGTCTCCGAACTTTGAGTCTGACTGTAAGTACGCAACACTGAGCCATTGTTGGGGCTTCACGCAGTATGCCGTCCTGACAGGAGATGTGTTGCTGAACTATCACGATGAGATACCTGAAGCGGCGATCTCGACCACATTCAAAGACGCGATGACGGTCGCGAAGTATTTCGGTTATCGTTATATCTGGATAGACTCACTATGTATCATTCAAGATAGTGAAGATGATTGGAGACAAGAGTCGGCTTTGATGAGTAAGCTCTACAGTAATTCGGGACTCAACATCTCAGCTGCTGGTGCAAAAGACGGGTCTGTTGGATGCTTTTTCGCACGAGAAGATAACTGGCTAGAGATTGTTAGCACAATATCAAGAGGCACCCGAGCACGGTACATTGTCCTCGATGATAACTTTGAAAGCAAGCTTCTCGATAATATGCCATTAATGCGGAGAGGATGGGCACTTCAAGAGCGCATACTAGCTCCGCGAACAATTCACTTCGCCAAAAACCAACTTTTCTGGGAATGCAATGAGTTTCACGCCTGCGAGTCACTACCAGACGGTTATCAACATGAAGGCAGCATAACGAGACTAGGCGATGATACTCCAGCTTCCGAAGACTTGAGTGTCTGGCAGGCAATCGTCCTGTCGTATTCATTTGGTGAGCTTACGGACAGTAAAGATAAACTCGTGGCTATCTCAGGTCTTGCACAAGCAGTTCAAAGTGATCTGCTTGGTTCGTATGTAGCCGGACTGTGGAGGAACGGCATTGAAAGTCAACTACCCTGGTATATGTATGGCGGACATAAACACAGGCCTGATGACTATAGAGCACCGACTTGGTCTTGGGCATCAGTAGATGGACCGATTTCTGTCTCCAATCGAAAGCCCGAGCAAGTTTTCATCCGAGTCCATGATGTTGTTATTGAAAACGCGACCGAGGGGAATATATATGGCCAAATTGTGAGCGGTAGTCTTTCTCTCACCTGCAAGATTCTACTATTTGGTGAAGTTATCAATTTCGAGCATGAAATTTCCGAAAATATGTCTGGTATTCTAATCACCCTAAGGATGGATGGCGGAGAATTTCATGCTGTCTTTTGGCCCGACTCGATACAAGACGAGATACCGAAAGATGGCGTTGCAGCATATGTCTATGTCGTGCCAATGATTCTGGATAAGTGTTATGGTCTTCAGGGGATATTTATCACTCCGACAGGCCTTGTACCTGGGCAATACCGGCGGATTGGATATTTTCGCAGTATCGATTTGCCTTCAGATTCCGATTCGGATTTCAATTCGGATTCCGCCTTGGACCACGATTTGAAAGGTTTCAGAGAAATAATTCTCGCTGAAAAACTTAATGTCTCGGACGACGCATACGCCAGAATTATCACCGACGAGGATGGAAAACTGCAACGAATAATCGACATTGTGTAGCGTTTGATCAGCCCATGGGAGTGTTGATATTTATTGAGAACCATTCGCACAATGGCACAAGGGAAATGTCTTGTATGAGATTTGGTACATTTCGGGTGCGGTGAGGTAGCTTTGGATTGCACTGGACTTGGGTTGAGACTATTGACACATTCGAGGTAAGAACTTACCGGAAATGGAGAACTATAACTCGCTTTCAAGTCTTGATTCATCGGTGTGGACCAGTGTTGATCGGATACGAGATTTAATGCTGACTCGTCCCAGGCCCAATGTTGACTAAATAAGAACAGGATACTATGATCTAAGATCTGACAGGTCTCAATGATCTCTACTCTAGGCCGTGTCAGAACTAGTGTAAATAAACAAAAAGCTTAGCAAGAAGTGTCTTCACTCTTTGGCAATTAGTCTTTACTCTAACCCCCACTAGAAGTCACTAGTGTTCAGCTGTCAGTGACCTAGTGATCGTTACATAAGTCACCAGAAAGATAAAAGACAATGAAAGAGTATCATCAGGCTCTTCCAAGTCCGATATTTCGAGCTTTGGATTCAAGGCAAAAGGAGATTAATCGCCAGTCTATCCACCACATATTTCTCTCCATACCTTCCTTGTCTAAGTGATATCTGAGAGCCATCTAGTCCCTCAAAACATACAGACATGGCCCATAGTACCACCAAACCAACAATAGTGCTTCTGCACGGCGCGTGGCATTCCGCTGTTCACTTTGGTCCACTCATCTCGCTCCTCACCAAGGCAGGATATCCAGCATTATGTCCCACACAACCCTCTTTCAACGCCCAACCACCAAAAAAAGATCTCTACGATGATTCTAATTTTATACAAACTATCCTTAAACAGCTTATTAAGGAAGAAGAAAAGGATGTGGTTGTTGTCATGCACTCATATGGTGGGGTCGTCGGCACACAAGCCGTCACCAACGAGCTCAGCTCAAACACACGTGCAAAGAAGGGCAAGAAGGGAGGTGTCTCACATCTCTTGTACTTATGTGCATTCGTCTTGAAACTTGGCAACTCCCTTGCCCAGACCTTCGGAGGCTCACTCCCACAATTCATCCCAATAGAGGTGAGTTGCACCCATCTTCCATAATCCCAAAACCTCTCGCTGACTGTCACCTCACCAGGAAGACGGATCATGCAACATGATGGACCCCAAACTGCGTTTCTACAACGACCTTTCTCCGGAAGATCAAGATCGCTGGGTGGCTGAATTGAGGCCGCACTCGTCTGCTGCTCAGTTCACGCCGTTGACGAATGCAGGGTATCAATACGTACCCTGCACGTACTTATTCTGTGGGAATGACCAGGCGCTTCTGATTGAGTATCAAAGAGGAATAGTGGAAGCTTCGGTTGTGAAGATGAGGGAGATCAGTTGTGGGAGTGGGCACAGTCCTTACCTGAGTATGCCGGAGAAGGTTGTTGCAGTTATTGATGGCTTGGAGAAATGATTTCGATGGTGATCACTTCAGATGAGCTGAAGTTTTCCTTTAAAGATTGATATCTTTCGATGCTGGAGAAGCGGCATTCTGAAAAGTGGAAAGAACTTCTGTTGATTTTGATATCTTAGCGAAGATTATTAAACTTTCTTCAATGTCATTTTGTGTGTTTTGGAGACACGGGAGACAATACTGCGACGACTAGCTGGTTTTACACGAAAGATAAGCTCTTCTTGATTCTTGTTTTTCATGCCGCTGCTTCATCAAAACTGACACACCAGATTTGAAAGTATGATCCTGGATCGTCGTCTCACTGTAGTCCAAGAAATTAGCAAACATAATATGTGCGCTTCATCAAGTGGCCAGACCGAGACTAGGCCACGCCTGATACACCGGATGGGCATAGTTTCTTGCTTGTCATTCGACAATACAGTCAAGTCTTACTCCCTTGAAGACTACTGCTGATATCAAGCCATCCCGAGATTTAGTGTGCTGCCAAGCAACAGAACCAAAGTATTGCAGTCATCACAATATGTACTACTCGGTGAGAGGTAGACCGGATTCACAGGCGACGAGCAGCACGACTAACCATTGAAGACGCACTGTTCTGACTCATCCTCAATGCCAATTGAAGTAAGCTTCTTGTTCCAATTTTCATAAGATCAAAGTATCCAATGATATCAGTGTCTGTTGTCGTCAGCTCGGACATAGACCCCGCGATAAAGCCGTACCCCACCAGCTCGGGACATCTATTCACTTTACGCTCAAAGAGATTCAAGGCATTTTCCATCTACCTGGCAACTCAATTCTATAAATTTGTAGTCTCGGGTTGCCTTGGCTTAAGCGAAAGAGATACTTATAAGTCCAATTTCGTTTGGTTTCAAAATCCTGCTTCAACACCAGCCCGACACCGCGCGATAGAGGAGAATACTACCACCACACAGATATTTACACACAATACAGCATGGAAGAATCTCCAAAGACAACAGTTCCCATTGTCTTTGGTGCTATGACCTTTGGCACCAAAGGTCCGCGATTCCCTCACCTTTTCACCACCTCACTAACAAAATCCAGGCGTCGAAGCCACTCGCATTCACACTCTCGAAGAATGCTCAGGCGTCCTAGATGTCTTCCAAAAACACGGCCACTCAGAAATCGACACAGCGCTCATCTACGGCGAAGGAAGCTCCGAGAAATACCTCGGCCAGCTGAAATGGCAGGAGCGCGGCCTCGTGATGGAAACCAAATTCTCGCCGAAGCTCAAAGCCTCTCGTCTCGACCTCGCTCCAGATGCCAAAGTCACGCATGGACCAGAACATCTACGCATCGCGCTCAAGAAGTCGCTTGAGGCCCTGAAGACTGACAAGATCGATATGTGGTACCTCCACGCTCCTGAGAGAAGCACTCCGTTTGAAACCACACTCCGGGAGATCAACAATCTGTACAAGGAAGGCTACT
This sequence comes from Cadophora sp. MPI-SDFR-AT-0126, assembly GCA_020747065.1. Lineage (NCBI taxonomy): Eukaryota > Fungi > Ascomycota > Leotiomycetes > Helotiales > Ploettnerulaceae > Cadophora > Cadophora sp. MPI-SDFR-AT-0126. The sequence goes on from JAGMVK010000015.1 coordinate 927,392, forward strand.
TCAAGCGATTCGGCATCAGCAACTACGCTTCCTGGGAAGTCGCTCAGACGTGTGAGATTTGCGATCGGAACGGATGGATCAAGCCTGCTGTTTACCAGGGTCTTTACAATGCTTTCCATCGCGCGGTTGAGCCCGAGCTGATCCCGTGCCTGAGATACTATGGCATCGCGCTGTATGCCTTCAATCCTCTGGCGGGTGGGTATCTGACTTCGAGATACACGCGGAATATGTTGAAGGAAGATACTGGGATTGAGGAGGGCTCGAGGTTCGACCCGAAGAGGAAGCAGGCGCAGAATTACAGATTGCGGTACTTCAATAAGGAGTACTTTGATGCTCTGGATATCTTGAGATCGGTAAGCGGCTCCGAATGCTTCGCTCGAAACAAGATATTGGTACTGACCCGGACTCGTATATAGGTAGCAAAGAAGCATGATCTACCAGAGGCAGAGTGTGCCCTGAGGTGGATCTCGCATCACTCCTTGCTCGACCGAAAGTATGGCGACACCATCATTATTGGCGCAAGCAGTGCTACACAACTTGAGGAGAACTTGACGAACTTGGAGAAGGGACCTCTTCCTGAGGATGTTGTGGAGGCGCTTGAGGAGGGCTGGAAGACGGTGCGGGGAGTTTGTGTGACGTACTGGCATTAGAAGACCATTTCTCTGCAGATGTGGAAATAGACAACTTGATAGATTAAGGCTTTATGCATGGTCTTCCACAAGGACCAATGAAGCTGCCTGACCCTGACCTTCTCCCCAAATGGAGCTTCCGTCTTGCTCAGACTCATTGCAGAACTATGTCATATTTCCTCATGATGAGGTTGATGTCACGAGCAACGGCTGCCATTAGACGGAGGCATGTCCCAGCATTTACACAGAGTCTTCTATGGTAGTAGTTTGGCTCCATGATGAGGGGCCGCACATGGATATTCGATCATCGAGAGGCAAGTATACACAGGCAGCCAACATATTGTCTTGCAAAGAGAGCGTCATTGATGACCTGTCCAGGACCGTCCTATTTGTACGCCATGAATGAGGGGCCGAATCTCAATCTTTGTGCACTGCATGGAATGGCAGTTACAGGGGATGGAGGGCTGTAGCACCGGGCGGAGTGCTAATGGACCGCATGGTGGCGCAAATTCAGAACTTCAATTGACGCATCACTCCTGCACGCCCATTGAATGTCCTCCAACGATTGTACAACTTTCTCATCCGTCACAAGGCTGTGACGAGAGATGCTGTAGGCTCATCCGGTTTCACATACCCACGACCTTTCCATGAGGAAACCAAACAAAATCCAGATGTGGGGCGTATGAACATGGAATGAGGCTCGATTATACCTTGCCAGCATTGTATCTCATAGCCCTGCAGACCCATAATGTCATTCACATTGGTTCAAAATGTTTCTCTCAGCCGTCTCAATAGCCGAATCAGTGATACCGTACCACGGCAGCAGCCAGACAGCCACGTTCTCAAGCTTCTAGCTTCAGCCTCACCACGAACATGAGAATCCTTACAAGATTCTGATCGACCTACCAGAAGAAGCGAAATATGTGCCACGATCGAATCTCGCTTTCGAAAGAGCAGAGTGCTAAGTGGAGGAGGCGGGGGGCACGAGGAGGATTTTGATATTGAGACTGAGGGATGAGCTAGATACGCGGTAACCTTATTTGATCTAGCATGATTGAAGTCTACCGCGACTTCGGTCTGGAGGTCGGATCCTAAGTCACTCTGAAATCTGCAACTATTGGAATCTTTCCATATAATACAATAGCAATCTGGTAGTAATTCTGGGTCATTGTTGTCTCAGAACCGTTGTACTCGAAAAAGCAAGTCGTGGAGCAACTGTTCGTCATCGATCAAAGGCTTGCAGCGAAGATTGAGTGACGAGGAAGCGGCAGCACTGCTACAAGCGATCAGAAAAACAGAGATCTCTCAGTCTGGTCCTCACAGAACAGCAAAGACCTGAGCAGATGTGTAGCTCCTAGGCTTTTTCTGTACCTGACCATTAGATCGACTGTCTCGGTAAGCTCACATCCTTCGAAATCTGTGGCAATCTGTCATGACACCAAGACTCTGATAAATCCTTGGGTAGAAATACACACAGCTCCACACCATGGAATCTGCCGACAGATTCAACCTTGCCCGCTTCATCACCGCCCAAGAGCAACAATATTATCGGGCTCTTGCAGAGATGCGGCGGGGCAGGAAGACAAACTCACTGGATTTGGTACATCTTCCCCTCACTCGTTGGCATATCGACATCAGCCCGAGGAAACAAATACGGAATCTCCGGTCTCGAAGAAGCCCAAGCTTACCTTCAACATCTGGTACTGAGGGAACGGCTTATCGAAATCACCCAAGCTGTGTTGGATTCCGTCACCACGAATATCCTCGGACTCATGGGGACGGCTGTTGATGTCACGAAGATGCATGCGAGCATGACTCTGTTTTTACGAGCCGATCCGGAGAAGAGAGTGTTTGACTTTCAGGCTGTCTTGGACAAATACTATGATGGTGTTCCGCATCCTGAGTCCGATCGGATTCTAGGCGTCGAAAGCGAAGACCGGGGCTGATATCGGTGGGTGGATGATCGGGAGGAAAGATGCGACTTCAACATACAGGCGGGCATGAGTCTACAAGAATTTTACAGGTCGTCGACTGATACGGGGCTTTCCTGGGCGTTACGGAAAGATCATTAGATTTTTTGGATTTGGACTTTCACGATTAGTGACCCAGCGGGCTCTCGCTTAGATTCCCCACGCCATCAACCAATGCTATGGCCAAGGTTTCTATGTATATCACCGGCTAATTCCATTACAAGTCGTATGGACTACTTAAGTCTTGTAATCATGAACCATGATGCTTTGCTCGCGCAAGCTTGAACTCTTTGCATGGTGCGGCCCGAGGAAGATCACCCGGCTTCGAAGTGACTCGTGGAGCGAACCGTTCGAACAACGAAGCCCACTAGCTCGCTCCTTAGCCCACACTGAGCTTGTCTTGGTATTAAAACATTCAAGCACCTGAGTCTTAAGACTTCATGTGTTCTCCAGTTCCACATTTACTGACACTTGAAATCTCAACATCATCAACTTCAACATTCCCGTCCGTCACTCGTCTCGCCGAGTTCTTCCACCCTATCATTACGATCATCAGACACATTACCAGAACACTCTATCATCATGGTCGCAGTACTGAATTCAACGGTCGCATCCTCGATGTCATCATCATCTACACCTTCGGAGAAATGCTCGTCTCCAGTTCTCTCCGTCAAGTCGTTCTTCGCCTCACTCGGAATTTGCATCGCCGCATTTCTTCTCATCTACGCAATACTCTACCTCCTAGCATACATCGAAGACCGCCGCAAGCCAGTTAAAACACCTAGACAAGAATACAGCTCCAAATTTGCTGGTGCAGTGATGGCAATGAAGCGCACAATCGTATTCGGAGAACGTCTACCAAGTGTCTTCATCGAGCTCAAAGGTCTTCCTAGACCAGGAAACGACACAAGACCTATTGGACCGAAAGACCATTTCGCATACATGCTTCATTACATCGATGGTGTTGGCTTAGACGGGAGTTTTGACTTCAAGGCGTCGGGAGAGCAAGGGAAGTATTACCCTGAGCTGGTCGATGTCATTTTTGGGACAGATGTGTCTGATGATGGGAAATCGACATCACCAAACTCTGTCGTATGTTGCAGGCCAAGGGGGTTGTGAAGAAGCAATAGGCGATACATGATGGCACCCACTCGCCTTTCCATACATTGTCCAAGTCACACTTTGGCATGTGTACCAGCAGGTGGGTGCCAGCTTTTTCTTCAGCTAAATCTTGTATTTAATGATGGTTTAAAGACATTGGCATCCAGAGGAAAGTGGCAGACATTTTAATAGTACGCATTAGTCGATTCTATCGCTCATTATTTTTCCGGTGGGCAGAGCTGGCACTATTGGCCGGAGCGAGCAGGCAACGGGATGCCTTGATTCTGAGGACGCGGTGAGCCATTGACTATTCACGTCCACAATCTCGTCTTCAACAAAATAAAAGTCCTTACACGAGCTCGAAATTTTCTTCAGAGATAGCTTCTCCGGAATGTCATTAGGGACTTTTGTTAGACTTGTAGCGGCAAAAGCGTAGACTAGAGACATCTAGGGTAACATCTACAATCCATTCTTTCCAGATTAGATATTGGATGCTGCTAATGGAAAGAGCGACATGTCATGTTTTGATATTGGTATATCGAGATGGAGCATTCTCATCTTCTTCTTCTCGTTTTCTATACGCAACCATGGGTAGCAACTGTAAGTATCCACATTTCTCTTCGGCACATCCCATGCACAAAACTCTTTTCTACAGACAAGCACAGTGAGCCGGCAAATGCTCCCTGAGGTCAGCAATTCTTGGAAACCGAGGCTACATTGATGCGGTTTGAAGCATACTCCTGGAGCTGGTCCGGAATTACACAGTGGTTTTGCAATCACGGAGCGACTACCCGCAGGTATCTTTCCTGATTCGACCTCTGGTATATGAAGACAGCTGACTTCTGCCCAGATGCGCGTACCAGCTCGAAGATCCATTACCACAACTGCTATGCTCCTTTCGCGACCTACCATGAGTACCGTCGGGAGAAATTCGACTTGGAACGCAGCACGTTGGCGCAAGTGTCGGCACTACTTCTGCGGCGAATTCGATGGCTCTGGACCACGGTCTTACAATTGAGACGATGTTGCCTCAGAATCTCCTGCGGAATGCCCCAGGTCACCTTGACTCCGGGAAAATCACGAGATCTGGGCATGACAGCTTGAGAGCTTCAAGTATACAGGCGATGAAATAGGAACACATGCGGATTCCGATTACATCCCATTACATGCCATACATTGCATTCACTCGTCACAATGGTTTCTGCTCATGCTAATGATGCTTCTAACAGTGGCAAAATTCGCTCGAAAGTCCTCTGCAGAGGTAGATGAAGAAATGATGTAATTGACTTTAGTTTCCTCCTTGCCCTCGACAGTCTTTGGTTGTCAAAATTTTCTTTTGGACTTCACGCATGAACTATGGCAAGCAAGCTAATGTGTATGTTAGTCGCCTTGAAAATGTAATGTTGTGGGGCCAAACCCAGCCGTTAGTCTTTCCATAACCTCTGTGCCCGTCGCTGTGGTATCCACGACGGCAAAGTCACACAATCGCCTACTGACTTTATTTCCCGTTGTAGTGACCAGGAAGAAGCCGAAGCCCTCGTCAAGTAGGTACCAGTCTCCCATTTGTAATCATGATGTACTGATAGCATTTCAGCCACGTCAGTATCGATGAGAATCCTCCCCCGGGAGCTGGTTCTGCTTCCCTGTATGTATTCATTTTGGCTTCATCTCTGGTCCAATTTTGGAAGAGTCGCTGAGTACTTTGAAGTTCCAATTCGGTCAGCACGGTCTTGTCTCCTGGTGATCCCTCTGCGTAAGTTATTTCCTATTCAAAACCTCCAACTTTGGAACTTCATTCTGAATTCTATGAATCCCATGTTATCCTGCGAGCTTATGTCCTAATTCCATTCCCCGAGTACTTTGCTGCTTACTGACTTCTTTAAAGTAGATCATCTCTGCAGACTTTTGGCAAGAAGTAAGGATTGCTTCTGAGACTGTTTTACTTCGGACTAATTTGTGACACTAGAGTCAGACATTATTGTGCGAAGAAGTAAGGAAACAATCCCAGACAATGGCATTTCCAAACCCACCTCACATGAATGTTTCGTCACCGGGCACATTTCATCCATTCCCAGCCACTACTCTTATCAACATCAAACCTCGAGACTTATCACAACTTACTTTGTTCATCAGACACCAGAACCATGTAGCAGAGATGTGTTGGATTCACTAACGTATAAATAGTCACGTCAACTATATCATCATGGGGTTGATTATCTTTGGCGCCCTTTTCGGGAAATTCTATAAATACGACACGGAGGATAACTCGAAGTAGTTTGTTAGTCTTGGGACATTGGGATGCGGTTTAGAGTCCTGGAGGAGTGATATCAATACCAAATCTTTAAATCGCAGCCCTTGAAGACGTGCTCAAACAATCCACAGAGCGAGTCCCTTTCTAAGCGAATCAAAACAAAGGCACGGTAGAAATACCCAAAGACGTGTGGTATACACAGACACAACTCTTCTATCCTGTGTTCGGTTGACGCTAACTACATCTTAATCGAGATATTATACAAGTCCAATCCCACTGCAACACCCGTCACTGCCGCCGCATAAGCGACCAATATCCCCATGGCCTGCAAGTTCGTTACATGCAGCGTTGGGACTGTCAAGTTGACCAAGCCCGTCAACAAATTCGCCACGAGGAAGATCGCAAGCCCATTCCTATTAAACGCGTCCAACACCCGGCTCGTACTCGCTCTGTACACCTCATCCTCTTCTTTCTTACTTACGAATGTCTTATGCGCGTTGGGCAAGAACAAGGTCTCAACTAGACAGAATGCTGTGAGTTGCGCGGTATTGAATGCCGCAATCCAGAGGAAGTATGGGAGATTTGCAAGACGTCGTGATACGGCAAGGGAGAGGCCGTAGGAGTAGTTCGTACTGGCCCAGAAGAGGACGATCCAGCCTGTTGACCAGGCTGCCATCTTGAGGAGTAGTTTTTTCCTCTGCTCTCCACCTGTGGAGCCCTCGCCTCGTGGAAGGACTAGCAATCCTAACTCCTGCCCTGCGAGGAAGATGGCCAGGTAACCGAAGAAACTGAATATGCCCTCTCTGTTCTTGTCGAACAAGTTTGTTCTTGGAGCAGTGAGCACAAAGGCTTTCAGGTCTGTGAATTCCAACGCAGCTTGGTATGCGAGTCCGAGCGCTACTGCTAATGCAGCATAGCTAGGCACGTACTCAAAGGCACTCTGGAATAGCGCGACGAACGGAGGCAGGAAGCCCATTGTGAAAAAGAAATTCCAATGTACCCCGTACTCGGTGACATGCTCCGCATAATCCAAACCCTTAACAGTATACAACCTCCCAAGTCCAAGCACAATCAGCGGCAACGAATGTCTCAGCGACTGCGCCAATCTGGTTCCTAGAGGTGCCAGCTTCTTCCCAGCTAACTGTGCCTTCAATATAGGCCTTGCGGCCACAATGCCCGCAGAGAAGACGAATGATCCAACACCAACATCCATCAACGAAGTCCCCCAATTCTCCACCTTCGCAAACCGTCTAGGGAATATCCGGAAATCCACAGCCAATATCGCAATACATGTAATGACAATCATGGCACCTCTGTACGTGGTTACAAATGCCTTTTTAGGCAGCTGATTCGGCGTCTCCTTGGCTTGCTTCTCTGCAGTGGGAGGCAGCTTGGCTTTCTTCGGCAGCGGAGGTCGTGGGAGGAAATATATGAGGGGCACAGGACCGAGTAGCAAGGCATTTAGGAGTAAAGGATTTGAGGCGTAAAGAGTGATGGCGAGCAGAATCGCAGATACGTTGAGGAGGAAGTCGACTGCGAATGCAAGAGGGGAATATGGTTTGAAGAAGGATTGGCGGGCCTGAAGAGTGGACCAGAGGATTACTGCAGCCTTTTTTCATGTCAATACTGTCTAGAATTCGAGTTGAAGTACACCGGCGGCTGTACCGAGTCATGAGAAGAAGGCAGACACTTACCGGCGCAACGGCAGTAACATAATTGATCTCTGAAATTTCCCCACCGGTGAGATTCGAGACAAAATCCTCCTTCAGAGCTTTGTAGCTCGCGGCTATTGCTTGTTCTGCTGCTCGAGACATCTTGCGGTACAACAACCAATAAGAGAGAGTCTTCCAGGAACGATGTCCTGCTTTTGTAAAGAGCAACAAGTGTGAAGATGAAGATGCCAGACATCGCGAAAGTCGCGAGGCGGAGCGGAGGTAATTCCGCTCCGAGGCCACCAAACTCGTGACTTCGTGTTTAGAAAGGTTCCAACTTTGTTGGCTTGAAGCTTCGACACCATGACTCGTGAATATCTTCGTTTTCGGCTTTGCGGCTCTCCCTCTCATAATTACATGTGTTCTCAAATCACTTGGATGTCTCTTCAATCGTCTCTCAAATTCTGAGGTTTCAAGAGTTTCGATTTCTCTCCTGTCTTTTGCCCTTTCGCATATCTTGTCTTGCATCGCGTCCTTGTCATCCTCGTCGACGAACACTGTCTGTGGTACTTCCGGCTGCAGCACATATCAAATATACAATGTCGTGTTACTCAGCGTTGTTATCTTCGTGGCACTCCATCAATGATAGGCCTCATATGTTCCTGTTGCGTACTGTACTTTTGGGCTAGGCCCTGGAGTTGAACTATCCCTGGCTCTCACTACCATTCCCATCTGCGCTGATGACTGCCAATATTGCTTTTAGGGGTTTCATTCATTGCTGTTGGAGCTGAAATATCGTCATCGGTAGATGCTATCGAAGTATCTTTAGGTTATTGGAAGTCTCCATACTTGCAGGGCCGTATATCCGAACTTTGTCCTACACACCATACCGTTGTGGCACATGATAGCTCGACCTGTTTTATCATCTCCCGGAAACCTCATCCATTCTGCCGATGTCCTGAATCTCTTGGCGTTTGAGTTCAAGTCGTTCCGGAGGGACTTGCCGTTCCACTCCTCATGTGTTAGACTACTTTCACCCGAGACCAGGCATTTATATGAAGGGACGTTATCTCCCCATAAGTCTCCAGATGGTCAAGCTGTCCGACACGAAGAGTATGGAAGTGACGAGGTGTGTGAAGCTAATATCATGTTGTGGTAGCGCGGGCGAGGTCTTGACACCATCTCCATCAGCTCCATCGATCATTGAATTGTCTCGCACATGTCAATCACGATCTCACTATGGCAGCATGAAGCCGATACCCTTACTCTCCACAACGAAATCGTCGATCAACCAGTGTTGCTGCGCGCCAACAAGGCTCAGCATAGGGGTCCGGGGGTTACAGCGGTCACATGATACCGTACGACTGCTGCGGATTGGACGAACCGAAGCTCATAACTGTCATCACTAGGTAACATCCTGTCTAAAACCGTGGAACATGCGTGTCATAACTTTCAACCGGGTTTTTACCCTTTTTCTCGACTTGCGGCTACCCTCTAAGGAGTTGAGGAATGTTCTTTGAGGACTGACTAACACGTTTCAGAAAATGAGATCGGCCGCGGGTGGCTTGCATCAGCCTCCCGCGAACATTGATTACAGACGTGATGGCCTCTTGTATACCGTTGCCACGGGACTGACGTATCGATTGCTCAAAGCAAATTATTGACGGTCACATTCCGTGGGAAGCCACTGGTCTCCTTCCCGCAGGCCGATGGAACTCTTGGGAAAGGGGTCCTTATCACCACCACATCGTGAGTCAAAGACGCAAGACTAGGTCGACTTCAAGTAATTGTTGCGAAATATTTCGAACATGAGAAACAATCACTCCTCCAAGGCTGCAAACGGTCTTTGACTGCTTCACAACCTCGGCTTCTGTAAGGCATGGCCCAAACATCCAGAATTTTCTTTGTCCTGAAGGTACAGGACTCACAGCCAGCCACGCGTCGGAATGTATCGTCTCAAAGAACTTTCGTATGCTGTATCACTCAATTACCCGGTCGTTACGGGTTGGCTCATGTCCATCCTAAAAGCAATCAACTTTTTATCCGAGTTCAAGGATTGCCTATCGTGTTTCCAAAATCCCGCAAACTGGCAACCGATAACAAGGGCATATCGGAGGAGTAAGTCGTCCAGTTGAGAAAAATATCTAGGATTTCGGCCTTTCTCATTTTCAAAGATCGGAATCCTCACTTTCATCTTCAGCGGTCTTGCGATCCAAAGGGCTGAAGACCATGAGCGCCCTTTCAGCATTCGATAGACGACATCACAGCGACCTGCACCCGATCAAAACCCGTCCCGACAGTCCGTACGCACCACGGAGACAGTCAAGGCAGGGCTCTATTACTTCTGCGAAATCCACGACGCCTCTACCGAGCCCAAGTATCGTGGCAGCGCGTGCCTACCACCTCGAATCTACTACACCAGACGATGCACAGCAGAGGCGTAAAAGCTTGATTGAAGATCAGGAGCTTCCACGAAGACATTCTCTATTGTCTACACCCAGAACATTGACAGTGCAATTGGAAAGCTTCAAATTATCCGCAGGACGTGATGGCTTGCAACCTGTGCCAGAAACAGAGGAAGCTATGACGAAGGTCAAGGTCGAGGGCCCCTTAAATGTGTCTATGAAGGATATTGACGAGTCTGATGAAATTCCGCCCCCACGACGGAAACCAAATATGTTGTGTGGGACACCACAGGATGTTCTTCGTCAGGTCCCATTTCAGTACGCTCACAACCGCCTCAAAGATTGGGGTTACGCCTATTTGGGAAATTCAGCAACAGCAGATGCTTTTGTAAATGCCGTCAGCCTTCGTCGACCCAGTATGGCTGCTGGGACGGGCAATGAGGCTGGGACCAAGTTGAACATGCGGTTAACCACAATCCGAGCAAGAGTCATGCCACTTGGGAAGGATCGGAAGCCGTTCTTGATACAGAGACAATTCGATATTGAAGAGCTCAGAAGAAGCATCCCCAAAGTCCCAAGTCAACCAGGAGAAAGCGAGAGCCCTCGCGTTCTCAGAAGGTCTACCAGAACTCGACGGTCATCGACCCAAGCCACTATAGGCGCTCACGAAGACAGCAACCGCACAAAGAAAAAGCATAGATCTCCATCTCCTGGCAAAGGGGCCCTACCCATTCGTGAGTCTCCAAACCCACACCGCTTCTTCTCCACTGACATCTGCTTTGCTCCAGATATAGAATATGCACTTCATTATCTACCGGTGCTTGGAGCTTTGATGCTGTCGGGACACGTCAGAAAGGGAGACTCCATTGATCTCCCAATTCCACATCCTGAAGCATGGCGGGACGTTCTCACTTACATTTACACCGGTCGAGGAAGCCATGAAAGCCTCACAACAGCCGTGAAAGAGAACATACTCTTCTTAGCCGGCCACGCCTAACAAGAGCTTGTCACGGCAGTGGGGGTTTCATTCCTGCATGAGCACGAGCGCATACTTCTGTTTCTTTTGCTTCCGTGCTTCTCCATAACGGGCCGTCTACTATTGTAGATGTGCATTTTCGGAACCCCGCATAACATCGCTCGCATCAAGCATGTCACACCTGCATGCCGAAGCCGGACTCGCAACACCACACATTACCGTTGAACGAGTATCCACGGTAGATCAACGTTTCCCAACTTCGTGCCAACCCCTCTGGTTCCCCGACTCCAGCAAGCATGGGTCACGATTCGAACCATCCGTTTCGGTACCTCTGCATCAATGGTAGTGGATGGCGGATCCAGCGGGGCGTGGGAAGTTTTTGATCCGAACGGGATATTGGCCAACTGAGGGCCTTTCTTTCTGGCTTTTCGTCTTCCATCCACCTCCTCTGCACGGTTTTGCTGTACATCTTATCTATTTACATGATTTTGATGGTTGCATCATGCTTGCTTGGAAAGACAATGTTTCCTTGAAATGATAACGACCGCTGCACGTCTCTGTACCGCCCGCTTGTCCTTGCAATGTTTTCCCAAGAATGATCAAATATATGAGCTCTATCTGAACAAATTTTTTTCTCACGGCCGATTCAGTTCATTGGTCGTACAGTGTAGCACTAGATCTAGACAAATCTACGATGGCATCTCACAACATCCTGCCACATCTGTCGTGACTCCCTCACTTCCCAGCATCCATCCTCTCGGAGCACCTTATCTCATCAGATCTCGTCTCCAAAAACGCTCTGAAAACGATGTTCCTTCATGATGCTGCCACGCTCGCTCAATTCCATTATGAACAGTCCCCAGAATCTTGCGATACGACGATACAGAATTATGGTACAGGTTCGCCACAAATAACGAGCATGAACCTCATGATCATCGACCTCTCCAACCTTCGCATGCACAACATACATACCTACAGTCCCCTACATCTTGGCATACATCCAACCCTGGCTGCGAGAATTCGATATCGACAAGGAAAGGTAAGTCTAACCATATCGCCCTAGACTATTGACGGTAGACATACCTGCAAGGATACCGAGCGCCACCATTTTTGTAACGGGGAAACTCAGCGAATATCTACAATGGACTTCTCCATCTCAACACTCACCATCATCCACGAAGCTTCACTTGGAAATACCTCCGTCAATATCTGTCCTCTGTAGATGACACCGCATGTTAACGCCACTCTGCTCGAATGTTACCGAAAGGCGCGGACTTATTACCCCATTTATCATAACCTGCTCCGTAAATCAATGTCTAGTCAGCCTCTTCGCTTGCAGGACCCCTCCACGTCTCGCCGCGACCGCGCATCGAAATCAAGTCACCCAGTGACAGATTTTCATTGATTTGCTTTTTGCGCAGGAACCACCAGAGAACCACCGGCTCAGATGTCCGAGAGAGGCGTTTGGCGTTCCTTCAATAGCAACTGACATGGATGGTAGCCATGGGTGTGTGGGTGAAGAATCGGGCCTGGCTCGAGTGAGCTTGATGTACATGATGGCTTCAAAGTCAATTAATCAATCATATTTTTCTCTTCACTGAAGCAGCACTCTACATAGGAGAATATGTGTGCGAAAATCTCTGCGCTGCAAGTCTTGAGACTTTCGTGCTTAATGCTGTTGTATTTTGCCCAGTTCGCGGTCTCAGAATATCAGCTCGTTAAATTCTCCAAGATCATGCACTTGGTACAGTTCCGACCGAATAGCTAATTCTATTCTTCGATATGCTCATTATCATTGTGCCATCATTACACTTTCACGATGTCTTCGGTGACGGCATTTCCGTACAGGGGCTCACCCACCTACCCCGCAGTTCGACTTTCAATTCCTTGAAAACGCCGCTGCACGCGATGAAGAAAAACAAACGCATGGGCCAAAAGTGCAAGCCGAAACTCAAAAATCTCAAGCCCTGTTCCCAGTATGTCAGATATACTTTCTGTCTGCGGCAATTCTTCGATCGAGGCACTCGACACGAGGAACACGATTTGCAACTTGAAAGCCTTCTCACATGCAAACCCCATCCGATCCCCAGTTTTCATTTTCGAGCTCGAAGCTTCTGTCTCTTGCTTATCTTCCCTCCATCAAGTCGACACTACAGTAAGCCATTTCAACAGCTAGCAAACCCAATCTTGCTTGCATTAGGAACTAGAGCCGCTAATACCTGAACTACAGAAGCCGTTTTCGTTGTCTTACATTAGGTGTTTAGAAGACTCGGTACTAAGACTAAAGCCGTCAGGCAAAACAAGATCAAGACTTCAAGACGAAGATTCGATCTAGCTGTGGACTATTTTAACTTAGTTGACTTAAAAGGCGGTCGTCACTGGCATGTCATGTCATGAAGCTAGCTAATCCAGTGAACCTTGCCTTTCAAGCCGAACTTTCTTCGGCACAGACCTGACCTTTCGCACGTCCTGCCGCCCGTCGCTCTCTTTTAATTTCAAACTCTGTCTCGACAACCGTCAACTTACTGCCTTCAACACTCTCTTACTCGCGACCCTCCGGTTCCCCGAAGACAAATTTCGATCGATCCCTCCACCAATTAAAGGTGGATTTCAGTCCTAGAATGCTCTTCTTTTCCCTATCCCCTCTCCTCTCCACCTCTAACCCACCACTCCATCAATCCATCTATCTATCCATCCATCCATGAACCCTCCATCCAGCCCACCCCACCTTCGAGTATGCAGGTCCCTCTCCGATCGAGCGTCGTACATCAACTAATGCAGACTATCTGCAGTGCGAGAATCCCCGCATCTGCATGTGCATATGCATGTATAAGACATACATGAGTCGTTGCATGTGCATGTACAGTGCATGCTCTAGACCCTTCACGCCATCTTTTCTTGCTGCTATGCCTGCCACCCAAGACACATCGTAGCCAGTAAGACAGCTCTCATACGTCCCGCTGCAGAAGTGTGCTAGCGATCTTTGCACTCTCGTCATGGCTGGGCAGCCTGGCCCATTCGTTCACTCCAAGCCTCTTCGAGAGCTCTTTATCCCTCCAAGTCGCAATGATATTGTTCCGTTCCTGACTGTACTCTACAGTACTTCATCCGGATGAAAAAATGTACCTCTTCTTATGAATCCGTTAAATCTCACCTGGATCCCGTCCAAGTACAAAAACAGGTTTCTGTTCCAAGAGAAGCATCAATCGATCAAAACCGACCCATTAATCACTTCATCCATAACGCCACAAAACATCTAACACTCATTCAGCCGAACCAGAGCCCCTCCAAATACAACAACCAACAATAGAAATTCAAGATTTCATCACATTTTGCCCCCACGCGATGAAACCAAAATGTGAAATATGACAAAGTCCACTCACTGACCCATTGAAATTTCAAAAATATATCTTCGTTCTGGTCTGACTGTTGCATAATATTTGCAGAACCAACAAACACACCAACCAAACTCGACCTTCCTAGCCTAATATCACCGGCTTGCAACTCCAGCATTCCAACAGTTCCGTTCATTCGAGCTTCAAATCTCCAATGCAACCCGAGAGACAATTTCTTCGGCCCGGTTAAGGAGCTTGCCGTGATGTTACATCTGTACCGAAATTCTTAACGGTTCAAAAGCTACGATGTTTTGGAATCGCCCGATATCTCGGACTCTTAAAGAGCTTCCTACGGAGGACTCGATTCGAGGGCGGCACACAAGGTGCAATACAACCCTCCCACATCATCTTATCTCATCTCATCTCATCGCACGCAATGTAAGCACTCATCCCGATAAGGACGACCGTTCGTTTAGTTGCAATCTCCGGAAGTAGAAGGTACCTTTCCCCATTTCCATCCTCACACATTCCATCATCTATGTACAGTACTCCCGTCCCTCATCGGCCGATCCTCTACCTCCACCTCCGCGTCCACTGGCTTCGCATCGCATCACATCATCATCAAGAAAAAAGGCTTGCAGTTGCATCTCCCACCCTCCAAGCCAAGCACGTCAGTGAGAACCCTGCATCCACCCCATCCACACACAAGCCTACCTAACTACCTACCTCATCACTGCATCTACATCTGCATCTGCAAATACCTGCATGCATGGGCTCCACACACACTACCATTAAGTACATAACGATATACGTACATTATGCAGGACGCAGGGAATCATGACATGACATGGCATGACAAGGCAAGCTCACACCCTCAAGCTCAAGCTCATGCTGCAACTTTTCTGCCGAAAAATAATTTTCTTGAATAGCTAGCTGTTGGATGTTGGATGTTGGATGTGGGAGTGGGAGTGGATGTGCTTGCGAATGGATCTACCATGACTATGAATGATGAATGAATGAATGAATGATATCCCGCCCCTCCTCCCCTCTCATCCTTTTTCGATGCTCGATCGTCAGGTCAGGCAAACACGCACAGCAATATCAAGCATCAATGACGTCCCATCCTTCAGCTCCCTCAAACTCAACTGACTTTAAACTTCAACTTCCCCCCTTCCCCCTCCCGTCCCGCTCCCCTCCTCTCATCCCCTCCATGTTCGATCGTCACCACCACAATAGGGCCGTTGAAAAGATCATCCGACTATCCAACGTCCATGGTCCATGGTCCATGTTCCATGCTCCATGCTTCCTGTAAATCTCCCGTCCCCTCTGTCTAGGATTCATCACCCGGACGTTAAAGTCAAAACTCAAATCTCAATCAAATCAAGGAGGAGGCTGATCTAGGCAAAACTCTCTTTTTATTGCTCAGTTGAGCCTCAATGGGGGTCATTTACTTGATGGTGGTGACGAACCGGCGGCGGGTGGGGGTCGGTGACACGGCCATGCCAATCGCCAATCGATGGCTGACCTGTCCGGGGCATATACTGGAGAACAACCAAGGACAGAATAGTAAGTAACATAGAAGAAGAAACTGTAAATGGTGCTTTTGGCTTCAATCTCTAAAACAATCTACTCAAGTCCCAGAGCAGAATCGATTTCCCTCCGTCTCGTCTATCTCAAATCTGCAATCTTGTTCTCCAACATCAGAACCCAAAGATGAAATGAACAGGAGCGAAAGCTTTTGGAATTTTTCAGAACCAAGCCGAGCTGCGCGACCAAAACACGTCTTTGCCTCCCAAAGATGTACAACCAACCAAAGCATCAGATGAGATGAAGATAGAAACAAATGGATTTTTATGCCCCTCCGCCTGCCATCCAGATCCATGAACCACACGGATGTGACCCGACCTATCCGTTCCGAGCCAAAGAGAGATAATTTTAGGTTACCTGGCAGAGGAGAAGTAGTGCTGTGAATCCTACAAATCTCCCTGTCCAAGCCAAGCGAAGTGAAAAAAGAAAATAAAAGACCGCAAATACAGTGTCCAAACTCCTTCAATGCAGCTGGATTGAGCCGAGCCAGAATCGAAAACAAGCCAAAGACCCGGTCCCTTAAATCAGCATGATTAACTCCCTAGATCCGCCATCGACCTCATTGGGTCCTAGGCAGAAATGTCGTTCCGTCCATTCATGAATCGTAAAAGTCGTCGCCAGAGAATGAGAAAGTGATGCAACTGATGAAACCACACCTGGATTTATGCTGCACTAGCGTCCAAGGGGATCCATCACATTCGAACTAGAATTCGAACTCGAATCGTCATGATCGTATGAATCGTCTGAGCTGTCGGTTTTTGCATCCAACAAGTCACTATCCATATCCGACCCAAAACCGTCCGGACTGATCGCCCTTTCGACCGTCGACACGTAGATATGTTCTTTCTCGTCCGGAGATACGATGAACATTTTTCCATCATTGTAGCGGACAAGGCCGGGGTGATTGCCTGGTGGAAGTGTGATGCTTTCACTTCGGCGGCCTCTGGGGCTCATACGCTCGCTATCATTGGTGTCACCATCTTCACGGCTGCCCCATGAAGTCTAGATTAATTAGCACGGACCATAAAAGCAAGATAGGATGACTTACCATGCGATGAGTTATGCCAGCGTATATCTTGATGAAACCATGGAAATATCCGAACATGACCGAGAGCGGAAGGAAGATGATATCGAATGGCTCTCGTCTGAAGAGACCGACCAACTTGATAACCTTGATAAAAGCAAACATGAAGATGATCTGGGCCCACATGGCGTAATAATATCCATTCCCTGGTAGATTGTGGGCAGCTTTATGAGTGCACCATATAATCCAAGGGTCGAAGGCAACTGAAAGGGACGTGAATGTTGCAAGATGCAATGCATATGTCGACCATGGTTGCTGTCTTTTGATGTATTAGTGAAGAAATAGAATGGTCGCAAAGAAGCTTACCTCCAAACGTGTCTCTCAACGAACATACTCGTATAGTTGCTTCGCCAATTGCTACGGGCCCAGCGAGAACATTGGTAGAGAAACTTGATGTTGTTCTCGAGCGTAGTCTCGATCTC
Organism: Cadophora sp. MPI-SDFR-AT-0126; assembly: GCA_020747065.1. Lineage (NCBI taxonomy): Eukaryota > Fungi > Ascomycota > Leotiomycetes > Helotiales > Ploettnerulaceae > Cadophora > Cadophora sp. MPI-SDFR-AT-0126. Next base: position 944,804 of record JAGMVK010000015.1, read on the forward strand.
ACACTGTGGGTTGTATTGGATCCATGTCTTCCATCGGTTGGACACCAACCACCGGGTAACAAAGTTGTCGTCGTCGGCGTTGAGTTGGTACTGACCCCAGCGCTCAGTCTTGAAGCCATCCAAGAACAGGGGGCTTTGGAGGATTTCGGATCGGAAGGCACAGGTGCGTCCGGACATGCAGGAGGTCCCACCATCGATACCATGTGTGGCCGAAATCTCGAAGTTGCGTCGCTCAATGTAGGCAGCTCCGAGCCAATTGTAGCAAAGAGCTGCAATTGGTCCAGAACGAATGCGTTTGACACGTTGATTGGGTCCAACTCCGCCGATTTTTGCATCCTCGAACGGAGCAAGGAGCCAAGGTAGGATTGTGCTGGGCCACGTGACATCATCGTCTGCCATGATAATGATCGACGTCTTGACCTTGGGAATCGCCTCGCAGACCTGAATCCGCTTGTTTGCAATTGGCACGTGGAATGTGCGAATGTTGGGGGCCTCCAATGACTTTGTAAAATTGACGAGCTTTTGATATTTGTCGGAAGTCGTGACCAGGAGAAGCTCGTAAGGCTGGCAAGCCAGGATGCTTTGCAAGGATTCTCTCAACTCCTCAAAATTGTTATGAATCGTCGGAATGATCACCGTGACATCTTTCGCAGTGTAGGATGGAGTTTCGGATACAGCAATGGATTTGTAGCGCCAGTGGCTAATGAAGTTGACAATGGTTCGGAGGTACCGATGAATCCTGAAGAAGTCAGTTTTGAGCCGCGGGCCAATGGAGTAGCTGAATGTGGAATCACAAAATACAAGGATGTCACAAAAAAGAGATATAAAAAGACCGGAAAAGTGAGGAAGTAAGGTCTTACCAGAAAACCCAGAAGGTGATTGCCCATGGGCTCAGATCCCAAAAGGCAAGCATTTTGGATGGTCGTGGTGAGAAGTTCAGGCTACGCCGATTCGATCAAAGTTAGTTCCAATTGATCGCCTGCAGGAATGTCCAACTTCTTTGAGTATCTAGGCTGAGTTGCCACTGTGGGGTGTTTTGAAGAGGCAAAAATTGAGGGGTCATGTGTCGAACTCGAGGAAAGACGACTGGGAGATATAGATGAGTCGGAAGCAATTTGACTGATTCTGTGGGCTGTTGATTCGTGAGGATGAGCGTGCCGGTGCCAAGACAGAGGGGAAGAGGCTCCAATGTGGATTTGCTCAAAGCTGAGGAGACGAGAGATGGGAAAAAGCCCCGAGAAAGTGTCGAGGCGTTTTCCTGTGGAGTTCTTGGAAGAAGGCAGAGGCAGCCGTGTTGAGAGGTCGGGATGCTGCTACTTCTTTTGGAGATATCTGCAGAAGGTCGAGGCCGAGCCAATTGGGACAGGAAGTCGACAAGGTCCGCAGAAATGGTATTTTCACTGGATCCAGCAGTGAAATGCAAGCCAGAAAGCCAGAAAGCCCGAATGCAACCAGATAATCAAGATCCAAGATCCAATTGGAAATGCAATCCAAGTTCCGTACTGTGATCCGCAAACGCAATGCAACGCCGAGCCAGACGAAGACAGACGAGACGAATCGAGGACAAGGCAAACAAGCAAGACAAGAATTGACTGTTCCGTATGCGGTAAGCAACGATGGCAATGGACGGACAATGATATGATATGCCGGCAACTGGGTGATTGAACAACGAAGGACCGAGAACCAAGATCACCAAAAGACCGTTATTTCCCAGGTGCTGGAGCTCAATTGATAAATATACAACAGAACCGACGATGCCCTTGATACAGCTCGGTGCACGAGAGTCGCCGAGATGTCATACTGCCAGAGCTCTTTCTCCCCACAGGGTCCTGCGGAGGTCTATATAGTTCAGCCACGGGTACGCCAGAACGGAGACGGCACCATGATGCAGAGCAGGCCCGCAGAGACGAGCGTTTAAGGCGCGGACGCGAAACCCGATCAGTCATATTGTGCTTCTGGTTTTGGCTGCTGGATGCTGGCTGGTGGGTGAAGGGGAGCAGAAATAGTCGTAGTCAGTAGTCTGACATTAGTCGGCGGATACTAGATTGATGGCATGGCGGCATGGACAGGGAGGAGGAGGTCGGGATGGTGAAGAAAAGAGTGGAGTGGAGGGGGAGGGATGTGGTAGGGGAGGGGTAGAAGATGACAGGGTAGCTCGAGCAGTGGTGTGGTGGAGTGGGTACAGAATGGTACATGAGAGGCGCTTGAGGAGGAGAACGGCTAGAGTGGATTGGGTGCTTGGAGATAGTAAATGGCTTATGGCTGATGGCTAATGGCTGATGGATTGAGTAAAAGCCGCGCGAGAGAAGATTAATCCGTTAATAATAAAACAGCGAGGAAAATGAGACAAAGGCCGTCTGTCATTCAGATGTCGTTATCCTGACATATGCTTACCGATGCCAGTTTGTCTGGGATATGAGGGATAGGTAAGGATAGATAGGTAAGGATATGACCAATGATTGATGAGGCAGACCATATGTACGATACTAGAAACATACAGACATGAAAGACCCTCAGTACAGTACAGCTGTTCGAATGTACAAGGAAATGGAGAATAGAAGAATGGGGACAAAAGAGCAAGGACCAACAGATGGCTGAGGGCCTGGCTGGTGCTCATGCTGGCGGGCTTTTGGTGGGCTTTTTGTGGAGGAGGAATTTACTGGTGGTGGTTGATTGTTGACAATTGAGGGGCGGAAATAATGAGGGGAGGAGAGACATCTGAGTCGCTACAGAGAGAGAGAAGGTGGGACAGCTCGCGCCGAGGGCTCTCTCGATATCGATAGGGCATTTCCTAGCGAGCAAGACAGCTCAACACAATGGATTGGCCAACGACACGACAGCCTATGAATAGCTTCTTCAGCGAATCGATTAGGTACATTCCAGTCCACCTCTCTCCTCTTCTCCTCTCACGGCATTTCTACATTCCCATTCCTGATACTCTTCTAGCCTCGTGCTCTCTAGCACAAGAGCATCCACAAGTGCATCCACCTCAGATAGAAGGGATCAGCAAATATTAACGACGCCAAGTCCATCTTGCGATCTGTACAAAACTCGCTACAGCGCACTTCTGCAAGCCTGCAAGCCCGCAGTACAGTGCTCTGCAGGCGGGACAGCAGGCTGAATGGGTACAATACAGCGAGGCTTTTGCTGGGATCGGTCACAGTACAGGGAACTTCACTTGCTTGCGCCAGTGGGGCTATGTCCCTAGTCTTTCGAGCCCACCCTAGCACTGTAACCCCATCCAAGCACCCGCCAGGGTCTCGATTGATTGCGTACAGCAAGCCAAACACTGGACAAGGGACAAGGATAGGGCAGGGCTCCCCCTCCTCGGTGGCTTTTATCATCGAGAACTTCGAGACACATCGGCCGCTGCAGTAGAACGTTTTTGTACATGTCGAGAGAAAGACTCAAGAAACGCCGCCTGGAGCTTCATTGAAGAGAAACAGGAAGGCACCAGAGCACTGAGGCCAGGCTAAAGAAACGAGGCGTTTCGCTTCATGCTTCATACAGTATGCAATGCATGCGCCATTGGCGCCGTCGATGCTCTGCAGATGCAATAACAAGAGCCACTTAAGTGGGAGAGATACATGTCTCAGAGTAGCAAGTACCTAGCATCCGAAGAGATCTCTCTTCGATGATGGTTCTATTCGATCTATTTCGTACAGACAAGCTATCCTTACTAGCAAGGGTCATCATGACCGTTGAAATGTGTAGCGAGGTCAGGAATGGAGGGGAACGAGGGGCAGATGGAAAGCAGTAACTGTTTTGGGAGCCGTGTGCTTGATGGGTTGAGATGACATTAGTGACATCTCTCGAACGGGAGTCGTCAGGATTCAGTACGGAACGAGAGACACCTCGCTGACTCGACATCAGCACGGCAAACCATTCGCTTCGGGACAGAACTGTTTGGATTGGCAAAATCTCATGCTGGCACGAGGGCTCGTCGTTTGACGTTGCCCATCCATATCATCACGAGCGATGAAACATTTGCCAGATCAGAAGATTCATGCTATTACCTCACTATCCCGAGCCATGCCAATACCAGTCCAGAATAGAAAGGATCCTCAGCTATTGCAGCCGTCTCCAGGATTCAGATGTCGAGCATGAGACTTTCGGAGCGGGTGGGCCATGGGCGGAAGCAGAACCATGAATTATTCCCACAATTGGAAATCTTCGGTCCGTTCGTTTCGACTTCTCTTTCGCTTGCATTTTGCTTTTGCTTTAGTTCGTCAGCAAGCAAAGTGACGCGATGAGCTGCAGGAGCTCATGCACGCTGAAAAAAACATAAAAGCATTATGCTTGGATGTGCGTATGTACGTGCGGCCGGAGCAAAGCATCGCATGGCATGTATCTGTGACATGCGAGATACTCCGAATACATACGGAATCGTCGAGGAATCCACAGACAAACCAACGGAAATACTGTCATTACGGAGCAAGAGTCACGAATCGAAATTGCCTAGCTCGCACAGCTACCCAGTCATGATTCTCATCAACTCTGCCCTTGCCCCGTCGTCCTTCTCGATTCGAATTTTTCAAATTTCCATAAAACCCCACTTTGGCCTTGTCTCCATGGATCAGTTGGTGGCGAGGTTTTCTGTAAGCGATGCTTGCTCGCTCCTAACGCGCTCTTGCCGCCTGGAAATAAGGAAAAGAGTAACCGAAACCGACAACTTAAAAATGCATCTAGCCGAAATATCGGAGGTACGTAGAGCAAACCAAGTAGTGTGTGGCTGACTGTCAGAAAACTAAATTGGCTTGAGGAGCTTTTCTCTAGCCCATAGGCGTTGATAGGTACAGTAAGAATGAAGTGACTTTATGAGACATTTGATACGGCTGTGGATACAGTCTGGGCGGGGTAGATGAGCTACACTACAGCTGCCAGCGGCAAAGGAAACTCCGTGCTTTTGGAGGGGCGGCGAAATCACAGGTTGGCGAAGCGCGGTATTTTTTCTCTAGTAACATGGACAGGATATCCTCACGAGACAAGTGAGACCACAACTAACCTGGAAATGCAGGAAAGGTACGATAAGTGAGGAGTACGCAGACCTGGAATGCAAGCAATCCACAAACGCCCCGAGCTCGCCAGCCATTCTGTGGTCCTAGCTCGCGCACCCCGAAGAGTTGAACGGCAAGGTACGAGGCAGGTATCTGTATCTTATTTTTCCTTTCCCTAGCCCGCCATCAACTCCACAGTATGTGAACCCACCTTCCTTTCCCACTTCTCAAGGTACCGTACAGTACGCGAACACGGCTCAAGCGGCCTCATCTAGACATTGTCGCGATCGCTTGCTCTCTCTCCAATCTCATCATTGCCTTCCTTGACACATGGAATATTTTTCTCCCACAAGAATATCCAGAATTGAAGTCCAGGCCGCAGCTTGGTCAAGGATATACTTAGCCGCCAGGCCGCACTTCACCCACCACCCACGTAGCACACCCACGATCTGTATCTTGGGTAACTGCAAGTTCAACGGTACGGATGCAAGAGGTGCTTCCCCAAATTAAACAGCAATCAATACGCCATGCCATGCCCTTTTCATGCAGCAATTCATCCATCGGACATTCTCCCCCGATTCGATTCCAGGTCTTGTCTTACTTGGAGCTTGAGGAACTAGAGCGGGATCGACTATGCGTGAGGTACCGAATGTAGGTACTTAGCTGCTTACCTTCTTGCTCCGTGTGTGAACATGTACGGAGGTACATAGGTACAGTACGGGACAATACTCGATTGTCTCGGAAACCATCACTATCTACTTTACGAGCGATACGACGAACCATAAGCCGCCTCATCTGCAGCAAGAAAAACAGTTTCCTCTCTCTTCACTTCACTTCTCATCTTTAAAATCCCCTCTCTGACCCATACATACGTGAAATCCAATCACTCCATCTCCAACTTATCCTCCTCCTCTTCCCTGTCCCTAAACCCATCGCGCCTCTCCCTTCTCCTCCAAACTAGCCCTCAACCTACGATCTAGAACTAAACATACCTCCGTACACTGTCTCACTGGACTGGCCAATTGCACACCTTTGATTGCTTGAACAAATCAGCGAATACTAGGTAGCCCGCACGCCAGACGAGAGACAGCGGGGGCAGAGCAGAGACCAAGCCAAGGTCTCAGGTGTGGAATGTGCGCTAAGTGGCGTGTGCTTATGACCCTGGACGTGGCGAGGCGGGCTTCATGAGGGGAAGGCGGCTCAACAGAATCGGGATGGGAAATCAGGTTTCGCGAATAGACGTGGCTGGCTGCGCGGAATTGAATTGATTTGAGTTTGATAGTAGCACAAGGAATGCGGTCAGCAGACCTAGAGGCATCGATCTGCTGAATGAGGCTCAACCCAAAAGAACAGCTATCATTCATACCCAGTCTCGGAGAAACGATCTTCAATGGGCGAGATGTCAAATTCCGGCTTCTTGAAAAATGCCTCTCTACGGAGGTACCTTATTTTCAGCCGAAGCTTATGTGCCCACAAACAGGACAGACCTTGTGAGTAACTTTTGGGAACAAACCTAGACGAAAGACAGCTTTGTGAACTTTCACATTCTTCTCCACCAAGACCGGATTTTCTCGATTGCCTCATCCTCGCGCGCTGACATCCCGATATCCCGATACCCCGACGTGTACTCTTTGATGATGATGATGATGAACGAGCAAACGAGCGGAATCCGGAACAGGCGATCTCTACTTCTCAAACTCATGAATATCAAGACATGAAAAAAAAACAAAATCTCACCTCAACTCGCCTTCACCACATATCGATTGAGTTCCATACCACCCGAAGTCTCAAAGTAAAAACATCGATAAAGAAACGGAACGAAATGCCATACCAGAACTTTCGTGCCGGACTGTGCCTAGCGTACAAATTTACGGACGGACGGCTCGCACGGTTGTATGCAAGTCACTCGATTGATTTCGAAGCCAGCCCTAGCTCAGCGATCTGGAATCGAATCGACGCCAATACCAAAAACAGAACCGAAACCAGCATCAAAAACTAGCATCGGCACCAAAATACTAGAACTAATCTACTCGTACGAATCAATATGAAGATAAGAGATAAAAAGAAATCTGAAAATGGTAGGGTAATCTTCCTTCCCATCACTTCCACCCTTCTCCTCAAAACGCATCAAGCATCAAGTATCAAGGAACAGTAGGAACGATTTTCCGGCCAAGCGAGGCTCCCGGCCCGGATTATCCATCGGCCCTGGCCTTATGTACAATCTTCCGAATCCAGAAGAAGACAGACAAACTACCTCATCCTCATACAAGATTATTCCGTGCTTCCAGGCCTGGGCTGGAGAAAAGTAAACGAGCATGAGGATGACGAGGTGAGATATGCGTCTTGCGATGGCGAAGTGAGGCTTGAAAAGGAACGGATTAACATGTCATGAAGGCTATTCAAGGCGGGGGAGCATGCGAGGCGGGAGTATATTTTTCCTGCCCTATATGAAGTGAAGAAATGAGGCAAAATCAGGCAAAGTGTTCCAAAGTAGGCTTTTTCAATCACATTAATACATACATATGTTGGCGTGTTTTTGTTTTCGGGTCGAGATTTCTCCTCTGATCGTTTCACTTCACTTAGATCAACTTCATCCCCTCGAGGAACAGCAGTCCATGCCAGCGCCGTCTTCATGTACAGTGAAAAAAAATCTACCTCTTTCATGTTTCGCTTACCCCTCCACGCCCTCCATTTCCTGACGCTGTTGACGTTATGGACAGATCACCTCATCATTTCTAGTCTTGAGCTGAGAAGGTTAGGTACTCGATGCAGGTGCAGAATTGTTGAGCTTGGTGTTGCGTTGGTCTGGTTCTCCACTGGAGCTGGATGAAGCTTCGCTTTCTTCGGGCAGCTCGGCAGCGCTGATTGAACTATGACAGGAAAGGAATGTGGGATGGGACTTTGACTTTTCGATAACTCTTTCCAAGGGCTCTAAGGAGGAAGTCATCACCAAATCTGGTCTGAAGATGATGATGCTTACCAGCGATCTTATCCATCAAAGTATGATCTGACAACGGGAGAGATCATCCTCTCCAGATCCCCATCGCCTCCCTTCCCGCACCAACCGCCCAGCGCCGCCGCATGCTGATCATGAACGCTTAAGAACATGGCGCAACCATCAAGGAGATACCCTGGCGCATCGTAGAAAGTGCCTGCTACCAGTAAAGACCCAGAAAGATTGCCAGCACTACTTCCCACCCTCCCCGACCTCCAGTGATATGTTCCCATTTATCAATTCCCTTCTCTTCACAACCATCTTTCTCTTTCCACAGAACATCCAAGCCGTGGATTCGAAACGGAGCCATGCTTTTGTCAGGAATGTTGATTGTCTGGTCCCCGGACTTGCCGGGAACACGGACGGGGAGAGCGATAAGAGTAGTGGAGAGGCACAGTAATAAAGAGGGGTCGGAGTGCTCGGCTGGCCAGTAATCGTCTCGCAGAGGTCCAGAGTGGGCCTGAAGGTACAACACGATAGGAGCAGAGCAAGACCCAGGTCCCAGACATCCGCCCACGGCCGTGCCCAGCCCAGCCTGAGTGTGAGGAGAGGCATGTGTTACTGAGGCTGATTGTTGATCTGACGACGACCACATCCACGACTTCAACACGATATCTTTCTCTCCAAGTAGAGCCCAACTCCTTCACGAGTGGACCGATCATTCGGATCCTTTGCTGGCATCCTGATTGCTTTGTTGGATCTGCTGGAGAAGAAAAGGGGGAGCCTGGCCTGGGCACTGCACTGCATATTCGGCTTCGTACGCAGAAGGAAGGCGGTGCAGCATCGCCGAATAATCCCTCACGATCCTATCCTCCGTATATCCTCATCCACCTATCCGACTCTCGTAGGCCCTCGTATAGATATTCTCCAGCAGTGTATCTTCGTTGCAGTCCGTCAATTGTTTGGGAGGAGAAATCGCAGAGTCGTTGCATCAACAGTCCAACAGCAGCACTTCACCGCAAGCGGCCACCAACATCCTCCACGAGCCGTCCCTCGAATTCTACAGCCTCTGCAGCCAGTGCATCAATCCAGACTATATCGCACCTCTCTGTTTCGTCGTCCTGTGCCAGTTGTGTAGATATTCCAGTCAGAGTCTCTCTTGCAGCAGTGCAGCGTGCCAACCACACCACCCGATCAGCCCATCCATATCTCCATATCCTCAGCAGTCGCGCAGTGATGCGAAGCAGCGGTATATGAGTGTCGGTGATTTGCACAGGGGCAGTGGCAATTGCAATTGCCCTCGCTGTCGGAGGATCGCGCAGAAAAAGGAGAGGAAGCACACAACACCATGACCAGCTATCAAGGTCATACGACCAAATCGCGGGGGACGAAAGTAAAACCGATACTGAGGAAATTGACACAAAGTGAAAAGAACTCGCTGGATCTGGATCGATCTGCTGCAGAGCAAGATGGGCTCGGTATTGAGTACCTTGGGTATAGCAGTGGCAGTGGTAGCGGGTATGGAAGTGGAATAGGTATAGGAAGTGCCCATGGAGCAGGTAACGGGTCTGGGTCTGGGCCTCGTTCCTCTTCCTCCCATGACGTCCAAATCCGACGTGGCTACCACCACCGTTCGACCAGCGGTACCTCTCAATTCTCTACTGCTACCACCGGAAGTGGCCATCGTACTGGATCTTTTGTGCATCCCTTCCAGCAAACTCAAACTCCTCGCCCCTACACTCCACCACCCATCGCGGCATCAGCATCTTATCAAAACTCCCTACGCGAAAGTGAACTCGATCACAGCCCCATCGTAACTGAAGATGAGGATCACCACCCTCGCGACCAGACCCAGATACGATCCTCAAGCCACAGCCGGAACCATAGCCAAAGCCAGAGTCATATTCACCCCTTCCGCTCACCTTCGAATCTCTCTAACCATACTTCCCCGCCATCCATAACAGGCGTCTCGTCTTCCCCCAATATCTCTCATGCTCAACAACCACACGCTCTTCGACTTCTCACCAACAAGCAAGCCAGCTCTTCCAGACTTGCCCTCGCAACTTCACATACATCCCTCCACAACACCACTCTCTCCTCTGACATCGCATCTCCCACAGACACCATGTCTCCCGTCTCAGCTATCCGCAATTCCCTCGACAAGGGTTTCCGCATTCGATCTCGCTCAGAGGTAGACGCCCGTGTCCAGTCTGAGACTATCCAAGAAGCCCGCCGCAAATTCCAAGAGAAGGAGCAAGCCAAGGAAGAGAAGGCTGCACGTGAAGAGATCAGAGCTCTTGAGAAGCGTCAACAGAAGGAGGCCCGTCAGATCGAGCGTGGTCACCGTCGTTCCTCAGCCAGTAATGATACCCGCTCCAAGCGCTCCAAGTCTGATCTTACCATGCAGGAGAAGGATGTCTTTGTAGGCAGGGACTACAACTCCGCTCTTCAGCAACAGACTCCTACGTTTGCTAGTGTTGGAGACGAGCAATTCTACCAGCCACGACGGTCCGGCACTGCGAAGCTCAAAACCCACTCTGCATGGACTAAGTTCGTCATGTGGATTCGCACACGCTTTATTCGCATGAGTAAGAAGAACTGAGCTGTCTGACCTGATGATGAATATCGGTCATGTATGCAAGACTCGACGCGTCCAACCCAATTCCTTCCTGCCATCAACCGCAAGTCTCTCAAAACACTCTTCTCATGCCTCTCTACACTTCACGGCAATACTTCCTCACATATTCACGTTTTCACGACACGGCGTCCACGGCTCCCCTTCAAATACCACGGTCTCAGTCTCGTCTTCTTTCTTCACTTCTCTCCTCGCATACACTGGATGCATAGAAGGAGTCTGTGGAACGGTGGAGCTTGGATCAACAGCACATCAGTCACATCGCAAAAATCACGACATAGCAGATCAAAAGCGCAGTACTGCACATACAGCGTCCACATAGGGTTTGGTTTGGTTTTCTTATACCCAGGTTGGGTTTGACCTTCGGTTTCGGTTTCCTCTGGTTCTTCATTTCAGCACAACATCAGCGTGGAGTTTGGGTTTATGCAAGCCAGCAAGCAAGAAAGCGAGCGAACAGCAAGCTGGTCTTTTGATTTTTGTTCTCCGTTTCTTCATTCTTTTTCTCGGACTGGCGATTTGGGGGATGTGCAGATTGTACCTGGTGGATGGACAGGCGGAATCTTCTCCCAGGAGGTAGTACGCTGCAATTTGTCACGTTCAATTCTAGGTGGACGGTGGGGGTTTGATTGCAGAACGGTTTGGTGCATGATACGGTGGTCTGAGGCGTGGCTCTTTGATGATTTGAATTCCTTTCTAGGAAGATGATTTGCTTGGTCTCGTCTGGTCTGGTCTGGTCCAGTGGCTCCTTCGTGAGTTTATACTGCAGATCTTGCGATGGATGGTATGAGATGAGATTGCGATTTCTATGGATGGCTGGGGCTTGGGAAGAGATGAGCTTTAGGTAGAGCAAGCAATGCATGGCTCCCTTTGATACTTTCATACAAATGTCTCAATGCTGTGATTACGTGAGAATTTACTGTCAACTCGCTTACCTGCTTGTTGGCATTATTTGCATGTAGAACGTTCTCTCCTCCCATCCACTATCAGAGGTTTCTTACTCCTCGTTCAAATTGAGCCAGCACTCATCACCCCAATGATTGTTCTAAGGAACTCCCCTTCTAGCCGTATGTATCATGGGAAAATGAAGAAAGGGGGTGGGTGAGAAACGATCTCATCTATCTCCTTCTTACTCGCTTACTTATCTTCAACCTCTTTTTTTGGTGTACACAAGGATTGCAACAGGTCTGGCTTCGCTTTGTTCTGCGGACAAGCAGAGGGTGGTTGTGTTCACTGATTAAGCCGTGTGTATAAAAACTTACTTTCTTGGGATAGAGAAGGAAAGAAGAAAGAAGAAATACTCGAATTTCGAAGTACTAGTGCCAGCCGCTCAGTTGTCTGTTCTTCGGGGAGATCAATGGATCCTCTACCCTGGCGTGAAGGGACTTTAGACTTCCTACCCTGCCCTGCTCTGCCTGACCCTTTCTCTCTCTCTCATACATTCACTCATAATCAACGCCCTGAACTCAGCTTACTTATCAAAATGGACTCTGTGCGAGGAGGGGAGCTGATTTCGGCATGTTGTTAAAGTACGCACGCTCACCACAAACAAATAAGCGAACTCCTGACCTCTACCCTACTATAATCTAGCTTGATTGCATGCCCGCATCTCCACCTGTCATGATACATTGGCTGGCTAGATCTGGTATGGAAAGTAGTGACAGAGAGTTGGGACTTGAGAAGTATGAACAGGAGTGGATAGTACTTGTGGTTTGGTGTTTAGAGTGTGGGATATGGACATGTAAGTAAGGAAGGAAGTAGGGGGAGAAAGAAATGATCTGGCGAGATAGCTCAGGACAAGAGAGCAATCTTCATGCGCAAGGATATAGTGGAGCAAGAGGCGTATCCAGACCGATTGGATAAGTCAAGCAGTTAAAGAAGGGACGAGGGAGCATTGTGACGAAGAAGTTTAGCAGAAGAAGTTATTAAAATTTGCCCACCCATCCATCCATGAATGAATGAATCAGAGAAGTGCCTGTTAGTCAGCTAAGCTAACAACCAGTTGACTCCCCGGTATGTCTCCTCGCTCTTGTTATCTCATGACTTCGGACCTTGAGTATAACACTTGCAAATTCAATATCCTCGGACATTGCAAAACATGGTTCGATTTTGACGATATATGCAATTCCCTATAATTGTCAACAAACTCCCACCCAGGTCGGAAAGCGAGAAAGCCAGCAGGCAAATGATTCACCTAGAAACAACAACGAATTCTAGTTCTCCTTCCCTCACCTCTCCTACATCTTACAACTCCATCCTCCAACGTGGCACCGCGCCATTCTCGATCCCCATCCACCCCATCCACCCTGTCTACCGCCCCAACTCCCACCAATTCCAACACCATCCTCCTCTTCTCCACCACCACCACCACCACCCAACAGCTACGCTACATGTGCCCTGAAGAACTGCGGCAGCTCAAGAGGCGCAAGTTCGTGCACAGCATCGAGATCCCCCTGCTAGCGCTGACCATGGATATCTATGTAAGGTTGGAAGGAGAGAGGTATTGGGGGACGATAAATCTGCCAAGTAGAGTGTTGATTGGGAGGGTATCGGGGTGGTGGGATAGCGTTTGGGTTGTTGAGGGGCTGGAGGATGTGTGATGTGATGATGATCGGGAGGAGAAAAATAGGGAGGGAGGAGAATTTGGAAATAGGCGAGAACCCAAAGAAATGTCTCTTTAAAAGGGTATCATGATATAAACAAGATGTTCCCAATACCACCACAAAGCTTCTTCCATCTTCACTCCAATACCAAACTCTCCCCATTCCCCAAATCCTCAAACCTAACCTCCTTCAACCCCTCCACAGCGCTCCCTTTCAACTCCTCCCCCCTCTCCTCCTTCTCCCTCTCAATCGCCTCTTTCAAACTAATCGTCTTCCTATCCAAAAACCAACTTACAATCCCTCCACCTCTTTTCACCTCATCATGCGTCCCAACCCAATATTTTGCACCGAGTAACCTCTGGACCTTCAACCCATTGTGCGCACCCATATTCAGCTGCGCACCGAGACTGATATCTTGTAAACCATGCAGTAAAGCAAGCGTCTTGATCGCGGGACTCGCTTTCGCTACTGGAGCGAGATCGCTAGGTGATATCCCATGCGGTGTGTATATTACAGCTTCTGCCTCCCCATCCATACCCACGTCTCCTTCCGCTTTCGAAGACGGGAATGTGACCATGACCGCAGAGTGATAATACAGCAAATCCTGCCCCGGATAGGCAACCCTATTAACACCCACCCATCCCGGCAAAGGACTCAATGAACTGCTTCTCCAATCTCCAGTGAACCGAGGTATCTCGCCCACGAAATCGAAATGTCTCCAAGACCGTATCGCGGAAGCGGCTTTGGTAGATGCGAAGACGGGAATGGAGGGTGGAGCTTCGAGTAGTGTGTCTTTGTGCATGTGGTCTGTGAATTCGTGTGAAACGAGGATGGTATCGATTGGGCTCTTTTTTGATTTCGGCTCTGGTACTTCCGCAACTTTCTCCTCCACATCGACTTCTTCGTAATCCTCAGAATCGGAACTATCGATGGCATCTCGGGAGGCAGAATGCGATTGACCCTTCGCAGCATCTTCTATACCTCTCACGACATCCTCCAACTCCGCGATTGTTTGCACCGCACTCTCCTCCACATGCCACTGCTGGCTAAAGAACTTCGCGACGTCGCTCTGCCCGCCGCGTAACCACGGATCAATCAATATATGATAATACACGCTCCCGTCACTTGAGGCTGCAAAATCAGGGTATGGAAGCGAGAGGAGCCACGTCGTGTCTGCATTGAGGTGTGTGAGGAGAGGTCTGCGCGAGGAGAGGCTTCGAGATATGGATTCGCGGAGGGTTTGGTGGAGTTGTTTGGAGGGGCCGTAGTCGTCATCTTGGGACATGTCTGTGATGTATTGAGGGAGAGATGTAGGGAACGTGGAGTAGGACATGATGGCGAACAGAAGACATGGTGAGAGAAGTTGAGGGATGTCACATTGAGGTATTGCTACGAGAAGGGTGGCAGTGAGAGTAGTTGTGACGTCGAGGATCAGTGGCGGGGTGGAGGTCCGTGCAATCCGGGGTAAGTTAATCCAGACTCACAACCCAGCAACCTTAACTTTCTTCCTCTCAACCATCTTCCATTCTCCTTGAAAATAGTATATCTTCAAGTTACCGCTGCGTCTGTCTATACAATCTCAATTCTTCAATGTCCAATTTTCCATTGTTCTTAGTTAGTGGGGCTTAATGTAACCTGGCTGGATACATTCTCCCTCGGCCTTCTTTTCTTGAAGCCGTTATCTCCGGTATTGTACTCCATACTCGTTTCTACAATCAAGCCCCATTTTCAATCGTCACTTGCTGTATCCCTTTTTCTTTCCCAGCAGATCTTGAAGTCGTCTTTCTTATTGGTGGTTTGTACACTTGGAAATTCGGTTCTCGCTGTCAGGCGGACTCTTCGGTCTTCATTCAGTACCGACGTACGTTGATCTGGGTTCTTGAAATTGTATTTAATAGTCAATGCTCCATCTCCCCTTCATTTTAAGAAAGAGTCTATTAATATTCCTCATCTTCATTGTCACACCATGCCCTCTTCAATACTTCTCCAAGGCGGGACAGTTCTGGTTCACGATGAAAATGAACATGTCAATCCCATCAAGGCAGACATCTTGATAGAAGGGAACACAATCTCAAAGATCGAAGCTGGCATAGATCCGGGTTCGAATATTCAAGTTATCGATTGTACAGATAAGATTCTCAGTCCTGGATTCGTGGACACACATCATCATGTTTGGCAGACACTTCTGAAAGGTCGTCATGGAAATGACTTGCTGCTTGATTATTTCGGTCACGGTAAGATCAGAACCTTGTGTAATTCTCAACAGAATCAAAGTTCTGACATGAACAGGCAATTTCACAAACTCCATCCATAGCCCGGAAGATCTCTTCTGGGGTCAGCTTGCTGGCTGTCTAGAATGTCTCGAGGCTGGCACCACAACTGTTGTGGATCATGCTCATTTGAATAGCTCTCCAGACGCCAGTGGGTAGTTTCAACCGTCAAAGAAACAAGAAAAACTCACAATGTGCAGCACTCGCAGCCCTCGCAGCATCCATCTCATCTGGAATCCGATCGGTCTTCTGTTACTGCCCATCCAAACGCGTTGAATCCTGGAAGCCATTCACTCTTTCACAGAAAGAACTGGTCCCATGGGTTGTAACCTTATTGGATGAACTTGCCGCAAAATCTCCATTTGGAGATGGCAGAGTGTCTCTTGGCTTCGCATTCGATGGTCTTTATCTTCCCGAAGAAGTGCTTGCTGAAATCTACGGCCATGTTAAATCCCTCGGCATCAACGTCAATACAACACACTACCTCCGCAATGCAATCACAGGTTCGTGTCTACCTTCGGCCCATTTATCAATAAGCTGATCGTAAAATCAGGACCCTCATCTCACATCGAAAAACTCGATTCCTGCGGCCTCCTCGACTCCAGCTTTCTCTTCTCTCACGCCACCAACGCAACTCCCACAGACGCTACCCTTCTCGCCAAATCAAACAGCCATGTCTCCACAACCCCCAGTACAGAACTACAAATGGCACAAGGAATATCAGCCGCTTTCCACCCCACGATAGACATGACCTCTCAATGCAGCGTCGGCATCGACTGCCACTCTAGTCAAAGCGCCTCCATCCCGTCCGAACTGCGCTTACTTCTGCAATCTTCCCGTGGGACCTACAACCAGAGATTCACGGACAAGGGAAAACTTCCCAAGAAACTAAACCGTACCGTCGAAGAAGCGTTCAATCTTGGGACACTGGGCGGTGCGCGCGCTGCTAAGATGGAAGGCAAGATCGGGACGCTGAAAGTTGGTGCGTTTGCCGATATCCTTGTCTGGGATGCGCTAAGCCCAGGGATGGTGTGTGCGGCGCAACACGATCCTGTGAGCGCGATTGTGCTGCATAGCAGTCCGCAGGATATTGAGATGGTGATTGTGGATGGGGTTGTGAGGAAGGATGGTGGGAGGTTGAGGAGTGTGGATGTTGACGCGGGGAGGAGTATTTGGGGTGGTGTAGAGAGGGGTGTGGTTGAGTGGAGGGATGTTAGTAGGGAGTTGGTGGCGAGGAGAGAGGCTATTCAGAAGAAGATTGAGGGGATTGATATGGAAGAGGCGAGGCGAGGGGTTATTGCTGCGTTCTATGTTGATGAGAGTCTCATTGTTGACAGTGTTTGAAGGTGTACAGGTTGCAATCCGAGATACCGCTCATCCAATGACCAAAACGCAATTTCAATGTCTTAAAACTTATCCATTACTTGCACATATAAACTTTGCCAGAAGGGGCGTCTGAGGATTTTAATGACACGATAGCAGATTTCACATGACTACTATCCAACGTTTGCTGAAAAGAGATATACAGACATCCAGTTGTTGCCTATGGTTGTATAGAGAGAAGCAGAAGAAGCAGGTTACGGCATTTTGGTACATCAAAGCACAACATACTATCTTGTTCCTCCTATTTGCCACATCCAATTTCTAGCATAGGGAGAACTGATTATAGATGCCACCGTAGACAGTGTCCAGTCCACACTTCCACAATAAACAGTTCTCATAAAGTCCTCCATGGCATCATGGAGGAATATCTCTCTTCAATAAGACTTTCAAGGCTCTGTAAGGAACTTTCTGTCCTTTTCTTTTGTTGAGGTCGTGATAGTGTGCCTCCTCGTTGCCAGCTAACAGTGCCAGATCTTTCCACTGCCAAAATCAATACGAGAAAGATAAACGAGGAGAGTTCATGCTCTCGATGAGAAGAAGACGAAGAGCGATAGGGAAATTCAGGACTGGATGCGAGGAGTGGAGAGATGGATTAATCAATGCAATCGCAGGGGTATATGGGGGCTTGAGAGGAACTCGGGCTCTTCATAAAGAAGAATATATTATTTCCCTTACTGGCGATACTACGAGGGGAAGGTCGAGGCAATGAAAGGTGATTTGAATCTTAATAAACTGAGTTATCTACCAGTAAGGAAATTTGGAAACGGAAGGAAGCTCAGATATCGTCTTTATGACAGACTCTCGACCGAGTTACTCACCGACTTCAAAAACTCCTATTCTTCCTAAATTTCTATCCCTCGGTGGATTCCGCAGGGTAGCGAAATCCCAAGAAAAACAACATTTGAAGTACCGATATCCGATCCGAGGTCGTCCGTCAACCGTCAATCAAGTCATCGACACACCCCTCGGCATCACTCGGCATCAACTTCCCTCCTCCTCCCTCCCATCTTCCCATCCCCATCATCTCATGCCGTCCCATCCAAATCGTCCCAACTTACTTACCCGAGCCCAAACTAGATCCTCTTCTGCCCTGCTCGCCCCACCGCATAAATCAACATCCACCCGTGCATGGAATTTTCTTTGTGCCCGTTTGTACGTATTCTAATGGAGGCGGGGGAGGATATGGATGGACTAGGCTGAATGCGGTAGGGATTCAGGTACGGTGCTTGGCTTGGTGGGTTAGTGGGACGTAGTTGCAGTTGGTGTTGGTGCTTGGTGCTTAGTGCCGGGTGTTTGCTTGTTTGCATGTGAGAGAAGAGGGTGTTTGGAGATGGGATGAGGAAGGAATGAGAGAGGACGCCGAGGTGAAATGACTCGTAGGAAGTTCGAGAGATATTGCAGGAGACGGTATAAAGTTGGTCATGGACGAGAGGGACGGAAGGGATATGAGAGACAGTGGAGCCCAAGTTAGATTGATTTACCCCAGTTCTACCTATCATAGCAAGAGATAGGGATCGTGAAATCACGACTCCGAACCTATGCAGAAAGAAAGAAAGAAACGAAGGGTTAAATGTCCCAGAGCAGTCAAACCAAACCTCGGCAACACATCCATACATATCTCCCCTCCCCTCAAGAATCCTCACCCGATCCATCCCATACCTAAACACCAAACTAAACAACCCAGACACAAGCATGAGAGAAGGTCAAAATCGGAATCACCATCCCGAGCAAATATCTCAACTGGCATCAGTCAAACCTTAAAATAGACAGCCTAAGATCTTTCCCCCAGTCTTCATTCTTGACATCTTCTTCGGGGCAGATGTGGAGGATTTGCAGCGGGCTGATTGGTCCTTGAACACTTGCAGATTTTGTGATTTGGTGTTGGTCTGTGTGTACCCTGGAGTGAACGCCAGAACGCCTCATCTCCGGTCGTCAATGCCGCTTGCTGGTAAACGAGATGGGATGACTGTATTGCTTTTTTTCGACTTTGGCTTGGACTGGAGAGGAAGGTGTTTGTGTTTGCATTTTGGGTTTGTTTTGTTTCTGGTCAGAGGGTTGTCTGTGAGTGCACTTCTTGAACGGCTGAATGGGAAAGGGAGGTAGAGCCGAAGCCTCTGAAATTGTATATTTTTGAAGTTCGAATTCCCATCAATTGATTTGCCCACCAACCGAATATCAGGAATCTCGGAAATATAATTCATGCGCTGCGCCGTGAGTGGATATATCGTTTTCTAAGGGGATCCATTATTATGATGATGTTGATGATGATTTGACAACTGACAGTTCGAACAGACCTTCCTTTCCCTGTTTCAGGTTCATCCCTGCGTTGCCACACAGACGATTGGTTGTGGCTGACTGTTTTTTGTGGGCGTCCGTCTGCCACGTCAATGCAAGTAAACAATGTTTATGCCTTTATCGTCGAGGCGCGAGAAGGGACGCGACGGTGTGATGTATGTGTGTGTGGTGGTCGGTGAGAGGAGAAGAGGAATTGTGCAAGGTTGTTTCTTGTTCTGGTTTCTGGAGGTGGGTGATGAAATTTGAGGCTCGCTCACTCGCTCGGGTTGGGTACCGCTGGACTGGGTTGGGATGGATAGACTGGCGGTGATGCCGAAAGGTTGCGGTATGTAGTGAGTGAGGGAGCGCGATGATGTAGGGAAGAGCGTGTTGAAGGGATGAGGGATAGAGAAAGTAATATGTGAATAAATGCATGAATAACCTCCATTTTTTTCTGCTTCCCCCTTTTTTGAATTTTTCGAAAGGGTTGGTTCTTGACTTCCGAATCTGATACCATATCATACGATTTCGTACATCCTCCCTTTCTTCACCTGAAGAATCGACCTTCCCGAACGAATAATTTCTACTGGATTCTTCAATTCGTGTTCCCTCACTTTGTTGGTGAAGAGAACGGTCATTGGATACCTACTAGGAACGAATCCTGATCTGGAACGAGAGGATTGAGGCTTGCTTCTAAACCTGCTATCGATTACGTCCAAGGAAGAGAAGTGATCAAAAAGGTGCGAATTCGATATTGATATTGATATCCACCAGCCCAGCCGTCAACCAGGCCGGCCACAACAACCCCTACCAAAAAGCCTCCCCATCGTCCCGGAATCTGGTAATTTGGATACCTGCCAACTTGGTCAATATCAATACCATACCGGAACTCTCCATTTCTGGCATCTCATCTCGAGAAACCGCCCAGCTGGTCATTCCAGCCGACCAGAAGTCTCCCTTTATCCCAATCCAGCCTTCATTCTCATCGACATCGGGCCAATCTCTGCTAATATCAGACACCACTGCCAGACATTCGTTGCATTACTCTTCACGTCGCAGATACAAACAGCCGCGATCAGGTCTGGTCAATCGCGACGATACAGTACAGGGCTGCATTACACATCCAATCATAATATAATAAGCTGAAACAGATATTGTATTCGCCGACTCTTCTACTCGACCACCATCAAAACAACGGATTGTTGTTGTTCTAGTCTGCTACAGTTGCATCGCTTCTACGCCTTGCCTTGTGCAGCGCAAGTGTCCATTGTCGTTGTAGCCCACCTTCCTTCCCACCAGCCACCTCACTCACTCCCTCCACGCCTTCCCCTATTGCAGGACCTCAAACTTCGCTAAGCCGAAAGGAAATTACACGCCAAAGGGGAGAAGCACAAGCCAGGAGAACAGAACAAGGACTGTTGACTGGACTGAATTGGACTGGACTGACTGGACTGAACTCAACTGGACCGGACTGGACTTGACAGGGCAATATTCGGAGTAATTCACATCCATCGTCTTCAACCTCACCTCATATTGTTCCTACATTCTACCATCCCGAGTATCAACAATCCCTCTCCATCTGCCGTCGCAATTGTTGCCCAGCCACATCCTCCTGTCGCGATATCTGATCATACTACTATTACCACTCCGTCCAGCGCAGGCCCATTTTACTGGACGCCAGGCCAACAATAGTTAAGACTTGACTGCAGCGCAAAAGCAAGACCCAGCACTGGCCCCGTTCACCGTACTGCACTGCACTGCACTGCACTCTGCACCCGCGTTGTGTATTTTTTGGGCGACCGGCAGACCGACTGCGACTTGACCTCATCAACAAACCCTCCTCATCCTCCTCCCTCCGCCTTCACCACCACCACCACCATCACCCCCGATCTATCAGGGCTCCCAGCTGCTGCTGTCAAGAGATCACGCCCTCAGCACCGCACAATGGTAGCTGACCCATTTCATTGGCGATAGAGGCGATACATTCGCTATCACAAGCACACAGGAAACCGGATTGGACCTCGACCTCCTTTTCGACCTGGATCTGCAAGACCAGAGCAAGGTCTGCCGACAGACAATAATATTGAGGTGATAGCCAGACATCACCACCACTTACAATCCCGTGCGCACAGGGAGACAGACAATGTCTTCAGCCGCTCTACAAGCTGCACCGCATCAGCCAACGTCAGTCGGATCACATTCTCCAGTCGCCGCGACCACGAGCAGGCCATACACCGCGGGCTCATCGCAATCTCGAGACGGCTATTATAATCAAGCCCCGACGAACGCGTCTCCTTCCTCTACACGTCGACCTTCGAGAAGACCCAGTGGCAATGGCAATGGCGCATCCGCAAATAATTCTACATCCCAGCAGCACTATTCATCCGCGGGCAGCAACTCGAATTCAGCTTCAATGACCTCTCGGGGCTCCTCGTCAAATCACCCTTCTGCAGGGGAGGCAACTGCTACCTCTGGATACCCGACCATGTCTCCGGGTGATCATCAGCGTGGTGTTCCGCCAGTTGTCTCAGCCCGCACCTCGTCGAATCGGTCGGCTGCACAAGCCGCTGCAGCGACAGCAGACCGTACAAGACGAACTGCATATGCGAACGAGTCCTCGAATTCACCTCGACAGGCTATAACCGGCGATGGCCAGGAACGGGTGGACAGACAAAGAAGTAATGGGAACACACAAGTGAATGGCGAGGATCCAGCTGTCGCGGCCGCTAATGCTGCTACAAGGAGACGGAGAGCTCAGCAATCCCCGGAGAGTATACCACACAGATCTAGCGGGAGTAGGGAACCAAGGTCTTCACAATCCGCGACTGCTGTTCAGCGACAAGCTATGGCAGCAGCTGCTGCACAATCACCCGCGGGACCTTCAAGGGAAGCCAGCGCAGTTTTGAACCGAGTCATTGTCAGCAAACCCGAGGTAGATATAGATCGGGAACGGGAGCGGATGGCAGAGGCGATCCCATCGTCTCCAGGAACCACACATTCTACACCTGGGGGGCTGAGTGTTGTTGGAAGTGAGGGTATCGACGATCAAGCTCGGGGGACCCGGAGTCGACATGATCACAGCACAAGCAAAAGGGAGAAGAGCACCAAATTTGGGGACTACTACTTGGGCAATACCCTTGGAGAAGGAGAATTTGGTAAAGTCAAGATGGGCTGGAAGCAAGAAGGCGGTGTACAGGTATATGCAGTAGAGGGGTCTTTCGATTTGTGCTAACAATGTCAGGTCGCTATTAAGCTCATACGCCGAGACAGCGTTGGCACGAATCCCACCAGACTGGCAAAGATCTATCGAGAAATTGCTATCCTTCGAGAAATATCCCATCCGAATATCGTTCGATTACATGAAATGGTTGAGACGGAAAAGCAGATTGGTATAATTCTTGAGTATGCTTCTGGCGGAGAGCTCTTTGACTATATCTTGAACCATCGGTACCTGAAGGACAACGCTGCTCGGAGACTCTTTGCACAACTGGTTTCTGGTGTTGGATACCTGCACAAGAAAGGCATCGTGCACCGAGACTTGAAGCTGGAGAATTTACTCTTGGACAGGAACCGCAACATCATCATTACCGACTTTGGCTTTGCCAATACTTTCAACCCAGATGACGAGCTCGGGGATGAGATCGAGTACAACCTGTCAAGCAGAGACTTTGTCAAGAGAATGGAGTTGGACAAAATTCTCCCTGGAGGGCACCGAAGGGGAGATCTGATGCAGACAAGTTGCGGCAGTCCATGTTATGCGGCTCCAGAACTGGTTGTCAGTGACTCGCTCTACACCGGTCGCAAGGTCGATGTCTGGAGTTGTGGAGTAATCTTGGTAAGTTTTTACGCTTGTTTGCGGTGTGTTATGCTAACAAGCTTCAGTATGCAATGCTTGCAGGTTACCTTCCCTTCGATGACGATCCAGCCAACCCTGAAGGAGACAACATCAACCTTCTCTATAAATACATCGTTTCAACTCCTCTTACCTTCCCTGAATATGTCACACCTCACGCCCGAGACCTACTACGCCGCATACTTGTACCTGATCCAAGAAAGAGAGCAGACTTATTCGAGGTTGCGAGGCATAGTTGGTTGAGCGAATACTCCCATGTTGTAGGATTCATCACCAGCACTACAACCACCACAGAGCAGATTGGAACAACTACGGTGGGAAGTGATGACCAGCAAGATGCACCCCTGCTCAACAGGAGTGCATCTGTCAGGGAACCGTCCAAGACACAGAAATCACCTGCGGCCGTTGGGGATCTGTCAAGGAAGCACGGGAATGTGGATCCAGATGGACCAGAGGCGCATCCCAAACCTTCGAAAGACAACAAGAGGAGGACTGTCCAAGTCGAATATGTGGCACCCAAATCACAAACCCAACGTGGCGAGCCATCTGCCGCTGCTCCCCCATCCGTCCCTAGAACTAGAGCTCGTGCTGGAAGTCAAGGACCTGTGGAGGTACAACCAATCCAGCAGTCAAGAAGAGCTGTTTCCACCGAGAAACCCTTACCTCAGGATCCTCCTTCTCGCGAACAATATGCAAACCATGGCAGACGGGGATCGAATTCATCTCGCCAGCAAGGCATGCCTCCCCCGTCTCGACCTGATCGACAACCCCCTCGGTCCGCATCCGATGCTAATTATCTTGCAGCTCATGCGGCGCCTCCTGTATCAATTGCAAGGCCAAATACTGGTGGCTCAATGACATCGTCAGGGAGCAGACCCGGGTCATTGGCTCTCAGAGACCGTGGATCCTACAGTCAACCAGCTGCTCCAACCGTTGCAGGAACGAATGCCCAAGGTCGTATGTCACAACCGAAGAACACCAAGCACTACAATATTTCTGCGCCGATGATGGATGGTGATCAAGATTTTGGAAGACCAAGTGCTAACCAAATACCAGCTAAATTTGCCAAGGTGGCAGGTTTGAATGAGGGATCAGTTACTTCACAGGATTCCAAGGGACACAAGAGATCGAATACCATTGGAGGCATCTTCAGCAGGACAAATTCGATTTTTGGAGGAAAGCGAGACCAATCGGAGAAAGCAGAGAAACCAAAGAAGTCATACCCACCAGTGAGCATGTCTGGTACCGTTGGACAAGGACAGCAAGATACCCCAAGGCAGTCGATGGATTCTCGACGTTCCATATCTTTCGGTTTCGGCAAGAAGCGAAGTGGCAGTATCACCGGATCGCAGACTACAACTCTGCAAGACAAGCCCAGGCGGTTCTCGCTTCTCCCAGCCTCGTTCTCACTGAAGTCCATTGGAATTGGAAAGGATTACGGTACCCCTGGCGCTCCTCCGGATGACCAATATGATGATCGTCCAGACAGTCGTGGAAACTATCTCGATCCCCCGCAAACAAGTAGGACTAACGACAGTCGGAACATTTCTGGAGCTACGGCAACTCAATACGCTTCCGACGGTGCTTACGATCGTGGTGATAGTCCAATGGACCGCAGAGGTACCAGTACCTCGAGTCCAGTCCAGAAAAGATACCCATCCCAAGGAGTCTCCGATCCTCGAACAGGCGCCCCTCCTCAATTTCTCCCACCGATGAATTTCCGGCAAGGAGAATCCGCTCTCAACACTGAATCTGAATCCTCCCTCAACGAGTCCGTTCAAAGAAGAGGCATCTACCCACCCGGTTTCAACTCATACGATGACGGAGCAGGAAGGAGACAAACACCACAATCTTCCCAAGGCCAAGGTTCAAGACCCGCTCGAGGCGTCCTACAGAAGAACAATCGTAAATTCGCCGATGCGTACGAGCAGGAGCAGAATAACGGGTATGGACCTACACACTCTGATCATGCAGGGAGCAGTGGCGCTGCAAGAAAGGTCATGGATTTCTTCAGGAGAAGAGGGAGGGATCGTGGGCAGTAACTTTCCGCGGCCCACGACACTCTTATTGATACCTTGATTCTGAAATGGAGATGTGTTAGCATTTGTGAGGAGCTTACCGTTTAAGCGGCTGTTGGATTCGGACGATCGATTACCTCAATCATCCGATTATCATGTGTGTGGACGGCGAATTGTCCTCAAAAATCCCTGGGCTGGAGCGGAGGCACTTAATACTGGGTTGGGCGCAATGGAAGAGAGGACTACTCGACTCAATTGTGCTTACCGTTCTACGATATTCTTTGGAGACTGGAGATTGTCCTGCAGAATCGGAGCGTGGTTGGGCTGTCATCGCAGGCCGAAATGTTTTTGGTTGGGTGTGCTCGTGGGTGTATTCATGCATCCCATCTGTTTCCAGTCCGTTCTGTTCATCTATCCGGGGAGTTGGGGTCGTTCGGGCTTGTTGGTCGATCGGTGTTGGTTGGTGTATTGAATGTTAAGAAACCCCCATACTACTTTTCTACTGCCGTTTGTTTTTGGAGTGCGTCCTTATTTGCTTGGCATGCGTGGATGGGTGGGTGGGCTGGAATGGACGGAGTGGAAGATGGTGAGCTGGTATAGCCAAGAACGTGAGAGAGAATGATAGATAGATACCGAGGTTTGGAGGAAGGCGGAGGTTGGAGGGATTTGTATTCTTGGTTGTTTGGAGGGAGGGAAGGAAAGAAACGAGTCTTTGCAGGCGAGATGTGAGAAGTGGATAGTGGACAGTAAAGGATAGCTAAAGTAAGGCAGAGGGCAGAACAGAGTAGTGGAGAGCAGTGGAGAGAAGCGGAGCGGAAGATATTGTAATAAATCATACTTTTTTTGGTATTCTTCTTCTTTGTCTTTGGGATTTCTGAAGTGGTGCTGTTGTGAGTGAGGTGATATACTTGGATAAGACGTGCTAGAGTTGCCTATTAAGAAAGAATCATAATAAATTATAATTTTGCCTTCCGTGCCACGGGAGGTTATACTATGTAGTAGTCCCTTCCTGGGCTCTCTTTATCATGCGCTCGCTTAATTTGTCGAGCGTCTTTCTGTTCATTTGTAAACAAGAGCCTCGATTCAAGTTTTGCACATACATCGATCAATAAAAATAGCTTAGCGAAGTTGTAGCGAACATAATTTTGAGCAGATTCTTAATCTCGAACTACTTAAATCGAAATCAGCTAGGACTTTTCCTGCTCACACGCAACCGCATCACCTAGAAAGTGATCCGAATTGGCGCGAAGGCGAGCTCATCATCGTTTGCAGCATGACTCCAGTGTATAGGCTTCAAATCAAACAATACGACTACCTCAACAGCCCCCTCGTTGTATCTGTACTAAGCTGCATATAATCGCTTTGCTTCCCTCCCCCAAACCCAAGAAGCTTTCCTCTTCAACTCCTCAACCGACAACTCCGGAATCCTTATATTCTGCAAATCAACCGCCTCCACATAATCCTCCGCCCTCTTGAGAACACTCTTCTGCGCCGTAGCATAAAACCCCGTATTATCCTCATACTCAAAAATCGCCGCAAACCTCCCCGTCGAAATGAGCTCCTCACCACCAGAAATTCCCAGTGCTCGGAAATCGATGCCCGGTGGTGCAGCGGTCCAGGCGTGCGGGACGCCTGCCGCGGCGATGACCATGCTGTTGGGTGGGATCACGAAGAGTTGACCGGCTTGCTCGGTCACTGCTACGCCGTTGAGGACGGTGATTCGCTCTGCAACCAGGCGCTGGCCTGAACCGTGACGTTTGGCTGCGAGGTGCACGTGTCGGGGCATGCGGACGGTGGTGTTGAATTCGACGATGCCCATGGAACCGGACCACTGGTAAATGTTAAGAATGTGGTCAGAAAATTTATCGAAATGAGGATTGATTTAGAAATTCATAGCATCGAATACTTACTCTCGGTGTCGTTGGGTCAATGGCGTGTCCTGGGTTTAGTATGCGGAGCGTGGCTGGGATATTCAACTCTGGAGGGTACGCATCCTTGACAAAACTACCCTCGCCATGAATAATTCTGGTACCACTTGGAAGGAGGAAGCCGTAATTGAATGTCGTTGCATTTTGACAGAGAGAGAATGAGAAGAGGGCTGCAAAGAGGATCAATTTTAAGGTGAGAAAGGCGGTCATGGTGGATTGGTTATGGATGAACTGGAATATGTGCTGTGCTGAGACAGCATTTATATAAACTGGCTCGAATGGTATATTTAAGGACTCTGGAGGGAGACCGAGTACTGGAAGAGTGGACGTGTAGACGGTACTTTTGTTCGCATGCACATAGTTTCAAAGCGAGGTGACACGGAAGCCATCTTAGCATCCAGCTGGGCTGGACAAGCTGTCTACGCCATGATTCTCGTCTCAGGTCTGGGTTGTGAAGCTCGCACCAGTTCCAAGTCGTATAGCTGGATTTGGACTTCATACACACTTTGTAGATAGGTTAACGTTCAGCTTACTAGGAGGCTTATATCTGGGAAGTCTTAGCTGAGGTAAACATATACCTACCAGGCAACTGGATCCTTGCGCAACACCTTGTGCTAAGATCATGGTGCTGTGGGACATTGTACACCACAGCTAGATGGAAACACTACATACATTCAAAAATGGTCACGAATTCTTGATTAGAGGATACTATTTTGAAGAAATAAGCTGTCAGGAAGTCGATGATATCGGTCCCCGTTTAGGGACGCGGTCAAGCTGACAGTGGCGTGAAACTACAGTCACCCTTGTGCGGCGTGCAGTGAGTTCGGCGTACAAATTGGGGATACACGAATGTGAAGCACAAGGTCCTCGTCGTATCACTCAAAAGCGTGAAAGTCTCGTGATGACTTTTCGGCTGCCGATGTGGACTGGACAAGGCAGTGCCTTGATGCCAGCATTTGTCACATGGGAGGACGACAACGGGGGAAAATGTCTGCGGTTGGAACAGCAGGAACAGTCATCGAGGCTTCTAGAGTAGGATTTTCAGTATCATCTGGGCTCGAAATCGAACCTAATTACACCTTAAATTATTATTTTAATAGAACCCATTAACGAAGCAAATATTGCGGCTAGAGATGGTAGATCTCCGACGGGAAACTCCTCGAAGGGGTGCAATGAGGGTTGATAAAGATCTACTGTGCATGAAAAGCATCATGATAAATCTGCCAATGGAGGTATCAGAAACCCGAGTTGAAAGCGGACTTAAGAAAGCTCCTTTTTCGAGAATGATTATTCTGCAAGTACCAAACCATGACTATTATCAGAGAACATACATCTACGTCTCAAGAAGAAGGTATTTGCATTAGAACTCTTAAATAAGTGCATTCCTTCAACCCAATTTTAAGCCAGTAAATCTCCGCAGTCAGCACACTTAAGAAGCCACTGTTCTTGCGACCACACTATTTCTGCTTCGACAGCATCTCCAGCAAAGTAGGTATATCATCCTCATGTAGTGACTCGAAAGACGACTTCTCGACAGGTTTCCATCCAAGGGCACGCAACCTATTGGCACGATTGCGCGAATTCTCTCCAAGAACCGTCATCGTCAAATCTCCGAAGAGTTCGCCATAGAAACCCTCCGGGATCTCTATGGGCTTGGGATCCTTGACCCTGTGCCACTTATACATAGCCTTCCCAATTTCCTCAGCACACTCCTTCCACGAGTGCTCCTCTCCATTCTCTGCGAAGAAGTACGGATTCTCCAAGATCTTTTCGGCGCTGGTCTGTTCCATCCAGTGAAGAATGAGCAGATATCCCCGAGCTAGATCAGTCACATGGACATGTCCCCAGACGGACTCGCCAGCTCCAACATAACCAGCAAACTGATGCCTGCGGGCAAATTTGGCCAGGGTGGGAAGTTGGATTGACAGCCTTCCTGAAGCTTTGCCAACTCCGTAGATGAGGGGCGGGAGAATGATGGCGATTTTGGCTTTGGTTCCAAGTTCCTTTCGCTTCTTGAGAATGGCCAGGTCGACGTCTCGGTGATAAGCTGTGTCTGGCAATGCATCGATATCTTCGGGCTTGTCGTCCTGGTATATCTTCTCGCTTACATATGCTCCGTGCGAATCATCGGTAAGTTCGCTACAGCCGCTGGTGTGGATGTAGATGGTGCTCATTCCAGCCTCGGCGCGCTTGGAGATACCTTCAAGTACAGCTTCTGCCGATGGTTTGTCGTCTGAACTTGCCGTGTGAATGACGACATCAAATTTGGCGGTGGTGTTGGTGATGAGGACCAGGTCCGAGAGAGTACCCACGATTGCCGTGGCGCCCTTCTTTTCGAGCTCCACAGCTTTTTCTCCGCTTCTCACTAATGCGGTGACTTGATAACCCTCTTTCAAGAGCTCAGCCAGTACCTCCATACCAATATAGCCGGGGCCGATGAGGAACACTTTATTGCCAACCATGTCGTTTAGAAGGACTTGTTGGCGGGGTGGTAGGATATGTATGTTGATGATCAGCATACACAGTTGGAGTCTTAAGCTTACTTAAATAATGCTAACATCTACTCACTTAGGGGATGGAATTTGAGAGAAGGCAAGAGCTCACGGGGTGCTGCCAATGTGCATGTAATCACCCCGCATTGACTTGGACCAATTGAATCAGGAATAAATCTTGATATCAGTCGTGGATTGCGTGGTTCGGTAAATTCGGACACCTCTCTTGGGCCGAACCCAATCGGATACATGTTTGCTAATCTTGAGGGCTATACATTATCGGCTTGGAATGATTTATATGCAAGGAGAAGAAATAGGATGATGGATGGAATTCCAATTTGTCTGGGCTTTTTGTCTTCGGGTAGAGAGTTTCCTTCGTCCTGTGTACTGGTCCTAGGGTCAATGCTTATGTCTCGCTACCCCTTTCTAATACGCGAATCGCTTCCGGTGTTGTGAAACAAATGTAAGACAAACTCTTCACTGTGTACGACGAAAGACGAGAATCAATCGAGAAGTAGAACACAAACAGGTCTGCAAGAAACACTACCAATAACGGCGTCCGCTCTCCAATCCGATGATTACTGTTTCATGAAATTCTGAATCCCTTCAGGTTGTCCTCCACCAGCCCCTTTACCTCCTTGATATAAGGACCAAGGCCCCCAAAGTAGAACATGACGGCCACTTTCTTGCCAGGAATATTCTTACCAAATATCCACGAGTCGACTCTTCGGAACAGACTTTGTGCACTAAGCTCCTCGCACCGCTGTGTCCATTTATCCTCTGCTTCCCGCTCTGCCTCAATGACCCCGTTCGTTACCTTGTGTCCGTTTGTGTGCAGACTATTCGATCCATCAATGCCATCAGTGGATGTGGTGCCATTCGATAAAGACGGCTTTTGGGCTCTTCCAATGAGATCGGTTATAATCTCAACTCTGTTCAGGAAGTTAGCACGTGTTGCAGGAAAATTGTTCGGGAGCAAGCAGTGGCGAAAAGGAATGTTCCAGAATATACAAGTAACGTCATCCAAAGATTACATACTGGGCTTCAATGGCCGGCGGTTGGTTGGAGAAGGGTCCGTTAGGGCCTAGGATCATAAACAGATTGGGGAAATTCGAAACCATAAGTCCGAGGTATGAGGTTGGTCCACGGGCTGACCAATGATCCTTCAATGATTTACCATTTCGACCCCGAATAGCAATACGAGTATAATTACCATCCACTGCGTCGAATCCAGTGGCACAGATGAGTACATCGAGCTCATACAGCTTGCCATCAGCAGTTCTGACACCTTCAGGAGTGACTTCTGCGATCGGATTGGTCTTGATATCCACAATGTCAACATTCTCTCGGTTGAACTGCTCGTAGTAACCAGAATCACAAAGAGGTCGTCTGGCGTATAGCTCTGTTGGGCAAAGTTTGCGGGCTTTCTCTAGGTCTTTTACAGTCTGTCGAATCTTCTTCTTGATGAATTCTTGTGCCTCGATATTGGCGTTCTCGTCCACGGCAATGTCCCCAAAAGCCCCAAACATGAAACGGAAACCATTTCCCTTCTGCCATGCCTCTTCGAAGATCTGCTCTCGCTCCTCAGGAGTTACGCTGAACGTAGGTCGCGCTGTTTCTTCAAATCCGAAGGCAAAATAGCTTTGCTTTGCTTTGTCCCAAATCTCTTCGTAGCTTTTGTTGATTTCTTGACGCTCCTCTGCAGAAAGAACACCATTCCCAGCAGGAACAGTATACTGCGGACTCCTCTGAAAGCAAAATAGTTCCTTTACTTCGTCTTGTCTTGCAATTGCTGTGATGAGCTGCACCCCAGTCGACCCGTTGCCAATAACACCGACACGTTTGCCTTTCAAATCGGCATCTTTGGGCCAGTTCGCTGTGTGATATAGCTTTCCTTTGAATTTGTCCAGATTTGGAATAGCTGGGAAATTGGCTTTCGAAAGTAGCCCAAGTCCTGTCACCAAGTACTTTACGCTCAAAGTCTCCCCAGTTGAAAGTCCAACTATCCATTGGCCTTCATTTTCGTTCCACTCAGCGGATTGCATTTCGGTTTCGAATTGTATGTCTTTCCGAAGGTCGTGTCGTTTGACTACATGCTGGAGATACTTTAGGATATCAGGTCCTTGAAGATAATGCGTATTCCAGGGATATTCTACAAGATCTTCATGATCCCAGGAGTATCTGTACAGGAATGAATTTGTGCTGTGTTTGTGTGTCAGTCCAGGTAACCAGGGTGCGAACTGTTGGAAACTCACTCGGACATAGCACCTGGATAACGATTCCAGTACCATGTTCCTCCAACATCCGTCGCCTTATCAATCGCCTTGACTTTCAAACCCTGGTCTCGCAGCTTCTTCATCTGGTAGATACCGCTGAACCCCGTTCCAACGACCAGAGCATCAAGATATTGTGGTGCCATTGCGACGAATCTATGATGCTTGGGCTATAACAGAAGTAGAAGAGCTCTAAATCTGTTTGTATTGTGCAAGTTTCAGAAAGCAATATCGTTAAGGAGGTTTGCATGTCCTGTCCCGTACCCCGCATTTCGTGGAGTAGTACAAGGCTTAGATATCTAACGTCCACTTTGCCGCCCAGCCGTTCATCTTCCAAGAAAATGGCCATTTGAGCATTAGACGATGTTCTAAGGCTCGTTTTGATTGGACCATATCATATCATGGAAAAGCATTCCTATCGGTTCATGAGTGGAAGCCAGAGCTTGCTGGAGCTCACCGCCGTCCACCTGTACTTCGAACAGGAGAGAGATAACAAAGCGGAGATTCGCTACCGTGCTTTGAGAGTCTGGAAACAGCGATAAGAAAGGCCTGTAATTAGATCGAGAGGCTAAGTTGAGGCGGTAGAGAGAAAGATGCTGGAGAGGGCCCTTAATTGGTCCATGTTAGTAAACATGTCACGTGGTCTATGAAAGGCTCCATCAACCTCTCGTTCTCCGCGTCGTTCAGTAAGCATTTCTTAAGGATTGTCACTCCCATACGCTTGATTTCTGCACGATGCGTACTCAGACTATGAGAAGTGACTCTGGTCGTTGCAACATCTCCATTCCTTACTCAGCACCGATTTCGTACATCCATTACATCAGTCCAATCCACAGCAGGTTCGCAAGAACTGGAAAGAGGCTTTGTGGTACGTCTGGGGTACGGATATTATGAGTCTCGACGATATTCAAGGGGTTTGATATTCTGCTCGCACAGCTATCTCTTTCTTGCCTACCCTCTCAAAACAAGATCAGATGTTTTCTTCTGTCTTAGTCAGCAAGAAGTCTTGTAATGACGCTATCTTGCTTCCAAGTATTCCAACCCTTGGAGGCTTGCCTTTCAATGTGATCGGCTTTCAACATAAATCTCACCTACATTCTCAGTTGTTGGCCGCCGAATGTTGGTAAGCCAGTGATCGATAGTTTATCTGTGGCATCATACTGTACTCAATACAAAAAACAAACCCAAGAGCTAGCGAGGTATCTGTTTGTGGAACCTCCCACCAAGTCCCAGAGTGAGAGAGAATTTGATTACATCTTGAACTCTCCTTCCCACACATAGTCATTCCTGTATAGACTCGTGCCTTCACATTTCGAGGATAGGAACTGATGCCTCTGTTCCAAGTAAGTTCACCACCGTCCATCAAACCTTAAGCTGACTTCCCCAGAAAATCCTCGGCGCAGCAAAGTCAGCCAAATCAGCTGCATCAAC
The DNA here is from genome assembly GCA_020747065.1 of Cadophora sp. MPI-SDFR-AT-0126. Classification (NCBI taxonomy): domain Eukaryota; kingdom Fungi; phylum Ascomycota; class Leotiomycetes; order Helotiales; family Ploettnerulaceae; genus Cadophora; species Cadophora sp. MPI-SDFR-AT-0126. The sequence continues at coordinate 977,893 of JAGMVK010000015.1, forward strand.
ACCCACGACGACCTCTGGAAACTTGTCTCCAACCATGGACATCCAACTTCAGAATCGGACCAAGTCCAACAATGTCTACGCGTACATCACCGGACTCGCACTCGACAAGGGGAATCATGTTTGCGTAATGAAAGCTGACGGAAAAACTCCATTCTATCCCGATTCGCCTTCGAAGATCCTCCAGCCACTATCAGAGAATTGTTCAATCAAGTTGGGTGCTCCGGGGAGTACGATTACAGTGACCATTCCTCAACTTGCTGGAGGTCGAATTTGGTTCTCTGTTGATAATGAATTGAAGGTGAGCTTCAACTCAAGACATTCTTGCAGCTAAGTTCTGAATGTTTGTTTCTTCTCGGAATATCGCTTACTAGTTCATTAAGTTCCTCGTGAATCCGGGTCCCGCTCTCGTCGAACCATCAATATCAAACCCCTCCGATCCCAACATCAACTTAACTTGGGACTTTTGTGAATTCACATTCGCGAATAACTCAATCTACGCGAATATCAGCTATGTCGATTTTGTCAGCTTATCTGTTTCGTTAACTTTCGCTCCCAAAGACGGGGCTGAACAGAAGGTCCTTGGATTGAAGCCAGATGGATTTCAGCACGTCGTAGATGGTCTCCGTGCGCAAGAAAATAAGGATTGGAGCAAGCTGATCTACGAAGCTAATGGGTAAGTCTCCCTCATCCCTTCATGCGGCATCGAGTTCGATAACTAAATTTCTTACAGAAAGCCTCTACGTGTCATGAGTCCAAACAACGGAATCGTAATGGCAGGAGGCAACCTCTTCAAAGGCTACTTTGAGCCCTACGTTGACCAAGTCTGGGACATGTACAGCAAATGCCCGCTCGCAATCGACACACATGCCCAGTGGGGCAAAGTGGACGGGCACTGTGGAAGCGGCCAGCTCGAATTCCCAGGGATAGGAGCATTCAACAAGCCATCTACCGCAGACATCTTCGGATGCAGTTCCGGCCCGTTCGCTAATAATGCTGGGGCTTTGGGACCTCTAACTGCCAGGATCAGTGCAGGTTTCAATCGGACGACGCTATTAAATGAACAGGTCCATCCGAATGCTGAGAAGGTCGAGGACTTTTATAAGTTGCCTATCACGAATCACTATGCAAAGTTGGTTCATGAGGCGAATATTGATGGTAGGGGCTATGCGTTTCCGTATGATGATGTGCCGGCTGGGGGCGGTGGAGTTGATCAGTCTGGGTTCATCAATGGGAATCCGAAGTCTCTGCTTGTGACGATCGGTTGATGGTGTATCGACACGTTGGAGTGATGGGGGATTGATGTTATGGGTAGAGTCTCAACTTCTCAGATATCATGAAGATGTTCGTTTCCAGCAGACTTTGCCGTGGGTCCCTTCTGTGCCGTGACTGTGACTGTCGACAGTGTTGGAGCCCATCCATGTCAGCTCTATTTGCTGGCCTCGAAAGACCATGTTTATTTCCAGAGATATTTAAGCATATAGATCCAAACCTCGATCACTCCAAAGTGAAAAGTCATGGTCAACGAGACACAGTTGGAAAGCTGGTTACAAGAATTAGCGCCGGGCGGTTAAGGTTACTCGGCTTCCCGGCTGACGAACCGCTCTGCCCGCAATTTTATCCGGCGCGTCAGCATCAGGACAACAGCCAACTTTCAATCGACCGATACATACCCGAACAATAGGTCGTGCGCTCGATCCAGCACATTCTGTTCTACCTGCATTGGATCTACCCAGCGACTATTTTCAAACGCCCTCCATGTCCGCGGATCCACAGCTACCTCCACCGCGGAAGCGCGTTTCGCAGGCTTGTCAGCCTTGTGGATTGAAGAAGGTCAAGGCGAGTACAATCGGCCGGATCTGCCTCCAAATACTTCAATAGAATTCATGCTGATAATGACTATATCTACAGTGCGACGGTACCTATCCGACTTGTACCCCTTGTCAGTACAAACAGATTGAGTGCACATACGGCATCTCGAAGCGTAGTAGAGCAAGAACGAGTATTGGGGAAAGTCCACGACCACGACCTCCTCCACCAACATATACGTCCCAGAGTCCAGCTCAAAACACGGCTACTCAGAGTCCCTACACTGCTTTAGACAATCCACAAGCTTCTCGAATATCTTCGCGACCAGTGCCAGCTCCTAGCTCTGTCCGCAATGTGTCACCGGAGCTTTCTTCTCGGCTGCTACAAATATACTTCAATTGCATGCACCCCCTATGGCCTATGCTGTACAAGCCTTTGTACACAGTAAGCACTCCTATCTTCGCGCCTCATTACGCTCTACGTATATTTTGATTTGGATAAGTGACTGACTCTGGTACTCTCCAGTCCATTGATTATGGATCGCCAGCGGATATGATGCACCCAGCTCTCGTGGCAGCCATATTCTGTATCGCTTCATGTGTTGACAGGCCGACACAACACACTCCTAATACCATTGTCCAGAAATACCCCGAGCCCAGACAATTCCTGCAAGAAGCTCTGGATATCCTCCAGAGGGACAGCGGAAGCAAGGAACCTCAGATGATAAATGCGTTGTCGCCGTCAATAACAGCTTGCCAGGTCCTGACTATTTTGGCTCTACAGCAGCATGGCGTTGCGGAGTTTGCTCAAGCTGCCATCCTCTGCTCTTTGGCGGCTGGAATGGCCATTGATCTGCGGTTACACCGTCAAAGCGATTCGGATGATCCGATCCAGGTTGAGGTTAAGTCTAGATTGTGGTGGAATCTTTATATCCTTGATAAGATGATTTCTTCCGATATGGGCAAGCCAGGTCAGTCCACATTTGCGGTTGCAGGCCAGATGCCGTGAATCTATAGTCTTGAGAACAGGCTCTACACCTCGAAATGATTAGACGAAGCTGCAGTGACTCATGCTAACATGTGAAATAGTCCTGTTACGAGCAGAAGAAACTGATGCACCATATCCCTCGGTCTCCGAAGCGGACGAATTTGAGTTGATGTCTACCCAAGCTGGGAACCAATCAACATCTGGGCAATTCAGAAACACGTCTATCAAGTTACGCACTCTTTCTGGGCTCCACTCAACAATCGAACTGTCCAAGATCTTCGAAAGAGTATCCCGGGAGATTTACGGTATCGTTGCTAGGAGAGCGATTCGTGAGAATCAAGTTGCGGGACAAGCAAAGAGAATGGAACTGTGGGCTGTTTTGCAAGAGTGGGAACGACAAATGGAAGCATCGCCGCTCCGGCTAGACTTGAGCAAAGACTTGACATCTGTCCCTGCGGCTATCACCAACTATGTGGTATGTTGATAGTCCCGATCTCCATCAGACGATGTCTAATCGAACCAGATCAATTGGCACTGCACCATTCTTCTCCATCGTCCATTCATTGCACGATGGTCTTCGAATCCCGTGGGAAGTGACTCTCCCCACCCACTTGACGTGTGCTTGGAGGCAGCAAAAAATATTTGTATCGTCCTCGAAAAGTACATCGACCGCCTCCTGGGACTGCCATGTGACATGGTGTTTAGTGTCTTCACGGCCGCGAGTACTCTATTGTACCACTCAAAAATGTCGAAAGAACCAACCCCTGAAACGAGCAGACGCCTGAAGCTCTGCATCCATTGGTTGTCGATATTGGGCAAGTCTTGGAAAAGCGCTGGTGCTCGCCACCAAATGTTGTCCGAAAGTGAGTTTTCGCACCCTTTTTCCGTCAGCGATTTTGAACGTGTTTCATTAGACTGACCTGCTAGTGTTTGACCTTCCGCAAGAACTCCGAAGCCTAAATAGCTCTAATCCCAGAATCTTACGTTCGCCCAGTGAGTGCTTTCTGATTTCCGTTTCCTTCACATAATCACAAAGGGATGCGACATCATGGCGGGTTCCATCTCCAAACATGATACAACATTTCTGTTACCCTTAAGTATCTATTGAATCGCACTAATATATACTGTTCTTTAGCGCCTGAAGGCTCCCATCAAAGCCAAAAATACACGGCTGAAACAGCTACACCTACGCTTCATGCTCCTGTGCCAAATCAGTCGAATGGATATCACTCTACTGCAGTTGAACAAATCCCGCAGTTTTCCACTGAAGACTGGGGATTTTTGCGAGACTTCGGCGATGCATCCGATGAATTCTTTGCATTCGATGTGCAGCTACGCGGTCTCCTCGATGGTGGATTTGGACTCGACAACATCAACAACTATCCTGGATGAGGCAGTCTAGTTCTGAACACACGTCTCGGCTTCACTTCACAACAACAAATGCCATTGACGAAACTTTCCAGAATCGGGCCAGCGAAGCCGAACTTGGCAAAATTAGAATGCGCTTTTTCCTAATTGAAACATGCTTCCCGAAGCAATGTGCACAATCGTCCTGGATAACTCGTTGTCTGTCCAAGCAATCTCCTTGCATCACTCCACGATGTCCCATCGCTTCTTCGCCAACTTTCATAGAATAGGTCCTGCATACTTTCCCTTGCCTGAGATGAAGAAGAACACCATCCCAGCAACCAACCATCCCCCCATCACGACAATGGCATAATTCATGTTCTGTGGCGTCACAGGCTGCAATGTCGGGAATGTGCTGAACACAATTGCAACCACCAGCCAGCAGATTGCCGCCACGTTGGTAACTGGCCCGAGAACATTTCCCAGCTTGAAGGGTCCAAATTTGCCTACCAGCTTCCTTCTGCCATACAGAGCCATATAGACAATTGGCAGCAGGTACGAGGTATACATGCCGAGGATCGCCATAGATAGTATCGCATTGAATGCAGTACTGTTCCCTAGGTAGATGAAGCCCAGAAGCATTTCACAAATGGTGACGAGAACCACAGCCCGTACAGGAATTTGCAACGGAGTGTTGACGTGTGAGAAGTATTTCGAATATGGCGTCGCGGAATCGCGTGCGAAAGCCCAGAATGTACGGGAAGTTGATGTACATCCGGCAGCATTGGCTATGATCACGCTGTTAGTAGTTGAATTTCTTACTGGTCTTGCGATCTAGAAGCGTCAAGAGACGTACCGGCGACTGCAATCAGGGTGGGCACCAGGATGAGAACTGTTGCCCCGCCTTTGCTCTGGGTGACATTCAAGAAAAGTTGCATGAAGGGAAAACCAGTTGCGGAAGTGAGGAGCCCCTCAAGATCACCGAGCGAGAACAGGAGCATTATTGCATATCCAAATCCCATGATCCCATTCACCACCACACTTCCAACCATTGCAATTGGAACGTTCCGCTCTGGTCGCGGCATTTCCTCTGCCAAATGGCATGCGGCATCGTATCCTAGGAAGGGATATACTGTGCTGAGAAGACCGACGAGCCAAGACACGCCCTGACTGGACCAACCGCTGCTGTTTGTCACCTCGACGAATACGAATTGCGCATCATGCTTTGGAGCCATGGCACCTAACACTGCCATGATTGCCACAAATCCCACGATGTGGATGATACCTGCGCTATATCAGTTTGGACCCAACATCTCTTAGTGTATGATTGAACGAACCAGACGCCAGATTTGTATGTGGGAGGACCTTGGATCCCCATATGTTCACAACAGCCGAATATAGGATGATCATCCAGTAGAACAACATACCTTGCCACCGCTGCGGCACATATCCGTCGTTGTTCACTGTGATCAGAGCTTGGAGCTGCAGTCCAGCTGCAAACGCTGCGGATGCGGTAAGTACGATTTGTCCTCCGATGGAGATCCAGCCTGTGAACCAGGAGCCAACGAGCATCTGGCTCTTCGGCGCCAGTGCTGCTACCCAGTGGTATTGCCCTATTCAGTGTCAGTGGCAGCCCAGACAGTGTCCCAATTGCGACTCGCGATTTTGTCCAGTGGTGAATATCAATTTGAGGACCAGGACTTACCTCCAGCGGTAGGGTAAATTGAAGCGATCTCGGCCAATGAAGCTGCAATAGCTACAGTTCCAACGAATGAAATGATGCTTTGCTCATAGTCAGCTATCTTCCCTTCGCAAATTGACAGCCGATGGAATCAGACATACTAGTTGTAGAACAAACACGGGGCGCCTCCATTCGTCAATGCAGCAGCAACAACACTCCCCAGAGCCTCCCATGTTGCCATCAAGCAAACGCAGAGAGAGCCAAGCGACCAGATCGAGAATTCTCGACGAAGTTCTTCGGCATAACCCCTCTCTGAAATGAAGCTCTTGGCTTGGGCATCCTGGGGAAGCTTCTTCTCCATATCCACTCCGGCGTCCATCTCATTCGTGGCCATCTCGGTAGTGTTTGGCTGAATGATGTGATACTGGCAGCAAAAGTGGTGCCTCGAGATTATGACTAACGTAAGAATCGTCTGAGAGATGGCAACATCGCCCTTTAAATGCCTTCTTCCTTAACCGCAGACATGGATACAGATTGTGATATCTGAGTATCTTAACATCCATCTAGATAACAGTGAAGATAGGACTATCAGCGGGTCTGATTCCGCGTGCTTCACGATAGCAATTCCGGGGTTCAGGACTAACGTGCCAAGAAGCTGTCACTTGACGGCAATTCCGTGCGTTCCTTTGCTTGAGTCAGGGTCTTTCCATGCAGGTACGTCCAATATCAGCTTCTCCGTTGCATAGCCGTGGATCCGGCACTGCGATGATCTGGGTATCTTCGGGTATGGCAATGCAGACCTCCCCGCACCCGACGGCATATCTTCAAGCGATCTGAATAATCCGGATAGCAAGTACTAATGCCGTTCTTCAATTGAAAAAATGAGGCGTGAGTCGAATAGAGTCGTACTGGCAGACACGTATAAGTCTCTCGATTCTTCGTGAAGTTGTTCTGCATCAAGCACAACATCCGAAGATCCCAAGCAGGAATCGCAGTCATGGCAAGTCTTTCTCGAGACGGCTACCAATGGACGGCGACCACGGGACTAACCCCAGGTGTTCCGACCATTGGTCTCATCGAACCATCCTTCAATACTAAGGGCCAGGATCAAACCTATGATCTAATAATCGTCGGTGCCGGGTATGCTGCACTGACGGCTGCCCGCGACGCCACTCTTTCCGGTATGTTTACTTTGTCTACGGAACTTGTCATTGTCCACCATACATCATCTCAAGAACGCTGCTAACTTTATATTTCTCAGGTCTGAAGGTTCTCCTTCTAGAAGCTCGTGACCGCATTGGTGGTCGCTCATGGTCATCCAATATCGGCGGCTACCCTTTCGAGATGGGCGGCACATGGGTTCACTGGGCTCAACCACAAGTATGGCGAGAAATCTGTCGGTACAACTTGCGCTCAGCTCTCGAAGTTTCTCCAGACTACACTTCCGGCCGTAATACTTTCTCACTCTACACTGCCGCTGGTGGGAAGGATGCCCATGAGCTCAGCCATGCCGAGGAGGACGCACTGATGATATCTTCCATTGAGAAGTTCTTCAATGTAGACGGCCACCAAGGTCGAAGCATCATGCCGAGACCGCACGATGAGTTCCATAGTCCAGACGTCCGCGCCTACGATGATTTCACGGCTGCGGATCGCCTCGCCCAAATCAAAGACGAACTTACTGGTAAGGAAGAAGCAGTGTTGAAGGCGTGGCTGCTGCTCATGAGCGGCGCCAGTCTGGAGACGAGCTCATTTTACGAGCATCTCCACTGGTGGTCGCTATGCGAACATAGCTACAAGGGTGCCGTCGACTTTCTCATCAAGTACAAATTCCGAGATGGACAGAGCGCTTTCGCACTCAAGTTCTGGAACGAAGCCCTCAGCACTGGCAATCTGCACTACCTCTTCAACACCCCCATATCAACCATCTCCGATAGCCCCGACCTCACAACAGTCACCTCAATAGCAGGCATCGTCTTTAAAGCCCGCAAAGTCATATCCACAGTCCCGCTCAATGTCCTCTCCACAATCACCTTCTCATCACCACTTCCCGACCTGAAAGCTCAAGCCATCGCAACAGGACATATCCAGCACACCACTAAGCTCCACGCCGAAGTATCCAACACCGACCTGCGCAGCTGGTCTGTAATAAACCCCTCCTCCAAACTCGTCTTCGCTTTCGGCGACGGTACCACGCCCGCAGGCAACACCCACATCGTCGGTTTCGGCGCCAACTCCAACCGTCTCGATCCTGAGCTAGACATCGAAGCCACGAAGAAAGCTCTCACTAACCTGACGCCCATGCATATTGAGCGCCTGGTGTTTCATAACTGGTCGAAGGATCAGTATGCTAAAGGAGCCTGGTTCTTCCCTGGAAAGAGCTTTGTGACGAGGTTTCTGGGGGCGTTGAGGGAGAGGCATGGGAATGTGCATTTTGCGAGTAGTGATTGGGCGGTGGGGTGGAGGAGTTTTATTGATGGGGCGATTGAAGAAGGGGGACGGTGTGCGACGGAGGTTGTGGAGTGTCTGAGAGTGGAGAAGAAGAAGAAGTTGGAGGCTAGATGACGACTTGCTGAATGATTCAATAAATAGATATTTGATACCGAGCTAGATACCCTTTCCCTTCCTAGACTTCTGTTCACCGAATTGTTTGTGACTTTTCATAAATCTTTGAGGAGGGTCTTCTTTACCGGTTGTGATGAGCTCTAAAGTGGTAAAAGTACCATTGACAATGCATTTCCTCTCCCTGCGTAGATTCAGGCATGTTGTACATCGATCGTTCAGCTGTGACATATGATGAGGCTTCGAAAGCCCCAGAACAGCAATATACCAGGAATAATGGTAACGACAAATTACGTTGTACAGGGACGTCGGTACTGGACACGGTATTTACCTTGCTCGCCCAACTCGATAGAAGCGGGGTAATGTCCAGTCAGCTCTGAAGCAGTGATGTATCGTCGGCTGCAGCTTCCCAAGAGAGCAAAGTCTCAAACTCTGACTGTCGTGATTGTCCAACCATGTGCAGTTCGTTCTGGTGTCTTGGACACGGGTAGATGGTGGCCCGGGACGTACCCGAGAGATACCCGTAACACTGACGAATGGACGTTCGATAAAGTAGGCTATCAAAGTTGCACCGTATTTTACACGGGTAATCTGATAAAGGATAGAAAGTTGATCCATCGAAATTTTGATACACGGGTAAGACATTCTGTTCGCACCCGAGTATTGCTGACCGAAAATTAGAATGGCCTGACTTGTACGTCCCCGCACTCAAGCCGGCCGGGGATAGTCGATCAAGATTTCAATGTATATAAATACTTACCGGCCTGTTTTCTGGACCTTATCTACACTACTTCCTCTCGCATTATCCCCTTTCTCATCCATCAATTATAATGTCCATCTCAAGAACACCCCCACACCCCCTCATCCCTCTCAGCATCGAGGAGTCACATCGTGCACGAGACATCGTCCTGGGCTCCCACAAGAGCTCAATCGTTGACTTCCGTGCCATCTCTCTCGAAGAGCCACCAAAAGCAGAACTCCAACCGTTCTTAGACTTAGAAAATGCTGGAAAGCTGCAACCTAGCACACCTAGACCAGCTCGTCTGGCTCGTGCAACTTACGATGTCATTGGGAGAGACAAGATTGCCAAGTACTGCGAGTCGTTGATTGATGTCCAGAAAGGGATGCTCATCAGCCAAACGGTCGTTGAGAAACCGGCTCATGCTGCTTTGACGTTGTGGGTATTCCAAAATAGAGTCTCGTGATATGCCAGCTGACTTGCGTACAGGAAGGAGTTCGATGATGTTGCTGCTGCAGTAGCTGCTTCGTCTCTGTTCAAAGAAGAGATTGCAAAATTGAATATTCCGGACAAATACGAAGTCGTTGTTGAGCCATGGCCATATGGAGGTTAGTCATCTTCTCCGATGTCATTGAACAAATAAAGAGTTTATTTTCGACAGGGCCCGATGAGGATGAAGAATGGAAACGGACTTTTCAAGCACTCTGCTTCGCCAACGATACCACCACTGGTAACCCCGACTCCAACTTCTACGCCTACCCATTGCCGCTCATTCCCATCATGGATGCTCGCACTCGCGAGATTATCCGAATTGACCACCTCGCAACAGGTGGCGAAGAAGACGGTCTCAGCTATGGGACATCGACCGGAAATATCATGGATCGTTATCAGCCAGCTGAATATGTCCCTGAACTTCTCCCTGGTGGTCTGAGGGCGGACCTGAAGCAGCTGAATGTTGTTCAGCCGGATGGACCTTCATTCAAAGTCACGGATGAAAGCTTAGTTGAGTGGCAGAAGTGGAGATTTAGAGTTGGGTTTAATTATCGCGAGGGTGCCACGCTTCATGATATTAGATATGATGGCAGGAGTGTCATGTATCGTCTCAGTGTTAGCGAGATGGTGTGTATTGTCCACGTTAAAATGAGTATTCGTACTGACAACATAGACTGTCCCGTACGCGGATCCTCGAGCTCCTTTCCAGCGAAAGCAAGCCTTTGACTTCGGAGATGGGGGTGCCGGAATCTGCGCCAACAATCTTCAACTTGGATGCGATTGTTTGGGTCACATCAAGGTACTTTGATCTTCGAAACTCCTGAAACGACGTCCAGCTAATCTCTTTTTTTCTCGAAGTATTTCGATACCGTCAAGACAGCTGGCGATGGCACAACAACAATCAGCCCCAACGTTGTCTGCCTGCACGAGCAAGACAACGGCATCGCATGGAAACATTCAAACTGGCGAACTGGCCGTGCCGTCGTAACAAGACACCGTGAGCTAGTTGTCCAGTTCATCATCACCCTCGCCAACTACGAATACATCTTCGCCTACAAGTTTGATCAAGCAGGCGGGATTATGGTCGAAGCCCGCGCTACCGGCATCGTCAGCGTCGTCTCTATCGACGCAGGCAAGAAATCCCAGTACGGGAATGTCGTATCACCAGGTGTTCTCGCACAAAACCATCAGCACGTTTTCGCTATTCGTATCGACCCAGCCATTGACGGAGCAGACAATACTGTGCTTACCGAGGAATCCCACCCCGTTCCGACATCAGCTCACCGGAACCCTAAGGGTAATTTCTACGAAGTCGTGCAGAACCAAATCGAGAGATCGCAATGGCTGGACGCGGCACCACAGCACAACAGAGTCATCAAGATGATCAACCCGAACAAAATCAACCCAGTCAGTGGTCACCCTGTTGGGTACAAGTTCACGCCAATGCCCACACAAGTCCTGCTTGCCCAGCCAGATTCCATACAGTCACGCCGTGCTCAATTTGCCAAACATCATGTGTGGGTGACGAAATACAAGGATGGGGAACTGTACGCTGGCGGGAGGTACACGCTTCAGAGCCAGGACGAGATTGGTGGTGTCAGTGATGCTGTGAAGAGGAGAGATGATGTGAAGAATACTGATGTGGTGGTTTGGAGTTGCTTTGGTCTCACGCATAACCCGAGAGTGGAGGACTGGCCTGTTATGTAAGCCCCACTCGAGACTCCTGAAATAGGTCCTTTTACTGATGCGTTGAAACAGGCCGGTGGATATCATGCAGCTTCACCTCAAGCCCGTTGATTTTTTCACGGAGAATCCGGCGCTGGATGTTCCTTCTAATAGAAATCTGTCGAGTACGTTGGTGACGGAGGATAGTTGTTGTTCGAAAGAGGGGTCGAAGCTGTGAGGGTCCACTCTGATATTTCGAATGGAGCATTGAGTAGTAAATGAGAAGTCTTTCAAGAGTGGACTTGAGACAAAAAGGTGGATTGGGTATCGATCAAAATCTGTCCGAGAACACAGGGTTATATCTGAGGATGAACTTGTGTTGCGAAATACACCGGACAGCGCTTTTACGTCGTTCAGATACTATGGGCTTTGAAGCTTTCGTAAGTTGACATGAATAATTTGTATTTAAGTCGTGATATGTTCTGTTTAACTTCAAGTGATCTTCAAGCGGCTAGCTTTAGCATAGACGGTTCTTGAGCTATATACTAGTCAACCAGAATCGACCCATCTGTGGTAGATCTACTACAGCGGGGGGTAGAACAACTTAAAATCTCGACTCCTTCGGCAAAGCTAGCTAGTTGCTCATCTCAGTCTTACTATCACTACAGGTCGGTCCAGCCTCAATTCATAATTCAATTCTGACACTTTGCAAATCAAAAATCACGAGTCTACCACCCGACACCTGTTCGCCCACAATGCCCCAGAAATCTCTCACGGATCGCTTTTACCAACAAATCCGCCACAAAGTATACAATAAACTACACCAAACGCCCCGCGACTCATCATCCCCACCGCCCTGCACAGCGATTCCCTTTACCCGTCTCAACATCATCGCAACAGACACACCACAATGGCTCTGGTCCACAGCTCAATGCCAAGCCTGGATCACTACCGTCGCCGTCACATTGTGGAATTGTTCAGAAGAGGAAGCTGAGATGCTGGCCAGCATGTTCAACGTCTCGGACAGCTATCTGTGGTCCTTGAGGAGTGAGACGTAGAAGTCTTGATTTCGGAATGCGAGGGGGACGTTGATGTTTAATATGCTGAGGGCGTGAATGAAGGAAGAGGGGGCGGTTCCGAAGAGTATCACGTTTGATCATGATTGAGAGACTGGTAGATGGAGGGGAAGATTATACCGCTGGCGAATTTTTGAGGTGCATGATATGCAAAGGTGTGTGAAGATGTGAGCACTCACGACTGAGCGTAGACTTGGAGTGAACACACTATTACAGATAAATTAGATATAGTATGGAAAAGTATGTTCCATCTTCGGGACTCGGGATGGAATGATAGTACTCTGTTTTTTTTCAGTGTTTGGCGTTGGATATGTGGCTTTTGGGTTCAGAACACATCGACGTCGCAGCCTGTGTTTGGTACTCGCTGAAAAAAAAAAACCAACCCAACCAATGCGATTTATAATTATAGCCACGAAATAAATGCCCGCATGAACAGACAACAACCGCTGATGATTACCTTGCTTCGCCAATGCCCCTCGCAACCGCAAAATCTACCACAAATCCCCTACCCAAGTTTTCCCGTGCCACCTTGTTTACTTTAAACGAGATCACGTGCAATATATTAAGGAGGATTCGATTCCGGAACACTAAACGCGGCACACCATCACGCGCATGATCAATTCATAGCCCAATGGCACCAAGCAGGTCTCACACATATGAAAAACTTCTGCAAAAGCTAAGAATGGCTTCAACGTCATGCACAATGAACAATCTGGACCAAACACCAACGAACTATTGGGTGTCAGCGTTAACTTGAGGAAGCGACGATGGGCGGGGTATGAACGAAGGAAGCTATGGGGACCGGGACGTAGTTGGCGCTGATTCGAATACTCCATCGTACTTTCTTTCCTCATATCTACTTCTTCCTCTTGATGATTCTATATCATCTCTTGTGCACCATAAACATCGTGTCTCTTTGAAAATGGGTCAAGTCTGCTCAGGACGCATTAAGCCCACCAAGACGCGCCCACCCTCTCCATCTGCACCTCCACCATACTCAGCGCCCAAATCACCAGTCAGCGCCACCGTATCTGAAGAGAAAGAAGACCCGCCAGAACTCTCCTCGCATCCTGCACTTCGAAATCGTGGAGATTCACTCACCGATCCTACTCTCCTCCTTCTGCAGAAACCACCACCGGCACATTTAAGCAAGGAGAATCAACACGCAAACACCGACGAGAAGGAGCATGATGACTGCAGCAACCTCTCCACCATCACCGCGTACTCCACCCCGCAATGGCGCTGGTCCAACGCCCAATGCCGCGCCTGGCTCACCCAAGTCCTGATAACCTACGGCGGGCGACCCTCCCCCGTCGCCCACCGCCTCGCCGACAGCTTCCACGGCTGGGGCCCAAACCTCTACATGAAAGAGTGGAAGGAGTGGAATGCGTGGCTTGGTGCCGATGGGCAGGCTATCTTTGCGCTGCTGATGGAAGAGCATGGTAAAGAGGGGGCGGTGCCGAGGGAGGTGGAGATTGAACATTATGTTAGGGGGGAGGGGAAGCCCCAGGGAGAAGGGTATGAGGTGTTGGAGATTGGGGTGAGGAGTAGGTATCCTTTGAAGGGTCAGAGCACTGGGGATGATGGTGCGAGAGGGAATAGTGGGAAAGCGGCGGGCAAGGGAAAGGAGAGGCAGGAGGTTGAGAATTTTGTGGAGGGGGATGCAGTGCAGGATGTGAAGATGCAGGTTGCTAGTGAGTGGGGGAAAGGGAGACTGAAGTAGTTGACGGAGGAGAGGGAGAAATTGAAAGCGGAGAGGGAGAAGCCCGTGGTGGAGGGTGAGAAAGCATCCAAGTCGCGTAGGTTTCATAGGCGGTCGAAAGATGCTGGGAAAATGTAATAGGCTACTTGACCCTATTGGAGCAGGAGTTGGTATAAATTTTAATGTAATGTTCAAACAAGCTTTGAATTATTCGCGTATGCGCTTTGAGAACACTGCGTAAAGCTCCAACTAAGCTCGTATGATAGGCTTGTGTAGAAGAGGATCACCTTCATGGGAGAGCATCCCCTGAGATTGTACAACAGTGCCGAGAAATAGATATGAAGCAAGATCATGACCATCGATCGAATTGCACGAACACCCAACAGATAGAACAGCTGAGTAAGACAACATTCCCTTATGGATGGTACATCCACTCGCCCTGATTGAAAACAATCTCAAACTGCACATTCTCGAATGTGCCCACCATAGCATAAAGATCATTAAATCCCTCCAACCCAGTAACCGGCAGATCTTCCTCAGCATCTCCTTCCTCGTGTAGATTCCAGCTACTCTCCTTCCTACCATCTCTCGTGAAGAAGATTTCAATATCAATCGGATTCGTGGACATTGTCTGTGCCGGCGCAGAATCGTACGAAGGAGGTGCATCGAGGTTTCTCGCCGTGAAAGTCATTCCAATACCCAATGTCTCTCCTGCTTTAAAGGGTTGTGTGAAATCCTTCCCACCCCATCGATCATTGATGTATTTGCTTCCATCATCTCCATGTACAGCCAGATTTCCTCTATGCCAACCCGGCAGTCGAAATGTAGGATACGGTGGTGCGCCGAACCCCATTGCCAGACTGACTTCTCTCCTGTTGGTCTGCTTGATCCGCACTTCGTAGTATATGCTCTTTGTTCGCGCGGTTCGAAGAGGAGAGTGTGCCATGACGGAGTAGAGAGGAAGGGTCGATATTATGCAACTGTCTGGATTACTGGCTTTGGTCTTTCCTGCCCATACTCCAGGTCTTGGTCGTTCAAGATTTCCTTGATAGTCTCTGGGTCTCACAACTCCAATCTCTCCCTTTGCAATGGCTTCGAGAGCCGCCTCTGGAAGTGTGATTGGGCCCGTGATAGGATTCTGAGCACACCATATCTCTCCTAGCTCTGCCTGTTGTTCCGTTGCGTTGTTTGTGGCACTTCGTTGATTGCCCATTGATGGTGGCGGTGGGAGGAGAGAAGTATCTGGGACAGCTGTCTGCCAATCATGATATGGTTCTTGCGGCGGCGCATCGTATGAATGAGATGGCGGAGGCCCTTCAGGCGCCGAATATTCCTGTGTTCGATTTGGGGGAGGGCCTGGCGGTGCGGAATAGTCGTTGCGATTTGGTGGGGGTCCAGCAGGTGCGCCATAAATCTCTGGACTTTGATACTGATGGGAAGGTGGTGGGCCTGCTGGCGGTTGGTAGGAATTATCTTGAGGCATGGTGCTTGATGTTTTGGAGGGTTTTGATTCAACGGGTCTAGAGTTGAGGTGGTCGTTGTAGTCGTTATTCAATCTTGATGACGGGTCATCGCCTTTGAGCTTGCTACCGAAACACATCCTGAGACTCTGAGGGGAGGAGAAACAAAGGCAAGGAAAGTTAATGTACTTGACCTGGCTGACTAGTTGTACTTCAAGTGTATGAGTGATTTATTGCAATGCCTCCTTTGTAGTCTTCCTGATGTCAGTGATTGAGTGCAGGCAGGTAGGCTGTGCAATCCGGTTATTCAGAGATGGCATGGCATGGCACAGCACACTGCAAACAGAATGAGGCGCAATGAGATCATGTTTAGATCGAGAGGCGGTGAAACAGGGCAGCTCGGACGGGAGTTATTCCGGTCCGATCACATCAAAACAATGCCGAGGTCAGCACCAGAACAACAGTCCTACGGTTCGTACGGAGGTAGAGTACTCTATATCACATCTGGAGGACAAGAAGATACCAGCCATTAGCCTTACCGCTCAACACTCAATTGGCTTTTAGTGTTCATGCTCTGGATTTCAAGACCATTTTATCTTCTCGACACGTCTATCCACATCTCCCGTCAGATCCGCGTTGAGAGCTTCACTGTTGACACACTGCCGCGTCACGCTCAATTCCAGATTGCAAATAACATCTTGTTTCCAGCAACACTTCTGATAACGCAGATTGATACAGGAAAATCGAACTCATCCATTTTATATCCCCACAGCTTGTGCCATCCCAGATTGAAGTTTGCCTTTACATGATGGGCGAGTCAAAAGAGTCTTCGACTCGCTTCTTCGGATATCCTCGAGCTGTCGAGGCTCCAGTGACGCCGTACAAGAAGAAGGAAGATGCAAATCCCGTCTTTACAGGTACACTGTTGTTAATTGGGGCGTGGATGTATGTTTTCTCATCCCAATCATTTCCGAATCTATCTGATGGACGTAGTGTTTCTAAGATCCAGTTCCTCCAGCGGACTTTGTGGGCAAACGCGGGGTTCAATGGCCTTCGCGGACTTCCTTACTTGAAAGACTACCGAGAAAGATGGGATGTAAGTACTTTAATGATCTCAATCCACCTGCCTAACTTTTTACAGCCAACTGTCATTCCAATCTCTGATTGTGGCTGTACATCCGATACTCATGGTCTTGACCCGAAGTCATTCCCCATCATCCCGGAGAATGTGCCTGGACGGTACCACTCTGTTGCTGAGTATCATGAATTGTACCTCTCAGGGCTGATCACACCTTTGGCGGTCGTTGAGTCCCTACTCCCTCTGATCAGAAGAGATGCAGCCCCAATGTCCCACCACTCAATTGCATTCATTGATAGCAACATTGATGAAATCATGCAAGAAGCAAAAGCATCAACTCAAAGATACAAGGACGGCACCTCGCTTGGAATAATGGACGGGATTCCCACAGCCATCAAAGACGAAACCGACGTTGCTGGCTACAGGACTAGAAGTGGCCGAAAGCAAAACGATCAGGTGTTCAAAGTTGCCGAGAAATCATCGTGGCCAGTTCAGACTCTGAAAAACGCAGGAGGTATTATTCTTGGAAAGCTCAACATGCACGAACTAGGTGCAGATACGACGAACAATAATCCCAATTGGGGGACCCCTCGCAACCCTCACAATGATCAGTACTACACAGGTGGATCGTCAGGAGGTGCTGCATATGTTGTTTCCGCTGGTCTCGTACCTTTTGCAATTGGAGCCGATGGCGGTGGCAGTATCCGCATCCCCTCATCATTCTGTGGCATTTACGGATTAAAGCCCTCGCACAATCGCCTCGAAGATCTCGGAAGTACCGTTACAGTCAGTGGTCCTCTAGCAGCAACAATGTCAGACCTGGAAATCACCTATCGAATCATGGCCCAGTCCGATCCATCAGATCCGACCTGCTCCCTGTTCGCCAAACCATGCGTCAAGCCTTCAGCCCACCGTCCCAAGATTATTGGCATCTACAAGGAGTGGTTTGAGCGTGCCGATCCAGCTGTGCTGAAGCTGTGTAATGAAGTCGTGACATACTGCAAAGAGAAACTAGGATACCAAGTCGTCGATATCACCATCCCGTACGTCCCGGAAGGACAACTTGCACATGCTTTCACCATCCTGTCAGAAATGGCAGTTCGAGCGCGTGCAAAACCCTTCGATCCTTCCAACTGGCTGGCTGGTCTCAACGCTGCGAATCAAGTTCTTCTGGCCGTAGGTGCTCAAACACCTGCACAGGATTATCTGCTTGCACAGCAGCTCCGAAACATGTTGATGCAGCATCTCGCGTTCTTGTACCAGAAGTATCCCGGTCTGGTAATCGTGACGCCAACGTCACCCATGGCAGGATGGCCTATAGCCTCAGAAGGTGATTTGAAGTATGGTATTACGGATGGCAATACCAGTATCAGGAATATGGAGTACGTTTGGCTTGCCAATTTCTGCGGAAACCCCGCGATCTCCTGTCCTGTGGGGTATGTGAAGCCCAAGAAAGGGAAGGGACTGGTACCTGTGGGTATTATGGCTATGGGGGAATGGGGAACGGAGTTGGGATTGTTGGAATGGGGAAGGGAATGTGAGAAGTGGCTGAACGAGGTATCGTCAGGAGGAAGACAGAGACCAAGCAATTGGGAGGATGTGATTGTGAATGCGAAAGGGAAGATGGTTTCGTGAGTAACGCAGCACGATCATCAAAAGGCTCATCATCCTCGTGGCGGGCCTCATCTTTCCATCTTAGAACCTACTTGTTCCATTTTTGCTTGAGTTGATGGAATTATAAAGCCTCTCTCGGATCCCATCGGCATTCTGTGGGAGTGGGAGCCGGATTAGTCAGCCATCCACCAACACCTTCCTCAGCACCTGAACAACAACACTAAGCCGTTTCACCTCATTGCGCATCTCCATTTCCCCTTATTTATATCTCCTATCACTTGTCTCTACCCTCATATTATTCTTCCAACTTGAAAATTGTCGGAAACTCGGTACCTAGTTTCAACTCCACCAACATGGCAGCCACACCTTCAGATCACCTCTCAAGCTCGCTTCAGTTCCTTATGGATGAGGCACCTCAGTCCGTCGTATCAGTTCTCGCGCACCGCTATCCTGATGGTGAAATGGACACCTTTGATCAAATCACCGTGATGAAGACACTTCTCTGTATCCGCTCGCCATCGCCACCAATTCCTGAAGACATTCTCACGAGTATCGAGACCGTCCTGCAACATGAAAAGAATCAGAAGTTGCTCACACACTCGTCAACAATACCACCACTCACCGCTTACCGATCTTCAACCTCATCAGCCCCTTCAAACGTGAATATCTCCGTTTGGAAAGGCGACATCACGACTCTGACGGGCGTCACAGCAATCGTCAACGCAGCAAATTCTCGAATGCTTGGCTGCTTCCAACCTCAACACAGATGTATCGATAACGCCATCCACGCGGCAGCTGGTCCACGTCTGAGAGATGAGTGCGAGATTCTTATGAAGGCACAAGGAGTAGAAGAGCCTGTCGGACAGGCAAAAATCACCAAAGGATACTGCCTCCCGGCCGAGCATGTAATCCATACTGTTGGTCCACAGTTGGACCAAGGCACTAAGCCGAGTGCCGCAGATATCAAAAACCTGAGGAGCTCCTACGAGAATTGCCTGGATGCGGCTGAGAAGTTGAAGCCCATGGATGATGGAAGAAAAGTCCTGGCTTTCTGCTGCATCTCAACTGGCATTTTTGCTTTCCCGCAAGCACTGGCTGCGAATATTGCTGTTAACAGCGTGAAGAACTGGTTAGAAGAACACTCCAAAACAACAATAACGGATATCATTTTTGATGTCTTCCTCGATACAGATCTTGAGATCTACTCGAGTCTTCTGTCAGCATCCGACGCGGTGCCAATTCCTACAGCTCCGGCTCAAATACCAAATAATTCCTCCCTTCATACAGCTGCCGACTGGCTCTCGCAAGCCGACACACTCATCATTTCCGCCGGTGCAGGACTCTCTGCTTCTACAGGCCTTGACTACACCTCCACATCCCTCTTCTCTACCTACCTACATGGCTACAAGAAATACGGATTTCGTCGCCTCTATGACCTCTTCGGTCCCATCGACTGGCCAAGCGAACGAGTGAAATGGGGATACTACTTCCACCACTTGCTCATGATTCGCAACTGGCCAAAGTCGGACGTGTACGGTGACCTGCTCAAAATTACGCAAAGATTTGACAAAGACAGAGTACATGTCAGGACAAGCAACGCAGATGGCTTCTTCGTTAAGAACGATTTCGTCGAGGAAATCATGAGCACGCCGCAAGGGAGATATGAATTCCTCCAATGCGAGAAGCCTTGCAGGAAAGACGCGTATTTCCCATCCGCCCCGCTACTCGACGCAGCAATTCCTTTCCTAGACCCGGCCACGCAGGAACTCAATGATGCGAGTAAAGTTCCCAAATGCAAGTACTGCGCTCGCGGGTTGATGCTGTGCGTTCGATCTGGAAGCGCATTCACAGAGCTTCCATTCCGCGAGGGCGAACAAAGGTGGAAGGAGTTCAAGAGGAATGTCTTTAGTAAAACGGAGGGCTCGACGGTCATCTTGGAGCTAGGAGTAGGCATGTCGACGGTTGGCGTTTTGAGGTGGCCAAATGAGGATTTAGTCAAAAGGAGTGAGGGACGAGTGAAGCTGATCAGGGTCGGTCTAGAGAACTCCGGTGTCGTAGATTGGGACATGGACAACGCAGTCGGAGTCCAAGGGGATATCGGCGCGTTCCTGAGAGCCCTCAAAGTTTTCTGAACCAACCTAGTTCGATAGGAACAGTGTAAAATACCCTACATTGGCGGCAAATGCAACGCATTCCCCGCCCCACCATCAACTACCTTCCCTAACTCCTTCCCTTTCGGCCTCCTCCTCGCACTCGGCTCCAAATACCCCAATCCCATCGCACACCTCTCATAATGAAACCCCGTGAACATCTCCTCCCCCGCATCACCCGGCTCCATCACCTCTTTCAGGCAATGCACGCCATAACTCGCGTTGCGCATCAGACTTGTCGCTAGCCCGTCCATCAGCACGCTTGTCTGTCGATGCAGAAAGTACGCGCAGTGCAAGGTGTGGAAAAGTCGGGTCGTGAACACGTACTCGTGTTTACCAGCCAGAATCTCGGAGGTGGGCAGAGCATTGGATTGGGACGAGTCGTGGTAGAATGTTAGATTTTGAGAGAGCGCGAGGTTGAGGTAGTGCTGGGAGAGGGAGGGCTGGTAACACGGTTTGGGGGTCCAGCTGTAGTCCATTATGTCGAAGATGCAGTTTTGGGCGAGGGCTTGGGATGGGGAAGATCCGCAGTGGAGTGTGCTTCCTGGGGAGATTTGTGGTTTGATGGTAAATGCTGTGTTGGTGGGCGGATGTTGTTTTTGCCAGAGGAGTGTGCATATTGTAATGCCTTGGAGGAGGACGATCAAGGACACAGATCCAATGACTGTATACAAGATCGATTTGTATTGGTGTTTGGATACTCGCGGTACTTCTACTGGGAAGTTGTTGGGCTCTTCTTCCAACAGTCTGTCGTTGCTAGCGCTGTCATGGAATGATTTGCGCGGGAGGTCAGAATTTGAGGTCATCATGTAATTTGAGATTGCCAAAGAATATCACAATAGATTCAAGATTAATATTAACAGTGAATTCGAGAAACTAGAGGATGCTGCTAACTTAAGTGATCGTCTCCGTAAGCACTACTGCGAACCCGGTCAGCTCTCCCTCCATTCACCCTCCACGTCCACACAGCGTGCACATGACGTTGGGACCGAGGTCAAACCAATGATTAAGCTCCGACCTACACTCTGGTTCCTCATCCATCTCACTTCTATTACTCTGAATGCTCACTTCGCAGCCTCAAAGATGTCGAAATATGAACCCATCCCACTAGAAGAACAGGCTCAGCTGCCCCGCGCAACAATATTTCCCAAACAATCTATTCTCTGGATCTTCCAAGCTGCCTTCTTTTTAGTTTCTTTATCAATGCTTGTGGCGAGTTACAGTGGATATAATCAGCCTTGTTCATGTACTCTCCACGAACCAAATATTTACTGTAAATCTTCACCACGTTCATCTCTGCTCTCGTAAATTGACTTGGATTGTTTAGCTCCAGCACAGCCAGCTGTGCAGTACGTAACGCAACAATTCCAAGGCGCATTGAGTTTGAAGTCCGTCTACAAAGGCACACCGAGGAAAGAGTTGGACGATGCTTGGGATGCTCTGTCTCCTGGCTCAAGTAAGCATTCAACCTATACCATGCAATTCCCGAACGGGCTGCTGATCATCGAGCGAAGTTCTACCAGGCCCAACACTTTCGATCTCAAAAGAGGAATTGCATCTCATCGGTAAAGACTCTACAGCCAATGCCACGGTTAGGATCCCGGATGAGTTCGGTGGTGGATACTTCGCTACTCTTGAGGTTTTTCATAATTTGCACTGTTTGGTACGTCTTCTGATCTCCGGAGAAGATTCAAAATTTATTAATTTTCGCGACACAGAATCTTGTACGCATGGCAACGTACATGGAGCACTATGAAAACGATCACGCTTTCGGCGATCACTGGCTTCGCAGCCATGTCGGTAAGCTTTCAGCCACCCGTCACAGTCAAGCCATCATTGACCAAACTTGAAAAACTAGATCATTGCATCGACATGATCCGCCAGCGTCTTACCTGCACCGCTGATATTGGTCTTGTCACAGCTGTTTGGGTGGATGGTTACAGCGAGCCATATCCGGATTTCAGTACGAGACATCAGTGTCGGGATTTTGACAAGATTCGTGATTGGGCTTTGGATAGAGCATTGAATGTTTCGATGGAAGAGGTGGTTGCAGCGAGGGGTGAATTTAGTTTATCGGAGACGCCGAAGTGAGGCATTACATCTGAATAGGGAGTCCTGAGAGTCTGATTGCACTGTTTGAATATCTTGTAACAAATAATTAATTGATATGTTGTCTGATTCTAATAGTCCTCCGCTCGATTGAGCCGTACATTATCAGGCACCCTCAGCTTCCTCCGTGTCTGGACAGGATCGGATTCCTTGTTCTTCTTCGCCCACTCCACCAACGCCGAGAAATTCCTGCACATCTTATGAACATTGAAATTTGCAGCTGGAATCGCATCTTGAGGATTTTCTCTCTTCTGCACCCCATCATCGCCCTCTACCCCCTTTTCACCTTCCGCTAAACCTTCAACCCTCTCATCATGTCCCTCCATCCACTCAAACGTAACCATGTCCACATCTGCATTACACATCAAACTCTGCAGCAACATATGTATACAATGCTTCTGATGCATCAGATACGTGTCCGTCGGCTTCTCATCCCCATAATAATACTCCCAATTCACGCTCTTCCTCAACCAATTCAAGCAATGGATCTGGTGGAAAACATCATACGTAGCGATGTACTTCCCGGGGTTTCCAGCAGAGTCCGGCTCGAAGTGTATGGATTTGCTGAGGCTGCGTCCCGAATCTCGGACCGACGTCCAGGATGTGAGGAATATGTCCTCGGAGAAGAAGAGCCAGGCCGCGTCGACTTCGGGGGAGGGGTCTTGCATGAATATTGTGGTGTTGTCGTGGAAGGCGCCGTTGAGGACTTTGGGTTGGGGCGTGAGGTCGATTTCGTCGAGGAGAGGTGCTGTGAAAGCGTCAGAGGATATCACGGTCAAAGAAGAGAGAATTGCAGAGCTAACAGTAAGCAGCAACCTTCTTGAGATCGGGATTCATCTCTGGGCTCTTGTATCTGGAATCGATCCAAGTTTCTAGGCAGTTACATTCTTGAGCCGCCGAGGTTTGTTTTCTTGGTTCATCGTGATGTAGGAGAACGATAGTTATGGTGAGAATTGTGAGCAGTAAATTGATGAAAGTGATTGCATATGAGTATTCATGACGAATGTGTATTTTCTCGGTGATGTCTAAGCTCGAGTCTTGATCATGAATTTCAAGTCTCTTGTATGATTGCTGGTTCCAGAATGATTTGATATAGTCCATGATTGCTTTTGGCAACATGGCCTGTGGTGCAGAGGCCGACGAGTAGTTTGTAGGTACAGCTACTTTGGTCACTCTCAAGCTCAGGACACCAAGCGGATTTGAATTAATGTCAATGGAAGACACCTTCAAGAGGGGGATCGAGAAGTACCGGAAAAGTGCACGCAAAACCGCGTGATGACTTAAACTCAGAAAACTTGCCTGATTGTCAGATGTGGACATGACACGTGCATCATTACGAAGTTGGCTGCATAAACTAGGTCAAAAATTCTGCCTGTGACACCTTCTTAATGCGGAGCTGTGCCACGAATATGAATTTCTACCAATCTGTATGAAATTCAGGTTGCGAGATATGAGGTTGACTTCCATCTCGGGCGTCATGCTTGGGATGGTGCTGACTGGTTTTGGGCGTATTGCTGCTTTTACACACCAAAATCTACAGGCTTGGATTCAACCGCAACTTTATCTCTATGCGGCTACAATTTTTGGCGTATCAGGATAAGCAACAACTCGCCTCCTACCGAATCTGGTCATGCTTTAGTGCTGATGCTACACCGAGACATGGCTTGGCGCACCTGTCATGACCGAGACGCAGAGAGCTTATCGTTATGTATGTCTCATTGTCGCGTTCGGTTTGGATAAATACAGTTTGACGTAAAAGTGCTTTAGTCGTTCCCTACGGCAGGCGTTCAAGGATCACAAACAAGTCGTATGCTTGAATTCGAGCGCACCATCTTGACAATCGGAGCTAGTGCTGCGGTAAACACTGAAGGATTGCCAGTAATGCTCTTGTTCCGGACGAATGAAAGTGCTCAGGTCAGACAAGCACCTAAAACTCCCACCTGACGTTCCTACGGAGCGGAAATCATTCCTGTTTCGGCAATATCGGTCTGCATGTTTATCAGCTATTGCTAATCAGTCCGATTTGACAGACACTCGCTTCGGGTGACCCCGCCCCCTTTTCGCTTAAGCGAAGTAAGCATACGACGACACCGAGTGTGATGCGCAGCAACAGTGTCACCCTCATTCTGAGAATCAACACTAGATTTGTCCAAAATCAATTTACACTGATTTCCTAGCGTCAAGCGTTACTCATAGTGTTGCCATTCAGTCCTTCGAGGTCTCCGCAGTCTGTAGAGACACCTTTCCGTCCGTCACGATGCCCACGATGCCCACAATGGATCAAGTCTCAAGTCTCTACAGGAAGAATTCTTCAGACTCATCTAAAGAAGATGAAAGCTATGAGCCATTTCTACCTGAGAACAGTATTTCTTCTAAAGAGATCAAAACCTCTGCACCTCATCGAACGAAACATATCATTCTCCTGATCGCCACAGCAATATTCAGCACCACCATCATCGGCCTCTTCTATGCAGCTCTTACACACCCAAGCATCCCCATACAGACATCATCATCTGTTGTTCCAGATCAGATCCTAGAATGCGGAACCTCCGCACCAGAAGCACGAGCGAAGGGCTGCGTCTTTGATGTCATGAACTATGCCTGGATACCCGCTCCCTGCTTCAATAAGACACTCTCAGACGAATACTGGCAAGGACTTGTCTCCCACGGAATCGAGTTCTGGAGCGATTCCTCAAGATCCGAGATCCTGTCGCACGAAGACATTCTCGCTGCGAGGCATGAATATTCTTACACCTCGTGGCTCCTCCACCTTAAACACTGCCAATACCTCATCCATCGCCAACTTCAGTGTCTCACTTATGGCACACCGGTGGACAATGTTTCGCGTAACATATCGCACGCTGAGCATTGTTTGGAGGAGATTCGAAGCCCGAGTGATGTCAAGACTATGCTCTTCACAGGGACGGCATATTTGAAGTGTGCTCAGGGAGTTGGTGATATTGGGCCAATCTATTGGAATGACCCTCCGAAGTCAGCAGAGATTCATCAAAGGCTACTGTGAAGTCTCTGAGATTGAATGTCAGTCTTTCCATGGGTTGGAAGACCCATGAGTGGGAGAATATTGGCCTCTTTGGCACCATGTAAGTTATAATGCCGGAGCCAAGAGGGGGGAATGGACGGGGGACCGACGTCGTTTGGCCGTGGAAGTTTTGGAAATTCGAAATTGGACCTTGTTAAATATTTTATTTAAGGAGAAGGAATTAAGACAATCATTCCATTTGACTACACAGTGATGGAGTATTTTCGGAAAGTGTGAACGATTCCAATGTGTGCTGAATATACCTGAATGTTCTTGGAGATGTTGTAGTTGTTGGAATCGGAATGATGTTTGTAGAGGACAGGAACTTATGTTTTGGTTAGTGGCAGAGATATTGAGTTTGATCAATTCTACGAGGGACGAGTGCGATCATTCTCCAACAAGGACTTCCAAACAAGATTCAAGTACTATCTTACAGAAACTCAAAAGTGTCACACATTCTGTCAAAGTAGCAAAAGTATAGGCGAGTGAGAGATCAAATTCAGAAAAATGAGTGTCATTTCATGCTCTCGCCACTTAAATACTAATAAATCCCTATCCAAACCGCATCACTGCCCCTTACTCATGAATCCATTCACATCTTCTTGGGAATGCACTGGATGTACGATCAGTCTCTCCGTGGCCATGAAGGGAAAATGAAGGGAGGTTTAAGAAGACTTACTCTCTCTTTGATGAGTTTTCGAAGCTTGTCTGGGTCGGCATCGTCGACCTCAGTTTCCTCTGGAGCAAACTTGCAACCATAGAACATGGTCGCCTGCAACATGTTAAAGCTGCACATTCTGATCAGGAGTTGTTACTTACGAGACCACGGTCATTCAAATCAGACCTCTCAGCAACGGCGTTTGCTACAGGAACAGCAATGGCTTGGCCAACTAGGGTTGAAGCCACAATGGCGGCAAGGACGGAGAAGACCTTCATAGTGATTATTTGATAGTGGTCAAGGAGAGGTCTGATAAATGGGTATCACAAGTAGGCCTTTGGAGAAATGTTGTGGATAGAGAGTTCTTGTCCGAAAGATTCGAGAAGCACTTTATACATTAATATCCTCGCTTGGAGAGTCCTCGTAAAACCTGTCAGAACTCCAGCCATTCACATCTGCAGGGAGCTTTTGGGCATATACACATATCTCCGTAGACTTTCTGACAGTACTTCTACCTTCCTAATGGAGGGTTGATCTTGTGTGACTGTACAGAGATCAAGGTATCGGTGAATAGCATTACTCATAGCGGCAAGTGATCGGCAGGGTGGACTGGGATTCTTGATCCTCGAGGCGGTAGTATGCTATGTTGCGGCGCCCATGAGCTAACGTACATGTATGCTACACAAAAATACAGGGACCTCATCCATTCAGGCTAACTGATTGTGTCTAACCTTTCCTGGAGTGACATGGATGTCAGGCTGACTTTGCCTTCCACGAGCGGCACGGAATAGGACAACACTCTCTACATCTCGCTTTGAGAATTGCAATTGGTGCCCTCGTCCTCTACATTATCAATGATAGCTGGTGATACAGTCAGATTACGTCATTATCTTGGGATTGACGGCTCAAGAGAACGACTCACTCGGAACAAGGTTGCCAAGTCACGTGAACTACTGGGATTGCAGGTGAGAGGCAATCCAGTATTTCGAGTGATTCTCAACCCTTCTTATTTCCAAACAGCGGTGGATCTTGTAAAAAATCACCTAAAATTTCAGATTTATCCATTTCAAACATCTTTCTCGCCGCTTGTGCGTCATATTTGGCACTCCTGGATGCCATGGACGACATTCGGGAAACCTCTTCGTTTTTGTCCGATAAAGAAGATAATCTTCCCTTGTTGGATAACGAAAGTTCAGACCTCAAATCTGCAAGAAGCGAGAAGCATCATACCCACTGGATCCTGTATGCTACCTACATAACTTTGATGTTGGGGCTTGGCATCTCCAATGCACTTTTGTGGTATCACTACCATCAAGCAAAGGTTGAGCTTCCACAGCACGACAGTATCACTCTCACATGTGGGAAGAACCCAGAAGAAGCTCGAAGGATGGGATGTCAGTTGGATGTTATGGTTTATGCTTGGACGCCACCTCCATGTCTGAACAATACACACGCACTCATGTATTTTCATTCAGAGAAATGGCCGTTCTGGAAACACGAGAACAGGACCGAAGAAATTCCGGCGGAGGACATTTTGGCGGGAAAATACGAAGGTTACTTTTCGACTTGGCCGTTTCACGGTGCCCATTGTCAATATCTGCTTTCGAGGAACCTCCAGGTCCTCCCCACGGGTGGCCCTCTCAACGACTACATGCGAGATAGAGAACACAACACGCACTGTTTTGATGAAGTTCGGGCACCTACTGATCCAAGACGAACGTTGGAGGTGGGAATGGCCTATTCGTCTTGTACGGTTGGAAGAGAAGAGATCTAGATCTCAGTGACTCGAGACTACGCCAAATGGAAATCTGTGATTCAACCAGGTTTCAGAGTTGTGCACAATGACCTCGAGGACATGATCAGCGCAGTTGCAATCAAAATGATTCAAATAAGTTTGTGGATATACAGAATGTACTTAAGATTGCACATTCGTCTGATTGGGAAGAGGCGGCAATGTGGTCAGTGGCTTGCCATGTGGGATTAAGCGAGGTCAACAAAACAAACAGGATGACTATTTGTCCAGACATACAATTAAAGAATAAACCTTGCATTCTTAATCTGATTCAAGAATTATTACACGAAAGTGACCGGAAGAGTTCTTCCTGGCATGTATCTCCTATGACAAAAGCGATATCTCGATTTCAGAAATTTAGTGCCAGTCACTGAAGCGGAAATAGAATGATTTTTTTGTCATTACATATTTGTCAAAATTGGAAGTAAGCAGCGAGCTCTTTGCCGAGTAGACTTTGGTTGGACGTCATTTCTCCGAGTTCTGAAACTCCGCTGCCAAGTCATGCACAGCTTACTCGGCTTACTTTGGAAGGGCCGCGAAGGTAAAATGTTTCGGTATGTCAGTTATCCATGTATGTCAAACTCGCTTTACAGAGACGAGTGAACCAATCAGGAAATGGAATAAAACACACTCCATTGAAGTTCAACATGTGTCTTGCAACGCTAGTGGACAAAAGCCCCCACAAATAGATGACGAAAGTCATGTAAGCCCGAACGGATTGTTGAAGCCGTTTTGCGCCTCTGCCAAGATATTGAGTGCACCAAGACCAGCCGTCAGACTTCGATGCCTCGGACTTTCACACTCACCGAACGATCCTCCTGACATTTGATGGCAAACCTTATTCAGTAACAATTGGTACTATCTCCTAGCGAGTGAACGATTTCCAGCGGGAATTTCTCCTACGGCGGAGCTGTTCATAGTGACAGTATGTATCCTCGACTTCACCAAGCTCGATACTCAGCTCTATTAGGGGAAGAAGGGACACAAAAAAAGCCAGCCAAGTAAGTTCCAGTCCAAATTCACAACCAGTCCGCCATTTACTTACCCCATATTCGTATTCAGATATGTAAGACTCTGGAGTATGATCTCAAAGAAGCTCTTGATTTGGCTTTTGGTCGCAGCGACTTCAAGTGTCTTCATTTACAGCTTAACACGAGCGTCTACCATTGTTTCCATGCGATGCATGAGCCCTCGTGTTCGAAGAGAATGGAGAACGCTTTCAACCACAGATAAACTCGGCTATATTGAGAGCATCAAGTGCCTCCAAAGTCGACCTTCCAATCTTGAAACTGGTGGAAGTCGCTATGATGACTTTCCATACATTCACCCAGCAGTGGGATATACCAGTACTGGACCCTCGCATTGCTCCCTATAGACTGAAAGATTTAACTTACATTTTCAAGGTCACGAAACATCAAGCTTTCTTCCATGGCATCGATACTTCCTTCACATCTATGAAGGGCGTCTGAGAAACGAGTGTGGATACACTGGTCCTCTGCCGTATGCAATTTTCTTGGGTGGAGCCTCAAGAGGGTTCTTACAATAGTAATTCCACGCTAATAAGAATGGTTTAGATACTGGGATTGGGTCCTGGATTACCAAGATCCAGCAGCATCTCCAGTCTTCGATGCCCAGCTGGGCTTCGGAGGCAATGGTGATGCTGCACTTGGCGAAAGTCTCATCGGCGGAGGTCACTGCGTAACGGACGGGCCATTCGCCATGACGACGGCACGATACATCGACACCAAGGTCTATCCACATTGCCTATCTAGAAATTTCAGGAACGATACATCAATCGGGCATTTTACTGGAGAGCTTATTGAGCCCGATCTTGTCAAGAAAATACTGGATGAGGACGATTTGCTCTCTTTCACTTTGAAGCTGGAGGATGCCCCGCACAATACAATCCCTTTCGGCATTCGAGGAGATTTCTTATCTTTCAATGCTCCTGCTGGTAAGTTCCTGTGACACTATTAATTTTTCGAGCCTCGCTCAAGTTATTTAGATCCGCTCTTTTTCCTGCATCATGCCCAACTCGACAGATTGTGGTCCAAATGGCAGAGAAACATACCCGGAAGACGAGGAACGTATGATACAAAGCGTTCAGACGACTCGGATGACAGGGCAAGCTTGTTGGATGTAATTCAAATGGGAGACCTGGCAATGGATATAGCAGTTGTAGATATCATTGACACAGAGGAGGGGATTCTGTGCTATAATTATGACACCTGAGGCATAAATCAAGCAAATGTTTTTTTTCCGTCATTTACAAGCCTGAGATAAGATTGTAAAGTGACCTGCCCGTTAAGCCAAGTGGCCAGACTCGGATGTTGCAATCAAGTACTGATATCTCACATTGTAAGGCGAAGAAGTGGGTTCTCTCAACCATTCGTCTGATTACTTGCAGTGAAGATCTTCATCCTTGGCTGCATGAAGTACCAAGACATCCGAGCCATCAAATCAACAACTCACTCTTAACCTCGCACTTTGGGCATCTCCAGCATAATGCAGCCCATGCTTATTCCCGCCACAAGCGTTTGGTGTCGATGCGAGGATGACCTTGTTGATCAATTCCAAAGCTTCACGTATTGGCAAACACAACTTACGGCACATGCGGCGCATTTGTGCTACGTGGGGTAGGTGAGCACTAAATCCTTCGATGGCTGTGTGACGGAGCTATCATCAGCCAGTCGGTTACGACTATTCATACCACTCCAAGTCACGCTCAGAAAGCAAAAGCGGCGACGCGTGAAATGATACACCCCTGCCTCAACTTGATCGCAATGATCGCACCAAGCTTACTCTTGACCCCATCATCCACGGCTCCACATTTGACCTACGCACCCATTCCTGCTTTCCAACACCAATACCATCATGCAGAACTATCGACCTCGAGTGTCCGATGGTTTTGCTGTTCCTTCTGTCTAATCATTAGCTACAGACCTCATCAACACACGAGCATTACCAAAGACTTTCGATCCTGAAGTCGTTGAAGCAAGATGCCTGGATATCAAGACTACGAGAAGCTTGAACGAAGGTCTTTGGAGGGCACCGATTCCTCAACCAGCCTCGAGACAGTCGACGAGGAGGAAAATCATATCGATAACAACCAGTCTCCCCACAAAGACATCGTTCGAAAACGTTTCAACCGATATCGAGTACTGGCTAGCATCATCATATTTTCTGCTCTTATCTTAACAACTGGTGTCATTCTTCTCGTTCCTCGATACTTTGCCAGTTCCAAACCAAAGGAAACCAGAATCATGAATCTGCAATACATTGGGGACGAGTCTCAGCACGACTACCTCAATCCACCTCAGCCAGACGCAATTCTCACGAGTTATAACACGAGCTGCGGTAACACAGCTCGCATTGCTCGCTCACGGGGCTGTGTATTCGACGTGATGTCGTTCTCATGGGTTCCAGCTGAGTGCGTTGATGAAGAGATGCAAGAACGTTACATGGCAGAGCGTACATGGGACTTGTACGAAGACTACTACTTAACGAAGCGTCTATCGATGGATGTAGTGAGAGCTGGTGAATACAGGTGGCTGTTTTCGTCACAGTCGTATCATATTGCGCACTGTGTCTATTCATGGGAGAAGCAAGGGAAATTTCTGTTTGCAAAGAACAGAGAAGATGAAAAGTGGATTGATTGGGGGAGCTTCTCATCCCACCATACGACTCATTGTGTTGACTACATTTTGAAGAGGCATCTTGAGCCAAACAAGGTATCCACGATTTGGAATGAGGCCCAAGATTGTCACGCTGTGGATACGATCGGAACATTATAGGAGAACGTTCAAGGTCATATCAGGTACTGCCAGAATATTTGTTTGTTTACATGCTTGTACTGTAATCATTTCTAGTAAATGTTCATGTTATATAGCGTTCATGATTGATGGCTTTTTTATTAGAAATGCAGATCAAATGAAGTCGATTAGCCAAAATCGGCGTAATTTATTTGGTCCATCTGACAGAGATAGCCCAGAATAACCCAAATTACATTGGGTCGGTGGGCAAATGAGATCGAGACTGACGAGGCACGAAGTGAAACGAATTTTGAAAATTTTGAACTGCTGCTATACATGGAGCCGCCATTGATCAAGGGATTGGAAAAAATCGATAGGCCCAGAAGGATATAACTTCAAGGGTCCTTGGAGACGCTCAAAAGCCGTCAGAGGTTGGTCGCCGAACAGACAGCCTCAAATGATAGGAGGGGGCCATCTACGATAATAACAGGTGTCTTTTCCTCGAAATGTAGTAAAAAGTCTCATCTGCAAGGCGAATTAAAGTATGCTTCTCTCTTCCGCTCATTCCCGCTGCTTGAAGCGAGCCCATTCCCTCAATTGCCACTCGCTCAAGTACCCATCGTGAATGAATCCATTGAATTTATTCGCAGGAAACAATCAGTTATCTCAGATATCAAAGAAATACTTGATCTGGAATTCTTTTTTCTCTCTTTCGATCATCTTTTCGGCTGTTAAGTATCCTTCATCTACTTCCGGCAGAGTATAGCCTTTCCTCATAGCGTTTTTCCTTCGGCAACAATTCTTTTCGCTGAATTAACAAGGAAGGAAAGAATTGCGAAAAGCAACATTATTCGAAGTCCAAATACAAGGAAACATAAAACTATCCCATATTATTCACGGTACTAACGAGAATTATGAGATAGGTAATCACTTGAGGTATTATCTGATAAAGACTTAAATGTTGAATAGTGGAAAAGCCTGGGTGAGTAGTGTTAGCTTAATATATTCTAGTTTCGGAAATGGCGTATCACTTCGTTTGGGAAAAACGTCACACAGTATTGGGCCCATAGCGCGCGGTTAGTCATTTCACCTTTTGTGGAGGCTTTAAAAGCTAACTATCGTCACTCATAATGGTTGGAGACACTGCCCCTGCTTTCACGCAAATAAAGACAAGTGGGTGTGACGGTCCTAGAAATGAAAGAATAAAGGAACATGGATGAAGAACCCAACTCCGCGACATCATTTCTGTCCGAAACGAGACAAATGCAACATTAAACATTTCATTTCTCCATCATATGGGTTAATATGCCGTCAAAAGTAGGATCTTGATGATATAGTCTCAAATGAAGTCAGAGTTATTAGCAGGAAGAGCCTGCAGCGGAAAATATGGTACACTAGCACGCCCATCGCCTTCGACTTCTAGGCCTGCCTAAATGTTGGCCTGCAAAAAAGCTTTTCCACACAAAACTTGCACACTTTCAAATTCAAAATCTTATCAATATTTTGGAGAGTCTTTTCCACGGAGAACAGTGTCGCCGCTACTCACAATGAAGAACTCCAAGCCAGAAGGAACAACCGTGCACAGCTGTCAAAGCAATTGCCAGCCGAAATCCAATTACAGTTTCCGTTACTCTCCAACTCCAAAGCCTGCCTTGGGCGTTGGCCAACGCAAAAAGAAAAATCGCCCGATATATGAAATAAGAATAGCTCGATATCCAAACCCTACCCTGAGCCTTGGCCAAGACATAGAGCCCTATGGCCCTTTTGATGAAATAAGAGCCGCCTACGAATTCAAGAGGCAAGAGCATTCTCTTTGGACCGAATACATAGATTCGCAGGGCAGACCTCGCTGGATCCAAATGAAACCTCCGACTTTTGACTCGACCGATCCTGTCTCAGCAGTTTCGCCAAGAGCAGAAAACCGAGAACGCTTGCAGAAACCAAAATTCCCGTCATTCAGTTACTCTCCGGAAAAGCAAGGGAGTCCGGCCTCACGCCCCTATAAATCGGTACGCGAAACCGTCCCACTTGAAACGACAGTACCAGTCTCCTCTCTCCCGCAAATTCGGCCTGTCGAAAACGCCGTTTTGGGCAATCATACCCCATCAGATATCTACTTACCAAATGGCCAAGAAATGATATTGCTCCTTACGATATTGTTTTTAGTTGTCCTAGTACCTTTGGCAAGACTCATTCGATCACGATTGAGGACAAGCAATGTAGTCGCAAAGAAGGAGGCGGATGACATTTTCGAAAATTTGTGCGAGTTGAGACCAAGCAAGTTCGAGGAATGGACTGAACAAGGAGAATCAAAAGCGCGATTGGAGTCAAAATGGACGCGAGGATTCCGAGGACGACAAGGAGTTTGAGGATGTTGGAGAGGACTTCTTACCGCTGGGATCTCCCATCATGACTTTTGAGCCCGACTCGTGGAAGGAGCCTTCACCCAGCTCGTTTATCTCGACCAACTCCTATACCTCGACCATCTCAATCCAGACTCTCGTCCCGGAGTCCACTCCCGCACTGATCACAGAACCAACAATCCATAATAAACCAAAGAGGTCTGTGCCGCAGTCAGAAAGAGAGGAGAACAGTGCATTTAAAAGGGAGTGCTTCAAATATCAGAAAGAGCAAGAGGAGAGAGTAAGACAGAGGATGGAATTGCTCATGCCGTATCTGGATATTCGGCTGCGCAGGAAGAGGAGGTTGAGTAAGGCACAGCAGCAGCATCAAGAGATTCTATAATATAGCAGTGGAGATCTGGAAGCTTGGTGCTTAGCATCGAGAGAACTGAGGGCTAGTACTTATAAGTACTAAGTACCTTGTTTCGCCTAAAAATTAAATCTATCAATTGATACTTCACATCGAGAGAAGAAGTCAACAATATCAATCAACGCCAAGACCTTTAACGAGGAAGTCCAGTCATTTGCGGGAAACCAGCCGAGGAACTGCATGCAATCTGTAGATGACAACCCAATCAAGATTGTCCACTTTAATCACATGCAATTCAAAGCTGATGAAGTGGGGCTGAGCCAAATCCCGAAAGTCTGAATCTCTCGTGAGATTTACGTCACCTTCCCGCCTCGGCTGAAAATCTCCGGACTTGATATCTGTCAGCAACTCTAGAGTGAACCTCAAATTCTTTTCTTAGAATGTTGTTTCATCTTTCAGGCTAAGCTTTTATGTTGCAAAAAAGCACTTGCCAATTGTGAAAAAGATAACTTATTGGAAATTGAAAATTCATATTTATAATCATGAAATCAACCCCCACACCACTCTTCCACCCCTCGCACCAACGATCTCCATCCTCCACATCAACCACGTACTCACAACAACCACCCACACACCTCACCACCCCCGAAACACCAACCTCAACCGCCTACCCCTCCTCAAATCCCTCATCGACATTCCAACTCCCCCCTTCTCCAAAACGGCATTCTAAATTCAAACCCTCTACCTACAATCAAAGTCATAAGCACAAACCCGCCTACTCTTCCATACTTTCGCCGAAGCATCAAAGCAGTTCCTTCACCTTCACCTTCTCCTCGCTCAACCCCTTCCGCATCCGCTCAACCAGCACGCCCCAATGGAGCTGGTCCTCCTCGCAATGCAAGACCTGGCTCACAGCCGTACTCGTCGATTGTTGTGGAAGAGATAGAGAGAGCGCGAGGGTGACGGCGGAGAATGTGTTTAAGACGGGGGGGAATGGACCGGGGCTGTATTTGATGGGGAGGGAGACTTGGGGGAGGTTTCTGGGGGAGAGGGATGGTGAGGTGGTTTGGGGGGTGCTTGGGAGGTGTAGGGGGAGGGTGAAGGGGAAGAAAGGGGGGTGGTGAGGTGTAGAAGTGTAGAGCTTGGGTGAAATGGAGGTGGGAAGCTGGAGGGGAATGGGGAGATGGACTCGGTGCTTGATAATAGATGAATGGATGAGAATTGAGATGTGTCTGGCTTTGTAAGATAAACAGTCCATCAGGTCCATGTATGATAGCCAAGTCGAAAATCGAAAGAGCGGCTGGAAATGTGTGTTTAGACGAGCGATGTGTGATTAGACCATCAATAGATTTTCTGACACATAGAAATTTGAATCAGAATCGTTTGAAAATTCCACGAGAGATTAAGACTTATGTCTAACACGTAGCTTGATGGCCATCAAGCGATTTGCGATGATTGCCTGCTGTGATTCTTTCCATACAAGAATCTCGACTCTCAATAACTGTCTCAATCTCGTTCTGCTCTTGCGAGCATGCTTTCGTATCAGGTAGGCAGAACCAAAAGAAACCTGGACATATCAAAAATATCAGATTTTGGCTCTGAAGTCTCACCTGGCTCCAGGTCGGAAGAAAACACTTACCACCAGTTACAAAGTTCGAGGCAGCCCACATGTACGCCACCTTGGGACCCCAATTCAACTCTCGCGTGTTGATGAAATACGGCATCGTGAAAGCGATGAACCCTATGAAAGTCAGTAAACGAGCCGGTCTCGCCACAACGTGAGCAGTGCTCCATATCCCAGATACTTACAAGAAGTAACATAATTCAACCTCGTACCCATCCCAACTGCCCTCCCCGTCTGCCTCGTATCAACAACCTCACCACACAACTTCGATCCAAGCACAGCAGAGAAAGCAAAATACGAAAACCCATGCACAAGCACGCAAACAAGTACTATAACTCCAGTATGACTCGATGTGGGCATAATAGTGGAAGTGATAGCAATACCAAGCATACACACTGCTTGCACTCCACACCCTGCGATCATCACCATCCTCCTCGACATCACAGTCTTCGTGCATAGATACAACCCGACGATTGTACCGAGGAGATTCGCGAGGTTGTTGTAGATGGATGCGTGGAAGGGATGGGGGACACGGGCGAGTTGGAAGAATACTGTACCGTAGGAGAGGAGGAGCCAAATCCCGGAGGAGGAATTCGTTAGGATGAGTGCGGTGCAGAGGAGTGTGCGGCGACGATGTGAAGGGCTCCAGGGTTCGAGATACTGTCTTAGCCATGGTTGACTTTCGGTGTTGGCTTGGGATTCAACGTCGATTTGAAGTTCCAGCATCTCTTTCTCGACCGCATCTCGAGATGCTGAACATCGGCGGAGGACAGCAAGAGAACATCTCGCCGCGTCGACCCTTCCGTGACTTAGTAGCCAGCGTGGGGATTCGGGTATGAAAGTAACGAGAATGAATAACAGCGATGGGATAGTGATATGGCACGTAAGTGGAATCTTGTACGCCCAACTCGTCCTCAACCCCTTCGTGAAATTGTTCGTCACAGCGCCTAACACACCGCCTGCACAAAACCATAGCGTGAATAACGACGCTACTTTCTCTCTCGATTCCACAGGTACCGTTTCAGCAGTATAGGCATTGGAGAAAGCTATGAACAGCCCGTTCGATAAACCGATTATGATTCTCCTTGCATACAGACCCGCCACGGCGGAGTGCTTGAGCTGGAGTCCTGACCCGATGACTGAGATTATACAGGCGAGCCAGAGGCTGTGACGGCGGGATAGATACAGACTTGTGGGTTTGGAGAGCAGCATCCCGAGGATGGTGCCAAGGTTTACGAAGGAGGCGGCGAGTTGTTGGGGAATCAGACCCATGTTCCAGCCGGTGGGTATGCTGGGGTCAGGATGCCCATAGGTGGAGAGGAAGCCGGTCATGGCTTGGAAGCCGGAGATGGAGATGGTGCTAAAGCCGACTTGACAGTGGGCGAGGGAGGGGACGAGGTAGGAGAGGGGTGTGCGCCAGTTTGTGGATAGAGGGGTTGTATCCATCGTGGAGGATTTGGGATATGATTTTGGAGGGAATGTGTGTCTAGGGAGAGAATTTTGATTATTCGATAGAAAGGAATCTATTTTTGATGATATACTCTGCTTGTACACCGCTTGTACTCCGCTTCAACTCTGCTTGTCCCACCATCGCCGTCATAAGGTGTACATGTGCATGTACCGTATGTCGGCAAGGCCACATGGTGGACTGCTTACGAAAGTAACTGGATGTTCTTCGATTTTGTGACATATCGCTCCGGCTAGAGGCAGTGACCGTGTTGACGAAGCAAGTAAAGAGAGTGGGAGGGAGATTGAGGTGGCACCAATCTTCGCTTGCGCGTCAAAAACCTACTTTCAATTGTGGAAATATTACTGCTAGAGACCTTTTCTGTGCAGTGATGCCCAAGCCAGCCAAGTATAACTGCGCAAAAGATTCCTGAGTACAATGTGAACTTCTCCCGAAGCATACCATTTCTTGTCGATACAGCTAAATTTCGCCAGGTTTGTTGGTCTCTGAATCTTGAATTAAAGTCTCTCTCTATCGCTCAGACGTCACCCAAAAAGAACATGAGAAAGGAAAACTTAGGGAATGTAAGTTGGAAACAAACTCCTGTGGGGAAGTTGAAGGGAAAAAGATAAACACAAGGAGCGAACGGTATGCCGATGACTGAATCTCCTGCATCATCATACACGAATACGCAGAAGAGGCAGAGACTGACTGACGCGGAGAAGTTTGAATGATAATCTGCGGGGAGGTATTGACTTCACAGTCGAGAGGAAATCAGAAACACTTGCATAGAACAGGAGGTGGCCGGGATAGTAGTACCCCATCTGGTGGCAGATAGCGAAGTATCAAAAGCACCGTGGAAAGTGTGAGATGGTTCAGTACCTACGCAGAGACGACAGGAAGATGTATATCAATCTGGATTCCTCAATCTGTGATTGTCACTGCTACTGTAGGCGTAGTGCGGGCTCAGAGTCAGCCACCGAGCCAGCCACCATCCATGCATTTGCTTTGCTTTGCTACTGCATACTGTCTGTGACCCACTCACTCCTTCACTCACTCACTCCCTTGCCCAATTCACAGCAGACGCGTCTCAAATGCGAGTGGGAGACTTTAGCCTTATATACAATACATCCTGCGACATGCAATAAAACGGAGAAGCCGTCATGTCGTAGTGCCGTCATTTCGAGTCATGATTGTGGAGCTTGGACTGACCTGACCGGTTGTTGAATGAAATGAGTGTTCAGTCAGTCAGTCAGTCAGTCACTGATGACGAGGAAGCGACGACCAGATGTGGCAGTGCAGTCGGTGCACGCTAGGAAGAGGGCTAGACTCGGCGATATAAGCCACAGTCTAAGCCACGTACAGTATTTGGATGATCAGATTAGAGATTAGATATGGCTTGGCACGGTGCCGAATTCCGATGCTACTGTACTGCACTGTAAAGTACCCACTGGATGGATGATACTTGAATTGGTTGATCGATTGGCTGGAACAATTATGACATTATTGAAGTAGAAACCTGATTTATGTAGCAGTAGGGCGGCCTTGGCATGGAAATGGGAAATTGGAGGAATTAAGATGTTGCTTTTGCTATGTTTTGTTTCAAGACCTGGAGTTGTGCCTTCCTTCTGGTTTTGTTACGGGGTGACTTCGACTTCGACGTCCTCTTCATTCCATATCCCGACAACGACATCATTTCTGTCGCGTGTTACTTATTTCTTGCTCTTTCTACTTCTTCTTCCCCGCTGACCTCACCGAGTTGTTTTACTCTATTCTTTAAACATCAACAATAACATAACACTACCACCCTGTCGCGCACCGCCACAACAGTATATTTTTTTTTTTTCGAACGGAACGATCGACAGATTGCGTCGCCCCTTTGAAAGACACCATACTTTCCGGGCTCTTCTTCTTCGTTGTCTTTTATTCCGGCGTCAGAGCTTGTGACACTGTTCGTCAATCATTCAGATATGCGTGAGTACTTTCTTTTTTTTCTTTCT
This sequence comes from Cadophora sp. MPI-SDFR-AT-0126, assembly GCA_020747065.1. Taxonomy (NCBI): domain Eukaryota; kingdom Fungi; phylum Ascomycota; class Leotiomycetes; order Helotiales; family Ploettnerulaceae; genus Cadophora; species Cadophora sp. MPI-SDFR-AT-0126. The sequence goes on from JAGMVK010000015.1 coordinate 1,017,386, forward strand.
CTCTTTCTTATTCTGCCAGATGTCTCGGCGAACAACAAACAAGAATTCCCCCAAGTCGTCACAAGCCTTCACAAGCCAGCGAAGCTTCAAGATCCGTTTGTCTGGGCTTGCTTGGACATCTGAATATGGTCAGATCGCGTCGGACGCGTACGAATCATTGATCGGCCGGAATACGGCGACCAGGAACAGATGCACGAATCAGCACAGGATATTCTGGGAATCTCCACCAACTCGGGTCTTGGCATGCAGCTATCCCCCCTTGTTTGCCTTACCGTCATTCAGCCGTGGACGTGGACGTGGACATGGACATGGAATGGTATGGCATGGAATGAAATACCTTTGCTCGTGCACTGGACGGACGAATAAAAGATGGCCAACTCCGCCTCTTCGCCTTATCCCTTCTTGATCATTCTTCCAACTCTTTTGTTCCCCCCACTCCAACTCCACCTTCACTAGCTCAGCACCCACTCCACTCGCCGCCAGGTCCTATTTCAACGTCCTGTCTCTTCTTCATCATCTTCCTCTACTTCATCTACAACCCTCTTTTCTCCCTTCCTCCTAAACAACTCTCCACAAACCAAACAACTCCACAATCTTCCACGCCCTCCACATCGATGAAGAAAACTTCGCCTGATTCTAATTCTAATTCATCTGCAGATCGCATTCGCTCTTGGGCACGAGCCAAAGCGCATGGCACCTCTCCACTCTCCAAATCGAGCCGACAGACTCTACCACTAAGCAATCCATCTGCCACCGCCCAATCCCAAGAACCGACCGGAAACAGAACCAGAACAAACTCAAGTCTTCAAAATGACACGACCAATATTCCTCCCTTCCCCTCTACAGACATTAACGGCTTCGCGCGCCAGTCTTCGAAACCCACAGCGAACAATGCTGTTGACAATACCTCGGCCGATATCCCGCCACCAGCTCCACCTCCGCAAGTTGATGGGGAGGGGGCTGTCGTAAACAATAACGAGGAGTCCGCGAAGAAAAATGTTGCAATGCGATTTTGGCTCACTGCCAAATCAATTCTCTTGTCCAGCTACATAAACCTGTTGCTCGTCTTTGTACCCATTGGCATAGCGGCAAAGGCTGCCAAACTCAGTCCAGGTATCATCTTTGCGATGAATGCTATTGCTATCGTACCTCTAGCAGGTCTACTCAGCCATGCTACCGAGAGTGTGGCCAAGAGAATGGGAGATACAATTGGTGCGCTAATGAATGTTACATTTGGTAACGCAGTTGAGCTTATCATCTTGTATGTATCTCCTTTCACCCTTTTCTCTGAACCCAGCTAACCATCCCAGCATGTATGTCTACCTCACAAGAGATCAAGATGAGAAAGAGAGAGAAGCCCTCTTAAAGGCATTATCAAATCAATCGAGTCCCATATCATTCGGTCTTTCTTTTGTTCCCCATGTTTGTTCGTGACCCCATGAAGGACCTATGCTCACTTCCAATCTTTCCGTCTACAGTATTGCCCTGGCAAAGGTTGGTTTTCATGCCCTTGTTGTTGGACTTTGCTGACCCTCCAGAATGAAATCCGTATCGTCCAAGCTTCTTTACTTGGCTCCATTCTGGCAAACCTGCTCCTGATTCTAGGAATGTGTTTCTTGGTTGGTGGACTGCGCTTCCGTGAACAGGTATGTATTGCCACACTTTTTTGGGTTGGCCCGGACTGACGTCTATAGATCTACAACAGTACTGTCACGCAGATGAGTGCCTGTCTACTCAGTTTGAGTGTCATGAGCTTGTTGCTTCCGGTACGTCCGTAGTCTCCCATTCCCAATCAAATGCTAACATGTCAGACCGCCTTCCATGCTTCATTCGCCGATGCAGAAAAGGCCAAGGCCAATTCCGCTGTTTTGAAAGTCAGTCGCGGAACAAGTGTGGTATGTTTCTCCCTTCTTTCCAGTAATCAAATCTGATCATGTAGATTCTCCTCTTCGTCTATGTTTTGTACCTTCTCTTCCAACTGAAGTCACATGCATACATGTACGAAAGCACACCTCAACATCTTATTGATGAGGAACTCGCTCCTGGCCCCGTCGCCCAATGGATGGAAACTTCATCGGACGACTCTTTTTCATCCTCCAGCTCCGACTCAGAACACTCCAGTGGATCTAACACCACAGCCAAGCGATTCAAGAGAGTCATGAGGGGTGGTAAACGCCGTCGCAAGTCCAGCTCTGGATCCAAGGAGACCAGTGAGAAAATTCAACCCAGTCGAACGCCATCCTTTGGGGCTGGCTCTGTCTCCCCTGTCAACACTGATCAGGCTATCGATGATCATATGAGCCATCGTCTTGGTGCAATCGACTTCGGTGAAGAGGGCGATGACGAAGATCACAATCAACGAAGTCGAAAAAATTCCATCAGTCGCAAGGCCAAGAAGGAAATAAAGAAGGAACGAAAGCGAGAAAAGAAGAACCGAAAGGCTGCTCGTAGAAACGGCGACGACACGCTTACGGAAGGAGCTGAAATGAGCGAAAAGGCTCCCGATGCTGATGCACCTCGTCGGGTTGACTTCGCTGTGGAGCCTGAGCCAGAACCTGAAGCAGAGCAGACCGATCCGTCTCAAAAGCGTCCGTTCAACATCCGAAAAATGACCAGCATTCGTCCTCAAATTCCAAAGACCTTCTCCCAGAATGTCTTCATGCAACCGTCACCTACCTTGAACCCCGCTCCAACTGGTCCTATTCCAAGAGTTCGATACGGTATTCGCCGCACCAACTCGCTTCCGGATCGTCTCAATCAGACTTTCTCTGGAACTGCCACTCCCCAGACTCGCATCACACCAAATCGTGTCAGCAGTCTTGCCATCGCCGCCAATAAGTCCGAAGAACAAGATGATGAGAATATATCTCGTACCACTGCCGTGATGCTCCTGCTCATCTCTACCGGTCTTGTCGCTCTATGTGCCGAATTCATGGTTGACAGTATCAACGCTGTTGTTGAAGGCAATTCTGGCATTAGCGAGGCTTTCATCGGTCTGATCATCTTGCCAATCGTCGGAAACGCAGCTGAGCACGTGACTGCAGTTACGGTGAGCGCAAAGAATAAGATGGATTTGGCAATCGGTGTCGCTGTCGGCTCTTCTATTCAAATCGGTATATCCGTTTCCCTTCCCCTTTGTAATGGTCAAAGCTAATCGCCTCTCCCAGCACTTTTCGTCACCCCATTTGTGGTCCTCCTCGGCTGGGCAATGGACAAGAACATGTCCCTCTACTTCACGCTCTTCGAAACCGTATCCCTCTTCGTCTCAGCCTTCATCGTCAACTTCCTCGTTCTAGACGGTCGCTCCAATTACCTGGAAGGTGCTCTCCTCTGCGCTGCATATGTTATCATTGCTGTTGCCGCGTTCTTCTATCCAAATGCGGATGAGCAGAGTAGTCTTGGTGGAGCCGATGTAGTTGCCAAGATGGTGAGGAGTTTGACGGGGATGTAATTGAGCAGTAAGGGTGGATGAATGGAAGCTACCGGTTGTGGTGATGGGAAAGGAAAGGGATCGTGTGATTCGAGGCTGTGGTTGATGAGCTGTGCGTGATGGCATGCTTGATTGCTTTTGATTCTTGCCACAAGACTTTGTTGCTCATCTCAGCTCGTCTGGTCTAGTCTGTTTACATTCTTTACGCGACGTGGTTAAGCGACGTCGTTGGTCTGGGGTAGTCGCTTTCTTCTCTCCTTCGTTCTTGCCCTACAAATTGTTCGCTTAGCTCTGTTCACTTCTCTAGTCAGTCAGAAACAATACAAGGTTCATCGCTCCCTGCCTCTAGTGAAGGATCTCGCCAGCACTTGTTGTATATCACATACATTTTTGAGATAATGTGGTAGTTACGCTTTGATCTCAGTGTGGTTGTGGTGAAGAAATTTCGTGAGCACGGAAGTGTTGAGTGGCATGTCACATTTATCTATGAGGACATCTGGTAGTTATGCTCCTTTACATGTTGTAGTAGAAGCAAAGGATCCCGCGTACACTTGTGGTTGTATGTCGTATTATCTATTCGGGGCGCCCGGCAGCGGAGGAGTAAGGAGAGCCACAAGTGGGAACCAGACTGCTGCACATTTCCGGGTTTGAGGGGCTGGCTTTGTGAAGTGAGGTGAAGTGAAAGTGCTGTTTATCTCTCTGGATACATGTAGGCGAGTGCCTCACGATATACTAGACGCGGACATTTTGAGGCCATGCCAATGCCTATGTCAATGTTTATGTCAATGTCGCCGCAGGGAAGTGAGGCGCTAAATACTTAGTGTTATTGTAGAGTGAGTACGCTAATGAACTACAAATTTTAGTCTTCTTCGCTCAATCACAGGCTACAAATCTTCTGTAAATAGTGTGTTCTATAAGGTAGTTATGGAGATAGATATTTATCTAAGCCTTTGGCTGTCGTGATATATATGGCTATAGCGGCACGTATATATACATCTCATATAATGAGGGATTAGAGTTCACTATGCAGAATGAATTATAGGTTCCTTGTTAAGTGAAGTAAGTGGTGGTTGCAGCATATTTATTTATTGGCATATTAATTAACATGGAGGATTGCGTGATTGATTGTTTTATGTTTCTTACCTGATAATATTACAGATTTTCTATACTAAAGACTGCGATACAATCTGAGAAAAAGACTGCGTGACGAGGGCAAATCAATCTAGACTAAAATATGCAGGCGTCAATAATAGCAGTGCCTTGGAGATCAACCTATTTGAAGGCAACTCCCAAAAGAAATGAAAACAAGACAGCTATTATTCTTCCACGTCCAAGCTTCCACTCGCGCTGACACTAGGATCTGTTGACTCGATACATGTATCAAAGTGCGTTTTGTGCTCAAGCTCTCCTCCAATCCATGTGTGTTCAAAGTATCCACTGTATGGCTGGTATTTGCAAAATCCTGGCCTCAGCCATCTATCCTTTCTATTAGGGTGCGTGACGTACGGCTCCCCTAACACTCCGCGCAAGTTTCTTAAAACCTCGTTGACAGGGGTGTAAACATGCTTCATATAGAACTCACAACCCCCCACCAATTCAGTCCACAGATCACCCAGCAGCTCTCTTGAGCATTTAGACGCGCCGCAGTGGTGTTCAAACCAGGATTCAACCCACCAGGGCATATATCCAGCGTGCTCCCGGTCAATGATCGCCTCAATTTTGCCATCTTTGACCATGATGTTGGTGGGGTTGAGGTCGGCGTGCGTGAGCAAGTAAGGCTCGCCGCGTGGAAAATTTCTCTTCAGTTCTTGGAGCTTCTCCTCGATGAGAACAGGGTCCTCTGTAAGAATAGTCTTCGGGATCCCTTGTCGAAGCTCGCGTGAGAAGTTCTCAAACCGTTCGTCGTTCGTGCGGCCCATCTGAAAAACGCTATGGTGGGCAGCGGCGCCAGCAGTATGCAACTGTAGCATCGTTCATGGGCTCGCCGTTGACTTTCGCACAGACCGGGGATGTGAAGCTTCTCATTTGCTTTAGGATCTCTCGCATCTGATCTTTGTAGCTAGTCTTTTGTTCCTCCGAGAGGTCCGCCCAGATAGTGTCTATAGTAACACCTTGAGCTCGAGACATCAGGGTGAGGCACACTTTATCGGTTGGCTCGCTCAAAAGCCTCATTTCTTTGAGGGGCGGAATACTATGACCGGATTGTTGGCGCAGAAAGTTTTGCGTGAGGAAGCGTTCCCCACCGACTTGTCATTTGGCTGGTCGCGGATCATCCACTTGGACCCGATCTGCCATATTCCGATGTTACGTCTCGTGTAATGGATCCGGATTCGGGAGCCGTATGATGACAAAATCTCATCTTTGACCCGCCAGCCACAGTTCCAGCACAGTTCTTTTTCATCCTCGCCTTCTTCAAACTGGTCAAAGGCTATCTTTATGGATTTGTATCTAGCATCCAACGCGTCCTTCTCGCTCTGACTGCGGTGTCCCTGCGTTTAGAATACAAGGTCTCGGTACAGCTTTTGCGGTTGGGTATAGTCCTCATAGACAAGGGATGTCATGTTTGCGTTTGACTTTGTCTCAGTGTTAGATTGAGATATCATAGAGGGGCGTTAAGAGCTGTGACTTATGTACGCAATGTTAGTGAAAGAAATCTCGAGTGCACCTGTCTTGCAAAAAGGACATTTGTTTGTTCAATGCTACTTGTTCCTATTCACTTCCCTATTCGGGGCTCAGCTTTATGCAAACTGCTAGCACCCGTGCGCGCATTTCAGATACGAGGAGCAGAACGCACATCCCGTAATACAATCCCGAGGGAATTCTTTATCATTCTGGCCTGACCTAGAACGGAAGAGGGATCGTTGGAAGATAACGGGGTTGAAGAAACCTGGATGCGACTGCTAATTCGGGACGATTCTGGCTGATGCTGAACTGCCTAGACAATATCACCTCCTACTGAGAGTTGCCGGAAGGCCGAGGTGAACGAATAAAGAATGCCCGGGGACGATTGGCTTTGAGACCAGAATGCTGTGACCACCAGCGAGTGTCTCGCTTCTCGCTATCAAAGAGCTGATACAAGTCGAGATCCACAGTGAGCTCGACCTAAGAATGCCCGATAGTTCTTTGTTGACCAGAGTTCAGAGATTGTCGCAGCCCCCGTCTTGGAATATCGAATGCTACCCGAAGCAGGTTCTCGAAATTTAAGGTGCTTGGATCCGCCTCTGTATAACTGCCATCATCCACAGAGAAGGACAAGTACAACGACAGTAATCTGTTGATCGATACCCAACACTAAAAGCCCCAGACCCAGACTCAAGCGTCAAATTCTCGATGTGCAACATCCCGGAAACCACCCAAATGTCTACCTCCAGTGCGAGAAGCGCAGTAATCATGAAGCATACTACCATGTCTTTCGCAGCCAGCTACTGGTTCTGTGCCACGAATGATCCCTCATACTTGCCAATCTGCGAGGGATGCAACGGCGCCACTATTACCTCGTCCTTGACACCCAAACCAGCGGGGTTGTGGGATGTTCTCACATACAATCATGATACGCTAGACTCAAGACAAAACGGTGTCGCCGAAAACAACCACGCAGAGGAGGCAATAGGTGCTCTAGAACAACATGATTATGGGGTGCTTCGGATCGTGTCTGAAGACATGAAGCTAGTACTGCGTCGTTCCGTACCTGGCAAGGAGACAGTTTTGTCTTTCCAATTTGAAAGGGGAGAAGGTGCTATGTCGAGCAAGAGCTGGAACCACACTGATGAGGCAACGGAACGTCAACAGCAGGATGCAGCAGTTCGACAGTTTGTGAGCAGGGTATTGGGTTGATCAGTAGCTTCCATGAGAATATGTTGTAGCTAGGTTTTAGCTGAGTTCTGTGTCTTTTACGAAACTGGACCGGGGATATGAATTTGGGATATACACATCCACAGCATACAAATTTGAGTTGTGGCAGAGGTATCGTCGCTCAGTATCCCTGTGACACGGTAAGTTAGCTATCAAGAAATGAAAACTGAAAAGCACAAAACACGTTCGTCGTCCGAGCCCAAGATCGAGGTCATGTAGATGGCAAGTTCTGCAAACCTTGTTTGAATAGATTCTTGCCCTTCGATACCTTCCGAGAATCTCTACTTTGGTAAAGCGAAAGTCATGCTCGCTTGGAAACGACAAAAGTTACATGTCGATAAAGAAAGTCAGTTACATTCGATCGATACCCTGACTGATACGGACTTCGTACAGATTAGGCTACTCCGGAAAATTCACGAGTATAAAGAAACGGTGGTTCTATTGGGTTTGAAGATTCTCTTTCTACTAAATATGTTCTCACAGTATCAAGTTTTTTACCTTGAAATATGTGTTCTTCTGTTTTTGAATGATGATTTCGAGACTATTTCCTAACTTTCCTCACGGTCTCCTCATCCCATATAACTCCGCATCATCAAGGGCCCATCCATACCCACACGCACTGAAATCATCGCCAGTTCACTCAGCATTTCCCACGACTCCCGTAATCTACTCCATCGATGTTCTTCTCACACCCTCTTCAATAGCCTTCGTCTCTCCCTCCCCACCTTCCACATTGTCACTTCCCCTCTTCCCTCCTATCCTCTCTAAATCTCTTAAATAAAACCACCTTATGGTAAGAACAGTAAGAAAGGCACAGAACCCAAAACCAGCGGTGACATAGTTTCCCATCACGATGTATGGCTGCTTGTTGGCGGGGAAGGTGAAAATCGGGATCCAGGCTGTGAATATGTAGGCGAATGCGTTCATCTAGTCGCGTTTAGTAAATTTCAGTTGGAACAATAGATTGAAAGAGCTTTGGGACAATTTGGGTACATGAGAAGGAGAGGGCACGGCGCGGAAGAAAGAGGAAAACTTACCATAGCCGAAACATAAGCCCTCTTCTCTGGATCTTGTCTGCTTGACTCATTTACAAATGTCCATGTTATACCAGCCGCGGTGTTACCAAGCGAGGTAAGATAGTACAGCACCCATCTTTGCGCTTTCCACTTCGGATGGACGGGTGTGGCAGCCAAAGCGATAGGGAAAATGATGGCCATTGTGCTAGCGAAGAGCATTCCTGGCCAGCGGGCTGAGCCCGGTAGACTGTCGGATACCCAGGAGTTTGCTAGGGCTGCGACGATAGTGATTATGTTGATCTATGGGGGGGAACGTTAGCTTGGCATTGAAAGTGAGTGATGAGAGATGGGACACGGAGTGGATGGATGGATGGACGTAGTGCACGGCCAGGGAAAGCAACGCACGCCAAGGGGGATGATGTTGATCTCAGCAACGGAGAACACGGGCTTTTGACCCTTGACATTGTATGACTTGACCCAGAAGATCACTGTGGTGATTAGCATTTGTATCTATCTCAGGGGTGACCTTTCATGGCACGCACTTGAGCCTCCAGATTGTCCAAATTGAGCAGCAAATGTAAAGTACAGAGGAACTTTATTGTATATCAGCACCGAACTAACAGCACTTGCCAGGGGTGACACTTACAGAGATAAACATGCCACGTCGTGTGCCATCTCTTGATATCCTTCCATTTAAAAAATCCAGTCAGGGGCTTGGTATCCGTTGGGTTGATTCGGGCACGAGCTAGTTCGACTTCTTTCTGTGTGAATATCCTGCATAAACAGTCAGATTCTCGGAGGAGGAATTGTGGAATGAATGATAAAACATCAAAATCAAGACACTAACCAATTGGCTTTTGCTCTTGACGGCAATTGAGGCATCGCAACGGCAGTCCAAGCTGCGCAAGGGAAAGAGATGCAACCACAAACTCTGCTCGGGTTTGTTAGTTCAATTATCAGAATAAATCCTTGAAGCTGAGGTCAGGTTGAAGGCACATACATATACATCCATCTCCATCCTGCAAGATTCTGCACCCCGTCTAGTCCAGCATACACAGCAGCCATCAAGAAGCCGGAGAACAAGGGTCCCACAGCAGTGAAAACTTGGATGATGGTGTTTCTCCTTGCGAGCTCGTGCGGCTTGTAGTAGCTCGATGCAACGTACATAACTGCTGGGAAATGGCCGGCTTCGAAGAGGCCAACACTGTGGTCTGTCAGCGTCATAAACTCTTGCTATGACAGACACATCAATGAGAGAAGGAAAGTAGGGACCATGAAGCCATACAAGAATCGAAAGACATAAAGCTGCGTCGTGTTATGCACCCCTGCATGTGCGAATGTGAAGACCGTCCAAGACAGCTCCAAAAAGGCAATATATAGAGGAACATTGACTCGTGTCAAGATCAGATTTGATGGGACTTGGCCGAATACATATGCTGCACTCCAAATGGCATTGGCATAATTCAGCTCCTTTCCGTAAAGTGAGAGGTCCTCTTTCATGCCACTGTCTGTGTAGGACAACTTGTTAGCTCCAGCTGCGGAGACCAATATTGTTTGGGTAAGTCGACTGTACTACAAGTGACTTACTGAATGCATTTGTGATATTGACTTGATCCAGATAGCGACACATAACACCTAGTGCTGATGCGGAAATAAGCGTCAAATCAAGCTTGGTGAGGAAACGAGCTTCATCCTTGGGGACGTCGAGCGCTGTATAGATTAGCGAATGGCTGCTCAAACGTCTCAGCTACGAAATCTTTACTTGACCAGAAATACGACTTCCACGTTCTTTTCGATTCGACGTATGCAGGATTTTCGTTGTCGCTGAAGTCGGATTTCACGACGATCGCCACAGGCTCTTCTAACACGAAGGCGTTGCTGATGGCTTTTCCGGGATATGCCATGGTATCAAGCTCTGGTTGAAACTGAGGTAAAACAGATCTATGTTTAAAGTTCTTGGTAGAACTTGCTTTCTCTTATGCTAATCTGTGCACCGGGAAATCCTCATGTCGCCTTTTGCCCCTCCATCATCGACATCGGCAAAGTGGGATGGCATTCCTGACTTTGAGCTTTATCACACCAATTAATACTGCAATACCCGCAAAATATCAAGCCACTTCTCTCTGTGGCTAATAATCGGCTCGGCTAGATTTCAAGTAATGGGGGAAAAGATGGTTGATGAGGAGAGAGGTGCGCATGATTGCGTGCTCGCTTAAGTCGTTCCTCTGAACAACAAATCATAACAATTGCTAGGAAGGTATCTGTCGGCCTGGCTGACTTCTGGTTCTGCTTAGTGATCACATAAGAGAACAATTCTAGGTAGATATCCATCTTGAGGTTAGGTAAACTTGTCAAGCACAGTATCTGAGATCAATTGTGATCATGGAGAACAACACTTCTTAGAGGAACTCAGCAACTTCCTTTCTCGTCGCTACTTGCGATATTTACCTCTCTTAGCATAGAAAGAAGTCTGACCAAGTTGTTCTCTCTGGATCTGCCGTTACCGATGGCATCGCTGTCTTGGTCCCTGCCAATACCACGTCCATCCTTGGGCGGTCTTTCAGAAATCCAATCTCGCTTCTCAGATGACAGCGAACGGCAACGAAATGACAATATCCACGGCGCAACTCTAGAAACTTTCAATTCCAGATTACTCCACTTTATTCAACTGATATAGTCGAGTCTGGAACAATCCAGACTTACGGGTAAGTTAAATGGATAAGTTCAAGGAAGCGGTGTCAGTTTCCCTGAGAACGAAATACCAGTCAACAATTTCTCCTCGTAATACTCATTGAATGTAAATCGGAAGATATATTTATGCATACGGCATTAAATATCAACCAATGCCTTTTTATTACATTTAAGCCAACATGCCCCATGAAACTCCCCGTAATGCTTTGCGAGTTTGAACGCCTAGATAATTGAATGGCGCTTTCGATGGAAACGAAGCGAAATTCTCATTAGGTCTAGTACCATTCCTTAAACAATTCTGAACATCGAAAGGAAACTCAGTGTATATAGAACGAACTCTTTAAGACATCTTTTACGGCCGACACAGGTTTGAATTCACAAACGATATAACGCTTTTTGAAGTGGATAGTCTAACAGCTATTCCCTCTCAAGCAAAGGTGTAAGGCTTTATCAATAGAGAATCTACCAAAACTCTATGGACTATTATACAAGAGGAAAGAGCTGATCTCACCTTTGTTCTGTAATATCTATAATTTTGTCCTCTTTCGCCTTTAAGGTAGCTTTTCTAAGTAGCCGGGCGTCAAGCCTACGAGGCTAAGACGTCATATTTTACTTATGATCTTGAACTCTCAAGTATTACTATTAAGTTGCGACTAGAGGAACGTACAGGTGGAAGAGAGTTCGAAACCGAAGTGATGGGGTTGTTCAGAATCTACGATCAACACATGTTATGAAGACCGTCTGTTTTTGGTCGAGATCTCGCTAAACCTGGTTGCACCTGCAGGATGTGGTTGCTTTTTTTTCAGCTGCCAAATTGAGAGACAGTGATATCGATAAGGGCTGTCTAGGGGACTAGGATTGGAGGAAAGGTTCCAACACCGATGCAAGATAGAGGATGGCTAAGTAGACTGCGTTTTAATTCGACGCCCGTCAGCCTTCAATACTCAGCTCCCAATGCTCGGCCCCCAATACTAAGCGCCTGGACAGGCCGCTTTCTTCCAACGTTTGGGACTCAAGTGATCACTTCCCCTTCATCTCTGCTACCGTCAGCCTCATTTCAGACTCCGCCGTGTTTATTGCTGATCACGACTGCCTCCATTCGGAAACGTTGTCAACGATAGTGCCCAAATCGAGTCGACCATCTCTAGTCCCCTGTCAATTGCGAAAACGCCTTACTCCTCAAAGTGCATTTGCCTATCGAGGCCAGTTCTGTACACAGACGTATCCGTAGGATCATGGTAGCACGGCATACTTTGAAATAACCACCACCAGGTAACCACACGCTAACACGACGACCTGAGCTTGTCTTCATCTCAATGACATCGGTCCTTGATACGTTGAATTGAGTACGCTTCTGCTGCCCATAATGATGCCGGAGACTCGAGCATCGATCCCACGAAAGCCTATTAATGTCAGAACAGAAGAGGATAGCTTCTCATCGAGCTCGCTCGTCGAGTCCTCTACGACATACCACAAGTCGACGACACATGTTGCAATGCCATCTGGTGTTGACTCAGGTTCCAGTACAATCACATTGTCAAGAGACGCGATCGGGCAGCTTGTTAATGCTTTAGCTGCTTCGGTGTCTTTGCTGCAAGCAAGTCTAGTTGACTCTACACAACATGACCAGGACGTTCCAGAATTGTCCAATCGTTCTAGGGAATCTGATCAAACTGTTCGGCGAGTGAATCCGAGTACTTTCCTGTGCAGTTGCTTTCTGCTTCCAGGAGAAAACATAGAGAGGACATTCTTGAAGGTGTTTTCACACAAGGTAAGCGACGTTGGTCTCTACTCCAGATTTCACTTACACTTATTCCAGGCTCCGGCCCTTGGCTCTTTGAGGAGTACATCAACCTCTACGGTGTGCAACCATTTGCAACACTTAAGCCTTTGCAAACAAACGATCAAGAAACGATGGCGATGTTGCGACGGGAACTCTGGGAGTTACTGATAGGTCATCAGCAACTTTCACATCAGCCTATAGTACAACGGCATTCGCACCTCGTAGCTGTCAAAGCCAGCGAAGCACTACTAGACAAATTTAGTCACCGCCCCTATCCTCTATCACAGCCCGTGACGCGTCGATCGATGGTCAAATTCAATGAAATTGCTCTTTTCCTAGATGTTCTTTCTCAGAAGGCAATGTTACCAAGACCATTGAGATTATTGTTCCCAGCACTGCTCCTCTCAACACTAGCACCACGACTCTCACTCCTGGCACTGACAGCGCTACTAGCACGGCGCTAACTTGATTTACCCAGACTTAACAGGTGGTGAAGGTCATATACTTTGATTTGGGTTCGCACATACCCGAGAGTTGTCCCAGTAATGGATCCAGTCTCACCTTCAGAGCTGTATGAAGTGGAATTTCAAATCTGGGCTCGCCTGGTTGAGGTAACTCAAGAGGCTGACGAACGTTCTGCGAAGAGCTGGCTCTTCCCAGGGAATTCTAGCAAATCATCTGCTCATCTGGCAACTACTGGTCGGAGCTTGAAATGCTACTGGAAGACAAAATTGCTGCATTTAATCAAGCCCGAGGAGCTCAGCGATGCCGACCTGAGGAGGTTAGGTACATGGTATGACCACTTGTCCTCTGGGACAGTTGGTGGTTGGAGAAAATGCCAGAAGCTGCTGAAATTATGATTTGTCATTATGAGATCTGAGGATGCAGAGATCAATGTGATGCTGAGCACTTAAAAGCGAGAAGGTGCTGTTAGTGAGACCAATATCAAAGTGAAGATTCGTGGTTGGGTAGAGAAGTGGGGAGCTACACAAGTGCTCGAAATCGTCTGGCGAAGGGGGACTTCGCGTCCATGCGGTTGCGAATCTTTCCCCCGCTTCATTCCAAGGTATTCAATATGCGATCTCAGTTCCTCAGGATGTTCGAAATCGAAGAAGGGATTTGGTAAGTCCCCGCGCCGTGTCTGTGACGCAGGGGCAGAGTGGTTGAATGATGCCGCGATAAGGCTGATGCCGGAAAGCAAAGATGCCTGGATAGGATTTCAAAGGCTATTTTGCCAGTACCTGGACCACGGGGGTGTGGATTACGAAGTCCTCCCTTGCGGCATTGCGGAAGTTCAAAATAGACTCGAGTTCGTACTGGGGATTTGGGCCTCGAAGCAACGATAATTCGGGGGCAAAGTATGAGTAGAGGAAAGCATAAGTACCAAAGAACGGAAGAAAACGACGCCGAAAAGCGACTATAGTCATTACATGGTCCTGCCACTAAATGTATTGGTCACTTTGAACCTACCCTTCCGACTGAGTATCCCAAAATCTCCTTAAGTCCTGCTTTCCTCCCGTGCTTGACACGAATTTGAATCCAGACAGAAATAGACAGGACCATGACCACCACGACGTTGAAGATGGCTATGGCAGCAAAGAACTGCCAGATATTTGGATTCGAAGAGTCCCCGGATATTTGAGATACATTCATTCCGTAAATGCCAGTCATAATACTCACTGGAGCAAAGCTGTTGATCGTAAGCGGCAATCGCGCTATTGATACTGGAGCCTACATGTATGTGATGGCATTCGTGAGTGAATTCCACCTCGTTTCAGAGTTTCTCGTCTGAATGGTAGCCATTTTCCTTCGTACCTGCCAAAGAAGATCAGTCTGGTCGACTAGGTGTTTGAAATCTTCCTCAAGATCAGCTTGCGTCTGCTTTGTAATGGGCTCTTCTCGACCCGCCCATCCAAAGCTGCCGCCTCGTTGTACTATAGAGAGCGACTTTTTGATCTCCTCGGTATGTCCAACGCTTGTATCAGAAATGCCCTGGACACGTTGATCTTCCGTCCGAATCGCGGTGATTATCTCGTTCCAACAGTAGCAATTGAGTCGAAACAAGCTAGCTACTGCATAGAATGGGGATATGGGCACTTGCAGTACATCGATCGATCGGAAGGACTTGAGGTATAGTTCTCGAAAAGTTCTAGGATCGAGTGAAGCGCTAGGCGGCAGTTGGGAGCCAAAGGGTGGAGGATCGGTGAGGATTCGAGGCGATAAGTTGATCTTCGTAGAAGAACTGAAGAGAATGATACCTAGGAATAAAAGTAAGCTTGTTGTTACCCACACATCTGCGGCCTACGTACCAGTCCACTCTCTGCCACTGTCCGCGGGCTAGAACCGGTCAATAATCATGCTTCAGTGTTAGTGTTCTGTCCATACCTGGATATAAATCAGTACTCTGAATCTCTCGGCATCCGTCGAACAAGATGTCGAGGCATCTAGAACTCCAAAATCAAGAGTCAGGTAGGGTGCCCGGTGCCTTTGCGACGGCGTGAAAACATGGCTGTTACTGTTGGTGCTCCACTGGAAGAATCGTGGATCCAATTTTAACGCGCCTCCCAAGACTTCAATCAGCTGTGACGATGGAATCCCATCGTATTCAACGGCATAGATTCGAGCACTCGCACCATTCCTGTTATCTGTACTAAGAAACGCCTTCAAGTCCAGTTCATTGTGGATATCTGGCCATCGTTTCACATCAGACGAGCCAGCCGCGATGTCGAGCACAGATACCACCAAACCCCTCTGCACGCTCCGGTTGCACAGGTATTTATCCAAGTCATGTAGATTGGTCCACCCTGCAGCTACCAGTGTGCGAATGTATTCGTGGTACGGATCGTGGGGAGCTGTCCAAGCCCCAAGAGGGAGGTTCGGTTTTCGGTTTCGAGGTGTAAAGCTTCGCTTGACGGACTCGAGGCTCGAGTTGATACGATGCTCCACGACATCGATGGTGTGACTTCGCAGAGGGGTTTGATGGACTTTGTCGTCCGAGGACTTGTTTTCTGCTGACGGAGGATGATGTGAATGGTCTTGCGGCGATGCCATTGTGGTACCCAATTTTTGGTTGGTCAGATGTCGTTGACGCGCCAAGACGGGAACCATTTTTGAAGGTCATGATTTGTGGGGGCCGAAAACGCGGGGTAGAAGCGAGGTGGGTTGTTGACTCTGACTCGATTCCATCTTGCACATGCATGCAAGAAAGAGCAAAATGTTTTTGTGTTATGAATCTCTCTATGCTATCGCAGATATAGGTAACTACATTATGTGCTCTTTCAATGCTTCAGCTCCCCTTGCGTACTTTCGCCTCTTGAACAGCGGTTTTATTACTGATGGTCGGCGTGAAGGGAGAATATCTCGGAGGAGCTTCGAGACCGAGGTTGAAGTAAATGTTTTTGTAGTGGCGGAAGGCATTTTGTCGGGAAATTCAAAAATCCTTTGCGTGTCCTGCAAGTCTTCATGTTGCAGAATCTTGGTTGCTGTCGGATGGAATTAGTTGACGAAGTTATGACGAGGATCCCTTGACAGGTAAGGTGAGCTTATTACCGCCTGATCCATCGGATGTACTAAGTCTAGATGTTCTTTCTGACAATGAATGCGAGTTGAACCCCCTACTCAAGGCTCTCTACACACTTGTCGTGGTAGACATCAATGCTGAATGGCGTGGACCATGTCGATATATTGCTTCTACGATGAGAGCGTAAGTTCATTCCTATGCCACCCAATCGTCTTGCAGTCATTGTAGAAGCTACCTGATTCCATACCATTATATCTTGTTTAGGAACTGAGCTGTATGTCTTGAAGCCAATTGTTCAAATGAATATTCTTCCCGTAGTGTCCCTGTCAGCCTCCGGAATCTATGAGCATAAATCTAGTATCGCGCAATTCTTTGGGCCAATGAGGAGATGTTCAAGGTCGTGATTGAAGCTAACCTTCAACAGCAACTCCGTCAGCTTTCAATAATACGATGGAATCAAGAGAAAAGTCCGCGCAGCTACTCAGGGAATTCCGAATATTCGTTTTATTATAAATGTCTGAAGAATTCTTGAATCTAAAGTCACTGGAAATTCTGGTGGCGCTCTGTGTAACTGGTACAGTTCCGTCATGGTGCGTGGTCTCGAATATCGAAAGGAAGCGGTGAATGATGAATAGATTGAGAGGTCATGCGGCAAGATCTTAAGCTAAACTTGGGATTTAGCAATCCTTGACAATCGATTTGAACTTTCTGGGCAAGTCAAGTGCAGGAATTGTTGGCTGGGCTGGAGCATGTCAATCGTGGGGACTATGGGTCTTGATGAGTCAGTCGAAAGCAACCGAGGCGACCTGTCTTTTCCACTTTTCCGACATGACCGGGATATCAAAATCGCTTTGGCAACCTGCTTGGTGGTCAGCCCCGACCCAGACTTGCCCCCCATTCGCTAGGTCACAATCTCATCTTACTGTCCATTGTTTTCCACCATCTCCATCTTCATTGTCGGGTCGTGGTGCCTATTGGTGTCTGCCGGCAAGAATTTGTCCGACTCCGACCTTTGTATGACCCGTCTCCGGGCTCTACTACACAACATCACATAGTCTTTGCTCCTGTTTTTGTGACTCATATTTGAAACCTCAAATACTAGTTTTGATAATCTAACGTGACGATGTTGATATGTCTGATAAGTTACGGGTTCCTTGACGAGTTGCAGACGTGATCGAGAGCACGCGATATCTTGTTCCCAGCCGAACCGTCCATTTAGACCGTTGCAACAATTCAAGCCACTGGCAGCTTGTATGAAGCTCAGTTGCGTGGCTTCTTTCCTCTCCTTCAAGCCGCCACTAATGAGCCAGGTTTCCCCATGTTTTACCTGAAATCATGGCAAATTATTTCAAAGAATCCCCCAAGGCCGCCTCACATAGTCATCACAGTGACAGAAATAAATCCAAAAGCGAATATGACATAACCACGGCAATCAATCCAGAATATTAAATTCCGGTACCGAGAGATTGGCTTCTACTCTGAATAACATCTGTTGAGACAGACGCCTTGGCTCATCCGTTCGCGGACTAGGTTTCCTGCGTTCGACGCCGGAAAAGCATTTGCCTCGGCGAGTCGGCGATTTGATACTAAGTGATGTATCGAAGGGGCGCAATTACCGGATGGGATCCATTGTCTCTTCATTACTGATTCCTCTTCCACAGCATTGAGATTCCCGCAACTTGCATTGAGGTAGACTATCTTCATCTGCTAGCCCTTTTCGCAATGCCTCCGAACTCCACCTCCTTCGAACCTCGCATGTCTAAAAAGCCGCCATTCACAGTTCCAGTTGCAGGTGCCCCATCCGTTGCAGGGGAAACCGCACCTCGGCGCAATGCACGAGCTCCAGCACAACTCATCTCTAAGCCAGACGACAAAATCTCTACCCTGTACGACATCGTCGAGCAGAGTGCAACAAGATATGGACATCAGGAAGCGTTGGGCTCAAGGAAGATTATCCGAATGCACCATGAAACCAAGAAAGTCAAAAAGCTTGTTGATGGAAAACTGCAAGAAGTAGATAAGAAGTGGTCTTATTTTGAACTGGGTAGATATGAGTACATGAGCTTCAAGGAATATCACAAGCTTGTTCTAGAAATCGGATCTGGATTTCGAAGCTTGGGTCTTGCATCACCAGACCGGATCCACATGTTTGCATCGACAAGGTTGGTCTCCTTCACGTGGATGAGCTACCACTGATCTTTTCTAGTGCCCACTGGCTGGCAACTGCACATGGAGCAATTTCTCAATCGATGCCCATCGTCACTGCGTACGACACTCTGGGGGAGGATGGACTTCGTCATTCTCTGCAAGCAACAAAAGCTAAAGCAATATTCCTCGAACCTCACTTGCTGACAATCCTTCTGAAAGTGTTGGGTGAAGCCGAGGATGTTCAGTTCATCGTCTACAATACCGACAGCGAGCATTCCATCCGACAAGAAGACTTGGAGGTGCTACATAAATCTTTCAAGCGCATTACAGTATTGAGCTTCGACGAACTGCGCCAACTTGGAGCTCAGAGCACTACAGCTACTGTACCACCTTCAGCTGATGATCTGGCTTGTATCATGTACACTTCAGGGTCCACAGGTGTGCCGAAAGGAGTGGAACTCACCCACAAAAACATTGTTGCAGCAGGTGTGTGTCTACACTTCTATCCACCATGGAGGTTAACTAGATTTAGTTGCGGGAATCAACACGACGCTAGGCGAGTACCTCAACCCTGGTGATGGTCTTCTGGCATATCTTCCACTCGCGCATATTTTCGAAGTTCTTCTGGAGCATGTCGGACTGTATCGTGGTATCACTTTAGGCTATGGATCTCCAAGAACTCTGTCGGAAGCTAATTGCAGAAACTGTCTGGGCGATATCCGGGAGTTTAAGCCAACTCTCCTTGTTGGAGTGCCAGCTGTTTGGGAGACTGTCAAGAAAGGTGTTATAGCCAATGTTAATCGTGGAGGTGCGATGATGAAAACGGCTTTCTGGAGCGCATTCAAGGCAAAGCAGTACGCGCTCCGAATCCTATATGTCCGACGGATTCTAATTTCGTAGGGCAATCATGTCAAGTGGTCTTCCTGGCGGAAAGCTTCTTGATGCACTGGTCTTCAACAAGGTCAAAGCTGCGACTGGAGGTCGTCTTAGATTTTGTTTGACTTCTGCTGCACCTATCTCTAAGGATACCCAGGAGTTCATCTCGATAGCTATTGCGCCTCTGATAAGTGCATATGGGATGACAGAAACGGCTGGGTACGTATCATCATCCCCTTAAGCACTGACTGACTTCTCTCAGGATGGGAGCCATTTGTGATCCTCAAAGCTGGACGGTCGATGCGTGCGGTGAAGTCGAATCTTCTGTGGAGATGAAGCTAGTTGATTACCCAGATGCAGGCTATTTTGCCGCAAAATCTCCCAATCCTCAAGGAGAAGTTTGGATTCGCGGCCACAGTGTCACAAGGGGATATTATGAAAATCCAGATGAGACAGCATCTGCTCTATCAGATGGGTGGTTCAAGACTGGAGATATTGGCGAATGGGATCGAAACGGGCATCTGCGGATAATCGACAGGAAAAAGAATCTGGTTAAAACCCTGAATGGAGAGTATATCGCATTAGAGAAGGTGAGTCAGTTCGCCTCAATTGAATCGTGCTAATGGTTAGCTCGAATCCTTGTACCGATCTGCAACTATCGTGGCGAATCTCTGCGTCTATGCTTCAATATCAGAGACTCATCCTATTGTCTTGATACAACCATCAGAGCCTGCTCTGGTCAAGCTTGCTGATTCTCTTGGTATCGATGGCCACGGCATAGGCGATCTTGTTCATGAAGAAAGGATCCAGCGAGAAGTGTTGCATCAGATGCAGGCTATCGGAAGGAGGTCTGGCTTGACTGGAATCGAGATCGTTGCAGGAGTTATTCTGGCTGATGAAGAGTGGACACCTCAAAATGTAAGAACTTTTTGCGTGTTTGGTGCAAAGCTGACGGCATAGAACCTGGTGACTGCAACTTTGAAGCTCAATCGGAAGGCGCTGTCTGATAAATATCAGAAGGAAATTGGAGCAGCTTATGCAAATAGTAGGAGTTGATCTCTTTGTTGTGGCTGGTAGCGTTAAGGATTTCCTTCTCTACTTACAATTTAGCTTCATATATTTACAAGTAACAGAAGGTTGATGTCCTCAGAATAGGCTTGGCGTCAGCGCTGAGAGCGAGTGCGGGGTAATCTTGTTAGCTTACATTTTCTCGCGCGAGCTTTCATTCCTACTTCGACTTCCACGCCGATTTCACGGCCTCTCACATTCTCAACGTAAAACTAATTTCATCGCGGAATCCTTTTACATCGGCAGACGACACGCATAACCCTAACCCAGTTTCCACCTCCATCATGACCGAAATCCCAACCTTCTATCGAATCTTCTTCCTTTATATTGATCCACTCGTCTGTCTATCCAGTATCTATATCTTCTTCTTCGACCATGCGACATACCTCGCCAGCGGTGTCCCTCATAGTATCCCTGTGCACAGCATGGACCCACTCACACAATACCTACTGGCAGCGCTTGGGTCGTATTCTCTCTGCATCTTTGGGATCCAGATATTACTTCTTCGGCAATTCCCGGATATCAAGATATGGCGGATCGTTATGTTTAGTATTCTCATGACGGACTTGGGGCTGCTGTACGGAGTGTACGCAGTTGATCCGAAGGGCTTCTTGGACATCGGAGGCTGGACCAGTGGCGATTGGACCAATAATGGGATCTTGTGTACTATCATTGGGATCCGGAGTTGTTTTCTTCTGGCAAACCTGGATTAGAAGAGGTGGCACGAGACCCTGTCAATCTTTGTGGTTTCCAGTACCAGGGAAATCAGAATACGTAGGACGGAGTCAACTGTGTCGAATTTTGGTCACGAACTAGGATGAGGAACCAGCGATCCGAGCCAGCCCCACCTGGGGAATCGACTACGAGAAATCAGCTAGACATCATGGACAGGGGGATAGCCAACAAAACCATGTACTCGAGATAGGAATAAAGTTACGAAGCGCCTGCCTATCTCAGACTTGTCGTGGCCAAGGATCTACTTTGTGACATTTCCTCCACACCTTGGCAACCACTTCCATTTGTACAACAACTCGGATGTAACATTACATTCTCCACTATCTGTACTACTCAGGTATCTTTCTCATGTCTTACTCTCATCTTGATATAAGTTTCGATGCGTTCTTATCGTATCTTGCAGGTAACCAGATAGTGGCGTAATACTCTCAGCGCCTGAGAGAAAAAAGCCCAGTTACCACATGCTATCGGCAAATCTACGGGCGTTCAAATATTGATCATGACACAGATGACTGTAGAGATAGGAGACACGACGATTAAATTTGATGAGAATATAGCCGAGGATATGTCGTGTCCAAATTGAGGTGGCGTCCGCCTCCCGTTCGGTAAACACTGTGCCGATAGTATCCCACTATTGACATTTACCCCTCATATACTCTGTGATTGGGCAATTCCAGGGGCACAGCAGATAGCAGCAGAATGGCAGGCATTACGGATATTTCAACCTTGACGAGCTATCGTGTGGTGGACTTGCCCGTTGCTTTTCGATATGCCGGACTGTGAATGGAGTGCGGGGTAAAGTGTCAATGAATTGACTTCTTGGATCAGCTGCACGGTCACCGTCCAACAATGATCGGCAAACGACCCTGATCGCCACCACCGGACTTGCTTTAGCATAAGGATATCATGCAAACACCGTTGATAAGGGATACGCATGCGTATGTGCCATGGCAAGGGTCTTGGACCATCGCGCAGCGCTGCGACACAAAACAGCTGCTCTTCTCCATAAGTAGACACCTTGACGCTCCTTGAAATTCTTAGAGGGTGTTTCGTCGCTGGCTATATCTTGAGTTCAGCTAGTCTTGATCACTGTTTTCGTTTGCTGGCGCAGTGACTTGTACCGCACGTACTCATATTGACCTTTTGGTTAACAATGGACGACAAAACCTCTCCCGGCGACGTCAAGGTTATCGATGTCAATGAAAAATCACTGCACGCAACAACATCACTTGACGATAGTTGGACCGCCCCCGAAGGATGGCATCAACGTCTGGTTGCAGAGTACACCGGGCAGCACGATGGTAAGAGCGAGACATTGCCTGCAGGTTCCGATCCTGACCGTGTTGCTTCCGCTATCCTCACTTTGAACGAAGACGAGTCTCTCAGAATTCTCAGATCTCTTATTGAAAATCTTGAGAATGACTACACCATTGATCATGTCTTGATTGAGCGATGTAAGCAGCTACTCGAGGGCAGTGCCGCTTGTGAGATGGGCCATGATGATTGGGCATATGTAACTTGCAAAACCGCCGGCACTATTCACAACTGGTCTCCTTACGCTGAGGTTCGAGCCGTTACATTACCGTATGATGACCCAGAAGAGCCCTGTGAAAGCATTCGAGCTTATGTTGTTGGATTCTTTTGGGTTTGTGTTGCCTCAGCTGTGAATACTTGTGAGTTTCGTCCTTTTCAAGTGTGTTCTCCAAATCACTGACGCTGTTCAGTTTTCAGCCCTCGCCAACCAGGTATATCTATTCCTGGTCAGGTCATTCAGCTTCTCATTGTACCGATGGGACGATTCCTTGCTCTTACTCTTCCCGACTGGGGCTTTCGTCTCCGCGGAAAACGGTACACTTTGAATCCAGGACCGTGGTCATCTAAGGAGCAGCTACTTGCGACAATCATCTCTCAGGCCAACACAATTGGTAACTTCACAGGCCTACTGGTTATGCGACTCCCAATCTTCTTTAATCAACGCTGGGCTACGTTCGGATTTGCCATTGTTCTCGCACTCGCAAACCAGATCTTCGGTCTGGGTGCTGCCGGAATGCTGCGTCGTCTTAGCGTTTATCCTCAGCAAGCAGTTTGGCCGGGTGTTCTTCCTACCTTGGCACTGAATCGTGCTCTGATCAATAGCGAGAATAAAGGAGAAGTCATCCGTGAGTTTTTGGGTCTGCTGTCTGAATGTTGTTGCTAATGAGTTCAGATGGTTGGAGAATCTCTCGTTACAGGGCTTTCGTCATTGCCAGTGTTGTATTCCTTGTTTACTATTGGATACCGAACAAGTTCTTCCAAGCACTTCGGCTTTTCAACTGGATGACTTGGATTTCCCCAAAGAATAAGAATCTGGCCATTGTCACTGGATCTTACGGCGGAATGGGATTTAATCCGTTCTCTTCTTGGGATCCGAATGCCTCTGGATCGACAGCCATGAATGCACCCTTCTTTGCTCAGCTCCAACAGTACTGCATGCGTGTCATCGCCGGCTTGGTTATTCTTATCATGTATTATACGAACATGTCTTGGGCTGCGTACATGCCTATCAACTCCAACGCGGCATTTGATAAGCAAATGGGATCTTACAACATCAGCAAGGTGCTTACTGAAGACAACAGGGTGAATCTCGAAGCATACAAAGAATACGGTCCACCCTACTACGCTGTTGCCAACCTTTTTGTCACTGGTGCCAACTTCGTCTACTACACTTTCTCGATCGTTTACGTTTTTGTCAAGTATTGGGGTCCTCTCAAGAAAGCCTTCATCGGCATTGTTGTGAACACTATCAAGCGACGATCGATATACACTGGGTTCACTGACGGTCAGACTCGCTTGATGAAGCCGTACAAGGAAGTTCCAGAATGGTGGTATACTATTGTTTTCGTGTTTGGCTTCATCGTGTCTGTTGTGGGTGTTGCTGCATGGCCGACCCAAACTCCGTGGTGGTCAATTCTTGTGGTTGTCGGAGTTGGATCCGTTCTGACTATTCCCTGGATCATCATCGAGTCAATCGCTGCCACGGGTATCTCACTCAATGTGATATGGCAAGTCCTCCCTGGTATCATCTGGCCTGGTCAACCACTTCCGCAATTGGTTATTCTCATGCTTGGGGGAGCTTTTGAGCAGATGGCGGGTGGATTTGCTGGAGATCTGAAGTACGCACATTATGCTAAACTTCCACCTCGAGCTGTCTTCCGTGGACATATTGCATCCTGTGTTGTCAACTGCTTCATCTACTGTGCCATGCTTGAGGTCATGGTTATTTACTTCAATGGAGACAACACGCTTTGCCAGTGGAACAACAAGCAGTATATGGTGTGCAACTATGCCAACTCTGTCTTCTCTTCGGTCATCTCATTTGGTGCTTTCGGAACCAACAACATGTTCCAGCTTTATCCAATACTGCCGTGGTGTTTCCTGATTGGTGCCATTCTTGGCTTACTCTGGGTGATCGTTGAGAAAGCAGCTCCGCGAATTCGGCAGCTCATTCAGTCTCGCCTGGATGCGAAGCAGTCTACGTCTTTCGACAAATACATCTGGAAGCCAACTGCGGCCGTGATGTCGACTCTAAATCCAGCTGTCGCATTGTCAGGTGCATTGCAGTGGGCGGGCAACACCAATCTTTCATATGCCACTCTCGGTATTTTCATCGCGTGGTTCTTCCAGTACTATCTCAAGCGTCGTTATACGGCATGGTGGGGAAAGTATGCGTACATGATCTTCGCAGGTCTGAGCGTCGGTGTGGCAATCTCTGGACTGATTGTTACTTTGGTGTTTAGCTTTGGGGTGGGGAAGCATTCTAACTTCAGCTGGTGGGGGAATAATGTTGCGTTGCGAGGGGTTGATTACCAACTTTACAACAATAATGCAAGTTTGCTCCCGTTACCGGAGAGTGGGTATTTTGGATTGGATCCGAATCAGTATCCTCTTCGGTGGTAGGGCAGGGCTGTTTAGATTTTTCTCGAGCGAGTGGGGGATGATTTCATGTGACGAAAGAATAATTGCCATGTAGTTGTTTGGCTTAGGCAGCTTTGGTTTAAATCTTAAGCTCCTTGATTGATTTCTCAATAGATCAACGCTCGCATTAGTACATGAATTCCAGGGCATCAGTACATATTAATATTCATATGCTTCTTATTTATGGCTGCCTTATTCTATCGAACAACACCAAGGGTGGGACGGAATAATTTACATCTCGTATTAGACGACTTAACCATCGTCACCTAAAGTTCGAATATCTTTAAAATTTTCGAGATCATCATTCTCAAATGAGCAACTAAGAGCAACACCCCAAGGACCACGGAACTTCTTACCCGGGGAGATTAGTTGCAGCCAGCTGACGTCAGCAACCTTGGTCCTGGAAAACAGATAACGCAGCAGCTTTGTAAAAACTGATCCAGGATAATCACAAACGCTAACCTCAAGACCGTTGATAACCGATTTATTACCAAAAGATTGGTCTCATCTCAATGTTCAACTTCTCAATCTGACAATATCTGGATTCTCTCTTGGACACGTGAATAGCGTCAGCCTTGCCAGCCTGGAACTCCGCTCCCTGCGTGCCTAGGTACTATGAGTCCAACAACAACTAATCATCCTGATGGGGGCGTATTTCAGTATGAAAAGCTTGCTACGCCGACCTCTATTCGCTTGTTGAAGATATTGTCTTCACCTGAAGCGAGCGTTTCCCCGCCGATTCCAGATGGTTTTCGAGGGTCGGATTTCCAGTGGATAAGATGTTCCTGCCACACATTTGACCTCGAAGATGAGAATCGCCCAAGTTACCACGGTCTTTCGTACACATGGGGGTATCCATTTCCCACTTTACGTCACAACTCTGGTGAGATAGACCGTGAGGCGGAGTACGGCGAAGGATATCGATTCCCCATCCTGATGAACGACAAGATGATGTTCGTCGGCAAGAATCTCTATGAAGCTCTTTGTCAGCTAAGACTTTCAACGGAGGAGGTTGATATGAATTGTTCTGAGGATGACTTAGTCTTGCCAGGCGATGATGTTGAGAGAAGGATAGCGCCGTATCACAAGACGCCTCTCATCAGGGCCGCAGAGAAGGGCTACTATGATTATGTATTGGAATTGCTCCAGAGGGGTGCGGATGTAGATGCCCAGGACAAGGGCGGGCAGACTGCCCTCCACTATGCGGCGGAGAATGGGCATTTGGATATTATCCGCATCCTCGTGATGGCTGGAGCAGACCACATGATCAAGAACAACGCCGGTCTTACTCCGCTCGGAGTAGCGTTGATGGTCTTTCAAAGGAAAGGCTACGACAGAACCGACGTATCTCACTATCTCGAAGATCCTTGGGCAACAGAGCAGCAAGACGATTGTCAAGCCAATTCACTTCAGTCCACTGAGTATGTTTGGATTGATGCTATATGTATCAACCAGAGCAACGTACCGGAGAAGAACGTCCAAGTTGCACTCATGAACAGAATCTATCAGGAAGCTGCAGGAACAATTGTTTGGTTAGGATCATCAGACGAACGAACTCATCTTGCCAAACAGGCAACTGCGCTCATCTGCCGCGAGGCATCAGACTGGTGGCTGAGCATGGCGCTGAACCTGGAAGATGGATGGGAGACACGCTACAATCAACCACACGTCCATGCCAAGTTCGAAGCTCTGAATGCTTTACTCATGCGACCATGGTTTCATAGAGTCTGGATTGTACAGGAAGTGGCAAGGGCAAGGAAAGTACACGTTTTATGTGGCGAGTACCGGTTTTCATGGCATGTCATAACTGATTACGTGATGTATAATTGTTCGCCGACAGCAATTGCGCTGATAAGGGAAACACGCGTATTTGCAGTTGTTCCAAGCATTAACAGCCTCAATGATGACATTGTCACGGATCAGATGATTATGATTCGGCTGGTACTGAACGAGAATTCGTGGGAGCGCAGTTGTGTGCAGCTTCGGGGTAGAGAGATGGGCAGGGACACCTTGGAGGGACTCCCAAAAGGAAAAGACCTCACATTAACGAGCTTGTTGTTTCTCACTAGGAAGTTCAAGGCTTCTGAACCACGAGACAGAGTTTTTGCCTTGCTGGGGCTCTGTGATGGAGACCCTGGGGTCGCTGTCAATTACGACCAACCGATCGTAGAACTATTCACTTCAGTGGCTTTTCCGTTCATTGCGGGGTCTGACCTCCACATTACAATTCCTCGACTCCTAGGACTATCAGTTGTGGAGGGAACCAGGATCTGGCGGGATAGTAAAGCATTTCCACTCCCCTCGTGGGTCCCAGATTTCAACATGCCCTCTCCAACAGTGGTTCTGTTGAGCGACGATTATGCAGCTGGCATGGCTATTCCATCAGAGCTAAGACTAGGATCTGGAAAACACACATTACACCTTCGTGGGCTCCGCCATAGCGTCGTGGACTTGATTGAGAACCGAGAGAGTGACATTGAAGAGCAACTTTGGGAGCGATACAAGGCCATGGGGATCTCAGCCAACGCCCCTGATGGCGTGCAATACCCAGTCCCTCAGTTCTGCCCAAGAACGTTCTTCAAAATGGCAATGAGCTTAAGTCCCAGGTACCCTGGAGGAGGAACGAGAATGGAGGCTCTCTGGAGAACAGTGACCAACAACTTCCATGGTCGGCAATATGATGGAGTGACGAACGCCAGCGAGGTTGCTAAGCAGTCATTCAAAGACTACGTGATATTTCTATTGGAGGCCAGGGCTAAAAAGGATGAACCTTTGCGACGCGTGGTACTTGAACTGCAGTCCACAGATCCCTCAAACTCACTACCCTCGGCCGAAGAGCTTTCTCAACACCCAGCGGATAAGAAGTACGAGCCAATAGCGGATACTTTGCCATGGGATACGATTTGGTTACAATATAAATTCAATGTGCCATTCATCCTTTTGAGCTGGTCATCACAGTACACGAGCAATCATGATCGGGCTTTGAGCTTTCACGAAGCTATGTTCAAGTATTACTGCTGGAAAAGGCTGTTTCGAACCACTAATGGATTTCTTGGCATGGGATCGAGAAAGGTGCGCCTGGGTGACGAGATTTGGCTGATCGGAGGAGCGGCGACGCCGTTTTTGCTGAGACCTATTGGTGGACCAGATGGCGTAGGCGTTAGGAAATTTGAATTGCTCGGGGAAGTCTACGTGCATGGTATCATGTACGGCGAAGCCGCTAAAAGCATGGATGATGTCGAAGAAATTGAACTGGTGTGAGAGGTCCTAGGAAATATGATTAGAAAATAACATGAAGTGCTTAAAGAGGATTAGTTTTATAATAACAAGTATAGATAAAGGGTTGAGTACTAAGTTCGTAGCTGTGTAGCTTATGCAACTTACTTTCAGATGTTAAGCCCCTTAACTGATTCATTCATAGATCGACCCCAGCATCCGTGCGTGAATACCTGGGCGTCAATAGCCGTTGATATTTACATGCTCCTTATTCCTTCTTGCCTCGTCCTACGCCATAGTCTCCACGATGGAACACCACACCGCTGCTGCAACTAGGTCGACACTCCGTGGGGCAATTGAAGCCGATCCACCGGTCATGTCACAGGTACAATACAGTACGGAGGTAAAGGTGTGGGGAATACGGGTGGGGTTTGCGCCGCATCGGGACTCCGGACTTGGGGTGCGCCACCCGGGTTCCAAGTTCAGAGTCATACCCATACTGTAGCAGCGGTGATATTCAGACAGTTAGAGAATAGGATGTGCTTTGCCCTCTGATTTGGTTGTAAATATGTTGGGAATACGAAAGGCCACCACCCACTCTCGAACCGAGGAGCAAACTAAGCAGTCCACAGTAATCCGCTTCACGACAAAGTCCTCACATGCTATCCACAACATATCCACCTCTACAGTATGAGGATACGTCTGAGTGAGATATCTAAGAACCCCACCTGGATCTTCTCCAGGAGAGACATGCATTCCCCGCCCCCAAGGTATACATAGCGTCGATCAGGCAGAGAAGCCATGTGTACCAGACTTGGTGGGGCGCAGATGGACCGGACTTGGCGGAAATTCGATAAAGAAAAAGAAACAGAGTGACATATAAGATTCCCATCCCATCTCAGATCAAATCAAATCAAACCAAATAAAGCACAGCTGTTCCAGCAATCTAGAAGTCTTCTTGCACCCACACCCGAACTTCCGTTAATAGCACTGAGCTCTTCACCTCCGCATTTCGACTTCCAGGTGTGTCAACATGGCATCGACAAATCTACAACCATGATATCATGATTTCCCAGAGGCTCGTCTGAAGCATCGGAAGATGTGTGATGCTTCCCTACTTCGTTCCCTCCAGCCAGTGTTGCCTCCAGGTCTCGACCAGGCGACATTAGGCCGCGCGATTGCAGAACTCGTGAACTCATTGGAGATGCGCTACGGGATTATGTCGACCGTTTCGAGACCTGGGAAGTAGAAGGTCAGCGGAGAGTTCCGAGCGCTGCTGTCTTACGAGTTGGACTCCAATAGTCACCCTCCGGCGGGATTCTACTACTGATGGAATGGCTAGGCCGCGATCGGTGGATGAAGTAAAGAGTATTCTGCAAATAGCGAGTACATTCGAACTTCCATTGTGGGCTTTTTCACAGGGGAAGAATTTCGGGTGAGCTCGAACGATATGATGACGGCACATCAGCTTACAATACTAGTTAAGGTGGCCCAGCACCGATCCTGAATGGATCCGTTTCTCTTGATCTGCACAGATTGAACAAGGTCATCAAAGTTGATGATTAACTCTGCTATGCGGTCGTAGAACCGGGGGTGACCTTTCAGGATCTATTCAAGTACTGCGTGCAAAATGACTTGAAAGTGTGGCCAAGTGGTCCTTCTCTGCCTTGGGGGAGTGTTGTTGGCAATCTAAGAGCTCCTCAACCTACTTCATAGGGGCAAGATATAACCAAGTTTATATACAGACACTGGACCGCGGAATGGGTTTCCTGCCGACGGGTGTTCATCACCAACAAATTGCCGGCTTGGAAGTCCTCCTTGCCAATGGCGAGCTCGTCCGCACCGGACAATTTGCGACCAGCGACTCGGAATCGGCTCATGTGTCCAAACATAGCTTTGGTCCATCTATCGAAGGCCTATTTCTCCAGAGCAACCTGGGAATTGTGACCAAGATGGGCATCTGGCTTACTCCACGGCCACAATCCTATATGTTCTGCAAGTTTGATATGCGTAACCGGGAAGACATTGGAACAATCGTGGACGTCCTTGGCCCACTACGACGCAATGGCGTTATCGGCTCGACGCTATGGGCGGCTAGCGTAACTGAACTTCTAGCTGTAATTGCGAAGCGTGCAGAACTATGGCAAGGTGAAGGAGCAATACCAGATTGGCGTCTTAAGGAATTGATGAGCAAGTATGACCTTGGTTTTTTGGCGGCAAATTTTGGTTTATACAGCCCGGAAAAGGTCATCAAGGCTCATTTCGAAGAAGTGAAGAGAGCTGTTACAGAAAATGCTCCGACCAGGCGCTTAACAAGTAACCTTTACTCAGGGAAAAGTGCTGAATTGCTGAGTGGGGAGGCTCTCCTTGAGGGAGATGCTGGCATGTTTATCAACAAGCCCAATTTCCAATCCCTGGAGGTTCTTAAGTTCAATCTTCCCCTCGACGACAGTGGGTGTATTTCTGCACACCGGGATTTTGCCCCGATTATGCCAGCAATTGGCACAACGGTTCTGGACTGGGCAGAAACCTCACGCAAGATCTGCGGAGAAGAAGGATTTGATTTGTTCTGCGACTTCTTCATCCAGGAGCGGAGTGTTATATTCATCTACCTGACATTCTTTGATAAGGTGAATGAAAAGCATCGGAAAGCGCTCAACACAATCATGACGAGATTCCAGCAAGAAGCAAGGAAGAGGAAGTTTGCCGCATACCGAGCTCACGTATTGGATATGGGTAAGATGTATAACCAGAGCTAGTATGTAGGAAGATGCTGACGGGCATATTTATAGATCGAAATGCCCAGAATTTTGATTTCAACGACTATGCGTATCGAAAGTTTGTTGAGACTCCGAAGGTAAGCAAGCCTTGCTTTGCTCGCAATTTGGATTTATGCACCTTCTAACATTATCAACACCATAGGACACCCTAGATCCAGAGGGTATTTTATCTCCTGGAAAGCAGGGTATTTAGCCATTGAAATACCGCACAGGAATGATGGATGAGACCGCAAGGCTATAAGCGGGCATGAGTTTCTATAAGCTTCAGTTTTATACCTTTGTATCTTCTAAATAATAAAATTGTCTTGATTTACACGTTCTTTCCCTTACCCTAGCCCAGGTATTCCGATAAATGATTTGAGGCCATCCAATACGACGGCATCGACTTCGGATGCTACAACACTCATCCCTTTGAACAGCGGTACCGTAGATTAGTACGTAGGTGCAAATATCTCGGCTTTTTTCGCAAGGAGGTTAGGACACACGTTTCGGTGCTGTTGACATTGACGATCAAAGCATGATTGGGTTGCTCCGTCAATGAATGACTCTCAGGGGAATCTTGCCGTCGCTATGAGCTTTATTGATTTTTCTCTTCGAAAGTAATGCTTCGTGATATCTAGCAGTTTAGTGAATATCCATCAACATGATGAATACTCAGCGGACCAGCATTTTTTGTGCCTTAGAAATACATCGATTTCTTCATCCTCTTCTGCATCGTTAGTTCTGAGAAATGCCGGCGGGAATGCTTTGCGATGAATCGAGCTCTTCGATAATACGGCGCTCGAGAATATTCAGAGATTGATATGGATGATAAGAAGAAAAACTTCAATCCTTCCCAAGCTCTTCATCTGTGGTGAAGGTGAAGCATTTGACGCATATCGCGATATGTCGAGTCCTAAAAGTTGAGATGAATTGTTTTAGAAAGTTTTACAATAGAGTCGTGGAGGTTTCAGTCTGGAACGCAATATCAATAGTTGCTCCCTTTAGATACACCTATACATATGTATGTGTGTGTCACGTATGGCTTGCTGATTTCTTGGTCACGTTGAGAAGTGGCAGTCAGAAAACAGCTGTTGGGTTATTCATTCACAAACTAACTAGATTCCTCTTGTCCGTTTGCTTTGAGCATTTTCAAAATATGTTGAAGCTTCTTGTTCTGTAATCAACCGCCAGCCGAAGTCGCTGGAATACTCGATCATCTTGCCGTCCCTGCTAACTTTCATGCAGAAATGCCAAGGCTCGAGCAGCGACGGCTCACCTGGGCTGTTCGATGAAACGGACACAGTCATACAACAGACCTTTGTGCTGAGATCTGAGGTAGGCCATGGTCAGAAAGTATCCGTTTATCAATCGCGCACCTTGTTCCTCTATGTGGTGGCACTGGCGGGAGAAGAGGCACGGAAGGCGCTAGTAGGAGCCAAGTTACAAAGAACCCCTTTAGAGATACTTTCATATGAATTTGAGAGAGCGTAGAAGTAATGCACCGAACGAGAGGAAGACATGACAGAGTCTCAAATTAAGAACAGTACTAATTTCGATATTGACTTTCTTCACTCGACACAGCCCTATCTCGCTTCCACGAAATTTCCCTGTCTTGGCGGCGGCCCGCAGACATAAGCGAGATCTTGGCCAGCGACTAGTACAAAACTCAGCCACGACAATAGCCAATGGCAAGCTGACTTTGGCTGCGCGTCAAGTGCTAGTTACGATCTGTTTATTTTGGGTAACATAGAGATACAGGTACCTTGGTACCTGGTGGCGCAGAGCTCTGTGTCTTTTTGTAGCTTGATCCTATATACCCGAAATACTCATGTGGGGAACGAATTCACGATTCTGTGGTTGAGAATGCTAAATTCGTGATGAACAGCCTCAAGGGGTATCTAAATGTAAAGTCCATAGATGCAGATATAAAGCATAGACTGTCGCCAGTGATATCGAACATCATCAACATCAACATCAACAGCGACTCAATATCATTTACTCCGTTCAACCCTTCTAGGTCTCCTCCCATCAACGTACTCATCTCATCACATCCCGTCAATATGCGATCATCGACAGTCCTGCTCGGAGGCTCCATCCTCTCTACGGTTTTCTCTTTGCCAACTGTATTGCATCCTCATGAAGAGTTATTCGAGCGAGACGGTTCAGTATTTGATGGTTACATTGAATGCAGCGAGAAGCAGATCAACACCATCAACCAGGCCTTCGATGATGCAATAAGGCTGGTGGCTTTGCCATCACAGCTTGCTCTGAATACACCGTTCACTGAATTTCCCAACCCTTGCACCGGTATCTGTTCCGAAGGCACTCTCGAGACTCGCTTCTGGGGTAAAGATATTGGTAAACGACCTAATGACTTCTCATTAATCCAGAGTAAGTTTTGCATAATGATGTTCTTCATGATCATGGCCACATTCCAATTCTGATCGCTGACATTGTTGGTCTTTCCTTCAGCCGTCTATTACAACATTGCAAATCTCCGCAGCAAAAGATCTAAGATCCGTGTCTCTTGCGTAGATCAGACAAGTCCATTACCAGGGGAATCGAGCAGTTGCAAAGATACGCCAGGACTAGGTGCATATGCTTTCGGAACGAGCAAGGAGTACCACGATAATACTATCGTATTCTGTCCAGACGGCTTTCTCAGCCCGAATCTTCTGACACTTGGCGAGCGCGAGAGGAATCTCCAAAGTGATACCTCGATGCGCAAAGATGCTGCCCAGATGTTCAGCAAAGCGGCGGCCTTGGTTCACGAACTCTCACATCTCCCTGCCATCCAGGACAAAGACGCAAGTATGTCATTGGGAAACTCTATTCTAGGCGCGGATGTAACTGACATCTGAATCAGCTGAAATCAGAGATCTAAATAATGATCCCGAAAATAAACGTGGCGATAAAGCCTACGGAGTCAGACTCTCTGAGAAACTTGCAAGAAGATTCCCATTATATGCTCCAAAGAATGGTAATTTGACTCATCCCATCTCACTCGAGAACTCTTATTAACCCGATCATTAGCGGACAACTATGCGTGGTATGCAACCGAATTGTTCTTCAACAATCTTTACGGCGTTCCAGATGCCCAAGACGCTCCCAGAGATGATGAGCCAGCAGAGGTCCTACCAAAATCTGGCCGCGGGCTCATCATTGCTTACTGGGCTCAAGTTTCTCCGAAATTTGGTGGGGGTGGCAATGTTGACCAATCATGGAAGTTCTTCACTACTCCCCTCGGTCGCGGACCAGATTGCTCGCTCGGGACGGATCCAGTCGTCGAGATTAATCCTGAGGGACCGAGCGATGCCAAATTCGGCCCAAATCTCAATTTCGACTCAAAGACTAACATGCCATGGCCTGGTGGAGAATTCAAGCTGATGATCGATGGCCAAGAGTGCCATTACAAGAATGACGGATCGAATGCAGGCCGCCTCTTCTGCCCTACCAGAGAGATTTCCTGCGACGCCGACAGGGCAAGGAAAGAGAACGATGATGCACAGCGTTGTAATGGGTATAATTTCCTGAAGCCTAATGTTTTTTGTCAGTTCTAGATGGAAGACCATAGTCGTTTAGCTGGTTGCTCATTTCCTGACTGATGGTTGTTTATTCACAATTTAGCGAGGGAGAGCCGGCGCGGCATTTATTATAGGTGCTGCATTGCATGGCGTTGATAGACCTGGTTTTCGGATATGTTCTTAGTGGTATTTCTATTTTTAAACGCCCTCGACTGTTTAAGAATTCAAAGTGTCGAGACGAAACTTCCCTGAAGGGATCGTTCGGTGAATGTGAGCCACACAGGAGACAAAAAAGGTGGCTTTAACACTGGCAAGCCACCTCCTGGGCCCTACCGACCCCATCTCCCGTCCCCTGTGCCCCTGGGCAATGGCAGTAGAAAACCAGGTCCGCCC
Organism: Cadophora sp. MPI-SDFR-AT-0126; assembly: GCA_020747065.1. Classification (NCBI taxonomy): domain Eukaryota; kingdom Fungi; phylum Ascomycota; class Leotiomycetes; order Helotiales; family Ploettnerulaceae; genus Cadophora; species Cadophora sp. MPI-SDFR-AT-0126. The sequence goes on from JAGMVK010000015.1 coordinate 1,052,354, forward strand.
AGCTAGATGCCCAGAGTGCAGAGCACGAGATTTTTGTGGACAAGTGGCAGAAGTTCCCAAACACATTGTCTGAGGCCTGGCTCCGGAATATCATTATACCGAGACCCCCCAACTGGCATATGTGCAAGATTATTTTAAGCGATAAAGACTGAGACACAGGGTGAAAAAGTGCAACCGCCTTCATTCCTACACACTACTTATTCATTTTGGGATATATTTCTTCTCAAATCCCGAGCTGCCAAATCGGCACGCCTCAAGATCTCAAGCAGCATCGGCCCCATGGTGGACTTATACAAGCGTCTCCCCCTTGACAAAACCAAATCCGAGATCCGGCTCCTCTGCCTAACCTCGTGTGAGCCTCCTTCACCTCGTCCACTTCCTCTCGCCCCCAGCTTGCCGGTTTCCTTGGTGTTGTACGGCTTGAACGAGACCTTAGGTTGAATTAACCTTAAAATGGCTTCTCTAGCGCCCGTTCCCGTCCCGCCCCTTCAGAACCTGACAACTGCTGATGGATGGTAAATGACGCGAAGCACCCAGTTATAATCGGCTGATGTTAAGCTGCTTGAGAGGTTACTGGCGGTTTTTTCTCGTATTCGCCGTTGTAGGTGCGGATTTATTGCTATTTTACCTATGTCGTGCAGCCTCGGTAACCCGAAAAGCGGGGTGTGACCATCCTAAGCTTCTGATAGACCTGATGTCCATCATGCACAAGACTCAATAGACTCTGTAATATAGACTAAGTGACAAACTTTACATCTGGAGTGGGATAGTGTCCTGTGCAAGAGGTTCATCTTGGACTTCGCAGAACTATTATTAGTAGCTGCAGACTGCATCTCGGCCACTCATCCTAAATCGGATTTATCTCCTTCATGCTCGTGGGCCAACGGCAGTCCCTTCCCCGCTTCTAGAACAGGGCCAGTGCTACACTGTACGAAGGTAGAAACGATCTCCGAGCACTCACCTTGGATTAAGCTTAGCTCGAGATCCAGCAGATCTTACAATGCAGTTAAAAAACACAGGTTAAACCCACGGCGGGGAACTGGACCTGCTTCCACCAATGCCTACCACTCCCATTCACTCAACCCCGCAACCCCACAAGGCAAACTACAAGGGATTTTGAGCTCTAGTTGATATTAAAAGCAAGAAGACTAAAGCGACCCTGCTACCCCCATGCGACTAAGGCTGAAAGAGACAGAGCCCGGTACTTTTGCTTGGTACCAGCCAGTAACGCAACTTCCCTCGTTCGGCTTCCTGTATACTCAGAGAAAATCGACCGCATGGCGGAGAGTTATATCTCCCCGTCTTACTCTAACAAAGAAAAATCTGTTTATCCAAAAGCCCGTCTGACAAAGTATGGCTTGATCAGAGGTAAAAATATGTATCTCTACGAATGAGCGGTATGTCTGGGCGGACGAGAAGGTTCTCAACCGCCCTTTCCAAAGCGGACCAAAAGCGTAAAAATAGATATATAAACCATCAGTCTTCGCCCTCTAAATCATTTCCTCCCTCATCCTCAAACCAACATCTATCTACTACCACATCCACCACACCTCAAGAAATCACCACAATGCTTCTCCCTACTCTCATCTCCCTCCTCCTCTCGACCGCCGTCGTAGCAGCTCCAAGCCGACGTGTCACCTCCACCGACGCCGCCATCACCGAGGCGATCCCTCCCGCAAGACTCGCGGTCCGCGAAGCTGAGGCCGTAGGTCTCGTCCCACGAGCCCTTCAAGTCTGCACGATCATCGGCTCCAGCTCCAGCGTCAACTGCAGATATCACGCCACGACTGGTTCTTCCATCATCACTACTTTCGCTAAGGGGACCGGCCATGACTTTACGTGCTATGCTGTCGGCGAATGCATTAATGGGAATTGGTGAGCACTACCTACTTATTATTGACACTTCCTAGGCGTTCTAGAGTTTTATAGTTTTATCAGCTAACGAGTGAGGCAGCACCTGGGACTACGCGGTCAACTGGGATTGCTTCGTAAGTGGGTACTATACCAGCTCCAACTGCAATACCTGTAAGCTATCTTTATTCCCTAGAGCTTGTAAGAGCCGATCACAACTAACTTTCTGTTAGCAAACTTGCCAGTCTGTGGCTTCTCTTAGATCAATCTGAAGGTCAGGTTTTGGAAATCGTTGATCTTTAAAACTATTACAATACCGCCTAAATTGATACGGAAGGGCATTACTGGAATATCCGGGATTGGTGTGATGGATTATCTTTCTCTCTCTGAATAAGTATTGAGCTAGGCTAGGACTTGGGTCGTGAGGGGCGGGAGGAGAGAAGAGGGTTAGCTTTTTACAAAGGCAATAAAAATCATTACGCTCGTTAACTCTCTTTTTTAGAAAATCGATTTTCTCTCTTATTACCGTAAACTTCTTAGGGTTTAAGGTTTGGGTTTGATTGAGTTCTATTCATTATTATTAAATTAAATTGAGTTAATTGTTACGGACGCTCCTAGGCGACCGCGGGGTTCCAGGGGGAGATGTCCTAAGAGCTAGCGCACCCCTAGGAACCGAATAGTTCCTAGGAGGGCAGCTCCCAGGAGCTAATAAGAATCTAGGACCCACTTGTACTATAAAGTAGCTTAATAGAGTAAATAATAAGATAGCTATGCCTTTGACGTTAGTTAAAGGTTAAATGCGAGGGTTGTTCTTTCCCCTTAGAGTAGGGGTCTGTTTTTTAAGCAAGTAGTCATGTGTTAGGAACTAGTCTTAGTGCAAATAAGCGATTTTTAAAGTTTTAAAATCCTTAGCGAAGTCTTAGCATAAAATTTACTCCTAACCACCTAAATATTTTATAACTGTCTTAAGTAATAAGGCCGCAGCTAAGTTAGGAGGGACTAGGGCGTTATAATTAAGGACATCTTAGTCGAGGGCGTTATAATTAAGGGCATCTTAATTAAGAGCGTCTCAGTCGAGGGCATCTCAGTGGAGGGCATCTCAGTCGAGGGCGTCTCAGTCGAGGGCATCTCAATCAAGAGCATCTCAATTAAGGGCATCTCAGTCAAGGGCGTCTCAGTAGTAATTCGCAGTTCAATCAATTCAACGTCAAAGGCCTGCGTCGCCCACCGGGCGGCCATAGTATCAAGCTACGGGATTACGCGACCTAGGGTCACGTGATTAGGGACTGCCTGGACCGATAGACCGCTAAAGGTCTAGCGGTCGCAGCAGTCCTAATACCTACGAAGGTCTTATAAAAGACTAGTACGTCTGTTATTAGATAAGAGCTTCGTACTTAACTTAAAATAGTATTCTCACCTAATACTTAGTAACTGCCTTTAACTGTCTACGTGATACACCTACTTCTTAATTATCAGAGATCAATCGCAGCCTTCTGTATTTGCACCGAGTAAATACCGGACCGTTACAAAAGTGTTAAACTAATCTAAATTCTAAGTTCACGACTATAAAGGCTATTAAAGAAGCTTAAACTTTAGTTAGAGAACGAGAAATTAGAGCGATAAATTCGGATTTAGCTAAAGATTCTAACGTTATAGAAGATTGTATAAAAGTAAAGGAATCGTAGACTTATTAAGTATTAAATAAGAATTATTGTTTTTAAGCGAGGTGTCCCAAAGGCAGGGGTGTCCCAAAGGGTGGGGGGGACTTATACTATCTCCGGGTATCAAGCTTTCAACATCAATGCAGCTCAAAGCTCTCAAATCCCCTTATCCCATCTTTGATATCTTTGACAGCCTTTCCCTCCATATACCCCTGCAAGAACGCATCTCCCACATTCCTGTACTCACCATCCTCCTCCTCTTTCCTCTCCCTCAAAATAAGAGGCACGCGATATCCTAATATGGCCACGATGTGATCACCAACCTCCGCCCCCTGCGGCCCAATCTCACACTCCTTCCCATCAACAACAATAAACCTCCTTTTCCGACACTGCGGTGCTATATTCCAAATATTCACCTCCGCCTTCCTCTTCTCTAGCTCGATAACCGGCTTTGCCAAATCCCCCAGGATAAGGAACAAAATCTTATCCCACGGCTTATATATCGAAAGAGCGATTTTTATATCCGCCAGTGTTATCTCTTCCATCTCCTTAATCTTCTCTGGCGCTAAATGCGAAATTAGTCGATAGAAACTGCCGTGGTTGACGATATCTACGAGTGATTGACGCCCCATGATGTCTCGACGGCCTGTGGAGTAGAAGAGCAGCCATCAAGGTGTCGAAAACGGGAACGAAGTTGAATTCCTCGTCGACGAAATCGGGAATTGCCTGACCGGCAGCGGCGACACCAAGCACGTGGTTGGGGAGGAGATAGGCATCGGCGGTGCTGCCGGTTCCTGAAGCGTTGAAGGTGTTGTGGGGGTAGTCGTAGCAGTCGATGCGGATCTTCTCTGCGATATTTTTGTTTGCCCAAATGGGGACCCATGAGGGGAGGATTTTGTGGTCTGCTGGGGCTTTATTTTTGGCAAGGAGGCTGAGATATTTTTCTTCGATAACGATGGATGTGACGACGTTCTGGAAGAGGATGCGGGGTTAGAGAGTAGTCGATGGGGACTCGGGCCAGGATGTCAGGGGATATGATCCCGAGCAGGCTGTAGACTTTATCTCGTGGGTTGGTGGCTTTCTTGACTCGATGGCAAACGAGGGCTTAGCGTAAAGTAGTAAGCTCTTCCTCTTTGGCGTCGTCCTTTCGTGCCACTTGATTGGGACCGTGTTGAGGAGGTACCATGAGAGATGCCCAACTGCGGTGCTGTAGAATGCATTTGCTATCTATGAGGACTGCTTCTTGGGCCAGTGCCTTGAGAATGCTATCAATATCTTCCCACGACAAAGAGTCGCTTCCACAGCGGAGGACCACTCGTTTGGCCAGAGCAACTTCTTGCACCACCCAAGACGGCTGCCAGTATTGTCGGTTGAAAAGTCTAATGACTGCATAGGTGTCCTGTACAACACTCTCGGGCGCAGCCTCATGAGGATCTGCAGGCTCGACTCCGTTGTACACGGTCTCCTTTATTCCATTTTTAAGAAATAAGCGCAAGAGCTTGAATGCACTTCGGGATTGGTTATACACTTCTCCAAGCCACGTGACCATGCGTATGGCCTCATGGTAGACAATTTCCATTTTCCCAACCTGTTCGTTTCGCTCCGGAACATCTGCTTGGTTGATGCACAGAGCATCAACCCACAGAGTTCTCTCATCTTCGCCGGTGAAGAGCTGGCGCAAGGCTGTGTCAAATTCTTATATTTGCGTGCCTCACTCTTCTAAAAGCAGAGTGAGAATAGGTTTATATACATAAGTAAGAGCTTCTAGAGCTCTCTATGCCTTACAAATCAAGCTCTATTCCAGAGCGCTCCACGATTTACGTGATCGCTTGGATCACCTAAATCAACAGGCTGCCTCGAGGTTCTTCGTCACTGAGATAACATGCCCGTCGACAATGATGGTCTTGTTGAGGCCGGCATCTCCGCTCTCGTCACACCAAGTGTACGACAGAGCTTCGTATTGGGGCTTCTCATCGAGCGATGCATGGCTGAGCGTGCAGTTCACCTGACCATCGACCTTAGAGGGCTTAGACTTGCGGGGAAGTCGTATCTCGTTCCGAATACGGTCTAAAGGCTTGTATGGATAGGGATTTGATGAAGCAAGCGGAGCGCGAAGCATATAACTAGCATGGTAGATGTTTCTGATGCTGGTCCATTCGCGACCTTCCGCCGTTCTCCACCTAACCGCCCTAAACTCTTTATTGGTCTGGAAGTAGTGCTCCATACTTCACGAATAGTAAGAGGCCTACACCCCAAAGCACTTGACCTTCTACAACAAGGAATTAACTGCAAACTATCAAAGTGAGATTCGGGACTTACGGATGGTCTGAGAAGATTGGGTTCGAAGATGGGCCTCGACAGAGGGGTAGGTAACTCGCGATCTCGAAGGTTTGCTAAATTAAAAAGGTGAGAATGCTACGGCCACAGAGACGGAGAGTTTGATAAATGGCAATAGCGATCAAGTCTAGGGGCTGTGCTGTAAGAGGGGATAGCTCAAGGGTTGTTGTACTCTTAGGGCAAGCTAGTTGAGGCTGAGCAGATGTACAAGCGGGCGTTGCAAGGCTACAAGAAGACGCTCGGTACAGACAATATTATCACTTATATCCTAGCGTTATACACAATCTGGGGCCTCGGCTCTCTCTTCGAATTTCAAGCTGATATAACCGAAGCTAGGACAATTATTCAAAAGCTTTAATTGGATACGAGAAAGTCTTTGGACCTGATCATCCTAGCTCTCGGAGTTTGCGGGACAAACTTTATGCTCTGGATGCTGTGATGGAGAACAAGGCCCTGGTAAAGGTAGAAGATCCTGTGAACAACCCTCAAGGAGGACCGTCGCATCTAGGTTCTAAAGAAACTACATCAAAATCAAAACGTCACCATCTGTTCCGAAAATTTGGTTTCAAATAAGTCGGCTTTACCGCGATAGATTTTTGTATAATATTTCCCGTATATACATCGACCACTTGATGTAGCCAAACTCGTACCAGCGAATGACAATCCACTTGACATGGGAGCCGGTGATGGTGAAACAAAAAGTGTGAGGTTATATCGCCTGATGGAGGTCAACTATAGACCTATGGCCAATCAGGACGGAAACTTGTCCATGATGGACCTTTATGAACGGCTTGGGTTCTGTGTATGGCATCCTGGGGTGATGTTGATGAGGGGAGGGGAATGTGAGCAGGATGCGAAGTGAGGACGCGCACAGACTTGCTAACCGCATTCCCTGCCAAGACAGTGAGATGTATATAGAATTAGAACATATAATCATCTTCCAAATATGTAAGGAAAAATAGATGAGTTCAATAATCACCGGCACCACTTGTGCTCAGAAATTGGCCTTGCTTCTGTCCTTGCGGTTAAACACACTGGTATTAGATTCTTTGTTGAATTTAAAGATTCTTCAAGCAGTGTTTGCTCAACTGGGTAGAAGCTTGTTCCACACCTCCCGGAAATAGAATACCTCGTCCTGCATCCAAAAACGGCTCGAAGTAATCAGGCGTTGAATGGAGACAGTTGCATTGGCAACGCACCTCCAAGCCAACACTTTCAAGCGCCAGTCTCACAGTGAAACTAAGCCATAAGATATGGCATCCTAAACTACTTCTTCGGGGTATGAGCTGTGCAAGGCCCATTTGCTTTCTAGTAGTGGGTTCTAGATGTACACTCCACTTGTAGACTCCTGAAGCTCAACCTAGGTATAGAAAAATGGGGCTGCTGGTCGGTATAAAAGTTCCTTGCCGCCTCAAGCCCACGAATTATTCATCGACGTTGATCAAAAAGAGTTGTGTAGAAGGGACGCTTAATTTCCGATCTCTGTCGCCCAAGACTTCAAACTAGAGATTTAACATCTGACACTCGTTAATGTCATCCGCGATGTGTCAAAGAAATCTGGAGGCTAGACTTAGCCAAGTGATAGCGGAAGCAGAGAATCAATTAGGCTGGAAGCTTATTACTGCTCGCGGTACGTCACACATCTCCTCACAGGAACCTACTGACAGTCTCAGGATACACTGGCATGCAGATGGGTGCAAAATATGCAACCATCGGTCCTTTAATTCTCACCACAACCGACGAAGAACTTCAGTCTTGGAAACACCACAACTACAGGTGCTAACTTGTCTCTTCCCCACCACACAGAATGAACTATGTTACCATAGCGAGATATTATATTGAACTTTGCCAAGAAGCTTCTATCTCCTCATAGCCCTGGAATGGCATGCAAATCACATTCCGTCACCTTTCCTGGGGTACTTCTATAATCAAACGATCACCGAGCCCAAGGTCTGGCAAGTGCTGCCATGTCCATAACAAATGAACTCATTGCTCCACATGATCATTCAGCTTGAAACCTCCATCCCCATGATGCACAAGCTGCATTGTGACCTTGTTGTCATCCTTTGTTGGGAACGCCAAATTCGTCAAGTGGCGTTTTCCGTCTTTCAAAAGATTGCTTGGGTCCGTAAGCAAAAATGAGAGAGGTCCATCAACAATAATACTCCGATCGCATTTGAAAGTCAGCCACGCAAGGGGGAACACCGATAAGGTCAACAAAAGGTTTACAAAAAGCCAGCCGTAAACTCTCGGGAAGGACACGGTAGCCTGCAGGCGGGGTTCTGCAATTTTCGCCACCAGAGTCGTCGTGTTGGGGTCAAAGTTTCGCTGCAGCATATCCCAAGAACCCTGATAAGAATACTTTATCAGATTCTCCGTGTAGTTGAAGAGATTGCCCCACGTGTCTAGCGATGAAGTGTTCATGATTGCCACCATGCTCATCACGTCTGGGAGCAAGTACAGCGCTTCGTTGACCCATGGGCCTGCCACTATATCCTCTGCTTTGGGGTCTTCATTGCTTTCCACTACTTGGCTGGAGATGTAGGTGCTTCTTGGGGCGGTTGTAACACCAACAGTAAAGTTGATTTCCAGATATGTAAAATGGAGCTGGCTACCGGAGGTAGACGTACTGAAGCTATTGTTCGGCTGGGGATATCCGAATCCGTCGACCAAGTACGGGGCATCATTATATTCCTTGCCAAGGAGAACGATGGCAGTCATCACCCCAGAGAACTTGAATGATGTGGGATAAACAGATTCCGAACGAAACAAATCATCGTCGCTCATGTTACCACTATATGGAGACTTGAGTGTTGTATTCGTTTGGTCAAACAGTACGGCGTTACCGGGGTAGTTGACGTATGAGAAAGGAGTAGAGTCAGTGATACTGAGAAGTTTCGACACGTCCGCAACGGCGTCGACGATTTCTGGCACTGAACCCGTAGGCCATGTGATACTATGAACCACGATGCATGGCATGCTCACATTAGCCAGCCCTGAGTTGAGCGGAAGCTGGTTATCATTGACTACGTGGCGACACCGCTTCTGAGCATCCCTTGTGTCAGCGCTCCCATTTGTCGACCCCCAAGCCAAATTCGCCATCCCCGCTGCTCTCCTCACGGCTCCTTGGCGATCTTGCAGCTTTGATCCATACCAACCCCAAAGGTTGAAATTCGCGGCTGGATTCGCTGACTCTACCTTCGATTCACCCACTTCCTCAAAGGTAGCGGCCCAATTCACCGATCCCTCGAGCAAGGGGGCGATATACATTTGCGGAAAATTGGCCAACAGAATAATCATCACAAGTCCACTTATGCCTCTGACTTTCCTTCGAGGTATGTTCGGCCATGCCATCATCCTACTAAACTGTGCGATTGTCATTCCGGATTTCTCGAGCTCGGCAAATGCGCATTGTGCTAACGAAGTGGAGCACCAGATAGTAACGAGAACACTGAGGAGGATGATGGCGGCCGAGACTAGACTTGTGATATCGCTGGAACGAAAGGTGAACCTTCCATTTGAAGAACGTGGTGTGGAATCGCCGTCGAGAGCTTTGTAATCGTGAACGCCATAGAACATAGCGAGGGACAGTCCGATACAGCCGAGTAGGTGCAAGATGAGCACATACCAGGCCTTAAACATTACCCCAATCCCGTTTTTTGGTGTAGCTTCATGGTCAGGTGTAACCTCAGGGTCGGGTTTAACCTCAGAGTTGGGTATGATTGCGGAGGCATAAGCGTCTACTTCCTCCTTTTTGTCGACCATCTCTTGATCGCGACGTCCTGCCCTGGCGTGAGAAGTGCTGGGATGTGTTGTGCGTTGGCTTGGAATTGCCAGTTCGACAGTAACAAGATGTTGGATATTAGAAACTAATTGCTTTAAGGCCCAAGGATGCTTAAATTCTATACCCTTCGATCAACAAAAAGCCCCCAGGGTGTGCTGGCAAACACGCCGAGTATCATCTCTTCTTCTATGTACTGCATACAAAATCAAGCTAAGTGACACATGGTTATCAACAATTGGTCAATAAATAGAATATCCTGCAGTCTTCATGCGGAGGTTGCCGCCACAGCTTTCAGCTGTTCAGCCCAAAACTCGCTTCGAGCAATGACTTATGGCACTAAGCACGCACCCAAGCTATTCATGTACATAACGGGCTGATACCTTGTGGTCACATTCGACAGAGCGTTGAATTGGAAACACATGTTCGGAGCCTGACGACAAGAATCTCGAAATCTATTAGTGCCCTAACGAGCCTGTCCGGTTCCACGTGGGGAGCTAGCGTTACGGAGCTGAGAAGGATCTACCATGCGGTCGCGATTCCCCAGATGATGTATGGCTGCTCAGCATGGTCTGTGGCGCAAGGACGCGGAGAAAGTTATACAATGCAGAGCATCGACCATTACATAAGGGCAACACATCTCCGCGTCAATCAGCTGACTTGCTTGACCTACTTAGCTATTCTTTGTAGCGTCGGACCAACATGTTTTGCCGTGAAAGCCATTGTACCTTCGCCTGTTCAAGAAGCTGGAGATGAGCCAAGGGACACAAGATGGAGAAAGATAGCCAACGAGTTCTTCCCAAGGACAAACACAAGAGTTGTGGAGTTAGATCAGGCGGTTGCACTGCTGGCAGGGATGACTGTGCTTGGGTTCAGCCTCTATTCAGCGGCAGATGAATGGTACAGGAGATGGTGGGAGGAAGAGAAGAAAAGGAGAGAAGAAGAAGCCGGCCGGCGATGGATCAGATTTCAGTAATGAAGAACGGAGGGAACAGACACCTACTGGAACTAGAATTCATGATCAGAAGTATTCCAGGTCTTTTGAGGGCGAAAGCTGGCTTGGCTCATACGTGAGGCCAAGAACATGTGGCTGTGTAGATGCGGGGATAATGCAACTAGCGTCTTGGTAACGTGGCTTTGTTTAAATTCTAATAGTATTCTAGGCGGAACCGATTTTAAGTTATAGTTTCAAATATTATTAACTTACTTAAAACCTTATTAAATACTTCTCTTTAATATAAGAAATATTAAAAAGGGATAGCTTAGGTGGGTTAAAGGGTTATAAGTAATTAAAGTAATAAGGGAGTAACTAAAGGCTTATATTTTTTTTTAAAAAAAAAAAACTAAATTAAATTATTACTTTAATTACTTTAAAATAATACCACATTCAACTATTCTTATGTGTAATATATAATTCAACTTACTATACTAAACTCTTGCTTACAATAAATAAGCTTTTAAAATAATAATATTATTAAAAAACTTTAAATATTTAATATTTAGTTTATTGAGGCCATAGAGAGAACCCCTCAAATATAAACATCTTGACCTTTAATTATTAGATTTCAAGTTTTAGCTCTAATATTATATTAACTTATCAAAGGTTTTAGGCTTTTAAAAAAGTAATTAAATTGACTAAATAAGTAATAGCGCTATTATTAAATAAAGTAAACTTTTCAAAAACGTAATAATTTATATTAATTATAATACAAATTCCGAAAGCTATTAAAGTTTTATTAAGTAACTTTAAATTAATAATATAAGTATTAATATTCCTGAGATATTTTATTACTACTAAAATAACCAGTCTTAGTATTACTAGTATTAAAATAAAAGAAGAGTAATTTTTAAAAGTTATTTCTTTAGTGCTGTTTCTTATTATTACTTGTTTTTAACCTTTTTTAATAAATACTTAATTAAGCTTAAGGAACTCTTTTTAAGTTTAACTTAGTTTTCTTTAAACCCTTTTTATAAAGAGTTAGTTACGTAATCTTGTACTAATTATTTTATTATTATAATATTAAAGTTCAGAATACTTGATTACTTTATATTTATAAAAATTTATTTTGTAAAAGCAAGTATTAAAGGTAATACTTATTAGGAGAGCTTATTATACTGTAAGAACATTCAATTTATTATTAAATGAAATATATAAACTAACTGTTTTATTTTAACTAAAGATTATAAGAGATTTTTTATTAAGCGCCAAAGGTTAATTAATTTATTAAAGTAATATATATTTATTAAGAAAATAAATAGTATTATCCCTTAATAGCTTTAAGTATTACTTGTAAACCTATTTTAATACGAGCTTTTTTTTTATATAGCTTTCATAAGCTACTTTTTATTTTCAAAGTGATACTTCAAAGTTATAATAAGTATTTCTTTATAAATTACTTATACTTTTATTTAAATATTAATTTCTAAAAGAGCATAGTTTTTCTTTAATACTTTAAAGAGTAATTGAAGAATCCATAACTTTAGTTTAATTAACTTATTTAATATTATTTTGAATTACTCTTTTATAACCTTATATTATTATATAATACTTTAATGAATCAAGAAATTAATTATTTCTTAAATTCACTTACAAGCTATGTAATAAGCTTAAGCCTTTTTATTTATTATATTGGCTTTATTATATACTTCTTTATTAAGGTAATATATATTAAAGTAATTATTATTATATTGATTAATTAATAGTATTACATTTAATTTAGGTCTTTTAAATTTACGTACTTGTTTATTTTAATCTTATAATATTTGCTTTTTAAAGTTATATACTAAAGTCTTTTTTTTACCTTAAGTTTTTCTTAAATTATTAAGTATCTTTGCTTAAAGAGTATTTTTAAGAATATTAAAAGTAACTAAAGGAATAAGATTAATTAACGTTTTTATTTTATAGAAAATATAAAAAGGTGTAAAAGCTTAAAACTATAGGATATAAGTACGCTTATTAATAATTAAGTAATATTTAATTATTAAAAAGAAGATCAAATTGTTGCTGGAATATTCCCAAGTTAGGTAGAGGAAGCTGAAGGTACAATTGTGTTTGTGTGAATAAGGGTATTCACGAAATCGACGTGAATACGAAGGATAGGTGACACAGAGGTTGCAGGACATAAAGAGCACTCGACGCTAGCTAATTCGGGATTAGCCTATGACAAGAGACCTATATAGGTTCTCTTGTCGACACTTTAGAGTAGCTCTTTAAACTTGAATATTACATGGAATATAATTAAAGCTTTGCACTGTGTATTACGACTGATCGAAGGTTGATACGATAGCTGGCTGCAAGCAGCGCAGACTCAAGTCTATATGTATTTAGGCCTAAGGCTACACTTAGTATCTAGAAGAAAAGACGAAGAGAAAAGAAGAGCTTTTTATAAGAGGGAGCTCGAGTATATATATAAGAGAAGTAATTCCTGTTTAACTTAGCGCGGTCGTTATTCTTTTATTCTTTATCTCTCGGCTATTCACTAAGTTACTCTTATTCTTTATTCACGTACGATCGTAATATCACTTTTTTCTTTCGAAAAACTACGTTCTTATAATTATCGTTATAGTTTTATCGTTCTTTAAATCGTTGTAATTATCGATTCCAGCGTTATAAGCTTTTAATTATTTAAGTAAAGCTCTTAAAGGTCTTTTAGCTTAAGAGTTGCGCAGATAAAATACTTTAATTAAATAAGGTGCGGTTATAATATCCGAGTATAAGTATTACTTTAAGTCCTTGTTTGCGCTTAATTATTTAATATAATACTTAAGCTTTAAGCTTATTAGTTTTAAGCTTAATATTACTTTAATTTCTTATTTATCTTACTCTAATAATAGCTGAATTAGCGCGAGTGCTTAGCGAGCTTATTCTGGCAAGGGGTCGGCGACGTACTTACGCAGCGAGTGCAAGTAGAAAACCGAGTGTATTTGCTAGTTCTTTAATAGCTTTACTTCTTAGCTCTTGCTAATCTTTTGTACGACTTTAACGGGTTCGTATTATTTATTAAATAATTTTTTAAAAAGCTTATTTAACTTTTAATTCCGCGTATTTATTATAATTATATCACTTTCGTTTTAATCGATTAATCGCCGATTACGATTTGCAAGTTGTTTTATCTTATTTTACTATATTTATAAAAAAGCCTGCGTAAATTTAATTACGTTTTCCTTATTTAGCTTTTTCGTAGTCGATTGAAAAGGTTCTGAGTTATATATATTAAAAAAAGTATACGGCTTATAATTATTAAGAACTTAAAACAGCGAGATATTCTTTAGCGACTCGTAAGATAACGTTAGCTGCGCGATATTTATAATAAGTAAAAGCGCGCTTTAGTTATTTTAATAATACGTGTAAAAAAGTCGCAATCGCTACTTAACGTATTAATTTATAACCTCGGTTTACTCGTCGACGTTTAAGTTATATACCGTAATTAGCTTTACTTTAATCCTTAAGACTCGGTAATATTTCTTTTAAAAGCTAAAGATAAACTGCGGACTTTTATTAAAGATTATAAAATCCGGTATACCGAAGTATCGGGATTAATAAACGAGAAACAGCTTGGTTATTTGCTTTACTGTAATCGTTTTATAATAAGGAATTAATATCAGCTTTTTAGTTAGCTTATTTATAATTACGAACGCTGTATTATAACTAATTTTATTTAGCAATAGCTTTATGAAGTTTATCGTAATGTACTAATACGAACGCGCTAAGATTAGTAAAAGATATAAGAAGCTAAGAGTTTTATTTTTACGAGCTTTTATATAAGAGTAATTATAATTCGCGACGTATTAAGTAACGTCGGCGGTTAGTTTATTTCAATAGTACTTAGATCTTAGTATTACTTGTATTTTGCTAATCCCGGTATAAGCGACCGAAAGTTAAGCGTACACGTAACGAATTAAAGAAATACAAAGCTCTATTAGTTTTAAAAAGACTTTTAGTTGTTTTTAGAAATAAAACTTCTTATACGTTAGCTTATAATTTAAGTAATAATTTCTTGTTTTCTTTCGGAAAGGCTTTAGCGATTTTGTAGTTTTATTAGTTTTAATAACCTGATTAATAATATAATAATTCTCAATATTATACTGTTACAACTGTTAGCTGCAACATGTGATATAGCCCTGAGGCTCGGCATAGTTAAGCTACTTAGAACTTAACCTAGTATAGAGAAGCTATAAGTTATATAATAAGGGATCACGGGATGAAATATTTAGATTCCTTGAGTCTAGATAATAATTCAAATGATTTAAATAATTCATTAGTATAAGGATTTTATATAATCTCCTAGTTTTTCCTATAGTAGATAAAAGCCTTATACTTAACTTAATATAAGTATCTTTATACTATACTTAGTAACTTGTAATAATTACCCTCCTTAATTAGTAATAGTACTCCTACCTACTAACCTAATTAACCTTCGTACTCTTAAGTAATACTAGCTTAACTATACGTTACACTTTAAGCACTATATAAACAGGTACTAGCGCATATATTAAATCAAAGAATATCTTCTATTTCTGAAAGTACTTAGAGCGCTGCTATAGTGATACCTGCGCTATTAACTACTACTTCAGCTAAACTATAAGCTCTTATAAGAGAAATTAATAAGAATCTCAAGTATAAGAGTATCAAGTCTTTTAATAGCAAAAGAAATTATCTCTACGGATTCCTCTTATAACTTCAGCTATATATTAAGTTCAACGGGAAATAATTCTGATTTAAGATTAAGCAAGTTCTATAAGCTATGATCTTACTTAAAGGAAAAGCTATGAATTAGATTAAAGGGTTCTTAAAAGATTATCTCTCCTAAAGTAATAAGAATAGTATTATAAATAAGTGGAAAGCTAAGGATATTACTATTAAGATTTTTAGTACTTAGGAAGGCTTCGCTATAGAAATTAAGGCAAACTTTAGGGTTATAAATAAGAGAAGAGAGGTAGAAAGGGCTATCGAATCCCTTAGGTAGAAGAGATTAGCTACCGCGTATACTTAGGACTTCTAACGCTACTTCACTCGTATAGAATAAGGTAATGAAGCACTTAGCTACGCCTATTAAAAAGAACTTAAGGACTTTATTAAAGATAAACTCCTTTAGTATAGCAGTACTATTAATAACCTAGAGCAATTTATAAAAGTTATATATAAGATAGATAACAAT
Source organism: Cadophora sp. MPI-SDFR-AT-0126 (assembly GCA_020747065.1). Lineage (NCBI taxonomy): Eukaryota > Fungi > Ascomycota > Leotiomycetes > Helotiales > Ploettnerulaceae > Cadophora > Cadophora sp. MPI-SDFR-AT-0126. The sequence continues at coordinate 1,068,142 of JAGMVK010000015.1, forward strand.
TAGTATAAGCGTAGTATAGAGAAGAAAAGAAGGTATAACTTAAACTACTAAAGAATAAGAAAAGGTAAGTCTAGGGAGAATAATAACTCGCGCAGGTAGGACTACAAAGACCTTATAAAACTCGATACTACTTATAGAAAGAAACTATTATTATAATAATAAAATAAGCACCTATAAGATTAAACCTATTTTAACTACAGAAAACCTGGCTATATAGTACAAAACTATAAAAGTAGGAGAAAGTAATCCTAAGAATACCTACTAGGGAAATAATTAAACGCTACTATATAAGGTAAAGGAGATTATAATAGACTAATAATACTTAATACTACCTAGGCGTAAGAAAATATAGCAGAAGTACTAGCTAAGGTAATATAAAATCTTAACCTTAATAAGGGAAAAGGTAAGGATAATAGTAAGGATAAGTTTTTAAGCGATATCTCCCTATCTAACACCTTAGAAGTATTACTAGAAGAATGCCTTATCTATAATATAGCTAGCGGAAGGAAACTAGTCTGAGCTATAGTTTAAAAAGCATAAGCTCTCTATAACTGCGATTATAAGAAAGCTATAGACTAATACCCCGCTATGCAGGAAGTAGGCGAAGCTATATAATACTAGAAGGCTAAGAAAAATATATATATGAAGTATATAATGCGAATTTACACTATTATTAGTAAGTATAAGGTAAAATATAGCGAGGATAATATCGCGACCTACTAAAGCTAATAATACTAGGAGGTATTTATATAAAATATAGAATATATACCTAAGCTTAGAGTAAAGCTTAAGATCTATAGGAAAGAATAAAACAAATATAAAGAGGAGATATATAAGCTTTAAGAAGTAAGAGATATAATAGAAATTAATTACTCTTAATATATAGAGCTCGTATAATTGTTTTATTAGAACTATATATATAGTTCACTACTCTAGTAAGATTAATAGGGATTACTAACTACGTCGCAAGGCATCTATATTCTTTAATAACAAACTACCTTTCTTTACTAAGGAACTACTTATAGTACTTGAACCTTCAAAAAACTAGAAGACCTCACTAATAATAGGCTACTAACGAGTATTTATAAAGAGCCTAGGACCTTATATAATAAGAAATTATATATAATAGAAAGAGGATAGTAACTCTTTTTAATTGTTTATATTAATAGACGAACACTTAGAGCTATAGTAGACTCTGGAGTAATAAGTAATTTCATAGATTAATAGATAGCCCTAAACTATAAGTTCCGGCTAGTCAGAAAGAAACGCTTATATTATTTATTCGCACTAGATAAGAACGCTATTAGATTATCGAATAGATAAGTAACCCTTTAAACTAATTAGCTAACTATGAAAATATTACAAGGATATACTAAAGATATTAAATTCGATATTACTAATTTAGGGACTTATAAGCTAGTACTTAGTATATTATAGCTATCACTCTATAATCCCACTATAAACTAGTAAAAGAAACAAATTACATTAGACTATTATTAGTGCAAAAGCGATTATAGGATACTTAACTAAGGAACTAACACCCTAAAGTAAGAAGAGCTATATACTACTCTCTTAATTATTAAGGACCCTGCCTAGGCCTCCGCGCTAAAGCAAATACTAGCAGTATATAAGAAATATAAATCGCTATTCCTCGAAAGATCTAAGAACAAGGCCCTTCTAGAGCATTAACTATAGGACTATAAAATACTCCTAAAACTAGGAAAAACGCCTAGCTTCAGACTAATATACTAATAATCCGTAGTAGAGCTATAGCACCTAAAAGAATATATTAATAAGAACCTAGTAAAGGGTTTTATACAACTATTTACCTTATTAGCTACTAGCCCGATACTATTTATCCTAAAAAAAGATAGGAAGCTTTGCTTATATATCGACTACTATATGCTTAATAGTATTACTATCAAGGACAAGTACCTATTACCCTTAATTAATAAGCTACACGACTAACTATAAGGAGTTACAATATTTATAATATTGGATATAAGGGGCGCTTATAACCTTATATAAATAAAGGAGAGCAAGGAATAGAAAATAGCGTTTAGAATACGCTATAGTTTATATAAATACTAGGTTATGCTATTTAGGCTTATAAACGCACCCGCGTCCTACTAATAGATAATTAACAACTAATTACATGAATACCTTAATATCTTTGTAGTCGCTTACTTAGACGATATACTTATTTACTCTAAGGACAAAATTAAGTATATTTAGTATATAGAAAAAGTATTAACTAAGCTTAAAACCGCTAAACTCCTTCTTAAACTAGAGAAGTACGAATTTCATTAAAAAGAAATCTACTTCCTAAGATTTATTATCAAAAGACACGGAATCTATATAGACCTAGCTAAAGTTAAGGCTATATTATTATGGCTTATTCTAATAATAGTTATATAAGTATAGTTCTTCTTGGGATTCGTAAACTTTTATAAGAGATTTATACATAACTACTCCCTAGTTACTGTGACGGCTCAACGGAAGTTCATTGATAGCTACAATACAAAGTAGAAAAGACAAGGAGAAAAGAGGTTTCGAAAGGAGCCTCGAGCTTAAGTACAGAAGGCGCGGCCGCTAGTCCTGTCGCAACGTCGCGTCCAGTCACCTCTCGTGACTCCTAAGTCCCGTGATCTGCGACACACACGTGACTACGCAGACTGTCCGTTACAGTTACTAAGCCTCTTACAAATTTAATAAAAAAGGACTAAGAATTTAAATAGATAAAGGAAGCTAAACGGGCTTTTCTACTTCTAAAGGAGCGCTTTATAGAAGCTCTGATCTTAACTACCTATAACTTAGAGCTTGAAATTATTATAGAAACTAATGCCTCGGACTTTACCCTTAGGGCCTATCTAAGCTAGAAGCATAATAAATAACTATAATCTATTATATACTACTCGCGAATGTTCTTGCTCGCTGAGCTTAATTATAATATATATAATAAGGAATTACTAGCTATAATAGCTATATATAAATAGTAGCGCTATTACCTAGAAGAAGTAAAATACGTTATTTAAGTATAGATAGACTATAAGAATCTTATATCCTTTACTATAATTAAGATATTGAATTAATAATAAGTTAGGTAATTAGAAGAGCTATTTACTCTAAAATGTAATATTATGTATTAAAAAGGATCGGAAAACGCTAGAGCTAATACTCTTAGTAGATAATAGGACTACTTAAGTAAACTAATAGAGAAACTTAAAGTGATATTTAAGATAGGAGCTAATAGGTTAGAATATAATTACAAGCTTCTCGTAACCCTTATAGTAATAGAAGATAAGATACTCACGTAATAAATTAGGAAAGTATACCTAAGTAATAAATACACCTTATAAGTACTAATATTATAAATAAAGGACTTCTTCACGAATAATAATAGTATCTTATAATTTAAAGGTCTTATATATATCTTAACTAAATTAAAATAATAGTTTGTAATAGAATAGTACTTACTACTAGCCTACGGATATTAAGAAATCGTAAGGACCTTTAAAAGGATAACTAGGGATTACTACTTTCTAGGAATAAGGAAGTATATTAAAATAATTATTAGGGAATACGATCTATATAATAGAAGTAAGTTGGATAGATATATACCCTATAAGCTGCTCTAGCTATCCTTAACACTAGAAAAAGTATAGGAATTAATCGTGTTTAACTTTATTATTAAACTACTACTATCTAGAGAACTAATAATAAAGGTTATATATAACGCTATATAGGTTATTATAGACTAACTCATTAAGTATAGGTACTTCGTACTTTATAAAGAAGAAAGTAATGCATAAGAATTAGCGTACGTATTCCTTAAGATCGTAGTAAGCTAATATAGGCTACTAAAGGAAGTAATATCTAATAGGAATAAATTCTTCACTTTAAAGTTTTGGATATTATTAATGAATTAAATAGGGCTAAATTATAAACTATCTACTGCATTTTACTTATAAATAGATAGATAGATAGAATAACTAAACCAGTTATTAGAGTAATACTTACGTAACTACGTTAATTAGGAATAAAACAACTAGGTAAAACTACTACTACTTACTTAGTTTGCTCTTAATAGTGCTAAAAGCAAGACTACCTTAGTCTTACCTTTCTTTACGAACTATAGCTTCGAACCTAAAGCCTACTATTAGTTAAGAAAGGATAAGAATAACGCCTAGTAAGTACTTATTCTCGCAAATAAGCTTAAATAACTATAGTAATAACTATCTAAAGATATTAACTTCTCTAACTTAAGAATAGTAAAGTATAGTAACTAAAAGCGAAGTATAGGATCTCTACTAAAGAAGAGGGATAAAGTATACTTACTACGTAAATATATTAAAATAAAATACTTAAGTATAAAATTAGACTTTAAGAAACTAAGACTATTTAAAATCCTAGAAAAGATAGGATCTATTAATTTTAAATTATAGCTACTAAAGAACTCTAAACTTTACCTAGTTTTCCATGTATTCCTACTAGAACTTACTAAAGGACTAATATTATTAGTAACGGATAAGGAACTCTAACCTGAAAATAACCTTAGTGTATATAAAGTAGAAAAGCTACTTAATACCTGGACTACTACTAGGGGTTAGTAAGAATATTTAGTAAAATAGAAGGGGTACGAGTATGAGGAAAGCTCTTAAGAACTTACGTAAAACTTGAATTACTCGGATCTAATTTAATAGTTCTAGTTAAAAACTTAGGTAATTCTTAAGAATTAGTGCTATCTAAACTTAAAGCTAATTATATAGGATTTAAGAGATTAAAATTAGCTAGCTACTTAATTAGTGCAGGATCTAGGAATTTAATAGTAACTACTAGTGAAGAAGAGGCCTTTACTTGCTCTATTACCTAGCACTCCCTCTTCTCTATTATCTTTAGCTTATCTAGAGAATAAAGACTATAATATAGTATCTCAGCTACTTTTATGCGGAATAATTCCCTTTATTTATTTATTTAAGAAATTTTAGCCTACTGCGCGGCTAGCTTCTTGATTAGCTTCTGCTAATTACGTTAGGCCTTCTCCTAAGTAAGGGAGAGCTTAGCCTCGGTCTACTCTAGCTTACGCTAGTTACTCTTTAAAGGGCCTTAAATATCACACTTTATATTTCTACTAGCGTGAATATACTTAGCGTATTGATCAGAGTTGGAAGAAATAACGTAAACCTTTTAGGGATTCTTTTTATAATAAGAATAAGAAGGTATTTTAAAGCCGTAATAAAGAACATAGGAAAGAAGGTTTTATTAGTTCTCTTTTAAATGTTTATAATAGCTAGGGGGTATAATAAATAGAAAGGATAGTTATTATCAAGGCTTAACGTTTCTTACTATATATTTAAAAAGTACAGGGACGTATTAAGGCAGAAGGGGGATAGTATTATAACTATTAGCTATAATATATAATATAGTTCTGAGGCTCGGCATAATTAGGCTACTTAGAACTTAACTTAGTATAGAAAAGCTATAAATCATGTGATAGGGAATTATAGGATGAATTATTTAGACTCCTTAAGTCTAGATAATAATTCAAATAATTTAAATAATTTATTAGTATAAGGATTCTATATAACCTCCTAGTTTTTCCTATAGTAAATAAAAGCCTTATACTTAACTTAATATAAGTATCTTCATACTATACTTAGTAACTTATAACAATTACCCTTCTTAATTAGTGATAGTACTTCTACCTACTAACTCAGTTAACCTTCGTACTCTTAAGTAACAGCAGCTTAACCGTACATTATATATACATTATTATAAAAACTAAGTTTAAAGCATCGCTGTTAATTATTAAGTAATTCTTTAAAAAAAGGGTATTCGACTTATAAGCTAAGCTTACGAGTAATTACGCGAGAGTCGGCTTAATTATCTCGTTTTACGCCGGGATTACTTCTTTTTCCGCTTTTACGAGGTAAAACTCGGTAATTACGTACGAGTCGACGTCGTTTAGCTAATCGATCGATGGCGAGTTTTTTAACTCGTGAGTTAAGTTCACGAGTAATTATGCAAAAGCCGAGCTAATTTCTTAAAGCATCTGAAAGTCAATTTTATTATTAGGGATTATTTGCTAGCTACGTAACGCACGCTTCTAAGCTTTTAGAAAAGTAAGATCTTAATCCCGGCAAGAAAGCGTATCAGCGATTATATTTATAACACTTATACGATATATAATCGTAAAATAAAACTCCGCGAAAAACTTTATTTAACGAGTTTACTTAACGTTAAAGTCTTTAGTAATTATAAAATACTTTAAAACTTTATAATTAATATATATATATACGGCTTTCTAAGTTCCGAGCAACTTCGGCTTATATTATTTAAAAAACCGAAAAATCGTTAATATTTCTTTATTATAAATAAAATAATTAAGCTCTGCGTCGATTATAATCTTCGAAAAGAAACTTACCGAGTGGAATTAACTATTGTCTTATAACTGAAAGAGTATTCTTATAACGACTTCGTTCGAAGCGTTAGTTTTTAAGCGTATTTATTTAAAAAAATCGTAGTAGCGAAGTATTAGCGCTGACTTTAAGGCTTTCCGAAGAGTTTCTTACGCGGCTTTATATTCTTAATTAAATACGAAAGAGACGTTTTTTCCGGTTAAATAAGTAAGAGAACGATAAATTCGATTATAATTTTTAATAAAACGCCGGTAAAAATTACAAAATCTTAAATAGTTTTAAACGCCTTATATATTAGTAGCGTACTGCTAATTATTAATTACTAAGATCTTCTTTAAGTCGACTTTAATTTTATTTATTTTAATAATAAAGCTTAAGAACTTCGTTTTTATAATTTTAAACTTAAATTTCTTAATATTAGCTTATAACTCGTGCTTTTGAAGAATCGTTATAATTTTTTTAACGTGTATTTTATATTTTTTTTTAGTAAGTCCGAGTAAATTAAAATATTATTTATATATATTAAATAGAAGTCGTTTAAGTGCTTTATTAAGATCTTATTAATAAACTACTAGAAAATAACCGATTCGTTCGTAAGTCCGAAAAGTAATACTTTATATTTATACGTATTATATCGCGTATGAAACGTAATATAATCTTTTAAGTTAGCCGATATACGGATACGATAAAAAGCTTACTAAATATTAAGCTTCGTAAAGATTTTAACTTTAAAGATTTGTATTATTATCTCGTTAATTAAAGAAATCAGGTACAAGTGCTTTTTCGATAAAGCGTTAAGCTTTCGGTAATTAACGTATAATCGCAAGCTACCGTCGACTTTCTTAACAAAAAGAATTAGTACTACGTACGGCGCGCTCGAGGGTTCGGTAAATCTTTTATAAAAGTTATCGATAATATATCGCTTAATCTTCGTAAGCTAATTATTTATTATTCGTCGTAAGAGCTTAAAAGAAAGACTATTTTCGGCGTTTAACTTAATTCTGTAATTAGTATTAAGTCGGTACTTTAGCAGCTCGTTTAAAGCTTTCTTTAAGAAAAAACACTTAAACTTTTTATATTAAAACAAAAGCTTCTCTCGGATTATATTTTTATTTAATTAATAAGACGCTTCCTGGCTTTATTTTATAAACTGCTCGTCGTATACGTCGGTTAGCTTTATTTCCGTAGCTCGTTGATTAAGCTTAATATTAATCTTTTTAATTAAAATAACGAAGACCGAACTTCTTTATTAATACAAAGAAAAAGGTTTTTTTTATTATTTTAATAAATAAAAGTAATTTAAGGCGTACGCAGATATAAGATTAATATTAATTCTGGTTTCAAAGGCTTATAATAAGTCGGGAGGCTTAGCGAAATACGCGCTAAAGCTCGTATTTTAAGCGACGCGATTACTTAAGCTTGTATTCGAGAAAGCGCTTTTTATTTTCTGAAAATACCGACGTAAGTCTTATATAAAACTTAAGAATCGCTTAGAAAAAAGTATATTAATACGAAGCTTATTTTTCTTTTTCTTTTAAAGTTAAGAGTTAATTTTCGTTAACTTTTCTTAAGTTATAAGCTAGTCTTATCGTTCGGCGTTTAGCTAATAATCGATTTACGTAATAGAAAAAAGCTTTAGTAATTATACGAAAATACGCTTATCGAAGTACAGTTATATTAATATATTTTTTAACTAATAAATTTAGTTCCGTCTTTTAGCGTAATCGAGCTTTAAGTTGTAATACTTTAGGAATTTACATTCGATTAAAACGTCGATACTTTTTAAATTCGTAATTAAAAAAAGAAAGTTAATTCGCCGGCGATTAATTATTATAATTAGAAGGATTTCTAACGTAATTAAAGCTCCGGGCTTACTATTATAACTTATAAGTATAATAAAAATAAGAAGTATTAAAAAAAATATTAAAAAGTTTAAAAAGCTGAAAAGCTACCGTTGTACGAATAACTTTAAAGATATTTGCTTTATTATTAATATATATAATTAAGTTAACGTAATTTTTATTCTTAATTAGTTTAATTCTAATTAAAAATTACTTTTCTTTAATAAAAAAGCGAAAATCGAAACTTAAGTTCTTTTATATATTATAACTTATATTATAATATAAGTTTTTACTACGGCTTAATAGTTTTTTAATAACTTATCCAAGAAAAAGTCGTTTATAATAATTAAAATAATAATCTTACGGCTTATTTTTTTCTACTTACGAGCGATCAGGTAATCCGCGATTTAATAATTAAGGCTTTTATATTTTAAGCACGTAATACCGGCTAGTAGTACCGTAAGAGTTACTAAACGAGGAACTAGCGAGGCCTATCGATTAAGCTCGAAAGCAAAGGAAGCAGAACGGTAAAAGAAAGACGAAAGGATATAACGCTAATTATCTTACTTTAGGATTTCAAAGAGTCGGCCGCGAGTAAGCTTAAACGTAATAATAAGAGTTACTTACTTGCAATTAGTTAGTCTTTTTTTAGTAGTAATATTACGAGACTCTTGATTAGCTATCGCGAGAAATTCGTTTAAAATAATATAATTTTTATTTATTTTATATTTCTTAATACGAAAGTCGCGCTTAAGCTTAAAAAAGACTTTTATATAAACGTTTTTAAACTAGCGGTTACGCGAGATCTTTCTAATAACAGCGTAATTAATGAACTTAACTCGGAATTCGTTATAAGTTATAATACTTATAATTAGTTTAAGATATTTAATTTTGCGTCTTATACGCGGTTATAATTATAAAACTCTTAATCTAACGCTTATAATACGTCGGAAGTATTATTAAATTCGCTATCGAAATTAAGATTTATATATTAAAAAATAATTAACTAAGCTTTTCTACTAATATATTTAAAGTAAGCTTAGATTTGCGATTTACTTATACGAAAATTTCCAAAGTACTTTTATAAGAATAATTTTATAATTATTTTTTAAGCGTTATACTTAACGCTTCCAAATAATTCGAAAATACGGCGCGAGAGTACTTAATCTTATAAGCCTCAATAGAAGTAATTCTAAAGTTAATCTCCAGAAAGTAATAATCGGTAGTTAACTAAAAATCCGTTATAAAAGCGCGCGTCGTACGTTTCGGCGAAAGCGAAGTAATAAGAGCTATTAATCGTAAGTTTACGGCTTCGTACGTAGTAAAAGCTTTCGTAACGGCTGATTTTACTACGCTTTAAACCAAGTCGTAAACGAGCTAATCGACCGCAGCTTATTAAACAGGAGTAAAGCCTTTTATAATACAAATAAGCTTTAGCGACGCGTTGTAATATTATAGTTCTGCGTCGGAATCGAAGTTTTTCTTAATCGTTTCGATTATAATTCTTAATACGTCGGAAAAGAAAGAAAAAAAGCTTAAGCGAAAAAGCGTATTTCGTTCTTTAAAGCTTCTTCGACGAGAAAAGAAAGAAAAGAGCGGTAAGTGTTATAAGAGTTATTAATTGATTTATTAATTAAATATATATTAATTTAGCAGATATGCTAGCGAGTATTAAGAAGTAACGCGCTATTACGAGCGACGATATAAGATTCTTTAGCTTACTTCAGAAATACTTTAATTGAAGGTTCGATTAAAAAGCACTTATTAAGTAAATATAATAACAGGTTACGATATACTGCAAGCAGCAATACAACGAGATTAGTTAAGTTAATATTACGCTTCGCAGCAGTAAGAGAAATAATCTTTTCTTATATTACGACTAACCAAAGGTTAATACAACAGCTAATTATAAATAACGCAGACTTAAGTTTATATATATTTAGACTTAAGACTACACTTAGTATTTAGAAGAAAAGACAAAGAGAAAAGAAGAGCTTTTTATAAGAGGGAGCTCGAGTATATATATAAGAGGAGTAGTCTTTATTTAGCTTAGCGCGGTCGCTGTTCCCTTGTTCCTTGTCCCTCGGCTATTTATTAGGTTACCCCTATTCCCTATCCACGTACGATCGTAACACTATGCACTAAGTCTCGCTTATTACACAGTTGTCACCTATTGCCGGGAGGGATAAGTAATATAGTGTAATCAACAGTGTTGATACGCTTGTTGTATTAAAGTCTATGAAATGGCTATCTAGTTGATTACAGGTAATCGCTCCAATGCCCTCTGGCGAACCCGATGCTTACTTATCCGGTCACCTGACACTGCCCTGACTTAAACCTGCAACACAAATTTAAGTTTAATATTATAAAAAAGGAGATTACTTTTATAAAGCTCTATAAAAATAATTAGAAAAAGAGTATTAAGTTCAATTATTTAATTTATACTTTCTTAAAGTTACTAAAAGGAAATAATAGTATAAACTTTACTTATTAATAAAGTAGAAAATTTTATTATATATAGTAATTACTTTTTACTTATTAAATTTATATTATAAGATTTATTTAAATTTATAAAATATAAAAGAAAGAATATTAACTTAATAGCTTTATTATAAGACTTACAATTATAATATAAAAGTGGAGTATAAAAGTGGAGTATACAATAGGTACTCTTAAAGAACACGACTGCCTCTTTACTACTAGTATAAGCACCTTTGCCTGCGCATTTACGGCGAGGCACCTTGCGAGGCGCCTCACCAGGCTGTGCTATTTCAATCTCATTCTTCCTACGAGGTACTGGCATTGTCACAAACTTATCGTGATAGAACTCTTTTGCGATAGAAAAAGGATCATCGACTGATCGGAAGCGCTCTTCGATATTTGCCAGCGTGAAATCTCAGCTCCCAACCTGCTAATTTGAGTACAGGTAAATGGTGCCTTCGCGTCTGTCTATTTTGAGATTGATATGGCTGATCATAGATGGAAAGGTTGATTTTAACGTGCAAAGCGACAACGTCATCTCGCTACAAAATAAGCTTCGTCCTTTGTTTCGTTCAGAGATGGACCCATTCACTTTGGCAACCGGAATCGCTGGATTCGCCGGATTGGCCGGCTTCTTCAGTACCTGCCTAGATGTCATTGGCAGAGTGGATTCCTATAAAGATTTTGAGGTTGAGTCACGTTCGATTATGCCCAGTTTGAGGCTGATAAGCTTCTGTTCCAAAGATGGGCCCACAACGTTGGTATCAACCAAACAAAATTGAAGGAAGACCACCAAAAGGATCTTGATGATCCTCAAACAGCCTCAATGGTCGAAAAGATTCTATTAAGCATTCAAAGAGATCTTCACCAGGGCAGACACTACCCTATCAAATCTGCAGCCTATTGAGGAAGCAGAATTAAGATCTCAAGACGGTGCTCTTCGCCCTCGAGGACGCCAGTATCAAAGTGTCCAGGCATCCATCTCAAAGAGGAAAGGATTGGGTGGGCTTTAAGAGGGAAGGTCAAATTTATTGCCCAAGTCCAGCAGCTTCTTAATAACCAGATGCACCGTTACTCTTAATAAGTGGTAGTGGCAGAAGAAAAGGACCTACCCTTTGAAGCCTTGTCAATCCCTTCTCCGAGTCACTTTAATGCCTTCTCTCTGCCTTCGCCGTAGATGAGCGTCATATGGACGTCAAAAATGCCTAGTAACGAGTACGCCTTATCTTCCTCGCGAGTTGTCTCACATATATCTGCCCATAACATTCATTCCGTGACACTGAAATCAGATAAGGGGCTTCCTTGAAGACCCTTGACGGAAATTCCTGTTATCTCGTGGATATGTCGTTCTAAGGATACCTCATCACCTAGTAATGTCCCTCCCTGCGTAGCGAGAAACCCACCGTGCCGAGAAAAATGATAAGTACTTCAACTTTAAGCATCTCAGACTCTGTATATATATCGATATCTCTAACGTGGTTTATCACCGAACGACGCATATCACCGAGCGACGCACTTGAAAATACACCAAAAAATCGATTTTTTTGACCCTAGTAAAAACCACTAATCTTTTATAAAATCTTTTATAATTTTTAATATATTTTAATTATTATTAAACTAATTGATTATTAAATTTTCATTATATAAAAATAAGTAAAAAAATTATTAAATAACGAAAATATGAATTTTCGCGATTTTTCGCCCCTAATTTTTATTATAATTACTTTTACTTATTTTTATAACACTAAAATTTTATACAAGTCTAATTATATATTAAATAAAATATATTTAAAATTATAAAAGATTTTATAAAGGATTAGTGGTTTTTACTAGGGTCAAAAAAATCGATTTTTTGGTGTGTTTTCAAGTGCGTCGCTTGGTGATATGCGTCGTTCGGTGATAAATCACGTTAATTCTTTTTATATATGTCGTAATCTATGGCAACTTCTAAACAAGGATTCGGTTTGCAGTGAGAAAATACCGCAGTCTTGGTCATGTTGTCGACCGTTCCGTCGGCAGTGTCAAAAACCGCTTTAGCTGGTTCCCCCTGCTCTATCACAAGTATCTACTTGTCTCCGAACTTCGGGCCCATAGCACGAAGCTTCTACCAGCAAAGAATATGGTTCCAAGCTTTGAAGATATAGAGCACAGGGAACCTACATGCCGAGTTTATCCAGACAAAGGAGGAAGTGCAAAACGCTAAGCCAATTTATATAAGCAACCATATGACTGCTTCGCTCTGCCTTGAGCTGCCACTGAATCGTTCCCTATCCTCATCTCCTACACCCCAGGTACTTTCGTACAAACTCACAGGTGGTTGTCCAAAATTTTCGACGTTTACTATTAATAGGAGATATGGAATTTGGGGTTCTCTGTGAAATCGATGAATTATTATGGTTGTTTACATATTAACATGCCCTAATGATTTGATGTTCCCTAATGATTAGCCAGCGATCAAAAATCCGGGCGCTGCGGCAGCTAACGAGATATGTGAGAATATAAACGTAATTCAACTAGTAAGCCACATGAGAGAACATTAAATAGGGTTGGCGTTAAGGCGGAGATGAAGCTGCCTTGCTCTAGCAAACATGATTGGCCATAACACCTTAATCGACCCGCCACACAGTTTTGAACTGGCAGCAAAAGCAGCAGTTTTATGCGCCTAGTCAGACTGATCATGTTTAAAAGTAGTATAGACAGATTCGGCCACATTTCTTGGAAGCAATGGGAGATATTTTATTTATCACGAAATATTTAGTATCCAGTGCTGTGACAAATCCGGCGCGAGGATTCGGTGCTGTCAAGCTAGTGCTGTTGAGAGTTCAATGCTGTCGAGCTAACGAGATCATCGTTTCCTAAGTCTTGGTAGAAGTAGAGTTAAAGACCAGATTCTGAGAGGGAGCAGAATCAGACGCCCATTGTTTAACAGAGGAATTAGATAGACTCGAAGAGTGAAAGTGTTATCCCGAGAGCGAGGATTCCTGGGAGAAAGAAGCATCCATAAGTCGTGAACGAATTATGAGGTTCAGTGGACTCTTGGGTTAAAGTCCTGATAAAGAACATGAGACGGCTGCGCCAGCGAAATACAGCAAGAGAGCGGATGAGAATATAAGAATATGATAAACGGACAAGCGAATGAAATCCATAGTATCTGTAATCTAGTCCTAAGTTCCTTTTGAGGTGGGGGTTTGTCTTTTGCTAGCATAATGTGATAATTTTCTTATTATAATCCCTTCCTCCTTTCATCTGCGGCCAAGGTTTCCTCCGCCAATTGCTCTGTGCACCTAATCCAATCCTTCTATACACTCCCTCTAATCCTACTACTGGCACTATAAGGAGCTCCAGGTGTACTTGCAGATATAGACCCAGCATCCTCTTGCTCTCTCTGACTACTGTAGCGGTGATACTTGAGTGCTGGTCAAACATGTACCGCTCGTCATAGTACTGCTGTGACGTCACCGTATCAATTTCCTGCTGGTCTGCCTCCCGGACAAGAGCCTCCACTGTGAGGCACATATCAAGACACATAGCCGGCGAAGGGGCAGATGAAATCGTGTCAACTGTGCCAGCTGGCATGGGCACGACCCGTACTAATGGCTCAGGTGGGTCATACGAGGGATCCTTCTTTTTCAATTCCCAATAGTCCCAGTAGTGAGTCATATTCGTTCTCACAGCGCCACCGGCTGCAGCCCATGACCAAGACGGCGCATCCCGAGTTTGCGACGGCGACGTACCGTTTTCAGATTGGCTCACATTGAACGGCCGAGCATGCATGGAATCCCAAGCTAGTCCGCGTGCCAGATCACTTTGCCAGAGCCCATGTATGTACACATCCTCCGTCTCTGCGGCCATTTTGTCCGCCACACCAGCCATTGCAGGCAGCCTGTCGCTCTGGAAGGTCAGGCGGCGTGTGCTGTACTCTTCCACAAGAAGGTACCATGCGTAGAGGACCTGGCGGGTAATCTCTTCCAGCTTGCCGCGGATGTAAGGTGAGTCAGGCCTGAGGTCGGGGTTGTTGGCGGCGCTATTATTGGCGGACGCGTCGGCGAGGATATCATTCTTGCGCTTAATTTGCGAATGCAAGTGCTCCATGAAGTGGCGGAACTCGTCGTTCTCTGAGTGAGTATATTGGTACGCTGCCCCATCTTCGCGGAGCGACACTGCCCGGCATGTCCAGAGCATCATGTTCGATGTATACTTGAGGACGCGCGTACTAAGCAGGCTTTCTTGCAATGTCCAACCTCGTTCATCTAATACTGTCTTTTGATTCATCCATGAGTTAGGGGATGTATTATAGACTGTTGTTCCTGTGTGGAAATCGACCAGCTCGGCATCTGGGCCAATGAATGCTGCGCCAGCACCTCCATCACTGTCTCGTACATTGAGCTTGAATGACGCTTCCGGACGCAGAGTGCGTGTCGCAAAGCTACCACCATGGCAGTTTGTAGATGCGGCAGCAGCAATAGTAATGAAAGCGTTTGAGTAGACTTCCCCCATTAGCGCAGCTTGTTTGTTCCAGTCTTCGTGTGAATCTTGGATGATGCAAAGACTATCAACCCAGAGATATTTAATTCCTAATCGGCGGGTAGTACAGACTGCATCTCGAATTGTTCTTGGAAGATCCCGTAGTGGTATCGAAGTTTTCCTTTCCTGGAGCGTGGATAGGGTCGTTATTGTAGTTTGTGGACCCCCCCAGCAGTAACTTAAGCATGCATACCGACCCAGCTCTGGATGATTCGTTGAGAGGAAAGGTTCTCTCCCCGTCTCCTGCAAGCTGCCTACGTCAAGAAGTCTTAAGGGTAATTTCGTGTTGCTAAGAGTTCGGCAAGTCGAGTGTGTCTTAGTACACGTATCAATCCACGACTGAACGAGTCGGAAAGCCTCGTCAGAGTCTGTGCTAGGACAGATGGTCCTGGCTTCTATAAAGGACGCCGCGGAGTTGTCTAGTAAGATGTAGATGTGTTGAGCACAAGCCATTATATTTTTCGGGGATTGGTCGTGGAGTTTCGTACCTTGCGTAGTGTGGATCCTGCACGAGCCATATCCAGACTTCCTGAAAGGATACGGCTTGACTATGTCGGTCCTACTAAAAGCCTTGACGATGTCGTAACTGATAATAACCTTATTTCTCGCAGGTGAAATTTTGGCTTTCAGCTCCCGACTCAAGCGGGATCGCAATTGGCCCCGGAACCCACGTTTTACCGGCTGCTCCTCCTCCGAAGCTTGTAGAAAGTCCCTCTCCCGCTGCTCCAGGTCCGGCTCAAGAGCATCCCACAAGATCTTGCACAAAGCACACGTCCTTGCGGACCTCGCAAGCGAGAATCGGTCGCCATGATTGATCCAGTAACGCGGTGTCGAAATGGTCTCTGCGATCATCTGACATGGTTCGCACAAGGTTGGGTTAAGAGATTTTGATAAGACTCCCAAGGTATCACCGATAGCATCGGGTTCAAACCCCTGGGTTATTGAGATGTTGTCTTGGACTACTAGGCGCTTCTCTAACCTGTACGGCATGGCTGCGAGAGAAAATGGCTCCGACGAACCGTTCCCGGATTGCGCCATAAGTCGAAACGAGGGAGTGAGTCAGCAAGCAGCGACTGCGACAGTAGTTTGAGCGATTCTCGATCCTGACGGCGGCGATGACGGATGCTCCAGAGGATGAGTCAAGGTTCGATGAAGAAATATTTCATGGAGAGAGATTGATGAGCAGCGTGTGCTGGCATGCAAGAAAGCGGGGAAGCCATTGAGCGGGATACGTCGCTAAGGTCGTTTATTCGCTTATTTAACCTGAGTACTTAAGGCACAAATAACAGGCTCTCCTCCCGTTTTACAATATTCTTTTTAAAATCCTAATAAAGCCGCCGAAATACTAATAAAAACAAGCTTTTATTCTTTTTTGAAATATGCGAAGTAAGAAAGCTATATACGTATTTAGTTACATTTTTATATATATGTTTCGCGTTATAATTAACTTTTAAATATAAAAATAATAAGTTAAGTTAACGTTAATTTATTAAATCGTATTAGAGTTTATATCTTTTTTATATAGAATATTATTAGCGCTTTAATTTAGAATTAGCTAACGCTACTAGTAATTATATGCTTTTTAACTTTCCTTACTTAGTTTACTTTGCTGCTTTATTTAAAAACAAAAATACACTTAGTATAATATTTTAACTAATTTTCTGAGAGCTAGTAAACGAGGATTATAACACAGATATTAAGTACGGATTAATAACTAAACTAACCGACTTCCTCAACTCGCAGGATAGTTACTGCAGTCCTAAAGTCGATAGTAGGTATGTCGAAATGACGATACAGCGACGCCCAGATGACCAGGTACCGAAGGGATGGGATATTGTACGGCCCTAGGTGAGGGCGATCGAGATAGTAACAAGAGTGGTTTCAAGGCAGGTGCATCGGATGTGCGGATTAGACGTGTACTAGAAGATCTCTGTCACTTTATAAAATACTGGGACCTGGCCATCTATGTACGGCGTTGCGTGGAGAAACTGCGACAGTCTAGGTTGGCACAAGTAGGAGATGAAATATGCGTGTTATCGAGAAATGCTCTACCAGGGGATGACGAATTTTGGTGGCGTGGATAGCCGCGAGGAGGTCGTAAATGAACTTGGTCTAGAGACGGGTTGCCGGAAAAGATTTGAGTTTTAGAGAATATCGCTTTGCCCCCCGCCTCTCTAGGAAAAAAAGAAAAGAAATTTCCTAACTTAATAGCTAGCATTTACTATTTAGGGTAAGATCTTATAGGTTTATTTTCCTCTTAAATTGGAGTTATTATTATTAATAAGTTGAGATACTGGTTTCTTTATATTCATCTACATTCTCCGAGCTAAGGAGGGGCAGCTGTGAGACTGATCTAAACCCCGATGACACTTGCTAACCTGTCTTATCTCCCCGTCTTATTCCTACTGTTGGCAGGGCCCTAAACATCCATGTACAAATAATCCTTATAGGAAGCATAATATACATCTGCGCCTGCAAGAGTACCGTCATTGACTTCGGTCTCGACGGGAGGCCATTGTGGTTGGGCCTATCAGAGGTCACTAGTCGCGAAGGCTACGAATCAGATATTATAGTATTTGTAATACCCGGCTATAGTATTACCAGCGACCGCGACCGATTATGCTGTAGTCGAGAGTGGCGATCGATAGGGAGGAGTTTACGATAAAGGTTGGCATTATCGAGTTCTGCGCTGAGACAGCAACGGCAGTTAGTAGGAGCAAGAGAGTATTAAGCTGCATGGTAAAGTCATCATTAGATCCTTCAAGCTCCTCTTGATGAGGCTGGCTGGTAGACTGGAGTGTGATGAAGAAGCGTTGAGAGCAGACTCTCCAACGAATATACTGTCCGAGAGCCATCTGATCGAGTCAATAAAATTATAAATGAGGGATTATCGCAGTATAGCCTTAGTCGTCATGGAATAAGAAATACAATCACTTGCAAAATCAGCTTTATCCTATTTCGCTTAAAAAAATTGTAAGCACAGAGTACCGTAGCCGTTTTGGCGCTAAATCATCTTCTTAACCAAGAGGCAGTATAATTTCCCGCCACTTTTCACTCATCATCACATATGTTTCCCGAAATTTCTTCAGATATATATGATATAGTTGCCCAAGTACAAGGACAAATGGAATTAAGACGAACTTATAGCGCGTGACTTAGCGACGCACCACGCCACTTGGTCGGTCCTGGCATTTCGAGGTCGAGGCCAGCTTGCATGGCTTTCGTCGTGCTGTATGTCCCAAACCAGTCACTCATGACAAGACCTTCCCACTTCCACTCGTCCCTTAGTATGTGTTGGATGATGCGCGCTCATCTTCTGAGACGTGCGTGAATGTCGTTTGATTTATTGTACGCGGTCATTATTGCCTGGGGTCGGGATACTCTGATGGCAATCTGGAACGGCAGCAGATAGATCTCTCGTAGAGCCCTCTGAGTTAGGATTGCATCATATGCCACCCGCTCATGCTCTTGGTCATTGCACACAAAGTGCTTGAGGACAGGCACAATGTTCTTCTCCTTTACTCCAGAGCAGTAAGCACCAGCTGAGACACTGGCCAGAAGTCCGTTCCTATGCTAATCAGGTCCAAACAGGAATTGAGGCTAATTACATAGAGAAGTGAAAATAGGAATAGAGAACAGGATACGGTAATTGTGCGATTATTGATTACAGTAACGATTCGTCTTACGTTTTCGAAAGAAATCACGACTGGGAGTCGCGGGACGGGGAATCACGGCAATCGAGGAGGCGACTGTAACTCTACTGTGGCGGGTTCACCCACTTCACGCTCTTCCATCGCCCGTTTCCCCATCCCTCGATCCCTCGACTCCTTGACTCCACGACTCCAAGTCCTCATTTTTCTACCCCCTCGACCTCGAGGCCCCTTACACACTGTATAGTACCTCTTCACCGGACGACCGGGAATTCTGCCCATATCTACCGCAGGAGCTATGGACAACCCAGAGAGCGCGGCCATCCCCTCGAAACGATCTCGATCTCGCATCGAGGTCTCCCGTGAAACCCACGCATATCCGCGGAAGAGAGCGTTGAAAGCCTGCAATACTTGTAGACTGCGCAAAACGAAATGTAATAACGAGCGGCCTATTTGCGGCTTCTGTCAGACACTAGGAGCCGGGTGTGTATACGATGATGCACACGATATCTCTCCGTACATTATGCCCCAAACTCGATTTGTTATTCCAGGGGACTGAGTCTCGTGACCAGGTTAGATCCAGCGAGTCAGCGTGTGATGGATCGCCTTGATCAGGTACTTCGAAAATTGGACCTCAATGAAGAACAATCATCTCAGAACTTCAGTCAAATTCTGCGAAAACTGGATCAAGCTCAGCCTCATCATGGCCGGCGACCAGACACCATCGGCGTGGATCCAGCCCTGGATTCTGCCTCTGCCTCGCAACAAGACACCGATGGCGACCTCACCATGGACGAGAACATGATGACGCCTGATGGTAGAACCTCACCCGATGCAGTCATCGATTGGCCAGTCTTTAAAAATCAGTATCCATTGGGCTTCATCACGGATTCTCTATTCGTGCATGCATACGCGAGCCTTACTCCAACTTCCACTTCGGACGAACTTAGCTCTCCTTCCATCAACGAAGAATCGGTACCGAGACTCGTCGAAGTCTTTCTCTGCCGTGTGCATACTAAGAATCCCGTTCTTGATATCGAGACGGCCAGAAGGTATGCAAATGCCGTCGCCCAGCATGGCCTCCGTTGGAATGGACCGTCATGTCTCACAGTAAGTAAAGTGTTGGCTGCCCACAGACATTACCTACCTCCTTTGCGCTCTTCTGATGCGCACTGCACACTGCACACTGCACACTACACACTGCTCACAAATTCCGTCAACTAGTTGATCATGTGTGCGTTGGGCTGCACTGCAAGACCATTCAGTGATTTGTACAGCCAAAGCCTCTCTCAGGACCAAAATTTGTCTTCTCGGCGCCTCCATGGAGCATCGCTAGCGATGGGGAGAGCCTACTATGACGCTGCGTGTAAGCGCATTGGTCTGTTGGAAGCAAGTATACTGTCTTCTCAATGCATCTTTCTGTGTGGAGTGTATGAGATGTACAACCTAAATCCGCTAAAAGCATGGAGATGGTTTTCCAACTCCTCCTCAACACTCTATACATACTTGAGATGTCAAGATGTGTACATCCGTGATGATGATTCGGCCGTTTCGTGCTCCACTACACAACGTTTAGAAGCTAGTATATATTGGTCATCGTACAAGTCCATGTGGTAAAGTATTGTCAACATCTTGTAACAACAATGATTTAGCTTATTTCTAGTGAGCTGCGAACAGAGCTCCCCATGCCAGCTTCGCTACTCGCGGAAGTGAAATACCCACACGTCCTTCCGACCCCACCAACACGTTTACAGTCTACAGCAGACGTTGACAATACATCAAGTCCACTCTTCGTGACCACTCCCGAGAGCTTTTCCAATCAAGAAGTCGAGATGAGCTCCGATAAGATGCAAGAACAGGCTTGGTTCTTCTACCTGACGGACATCATCCTCAGTCGACTTGGCACACGGGTCCTTCTTAACTTGTACGATACACCACACGATGGCTGGAATCAGGAACGTATCCATCAAATGGTCAGAGCAGCAGACGAATTCGAGCGTCAATTGGCCGACTGGTATACTGCTCCTTCGCCCCTCTGTCGTGTCTTTGCTAACCGTGCAAGGTTTAACACCCTCCCGGCTCCCATTCAATTTGATGATCATGACATCAGACCCTCAAATGAACTCCAATTCACTGTACAGTTCCGCGCCCTTGAAATCAAATCCTGGCTCTATCGCCCCTTTCTCTACTACACCATTCACCATGTCCCATACACCTCGCTTTCCCCCCGGCTTCAAGCCCTTGTCATTAAAGCAGTAGATACAAGTATCCATTGGATATTGCTGAGGCCAGTCAGGCATCGCCATCAGGGTACCTGGTACGTGGGAAGGTTGGTGTTGAGTAGCGCGTTGAGCCTCTTAGCTGCGGTCAAGTCGGGACTTGAAGATCACGTTCGGAAACTCGGCGAGTGGCGGAATATTGTCAAGGAAGCCATCAGTGCTCTGGAGTTCTGGGAAGACGAGAGTCCTGATTTTAGTAAGGGGCGAGAAGTCATCACGGTTCTTTACAATGAGCTAGATGAAGAAAGTTCACCGTCAGTGTAGCAATCGATTCAAGATATTAATGAACAAACCGCTGCTTTAAGCCTGGGATGTGGTGATTTTCGGGTCTTGAGCGGTGAAGTGCCGTAGCGTAAAGCTAGAAATTACTGTAGAGCACTTGACTCTATATTTTCAGAAAACCACCCGGGGAAACCACTACTATTACGTGAAAGCAGCCGATTTACGCTCGGGGTATACGGTTACCATTTCGTACTACCCTACCAAAAGTAAACTAGGTCGTGTTCCCTAGTACCCTTACTTCTACCTTTACTTCTATCCTTAATTCGCCCTTGATCTTAGTCGAGAAATACCCCCAATTATACTTTTAAAGGCCCTTGAAATAATCTAATTATTCACTACTTACTTGTACAAGTTATACAAGATCCGCCTATCAAGTTTCTATGTCTCAGGGCTTTACGAGTAGTACGAAAATCATTTATAACCCTTGAACCCTCTAAACCGACTTAAATATAACTCTTGTAAGACTCTTTATATGATCCAAGGCTACCTCTTCTATCGCGGATTCCAAATCTCTTATATACGAATCATGTCTACGTATTTTTACCCTTAACCTAGGGTATTAGAAAACTGCTCTCGTTAAATAAAATTAAGTAGTAGAAGCATTACAAAAGTGCTAAGAAAGGCGCTAAATCCGAACTGATATACGCTGGAGCGCCAGGTAGCGATGTGAGCTTGCTGATATCTGCTACCTCGTCAATGGCAACCCATGGTAACGTTTTGCGTTCATGTACTCTTGCATTATGGAACCTCTTGGTTGCCGCCTTGCATTTCGCAATCTGAAGAGCCGCAGATGTTGTCAGAATCAAGTACGCTCTGGCTCACGAGATTTATTAGGATATGTGTAAGCTGACTTGAAAGGTAAAGATTTGGTTTAGAGTCTTCCAATTTGTCTTGGTTTTTAGGATCCAAGAACATGACTATGACGTATTGTATGTAAGAATACTCGAAAGGACGGCTATGATGAGATGACATTCCGTGATACTCTTATTCTACTTCCCCAGGAAATCTATTCTTCCGTCCTAAGATTCGTTCCTCGTCTCCTTCATGACTAGGAAGTGTCGATCCCCTCATTCTATCCGTATAAGGTCTATGTATGATCAAGCCTTCTTCCCCTCCGGCACACGAGCCCTAACTTCAATCTCTACCCTCATATCATCGAACGCCAGCCTTGTAACGCCAATCGAAGTCCACGCAGGCTGATGGTTCGGGCAGTACTTCTTCAAGCACTTGACCATGGTTTCCATCGCCTCGTCATTCATCGGGACGTGATATGACCTGAGAAAGAAGACGTCTTCCCACCCCTTTGCGCCGGCGGTCTTGAGGTTGTGCTCCACGTTCTCAAACGCCTGCTCGATTTGGCCCACGATGTTGCGGTTAATCTTGTCATTCCATCGGTCCCATCCACCTCGATACTGTCAGTCAACATTTGGAAGGAGGGAATGAGAGCTTGAGCGAGACCTTGTCCTGAACACTCGATGACATCGCCGACTCTAACAGCTTGGCTATACCAGAGATTTTTCTTGCTCCTTTGACCGTAGCCCTCGTAGTTGTAGTATGTAAGGTTGGACATGGCGGCGACCATGAGGATGGATGAGAATGATTACAAGTGCCGAAGATATATGTAGGGGTGATTTTGAGTGATAACAACATGTCGAGAACCTTCGGCGTCTTTATCTTTAAACGACTCGATCACTGCCTCGGAGTGGGTCAAGGCTAGTAAGAGTGGAAAAAGAAATCCAACATAAAATTACAAATTCACCCTGCTGCCGGCGTAACTCATTTGCCTACATTATGAAGCTGTTCCTTGGCCGAATCATGATCGATGCGCAGCGCGGGGAGTGCCGGGTACATATTAAGATCACGAGACGGGGAGTGTCGGGAATGGCAAGTCGGTGGAGCGGGGAGTCGCGGGCTCTGATCAGTGGAGACAGCGAGATGACTAGTCAGATTTACAGCAATCTGTGCCTTGCAGTAGGAACCTATCTCGAATCTTTGTGTAAATCACAAACATGAAGCATTCCTGTTACCGAACTGGAAGATAGTGCTCACTCCCCCATGACTTTCCTTTCTCCTTCATTTCTTCGCACGGCTTGGCTTCCCTTTCTTCATTTTGCTTTCCCTTCTTCTCAGACATTCTTTTTCGATCATTAAGTACTGCGGCCCGTATTGGCATTCCCATCATATCAAACTCGCTTCCAAGATGAAGGCGCTTGCGTGGACCTCGGTTGGAAATGTCCAACTCGTCGAACGCCCAAAACCAACATTACAACTTCCCACTGATGCCATCATCAGAGCCTCGCATGCCAGCATCCGTGGCACTGATATCCACGTCCGCGATGGACTGCACCTGGAGAGCGGCATCGGTCTCATTCTTAGTCACGAAGGAGTGTCGAGTCCGTGGGAGCCGGTGTTAGGAACTTCAAATCGGAGACAGGGTTATTGTCATGTGCATCACAGCTTGTTCCGCCTGCGATTATAGTCGTCGGTCCATGCCGGGACATTGCACCAGCGGGGGTTGGCAGATGGGGCATACACTGGATGGTCTGCAATCCGAGTACACTCGGATTCATATGCGGACACTTCGATGCATCTCGCCCCCGACAATGCGGATTCAAGAGCTATGATTCTCATGAGCGATGTATTCTCATCAGGCTTTGAGTGCGGAGTGCTGAGAGGCAAGGTTGTGCAGGGTTGCACCGTGGTTATCATTGGAGTAGGGCTTGTAGGTTGACGGCGTTAATAACAGCCCAGCTTTACTCTCCAGGTATCATCATTGCCATCGACAAAGGATGTAAATCGGTTGAATATTGCCAAAGGTCTAGGTGCTGATTTCACCCTCAACCCCGAAGATGGAGACGTCGGGGCCGCCGTGAGAGCTATCACCAAAGGTAAGGGTTGCAATACGGTTATTGAAGCAGTTAGTTTTGTGTCTACCATGGATATAGCACAGGAAATGCTGGCTGTGGGCGGAGTCCTAGCCAACATCGGCGTACACTCCACGAAGGTCGATTTCCATCTGCAGAAATCATAGTCTCATAATATCTGTAAGATCCTTCTGGCCGTGAACAAATTTTGAGCTGATCAAAGCCTCAGCAATCACGACACAGCTTGTGGACGGAGTGAGCGTGCCACTTCTCCTCAAAATGTATCTGCTTAGAAAGCTGAATGACCCTTCACCAATGTTCATTCGCAGTAAGTGCTTAATTTTGACTGGATGGGCTACATAGATCGATCGCTGAGAACATCCAAGCTTTTGAATTCAAAGACTAGAAGAAGCCTAAAAGGTCTTTGTGGATGGTGCTTCCCCTGGCGCAGTGAAGCTCCTGATTTGGATGTAGACTAGGATGGGATAAGTCCCCACCCCACCATTTAGACCACCTTTTACACCAAAAACAGCGATTTTCACTTGATAATATTTTTATAAAACGTTAATAAAAGTACACTAAATTAAAAATGTAAGCTAACAGTATATATACAACCTCGCTTATTCACTTTAAGCTAGTTTCAATTGGGTAATCCTCAGTAATTTAAAATTTAAAAAACACCATATAAAAGTGACTAAAAATAACTTTTAATTATATAGTTATAAGTACTTGAAATTAATATATATAATAATATATAGAGTCTTTATAATACCTTTTTTATTACTAAGCAATTGTATTAGTAGTTATATTGTAATTTTAAAAAAACTGTTTTACAGGGGTCTAAAAAAGTCTGTTCTAATGCATATTAACAACTACTAATAGAATTATCTAATAGCTGAAAATCTTAAATCAGTAGTCTTATCGGTTATAATCGTCCTTTTTTAAAGTATTTATATTCGTTTAATTATAAATTAATATTAGTCACTTTTGTATAGTGATTTTTAAATTTTAAATATAAGAGAATTGCCTAATTAGAACTAGCTTGTATGTTATATTTGAAGTAACGTATATAGATATTATATATTATTAATTTTATAAGTTTTTATTAACGTTTTATAAAGATATTATTAAGTGAAAATCGCTGCTTTTGGTGTAAATGAGTGGTCCAAATGAGGGGGTGGTCCAAATGGTGGGGTAGGGACTTACCGGAAGGGCAAGGCTTAAAGGTAGATCACAAAGAGAAACATATCAAGAATCCTTCTGAGGGTCTATCTGCCATGTGAAAGGACATGTGAAGATTGCTTTTCCTTTTTTACCGAAATGTATAAATGAAATCTTCCAGTGTCTTTTATAAGATCAAACTTCCGCACAGCTTTAACCATCATGATACCTATCGTTGAGAATCATGGGCCTCTCAGACGCCCCAGTAGTCCGACATTTGGGCGTAGAACTTGGCTCTGACTTACCTGCCGACTCGAAGCCATGATATCAACAAGCTCACTTACTCAAGTTGAATCTTTGCGCCGTCTCACTGATGATGTTCTGTAAGAATATTCTTCCCTAAGCTAGATGTACTTTTCTAACAGATGCAACCTCTGCGACCGGATACTACGGCTCACTGATGAATGGCCTCCAAGCATTGACCCAATGGAGAACATTCATGAAAGAGCCCGCAGGAGGATGGCTGGGCATTATCAACTCCATATACTGGGTCAGTGTTGGTATTTGAAGACGAATGACACCGATCGAACATCACAGCACAATGAAGACTGGATTACTCAAGGCCTGCAATTTGCTTATTTGGTTCTTCAAAGACTATAAGATTCGGATTCTCTCTCCCGGTGGGAATGGCGGCGGGCCGAAGTTTACGTCAAAGCTGAGGAAGGATCGTAACCCAAAGAAGAAGGAACGAGGTCGGCAAGTCTCGCGCCTGTCTGCGCTACATGGTACAGGATAAAAGTGTCACCTTTTCTAAGCCCCAACAAGTATCACGGTAGTAGGCATGTCGTCGACAGTGCTATGGGCCATAGGCTCAAATAGCTCGAGATGCTATCTGAGGAATCTGGAAGCACTTGGTGAGGCAGTTCGAGGGGAACCTAGAGCTATACAGAACTTGTACTGAGGCACAGAACCTATTATTCCAACTACTGCAGCCCTGTTTTACAGATTGCTTCTGCTCGAGAACTCGGTGGGGTCGGGCAGACTAAGATGAAGGATAGCGATGTCTGCATGGAGGGACTCGCGGCTGATTCTGCTCGGGAACTCGGTGGGCATAGAAGGCCACTAAAGATAAGGGATTACGATGTCTATATTAAGAGACTCGCAGTTCCTAAGCAAAGTCAGCTTTTGGCCTCCGTTATATAGGCTCTTCAAACAAGCTTAGCTGGAGATCCCAAGAACAGCAGAGTTGGGAAGGCCTCGAAAGGAGCAGGATTAGGTCGTCCGCATCCAAAGACTCGCGTTCAAAAGAGAAAGGAAAATATTTTAGTCTAACACCTGTTCCTAAGAATTATTATCACTAACGAGGCCGGTACCTTTTAACCCTAATTGCCCTAGGATAGGTTAGTAGAAGTTATAAAAATATTGCGTTACGCAACTTACTAAGTCCCCACCCCACCCTTCCGCGCACCCCCCCCCTTCCGCGCACCCCGTAATTTTACCACTACCTGTAAATAACACTTAATAACTTTACAATGCTTTAATTTTTATATAATCTTTTGTAGCCTTAGAATTTCTTACTGAATCTGAATTAATAAGTATAATTTTTTAATCTCCAGCTGCAATTTAAGCTTTTTAGATAGCTTGAATATCTGCAAACTTAGAATTTAGATTAGTTTAAACTTTCTGTTTTTTCCGTGATTATAATTGATTTAATTTAGCTTTTAATTGCTGTATTCTTATCTTTGCCTATCCTAATGCAAAGTTCTTTTAATTAAAAGCTTTAATAGCTTTATTAAAAAGTAATTAATGTGTTAAGTTATTATTATATGATTTTTTAGTTAAAGTATTAAGTTATAATCTGAATTCTTTGCTAACCTTTAGCGTAGACTATATAATTAATAATTCCTTTACCTCTTTAATAGTCTAAAGATCCTCTGAAGCACTGATTTCCAACTCTTAATTATTATTCTCTAATAGTAATTAGCTTATTAGTAGTTTTACTATACTCACCGGCTAGAAACCGGTAGCTTTTCAGCTAGCTCTGATATTTATACCTATTAAGCTCTCTTACCGTACTTTATAATTGCATATTAAGAAATTACGCTTACTAATTAAAGTAGAATCAGTTATTAATACTAATAAATTAAGGTGTTTCCGGTAAGATGCTTTAAGAAGAGAAAAAATCGATAAATCTAAAGGTTATAAGACGTATAATATATATGCAAGTAAAAATAATAGAAATATATTATATTCTAAGCACTTTTATATAAATTCCGTAGTCTTATAACTTCCGTGGCCGTTTAAGACGAGTAATCGTAGTTCTTAATTACATAGTTGCGTTTAAGAGATAAAAACCTTTTCAAGCTACTCTAGTGCGGTAGCGTTATCTATCTATTTATTTTCTATTACTGTGAATTACTAGTCTTTAAATAAGTTAATATCTGCTAGGAACTACTGTTGCTAAATTGATTTTCCCTTATATATTACAAGTAAGGTAGTTTTACGACTAGTAGTAAAGATATATTTAATAATCGAGGTTTAATTCCGAGAACCAAGCTGTTTTCGCTAAAGAAAACATCGATTTACATAGCTAATAACTAAGCTATTAACTCCAAAGTCTTTTATAATTCCTATTTTATTTATATTCCATCGATTTTCAGGTAGAATTACTTTAATAGCTAAGATCTGCAGTTTATAAAACTATAGCTTAATAATATCGGATATCGCATTATTAACACGTATAGAATTAATAAAATATTACTTCTTAATACTTAAGACAAGATTCCGCTTAAAAAACCGCTATACCTATCATTTTCCAAATAGTACAAGATCTCCTTAAAGTATATAAAGCCGATTCCTAAAAAGCTATACTTGCGCATAAGCAACACTAAACCTTAATATCTCTTAAGTTAAAATCCAGTGTGTAAAACGCTTTCCTAACATCGGAAGTAGCCTTTGCAAATAACTAGTAACTTATTAACAGGTATTTAGATTATAATATTAGCTCCAGAGGATAAACTCTGGTATACTTTATTCTTTTGCGGCCTATTATAAGGACTTGCTATTTTTAACCGTAAAAAGAGCTAAAACTACGTTATCTTCAGAGTATTTTAGTATAATAATCGTCTTAATTAATATTCTAAACATCAAAAAAATCAATAAAAGAATAAGATAATTATTAATTATTAAAAGTAGGTAAGTAAAAAAGCGGTGTGCTAAGCGAGGTGCGCGGAAGGGGGGGGTGCGCGGAAGGGTGGGGTGGGGACTTAATACTTACAATCAAGGAGCCAGAGAATAGTCAGATACGCTACGCAATACTATAGTAAATAAAAGGCAAAGGGAGAGAGTCGGTGTTGCAGATAAAAGGCGTTATCGTAAGAGAGGAGAGGTAAAGGAGAGAGTCGGTGCCGGGTGTTGTTGCAAGAGAAGAAGAAAATGGAGCGTGGAGCGCCCTTACCTGCCTATGCTAGATAATGCTTGGGTTGTGCTAAGAAGGAGCTAAACGTAGGCTAACGTCCCACCCCACCATTCCGTCCACCCCCCCATTCCGCCACCCCTTTTACACCAAAAGTTATAACTTTAAATTATTAATATCTTTACTATTTGTTAATAAAATTAAATAAAACTTAAAACTTGGAATAATATTATACTAATAATTAAGATAAATTATTTTGAGCTAGTTTAAATTACATAATATTATAAACTAAGTATTTAAAGTCCGAGGATTTTTTTGCATATAAATTTGGTGTAATTTTTAATCTTCAACTTTTCTTTATATAACTAGTAATTATTAATTAAAAAACTTAAAACTTAAATTATTAGTAGCTTATATATATAATATTGAAACATTAAAATATTAAGGTATTTTCATTAGTAATTATCTTTTTATTAAGTAGAATATAAAACCCCATATAAATATTTATATGAGAAAAATTTATTACTTAATAAAATAATAGGTATTAACTAAAACTCCTTAAAATTTTAAATTATTAATAGCATATATATAATCTACTTATATTTAAAACTTTAGTCTTTTATATAATAATTACTAAAGTTATTAAAGAAATAAAGAAATAAAGTTTTACACCAAATTTGTATATAAAAAAGTTCCAGGATTTAAAATACTTAGTTTACAATATTACGTAATCAAAACTTATAAACATTTAACTATACTATTAATCGTATAAAAATATATTAAATCTTAAATTCTAGCTGATTTTATTAATAAATAATAAAAATATTAATACTTTAAAAGTGTGACTTTTGGTGTAAAAGGGGTGGCGGAATGGTGGGGTGGACGGAATGGTGGGGTGGACGGAATGGTGGGGTGGGACGTTAGTAGGAGGGTATTGATTCATTTAGTATAGTGAGCGCTGCGAGGATAAAGATACTAAGCTACTTGCATTCTAAGTCCAGGAAGGCCGAATGGAGTAAAAAGGTGTTTGTCCGGTCCTTGATATTTTGATAAAACTTAGCTACCTACCTAGAAGGTAAAAACAAGTAATAGCAATACGAGGCATTGAAGCAAATATGAGAATGTATGGGTATCAATTTCCTGATCCTTCACATTCCCCCATATCCTATCTAACTAAAATATCTACCGATCCATCTCAAGGAAAGAGCCGGCACGTTTTCCGTTTCTATACACGTATAAACATTTTCCGTCTCCCCAGACCTCACCCTATCTTCAATAATGAAATGACCCAAATCGCCAGCAATGCACGCTAAGATTCAAATAGACAGTCTCTTCCTTCGCCTCTTCTCCCTATATCATTCGTGTCATCCCTATATATCTCTATTGCATATTGGCTTAGATCGCAGTTTGGCTGTAAGGCTCATACGCACCATTGCCAGCTCTCGTCACTGGCTTGAAATTTTGCATTGGGACATCGTCCTGCGGGTTCTGCCGAGGATTGTGAATGTTGTGTTGCTGACTAGCATATCCATTGTCGTAATACGTGTTGTTACCCACAGGTTGGTATGAACCGGTGAGGATAAACTTCTCATGATCATCGACACCACGACGCTTTGATTTGCCCAGGTGATTAGAGCCACAGCAGCAGATAGTGACTAGCCAGAATATGCCGGCGGCGATGCCGAATGCGACGGAGAGCCATGTTGTAGCAAGGAATGCCGTGTTGAGGGAGCCGCTAACGCCGTAGGAGCGTACGCTAGCTTTAACGGCAGCAGTGACAAGGCAAGCTTGCACGGTCGCTAAGACAGATGCGATGATAAGACTTAGTACTGTCATAAAGGAGTTCATGAATGTCGCACATGACCCAAAGCGCGAGCAGAAGCCGAAGATGCCTATGATCATCTCGATAAGGCAGGAGAAGACGGCCATGACGTAGGACATCTGAGTAAACTTGGAGATAACCTTGAAGGTCTCAAGAGCGGTTTTCAGCTCGGACGGGAGGCTGACAGTTGTACCTGTGAGAGAGGAGGCTGTGGCTTCGATGAAACTGGCATTAAGTATCTCGGCCCAGCTGAATCCTGGTTTTGTGCAAGTAGTGTTACTGCCTGTTGTTGCGCAATAGTTCCATAGAGTGACTCTGTAAGAGTCTGCGAGGCTAAGGTCTGAGGCGGTGATGTTCGAGCTGCCGTCTGCGTTGGGAGAGAGGCCTGCGACGGTCAAGGCTGAGAGTGAGTCGCTTGGGAAAGGAGCTCGTTTAGCGAGGTCGGCGAGGTTTTCAAGGGAAAAGGAGGATATCGAGAGGTTCTGCGTCTTGATCTCGAACAAGTCTAAGGACTTGTCGGTTATGCCGGCGAAAATTACTATTAGGAGACAGATGAGACTGGCAAAGGTTAAGCCGTATGGCACGGCCACGCAAACAAATCGTCCTGCACCCATTGTAGATGGAGTTGAGATTGTTATCGGTCAATGAAGCTCAACGCGAGTGTATGGCAGAGATGATGTAACAACGAAGTGTTCTCGGTAAACAGAGTGAGTAAATATGAAGGAATTGTAAAGGGGGCGGACTTTAGTGTTTATAAAAGAAGGGCGAAAGGTTATGAGAGGGATTTGTGTTGTGGCGGAGTTGGCAGAAAGCCGTAGAGTTTAGTCTTCAGGGTTGTCCCATGCAGGGGATAGATGATAATGACCAAATTAGAATAGCGAATCCCCAGAAAAATAGAAACAATATGAATCAGATAATCAAACACGATACCTAATTTCATGTGATGTGTTTCTTTCCATTGGGGGGTTTTTAGTTTATTTTATTTTTCCGGCTTATATTGCTCTCTTGAGTAATCAATTGGTGGTTGTATGTACTAGTTGTGGCAGGAATTGTTCAAGTGCTATGTTCTCACTGCACACCTGGCACGGCACTGATCGTCCCATGTCTCAGCTGCATGCAGGACCACTCGAGCAGCTAACGGTCGTACCTGACAACCAAAAGAGCACTTCTATATATATCGCGGTGTTCACCTTTCTCCACAAGTTCTTTCCTCTTCGCAGCAGCCGACTGGCTGCCCTACGCTGTCTGGCCCTGAGCTGGGCAGAGATACATCCGCGTCACCCATGAGAAGAATCGGCATCAGCAGTGCTGGACTTGTGGTAAAGTTCACCCGTTGATCGTCCAACATGCTGTCAATATTTTGATGATTGGGTCCCGCTGGGCAACTTGCTGGTGGTTGGGGTGAGGCCCAGGAAAAGGCGGAGGATGAGGCTGGGGAAAGGGGTGATTCGCAACAGCGATGTGTTTCAGGATCCCGGCACAACAGAATCTATCTACTCGTTCTCTGTTTGCGGGGGAAGAAAGCGGCATGCACTTTGTGGTCCCTCGTCGTGCATCAGTTCTTTGGGGTATGGTATAAAATGCCGTAGGAAAACAAACATGTCACTGTAACACAACCCTTATATCAAAACAAACGAAGCTCAAAATGTTGCTGACGAAGAAGCCCTTTGGTAAGCATGCTACGCAGCTAGCGAACGAGAAAGCCTTGAAGTGGGAGAATAGGGGAGTCACTAAAGAGCGCCGCGCGTACTAGTATATTCAACATTGAAGAGCTCTCTACATTGATCAATCTATAGGGTGAAGTACTATCACTTCTCCCGAGGCTCGCCTAGCCTCTTCGACTTAGAATCTTCGAACAGTAAAAGTCTCGAGCTCTCTGCATTTGACTTGCGCCTGTCTCTTGCCGTCCGTCACAAGAAGAAGAGATCTGTGTACACAATTCAACGAGTCTTCCCCTATAACATGCGCGAAAGGTCAAGTAATAAGGATAAACAAGATAACTTATTGCAAGAAATAGCTATGTACCATTAAGAGTTCAGTGGTAAGAATGACATTTGAATGTTTGTTGCTGAAACATGGACGTGATCTCAAACCCAGAAGCTGAAGCTGTCGGCAGAATCAAACGGATCTTAGAATCTTCCGACCGATCGAAGAAGGTTTGCCTTACGTCGTGCTTCGCCCCTAGTCGTAACCGAAAGAAGACAATCCCCCAGCGTTACGAGCCTAAGTCTTTCCAAATCTCCCTCCCCGGATGAAACTCATCTACGGGCATGCCCAGTTCAACACTACATCTCCGGCGGCTCAGCCTCCACGATGGCGACGCCCCACTAACCCATGAAATGAACGAAAACAAGAGCGAGCTGCCCTGGACGGCTTCCAGGTGGGCGCCTATGATTCTCAGCCGTGTTGATTGTTAGTTTGTACCTGGAAGGTACTAGTCGGTCCAGACTTTGCATGTTTGCTTCTCATCCCAAGTTCCAATAGTCTGAGCTGATGTACGAAGATGTAAGTAGAGAGAAGCGATGGAGGCTACTATCTTCCGTTCTGCCCTGCCATGGCCTACCTGTATTTGGATGGAGGAGGCACAAGTATATTGAAGCCCCGTGCTCTCTCGATGCAGTGTTTCTAGGTAGTTCTTGAATCACTTGTTTTGTTTCTCCTGATCCACGGTGTCCATCTTCTGTTTCCAACTCGATCATGACTATCTCTCCCAGTTCTGCCATTGGCACTCGTGACGAAAAATTTGCTTTCTTTAAGTCAGTATTCAAATAGCTCGCACCAATTGGTTCATCCCTTACTGACTATCGCGGCTATGGTCCGTCTATTCCAGTTGCGATAGTTTTCATCGTCCTCTTCTTCAGCACTACGGCGTATCACTGTTGGCAAGCCTTCACAAAGCGAACATTCTACTTCATACCTCTTATAATAGGCAGGGTGTGTTAGCTCTATCCTATCTGGATACACCTAGCTATCTTACTAACAGGCGAGCAGTCGAATGGACAGGCTACATCGTTCGCATCCTAGCCCACTTTCACATCCATAGCATGGCCATCTATGTTGCGCAAACGCTCCTGCTCCTCCTACCACCTTCCCTCTTCGCAGCGAGTGTCTATATGGTTCTAGGTTGCTTAATCCTCTACACGAAAGGCGAAAGCGTAGCCCCTATACGCGCAAATTGGTTAACAAAGATCTTCGTTACTGGCGATGTTTTCACATTCATTGTGCAAGCTGTGGGCAAGTCGCGCTCTTTCTTACTTTTCATTGACCATCTTATGTTACTACTAATAGTATGTCTCGTGGTACTAGACTAACGATATGAATATAAGCGGGTCAGTGCTAGCCGAGTCATCTACTCGAAACCTCGGCAAAAAGGTCGTCATAGTCGGCCTTGCCCTCCAAATAATCTTCTTTGGCATCTTCATCATAACTAGCGCAATTTCCCACCGGCGCATAGCCTCTACACCTACCTCAGCTTCCCTCCAAGCCCCTTGGCAGAAGTACCTCTGGACACTCTACGTTGCAAGCTCGCTTATTCTAATCCGGTCTATTTTCCGTAGCTTTGAGTTTGCGGAAGGGGATAATGGGAAGCTGGTTTCGAACGAGGTAATTTTATATGCGTTTGATGCAGCGTTAATGTTAGGTGTTATGGTGGTATTCCATGTGGTGCATCCCGAGGAATTGATAGGGAGGAAGGGGGTTTCAAACGGTGAGGCGCCGTTGGCCGAGTTGGAGGGTGGAAATGAAAGTGTTGTGACAGGAGAGATTAGATGACAGAATAACACTAGAGTATAATGGCGCTGGAGATAATGCGTGGTCGGCGAAGGAGGCTACTGATGGTTGGAATGAGTCTGGCGAATACAAATTTGGACTTAGGTGGGCTTGGACCTGAACTGGCTTTAAACATAATTAGACGATAAATTGCCTCCGCTTCACAGATGTAGAACTCGCATATAGGCAGGCACCCAAAGACTCAGGAACATAAAAAAATGTGAAGAGATATCTGGAATTGTCGATAGCTTCATGGGTTTGTTAATAAGAATAAATACGACTAAGGGAAATTGGCGTATCTAGGCCCTATTACACAGGCGACAGACAGAAATGCATGTGTGTATCTAGGTGAGTGTTCATCATCCTCACAATAGTTGTTGGCGCTGCGTAGTGTCGCCCTACCTCAACCTGGAACTGACAAGCGGGCACCTTCTTTTTCTTTCTTATTAGGGAGTCCGAAAGAGAGCCGTCTATTTTTGATGACATTAGGTACAATTATATTTGAACTGCATGCTTAGACCTACTCACGCTCTACCGCCAGCATCACTTGCCGTTTGCTTTGAAAAGACCCTCTTCGATATCTAATGCCAGAGGTCTTCTACCAAGGAGGCTCTTCCCATCAAACTTCTTCGTCTGCGTTGCAATGATCTTACGAATGCCCAGCGGATCGTCGAGCTTTGCACCGATCGTGGCCCGTATCTCAACGTCCACTTCCAACTCCCCTTCTGCCTTTATGACAAGGACTCCCACAAACCGCAAATGTATGCCATCGCGTGCCTGCGGGTTCTCCCTCAACGTCCAAGTTGCGCGGCTCGAGCTGATTCCCGAGCCCCTGATCCGCTCGGCAAACTTCTTTGTTCGTTCAGTCTCGCGCTCGCTGCCAGCTTTGGCGTCGACCCCGGCTGGCGGGTAGCCAATACTTAGCTCTGCGTACAGTTTGTGCCGAATCGTTTCCTCGCTCTCAGAGTCATTGATGCTTTCAGGCTGGAGAAGGGCGATTGTTGCTTTGTTGTTGAAGGCGAGTTCGACATCCGCTCCCTTGACTCGCGATTCAAAGGGGTGGAAGTGGAAGTTGATAACGAGCAGCGCTGCAGGCTTCGTTTGGCCAGGGGCGACCTCAGTCTCTCCGTACTCTATGGACTGTACAGAGGCTAAGATGCGACATTTCCTGATAGTTTCGTCGGTGATGAGAGCCTTGTCAACTGTCCCATCCTCTTCGCCGGCAAGTTCTTCTTCGGCATCTTGGTCTGGCTCAAAGGCCAATTCCCACTCGAGAGACGAATCACTGGTAAAGTCCATGATTTAGAGAAGTCTGCGGTCTGGAGAAGGGCTGGAATGATGTAGCTGGTTTGGGGGGGTCGAAGGAGTGTTTGGACGATGGTTTGCATTTGCTGGTTGCGAGCTGAAAGTGCGAGCTGAAGCTACCCCGCATCGCGTCGATAGGCTTGTTGCGCCACGCTGTGTTACATTGTTTGCTTTTTTCCTGTCTCGTCAGCTCTTTATCTTCATATCCACACTGTTGTCCAGATTGTTGTCCAAACTGTTATCCAGACTATTGTCCAGACTGTTGTTCTGTAAGCTCTGTGTAAACATCAAAGATGCATTCAACACCTCGAAATCCGGAGACCCATATCCACAGGGCCATGCGTCTCCGCTCGACAGGTCGCTTCGAAGAAGCATGGAGCTGTTTGGGGAAGGCTTCGTCACAAAGCCTAAATTGTTTTGACAATTTGGTCGAAAAGTGCCACTTGCTCACTGTGCAAGGCTATCGCAATCGTGTGGTGAAGACTTTGGAGCCTGTCGTCAAGGCCCAGTTCTCAGAGCTGAATAAGGACCAGCTGCGCGTCTTTCAACTGCAATTAGCTGCTGCGGAAATCGAGACACGGGGACTGTTAGATGGAGCGCAGAAGTTGGTAATCTCGACTTGGAACGAGATATTAGAAGATGCCGCCGATTGGGATGACAATATATCGAATGTTCGATGCTGGACCCTGTTGTACCTTGCTTATACCACATTCCTGCTTCAAAAGTATGCCCAATATACGCACGGCATAGAAAGTAGCTTCAAGGTTGGGCTCAACGCGAGGATGAAGTCAGCGCAACTACATCTGGGTGAGATGGGTGAGCATTGTACTGCATGGGATATGCTTCACTATCGACTATTCCTCCTCGACAACACCCGTGCAGATGAGGAACTGTCCAGTTTCTTGCAAGTTGGCAGCACAGAATACCTCTCCGCCATTGCTGTATTTGAACGTTCGAAAATTGCCCGGGCTCAAAAACGATATCGAGAAGCCAGGCGATTGCTCCAGGAGGTACGAGGCGTGTTTTCTGCAATGAACCTCTCTCTACGAGAGCAAGCGGCAAAATTGGAAGACATGCTGCAGGATTTGGATCAGAGCAAGCCAGGAGACCTGAGTGATGAGAATCTTGCTGCTCTCGAAACGCTCGCGGAAGCCTTCAAGATGCTCAAATCTCCCAACGACGAGAGCTTGGTCCTCACTAGGCTGGCTATTTTCTACCGAGAAACCCGTCGGTATCCCGATTTCTCAAGGGTCTCAGCTCAGCTTCAAGAGGTTTGCAATTCAATTGGTTCAAATCTGGAATGGTGCCACCACCAGTTTGGGATCCTCAACCTTGCGGCTATGCAGGGCGGCCATCTCGCTGCAACTCTCGAAGGCTTCAAATCACTCTTCTCAAAAGCTGAGGAAATGCAGATGCTTCAGCTGGCTGTTCCATGTGCCATTTCACTCTGCACCAACTACCAGCAACTGAAAGATTGGGAGAATGCTTTACTCTGGGGCCGAAAAGCCCTTTGCATCTCGGAAACCCAGAACGACATTGTCCTAGGCTCCCAGGCGGCTAAGGGATTAGCACTTGCTATGCGTGACAGGCTGAAGTCTACCACCCATCTTTCCATTCAAGATTTCGGAGAGCTCGTGTCTCTCTTGGCCAAATGGGCCGAGATTGATGGCGAGAATGGCAATGAAGAAGATCGAATAGACAAGTATGGCCTTCTCTCGAACACTGAAATCCTACAAGCTGCCCGCATTGATTCCGTGGACAAGCAAGAGGCGTCCAAAAAGTGCCTGGACTGGCTCGAAAAGGCTGAACGTCTGGTGAACCTCCTTCCAGAGCAAAACCGCATCTCAAATCTTGCGGAAATCAAATTCAAGTCAAGCGAGGCATTCTATCTTCTTGGGGACTACCCGACGGCCATTGGTTACGTAGAGCTTGCCAAGTTGCTTTTCACACAGGCGGGAGAGAAGCGGCAAGCAACACACATGCAGAATCGTATCGGCCAGCTCCAACTCCTTACTGTTTACGAATCTCGGCTTTCCGCAGGGCTGGGCGTTGAAATTGCTGCGGAAGTCCTGAACGAGTCCCTGAAGAACTTTCAACAGGTACAGGATGCGTTGCTCAAGTCGGATTTCAGACTCCAGCTGGCTCGGTGCCACATCCAGCAAGCTTGGATATGGCAAAGTGCATACGAGCTTGGCCAACAAGACGCACTTGTGCACGCGTTGGGACAACTGGAAGCCGCAGAGGATATCAGAAATGGTGTCCGCGCCGATATGGCAATTCAGAAAGACGAGGAAATCCTCACTCATAACCGAACACTTGTAGCCCAAAATGCGGATTTGTATGAACTTGGCGTCAAGCTCAGTTTGCTTCAGAACAGCTCTGCTCAGGCCTGGCAGTGGATACAACGGGGCAAAGCAAGAGCCTTTTTGGATCTCCTGGGACTTGAAGGAAATGAAAATGTCCCCACGATGATTATGGCCTCGGCGATGGCAACTGAACGGGGAAAAGAGCTTTTAAACACTGAAACCAAACTGTTACAAGACTGCGAGGCAGCTTCGCCCGAGAGACGGTTTCCAATCCGCCAGCGGATTTCAGAGATTCGCCGTCAGCTCATATCTATACCGGAGCTTTACAATCTTCAACTCTATCGCGGCGCAGAAGCACTCTCGCTCCAACGTCTTCCTGGAATGTTTGGCTTGAGCAAGGATGTATTGTGCGTGGACTGGGCTCTTGTGGGCGATTCCATCTGGATGATAACAGTTCGGCCTGGACACCAACCATCTGCTCATAAGCTTGCCATCACGAAACCTGAGGTCAGTTCCTGGATTGGGTCGAATCTGAAGGCAGAGTACATGCGTCAGAAACGAGCAAACGAAAGGCTGAGGGAGCTGGACCCCTTGGTCACTCCCTTATCAGAGCTCTCAAAGAAAGATGAATTACTCGTCTTCTGCCCGTCCAGCCTGCTTTCTGCCCTCCCTCTCCATGCTCTTGAATGCGAAGGGATGTTGCTCCTTGAACGAAATCCAGTGGTATATTCCTCGAGCCTCTCCGTCCTTCATCATTGTCTCAGGCGCGCGGACAACATCCAAGATCTCAGCAAAATAGCAATATTCGGGAATCCCAGTGGTGATAGGGTTGAGGCTGAGCAGTCCTCAAAGTCGCTGGGCGAAATTTGGCATGTTGAGCCCCTTGTGAGGGATGCAGCAACCAAGTCTGCATTTAAACAGAAATCAGAGACGAGTTCTATTGTTCACTATCATGGCCATGCGTTCTTTGACTCTATGGATCCTCTCCGCTCAGCCTTGAAGCTTCACCGGCCCTCAACCGAAGCTCTGGACAGCGGAGATCTGACTGCACGGGAGCTTCTCACAATGAAGTTTGGCATCGCTCTTTTTGTCATGATCGCCTGCGAATCCGCACAGCAGGAGATCAATGCTGGCGAGGAGCCCATCGGATTGCTTCCAATGCTTCTCCTTGCAGGTGTAAATGCGACCATAGGGACCTTGTGGAAATGTTCAGACGCTGCAGGGAAATTATTCACCAAAGTATTCTACGATGTTTTAAAAACCCAAGCGGAGGAACTTCTGAGCAAAAATGACCATGATGTGATTGTTTTAGATGTTGCTCTAGCTCTCCGTCAAGCGGTCTTGGATATCAGAAAGCAACGTTCACTACCATACTTCTGGGCTTTGTTTGTGCTGCATGGCAATTGGAAATTCCGTTTCAGTCGAAAGGAAATCGAGTCAGTTTTTAGAAAACCAGATACCTAAATAGAGACTGCGAACAACGGGTACTAGTTCTACCTTTCCTGCCCTGGTGTTCATTTCTTAGATTTCGATCCTGAGTATAACTCTTGGCTTCATTCCACGTATCATATCTGCCTCGCCGTTTGACTTGTCTTTATAGAGATGACTGAAGGATATAGAAAGGAGATTTGGGGGGACGTGTATTAGATGTGAGGGAAGAAGGTGCAGTGGGAATAACACAAATAGTATAGGGGCTGGCTAGGTTAGATGCTTTGATATCCATTAGTGATATGTCCCTCAGCTCAAGCGTTCCTTTGATGGCAGCAAATGGTGGGAAAGAAATCACGTCACGCGCAATGGTGCCAAGACGGTTTGTGATACGACTGCGAAGCATGCTCTTCCAATGAAAGTTGGTCGGCAGAACTACAAACAAGCCAAACCAGTGGAATCAGGCCTCGATTACAGAGCCTGCTTCAAGTATCTGCAAGTTTGTACAGAAAAGGCAGAACGTGGCGCTACATCTCCAATCAAAGCTTATATTAACCTAACGATAACTCCACGGAGACTTATTGGTCAACTCCAAAAGTGTGCCGTTCACTCCAGCCTTGGGAAAGTAGAACCTACAAGCTGACGAACTTGCAAATAATTATATAAGCGAAATTACGCCGTCCGTCAAAGAATTCAGGAATTTGGTTGATGTTTCGTACAGTGGCTGCAGCAGTTACGAATAGAGGGGGCGCGCCTCGGACGGGCCAATCAGAGGCGCAATAGATGCGCTGAGGCTGGCTCCTACTTGATATTCCTTCTCAGCATCCTCCCCCTGAGTTTGGGGTCATAGCAAACATATTGACAACCTTTAGATTTTGGAAAGGGAGTGAGGTACTAATGCAGCAGCGAGGTTTGATATTTCGGGTTCTTATTTCGTCCAATGGACTTCGAGAGCGAATGTTATTTTTCGGCGCCACAGCACCTCTTGTGCAGCAAATCGAAATTTGGCCACCCCCGATCCTGTAACTTCAGGGGCTGTACTGCGTTCATATATAGGAGGAGAGTCCAAGTTGACACTGCTTCTTTCATCTTTCTTTGAGCCAAAAAATCTGCCTCTCTCTCTCCCGAGTTTTGTTTTGATTTTGCTTTCCCCCTCCGCTCGAGCACTGACTGGCATTGGAAATGTCTGTTTCTACAAACTATAGCCCGCAGCAACTCGCGGATGCGGTCCAACAACCTGCTGTGATGGCAGCGCGCCTTAAGGCGCTAGAGAACCGGATGCTTCGTATAGAACTTGGTGTCAACATGATTCTCTCGCACCTGGGTCTCATCATGCCCGAGGTTCCATTTCCGCCAGCCGCAGCCGTGGCCGCTTCTGATCCCGTAGCCGATCCGGCGATCAAAACCGGTCCGTACAAATACCGACCCCTTGCGACGGACAAGGCTGAGATCCGGCTGCTCAGGGTCACGACAAGCCAGGCTGATTCCGACGTCGTCGACTGCAACTTGATCCATGTGAATCTCGACAACAAATTCAGCGTCCCGCCTACCCACCCCGACTGGCAGCCGCTGTCCCGGTTTAAGGCGCTTTCGTATACGTGGGGAGAGCCCCAATTCGACGAGTCTATCCAGGTCGATGGCCACAAATTCCCTGTCACGAAGAACCTCAAGGAGGCTCTCTTAAGTCTGCGCAAGGATCCCGACCCCAACATCGACCGTCCATACCATCTCGCTGCGCCATCCGTATGGTACTGGTGGATCGACGCCGTGTGCATCAACCAGGCCGACATTGCCGAGCGCAATTTCCAGGTGGCCGTGATGCGACGCATCTATCACAGTGCCGAAGGAGTTCAGGTCTGGCTCGGCGAAGAAGCAGACGACAGCGAAGCCGCTTTCAAGCTGGCCGTCGAGCTCGAGAAGGATCCGCCCCGACGAGGCCCTGGAGTTCCGGCCCCGCCGCCCCTTGTCGCCACGGATGATGAGAGACGCAAGAACTGGAAGGCCCTCGCGGCCATTTTTGCGAGGCCGTGGTGGCAGCGCGCCTGGGTCCGGCAGGAGGTCGCGCTGAATCATAATATAGTGGTCCGCTGTGGAAAAGCAGCTTGCTACTTCCACCATCTTGTCTACGTTGCCAAGGTCATGGATACCCTAAAGTTACAGACGGGCTTCGAACCGGATCTGGGAAATCAGCAGGAGCCGGCCCAGGAGCAACAGCTGTCTGGCGTGCGCCACGCTCACATTCAGGATCTAGATAGTCTGCGCTCAGAAACCAGTCACGGGTACAAATACACAGATCTCGCACAGCTCATCTTGCTCGGAAGGACGTGCCGGGCCACTGACCTGCGAGACAAGGTGTTTGCCATGCTGGGAATGGCGGACCCGGACGTTTACGGCCTCGCGCCGGACTACCGGCTCCAAGCGCGCCAGGTACTAATTGCCGCCACAAAGGCGATCATCTTCAAGACGTCTAAATTGGATATTCTCGGAGCGGCGCAAAACCCGGACAGACACCACGGTCTGCCGTCGTGGATTCCCAATCTCATAGACTACTGGAAGGCACGGCCGCTTCCTCAGAAAGATGGATGGTCGTCAACAATGAAAACGATCGCAGTTGATATTGCATTCGGCGGTGCAGACAATGCAGAGACCTTAACTGTCAAGGGAGCTCCGTTTAGCACCATTGCTCTTTTGTGCCCTGCAGTGGTCGGTGAGAACGATACCATCGCCACGCTCCAGGACACATACACACAGTGGAGGACCTTCTCGCAGACACCCGGCTTTGAGGATAGGCGAGGTTTCAGCTACCAGCACTTCATGAAGAATTCTATCTTGTCAGAGCATAACGAAAACGGGTGGCTGCAGTTTATATCTATCCGCACTGAGAAACACGATTTCGTCTACGTTGATGATGGCACCTTGCTACCACCAAAGCAAGAAAGGTTCACCAAGGGCGCATTCAAAGAGCCCGACGACAGGCCCAAAACCTACCTCATCCCGTCCGAATTCCACAACACTGTCCCCCACCCGTACAACAAGATCCACGCCGCGATGAGGAAGCACGCGGTGGGCCGTTCCATGGGCTTCTCGGAGAATGGGTGTTTGGGCCTCTTCCCTAGCGATTCCAAGCCCGGCGATTTAATTGCTAGCATTCCTGGGGCATTCCATCCTCTCGTTCTCCGGAAGTATGACGAAGGATTTGTTCTGGTGGGACAAGCTTGTAAGTCGAGACACTTCCAGCTCATCGCTTTTCGGGAATGCTAACTTTGGGCAGTTGTCGTCTACGAGTCAGCATGCACCTCCTCACCCTCGCAGGACCATGAGGAGTTTCTGTTGGTCTAAGACAACAGCTGCATAATTTATATCGCACTGAACCTCCAGGCGCAGTTTTATGAAGAGATATTTCTGATTGAAGGTTTAGCTAGGGAATGAAGAACGTACAGAGTTAAGCGTATTCGTAAGACTATACTGCGTCTGTCGACTGTAAAAGCACATTTGACGCTATTTCGAAGGTTTTGTGGCTTGAGGCCTCGGCCCGCCTCTCAGCTCATGAAAATACAGCCACCACGAAGAAGAGAGTGAAGTTGTCTCAGCCCCGCACCAAACGTGGGAGAGCTGAATTTTTAGGGTTTCTTAATACGGTTTAGGGAAGGAAGCACGTTTCCGAACACAGTTCGGCGCAGCTTCCCTTTGCGGTCGGCTCGAGCTACAACTCCACAAAACGTTATCTATTAACCCTTTTTTTCCCAGAGCCTCTGCTCAGACCATCCTTCAATTGTGTGTGTTGCCTCAACAATATCAGCTGTATCAATGGATCAATATGTCAATTTTGCCCCCGTACTGCGCTCTGAACGTCTCACAATGACTCTTTATGATCCCAAAGATGATTCACAGTTTATTGCAGAGCTCTGGAACACCGTGGCCGGCTCTGTACCCCCATGGACAGACGAACTGCTGTGCCT
The DNA here is from genome assembly GCA_020747065.1 of Cadophora sp. MPI-SDFR-AT-0126. NCBI lineage: Eukaryota > Fungi > Ascomycota > Leotiomycetes > Helotiales > Ploettnerulaceae > Cadophora > Cadophora sp. MPI-SDFR-AT-0126. The sequence goes on from JAGMVK010000015.1 coordinate 1,111,646, forward strand.
CTTCATGAAGAACACAACTCTCAGTCCACATAACTGTCTAGGACTGAAGCCAAATCATCCTTCGGTAGGTCTCAAATTCAATACGGCCACAATTCTGGCAGAATTCCTTTGCTGAAGTCGCGTCCCAGGTCTATATCGTACACCTGGGCTCTGAAACTGGCCCGTCGATCGGGCACATCAATCTCAGTGAGCGGCATCCTGACGTCCCACCCGTACGTCGATCCATCTACAATTACATTCAACTTTAATAATGTCCGCCATATAGGATATTGGATACGCCATCCTCCCTGTGTATCGCCGCCAAGGTTATGCTTTTGAAGCCGCAGCTTGTGCACTCTCTTACTGGCACCATTCCTTTGGCCTGAAATCCATAGCTGGATTTTGCCATCCCGCAAACACCATTAGCAACAAACTGATGCAGAAGTTGGGTTTCAGGAGAGATGGAGAAGCAACTGTGGAGGAAGGAAACATAGTGGTTAACGCATATGTTCTACCTGGAATGAAGGTGAGCAGAATGACGAAGGAGACCACCAGAATTGGGCGGATGGGCACCGATAAAGCGGAGTGACGACGGAGGGTGAAAGGATCGGTTCCGAATTCATGCTTCGTTAATATTACCGAAAACGCTCTTTGGTTAATCTCTTAAAATCTGGTTAAGGGCATAAGTTGGTATCAGAAACTGGTATTAGAAGCTGGATTTTGCCATTTGGAAATAAGAGAATTAGACTGTGACGATAAGTCCATGCTTATCCATTATTATTGAATGAATTTAATATAAGATTTATATGATTCCTTATACAACTTACTAGCGTGGATTTGCCGAGGCCATAAGATTTATTCATTAAGGTTACGTTTAAATAAGCTTGGATAAAGCTTTAAATTCGATCATAAGTTGGCCCTGGTATATGCGATACTAACCCCGGCGAGGCTTTCACTAGAACCCTATTATAAGGCGAGTTTTACAAGGAGATAGTTATTGTCGTCGATTTTTAATAAGGGAAATAGATACACGGGCCAAGTTAGTTAAAATATCGATCTTAAGTATAAAAAAGTATAAAAGTATAAAAGTATAAATCGGAAATAAAATCAACTTAAAAGTATGGGTATCGAGCATAGTGTAACGTTCCTGTCTTATTAGTACGCGGCGTATAAGCTCGTCGGTTGGTATCGTTATAAAGTAAGGTAAATAAGCAAAAAGTTCTTATAATCGAAGTAAGATGTTATAAGCAATAGTTAAACTATTCTATAAATTTGAGCACGAAGCTCTATTGCTTAAGAACCTACTTTGTTTATATAAAACTTCGATTTCTTCGAGATTCTTAGAAGCCTGCGCTCTTAAGACTCTTAATATGACGCTTGCCCTAGAAAGACGGTAATCACATGTGAGAGACGCCTTATATATTAATACATAGAAAGTATATAATAATACTAAGTATTAACTTAGAATTAATAATTATAGAATTTAAAAGGTATAAAAAAAAGAGAATTATATATATTAATATAGAATCTTTACCTTACCTTATCTTAGTAATTTAGGTACATCGGAAATTAATTGTAATACCACTAATTTCCAATGACCTAGAATAACCGGCCTAAGGCTAGCTAAAGATTCCAGAGTGTTACACTTAAAGCCTTAAAGCCTAAAGCTCTAAAAGCTCTAATATAATCACGCAATCTTTAGCTCTCGTGATCTTATTCCTTATTTTAGCTTCTTTATATAGTAAGGCTGCCGAGCTGTAACGCTTTGGAGTCTCTAGCTAGCTAGTCTTATGTCAGTTATTCCAGGATACTGGAAATTATTAGTATTATAGTTAATTTCTGATGTACTTAGATTACTAAGATAAGGTAGAGTAAAGTTTTTATACCTTTATATATAATTTTTTTTTTTTTTTTATCTTTTAAACTCTATAATTATTAATTCTAAGTTAATACTTAATATTATTATATATTTCCTATATATTAATATTTAAAGCGTCTCTTATACTTAATTATTGTTTTTCTAAGGCAAGTGTTATATTATTAATAACTTTATCTATTACGTTTAAGAAGATAGTAAATATCTTACGCCCTTTAAATCCTTTATAAGTGATTACGATTTAGAAGCTTTAATATAAAGAAGGCTTATATTAAGCTAAACGTAGCTTAATAAATAATATTATACTAATCTACCTTAGAACTGAAGTTAGTAAAGACTTTACTTCCTTTACCTTCTTTCGCCTCTCTTGTTATCCCTTCTACGACACGATAAACTCGTAGAATTTAATAGTCTATCACGTAGAATACTAAGGGGTTAGAAGTGAGAATTAGTAAAGTAGTAGAAAGTAGAAAATTGATTAAGAAGTGCTTTATCTCTCAAATTTAGGGGGATAGGCTGACTATTTATATTAGGTAGGTAGGTAGGTTTGACTAGCTATAGGTATGCGATAAGCGTACCTGGCTATTTGGTGGGCTCGCGTAAGAGGTGCCGCTAACCATATGCCGTAACATAGCCCCTTTTCTCTAAAACTCTTCCTCTAATATAAATCGTTAAGTAGAAGGCTAAGCTTACTACGATTAATCTTACGATATCGTCGATTTTCTTTCTTCTTGTACTTAACAACGATTCTCTAATCCTAAACGCAACCCCGGATATTAACCCTAATATTAAGATAATTAGAGATATCGTAGTTAGCGCTTATAAGATTATATTAAGCATACAGCTTAAACTACCTCGCTTAAACTCGATTATATACTTATTCTAGGCTTAAATTAGCCAGAAATAGCTTAAACAAGTTATATACATCTAATACAGAGCTTCAACTTCTATAGGTTATAATCATAGAATCTAAGACTTCTGATACACGGCTTTTCTAGGCTAAAACAGTAATTATACAAAGTTCCGGGCTTTGCGTCTTAAACTATTGAAAGCTATATACACCTGATATAAAGCTCTAACTTTTATAGGTTATAGCTACGGAATCCAAGGCTTCTGATACATAGCTTTTCTAGGCTAAAACAGTAATTATATGAAGATCTGGATTTAGCGTCTTAAACTGCCGAAAGTAATTGCATTTAGAATAAAGGCCCGATTAAGTTAGTTACTCGCAAGTAAATACCTAATTAAGCTAGCTATACAAATATATATATGATAAGCTAGAGTAGTTATATAAGCCTAGAGATCCCTTTTTAATAGAATCATTATTCATATAAAATCTCTTCTTTTTATAAACTTGCGCCTGCTTTTAGCACGTGGGTTTAGCTTCGGGAGTATATAACTTAGCTTTCATTCTTCGTAGACTTAGGTAATATAATTGCTTTTTATATCTTCGTAGATGAATAATTAGTTTGTTATTAGTTATAATATAGCACGGAGAGCTTAATTATTGCGTTGCAAAATTAGAGCTAAAGCTAGAATTTATAATCGTCTAGTTAAGATACGGAATTCGGTTTTCCAGAAAACTAGCTCTTTAATCAATTAAAGCGTTAATTCTTTAAGAATTAATAACAGATATAAAGTTAATAGTAATAATCGGTTCCAGATTTGCCTGCGGCGAGTTAATATATACGTTAGAATTTAGCTTAAGATATCAGGCTAAATTTGACGTAAGAACGCTAAGAACTATAGAATTAGCTTTTCGCGTTATAATGTAAGATTTACAATAAGTGCTTTTAAGTGTTATATTATAAATATATTCTCTGGAGTTTATCGTTAATTATAATATCGAAGTCTTTAAAGTATTTATACTTAGTATTAAAAAAAAAGTTAAGTTAATTCTTAAGAGCAACTTAGAAGTTTAGGAATTATAATAGCTTTAAAATTCACGTAATTTAGCATCTTTACGCTTAGCATCGCGCTAGTATTATTAGAAAATCTTATACTAACGTAAGTCCTTAATCTTAATTGAATTAGCGTAGCTTATTATAAGAGAGTAATTTAAGAGCTAAATAAGTCTTCAGCGAGTAGTATTTAAAAGCACGTTATATCGCTTTAGTTATAATCTTCTAATAATTACTTTATAATTTCCTAAGTAAATAATGAAGAATAAAGTAAAAGTTTGTATTTGTTTATTTATAATTAAATTTAAAGTAGTATAATAGCTAATAATACGACTAGCTTTATTATTATATTCTTTAACTAAAACAGCTAAAAGCAAAGAGTAAATTAAAAGTTTTAGAAAAAAGTAAAAGAGATTTTTAAAAGAAAGTGATTAATAAAATAATAATCGTTAGCTCTAGAATCGAGAAGTATAGGTATTTCGTAAATAAAAAGAAGAGATTTGGTGTGAATAATGATTCTATTAAGAGGGGATTTCTAGCTCTATAGAATTACTCTAGCTTATTATGTGTATTATTGTTTAGCTAGCCTAATTAGGTATTCGCTTGCAAGAAGCTAACTTAATTAGGCCTTTATTTTAAATGCAATTACTTTTAGTAGTTTGAGATATTAAACTCAGATCTTTGTACAACTACTGTTTTAGTCTAGAAAGCTGTATATTAAAAGCCTTAAATTCCGTGACTATAACCTATGGAAGTCAGAGCTTTATATCAGGCGTATATAGCTTATTTAAGCTATTTATAACTGACTTAAGCCTAGAATAAGTATGTAAGCGAGTTTAAGCGAGGTAGTTTAGGCTGTATGCTTAATATAATCTTATAGTAAAAAGCTTTATTCTTAAAAAGGGCTATACGTGTAATAAGTGCTTATTTTTTAAGTAGTTTCTTAAGATTAAAATATTATATATCTTGTATTATACTTAAGAAAAAGTCTTTTCTTAAGCGAAGTTTTTTACTCGCGGAATTAGTTCCTTCGCTAATAAGTTATTATTATCGTTTGCAGCTTAACTATTAGGTTTAGAGCTTTTATTATCGTTTAGTTTTATCTCGTTAATACGAAAGATAAAGCCGCGATTTAGAGATTATTAAGAGAAATACTAAAAGGTATTTACTAGTATTTAAGTATAAGATATATCAACTCGTATAGGATTTTGAGTTCCCGGGGTTTATTAAGCTAGTCTTCACAAGGATTTATCTGTTCGTTAATCTTTTAAATTAAGTTCTTATTAAAAGGTTTCCTAGTTAAAAGCTTATTTATATAACGTCGGTTAGAAATTTGCTTAATCTTTGCGAGCTTTTATCGTTTATTATAAATTATACTTTTCGCGATCTAGCTTTAGTTTTTTACTTGAATTATTATTATATATTCCTTAAGAGTTCTAGCGTTCTTATATTTATAAAACAGTTACTTACATACAAGGTCTTCTTCGCCGACGACCCTTCGGGGCCTGCGGGACCTTGCTTCGCGCAGTCGGTTACAAGCAAATATTAATCCGTTACGACCTGTCCGTTACGGGATATAATTGATCCGTAACGACCTATTATCCCTTCGTCCGCTGAGACATTGACAGCGCTAGCAGGGAGCTAAACGACAAGCTGTTATTCGCCAAATAATAAGGCTCACTTGATATGTGGATTAGTTGGCTCTCTTCGCTTGACCCCTACTAGCGCTATCAATGTCTCAGCGGACGAAAGGATAATAGCAAACAAACAAACAGTTAAGTAAATAGTAGTAAATAATAATAATCTGTAAACTATAATTAAGTAATTAGAAACGTAAGTATAATAAGTAATTCCTTTCTCGATAATAATTCTAGTCTTTCTTTCTTTAGTTAATATTATATTATTAAGTAAGTACTCGATTTACAGGCCTGTTTTCGATCTATAAAAAATATTAACGGATCGTAAGGTATCTACTACTGCCGCTGCCGTCGCAACTTTTACTGCCGCTGCTTTCGCAGCAACTACTTACGCCGCCTCCCTCCCCGCCTCTCTCCGTATATAAGTAATTTCCGATTACTTTACGGTCCGTAACTTAATTAACAAGCGTTCGTAAGGCCCGCTTTACCGCCTTAAGCTACGGGGGCTATACGTCGGATTGCCGCTTTACTTGCCCTCTGCTTTCCGGTTTTGCGGCCCGGTCGGGTCTTTAACCTTAATCGCGCTTTTAATCTGAAGGTATAATTTATTCAGATAAATAAGTTTCTCTTTCAAAAATTGTTTTTACTAACTTATTTATAATTATAATAAACCGTTTCGAACTGTTTCGGGCGTGTAAATATATTAATAAGTGCTAATTAAATAAATTATATCTTCGAGTTATACGTATTATTAAAAAGGCGCTAGCTGCTGGATTAAGTGCGTTTAGCTCGTTAGCGAGCTAGGACTCTCGTGTTCTAACTACTATTATAGTAGTAAGAGAGCTCGCTGCTTTTTCCGTAAGTAATATTTCCGAACTGATTTAACCCGTTACTAACGTTTACGAATCCGTAAGCGCCGCTGCTGCCCCCGCCGGCCTTCGTGCTAGTTGTACTGGTCGTGTTAGCTCTTTCACAGGTCGCACTTATAGTCGTAGAAATACTTAAGTCGCTCTTAATATTTTATTAAATACGTTTAAACTTATGATTTAAATTAATTTATAAGTCGAAACGAATCGTAATTAACTTATAACTAACTTGTAATAGCCCGCCGCCGGTTCCTTACTATTATAAGACAGATCCGCCGCTCTCGCCGTACTTACCGTTAGATCTTAATCGCCCGTGCCGCTTTTTATAAGCAGATCGCTGATTTCTTTCGGAAGAAAGCTGATTAAGAGAAGAAGGACTTCTCGGAAGAGGAGAGCTCTTTTAAGCCATAAATCTTATTACGGATTCCTTTCGGGGATATAAGTTAAGTCTGCGGGTTCGAAAATCCTATTACGAGTTTCTTACGGGAGTGTTATTACTTTTAAAAATCCCACGGGGTTTTTTACGGAGGTGTTTACTGCTTTTAAAATCTTATTATAAGTCCCTTACAGGAGTGTTTATAATCTTTAAAATCCTATTATAGGTTCTTTACAAAGGTATTACGGTTTTTAAAAATCCTACGAGATCTTTTACGGGAGTGTTATTTGAATTGAAAATAGGTTTGCGATTTGCTTAAATAATTCTTTGCTTTAATATATAACTTTTAGTAATTTACTAACTTATAAAATATACTCGTAAACTTGTAAACAAACTGTAAGTTGTATAATAAATTATATAACGTACGTAGAACGTTATAAAATTAACGAATATTTATTAATGCTTCTGGGAATATAACGTTAAGCGTTTAGCTTTTGTTTTTTATAACTAAAAGCACGCTTAACCTTTTAACTCTTGACGTCCGCGAGAGCTTTACGTATAACTGCCCGTGAGTGAAAACGGGCGTCTGTAAATTTAGCTTAATAATATAAAAAGACTGCTCTTAAGACTTATTAATTATTATAGCGAAATATAAACGAATCGGAAACTACTTCTATTAAAGAGTTATTTTTAATCCTTTGTTCGTTGCGGTTAGTTTAATCCGTGGGAGCACTCGTAATTAGCTATTAAAGTCTTCTTTTAAGATCCGTGCTTTAATATAATACGTTCGTAAACCCGTTATTACTATTCGCGTCCTGTTATATAATTCTTCGAGTAATACGAGATTTCGTAAAAGAAGAATTAATAGGCTAAGTTTTAAGTGTAATTATAAAAGAGATAATAACGGAATATCGATTTTCTAAAGAGTTTCAGCTGAGAATTAATAAATATCAGCTTCGGCTACGTCTGCGTTCGTTACGTGCGTATTTACAGCTAAATATATCCGATTCTAGCCCGTAAATCGATTAAGGATTATTCCGTTAAGTTCCGTAATCGTAATATTTAAAGTTAATAAAAAACACCGACTCGCAAAAGTAGTAGCGTTAATAGTAACTCTCGTAAGAAGGTCTTGCGGGTATACGAATTAAATTAAGCCGGAAACGCTAATAAACTGATTTACGTACTCCGGAATCGTAATTAAATACTTTTACCGAAAATCGTAAGATAAATTACTGACTCAATTAATAAATTCCGAATTATAAACCCTCTTCCGAACCTGTATATTAATTCGTAATATAATCCGACAAAGTTATAATTAAATAAACAACTTTTAAAAGTAAGCGCTAATAATATTTGCTTATAAGCCGCGGGGTATAACTAGAAGGATCTATGCAAAATCTTCCTTAAGGATTACGAGTACTTCGCTAAATAAAATATCGTTCGTAGTAGCTTGTAAATTAACGTATAAGCAATAAACTATTTTAAAATAATACTTATTTTATATAAGCACTTTGTTTTAAATAATTAAGTTTATCCGTTGTAAAAAAGCGCTAAAAATACTTTGCTTTATAATATTACTAACGAACTGCTTCGTAAGATTAATCGGGATCTTAAATTACGAGTATAACGTACGTCCGTTAAATAGTAAAAGAGTCGTAATACTTGTAAACGTAACGTAAAAAACCGTTTTTCTTTAGTTACAATAATAATAATAAAGACTTTTATAAAGAAACGTTTTATCGGAGTTTTCTTAGCTTTAAATATAAAAATATGCGGTTTACGGATTCGTAGTAATAGCTGTTGTAATCTCTATAAAAGCCGTAAGCTAGTTCGTATTTAACTGACCTCTTATCGTTTTAGCTAACGTAATTAGATCTTCGATTTAATTTCTTCTTAATTATTAAGCGTGGCTATAAGCTTAGTCTTATACGTAAGAAAGTAACTTAATACTCGTAAGCGTCCGTTATTAATCCGTAAGTCTAATCGCGAGTAGAAATAGTTCGTAATCGTAATAAAGATTTAAAAGAAGAAGAGAAAATCCTGATTCGGTTTATAACTTATATATTAAATCGTCGCAGAAGTAGGTTTTGTATCGGTTTTAAATAACTCGCGGGTTCGTAATCTCTTGTTAACGAAGCTTAATTAAGAAAAACGTTCGTAAACTACCCGCTGAAGTAAAGATCTTTACTTCGTTAAAGCACTAATATTACTTCTGGTCGTTTTCGGCTAATCCGCGAGTAATACAAGCAGCTTTATAAGTCTCGTACGTAATGCTTTTAAAATCAAATAACTTTTTAAACGATTTCGATCCGCGAACGATTATCAGAAGAAGCTGTAAATAGAAACGCTCGCTTAAAACAGGGCTATAATAATACATACGGTTGAAACAGTTCTCTTTTTTCTACCGGAACTTTTATTTATAAGTCTTTTAATCTTAAACGTAGTAAGTTGAAAACTCCGAATATAATTATAATCCTGCGTTAAGGTTTTTCGTATTAAACTTAAAGAATCTTATAAGCGTAGAACGGGTCGTATCTCGTTTTACGGTTAATTCTTCCCGAGGGATTCAGGCCGGAAAATAAACCGTTTGCTCTTCTTATAAATAAACCGTAAGGTGCTATATAAGTGGAAATTCTTTATAAGTAAAGTACTTAAGAAGTCGTTATATAGCCTTCGAAGGACTTACGTATCGCGCTTATACGTAATTAGTAATTTCGTTATCCGTATTTAAAACCGCAAGAGTTATACGGTTTGCACTTTTATACACGTACTTATAAATATACTTTACGGCTTAAACTAACCCGTAAACCTCGACGTTAATATACGAACGACAGCAGTTAAGGAAATACGGATTATACGAAATAACTTAACAGTTATTTAATTATACGTCTCGGCTGCTTTTACGGATTGTAAACGTCCGTTTATTTTGCTTACGCTAATAAATAAGGTATCCGTTCTCGTGAATAGCCGTAATTACTTAAAACTCTTTCGAAAATCGTTTTTAATACGTTAACGGGTCGTTTGCGTACTTACGGGTTATATAAGAAGCGTTAGAAAAGTCACGTTTATATAATCCGTAGGTTATATTATTTAAGATTATGTCTTGTAATTTATTTATAAGATCCGTAATCTCGTCCGGAACTTTCGTAAAAACGATCTTATTAACTCGTTAAAATATTAAGTAATTATTTAAATTCTTAAGCCAAAGTTGTAAGTGTAAATAAAGTAAACTACGCTTTTAATACTCGATTATATATATATAAGTATAATGTTTTTTAAAAACTTCTTTTTTAAGTAATATTGCTTAAAAGCTTTTTAATTTTTAAACGAAAAACGCGGGCGATAATATTAAAGCAGTTAACTAATTAAAATTGCGTTATTTCTAACTCGCGGACGATTTCCGGCTATCGCGAGTTAATTATAAACATAATAAAAAAAAGTAAGCTAGCCGAAATAACGAACTATTGTTATAAAATCTTGAAACAACTGTTATATAAAACGATTATTACTAATAAAAGAAGACGAGAGAATAAAACGACGTTCGTAAGCCGTAAGATCAGTATTTACACGGATTAACGTATCCGTTAACCCGTTATATAGGTCCGTACATATATCTTCTTAATAAGTCCGTAATTAATTAAGTCGTATCGTTTAATAAGCGATATAAACCTTAATAACGTATTATTAGAATAAGCGGTTAGTACGGAAGAAATTACGGGATTAATAAGTCTACGAAAAGAGCCGGTACTTGTAAAATAATTATTATATTAATCGTTAATTCAGCTGAAAGCGATCTTAATCGTAAAGCCGTAAAGATTAATATTACCCCGGTTCGTTATAAAGAAAAAGTAACGGGTAACTTAACGAAAAATACGCTAAGTTCGTAACGTGTACTTAATATAAAAGCGGTTCGTTATAGCTTAGTTCGCGGACCGTAAAAATAATATCTTTAAAGTTAGCTTTATCGTACTCGTTCGAAATAATTCTTGTAAGCTTATCCGTAATAAGTAGATTCTCTCGTCTTTTATTAGCACCGCTTTGCAAAACTAATCGTATTGATAAGCTAATAACGATCCGAAAATTATTATTTTATAACCGTAAACGCTCCCGGGCGATCCGGTATTTAATTATAAATAGATTCTTTTTTATAATTATCTGATATAAATCACGTAAAACCGTAGCATTAAGTTAAGAGTACCGCCCGAGTCGAATATTAGTTGCGTAATTAAGGTCGTAAAAAAATAGTTGAATAAAAGCGGGCGCTTATTACGGACCGGGAACTAAAGGCCCTTATAATTAATAAAGCTTTCCGTGAGCCGTAAAAGTAATTAACTCGCGAGTCAAGTTAATACGGTCTTTCTTATTGGTTTTAACAGACATAAAAGAAAGAGCTGAATTGTATTATCGTATCTTCTAGCGAAAAGCATTACTTCGCGACTCCGTACCGTTTAATAGCCTTTATAATACGTTTAGCGGATCCCGTAACAGGTTTATATAAATCGCTCTTTTCTTGCAACAGAGCTTATAATCTTCCTTAGCTGCTCGCTCGTCGATCTAATAAAGTGCGCTATACTTTATATACTCGTGAGTTATAAAGCCGATATCTTACGGACTCGTAATAATAAAAACGAACTAAAACTTAGTCGACATCGCCTGAAAAAAAGCCGGTAAAATAAGTATAAGGATTATAAGAGAAGGAGAAAGAGGTGTTTCGGGCCGTAAAAGAGAAGGAGCAGGAGAAGGATTATTTTGAGCTCGCGCTGCTTCTCGCACTGCTTTTATTTAAGCCTTCGTTCGCCGGAGACGTTTTACAAGCCGTGGATTAGCCGTAAAAGCCGCAACTGAGCCGCTACGAGTCTGTCGTGGTGCAGTAAGATCGATTTCACTAAGTAGTTAACGCGTAAACTGGAAAAGAGTTAGTATTAAGCCCGTAAGAAAAGTTTACGAGCGTACGTATATAACGAAAACACGTCTTATAATAATAACTAATAAGATTTGTCCGAAAGTTCGTAACAAGTCGATATCGATTATATACCGTACAGAATTCTGATAAAGAAGACTTTATAATTAAAGCGTTAAATAGTTAGAATATAAACGCGACGAATAAAATAAATAGTTACGGGTAAAAACGGACCGTAAACCGAGGATTATAATATTCCCGGCCCGTGCATTACCGGCGACGGCTGCGGCTAATTAAACGATTTCACGTGATAGTATTTTTAAAAAATAGGATCTATATTTAGCTCAATATAATATAGAAGTGAGATGAGATTTTATTCTATAAGTTTATTTTAAGGATCGATTTATCGTTAACGCCGCTTTTGCGTGTAAAGTTCCTAATTAGTAATAGAACTCCTAGAAAGTTTTTTTAGAGGATCTTATCTTTAGCGTAACGTAAAGATTACGTGCCGTCTTTAGTTTATAAAGATTAATTAAAAAAGTAACTACTTAATTAATTAGATTAAGTACATTTATAACGTTTTTATTTTTATTAAGTTCTGGGAATAAATATAAAAGTTCTAAGAACGTGCGAGCTGTTCCTTTCGTTTATATAAGCACTTAGTCTTTTTTATAATTTTCGTTAATAAAGTAGTCTTAATAGTGGCGAAGAGTATTTCGGATTTAGATTTCCTAAAGTTATAAGTTATAGCTTATGCTATTATTTAGCTTATTATAAAAGTTCGGTATCTTCTTAATACGAGAGGCTGAAAATAAGTTAATACGTTTAAAAACTGCAAAGGAATAGTAAAGTAGCTTATAATACGATCGGAAGTCGTCGTCGTTATTATCGTCGTCGTTAGGTAATTTACTAAAGCTAAAAGAAAGGAAAGAGCGTTGTTTTCCTTTATTAGAACAAGGTGTTTCTTTAATTAAAGTATATAAAAGACCGGCTCTAAAAGTAACAGACCTTAATACGGGCGTTCTTTTAGTAATTATCTTCTTAAGCTCGGCGATTTATTAGTGCAAGCGAAGTAGTTCCGTATAGCGCTAGCGGACTTTATTCAGGAGCTGTTATTCTAGCGTATTCTCCTTAATAAGATTTCGTGCTATTAGCTTAGAAGCGCTAATTACGATTTCTTTAGCTATTTTAATACTAAAGTTAATATCCGGGATTAAGGAATCGTCGTCTTATACAAGAGGTGAGAAAGCCGACGATATCGTAAGGTTAATCGTAATATGCCGAGCTTTTTATTTAACGGTTCTTATTAAAAGGAAAGTCCCAATAAAAAGGGGCTATTAATTTCTACGGGTTTAGCGTACCGTAGAAGAGGTAATAAAGAAGGCTAAAAAAAGTAAAGAGAGTAATGTCTTTACTAACTTCGGTTTTAAGATAGATTAGTTTAATACTATTTATTAAGCTGCGTTTAACTTAGTATAAGCCTTCTTTATATTAGAGATTCTGGGCCGTAGCTACTTATAGAGGATTAAGGGAACGTGAGATATTATTATCTTTTCAGATATAATAGAAAGAGTTATTAATAATATAACGCTTACTTTAGAAAAACGGCAATTATATATAAAAGATACTTTATATATTAACGTATAGGAAATATATAATAATACTAAGTATTAACTTAAAATCAATAACTACGAAGTTTAGAAAGTATAAAGGAAAGAGCGTTATATATACTAGTATAGTATTTCTGCCCCGCCTTATCTTAATAATCCGAGTGCATTGGAAATTAGTTGTAGTATCACTAATTTCCAATGACCTGGGATAGCCGCTAGCTAGAGACTCCAGAGCGTTATAATTATAACACGTTCAGATGCAAGCGTTTCCCTTATAACTATTCGAAGAAATATGTTCTATCTAATTCAGCTTCCTTTGCCTCGACGTCTTCACTAATGTTTTGGAAGCAAATATATTCACAGCCCCTGACCCGGGGTTATTTCGCTTGCGGAGCCGTATAGTGCGCCGCAATAAATTCGATTTCTAGAAGTAGTACAATCGAGATTATACTTAAGGAATTAATAAAAGTCCGCCATTAAAATTCAACGTTCTTAAATACCTATCGTTCCTTAGTATCGAGATTACCTAAGACGCTAGTCCTACTAAATCTCCTTCCAGTCGAAGAACGAGTCTGAGGCCTTAAGTATCGCAACTTCAACCCGATACTCATCGTCCCAGCTTTTTCAAGCCGATTAAAGACAATTCTCCAGCCTTAGGATGCGAGGGGAGTAAAATTAGCTACTCCCACAACCTGTCAGTTTGCAATTACTACAAAGAGAAAGACTCTAGCTCCGAAAACGAATTCTTTAAGCCAAGAACCTCAACATGTCTTTAGCCCTCCCCGACCGTTATTAAATTCCGCAATCACTATTGCAAATACTTTGCCGATCTTACATTCTTCTCAACCCATCAATTGCAGCAACGTCAATCACAGCAATACTTGCAAGAGCGCGTCTTGTCTTTCCCACCCCTTCCACTCGACGTCTTAGCACCAATCCTGACACCGCGTCCGGCATCTCGCCCGCTCCCAAACATAATATCCACAATGAACAGGCTCCGTTCCAGCGCTACGACCCCGCGCCACCTATCCTCACCATCCCAGGCCATCTCACAGGTCCTCGTTCGAAGCCAGAAAGCACACTCGCGCGACGCTAAGTCCGCCACGCTGTGACTCGAGAATAAACTCCATCAGCACATTGCGGCGTATAAATAGCAAAGTGTCAACAAACTGTTCCTCTCTCATGGAATTAGAATCGCCTACTCTGCCGTTGGACTCACCATCCACGAACATCAAAGACAACAACATCGACAACACGACCACAATCGAAGAACGCGGTCGCAGCCGCGGCTCGGAACACTACCTCTCCCTCGGTCAACCCTCGCCCCCCTCACGACATCGTACCCGCGACAAAGCACGACACGCTCGCCCTGAAATACGAGATGGCTATCGGATCCATAAAGAGCGTCGGAAACGACAGACTCTGGAACTTGAGAATGGGAATATGATCGATGAGCTTACGCCGGTGAAGGAGGGGTCCAGTCCTGCTACTGGTATGGGTGTGGATGCGGATGTGCGTGATAGTGGTGCGAACGCACGCTTGAGGTTCCGGACAATGAATCGAGAAGGCAGCGTACTCGTTACACCACCGAGGTCAAAAGCTAGGGTCTCTGCACTTACACTCGCCTCTGAATGTGTCATCAACGCTTCAGAAATTGAGAAATCGAGCGCGAGTTCAAGTGTAGACAGGACAGTACTACGCAGCATTGAGACTCCCAATGAGGATAATCGCCTCCCCGCTTTGAGCGGCTCAGATCAAAATACCAGCCCGCACGCTGGTCCGACGCCATGCTCAAACCTAACACACATGTCACACGCCGCGAGAGTAAAATAGAACGTCCATCGCCCTCTCCAGCCAGCGTCACTCCGCCGAAATAGGCGACTAGGGCCAGTGGGCTCGGCGTCGTAGGTGTACGATTCATGGATCGAGATGCTGAAGGGAAGGTTGTTGGTGCTGAGGATTGGCAGAGAACTGGTGGGGGGAGGCCAAAGAGTTTGGGATTGTATGACCTGGAGGGTTTCCTGAAGTGTAGTCCTGAACGGGAGAGAGTCCTTGCTGGGAGGGTGGCGGAGGAGAGGAAGGAGAGAAAGGAAGGATGAGGGAGGGAGAGGATTAGTAGGTTTGTAATGTGATGTGACGTGATGGAGTTTCTCATATATCGTGTGTAATTGGGGGCCGCGTGGGTATCTTTTGTTCAGGTGAGTCCATATTCTTTAATACGCTAAGTGCAGGTACGTTCGTTGGTGTGTGGGCGATGGGTGAGTAGGTGATACTTTGAGGACGTGGATTTGTGTTTAGGCGGCAGAAGTTTTTCTCCAGCAGGAATCTTTATTTAATATTCACATTCACTATTTTAACTCTTAGTAATATCACTTCGTTCTTTTCCTTTGTTGTCTTTATTCAAACACTTCCCATATTCCAAATCCTTATATCGCAGGTATAACATTTCAAGATCAAGTATCATGAAGCGAGAGCAAAGTAAATAACGAAGCTTAATAAAAACTTCCCCTTCCGACGGCCCCCCCAACATATAGATTCAAGCCGTCTAGTATAGCACTGCATGTCATAAGCGTTTCAATAGCATAGGTAGACTAGAAGACACGTAAAATCCTTCAGTACAAGGCTTCCTACCAAGAAAACCCGGCTATGGGTAGTAGAAGCTGAGCTACAAATGCCACTATTAAGAAGGCTACTCTTATAAGTTAAAACTTTGATAAAACCTTTAATTTAAGTCTTTAATAGTAGTTAGTTAACTAAATTTTAAAGAGTTAAGGTTAGTACTAAAGCTAAGGGTAAGGCTAAGGCTATTACTCTTCTTGTTGTTACTCCCGCTTGTGCTACTATTTCCCGAAGTACTCGCGCTCTTAAAGTTACTATAGCTAAGTAAGTAACTCCCTCCTTAAATTATATAAATAGTAAAGTTTAAAATAAATCAAGTAGCTACTACTTTAATATATAAGACGCTAGTAAGCACTAGGGGTGATTTTGCGGGGTGGCAATAGGACGGAGTGAGGATGAAGAATAAATAGGGGCTGAAGGAGGTTTTTAGCTCGATTTCCTTGGGGGAACAGATGGTTGATATGAACTTGAGTACTGACCATTATTAAAAAACAGCTGCAGTTTATGCCGTCACAGTTTGAGGCGCCTCGCTTAAGTGTTGGTTGTTAGGCCATTGTAAGCAAAGCCTAAAATACTACGACGGCGATAACGATAGTCTCGTTGTTGTATCTATAGGTTCTTCATTTGGGACTATTGTTTAGTTCTAATGACTAGGTCAGAGGCCACGTAATGTGGTACTAAATCACATTTTTCTTTTTTTGAAAAGTGTTGCAAATCAAATCTTTAATCTATACTAAACGCCAGTAAAACTATAATCAACTAAAACCAAAACCCAGCTAATGCAAATAACAAATACGAAGATAGTCAACCACTACAGAGGCAATAATATTACACGCCTCCCTGACATCCATCTCTGCCCATATTCTCATCAAAAATCTTCACCAGACCGACATTAATTATTTGCACATAAGAAAGACGGGCAAACCCAGGTATCGGACCAACTCGTCCTCTCAAGGAAAGTATCAACACAAAATGATCCAGATCCAGTACCACGAAAGCAATCTGCATACTTCGTCCCCTCCGTATCCTCAAAAACCTCCAACACATCACCGTTCTGAAAAAAGTTAAGCTTCTTAGCCCCGCAGTTCCCATAAAACCCACTCATAGTCGTAAAATCGATGTCCTCACCAGCATCCTTAACAGTCGTCATACGATTCTGATCTTTAAGGAAACCGCTGCAGTCGAAATGGTTTGCGGGTACGAGGACTGCTACTCGTTCGTGCTCGAAATGGATTGTGGTTGTGACAGGCTGTTCGGGACCCCCGTCTTTGCGGGAGATGAGGTCGTTGCGTCGGGACATTGACGAGGACCGTTTGGAGTTCGGGATGGGGATGCCTTTGAGTTCGGGTTCTTCGTCGGATTGTTTTTGATCGCGGAATGCGCGGTGGAGGGTTACGAGGTGGAATCCGCCGGCGGCGACCGCTGTGGCGGCTGTCGCGGCCAGAAGGAGAGTTGTGAGTTGCATTCTGAAGTTGGATGAGATAGTATTGATTCGAGAAAGGTAGTTGTAAAGAGAATGGACTTGTTCTGACTTTCTACTTGTGGTGTATTGAGAAAAGATAGAAGAAAAGATGATTGGAAAGTGATCTGATTAAGATGATCGTGATAGGAAAAATATTCTACAGAAATTGCAGGTGTTGGATTACTTATAGATAATCAAGACCTACTTGAAAACGATGTTGGAATTGTGAAACCTAGTAAGTCTGAAGGCTGAAGCTTTAGTGTCAGCTTACTTCAACCATAATAAAGGAGTAATACCCGGATAGTCCGCTGCGGCCGAAGTGCCAAGGAAATGGGAATGTAGCTCAGAGCACACCAATAGCCCCATTAAGAAATGAAAGCCTTCCTCGCTAGAAATATTTTTAGACTTGGTCCTGATTGGTGGGTGGCGAGAACGAGTGAGGCGCTGAAATCCAACGGGAGAACATACGAACTGCCAAGGTATTGATTGCACCACTAGGGGTTGTCAGATCCCACGACGGATTACAGCTTTAAATAGCCGAATCCTCACCAAAAATCTACAATTTTATAACCTCTTATAAAGCCAACGAATCAATGAAAAAGAATGAGATTGAAATATAATACACTTGTGTATGCTCTTGATCGTTTGTGTTAACCAGAAGCTTAATAAATCGTTGCGTTGCTATGATATTCTTGAACACTCGATTTTCGGGGCCAAATTCTGGCTGACAAATCCGTCGTGAGATCTGACAACCCCTGGTGCACCAACCAGAAAGGATTACAGCAGCTGATGTCAGCTGATAAGTGCTCAAGAACCCCAGACAATAGGGATAGGTCGCCACTTGCATTCATACGATATTGTTTTCCACAGTTCATCAATTCTGGATTGCAGAAAAAAAGTTGATATCTCAATGCCTTTCACGTAACGTAAGTTGTGGCGTAACAATACGTATGGCGTAATGGTACACATTGAACCCACTCACCCCTAACTTTTCAATAACTGAATAATAGTTCGCCGAAAGAGTATCGAAACTACTAACCTAAATATCTAACTGGCTGAAACAGTGTGTTAGGAACGTGGTTTAAACAGTGTGAAGCAGTAGGGTAGAATAGCCTATTTAGTATTGTGGTACAACGGACTCTTGATTTCTAAGCGAAGTGTGTAAATAGCTTAACGTCTCCTTAAATAATTATTAATTCTCTTAATTCTTAATTAATTTCTTTGAAATTTAGAATATGAATTATTCTTATTATAAAGCCCTAGTATGCCAAATACGAGGTCTTGTGTGCGCTTGTAGAGATCGTAAATAAGTCCCCACCCCCTTATTCCGCTCACCCCATAATCAGCGTTCCCGTTGGTCGAATCTCCATGATATTTAAAACAATTGTCAGCCCTTGTGTTTTTTTAGTCTAATCTTTCGCGAAAGATTTATGAGAGCGAAGCTTTTTTTCCAGTCCATCTGTTGAATGCTGCGGTACAATCTCCTATCAAAATGAATGTAATTCAACGATACAATCACACCACGAGTCCAACGTGAATGGCCGATAGGGGTCAGCTTTCACTCATCCGGAGGGCTCTCTATGACGTCCCGGGGGTGACGATGTCTTGATACCGCCTCATCACTCTCAGGCCGGCTTTCCGATATCGTCGAGGAAGCCATGAGCATCGTGGCCGCTGCTTCCTCAAGTCAAGTATAATGAAAATGCCATCCTCGCACAACAGGCCCAAGTAGGAATACTAGCCTCAATGATTCCAAAGTTCCCAGGGGTCATCTACACGTTGCAAGAGGGAAGCCAATCAACGCAGACCAAATCTGCAGCCCAGTCAGCTGCGAAAAGTAAGGTAGCTTCCATTATCCTAATCGAACATCAACAACACCACAGAAAGCAGGAAAATTGCCGTTCCCGGTGCTACCATGACACCACCATAAGTTTCCCCGATCTCGATTTCTTGGTAGTCGTCGCTACTGCCGCGCTTGCAGCAGAGCTTGTCGCAGATGTGGTGGTTCCATTCGACAGCTTGCCAATCCCAGCATAAGTAACATTGACCGCTTTCGAAGTCCAAGCGATCAGGGCAGCAGGCAAATTCGAGTCATCGTTGATGTCAAATGACAAGGTCGTCTCTCCATCTGGCGATGCCACTGTGGCATACTCTTCTCCATATTTGTTCATGATGGTGGCATTATCGATTTTCCCATCAAATTTGACCGTGAAATCATAGTGGCCGTGTGCAAGCTCATGGATCTCCACCGCAACGTAGAGCAAGGAACCATCTCTACGAGGATTCCGCAAAGTTGCGTTGGATGAATCCAGCTGAATATCAGTGCGGCGATGCAGAACGGCGATGGGGGCTCGTCGCGATTTAGTAAAGGAGGGCCGCAGGGAACATGTAATGGTCCGTGCTCCTAGCGCAGGCTACGTAATCAGCTCGAGGCTGGCCAATTTCGTCTCCGGTGAAGCGAATTGCCCTGCGCACCAAACTGCCACCAAAATCCGACTCGCTTCACCGGTCACGAAATGGCTTAGCCTCGGCTGGGCATATGAGGCCAGCTGAGGGGAAGAGAACCCTTCCCTCCTTAGCAATTAGTTTCTGTACGAATTCAAGATCACCAGTTATTCCTTAATAGCTTTCTAACTATTCTATGCCTTAGTTACTTTAGTATCTTAGTGATTATTATATTCTAATTGCTTTTTATTATTATTAGCTTAATTAGTATATTATAGCTAAAGGATTATTAAGAAATAAGAACTCTCTTACTACGAGTAGGAGTCGTCTTAATAATACGCCGGTGAATAATCTCGTAGCTTTGCATAAGCAGTATCGAATCTTAAAAGAATAAAACGATATCCTCGATACCCTTATTATTAAATATTACCGAGAGTATAGTAACGACCTTACTTAATACCCTCTTAAAGTTGCAACAAAAGCTAAGCGACTCTAAGCTATATAACTTCGAGAAAACCTAGCTGCAAATAATGCTCAGCGACGCCGAGCATTAGTTAAAGAATCTCAACTTTATCACCAGGAAAAAAGCAAATATATAATTCCTATACTTTACGAGACAAAAAAACTAAAAGAAATTTGCAAAATACTTGCAAACTTATAATCGTATTTTCAATTATAACTTAAAAGAATACTTTACTAATATTATTAAGATTAAGTAAGTAATAATATTACTTCGCGAGAAGCTAATAAGCGCTTAAGAAAGGTTTAAGAAAAATACCTTTAAAAAGATTAATATAATAACTTAAGATAAATATAAGAAGTTTCTAGCGAATCTTCGGCTACTTCTTATTATATAACAAGTAAAAAGCTTCGAAGCGTACAAGAGAGCTAAGTAAAGAGCTAATTAGCTTATTATAAAGTTTGTTAATTGCCTTAAAAAATAGGAAGTACAGCTTAAGTCGTATATAAAGCTCTAACTAAGAAATCACTTCTTTTATAAAATCCGACTAAAGATTCGCTAAAGGCTTGTCGAAAATAAATAAGCTACTATAATTCGAACTCGAGAAAAGGTTATTGCGGCTATTATTTTCTTAAAGATATACACCTTACCAAAGGAAAGCAACAAGCGGCTTAAAGAGATTAATAAAAAGAAAGAGCTCTTGAAGCATTAAACAAGCGCTAGCAAAAAGCGCGAGAAACGTAAGAAGCGTAGAAAGCGCGGCAAACAAGACTATTATCGCGAAACTTACCCTAAAGGGAGTAACCTTAATAAGATCTTAGTAAAAGAAAGGCTAAGGAACTGGGATAAATCAAGGGTTTAATACTTGTTGTGTCAAAAGCTTAAATATTATACTAATAAATGCCCTAAGGCTACCGTCGAAGATTTTAAGGAGAAACGCAAAAGGAATGCCTAACTTGTAGTATTATTTATATCGCCCCCGAGACCTCCGGATACGAAAATGAAAATCCAACTAAGGATCTAGGCAAATAAAGAATAAAAGATATTAATCGTCTTAATTAATAATAATGCAAAGGATAATTTTATCTTGAGACTAGTAACTAAGTAGTGTAACTTGCAATTTACTAGTGAAAGATTAAAAACTTTTCAAATACTTCTTAGAAATTAAGAAGTTGTTTATAGTATAGTACTTATGCAAGTAGAAATTATAAATACGCTACCATAAACGAAGCTAAATGCTTTCCGACTGCGAGTTATGAATATATCAGGTATAAATTTTATCTTAAGATAACCTTAGTTAAAAGAGATTAATTCGCAAATTAGCTTTAAGATTAAATAATAAAAATACTCTTATTAATTAAATAATGCTTATAATCTTAGTATTATAAAACTAAGAAAGTTTACACGACTTATAAATAAGACTAAATCCCCTACGTATATTATAATACTAAACTTAAATACGATACGCTAAATAAAAGCTAACGAGACGCTTGTTATATTAAAATCTTTTCGTAAGTTTAAGAACGTCTTTTTAGAAAAGAGAGGGAATATATTACTATCGCTAAAAGGTTACTAATATATTATCAACTTGAAGCTAAATACTAAGCCATCTTATTCTCTAATTTACAATCTCTTAGAAACAAAACTCAAGGTTTTAAAAGAATATCTTAAGTCTTCAAAAGCAAAAAGATAAATCCGCAAAGGTAAAAGTCCCGCTAATACACTTATCTTATTTATTCTTAAGAAAAATAATAGCCTTCGATTATACATCGATTATCAGGTCTTAAACTAGATTATTATTAAAGACCGGTACCCCTTGCTATTAATTAATAAGATACTAAATAGGCTCTGAGATGCTAATGTTTTCATCAGCCTAGATTTGCAGTATACGTATCATCGCGTGAGAATTAGGGATGGAAACAAATAAAAGACTACCTTTCGTACAAGGTATAAGTATTACGAATATTAAATAATACCCTTTAGTCTATTTAATACATTAGAAATATTTTAATAATATATTAACGACGCCTTAACTAGCTTAGTAGATATTATTTGCGTTATTTACCTTAGCAATATCCTTATTTATTTGATAAATTTTTTATAATATAAAGACCAAGTATATTAAGTCCTTAAGCGACTACGATAAGCAAATCTCTTTGTTAAATTATTAAAGTATATATTGGCTATAGCTAAATGGCTACACGTAAATTGCTAAATGGCTATACGCTAAAATTTTATTACCTTAGCGAGTATTATTTATCAACCTCACTGTACTATACTAATTTGTACTACGTAGCAAGGATTATTAATATAAATCATAAATATTCATAATTACGTAATTATCCCTGAGAATCAAAAATGAAGCTATTCTAAACTACTTAAGGAAATACTTTAACGTACTACTACTACTACTATCACTACTACTAGTATAGCTTTTATTTCTTAATCTTACGGGCCCGCGCCCCCTGTAGTAATTTATAGTGATATTACTATTGGATTTGCTGTATACTAAGCGTATACAAAAGCCAACGAATATATCTTTAAACGATAAGATATAAAGTCGTTTCGTGTATTATTTGTCTGCGATCGCATAGGTAAATACAACTTAATAGGGAGGCAAAACGATATATACTCTTCTAAGAAACGCTATAATATAAGTTTAAAGAGGTGTGATTATCGAATGAGAATAACTCTTATAAAAGATAAAGTTTCAGAGCAATAGAAAGTAAAGGTTATAAAAGGTATATATAATTATACGGCCTCTACAGATTCTTCAGCTTATCCTGCATATAAAGTTGTTTCTGTTTCCGCAAAGACTTGTGCTTCAATTAATACCTTAGTAAAGACTGGTCTCTCAAACGCTTAGATTTTGTCAGCTCTACGTAAAGAAGACCTTAGTGTTATATTAACTTCCAAAGATATCTCGAATCTTGTAGTAAAAGCGTATATACAGCAATTAGGCGAGAGAACCCTTATTTAATAGCTTATGGAGGTACGGTTCCTGTACAACAATTGTTTATTATTTAACTAATAAATTATATAAGAATTACAAACTAACGATTTCTACCCTTAATACTACCCTTCAAGCGGTCTTTTATAACGACTTTTCTTCATTCACCTAACCTCTCTCGAGCTCTAAAAGTAGTATTCTGATATTTTACTTCTCAACTGTATATATAAGATGAATCGATTTAATATGCTATTACTGAATATTTGTAGAATCGCGGGGAATAATATAGTGGTTTAGCTTGGAATAGCATTTTTATCTAGAGAAACGCAAGGAGATTACAATTGGGTTATTACTTAGCTTCGGTTCTTAATGCTTAAGAACACAATTATAGAGCTAGTTTCTATTGTAACAGATAGGGAACTGGCTTTTTTTTTTTTTTTTTTTTTTTCTTTTAACGTGCTGTATTAGTTAGAAACTATGTAGCACAGCTAGTCTACTAGCGTGGCTAATTATTATATACAAAATTCAATTCGAATTAGACTGCGACTGTACATTTGGGAACATTCTCCCTAGGGAACTGGCTTTGATAACGTGTTTAGAAGTATATTTCCCTAATTCTCGATATATCCTTTGCTAATAGCATGTCAACATGAATATACTAGCTAAGATTAAGAAATACTTTCCAGGTCTTATTAAAGGAGAGAATGGGAAGTGGATACGCTACCCGAGCTTTCAAGCATTTCTAAGCTACTGGAATACACTACTAGCTAGTACAACAAAGCAGGCGTTCGATAAATTACTTGAAGAGATAAGAGTTCGATTCTTCTTACAAGCGATAAGTTATTGCAAAAGTACTTGGCTATTATGGAAAGAAAAGCTTGTAGCTTTTTAGATCAACTAATCATATAACTTCAAGATTATTATTACAAGTCCTATTGAGGATTGCTATGCTACCCTAAAGCTGTATTTACAGCGTAGGCATGTAAATCTTAGGAGTGTGTTCCTTAAAATGCAGCACTTTTGGACCGCTTAGCATACCGGCATTCGTACAGCTATTGCATAGTAGCAATTACGACCTAGACATAGTATAAATATCCCTCTTTTCGCTGCTATCCTTCAGTTTGTCTATAGCCGAGCTCTCTTAAGGATTATGCAAGAGAACAGCAAGCTTCCATACAAGGGGCCTCCTCCGTATGCCTGTACATGTACTATATAACAAGCCTTTAGTTTACCTTGCTTACATACTATTTAAAAAAGGAAATAAAACGGCGAGGTAATTCTCTTAAGTAATATTCATTATTATTAGTATTACAACAGGCCTTAATCAAATGCACTTCCTCAGCTACTAATTAACCCTTAGCCTCTTCCACTCTTAAACCTAATAAAAGTAAAAGGAAAAGAAAGACCTAAGGGTGCTTTAGGCGAAGATTCACGCATAGCACCTTCTAATACTCGTCGAGATCCTTTATTCTTTAAACTCCCTTCTAGCTCTGCCCCTGCATCACTTAGTCAGACTTTTATAATATAAGACAGCTTATTTACGACTACTCTTGCGATATAAAGACTTGAGCTTAGGCATAAGGATTTGTATAAGCCTAGTACTCGCCGAGAGAGAGCTTATATATAAGGTATTTTATTAGTGTACTAAATAAATAGTATTAAAGATGCTATTACAATTATTATAGCTATATAGTAAGAGGTAATTAGTAGTATTAAGGTATATACTTAGGATACAAAGTTTAAAGTAAATAATAATCTTAATGAGTTAGCATTAGTGCTAATTATGCACTGTACATAGTTATTTATACAAGTTTTAGTGGTGATAAATGCACTCTTCACTTTCGGCTCGCTTGCCTAGCGTATAGCCATTTAGTAATTTACGTATAGCCATTTAGCTATAGCCTATATATTTAGTACACAAAGTGTAAAATTTCTAAGATATATTATATCCCCAGTCGACGTAGCGATAAAGTAAAGCCGGATTAATACTATTAAGGACTAGCCTAAGCTAAAAAAATAATCGAGATATTTAAGTTTTTATTAGGTTTATTAACTTTTACTAGCGCTTTATTATCAAATTTTCGGTGATTATTTAGCTAATAATAAGCTTAACAAGAGGTAGGAAGAAAAGGTAACCTACTCTTACGTTTCACTAGGGAATTACTAAGTAAAAGGCTTTTAATGCATTAAAGGATATATTTACGTCAGCTCCTTTTCTTAGGCATTTTAACTTAAGTAAACTAAGAAGACTAAAGATCAACGCTTTAGGATTTGCAATTATTAGTATATTCTCTTAATCTAGCGAATAGCTAGTGAAAAATGGGATAAAAAGCATTTAGTACCTTATCGCTTTCTTTAATAAGAAGCTAAATTCTACGAAGCTTAATTATAAAGTGTATAATTAAGAACTTTTTATAATTATTAAGTATTTTATATATTAAAAGTATTATTTTAAAAGTAGCTTAGTTTTACGACTGACTGAAGGTTAATACAATAGCTAGCTGTAAGTAGCGCAGTCTTAAGTCTAGTGTATTTAGGCTAACAGCTACGTTACGTATTTAAAAGAAAAGATAAAGAGAAAAGGAGAGCTCTCTGTAAGAGAGAGCTTTAGTATAAATATATAAGAAGCTGTTTTTATTTAGCCTAGTGTAATTGCTATTCCCTTGTTCCTTATTCTTTAGTTATTTATTAAGTTACTCTTATTTTCGTACGATTATAATATTACCTCCCCTTTTTGAAAAACTGCGTCCTCGTAATTGCAATTATAGCTTTATTTTTTTTTAAGTTATTATAATTATTAACTCTAGCGTTATAAGCTTTTAGCTACTTAAGTAGAGCTCTTAAAGATCTTTTAGCCTAAGGGTTTCGCAAGTAAAATGCCTTGATTAGGTAAGGTGCGATTATAGTATCAGAGTATAAGTATTATTCTAAGTCTTTATTCGCGCTTAATTACTTAATACAGTACTTAAGCTTTAAGCTTATTAGCTTTAGGCTTAGTATTACTTTAATCTCTTATTTGTTTTACTTAAATAATAGCTAAATTAGTACTGGTGCTTAGCGGGCTTATCCTGATAAGGGGTCGGCGATATACTTGCGCAGCAAGTATAAGTGGAAAACCGAGTATATTTACTAATCTTCTGATAGCTTTACTTCTTAACTCTTATCGACTTTTTGTACGACTTTAATTAATCCGTATTACTTATTCAATAGCTTTCGAGAAGGCTTATTTAATTTCCAATTCCGTGTGTTTATTATAATTATATTTATTTTATCTTAGTTAACTTCTTATTAATTACGGTTTATTAGTTGTTTCATCTTATCTTATTACACTTGTAAAAAAGCCTGCGCAAATTTAATCGCGTCTTATATATGTATTATAAGCTTAATTGTGTCTTCTTTATTTAACTTTTCTCTAACTGATTAAAAGGGTTCTAAGTTATATATATTAAAAGAGATATATAACTTATAATTATTAAAGACTTGAAATAGCGAGATATTACTTAGCGATTTATAAAGTAAAATTAGCTGCGCAATATTTATAATAAGTAAAAGCGCGCTTTAGTTATTTTAGTAATATATATAAAAAAAGCGTAATCGCTGCTTAATGTATTAGTTTATAACTTTTATTTAATTATTAATGTTTAAGTTATATACCGTAATTAGCTTTATCTTAATCCTTAAGACTTAGTAATACTTCTTTCAGAAGCTAGAGACGAACTAAGGACTTTTATCAGAGATTATAAAATCCGGTATACTAAAGTGTCGGGACTAATAAACAAAGAATAGCTCGGCTATTTGCTTTACCGTAATCGTTTTATAATATAGAATTAAGATCGGCTTCTTAGCTAACTTATTTATAACTACGAACGCTGTATTATAGCCAATTTTATCTAAAGGCAGCTCTGTGAAATTTATTATAAGGTACTAATATAGTTTTACTAGGATTAGCAGAGGGTGCAAGAAACTAAGGGTCTTATTCTTGCGGGCTTTTATATAAGCGCAATTGCAATTCGCGACGTATTAAGTAACATTAGTAGCTAATTTATTCTAATAGTATTTAAATCCTAGTATTACTTGTATTTTATTAATTTCGGCGTAAGCGATCGAAGGCTAAGTATACACGTAACGGATTAAAGAAGTATATAGCTCTATTAGTTTTAAAAGAATTTCCAATCGTCCTTAGAAATAAAGCTTTTTATACATTAGCTCATAATTTAGGTAGTAATCTTTTACTTTCTTCCGGAGAAGCTTTAGTAATTCCCCGGTTTTATTAGCTTTGATAATTTAATTAATAATATAATAGTTCTCAATATTATACGCTATTATAAATACTAAGTCCGGAGCCTTACCGTCGATTACTAAGTAGTTCTTCGGCGGAGAGGTATTTAACTCGTAAGCTAAGCTCACGAGTAGTTATGCGTAAGCTAGGTTAATTATCTCTTCTTGCGCCGGGATTACCTCCTCTTTTACCCTTACGGGGCAGAGCTCGGTAGTTACGTATGAATCGACGTCGTTTAGCTAATCGATCAGCGGCGAGTCTTTTGATTTGTAAGCTAAGCTCACGAGTAATAATACCTGGGTTTAAAGTACTTAAAGGTCGATCTTATTATTAGGAATTAACTACTAATTACGTAAAGTACGCTTCCGAGCTTCTAAGGGCGTAAAATCCTGATCCCGGCGAGAAAGCGTATCGGCGATCGTATTTATAACTCTTATATAATATATAATCGTAAAGTAGAACTTAGTAAAGAACTCTGCTTAGCGAGCTTGCTTAATATTAAAGTCTTTCATTATTATGAAATACTTAAGAGTCTTATAATTAGTATATATATACACGGCCTTCTAAGCTTTAAGTAATTCTGACTTATATTACTTAAAGAACCAAAAGATCGCTAGAATTTCTTTATTATAAATAAAATAATTAAGCTTAGTATTAATTATAATCTTAAAGAAAAAGCTTATTAAGTGAAATTAATTATTGTCTTATAATTAAGAAAGTACTCTTGCAATAACCCTGTCCGAGGCGTTAGTCTCTAAGCGAGTCTGCTTAAAAGGGTTGTAGTAGCGAAGTATTAGCGCTGATTTTAAAGCTTCCCGAAGAGTCTTTTACGCTGCTTTGTATTCCTGATCGAATATAAAAGAGATGTCTTTTTTAGTCAGATAAATAAAAAAACAGCAGATTTAGCTATAATCCTTAATAAAACGCTAGTAAAAGTTGTAGAATCTTAAATAGCTTTATATACTTTATATATTAATAGCGTATTATTAGTTATTAATTACTAAGATTTTCTCTAGGTTAATTTTAATTCCGTTTACTTTAATAATAAAGTTTAAGAACTTTGTTTTTATAACTTTAAACTCAGACTTCTTAATATCAGCCTATAACTCGTGCTTCTAAAGAATTGTTATAATTCTCTTAATATATAACTTATACTTTTCTAGTAAGACTAAATAAATTAGAATATCATTTATATATACTAAGTAGAAGTTATTTAAGTGCTTTATTAAGATCTCGTTAATAAACCGCTAGAAAGTAATCGATCTGTTCGTTAGTTTAAAAGGTAATACCTTATATTTATACGTATTATAACGCGTACGGAACGTAGTATAATCTTCTAAATTAGCTAATATACAGATACAGTAAAAAGCTTGCTAAATATTAAGCTTCGTGAAGATCTTAATCTTAGAGATCTGCGCGATTATCTTATTAATTAGAGGAATAAAATACGAGTTTTTTTTTAAAGAAGGTATTAAGCTTCCGATAGTTAACGTATAATTGAAGGCTACCGTCGGCTTTTTTAATAAAAAGAATAAATACTGTATATAGCGCGCTAAAAAGCTTAATAAATCCTTTATAAAAGTTATTTATAATATACCGCTTAATCTTCGTAAGCTAATCGTTCGTTATTTGTTTAAAAGGCTTAAAAAAGAAGCTACTTCCGGCGTTTAACTTAATTTAGTAGTTAATACTAAATCAGTACTTCGGCAGCTTATCTGAAGCTCTCTTTAAGAAAAAGAACTTAAACTCCTTGTATTAAGGCGAGAGCTTCTCTTGTATTATATTCTTATTTAATTAATAAAAAGCTTTCCGGCTCTATTTTAGAAACTAATCGTTATATACGCTAGCTAGCTTTACTTCCGTAGCCTGTTAATTAAGCTTAGTATTAATCTCTTTTATTAAAGTAACGAAAACCGAACTCTCTTATTAACACGAAGAAAAAGTGTTTTTCTGTTAATTTAGTAAGTAAAAGTAGTTTAAAGCGTACATAGATATAAGACTAATATTGATTCTAGTTTCAGAGGCTTTAAATAAGTTAAGAGGCTTAGTAAAATACGCGCTAAAGCTCGTATTCTAAGTAACGCGGTCGCTTAAACTCGTATTCGAGAAAGCGCTTTTTATCTTCTAAAAGCACTAACGTAAGTCTTGTATAAAGCTCGAGAGTTGCTTAAAAGAAAGTGTATTAGTACGAGGCTTGCTCTTCTTTTTTTTCTAGAGTTAAGGGCTAACTTCGGCTAGCTTCTTTTAAGCTATTAGCTGGTCCTAATGTTCGGCATCTAATTAGTAATCGATTTACGTAACTGAAAAAAGCTTTAATAATTATATAAGAATACGCTTATTAAAGTATAGTTATACTGGTATATTCTCTAGTTAATAGATCTAGTTCTATTTTTTAACGTAATTGAGCTTTAAGTTATAATACTCCAGGAACTTTCATCTGATTAAAACATTAGTATTCTTTAAGTTCGTAATTAAAAAAAGGAAATTAATTCGCCGGCGGTTAATTATTATAATCAGGAGAATCGCCGACGTAATTAAAGCTTTAAGCTTACTGTTATAACCTGTAGGTACGATAAAAGTAAAAAGTGTTAGGAAAAAGATATTAAAAAGTTTAAAGAATTAGAAAGCTATTATTATACGAATAGCTTTAAATATATTTACTTTACTATTGATATATATAATTAAGTTAATATAGTTTCTATTCTTAGCTAACTTAATTCTAATTAAAAATTGCTTTCTTTTAATAAGAAAGTAAAAGTCAAAACCTAAGTCCTTTTATATATTATAACTTATACTATAATATAAATCTTTATTATAATTTAGCAGTTTTTTAATAGCTTATTCAAGAAGAGGTCGTTCGTAACGGCTAATATAACAATTTTACGACTTATTTTCTTCTGCTTACGGGTAACCAAATAATCCGTAACTCAGTAATCGGGGCTCTTGTATTCTAAGTACGTAATACCGGCTAGCGGTATAGTAAGAGTTGCTAAGCGAAGAGCTAGTAAGGCCTGTTGATTAGGCTTAGGGGCAGGGGAAAGAAAGCGGTAAAGAGAAGGCGAAAAAGTACGGCACTAGTTATCCTACTTTAGGATTCCGGAGAATTAATTACGAGTAAGCTTAAACGTAATAATAAAGGCTATTTGTTTGCGATTAGCTAGTCTTTTTTAGCGAAGATATTACGAAACTCTTAGTTAGCTATTGCAAGGAATTTATTTAAAGTTATATAATCTCTATTTATCTTATACTTCTTAATACGAAAATCACGCTTTAAGTTAACTAAGACTTTCTTATAAATGTCTTTAAACTAGCGACTATAAGTGATCTTTCCGGTTATAGCGTAGTTAATAAACTTAATACAAAACTTATTATAAGTTATCGAACTTATCGTAAGTCTATAGTACTTAACTCAGCGGCTTGAATCCAATTGTAATCAAAGAATCGCTAGTCTAACGCCTTAAGTACGTTAGCGGCGCTGTCGAATACGCTAGCGAAGTCAGGATTTATATACTGAAGGATAATTATCTTAGCTTCTTCGCTGGTACACTTAAAGTAAGCTTTAATTTGCGATTAGCTAGTGCGAAAGTTTCCAGAGTATTCTTTTAAGAATAGCTTTATCTTTATCTTTTAAGCGTTGTATTTAACGTTCTTTAAGTAATTAGTAAAAAGTAGGCGAGAGTATTTAACTTTATTTACTTTAATAAGCGCAACTGAAGGGTTTATCTTAAGAAAGTAGTAGTTAATTAAGAGTTAAAGATCCGCTGTAAAAGCGCGCGTTAAGCGTTCCGGCGAGAGCGAAGAAGTAAGAGCTATCGATCGTGGATTTGCGGCCTTGTAAGCAGCAAGGGCCTTCGTAATAGCTGCTCGTATTAGCTTATCAATCGCGGCTTATTAAACGGGGGTAAAGTCTTTTATAATCGTAATAAGCTCCGGTGTAATATTAAAGTATTGCGGTTCTGCGTCGGAATCGGAGTTCTTTTTAATAGTCTCGACTATTAGTCTTAGTATGTCGAAAGAAGAAGAGAGAAAGCCTAAGCGAAAAGGCGCGCTTCGTTCTTTAGAGCTTCTTCGACGAGAAAGAGCGGTAAGTGTTATAAGAGTTATTGATCGATTTATTAATCAGATATATGCGGTTTGGCAAACGTGCTAACGAGTGTAAGAAATAACGCGTTATTAAGGGCGACGACACGAAGTTCTCTAACTTCTTTCAGAAATACCTTAATCAAAAGTTCGATTAAGAGGTATTTATTAAGTAAGTATAATAACAGGTTACGATATATTATAAGCAGCAATACGACGAGGTTAATTAAGTTAATATTACGCTTTGCAGTGGTAAAGGAAAAAGTCTTTTCTTATATTATAACTAACTTAAGATTAATATAATAGCTGGTTACAAGTAGTGCAGACTTAAATCTATATGTATTTAAGCCTTAAGCTACGCTAAGTATTTAAAAGAAAAGACGAAAAAGAAAGAAGAGCTCTCTGTAAGAGGAAGCTTAAGTATATATATATAAGAGGTCGTCTCTATTTAGCTTAGCGTAGTTGCTATTCCCTTGTTCCTTGTCCTTCGGCTATTTACTAAGTTACCCTTATTCACGTACGATCGTAATATTTATAAGGGTTTAAAAAAGTCTATTCTGATATATCTTAATAACTACTAATAGAATTATCTAATAACTAAAAATCTTAAATTAATAGTCTTATCGATTATAATCGTTCTTCTCTAAAGTATTTATATTCGTTTATTTATAAATTAATTTTAGTTACTTTTATATGGTGTTTTTTAAATTTTAAATCTAAGAGAATTGCCTAATTAGAACTATCTTATATATATTATATTTAAAGTAATATATATATAAATATTTTAGATTTAAAATTTTATTTAATTTAATTAAGGATTCATTGAGTTATAAAAGTGCAAAAACCGCTGTTTTTGCCTTAAAAAGTGATCGGAATAAGGGGGTGGGGACTTATACTTAAGAAGTGGACTCGCTATTATTAATTTCCTTTAAAGCTTTTTTGAGATTATCGCTAGCATTATGTTTTTTATTATTTGCAAAGTGCTTAATTAAAACTAATTAAAAGTCCTTCGCTAAAGGTTAATTAGTAATGCGTTAAAGACTTAATTATATAACTTATATTTTAAAAAGTAACGACCTAAGTAGCGATTATTCTATTGCTTTACTTAAGCTTAAAAAACTTCTTTTATAAAGTAAAGGATAGCTGGAGAATTGTCGCAAAAACACTAGTTTTTATACCTTTGGTGGTATTAATTAAAAGCTTTTAGGGGGACTTTTAAGTCTTAGTATTAAGGGCTTTGTTATCGTAGGTAAGGCGACGCTTTTATTAATCAAAAGTAGCTTATGCGATATTTAGACTTTTCTCGCTTAGTTAGCCTTAGTTAAATAAATTCGTAGTATCTATAAGTTTCTTAAGAGAGGGTTTTAAGTTATCTAGA
Source organism: Cadophora sp. MPI-SDFR-AT-0126 (assembly GCA_020747065.1). Lineage (NCBI taxonomy): Eukaryota > Fungi > Ascomycota > Leotiomycetes > Helotiales > Ploettnerulaceae > Cadophora > Cadophora sp. MPI-SDFR-AT-0126. Next base: position 1,144,464 of record JAGMVK010000015.1, read on the forward strand.
ACCTCGCCGGCTATTAGCTTGCGAATTATCGGAAAAAAAGAAATTCTAATTTACTTTTATATAACCCTTTGCTTTTTTAATGCAATTCGTATACTTTTTAATAATCGACTTAAGTAAGGTAAAGTACTGAAGATTATAGAACTAGGCAACTTCACCGGCGTAGCGTAAGCAAACCTTCTTGCGAATAATACTAAAGATAACTTTAGCGTAACCTAAGGACTTGGTTTAAGTATTCTTAATATCTTTAAATACGGCTTGCTAGTATTTATTCGTATTTTCGCTAGCGTTCTTATTACTCGTATTATCCTTACTCTTTTTAGAATTATTATTAATCTTTAGATTAAGCTTAGCTTTAATCTTACTTATTTTTCTTGGAATTTCGGAAAGCACGATTAAATTAGCGGCGTTTAAATAGCGAATCGTTAGCGAGGCCGCGGGAGAAGCTAAAGCTACTTAAAGCTTTAAATAAACCAAAGTCTCCAAGGCCTTTTCACTTGTTAGTAAAGGATTCTAAAAAAATCATCGGTTAGGCGCTAACTAAGGGCACGAGATGTAGAAATCGAAATAACTTATCTACTATTGTGTTATTATTAGTTAGTTACAAAAGATTAAAGAGATAAAAGAAGAAAGTTATATACTAGTGAGGGTAGAACCTAATTACTAGCGCCTTATTAGTTATATTACTTACTTCTAGATTTACTTTTGAATTAAATATTAAAATTTTGGCTCGTTAGCAAGTAGCTAAAGTAATATTAGCGAGCGTTAATTTTATATCTTTACTTCTAGAATAAAAGTAAATCAAGAGTAGTGTGTTAAATAATTTGATTTGATAGATTAATCTATCTTAATTAATTAATATTTGATTCGATTCAATTATAATTAATTAATTTGATTAATATGCTGACTAATACAGACTTGGGTAGGTTCGCTTAATTAAGGTTAAGGTTTGTGAGATCTATACCCGTTTCAGCTATCGCTTATCCCTTTTAAGTATAGATCCCGCCTCTTTGCTTATCAAGCGAGCTAGCGATAAGAAACCTCGTAGAATCTTCACGATACCTTTGATTTATTATTAATTAATAAGTCTTATAAATTGAATATTAGTAATTAACGAAAATATAATTCTAGTACTGTCGAGTATAGGGATTAATAATTTATAATAGGAAAGCTTTAGAATGCTTTAGAAATACTTTATTTTCTATAAAAGCAATCAAATCTCTCTTTAAAATCGATTTTTTATTATTAAATAAATACTTTAATATATCAACAACAGCTTATACTCTTATAAAAACCTTTATTACGTACACTTATATTGAATATTGTGGTAGGGATAGCCCCTGATTTTCTTTTATTACATAACTGCGCCGGTCCTTCGTATATATAAGAAGCCAATACTTAATAATAAAATATCAGGAATATAATACCAGATATATTCTATTTATTAGAACTTTTTTCCTTCTCTCTTTTACTAATTTATACTCTTCAGATATATAATATATTTGGATTTAATTAATCTATTATTTTATAAAGTTAGAGAAACCTTTAGTAGCTCGCTATATACTACTCTCTTATTATATGGATTGAGGTTCGTCCCTCTCACAATATATATTCTATTATGTCTTAATCAACCTCTATCGCTTTGAATATTAAGCAAAAGTCGGTCGAATTCGAATTAGATCGTCTTGAATTGCAATCGCCTCTTTTCAAGTTTAAATACTTATCAAAGGCTCTCGATAAAGCTAATTAAAATTCGGAAAAGCCTGAAAATCACCGGACTTTACTATTCTGTGTTTAGTCCGTGGTTGCAAGTAAGTTTATTTAATTCTATTAATAAAGACTTATATTAACTTTAAATTAGTAAAAAGTGGCTTAATCAAAAAGTCTATTACCAAACGAGTAATTACTTTACTCACTTTCGAAAGTCTTATAAGTTGATAAATATAGAGGCTATTAAAAATAATATTGATCCAAGTAAGTTGATTTATTAAATTAGTTTTTATAATAGCTTTTATTAATATTATTTTAGAGACACTTATACCTAATTCAACTTAATACACAAGTTAACTAAGCTTACGAGAGTCTTTTAATAATCAATAAAACAACGAATCTCAACAACAAGAAGAAGAAGAAAAAGAAGCTAGTTTTATAATATCTTATTTTAAGAGATTATTATTAAATTTTATTGTTTCTAATAATATTTCTTTTAGAGCTATTATAAGTATTAGCTTTCGAAAACTAATGGTATATCTTCATAAGTAAGTACTCTTTAATACTTACAAGTACTTAGACTTATAATTAACTAATTATTAAAGGGAGGTACCACCTTTGTACTCTCAAGTTTTAACTGATAAGTTGACTTTGCAATATAACGATAATAAGTCTTTATTTAAAGGCTTATTATTAGAGCAAATTAAAACTCAAGGAGGGTTTTCTTTAACTCTTGATGCTTAGACAGCTATAAATCAAGATGCTTATCTTGGAATTACTATATAAGTTATATTTTATTAGTTTATTTATTTATTAAATAAATAACTAACTAACTAATTTAATAGTTATTGGATCGACGCGAACTTTAATATGATTTCGCGGCTTTTAGCTATAAGGGATTTAGCCGATAAACACTCAGGTGTTTATATGAATTCGGTATTAATTCAAGCTCTTCAAAGCTTTAATATTGAATATAATATTATCAGGTAAGTAATCTAATAAATTATCTTACTATAATAAAAGCTAACTTTATAATAGTATTACAAGAGATAACGCTTCTTCAAACGATACACTAGTTACTGCTTTTACAAAGCATTACTCTTAAAAAGCTATAAAATTTCAAGGCGATACACCTTATATAGCTCACGTACTAAATGTAGTTGTTCAAGATATCTTAAAAGGTATTATTAAGAACGATTATAATAGCTCTTATTCTAGAGATATATACGAAGAAGAGAGAGAAGACAATAACGAAGAAAATCAAGAAATAGGTAAGTTTATTAATATTTAAATATTTATTTTACTAATTTTAATTAGACTTCTTTATTTGGAAAATAGTTCGAAAGATTATAATTGGTATTAAATATAACCAAGAAAACAAGCGATTATTACAGGCTCAAATTAAAGCCTTTAAAATAGAAAAGGCTCGATTTCCTTAACTTAGTAAGTTTTTTTTTATTAAAAAAGAATTCTTTTATTATTAATAATTAACTAATAATTATTAGATTAATAAATGCGCTGGTCTTCAACGTATTATATATTGAAAATTTCTTACACCTTTAGAAGCCTATAAAAGCTGTTATTAATAGCTCTAATTCTAAGGCTTTTAAAGATAAGAATAAACTATTTGTACAATTCTTATATTTTGCAAGCCTTACTCTTCTAAAGGCAGAGTGGGAGTAAGTTTATATACATAAGTTAAAGGCTCTAGAGCCTTTCATACCTTTACAAATCAATGCTTCTAGAGCATTCGATATTCACGTGACTCTTGGATCATATGAAATCTAACACTATTACTTGGCGAAATAGAAATTAAGTGGTTAGAAAACGTATTAGCTATCTTAGTTATATTTGTTAAAGTAACTACGAAACTACAAGTCGAAAAATATCCGACTATATATTATATTATGCCTGAGGTATATATAATATATAGTAAGTTAGATACTTACAAGCAACAATATTAAGTAAGTACTTATTATTTTAAATTCTATTATTATTTTTATAATAAAACTAACTTTAAATTAGGACAAAATCTTTATTAATGCCATTAATAGCGGTATCGCTAAGCTTCGGAAATATTATCTAAAATCAGGGGTTCTAGATAATAAGAGTAAAAGCTTTTATTTATCTATGATCTTTAATCCTAGAATTAAAGAAGAAGGCTTAAAAGCTATGGGTATTTCAAGCGGGTTTATATCAGATATTATAGCTCGCTTAAGGACCGATTTCGATAGGTAAGTTTTATTATTATTTATCTATTATTAATATAAGTACTAATTATTTACATAGTTATAAATTAGACTATTTAAGAGAAAATCCCATAATCGACGACGACGGAGATTTAAATATATACGACGCCGACGACGACGACGAATTAGGAATATTTGTCGAAAACGACGAAGAATTTGAAACCGACGAATTAACTGCTTATTTAGAAGAAAAAAGAAGTCCTAAACATGTAAGTTTATCTACTTATTAATATTTAAAAAAGAATTAAACTAACTTATTAATAGACTAAAGCGTTAGACTACTGGCGACTTAATAAAGAGAAGTATAAAATATTATCTCGAATAGCTAGGAAATATCTTCAAATTCCCGCTAGCTCAGTCGCTACCGAAAGGTTTTTCTCTTAAGGAGCTTTAATTATTTCTAAATTAAGAAATAGGCTTTCTAAAGAGACTTTTGAAAAGATAATTTGCTTAAAAAGTTGGGGAATTCTCGAAGACAAAGAAGAAAAAGAATATAAGGATTTAATTAAGAGTTATACTCTTGAAGATAATCCTTTTTATATACAAGAAAAGGTTTAATATGTATATTAGTTCAAATAAAATCACATGTTCTTGAATAATTAATTAATACTCATGAATAATTTGAATATTAATCAAATCAAGTCCAAAAGCCATTAATTTATCTTAATCAATTATAATTGATTAAATTGATTATTAATTAATTAATTTGAATAATTCTTTGACACACTGATCAAGAGGGGAGATATTATAATAATCCGTACTCCTAGCGCTGGCTACGTAATTAGCTAGGCATATGAGGCCAGCTAAGGGGAAGAGAACCCTTTCCTCCTAAGCAATTAGTTTTTATACGAATTTAGGATTATTAGTTATTCCTTAGTAACTCTCCAGCTATTCTATGCCTTAGTTACCTCAGTGTCCTTGTGATCATTACAACATCCTTGTTGGATTCGATGTCATCGCCTTCCAAATATACCGTAATATCTTTCGTAGAGTTAGTCTTATTAAGTGCGTTGTTTAACAGCGCCGTGGTTCGAATTTGAAAAGTAAAAGGTTGCTCGTTGGCGAGTACTAGCATATCGAGCGGGGGTCCAGCTATCTCTTCCGCTATTGGTGCCCCCAGACCATCTTACATCTCAGTGACCTAGCAGCTGGGAGAGGGCTTTTGACCTCCTTATCACACGAACTAGCTATTGTGGCTTTACAGTACAAGAAAACATTTGTGGCAAAAGACCCGAACCCGCTAGTTCTCTAGAACTCCTAACTCCACCATCCGCACCAGGGGGATTTTGAAAGCCAGCCTCAAGGGCTTGCAATTCTGGATGTCTACATACTCGGCCTTGTAAACTCTCCTTTGTGTCAGCCGTATTGACGTCGATGTTCCTGCTGTGTTCAAGAAAAACCAAACATCCATGCAGTTGATAAAAGCTCTCCGGCTTGACCCGAATAATTCCATGATATTAAAACTCACTCCGAAGACTTGATCTCCCTCCTATGCTCCTCTACGTTTTCTAGAACCCGAAGTCGTTAAACTGCTGATCGTAGTGTTATCTAACTTCTTTCGAACCTAGGGCTTTCGGAAGTAATAACCTCCTTTTGTTTTCGTTCCAGTATACAACCTCAACAGTTGTAGGTCAAATCAACTTCTAATAATCCGTTTTTAATTAGTGTTATTAAAATTAATGATTTAACTCAATTCGATAATCTTATCTTATAATTGAATAAACCAAAGGGATAATTACACAGCCTAGAGTTCAAAAGGTTACTACTTATAAGTGCCGGCGGTATTTAATTATAGCGTTACCACCAACGCTTGCGTAAGTTTCAAGTCTCTCAAGAACCTTTCCAAAAAAAAAATTCATTTGGACCTCTACAAGCGAGAAAACCTAGAGTAAAATCTTCTCGTGCCTTCTTGTACTTTGATTTAGAATATTGGCCAAGCTCTTACACGCACGCTGATCTGCTACTTCCAAAGTTCTTCGGAACCTATCACCTCCCTTTTAGAAGATGTGTCCCTCTTTAATATCTTTTTTTATTTTAACTTCCCTTAACTATCGACTTTTTAACTTGCATAATGCGGGAAAGATGTTACTGCGATAGTCTATATAAAATCTTGAGGGGGTTGCGGAGTGTTTTGAAGGTGAGTTTCGGGGGACTTGGTTATTATTAGTTATTCTAAAACAATAGGGGAGCGACTGATGGATTTAACTCTGGACTGTGTCTTCTAAATATCGATATGGTAAAAGAGCGATCACTCTCATATCGCTAACTAACTAAAACCCCAAAAATAAACACTTAAAAAGAGCTGATAGCTCTGAACCTGTTTTCTATTGCTCTCTTACTGGCACCGATTTGTGGTATAATACTCTTAAATGTATATAGTAGTCCTGGATATAAGTAGAACTTAATTAAAATATTTGCTTTAGTAATCCTCTGTGTATATTACATATTTTTATTACAAAAAATATCCAGTTTACTAACTTTAATATATATTAATAGTAAATCGGCGAGATTTGGAGCACAAGTAGGGGCGCAGTATATAAGAATATCCGTCTTACTTGCCTTATCACCTAATATAGCTATCTAAGTAGTGATATTATCTTCTATTAACTAGATTACTATTAGTTTAATAGTGGGATTTAGTGTTAAATTGCGATTATTAAGCAACAGATAGATTAGAATCTGCTTCACTAGTGGGAGTAAGAATTTGTTATCGCGGGCTATTAGCGTAATATTAGTAATAAGACTACTACCAAAAGATTCTCTAATAATACTAATATAATTAAGATTGATATCTAGAGCATTTGCTTGGGATTAGAGCTATAGCAGAGAAGCGTAAGAGTCTTCGACTAATATAAGGCTAGGATATTTAGGGGTAAGATAATAGTTAACTGAGTACATTAGTACACTAATTGTAAAAACTTGTATCGCGATAACTTTGAAGAAAGTTTTAATACTACTAAGAATTAAGCCTTTAGAATAAAAGTGTAATAAGACAAAAGTTTTACTTATGCTACTGCCTATCTTATTAAAGCTAATAATCTTAATCTTGTAGCTATTTACTGTATTAATTTAAAACTCCTGTTGTTTTATATTAGGAGAATTAGGGAGTATAATTAATAATGCTCCGAACTTAGTATTAAAGTCTCGATAGCGAGTAGCGATATCGTGCAAGGCAGGTGGAGGGCTATTTAGTGGTAGTGTAGAGAGCACCTCCAAGAATTCGGGATCGAACTTGAGACTTATAGTAACGGTCTGAATAACAAACGCAGAAGTGGAGGTGAAAGTAGAACTGCAAGTGGAAGTAGACAGCTGTGGGTAGGTAGCTAGGTAGTTAAGCCGGGGAAGAATATACCGTGGAGCAAAACATAAGTACCTGATAAGATGGATGTTCGGACAACAATAACAAGGTTGGAACTCGCTAAGGGCGCTCGCTTGCAAGGGCGGGGAGAGTGCGAAGGAAGCATGCCGCCCCGCCCCAGGTTTGCTGTCTTTGTAACGTTGAAGTGACGGAAGTGCTGGAAATAGGGGTACTCAGGTTTAGTCGGAATATTACCGGACGGAAGCTGGACCAGATTCGTGTATATATAGGACCGCTCCCCCTGTAAGGGCTCCTTACCTTCTTATTTCCTTTGTACTAGACTTATAATATTACTATTTACTTACCCTCTTACTCCTATACTTGATACTGCACTTAGTAATATTATATTATTATATTAAATAAGAAGGTTACTCTTACCAGGAATAGCTTATATAATATTTTACTACCTAAAAAATATAGTTAATTAATTCTTATCTGAATCGCCCTTAATTACTATCCTCGAAGAGTTAGGATTCTAGAGATCTCCTAAATAAACTAATAAACTAGGGTTTAGTTCTACTTATTATAAATCAGTATAATTAGAGTAGAATAGTCTTTATTAATAGAGACTCTAAATAACCCCCTCTATATAGAGGCTACTATAGATAAATTTAAGGTATTATAATTACTACTACTAGAATTCTTAAGTTTATAAAACTCTCTTAAATTACCTTTATTCTCCTTTAGAATATAATCGTGTAATTCCTACTACTTATAGAGTTATAGTATATAAAAATTACCTTAATACTAATATCTTTTACTAGGAAACTGCGAAGTATCCCCTTAATACTCCTAGAACCCTTATTTCAGGCTGTACTTAAATTACGCCTAAATCTTCTTCTATTCCTATTATAGATACTACTAATACAGTAAGTCTATTTAGTGAAGCTACTAATAATACTCTTAACTCTCTAACTCTAACCGAAAGCTTTTCTAGCTATAGGACTTAAGGTAATAAAAGTAAAGGTCGTATAAACTAAGATAAGAGAGACTTTAGTAACCTAGATATATTAAGAGGAATTATCTAATTTATAAAGAATCGAAATTATACTTAAGAGGCCTTCTTAGCTTATATTAAGTAATTACTAATTTTTACTTAAGCTACGCTAGTAGTACTTCCTACTAATCCTACCTTAATTCCCCTTAGAACCCTATTACTAATTATTCGATTAATAGAAAGAGATAAATTAATAAGTTAGAGTAGATATACTCTGTTTAAGCTAGAAAATACCCCCCTTACTTTATTTAGGGCAAAATCGGATACTCCTTAGGGACTTAAAGTATAACTTATAGAAAAGATCTCTCCCTTAAATAATAGAACTAACTTAATATTTAAGTAATAGAAAGCTTTAGTTAAAGATCGATTAGAAGTTAACGCAAGTCTTTACTTAGATACTTAAGTATAGTAAGCTTTAGTATAGGGATTAATTACAGGCTTAGCCTACTCTTACTTAAAGCCTTAATACCTATCTGAAACTAATATGTTTTAGATAGCCCCGGAAATGATTTCTTTACTAGAGACTTATTTTCTTACTAGAAATAAAGCTTACGAGGCTTATACTAAGTTCTTTAATATAAGTATATAAGAACTAAACTATACATATAAAACCTTTACTTAATTTTATATAAGATTCCAGAATACTATAATCTAAGAAAACGTAGCTTATATAGAATAATTCTTCTTTATATAGCTTAAAATTACCTTTTAGCTTTATACTACTACTATATTAGTTAAGAGCTTATAGTAAGATAACTATATAGTAATAGTAACTTATCTTATCTTAATTAATACTAATAAGTAATAGAATACGTAACTTAACTCGTCTCTTACTAGCCTCTGTAAATCAGACTCTCTCTAAAAAGTAGCTAAATCGGGCCCCTTTCAAAAGACTTCCGGACTACTTACTTCTTAACTAGTACTTAAACCTACTTCTTCTCTTAACGCTCTTTTTTATTACTACTTAATACTATAGACTTTTGTAATTCTTACCTTATTATATTAGAAGGGTATATAGAAATCTTAGGAAGGTTTTAGTAATTTATAAGTAAAGTATTATAAGTATAAAAAGTTTAAATATTATAAGTTAGACTATCCTAAATTAATTAAAATTCAGGTTCTTAATAAGGAGGAAGTTAATAATAATACTAAAGAGATAGTGGAAAGTAAGGAAGATTAAGTATAGGAAAATAAAGAGACTTAGGGAAAGACTCCTTTTTAGGCTTATATAAATATGATCTATTAAAACTCAATTTAAATTCTTTAATAAAGGAGAAGTAGTTTATAATTAATTATACACTTAATATAAATAAATTAGGAATTACACTCTCTATATTAGTAAATACTAGAGTAAATAGTTATTTCTTTATAAATTAGATTATATCTATACGCCTTTTAAGGGTATTAGGAATAAAGATTCAGCCCTTCTTATATATTATACTAATCTATAGTTTTTAGAACTCCGTCTAAAGCTATACTACTTATTATATACGTTTATACTTAACGATTAATAGTTAATATATATATAACTATCCCTTTATAATCCTTAACCTAAGGAAGCAGGATATAATAATAAGCGTTAAATAGATATATTAATTCCGTCTTAAGTTATAGATAAACTAAAATCGATTTTTATAGCTATCTAATTACCTACTTACTAAATAATAGTCTTAAGAGCTAGTCTTACCCTTTCTATATACGTAGCTCCCTTTACAATAAGACTACTAGAGTGATATAAACTATAGAGATCTGGTAATCTAAAAGAATAAGATATAATAAAAATATCTCCCTTTTATAGTTTAAATACTAGAAGAATATCTCCTCTACGTTACTCCTAAACTAATTCTAATATTATCTCCTATAAGTAAAGGACTTTTATAGGCCCGGAAATTAAAATATAAACTATTAAGGATACTACTTATATCTGTATTTATCTATAAGATTAGTATAAATGCCTTCTATTTTAATATAAAATATAAAGATACTAAGTTCTTTTAAACTAGTATTTATAAGATAGATTATATCTTATAGGAATAGTATAAACCGGAAGATCCTAATACTACTTAATTCTTATCTAAAAAGCTTTTGAAATAGTACTAATACCTAAAGTCGGTATTTTCTAAAAAAGATATAAATACTCTTTTACTTTATTAATATTATAATTATAAGATTTATCTTAAGGGGCTATTACCTAACACTTACTCTTCTCTTTACTATTAATTAATAGAGAAGCTTAAAGTAATAAAGGAGTACTTCCTAGAAAATCTAGATAAAGGTTTTATTAAGTTAAGCTAGAGCTTATTTATATCACTTATACTTTTTATTAAAAAGCCTAATAAAGGCCTGCGATTCTATATTAATTATTATAAGCTAAATACCCTTATACGGAAAGATACGTATCTAATCCCTTGAATTAATAAGCTCCTTACTAGAGTATCGAATATAAAGATATTTATAAAATTAGATATTCGGGCTGCTTTTAACTATATTTATATGAATCTAGCCTCTAAGGAGTATACTATATTTCGGACTAGATACAGATTATATAAGTATAAGGTACTATTATTTAGCCTTTATAATAAACCTAGTATATACTAACGTTATATAAATAACGTACTCCTTAACTACTTAAATAACTTTTATATAGCTTACCTAGATAATATTCTAATCTACTCTAAATCTATAAGGGAATACTAGGCTTATGTAAAATCTATACTAAAGCATTTAATAGAAGCCGGATTATAAGCTAATATTAAGAAATACAAATTCCATATTACTTATACTAAGTACTTAGGCTATATAGTAATTACTAAGGGTATTAAGGCAGATCCGGAGAAAGTTAAACTACTATATAACTAGAAGTACCTTAAGACTATAATAGCTATTAAGTTATATCTAAGGTTCTGTGATTTTTACTAATAATTTATACGTAACTTCAGACTTATTACTAAACCTCTATTTACGCTTACTTAACTTATAGTAACCTGGAATTAGATAGAAGAGTATTATGTTATATTTAAAGAGCTTTGAAAGTAATTATTATTAATTTAATAGATTTACTATTTCTAATCGGAATTACCTACTAAGCTAAAAACGGATACTTCTAATAGGGTAATCGCTAAAGTAGTGTTATAATAGTACAATAATAAATAATAGTACTTACTCGGATTCTATTTATATATACTTAATAGTTATGAACTAAACTAGGAAATCCACGATAAAGAACTATATACTATTATAAAAAGCTTTTATAAGTAGTGCCTAGAGTTAATATTCCTTTAGAATAGAATCAAGGTATATTCAGACTACTACTTTTTAAAGTACTTTATAACTACTAAAGTACTCACTACTAAGTAAGCTTATTAGATAAAATTTCTCTCTAACTTTAATTTCTAAATTATATATATCCTTAGTAAAGATAACTAAAGAGCGGATATCTTAAGCTATTAAGAGTAGGATTTAGAAGTATAGAAATAAGTTTAGAAAGATAATTAAAGCTAAACTTTACTAGTACTAGGAAGGCTTAACTCCTATATTAATTCTAAGCTAATAGAATAGTTTATTTTCTTTATAGTTATAGTATCTTTCTTACTATTAACTACTACTAAGGTAAAAACTCCTCTAAATACTCCCCTAGACTCTTTTAACTTTATTGAAAAGCTTTATTAGGATAATTATATTACCTTTACTAACGTGTAAAAATCCTTACTTAAAGACTACTTAATTAAGAATAGATTCCTACTCTTTAAAGATTAACTCTATATATAATATAATACTCCCCTTTATACTAGGTTAATTAAAGAAGTATATAACTAGCTATCTATTACTTACTCTAGTAGGTTAAAGATATATTAACTCCTAGCCCTAAAGTACTACTAAGTTAGAATAAGTTCGGACTATAACTAGTATATAAGAAATTACTGAGCTTATTAATTCTTACACTCTAAGTATTTTAAATAGTAAGGCCTTCTCTATCTATTACTAATTCTAAGTTATCCTATATAGTATTTATATATAGATTATAAGGATTTCTTAAAGGATAAATATAATTATAATAGAATCCTAGTATTTATTAATTACCTAGGAAAGGATTCTGTAATAATTCCTTACTACTAAGATATTAATATATATAATACTACTAAATTCTTTATCTAGTAGATTTACTAATTTAGATATACTTTAGAGTTAATTATATTAGATTAAAGGTTATAGTTTATCTTATTATTTTAGAAAAAGTTCTACTAGATTATTAGTATTAAAGTTAAGCTTTTTATAATATATTATAAGAAGACTAATAGCTAGATAAAGATTATAAATAAGTATATTAATTAAAGATTATAATTATTTATTAACTTCTACTAAAATAACTAGAGTAAACTAATTCTATTAATAGATTAAGCCCAGATAATCCTTCCTTATACCTCTATTAATATAGCCTTATACTAGCTTAAATTCGGATTAGATCTAAGAAATAGTTAAGATTAGAACTCTCTTAAAGCTACTACTTCTCTAAAAAGACTTAACTACTATAATACTAAAGTAGTAGTAAAATATATGAAAGAGGTGTAGGAATTAGCTAAATTAAATATATAAGCTACGTAGAATTATATAGTAAAGGCTATAAACTAGTACTGCAGACCTATTAATTTCCAAGTAGGTAATAAAGTGTACTTATTTACTAAGAACCTTAAAAGCTATTAATTAAGTCGTAAGCTCAGTAATTAATAGGAAGAGTTATTTGAAATTCTATATTAAGTAGGGAACTCTTACTAGCTCTAGTTACTTATAGGATCGAATATTTATAATATATTTACTCCTAAGCTATTATTCCGGGATCTAAATAACCCCTTACCTAGTTAGGAATAGCTTTGAAACCCCTCTAAAGTAATTAAGGAATAAGAAAAATAAGAAGTATAAGAAGTTAGTTAGATAGGCTACGATCCTAATACTATATAGTATAATATATCTAATTTAATAGGATCGCTTTATAAGTTAAAAGAGTTTTACTAAATTAACTCTTCTACTCTGGGACTACCTTAAAACCTACCTAAATAGTTAACTATATAAGAAAATAGAGAAGACAATTATAATTACTTAGAAGATAATAGACTAGTTAGTAAGATAGTAAAATGAGATTTAATTTAGACTATCTAAATACTCTTTAATTTAAAGTACTAACACTGCAGTCTTATAATTATACCCTAGCTAGAATATCTTACTAGTTTTACTATAAGGGGCTACTCTTATATAAGAAGTCTAACTAAAGGTATAATTACAAAGAACTAATAATAAAACTAATCCGAAATAAGGCTTATTCTCCCCCTATTCTAAGTTATTTAGAATCTCCTCTCTCTTCCTTGCGCTACTAGGGTATTTACTACTTCGAATTACTTGGAAATAAGCTAGTAACTGTCCCTTCTCCTTCTCCCCTTCTACTCTCTTACGCTTAATACTACTATAATAAATAGTCTTAGCTACCTTAGTAATACTAGTGGTAATCTCCTCTTAAATTTAGCTTAGAGCTAAAATTAAACCTTATTTATATATTAATTAGAGGTTATTCTAATCTCCCTTAAGGGAAAATAAGTATATTTAAAATTAGATCTTTATCTTAGATAGAAATAGTTATAAGTAAAACTTATAATAAAAGAAAAAGATAAAAGAAAAGGAGGTAATCTATAGCTTATTATATAGCTAGATCTGTAATAGCTTAGCGAAGAGTATGGATTTCCTTTAATAACTTTAATTATAGCTTATCCTATATCTTAGAGATATTAGTAGTAGTAACACGTAATCCGGTATTAATCTCTTAGGAGGTAGAAATAATACCCTTATTATCTTTAGTAGTAATAGCGAGGAAGAGCTTATAATATTCCTTAGTTATATAATACGGAATCTAGTATAGAAATTAGTATTTTAGCTTATCCGGATTATAATTAGATTATATTTATAATAATCGGGATTTAGGAAAAAGAAATAGAAAATACTTATAGGATTATACTTTTTTACTTACTTCTTATAGTATATATACTTCTTACTTCTGGCGCTATTAAACTCGTAAATATAGTCTAGTTCTGTAATAAGTAGGTAGATATATTAAATATAATACTTATAGTAGGCGGACTCAAGGGCATTAATAGGGATTAGAGTAAGTATTATTTATATTAATATACAAAATTAACTTCGAATTACTACTAAACTACTAGGAATTTAGAACTTAACTTACTCTTGAATTACTTATTTTATTTAATATAAACTATTAAAATATATTAGTAATATATATAGATTAATAAATCTCTATATATAAGGTTCGCTTATAGAGCTTAAAGTTATAATTATTTAAAAAAGAAAGTCAGAATTCTGAAGATCTACGCTATTAAGTACTATAACACGTATAATAGTAAGTAATTATAGCCTTACTAGACCTGATTCAAACGCCTTTTAAACAGCTTTATAGTTAAGTTATTACCTTGCTTATTACTACTATTATTATTAATTAATATTACTAGATTAATACTTTCTTCAGAATCTCCCTACTAAAGCTATATATCTCTACTATTTTATATAATAATAATGCTATGTAAAAATATAATTCAGAGCTTAGGGGTAAGTTCTCTTATAGGAGGGGGGTGATATAATATTGAAGTAATAAAAGTACTAGAAATAAAGGTACTTAAGTTTAGCCGGAATATTACTAAATAAAAGCCGGACCAGATTCGTATATATATAGAACCGCTTCCCCTATAAGGGCTCCTTACCTTCTTGTTTCTTTTATACTAAACCTATAATATTACTATTTACTTACCCTCTTACTCCTATACTTAATACTGCACTTAGTAATATTACGTCGTTATAGTCTTGGTATAACCTCGTGAGGACCCGAACCCCATATCTGGGCACCTCCATAAGCAAGCACCCGGAGCGGCTTCTTTTCTGATTGCGAACTAGTGGAATTTGCCGTGCATGATGTTGGGTGGGAATTCTCCTATGTATATCATCATGTATCCTTCTCTTAGTGAACTCGATATTAGTCTAGCGGAGAGATTAAGCTGCTTATATCTGGCACGTTTCTTTGTAACTTCGAGCGTTGCATTTATTTCCTAGTCTGCTACTTCTTTAGGAAGCTTCTTTATATAATTGATATTTATATACTCGTAAACGATTCCAACTAATGCTTAGAATACGGAAAGATCACTTTTCTTGATTAGTTTTAATACGACTACTCGTTTCGCTGCCTAAAGTGCGTGTTGAAGAAAATGTGAATGTTGAATTAGTTCTAGTACTGTTTAAGAACTGACTAAGTTTTTTGGATTAGAACGATTTTATATAGGATAGCGTTTAGCGCGATACATTTGTATTAATAGGCACGCTACGAACCTTTTACTCGGCTTTATTTACTACTTATGCTTAGGAAATTAATTGCAAATACTTTAAAGCAGGCTATTTCAGCTTGAAATCTGAGTTTGCCTAAGTTATTCGAATACTAAATAACTATTTTTGGATATTAGTTTACTTTACCTTCGAGATAGCTTCCGAGCCCCGATTAATTTATTATAGTTATTTGGATATTGTAGTAGCCGAAGATAGTTAATAGAAGATCTGGGTTCTGCGAACTGTGCTTGAATAGTTAAAGAATTGTGGAAATATTGATAAGTTGGAACCTGTATTATCGGACTATTAAAGAGCTTCCATGAACACTGTTAAGAACACTGTTAAGAACAGTGCAAATAGCACGAACGGCGCAAACGGCCATATAATTCGTTCGAATGACGCATGTACTGATCCACGACCTTATAATTTTAATTATGTTGTGATTAGTGGTGGGGTATCTGGACTTTTAACTGGAGGCTGCCTTGAAAGTTTAGGCTTGAATTACGTTGTGCTTGATCGGAATAAGCAAGAGGGGGATAGTTGGAAGACTCGTTATGGCTTAGTAAGACGTAAGTATTTAGGCCCGTGCAATACGTAATAAGATGAAAGCTTATAAAATTTTGTTTCTAGTACATATACCTAGAAACTATTGTAAGTAATAAAGCAAATGTCACTACTATTTTAAAATTGATTTGATGCTGCAGTATATTTGCTATTTGAATGAACTTTCTTATTTAAAGTTTAATAATATATTACGAAAGATGAACTTATAAAGATATATTACGGTTAAGTAAAGAAGTTTGGAATTGTAAATTTACTAGTATCTGGGATTATCTTTATATGTATACTAATATGGAACTTCAGAAAGTCTGGATATTAATGGAAGTGCGGTCCGGAAGTTGGGACGATTTTTAGAAGCTATGGACCCTTTTAATTGTTCGTTGTAGTAAGGAAGAAGTTATTATAACACTACATGTTATCCTTTCAGTTAGGTGCGGTGCTTAGGTAGTAAATATACCTTCGTACCCGGATAAAGTGAGCTAATGATATACCTTATTTTTAATTATCTTTTTGCTAAATTTCTTAAAAGGATAAGTTTCGCGGCACAGTCCTCTATTCTATCGATTACGAGTCAGTATTGGAATAGAAGGGCTTGGAGGGTGTTGTCGTCGGAACTGCAAACACAGGTAAATAAACGATGCTTACTAAGAGTGCAAAGTAGCTAATTTTTACGATCTAGCACACAATATCGCTGAGGATATGCTCAGCGCAGAGATGAACCAGGTGACGATGGTCCAGAGAAACAAAACATGTATTTTTGACGTGCTTTTAAGATAAAAAGAGTGCAATGCTAACATGAGCCAGTTGTGCTTCCTATCGAATATAATACGAAGGTGATGGAAAGTAAGAAATTCGCTAAAAGGTTTTATTAATAACGCTGATGAGATAAATTAGTAATCTATAATAACTATATGCCAACTGAGGTTGCTGATAGACTCTACTTTTTTTTACTTTATGGTATAGTAAGTGTAATTAGTAAGCTTATAAATTATAAGAGTGCTAGAGCAGAACTTGAGTGTTTTAAAGTATTAGAGAAGGTAGGGTTTAATATGAAATAATAGGGAGATGTTTTTTATTATCTAGTTAAGCGTAGTGAAGGGTATTATATTAATATTAACTGCTCTAAATTGATTTCGAATAAAAAAATTTGTTTTACTTTGCAAGTTCTGTATTGTAAAGAATAGTCTTTAGTGCATGAAGAGAGACTTCTGTGTATTTGTGCGCGTTTAAGAACTCTGCTAATACTGTACTTGAATCTAGATTAAGGTAAAGTCAAATACAATACCTGTTCGCTATATCGAAGATAGGCTGCTTTTTAATAATAGGTTACTATTAAAGGCGGATATTATTGTATTTACTACTGGGTTTTAATCCGATATGTATATAATTATCGAAATTCTGTTTAGACCTAAGGTTACAAGTAAATTAGAAGATTTCTGGGACTTGGACCCTAAGGGGGAAGTCTTCGGGGCTTTTAAACTATAATGGCGTAAGCGATGCTTTATCCTTGCTAATAGAGATATTCCGGCTAACTCTGCCCAGAACCTGGTCTTTAGTACATAGGTGATAATTTTGGATATACTTGTTATTAGTCGCGTCATGTTGCTATGCAAATTAAAGCGGATCTGCTTAGAACTCTATTCAGGGTCTTTTCTAAAACGCTATAGGAGCTCGGCTTTAAGCGTGTTGCTTTGTCCTTGCTGTTTTTGCTTTCAAGTATATCGTTAGGGATAGTCAATTGATCTCGTTTTTGTACTAACCACTTCTTCGAATGGTGATCTTCTGGTGGTTGGCGAGTAATTTTTTTCCTAGGCTCTTTTAAAGCATTATCTCTCCTTCGGGTCTAAGTGAATGGGCAAACAACATGAATATTCGTATTCTCACTATGATGGTACGGAGACTTTGTGGTCGTGTGAGCTATACAGTTTCCGTGTTAGCTATAAAATCAGATGGACATTCTTAGGGCAAACCCCCTCTACTACGGATTAACCTCGATAGAATGTGATTCTTTTCGTATCCGTAGTTGTGCAACTCGTTTCGGTGAATACAATAGTTCGATATCCCTTCAATTCTTGACTACGTAAACAAAGACACCTTTTTAATGCAACACACTATTGGATCGGTTAATAGCTAATTTGAAAAAAGGCCTTGAGCTCTGTGACCCGGATCATCTACTTCGTACATGTTGGAAATAATCCATATTCTGTTTCTGTGCGGTGCACTTCTCCACCAAAAGCAAAGGCCATATAGACTAATACTTCAGAGAGCGTCGGAATTTCACAACATTTACCCCTCTTAGGAAAAGACCATCCTGGGAAACACAGACAAGAAATCTGCATTATATTACTTCGTACCCTACCCGCCCCGCACTCCTCGCATAGCGTTATTCGGCGGAGATGGATGGATGTGTGGGTGGGTAATTGGCAAAGGGGTTAAGCTTGTGAAATCTACTTTCTATTGCTTTCAGCTCCGAAACCTTCTGCTTCCACGCCCCTCCCCCCCCCCGTCTTAACAACAAAACGATTTTTGGCTAGTGCAAAATAAATGTACGAGTAAAGGTCCTTTACCCACTCAAAAACTCTGGTTTGTATCCTCTTAGCTCAGAAATCTCTACTGAGAAACATTATTTAGTTGTGGGGGAGGGGATTCAACTACTAAAGCTTTTGTAGGGAGTAGGGAAAGGTGGAGGAGAATTCCCGCATGGGTGTAACTTTATTTTTTTTGGGGGGGGGGGGGAGGTGGGGGAGGTATGCAAGGGCTATCCCCTCTTCAGGAAAACTAATATTTTTTTAGAGGGGGAGAGGAGGCAGAGTGTAACAAAGGCCGTAGGAGTTGCAGGGACAGATAGCCCCGCTCCCCTCCCTAATGGAGGGGATTTTGCGTCGGGGCGGGCTGGTGAGGAACCAAGCGAATCCTCGATTTTCGTACTTCTCTCTCTCACCCACTATTTACTGTACGGAGTACGTACGTACGTGCCCTGTGGAGATTTGCCCGTTCGACTTCGTATGTAGTTTTCTCGCCCTAGGCTTGCTTGGCAGGTAATTTTTTTCGCGACCACTTCGCCGCATTTGTCTGATATAGCACCCCGCCTTTTGCCTTGCCTTGCCTCAGAGAGACCCCCCGAAAGCTCTACTTAATATCAAACGAAGTTCTTCCTTGTTTTGTAAATGTTGGACGCATGTAACTCTTCGAAATCATATTCTTTTTTCTCTCTGTGATCTTTCTTGTTCTATGCAAAATCTTTTTTTGCTAAACAGCAGCACAAATCCCAACCCAATCCAAATCGCCAACATGGGCTCAACAGGCGAATCCAATCCGCCGCCGGCCGACTCTCTGCAATGGTTGGGCAAACCGAGACCGGTCCGGGTCATCGTCGTCGGCGCCGGGATTTCAGGTATCGCCGCGGTAAAACTGTTCAATGAAATGCTGGGATATCAGCCGGTATCACTGACGATTTACGAGAAGAACGATGATGTTGGAGGTACATGGCTCGAGAATAGATATTCTGGGTAAGTAATTTTTTTTTTTTAATTTTTTTTTTTTTTTTTTTTACAAAACTCGTGGGTGTATGTGTAGGTTCTAATGTGATCTTTTTTTTTCCAACAATTTTTATATTTCTACTTTCACATACACGTGTATAAAAAGTACTAACTAACACGTTTTGGGCTTTCCCTCCAAAAAAGCTGCTCTTGCGATATCCCCGCGCATGGATATACGTACTCGTGGGAGGGTAACCCGGATTGGTCAAGGCTATACATTGGCGCCGAGGAGATTTTCGATTTCTATAAAGGCCGCGCCGAAGCATATGGCGTGTTTAAGCGCCTGAAGCTCTTGCATAGAGTCGTGCAAGCTATCTGGAGTGAGGAACGGGGGAAATGGGAATTAGAAATTGAAGACCTTGCGAACGATCGAACCTTTACAAATAAGGCTAAAGTCTTGATCAACGCTGGCGGATATCTGAAGTTTGTTTGTTTTTATTCTTTTTTTTTTTTTTTTTTTTTTTGCTAGTAAGGGGCATAAGATGGTCTGTCTTCCCAACTGACGATTTTTTTTTTGACTAGTAACTGGAAATGACCCGAGATTCCAGGTCTCGACTCGTACGAGGGTACTCTGGTTCACTCGGCTAAATGAGATGATTCTGTATCGTTTAACAACAAGATAGTAGTAGTCATCGGTTCCGGCTCCTCCGTAATCCAAATCGTTCCTAGGTTGCAAAAAGGTAAGTGAAATCAAAAGAAATGAAAAAAAGAGAGAAAGAGAGAGAGATCCTTCAATTGATATTGTTAATATAGTAACCAAATATCTATTCTCGTTCGTCCGATCACCTATCTGGATCACTCCCGAATTCGGGGGCGAGTTCGCCGCATCCGAGGGCAGAAACACTATGTTCACGACAGAGCAGAGAATAACCTGGCGGAACGATAGTGCGAAATTCCTCCAGCTCTGCAAAGCGCTAGAGCTCGGTTCGTAATAAACGTTCGATCTCTAGCGCAAGGATTCCGAGGCGTAAAGATAACTCCTTGCTCGTTGTTAACGGGATATATCCGCTATTCTGAATAAAAAGGAGGGGCTCACGGATATTATAATTCCTAAGTTCGCGATCGGGTGTAGGAGGTAGGAGTAATCTGGTGTGATCCGTAAGAATTCTTCCTTTGGCTCATAATTTTTTTTTTTAGGATAACCCCAGGGCACGGCTACCTGGAGGCGTTAGTTGAAGATAATGTAACCGTGATTGGAGGCGGTATCCGCAGATTAATAATTAAAGGTCTTAAAATAAACGATGGAAAACTCTTTAAAGTCAATGTAATTATTTGCGTAACCAGCTTTAATATAATATACCGCCCTTCTTTCAAAGTTATTAGGTAAGACGGTAAGGATTTTAGGAATATATGGACTAAGGAGCTACGTTCCTATATTTCGGTCGCAGCTTCGGGGTTCCCGAATTATTTCAGTATGTTTTTATGTGATGCAATGAATAACCTCGAGAATTTCCCGGCTGGGGTTAGGGTTTTAGCTGATAATACGCTACAAGTTGTGATGGGACTAAACTTTCCATTGATAAACGGTACTATAGTGCTCTGTATGGAAAGTACTTTGAAATACGTCTTTAAAGTCGTTCGATTGATTCAAACTGAAGGCGTAAAGTCCATGTCCTCAAAGGAAATGGCTGTTGAGGACTTCCAGGTTTACAAGGATAGGCTAATGAAAGAATTTGTGTGGATATCGAGCTGTCGATCTTGGTAGGTGAATCCTGATAGAGCACTCAGCCAGCGTCTTTACGTTCTCGAGAATCTTTAGTTATCGAAAGTAAAGGTGCAACTTGGAAGCAAATAAACCTTGCTGATTATTACCCTAGGTATAAGAATAGACTGGCTAATGGGAAGGTCTGGGGCCCTTGGCTAAGATCTGCTGTTCATTTTATAGAACTTCTGGAGCGACCACGCTGGGAGGACTATAAGATTAAGTACCTGGCTGGCAATTGGTTCGATTTTCTGGAAAAGGGGGTATCAAGACGAGAAGCTAATGGCGGCGACCTTGCATGGTTTGTCTAATAACTAAGTAGGCGACCAGGCGGTGCGGGATTCGATGCATATGTCTGCCCCTTGCTTGGTAGGCGCGCTTTGGCGCCTTCTAGATGGTATAGCATACAGAAGACACGTTTGGAAACTCCATTAATCATGGTGATGTTGACTTGCTTGCCTAAGCAGATGAAATAAGATCCGAGATATCTCCTAACTAATTGCGCTCTGGAGGAAGAGCGGGCTTTTCCCCTTTGGTTAAGCAATTACTGATATCAAATAGTTTATCCAGTATGAGTAAAGTAAGAGTTTGAAACTTCGGAGTATGCTTAATAAATAATCTAATTGCGTTGTTTGGACTTTCACAAGATGTAGTATTGTCTATGAACTGATTACCTATTGGCTGTAATCGTGTTTTCCAAGCGTGGAGCTAAATCTCTAGGCCTTTACGTAAGGCAGATATAGTTGATAGAAAGAGGATAAAAGACATTGACTGAGAGTATATCACTGTTTAGATCGCTAAAGTACGTATTAGTAGTTTAAATTAGACTGTATTTTTTAGTTTAATTACTTGCTTATAATCAGTATAAAAAGATTGAGCATTATTAGACCAGTTAAATTTATTGATTTTTTATTAGTTTCTTATTTACTATAAATAGCTTTAATAAGATTGCGAATTAATGTATTTTGTATAGCTTTATTCGTAGGACTAAATTAGCGGAGTATTAATAGGAGGTTGGACGGATTCGTGGCTTAAAAACAAATCTCTGGGTAAGTCGGAGATATAGTAAGCTCTGAAGTAGTAATCCGCGGAGCTATATTACTAAAGAGTATAAATTCGTTATTAAGTAGGAATACATAGGTTAGAGTTCTATATTACTAATTCAGCGAATTTTTAAGTTTTATAAGGAAAGAAATCTATTATACGCACCTGATTATTTCTTTCTTAAATGAATACTTAGGCTAATTTATGTAATTATTATCGAGATTAATATTATTTGTGTAACGTCTCACCCCTGGTTTCCGCCCACCCCTACATTCCGCCCACCCCACTAATTCCGTTACTTGATTTTCAATACTTAATATTTCTATTCTGCATTAACTTCTATATAAGATATTATAGAATCTGAATCTCCTTTGCTTTCTGATTCTATAGGTTTAATTTAGCGTTCTCTAACTGTAATTTAAGCCTCCCTAATTACACGTGTTTTTATAAACCGGGAATTTAGACTAATTAGGACTTTCTTTCTTTTCCTTAGCTGTACTTACTTCAATCTCTCTTCTAACTCTTTAACTCTTATATTTGCTTTTTCTAATTTATAGTCTCTTTTGTCTATTCCCTTTATAACTTTCCTAAAGAGTAAATAATTAACTGGAAGTTAGTTATATGATCTACTAGCTAGGGTTCGAATCTATATATATATCTTTTTCCGGTTTCTTAGAGTATATAATTTAATTGAAGTATCGGAAACCTCTAGAGGTAGTATTAGCATCTCTTAAAGCTTTAGGAGAGTCGGATTTATCGATTTATTACTATTTTCCAAGAGTAAAGGGCTTATTAATAGCTTTACTATAGAGACCGGCTATAGACCGGTAGTTCTCTACCTAGCCTTGATATTTGAAGCTGTAATACTTTCTCGGCGTGCCTTCTTGTAGCATATAAGGAAATTACGCTTGCTAATTAGCGTAGAATCGATCATTGAACTCAACTTTTGAAGCTCTTTCTAGTAAGCACGCTTAAGAGATAAAAAAAACTGTTAAATCAAGAGGTTATAAGACGTGTGACGTATATACTGGTAAGAAAAGAAGGTAGATATTATACTTAAGACACCTCTAAAGGAAATCCGTAATCTCGTGGCTCCTATAGCTATCTAGAATAAGGAATCTTACTGAATAGTCACGTGGTTCCGTCTAAGGAATAAAGACCTTTTCTAGCTACTTTAGAGCTATTTGATCAGTTATTCACTTATTTTCTGTAGCTATAAAGTACTATAGATCGAATATATCTAATTACGATGGAAACTATTATTGTTAGACCGATTTTCCCTTGTATATTATAGCCGGAAACGTGGAGAGACCTATTGCGGATATACACTTAATAATTATTGTTTAAGAGCGCGAGCCTAGCTGTTTTCCTTGAACCTTACGTGCCTTTGCACTCCCTATTATATATCTATTCAGACTATAACCTTCCATAATACTAGTCTCGTCTATATTCTATTATTAAGAGGCTGGAATTACTTTAATTACCGGAATTACTAATTTTTAGAACTACGGCTTAATAACTTCAGAATAAGCGTTATTAACACGTATAGAATCAACGTATATCTGCCTCTTAGTCTTAAGAATAGGATTCCGAGCTAAAAACCGTGCTATCCAGTGTTTTCTAAGTAGGCGGTAGTCTCCTTAAAGAGCTAGAAGCCTCTCTCTAAAAACCCGTATCTGCGTGTAAGTAACTCTATAGCTAAGAGACTCTTAAGTTAAAATCTAATTAGTTAATTAATCTTTAATTATAATAGGAAGTCTTTGCATATATTTAGCGGCCTCCTTATGTAGTTGTATTATTATATTCCGATTACGAAGAGTAGATCTTGGAATACCCTACTCTAAATATGCCTTCCGCAAGGACTTGCTATTTACGATCTCCTTAATAGCACATATGATATCACGTTTAATATATTAAGGCTTCATGATAAGATCAATTCACATTCTAAATTTCAAGAAAATCGATTAGAGAATAAAATATTAAATAATTATTGAAGTTAGGTAGTATAAGAAGCGGTGAGATTAAGCGAGGTAGGCGGAATATAGGGGTGGGCGGAAACCAGGGGTGAGACGTTATCTTCTATATGCAAAATCGAAAGTCCTTATAAGCTAAAATCAGTTATGAAAAAGGTTCTGCGTAAAAGACTTAGAAGGAAGAATATACTGCTACGATTTTTGAAAATTAATAAGAATATATCTTAGTTCTAGTATTATTAAAACTCTTCTAAGTTTATAGAATATAAAGGTGAAATGTACTTTATAATACTTCTAGCCTCTTACGTAAAGATTCTTTGGAATTCTTGTTAGATACGCTCTGAGTTTCTTTATTAAGGGAAGGATACGTAAAAACTTTCTTTTTTACTATATTTATTCATATTTTTGTGTTTAAGTAATCTTTAGGACTAGTGAATATATGAGCTCTAATTAAAACTAAAACTAAAACTATTATGCTTAGTGCTTTTATGGGCTTAAAAGTCGGTCTGTGAATGATAGAGTAATAAATGAAGAAATTGTTTTAGTATAAGCTAAGGAACTTTTCGATATTAATTAGATTGAAGAACTCGATATAAGCCTTGTTGGATACCGGCTGAGCGCTGTTTACTACAAGGAAAGAATTCTTTAATTGCTAAGCCCTTTTAATAGTATTCTAGACTGCTTTAGAATATGGAAATAAGGGATATGATATCTAGGTCATTATTTAGAATACTTTAATTAAATTTAAATTTATTAGCTTCTTATTTAATCTTGCGCTATTACTAAAGGATGAAGATAAATTCTAGACTAAGGATGTAGCAGTTGTATTAATGTCCCAGATATTTCTTGAAAGTTCTGTTGTAGTAATGAAGTTGAAAATCTTATTTAGGCCGGCACAAGAAGTAAGACGACCAAGGAATTCAAACCGGGTCCTAGTATAAACTATTAAGCCCGTTAAAGGTTCGGAATACAGTGAATAAGTCTAATAAGTAGACTCTGCAAAGCTTAGCTACCTATTATTCTAATTAAATAATCTAGAAGAAAATAGCTCGAAATTAAGAAGAGAGCTAAGTTAAGGCTTCTAAGAGGTAAAATCTATTATATAATTATTATAATTTGCAGTACTATTAAAGTTAAATACTCGCCTATAAAAGTACACCTAAGATTTTAAGGCGCAGTTACTATAAGGGGTATTTAAGTCGCAGCTTTATTTAAGATATACGCAGCTGTTGTAAGCTTGCTGCCTGCGGCTAGGAGGTTGTTGTGCTGGGATTGCTTCTTTAAGCATTCGCCGGACTGTAGAGGATTTCCAGTGCTTACGTAAAGTATTGCTGGGATGATATCGATTAGCCAGGAGGGGGCGTGTATGTAGGCGTCAGGGGCCAGTTCTCACCCCCGCTTGAAATCTGCTGAACAAAAGCCACATTTCCATGGTTTGGAGGCGACGTCTGCGAAGCCGAAGTCAGCAAATGAGGCAGGATATCGTGGAGGAGGTCCAAGCAGAGGCAGCGTACGGGTATTGAGATGTCTCTGCAGGTGGCCACTGCGTGAGAAGCTTGAGGAGCAGAGAGGACAGCGATACTCGGTCGTCCGGTTCATGATGGACTGGACGAGGCGGGGGTGAGGTGAAGATGTTGTTTATCGAGGAACAAATATGATTGATTTATCGGGAGCAGCGCTTTTTGACTGACTGCATGCATGCAAATGGAGGAGGTCATTTAGAGGAGATGGGAGGAGGGGCGAAAGGTAAAGGAGAGAGGAGGTAGAGGAGAGAGGAGGTAGAGAAGAGAGGAGGTAGAGAAGAGAGGAGGCCGAGGAGGAGGCAGAGGAAGGGGGTTGACCAGCGAAGCCGTTCTCCAAGTTGGGCGGTTGATTGATTATGTCATACGCGGATCTACTAGTCCGCAGGACTGCTATGCGGATCCGGTTATAATCTATAATATAATAAGAAATATTTTAATTCCTTAGCTTTTGTTTAACTTCTGAGTACCTGATCTTTTATAATAAGCTTGTTCTTACGACTTTTAGCAAAAGCAGGGTCTTATTTAGCTTCGATAGCGTTTAAAAATTGTTTCGTAGCTAAGGGTCCTGAAATAAGCTTAGAATCAATTAACTTGCACTTGTAATAAGATAAGAACTAGTTTCGGTATTAAGTTGTAATATTAATACCGATCATTATAAGCTTATTATATTGAATAAGAATAAGTTAATTTGATATCGCGTAGGTTAGTGGCCTTGGAAGGCGCGACGTGTTGGCGAAGCTCTCGAATAATCTTTTAAATAGTATAAGTGCGCTCGTTGACTTAAGTTAAGGAAATGATATCGAAGAATAAGAAATTGATATAATTAACTACTTATATATAAAGTTAATTATATTTGGTAACTAAGTTACTCTAATCGCTCTTCTTGATAATAAAAACCTTAAAGGCTTTATTATATTTAGGTTCGATTTTAAAAAAAAAGTATTACTAGTGCGCCTGCTAATCGTTCGGCATTTTTCTTTTAAAGAAACTTAGCCTTTATATTAAAAACTAGTAGATTTGTTGCCGAAGAAGGAATATTAGATTTGTTAGGGTCGATAAGCGGCTAAAGGCCTTTATTATGCGCTTGAGCTTAAAATTCGGTATTGAATTTAGTCTAGCTCTTTTGGTTCTAAATACGATTATTTCTAAAGTCGGCTATAGTAAATTTCCTAGGAATAAAGCGCAGGTAACAATGTGCAAGGATCGTCGGAGAGAGTAAAGAAGAAGAAGATATAAAGTAGTATTTTACTAAGTATAAATTATCGGGGCTTTAAGAGTTATATAACTCTTAATTATTACGTAAAATATTAAAGGAGTGAGAAGTGAGAATTAGTAAAGTAATAAGAAGCAGAAGATTAATTAAGAAGTGCTTTGTCCTTTAAGTTTAGAGGAATAGGTTGGCTATTTATACTAGGTAGGTAGATAGGTTTAACTAGCTGTAGGTATACGACGAGCGCACCTGGCCGTTTAGTAGGCTGGCGTAAGAGGTCCATATGCCGTGATAATAAGATATAATAAATTTCCTGTTAAAGAGTTTATAAAATAAACTAGTGGTTTTTAGATTAAGTGAAATAATAAAATTGTTTCTTGTAAGATAAAGCTTTTAATTCTTGAAATTAATCTTTGATCTCTTAATAAATCCTTATTAAAATCTTATTATAATTATTTTACGAATAATACCGCAAGGTATATCAATCGTATTAAAAACACTTATTAACATCTAAATATCTATTTCAAATGCTTATTCATTAGTCTAAGTCATATAATAAGTTACTTATTATAAATATTATTTCTGCTTGCCTTTTAGTATTAAAACTTATAGCTACTTATTATTTAGATATTTATTGTAGTGGGGACAGCCCCTGATTTCCTTTTATCACATAACTGCGTCGGTCCTTCGTATATATAAGGAGCTAACACTTAATAACAAAACGTTAAGAACGTAATACTAGATATATTCTATTTATCAAAACTTTTCTCCTCCCCTCTTTTACTAATTTGTACTCTTTAGATATATGATATCTTTGGATTTGATTAATCTATTATTTTATAAAGCTAGGGAAACCTCTAGTAACTCGCTGCATACTACCCTCTTGTTGTGTGAATTGGGATTCGTCCCTCCCACATTATATAAAGAATTAATAGCTGTAGTTTTAATAAATCAGTCGAATGCTATTTATTATATATAAACCCGCTAGCTAATACTTAACTTAGGGAAGTAATAAGAGTTATTTAACCCCGCGATACCGAAGGTCAGAAAACGCCTATCGTAAGGAACCTCGTATATATATAATAAGAAAGAAGTAGCTAATAAATGAGCAGAGAAAGGAAACTAATAAAGATTTTCTTTTATATTATTATTTAAATAATATGAAAATCGGGTTATTTAAAGTATTTTTTATATTTTGTAAAGGGTTTTAAAGTTTTCTAAAAAAAAAAAAAATTATTAAAAAAGTTCCAAAAAATTTAATATTTCTGTATATAATTAAATAAAGATAAGCGATTAGCTAAAAAAAATCTTTCTAACAACGTTTAGTTCATATAAAATAACCTCACTAATAACATATACAATTTTTGTAAAAGTAATAATATAACTAGATAAACTTTATATTAATACGATCAGGCTAGAATAATAGCAGATAACGATGCTCTAGCACGATATTAATATAAACAGTACGCTTTAAGGGACGTTATAAGAGACTTCCTTTGTAATACTCCACCAAAGATAAACTAATAAAACCTGTAAAGGAGCCTTATGCCTTTGAGACCCTGTAATCCCAGGACTTCTGAAACGAATATCTGTCTTAAGGCCGTGCACATAAGCGGGAATACAAGTACGAAGGCGGGCGGCATTGAAATCCTGCAACATGAAAGCTTAGCGAGGAACACCAAAACTCCCACTTTTTCAAAAGCGTGCATACGAGGAGCTCCACTCCTAAATTAAATTCTCTCTTATAGAGGTTAAACATTAAGACCTGAATTTTAAATTCACTAAAATATCTAGATTACCTGATCTTGTGAAGACATATAATAACTTTTGAAGTCGAGGGTCTTGCGACAAACTATCGCTTAGCGAGATGGCCGGTTTTCAATGCTGCCCGCCTTCGCAGGTCTGGGCGAAGTCGTCGAAGATTGCCCACGCCTGGTCTCTGCTTCACGGTGACCATCTTTGTGTCCCTGGTTGGTGAGTCGGATCTTCACACCCCCGGTCTTGGCGTCGAAACTGATCAGATGGTATATAGACCAGTCGTCACACACAATGGCGCGGAAGACGGTGTGAGCATGTCGTGTGGCAATGTCGATGAGTTGCTGGTTTCCTGTGTAATAGCCTGCGCAGTAGAGGAGGACCAAATCTAGAATTTGCATATGAGCATTCCAAATCCTGACCATTCAGCAAGGAGAAACTTTACTGCACATGCTATCAATGATAACCGGAAAAAAGTCCTCGTCCATATCCGTAAAAAGTATTCCTGTCATTAATGGCTACACCCCGACTCCGGATCGCGCCGACTCTGTCGCTCCACCTCGTAGCCAGGCTCTCCGCCGCAGTAATGACAGACTTCAAACTCTTGGTATTGGATGAGAGTTCATAGTCCATACGCAGCGAGGGCGTGATGATAACGGACATATCGTGCGTGTCAGTCCGTGTGCCCAGAGAGCGAATAGGACTGGTCCAGTAATTGCATACATGGAGGAGTTAGGCCTAGAAAGTGCTGCGATGTGCTGTAGGGGTTGGGGACTGCTGTGGGGACTTCATGCAGCGCTCGAGCAAGGCGTAGAGAGAACCAGGGGAAAACCCACAAGTCCAAAAATCGGTTTCGCGGAGGGCGTATCTATTGGCTTCAGGTCCTGATATCGTCACGTACTCTGGGTACGCTGTTGGAGGTTCATTCTTGAAGGCTTGTTGCTCTCGAACTGCTACTCGCCAAATTTTGGCGATCGCGTTCTCAGAGAACAGCTCGGAGAAAAATATGAGGAGGCTAGATACCGTTAATAAGGCATCGGACGAGACTGATGCTGGAACTGCCGAGTTCGATTGGACATCATCCATGAGACCTTCTGATGGTACACTATCATTTGACAACGCAGAACTATTGTTAGTTTGTGCGACTTTCATACGTCCAGAGTGGAAGGCCAGCACGTATTATTTTTCAATAGCAACCATTTTGAGTATATTGTAATTAGATGGCCTTTGAAGCTGTTTGGCTTGATGAAAATTTCCCTAGTGAGAAGGGCGGCGTGGAAGGATAAAACAGATCAGGGAAAAAGGA
This sequence comes from Cadophora sp. MPI-SDFR-AT-0126, assembly GCA_020747065.1. NCBI lineage: Eukaryota > Fungi > Ascomycota > Leotiomycetes > Helotiales > Ploettnerulaceae > Cadophora > Cadophora sp. MPI-SDFR-AT-0126. The sequence goes on from JAGMVK010000015.1 coordinate 1,174,759, forward strand.
GCAAGAAAGCCATCTGCATTGTAAAGGAAATGGTAAAGTAAGGTGCACCAAATAAGCATTATCGGAAAATCTAACTCCAACTCTCCAAGAACTGATCTTAGTTAAGACATGCCCGCCCGTCGATAGACCCACGAAGGGTTGTCGGGGGAAAAGAACGCCGAGAGATGGCCCGCTGCCCGCGTGCGGATCGCGGATCGAGAAAAGCCAGGATAAGATAATTGAGCCAGGTATTGAAGATGCTTGTCTGGTTTGCCAGGATGCATGGTTATACCCCGCTTAATCTCCGCTTCCCTACTAAACCCCAGCTTCCCCATACTCGAACTGTACGTGCAATTTTCATTCCCCACTGGCCGGACATGACTTTGTCCGATGCCCTTCTCCACCTCTTACTAACTTGTCAACTTGTTGGGAAGACATATAATAAAGGACTCGTCGCACGTTGCTGTTACTTTCTAACTCATCCATCCTCACATTATTTATCTTCGTTCCCCTATAACCCACCTTTGCCTACTCGGTATCCCTGGTTGGACGGGTACCCAGACAAGCCCATCGCTATGGCAGACCTCACTAACGTCTAACCCCTGCTTTCCGCCCACCCCTAGATTCCGCCACCCCTTTTACACCAAAACTCACTACTTTAAATATTTAATTATTATATCATTTATTAATAGATTTAATTAAAATTAAAAATCTGTATTATTTATTACTCGGACCTTTATATTCCTAAGTCTTATTTATTTTATATTACGTAATATTATAAACTAAGTATTTAAAGTCTTAGAAATTTCTCACTAACAAATTTGGTGTAAAATCGATTTTTTAATATTTTTAATAAATTTTATAGTTATTAATATATTAACTTAAAACTTTTAATACAGTTATACTTTATTTATACGCTTACGATTCCTAAGTTTAAAGTAGATTCTATTAATAGTAATTATTTAATTAAGTAAATTATTAAGTTCCATACAAAATATTTGTATAAGACAAATTAATTACTTAATTAATAAATAACTACTAATATATTTTTATTAAATCTTTCTAAAACTCGAAATTTATATATAAACCTTATATAATTAAAGTTTTACGCGATTCTAATTACTTATCAAAAAGTTATTAATAAGTGATTTTTAATGTTTTTTGTATGTAAAAACGAGAATTTAAGATTACGTAATAATTTACAAAACAAATTACATTTTTCTCTGTAAATCTAATCACTTTAATATTATGAATACAAATATAAGAAAATAATTTAATATTATTAATTAATTGTGTTTTTACCAATACCTCAAAATCGGTTTTTTTGGTGTAAAAGGCGGGCGGAATCTAGGGGTGGGCGGAAAGCAGGGGTTAGACGTTAGCTCCGATAACTTCGAAGGGCTTTCCCTCAAGGATATCATTCCCAAGAGGGCGAAGCCTTAGTATAGGGACACCACCCTCCTTAAGCTTAATATACTTATACTATATGCACTCCTTACTCAGGTAGCCTCGGGGTATAACAGTAGTATACTCAATAGTATGCAAGCCCTCCCGTAGTGGCAGGTATACTTTGGGAAGCCGACGGGCACACAACTTAGTGCAATAACTTTTAGTCCAACAGGTAGTATCTTAATTTTAGTCTTAATATCTTCTTAACTTTGCAAGAAATTCAAACAATAATATCCTATTTATAAAGAATCTTTAATTATTATTCTTAGCTTAATCTTGCAGACTTATGCTATTAACTATAGCATGTTTATTATATCACGCTTCTTCATAGGATTTAGTCTTAGTATCGTTACCACCGCTGTACTGCCGCTCCTAAGTAAGGTCGCGTATCTAATACATCAAGGCATACTCGTGTCCTTCTACTTCTGTATATAGTTATTAGGATTACTTATTGCGGCCTAGGTCATATATAGTACTTTTAAGATAATTGATTTATTATAGAGCTAGAGAATCCCCAGTGTCTTGTAATGCTTCTTCTCCCTTATCTAGGTAATCTTAAGTTTATTTGCCCTAGAGTTACTTAGATAGCTTATCTATAATAATTGTAGCTAGGAAGCATTAGATATCCTAACGAAATACTATACTAATAGTAATACTAATTCTTGCTTAGTGCGCTTTAAAATAATTGAGATTATAGTAATTTTAGAGATTGAAAAGATGTAAAAGTTATTTTACTAATCTAAATAGGTAGCTATTAAAGGTATACAGTATTATCTTTTTCTTGCCCTCTTTATTTCCGCTATACTATAATAGTCCGGTAATAGCCTTACCTTCTATTATCTATTGAAAGTCCTTAAAATAATTGGTATTACTAATCCTTATACTTAACTTATTATTAATAAATACCTTTTTATCTAGAGCTTTCTTATTACTGCTTTCTTCGCTACCCTCGCTAACAGAGCTAGCCGGCGCTGCCTCTTTCTCTATAGTATAGGTAGCATGGGGTCTATCTTATATTATCTGAACTATTTACTTTACGCTAAATTAAGAGCGTAATTTCAAAGACTATAGTTTAGCTTCTACTGTTTTAGCTATAATCTTCCTCTTTAGCTTATACTACTACATATGCTTACCCGTTACGCCTACGTACATTATGAAAGTGATATTATATTCGCTTTACGCAAAGGTATCTATACTTTACTAATTAATAGAGAATCTGGCCGAGCTTTATAATAGCTTCGCTAACTCTATTACTATAGATACTATTGCCTAGCGCTATTACATTATATAATGCATTGTAATTAGTATTAATTTCACGTTAATTTACTTCTTCTTTTCTAAGACTAAGGGCAAGGATTTAGAAAAAGTAGCTAAGATTTTCAATAAGCTAAATAGTTTATCGGGTATTAATACTATAAGGGAATTAAACTTGGATATCAATACTAAGAAGGCGGTAGCGATTAGGGCTAGTAAGGATCTTACGCTTAAGAAGACGCAGGCTATATATGTAAAAAAGATCTGAAATTTGTCAATCGCCTCTCATGTATTCTTTTCAATACCAAACTATTCAATAATCCGATCTAAATAGTACTAAGAATTTATAACCAAAACCCTGTGCCTTTAATCTCAACTTCATATATATTACAACATTATCATGAGTTCTTTTTATTTAATTATAGTAATTATAAAAAGAAACACTTTTGCGATCAAATCACGAGGGCTGCTATAGCTACACTTGGTGAAAAAGGCAAGAAGCAAGTCGCCCCAGAGCTAGCCCATCCGATACTTCAGATCCCAAATGGCATCTATAATCATCGAAGGGAAAGCGCCCGAGATCTCTATAGGTGACGCTCTGTGTTTATTATACTCGCCCTTTCGAACCGAGGCTGGCCCATTGGCTTAGCTATAGGATCTCTTATCTATACTACGATATCAGAAATTAAAAGTAGTCCATCTCAAAGATAAGCTCCCCACAGAGTTGAGGTGCAGCAATCGAATAATATGAAGGTAGATGGCAGCCGCATTTCAACCGAAATGGAAGTAACATAGCCCTTTAATCCCTCTATAAAATTTATAAAGCTACCCCAAACTCTACTTCCCTACACCTTACAAGGTATTGATTAGCAACCCCAGGTCCACAAGCAGCCGAGCCTACACCAGCGACCTTTCATCAACCCTCCAAAGCATTGCATTATCCTCTACCAAATCACAAGGGCGTCTTGCTTTCGCTAATGTATCCGAACTATGCCTGCTCGCCGCCCAATTGATTAATTTCCCCGGGATAGTCGAACTGGCCCGGATTCCTGAGCCCCTAGCCTTTACTACCACCCATCTCGTTTCCACCCTATTCCCAATTGTTCCCGAGGAACGTCGTACGGTGTCTGGAGCGCTTCTATTAGCAAAAAGTATATCCCCAGTGCTTGACTAGCCCTTTTATCTGGGAAGCTCTCTCTAGGTCCGGGGCCGCAAAAGTGGCAGTATCAAGACGCTTTACAGACGAATATTAAGTCTAATCCACGGTATATAAGTTAGATGCGCTCCTGTTAGACTTCTTTTAATTTTCACCGGGATTGAACCAGCTGGTGAAACTACGTAAGTGGTATAAATATTGAAACCCCATGCTGGATTTGGTGGTGCGAGGAAAGTCTGCGTCTCTATTGTGATAGCTGATGTGGACGTGTCTTGCTGGAGAGTGCAAGAACGAAATTGGGAAGTCAGATTATCGAGGCCGAAACGCTTCCAATATGAGAGGGCGCGAGGAGTGTTCTTGTCTGTTGGAGAGCGCCAGAAGCCTGGAATGAGCGGGACTTCGGTGATGGAATCGGAATCTGTGATTCGGTTACCGGAGGTACCCGGAAGAAGTCCATGATTGAGATAGCCATGGGTACGGTCGAAGAATAACGTAGAATGAGATCTAGTTATCCGGTATTGAGGTCTAGAAGTCTGGACATTTAGGGCATGGGCTGTAGTATTGATAGCCCGTTGGCACGTGCAGGCACAAACATGGGCAGGAGAGTCAGCTGAGAGAGCAACTCCTCCACCATCCTCGTCTAATATTGTAATCAGAGACTGGGCCGCTGACTTATCTGATGCACTTCGCGTGGTTCCATTACTGCTATATGACTTAGTCTAGTCCTATGGGAAGGAGGCTAGTCTTAAGCAGGTATAGATGCAAAACCTTCGCGGGCCAGTAGAGGAAGTAGAAGTAAGTCTTCGTAAACGAAGCAGCCTTCCTCGATATCCTATTATACTTCGAGGTTAAACGGATCAGCGCGCTGGCTCAGCTTAAAGAAGGCAACAGAGCCAGCGTTGGCGGAGGTGGTGGAAGTGGCTTCGGAGTCGAACTGAATGCCAGTTAATATCATGAGTGTCAAATTAAGGTTCGAATAATTTTCCCTCAGCCAATTAGTACGGAGCGTAATCCGGCCGTGCTGACATGGAGAACCCCGCCACCTCGAGCCTTATCAGCTATTAATAATACTCATCACATCCGCGTCAAGTGATGACTTCACTCAACAACATGACATAGGAAAAGACAGCGGAAATGCCGGACCCACGATCAGCAATAGTCTCCTGTACGGAGCGCTACCCACGAACAAGTGACACGCTCTATCAGCTATTCCTCTGCGCGATGAGCTTCGAGTGCGCGCTTTCGATTGCGCGGTACGACCACAACCCTACTGGCAGCCCACCAGTGTTCCTTACGCCCGCTGAGATGAACATGACACATGAACATATCTGCAAGATTAGTGCTAGAGAAGCCGACATTCCTGTCGAACCTCTCCGGGTATGTCTTCTTTTGTATAGTGTTGCGTAGAAGATTCTGACCGACTCGTAGTATCTTATTCCCTACTTCATGCTTTGCCCTTCAACAATTACTCTCATCGGAGTGTGCGCCACCTTTGTCGCGTGTCTTATCAAATGGAGACCCCTTCGACTAGATTCTCCGATCGAATTAATGCCGTTCCCTATCATTGGGCTGTTTCTGAGCATCGAGTGGACAAGAATTTTAGAATCGATACAGATGATGCTACCGATAACTATTTGGTCTTGCTATTTTGTCAGAGCTCTATTAGACCCATTATACAAGTTGGCGATGCCGGTAACATATGCAAGGCAAGTTGAGCTTAAGAAAGAGGCCCGGAGACTAGCTAAAGAGAGGTGGAATAAGGGGATGGTTGGGGATATAGAGGCAGGGGACCTGAGGCATGTCAATGAGCAGACTCCGTTGAACGGGGCATGCTTTGCTGGAGACGGAAATGGGGGTTATGTCGAGATTCCCCACAACGACGAGCTTGGGAGGGAAGGGGTTCGTGTCTCATACGATGAGTTAAGGTCTAATCCATGGGTCTTACAGGCGGATGATAACCCTTCTGCTTAAGTGGGGTGCGCTTCCTTCAAGTTCGAGTGCATGATGTCTCACGCGCTAGGATTAGCAAGACATTAGTTGGGATATCTTAATATTTTATGCATAAAGACATTCACGATCGAGAATTTCGTGCAAGGCACTACTTCTAGGCTCGCTTGTATTCGGACCAGTATTTCGACCATATCGTTTATGTTGTTAGATCTTGGACATCCGAAGTAGACTACACATACCATAGTATGACCCCCAAATGCCAGCGGAGCTTCAACCCTTGCAACGCCTCTGCATCGGCACCCTTGTTTTGGCGAGCTGAATCCGCTGCTGGGAGATCTTATGTTTAACTGTTCTAGAGGCGAATTTGATGATTAAGGCAATTGAATCCTAGCGGCTTTGAACGTGAGAGAACAAAAGGCACGGATTTTTTGAGCTGAATGCCTGTAGTGAACCGCTGGGGTAACTGGGACATTTCAGAGGTGTGCGACAACCACTAACCTCGAGTTTATATACGAGACAGCACTCTCTGTGGGAAATTAGCGTTTGATAAGTGGCCTCCTCGCACCTATCTGACTTTTACGATATGTAATAAAACAGCATTTTCTTTAACCTCTATACTAGGGTCTACTATTAACTCCTATCTGGGTCCCTTCATATCTCAAATCTGACAACACGTCAGTCGCGGCCACTTCTTCGCACTACGCGAATACTACAATTCCAACACCCATCACCGTGGCTACCCAATCTATTGAGTTGGATATACCTGCTCTCCAGCTGTTGTCACCCCAACCCTTGATCTGGGTGGGCTCCCACCCCAAATTAATACTGGCGAAGATACTTTTCCAGCAACCTCGGCCACGGTTCTCATAAGTACGCCTACAAAATCTATTGTAGAGCAAGTTACATTAACATCAATACCCATCAGCACCAATACTACCGGAGAAGATTTGCCAGGACAACGCGAAGATGCACTCCCAACTCCTGACTTAACTTCATCGCCACCCTCTTCATCTAGCAGCCCGGAGAACAGCGCTACCCCTAATTTGGTGATAAGCGAGCCTTCTGACCAGCCAGGCGAGGCTGCTGTACTCAACAACAAAGTCACGGCTAACTTTCTCAATTCGTAATAGGATCTACAATACACTTGTGTGAAAGGTACCCTCGCATTTTGTTTGAACCCTAAAATTAATATTGCACACTAATGGTCGGTCTTGCCTCCCTGTTTTGTTGCGGGCACTCGCTCGCAAATAGGGATACTGGGCTGACGTTGATGTAAAACCTCAGCTAGTTCCATGAAGATTCTCTATCGATTAATCTATGTCTTTCCCCTCTGATCGCTCGTAATATTTCCTACTCATTCGTGTGCATGATGATAACTGGAGACGAGCCTTCAACAATCTGAGAGTACTTTGAATTCGTATCGGACTGCTATCGTTTAGAGGTAGGCGAAGCTTCAGCTTGAGCTTCGCTTTTGCGAAACCATACCTGTCCCAGTGTGCTCAGTAGTGTAGACCTTGTACAACAATACGTACTATTTGATGATTAAGCACTTAAAATCCAACACTTTACGGCGTCTTTTGGTGAGAATGAACAAGAAACCTGCACTTTTACGCTCTTAAATCTGAAAATCTACACCGCCGTGACACTACTGAGAACACTGTCTTTGTCCACGTTATCTGCCTCTACCCCTTCCTTTGTTAGAGTTAATCTATCTCGGGACATCCTCGATTTCCGGCATCAACACTATAATTGACCACTCCTTCCCTGGTAAAGTCGGATTCCAAAAAGAACCACATCAGCCATAGGAATTCTCTTGCTCTAGACACATTAGACATATTCTCCTTCATGATTCCCTGTTGAGTGGAAGATACAACTACGTGATCTTTAGAGCAAAGAGATCAAGTTCACAGGATTGCCCGGGGAATATCCTTGACTTTGATATCTTTTTGCATCTGCAACTTGAGTATCAGCTGAAGATCTACCATCACGCGCCCGTCGATGCTATGCTCAAACAAAAATACCATAATTCCACAAGCAAGCAACTACCCCAAACCTTTTCACCGCAACCGAACCCACATCCTCGCCTTCCTCACCTAGGCTTGGTAATAAATCGACTACTTCGATACAATGACTAGTATTAAGTTTCTGAAGTGTTGGAACTGGGAAAGAAGAAATTGTGCTATTGCTATCGCTTTGAACCCCCAAATGACCTATACTCCTCTCTACCCAGAACTACCTCGGCCAGTATCGACTTCAAGCTCCCACTACTCCACTGCACATTTTAGCACAAATCGTGTCGACTCATATCATGTCTCTGTAATATAGCATTCAAATCTAGCAACGGATCGCCTTCGACCAACTAAAATTGTGATTCCGTGGCTACCTAAATAACACAAGATACTAGAAATTCGCGTTTGTCTAACCTGGGGCTGTCTGAACTCCATGGCTAGGAGATAGTTTTGTCTTTGATGATAGGCTCCATGCTCATCGTTACCCTTGCTGTGGATAAAATAATAAAGTATCTATTGTAAGTGTACAATTTAGACAGATTTCAATAGAGCACAAAGAATGATCTTGACTGTTCAAAATAATATAGAGCCGCTGATCTAGTCGTCTGCTAAGCAGGAAGTTTACCTCATGTGAGCCGGCTTTAACATCGCATCCGACGCTTTCAACATAATCTGCGGAATAATTTCTGTCCACTCTCTTAACGCTCTCGCGCACTTCTACTCCATGGTCGATATAGAGCAGGAAAACAGCAACGAAGCCAATCGCGAAGCCCTAGAGCTCATTTGGCGCTGCGGCCAAAAAAAAAAACCGGCACCGGTGACACCGTCGACGCATGCTGAGTTGACAAGCGGCGAAGATCCTCACGGGAGGTCCCAGACCAGAACCAATTCAGATCTAGAGTAAGTACAAGCCTAGTAGTACAGGGAGGACCGTCGCAGATATCAAGGAGACGTTTGAAATTATCCAACCGTTAGGCTGAACTGAAATCCGCCGTAGATATTTATCACCGCGACTCTACACTTCTGTTGAATTGAAACCTTGGTAACCTACTACCTATGTGCCTGTTACGGGCAGCCGCCATGCCCAAAAAGCTAAAATATCAGCATTGGACCCAAAATGCGGGGTAACTTAGTGTGTTGCTTGCGTTATCATTTATCTTGTCAAAAGAAGGGTCGATTCTTAAAGCTTGCTAGCTGGTCTCTTTACCACAGGTCTATTTTAAAAAGACCTTCTCGAACAGATTGTCTCACTCATCGACGAGATCGAAAAATTATTCCCCGCGCCTCAAGCCCAAACCACCTTTGTCCAAGAAGAAGCAGCAAAAGACAGCCGCAGGTATCGATAGCCTGCTTTAAAAAAAGATAAATGAAGTAATTGCAGGTCATGCATGAATACTATAATACCAGGATCAAAGGACAGGCCTATGCTAGGATGAATACAGTAGTCACTGGAGCGGGGGTGCGATCGGGGCATCTCACAAGTAGCATGGGGAAAAGGCTTTGGTCGGGAATAGGTACGGTGGAAAGTACTTCTGGGACGAATCACAGTATCGTACTGCTGACTAGGTCTCTCGCTCTTGCGCCGTGGTGGAAATGTGAGAATAGTTTGGATTTCCACAGCTATCAATACAGCTAGTTTTTAATCTTCGAAACATGCAATGCCTTGGACATGGCCGAAAGGAGCGCCCTCTCTATCGGGTGATCTCACCAATGAATCCTTTCACATGAAAATGTAGGCTTTGCCGGGGTAAACGTAGGCTACGCTCAGGCCCGGATTGACTTCAGCTCAGGTCTGTGCACCCTCCTATTTCCGACCCTATTCCTGCGGGGGCCGCTGTTGAAGGAATACACGGCGCCGAACCGAAGACGGATGCGAGGCCGCCTGATTACGTACAAGTAGTTTGTTGGGGAAATAAACCCTTGAGCGGTCTCTATCGGCACTGGCCTCGGCTGGGGTAACTGACCAATTACATACTGGAAATTCTCCTTTTTATGGAGAAGAACTTACTAGAATCGCCCTACAGCTCAAGGGTTTATTTATCCAACCTACCAAGTATGGAAGGGAGTGGACAGTGGGTCTCGTCCATTCAAGTATTCTGTCTTACCTTTTGGGGAAGTTTATGGAGAAAATTCTAGAAATCCATACTGTTGAATAACCTCCTGGTCTGACATGGGCGGACGAGACCCGCTGTCCACCCCCTTATGTACCAAGTACTTTGGTCTTGGGATAAATAATTACACCCTTGAGGGCTTTAGAGCACAGACATGTCAAGGGTATTTGACCAATAAGTGAATTAGTATCACTCAGTTTGTATACAGAAAGTGCTAGAAGTATAAACCCTCAGGGGTGTGATTATTTGTCCTTGGACCAAAGTATGTACCGAGTCATGAAACGAAGTACGATTGGTGCTTTCCCCGCATCAGGAACTTGAAATGCTTAAACAGAGGTGCCGGATTAGATGGAGACGGGACGAAACTTTTGCGGGGTTGAATCGGCGGTTACTCTAGCCATCCAATATCCGTGCGAGAGTTTTTTGTCTCCTCTATTGGAAGGTGGTGGCTGAAGCCGTTAGCAGCGGTGCTCTTTCGTTGAAAAGGGGCTTCCCAAACATGCTTTTTAGCTACAATCCTCATCAATCGGCAAATGTGCGAATGTTTTAGAAGATTATGCCACTAAATTTTAACCTTTGAGGATTCAATCGATCCAAAACATGTCTCCCGTATCGCGAGGTTCGACAGCTATTATTTCCAGCGTTGTGTTTACGTCATTGGCAGCATGCCTTATTCTAGCACGGCTCATCGCAAGGCTTACTATCTTAAAGGTTGCTGGCCGTGACGAATTGGCAATTACAATATCACTGGTAAGTCGCGACCAGACATTTACTCTAGATGTGCTCCACTCCTTTTTCGCCCAGGGGCGAGGCGTCTTTCATGCCTGGTAAGTTTTAACTTCGTGGAGAGAAAGACTGATTTGTTACTAGCTTTCCTCTATTGCATTCACGATTTTGGTCTGCGAACGTAAGGTTCTTGACTTCTGGGGCTCGGAACGTGTGGATTGACCCATTTATCTAGAGGTGAAGTACGGGTTAGGAAAGCATACCTCAGCAGTTAGTCTATATGATCTCGAGCGGGTACGGAGGGTAAGCATACAACCCTCAACAGGAATTGCGAAGAGAGTCTAATATAAACCAGTACCTGTGGTGGAGTATTCTCTGTTACAACAGTTCTCTTACTTTGACAAAGATCTCCATCGTCTTGCAATACTTGCGCGTCTTTGTTGGGCCACGGATTCGTTATGCTTGTTGGTCTACAATCGGGCTTATTATGATCTACGGCATATGGACGATCGCTAGCGCAATCTTCACCTGTGTACCGATCGCGGCATTCTGGGACGTGAATATTCATGGCCGTTGTATCCCCCATAAGTTCTTATGGTTCTTCAACGCTGCGGTGAATATTGCTACGGATCTGACTATTCTCATTCTTCCGATGCCGGTGCTTTCTACCCTTAGATTACCTCTGAAACAGAAGGTTGGATTGATGTTTATCTTCGCCCTGGGTGGATTGTAGGTCATTTGGTTGCGTCTCTATAATATGAAGCTGTACTGATTTCTACTACAGCGTTTGTCTTGTCAGCATTCTGCGGCTTCGTAGCCTATACATTGTATCGACATCCGAGGACGTCACCTGTAAGACTAAGTCTTAAATCCCAGGGCAGGCATCTTATTTACGGGGAACTTAGGGGCTAATACCGAAGCGGCAATCTGGTCAAGCATTGAAATCAACACTGGCATAGTTTGCGCATCGCTTCCTACAATAAAACCAGTCATCTCATGGATCTTTCCCCGCTTGCTTTCTTCCAACAGGGCCGACCAACCTACGTTCATCACCAACGGCAGCCACTCACAAAATCGATTGGGGCGAACCCCTGTTGAACTCGTAGACTTTGGGACAACTCCCCAAACTATTTCGAAGGTGGAGGTGTCTGATAACCCTGTCAGTGTAACCAGGGATGGAACTCTGCAAGGAGGGCGCCTTGCAGATGATGGAAGCAAAGTTATCTTGATTGTGACATCTGTGGCGCAAGATGTGGAAAGTAGGAGTGAGATGGGGAGTGAGAAGGACTTAGTCTACTAGGTGTGAGCTGCTGGTATTGTTGGGGACGCGTTTTGAACTTTTCGAGAAGCACGCGATCCTCTTGACCCGTGCGAAACCGCTATTTTATAGAATATTTTTTTTGAATATACAATTGTTTGCTACATGCGATTGTGCATCCGGATTCCTTCCCGCAGCATGAATCCCGTAAGCGTCTTTCAACCCCACACTCCCTTCCCATCTCCGGCATATCTGCCAAAGCAAGCTAATCCACCCCTCCTCCCTTAACACTCTCTGATGCCGTAAATCAATGCCGAGGACTTGCGTGGAAACAACTTGACCTTCGGAATCTATATCTACTAACATCAAATCCTCAAACAACACTTTGCGGGCTTCTCGGGCCAAGGTTCCCCCCGCCATTGCCCAGGACCAAACCGAGCAGTCGATTCACAACGACCCGGGCATAATGATTGACCTGAAATATGCGAGGACTCCCAAAACGGTAACCGCCAAAGTTGAACCTGTTGGGTCAAGTCAGTGGGATCAGCCGTTGCTAAGTGCTCCAGGAAACGCAGCTACCATCACGCTCCAGGACTCTCACGAGAAGTCTTATGGTTATGTAAGTGAGAATGATTCCATGCACAGACGTCGGAAATGCTCTGGAGAGGCGGATGAGTCCGAGCAAGGATTTGCTCAAGGATTACTTGAGGATTCCCGAGCTATTACTAGATCAATAGCAATGTATCGCCGTGCAAGGACGAGAGGGCCTCAAGTTAGCACTTGACATACAAACAAGGGCTGAGAATGAAACAGTTAGACATGATATGGGGCCAGGAGTTAAGAATGGATCACAACCAGCTTTGGCAGAGCAAATTCAGCTCTCCATGCTCACATGGTATCCTCTAGATCTAGCATCTACCGATGAGGATGACGAGAGCACGGAATATGCTTCAGAGGAGCAGCAGAAGCACCAGGTGCGAAGTTGAGGTTCTTCCGCCAGGAGCTTGTACCGACCTCAGACCCAATTTTCGAATTTGCCAAGCCTTTCAAGAGGCCATGGTTAGTTTCGGTCACCAAATGCAAAACAACACTAAGCGAGCAACGATACCTGCGTCGACTGATTAAGGAAATATCAGTTATAAGTGTCCAAGTTAGCAGGGCATTTTTGGCATTCCGTCTAATAAAGCTTTCTCTCATACGGCGGGGTTTACTGGAGGTGCGGGGTCGGAGGCTCGTTTCAGAGGTGTTTGCTGAATATTAAGGGGATGGCTTCTATTGGATATCGTGTCTTGACTAATGATGACATTGCGGAAGAATTCAAAAGGAATTTTGAGACTCAAAAATGGACTAAGAACGCTAGAATGTAAGAATTCAAGAACTCAGATGCCTTTCTTGTTCATCGCCTCGCTTGATTACCCCGCACCCTTTCTAGTCATGTCAACTCCAGCCCGTCCATTCCCCGCAAGGACTCTCCACTAACACTCAGGTTTGCAAATCAAATCACGATTCATATTTTCATTGACCCTTAAGTTATTAGACTAATGTCAGGGTCTCCATATTGACCCCTCGACTTTTGAAGAATTCAATGTTCAGCCTAGGATCGTAAGAGCCCACGTCCTCTTCAGTATCGTTATTCACAACCCTATTTCCAGTTTCTTCTAATCCCTGGTCTTTTTTACGCCGTCCTGAAGGTAGCGGGATACCCTCCGATCTCGGATCATCAACCTGTAGCTCTCTAGAATCGCAATGTAAGAACGAAATAAGATATGATCTCGACTTTTCATTGTATTGCCAGACAGGTCGATAACCTTTTGGGAATGGGCTTGAAATCGACTCCCTATATATCGCTCTATTATAGAATGCTTCACTAACTACTATATATTTATCGGTATCGAGTGGTTGTAGTAACATTAGAGAGTCGCACCCAAGAAGTATAGCCATGATATCTCCGGCTTAAGTGTCTTGTGGCGCTAGCGCGATTGTTCCATTAGATGATACTACAATGCTGTGGTCAAGTAAGAACGCAGCTACTGCATCTATAATTAGTGTTTCTGATACTGAGAGAGCTACCGGAGATTCACTGGTATTAGACGTGAGCATTAAAAGCTTCCGTAAAAGTTCTTTAATCTAGCTGGCAGTGACGACTTTATTGCTTGTCAATTCCGAGAAGTAATTGTTTACGAAGACGCCTGAAAATAAAGCCTGGTATAGATTATGAAGCTAGTTTTGATTCCATTCCACTTTACTTCGGAATCGTATCTCGCTTATTATACGGATGAGCTCGCCTCTTACATATTCAGGCCTAATATCGCTGGTGCTATAAAGTCGGCATGACTCGCAGGTAGTAACTGTACTAATGACCACTCCACTAACTTTCAGTGTTCTTTCATTGGGAAGATTGAAATAACAACTGGAGCTTCTACTCGCATATGCGTGGATAAATGGAATTGCAGTTCGAGGAACAGAGAAATCAGGGACCCAAGAAGGAAGATCGTTGCTCAGGGCTTTGGAGCTATTGACTTATATCAGAACCTTTAGGTTCCTCTAGCGCCGAATATAATCTACTATAAAGGAGCAATAAACTTCTGTGATAGACTTCTTGTAATCCGGCTCTATGTGAAGATCTCGCTCTATTGCCATCGATGCGAGAGCATATATTCTATCCTTTAGGTTAGAGCAGAGAGAATGCTTCGTCTGATCGATAAGAGCGAAGAATGAATTAGATCCCACTAATCTATATAAGTTGAACAGAAGAAACCTAGTGATTCTTAATATGCTATCGTAGAAAGATTAATCCTAGGATTTATGCAAGTAAAAATATCTAAGAACTTAGATTTCTTACTAAAACATTGAATCCGTTCTACATATAACCTCAACGTCTCTAGTACATCGGACTTCTTGCCAGATCCAAAGACGCTTGAACTAATCCCGATTGCAGAGCCTCGCTAATGCTATAGTTTACTCGACGTTAAATAGTAGCTTTGTCTTCTAATCCAGCTAGTGCGACTCATCGGTTCGCGGTAGTACTTTCATAGTCCCTTAATTAATCCTGATTTTCGAAGATAATGTGCGCACGTATTGCACTACTAAGGAGCTGTTATCCAACTCTTTTCCCAGCTAAACTAATACTCTCTATGCCCCTGAGTATATATTAGCCATTCTTTGCACTTGGCGACTCCTTTCTTTCAAATCTTGTTAATTAATACAGGCAGTATTAATCTATAGTATTCGAGGTTTATCCTGAAATCGGAGATACGGAAGTGCTTCTGCTAGGTTTTGTGTTACTATTAAGGTATAGCTCGCATTAGTGCTAACAGAAACTTCCTGTAAGCCTTCTATAGACCCCTAAGTATATGAGAGTGCTTCATATTCTAGTAAAGTGCCTTCCTCGAACGGAGTAGTTGTAATTAAGACTCTGATATTAAGCAAAATAGATGCAGGGAGCAATCGGAGAAGCCTGATCTCAAAAGGGGTTCTGCCGAGAGGCGTGTACTTGTATTTTGTTATGTATGTTCGTTGTTTTAGGAACTGTCCGTGAAGAGTCGCATTAGTATCAACGCATTCGTCGTCTATTATAGAAAAAGAACAACATGCGATGCTACTGGTTTAGTATAGAATTGATTGCGCCTGGAATAAAGAAGAGTTTTAAGGGATAGTGTCCTAAAATCTTGATTTATGCGTGATGATATAGCTATTATCTGACCGCAGATCTGTGCTGCTAGCCGGACGAATAACTAATGCTTATCCTCCGTGATCCTCGCCTACTTCTTATTACTTCCTAAAATGCACGTTGTATATACTTGGAGTGTTAGCATTTTGGTACTAGCCGCATACATCAACACTTTCGAATCTTGTAGCTGGTATGACTAAGGTGCTCCGCTGATGTAAGCTGTTTTTTTTTTTTTTTTGTAACGGCTTCTGGATAGGTCTGGTACTGTACGAAATAAGCGAATCCCCTGAACGTTACAAATATAAGAGTTACCAGGTCACCTACAGGTGTACTGGTTATACGGGTACAGCGTATATCTGAGAATTAGTCAACTTTGACTATAAATTTCTGCAGCTCTATAGACTTAATCCGACACCTTTATGCAACTGTAATCCTGACACTGAAAGCTAGCGCTAGTCCTTCGCTTGTCGTAAAGTGATAGACTGCATCTATTTTGAACCTCTAAAGAGTTTCGAGACTTCTTAGGGACTTTTAAAAATAATGCTTATAAACAACTTGGCAGTTTTTAGGAACTATCGCTATTGGTCCATGTTCAGTTAACACCATGCATTTTCTAAAACGGAGACCAGGCGAGACATGTATCTCTACAAGTTACTTCAAGGATCCGCAATAGTGCTACTCGATATAGAAATTGAGAATTAAGACCTTATAGATTGACTTTCAACTAATGAAAGTAACAAATTGTAGATGCCGAATAGCTAGGTAATGACCCCAGGGTTCGATAGGCTAATACGCATTAATCCCTCATATAATCTCGATATCGTACGTCACAAAAAACGAAATGCTGAGTAAGCAGTAGAAATACTAACTATAAAAATCACGCTTAAAGGGGCGATAGTGATTAACTAAGAAGCAGGGGTGAAATTAAGGAGACGAACATCAAATACAAATACTATTCGTGTCCTAATTAGAGAGTAAAACTCTTGGAAACATTTCTATAAAAAAGTCATGTCTTCCAAACTCCACCCCTTCTTTCTTATAGTATTAGTACTAGTAGCTACCCTTATTGCGCTTGCCGTAGAGGAGTATCCTCCCTTACTAACCTGGAAATACACTACGCCAGGGGGCTATATCTAGTAAAACACCTAATTTGTTCTTAATTAGGACTCGAAATTTGCTAGTAGAGCTCCTAGATCAAGATCGGCCGTTAATTACGCTGTAATAGGAGTTTCTACGTCAGGAAGCGCCGTGATAATATACTATTATCTTAAATAAGCAACGGCCTTAATAATACAACCTTACGTATTTACCTTTAAAGTACCGATAGTAAATATATTCTTATGAACCTCCTTAATTAGAAGCTATCCATAGATATCGATACATCAACTTTACCCTGCAGAGAGAATAGTGCATTTTGTCTTTTAAAGGTAACTACGCATACAAGTAGTAAAAAGGGATACTCTAGCGCAGGTACTAAAATATAGCATTGTAATATATAATACTAGGGTTTCTATTGTAATAAGGTGAGTGTCCTCGAGTCGAACTTTATGGCTATGGTAATAACACCTTATTGGTGTATAGTAAATACTTGTAACAAGGGCGGTTATGGCTATAACTCTTATGCGAGCGGTCAACGAAATTATTCAGGCCCCAGCAAGGCTGAAGCTGTTCACGGTTCTTACTTAATTTGCTGCTAATGGTGGTAAACTGTCTTAGACTATACCTAAGTATATTCAGAATAAGAAACAGATCGTTAACGGGGGGGCTATTTCTACTTGTGGGGACGAAGGCATAACCGGGGGATGACCGCAATGGGTCAAGCACTCAGACGCGGAAGTCAAGCGAATTTCATTGTAAGCAACGCAATTATATACATTAATAATATCGAGAGAAAATAAAATCTGATATCTCTAATACACAGTGGTTCTCGCAATGAGCATCTGAAATGACGCTGCTTAAAACATGGTGTAGTTAGACTCTGGCAAATGGGCCTTGCGCAGCTGAACAAGGTAGCCCGTCTAATATCCAGTCTCAACGCCTTGATACCCATGTAGTGTTTTCGAACATTCGATGAGGGGATATTAGATCGGCCACTAAATTGTAAACCACGAGGGAGATTTTGTTTTCTCCTGTCGTGAGGCAAGACTAATGCAGCATGGCTTGAATTAACGTCTGACCCCCCTCTTCCGCCTACCCCCGCCTTCCGCCCACCCTTTTACACTAAAAACAGCGATTTTGAGGCATTAATATCTTTATAACTTATTAATGAAAATTTATAATTTGTTTATATTTGTACTTACTAGCTCTTCTTAACTGACTTTACAAAGACAAATGTAATTTGGATTATGAATTATTACGTAATATTAAATTTAAGTTTTTATATACAAAAAACACCAAAAATCACTTACTAATAACTTTCTTAATAATTTATATACTTTCATAAACCTTAAAATACGTAAATACTGTATGTAAATCCTGAAGTGTTGAAAATTTTAAAGTATTTGTATTAGCAGTTGTGTTTTAATTAAGTAATTAATTTCTCTTATACAAATTATTTGTATAGTACTTTATATTTTACTTAATTTTAAAATTATTATTAATAGAATGAGCTTGAAACTCAGGAATCTTAAAACTTCATATAAAACACACTTTAATTATAAGTTTCAAGTTTTTATATTAATAATTATGCAAGTTATTAAAAGAATAAGAAAAATCATTTTTACACTAAATTTATATAAGAGAAATTTCTTAGACTTTAAATACTTAGTTTATAATATTACGTAATATGAAATAAACATTATTATAAAATATAAAAAATCTTATAAAAAATATTATAAATCTTTAGTTTCAGCTTATTTTATTAACAAATAATAAAAATATTAATTGTTAAAAGTAGTGAGTTTTGGTGTAAAATGGTGGGCGGAAGGCGGGGGTAGGCGAAAGGGGGGGGGTCAGACGTTAGGCCACCACTTGGCTTTTGAGCTTCACTAAAAGCTGTCTTTGGATGGAACTTATATTAAGATAGTCGCAAAAGCACTCTACTAATATTTGAAGCTGTATATACTTTGGATTCATTTTACTCTTTGTCGACAAATCTTTCTAGAAAGTATAGTGATCCCTTGTAATCCCCCCCCCCCCCCCCGGCCCCATGTTACGTATGCCCGTGTAGGCTGGGACTTATGTTATCTCAGCTGGTATCTTTCGGACTCTTCGCAGCTTGTTTATTAGCGGTATCGCCTCCGTAATAATGTACGCGCCCGATCTACCGGTTAGTGCCTGAAGTGACTTAATTGATGAACGAAGGACACGTGTAAATCGTTGTTACTGAAGGATTTGCAAGCCACATCTCTGTAGCTGATCCAACACTAAGGCATGCCTATCCCTTGTTATTTTTATTATTTTAGAAGGCCGGCGCGGTAAAGCGCGCGCGTTGTAGCGACCTATAGGATAATTAAGTATTGAAATTGATATATACAGGGTTTATAGGGATTTTGCTTCTAAGAGATATTCTAATCTTACCGTACATATTAATAAAATAGAAAGCTTTTTAAAAGATACAAATATTATAAATCAATTTATTTCACTATTAATAGTACTAAACCTCTCTTATAATATCAATCTCTTTTAATCTTTTTCTATTAATTATTAGCCTATTTATTTTAGTAAGCATCGCTGCTTCTATTAGTGGCCCCTAGTAAGAATAGTAATTAGAATCTAATAGCCAAGAAACACCTAATCTAATCTAGAGTTATCTTATAACCTTATTTATTTATATTTAGGTTATACTTCACAATAATATTCCTTTCAGAAATAATAACTTGTCGTGCAGTGGTGCGAGCAGGCTGGGTTAAAGAGACGAGATCTCCTAATCAGGGCAAAAGTGTGATATGAAAAGATATATTCAAAAAAGCGTTACCTCCTTAAGGGAGGGCCTAAGAGTATATTATATATACATGGTATACTTACTAAGTATACACTAGACTAGATGTAACTTCTAATAGAGTGCGTTTAACACACCCCTATAGTAAGCTCGAGTTTAAGAGTCTTACTATTAGATTTATATAAATAAAGATCAAGTTTGAAGTAGCGAGTACCCTATATATATATATATATACTCCCTAGATAAGCATAACAATTACAAATATATATTTGTAATATATATACCTAGGTTATAAAGGGAAGTATAAATAAATATATTATAATTAAATAAGTAAATAAAGATTATATAAGTCTAGTATATAATATATCTTTATATTGTGAATATATATATAAAATAATTCAGTTAGAGAATATAAATAAAAGAATAATAAAGGATTTAATTCCAAAGATTACATAGAGTAATCTAGTTCATAATTATATATAAATTAAGAAGCGTGTAGATAAGTAGTTATCGTTGAATTTAAGTGAGGCTCTGCGATTACTAAATGCAGGTAACTGAATTAGGATGAGTATTAATTAGTAGAGGCGAAGTGAATTAGTGATTTTTTAGGAAAATATGCTAAAGGTCGAAAGTAAATCAGTAAACAGTGCATAATAACATGCTTTGATTAGCTATATATTAGTAAGTGATTACGTATTTCTTAGGTAATCGTGTACTTTCTTAGGGTATATTAATCCCAGATTTTTCTATACTTCTGAACTTTTAAGCTTTTAATATACTATGTAGCTTTTTATATTCTGCATCTTTCCTCTTATTTTTTTTTTTTTTTGAATTCATATAAAAAGATCGCTATAGCTCTAAATTATTCTAAGATACCTTCTAAAACTCCTTCACGATCTTTTATTAACTATAATTATAAAGTTACTAAACTTACGTATTACATAAGAGAGCAGGTTACTAATTTAAGTAATATAAGTTAGGCTCGTAAAGTAGTTTAAGTAAGTTTATTTCTTTTTCAAATGCTTATATTTATCTTTAGTTATAATTATTCAAAGCTTATATACTAATATATACTTAGGATAATAATAAAGATAAGAGCAAGCCTAAGCTTATTACTAGATCTTTATCTTCTTATAATAATACCTCTAATATATAATTTACTAGTAGATCTGATATTAGATTAGTTAATTAGATTTCTACTAGCCCCGAGCGTTTTAGTGCAGTACTATTCAATTAGAATAAGTCTTTTACCTAAAATAAGTCTTCTAGCTAGAATAAGTAGTCTAGTAAAAACAAGTACTCTAATAATAATAATAATAATCCTTTTATCTAGAATAATAATAGTGATTTTACTAATTTTTCTAGTTTTAATAATAGTAATACTATTACCCTTCCTACTTATACGCGCTCTTTACTATTACTTCCTAAGTATATATTTAATTATCTTTAAGTCTAAGAAGATCTATTTCTTATACTTAAGTATAAGGCTAGAAAGAAGCGCACTACTATTACACTAAAAATCTCTTATAATACTAATCTTATTTTCTTTAAGCTCGCTGAATTAATTCCTAAGATTATTACTAAGTGTACGAAATCTCTAGTTAAAAGATAATAAGGTAAGTTCATACTTATTCTTTTTATACTTAATATAATTACTTATTTTAATATATACTAATAATATAAGTAGAAAAGAAGTTTACTAATCTATACTTGAAATACGTGCGATTTATTATATTTAGAAAAAGAGATCGCGATTATTACTATACTAATATTACTACTACTAGTAGCTATTATTATAATTGCGCTTTTAGCTATACTTACTCTCTTACTTTACCTTATATCTTATCTCTAGCTCGTTGTTTAATTAATATACTTAATTAAAACACGTCTTTTTCTATAAATTCTTTATTTTATTTCCACGATTATACTACTAATTCTTAAGTAAGAAATTAAGAAATATTACATAGCGCTTCGCGTTATATTAGATAATTTAAAGCTTTCAGATAAGAGTAATAATAATAATATATTTATAAAGAAGCCTATATAAGTAATAAAGAAGCTACTAAAACACCAAGATAATAATAAAAATAATAAAAATAGATTAAGTGAACTAAAGCGTAAGAAACTTATATAAGCTTTTATAGATATTATAAGATTAATAATAAGCTAGTAAGTAAGATTTAGTAAGATCGTAAGATAGTTTATAGAATTTTCGAAGGATTTACCTAGATCTTTACGCTAATTTATGGGATTTTATTAGGCTTTACACTAGATCTTTACGTTAATTTAGGGAATTCTTACTAAGCTTTACTAGATTTCAACTAAGCTTTACTAGGTTTCCTTAGATCTTTAGGGTATTCACTAGAATAATCTCTTTTATTTGAAGTATAAATGAAAAGTTTATATACTCCTTTTTTAAATATAATTTTTAAATAAGTATAATTAAAGTTCTTTTACTTTAGATTTATAATCCTTAAAATTTAAAAGAGCTCTAAAGTACTCGAATTTCTAGTAAAATAGATTCTTCGTAAGCTCGTTAGTAGATATATTAGCTATTAAAATATATATAACCTTAAATAATTCTTAAGTATACTCTTACTTTAACTATATATTTTAAATATCTATATAGTAAAGCTTTATTAAGCTTCTCTTGTTTTTACTTATAATAAGTCTAATTATCTACTAATTATTATAGAAGATCTTCTAAATATTACTAATATCTAACACTAGATCTTGAAAAAATCTTTATAAAGCTATAACTTCTTTACTTATATACTTTAATAATAGAGTTTCGGCTTCAGTAATTGAAGTTATTATTATAGCCTATAGTCTTACTTTCTAGATCACTAGACTACTAAATATCATAATTATATATCCTTAGAATAATTATCTTAATTTAGTATTATTAATAAAAGATGTATTAAACGTGTATACTAAGGATCTTCTATACTTTCTATTATACATAATACCTAAAACGCGCGTTCTATATAAGTAATAGACTAGCTAATGTATAGTAGTGAAGTACTTAACACTTAAATTTATTACAAATCTCGAGAGTACTATAATAGCGAATACTATATTTAGTCTCGTAATAATCGTAGTATATAATACTAAGCCTATACGCTCCTAGTACGCCTTAATTTACTTCTTAATAACTTATCTTTAATTCTTTTAAAGATTAATAAGTAGAAGCGGTATGCTTGGGTACTTTTCGTCTATTAACTTAAACTTAGACGCGATCTTTTTGATATATTAATTATAAATAAGGGAAATAGTCTTAAGCTTTCTATTACGAACTACCTTAATACCTAAGAACTACTAAATATCTCTAAGATCGTGTATATTATATACTTCCTTTAGTTATTTAATAATCTTTTCTTCAAGCTTTTAATTATCTTAATAATAGAGCACTTGAATATTGTCTATATAAAAGAGGACTAGTATTTTATACTCTGCGTTTATAAATATATAGGGCTCCTCTAAGTATGGAGAGAGTCCTAAGTTCGTCAAGGTTTTACTCATATACTTATATTATAAGTATAGAGAATCTCTTATTCTGTAGAGTGCTTGATCTACCCGTAGTATAAACCTAGGCTTTTAGAATCCAGGGGAAAAATAGTAATATATAGTTTTACTATTTATATCTCTAAGTGTATTAATAAATATATTAATTACATTAAAATACTTAATCTCTAGATTAAACTTTACTATAAGCGCTATAGTAATATAGAATGACTTTAAGAAGAGAGTGCTTACGTAAGTTGAGATAATTATGCTTTTACTTTAGAGATCACTATGTATAATAATATATAATCGATATCTGCTAATATATCTATTCTTATTTGCTTTATACTTGAAAACCTATATTAGAGGAACTAGCGAGCTCATAAGTTCTAAGTTAAATGCTTTTAGTATCCAGTATCCCTGTTTTTTTATATTACTTGTTTCTAGATACGTATTCTCTACGAACTACTGCTTTATTAGGTAATTCTTAAGATTACTCTATCTCTTAAGTTTTAGTAGTAGATCTTAAACCTTAATTTTAGAAAGTAGGATCTTCTTACTTAGTATTAGACAACTTCCTTAAATAGCTACTATAATAACTGTATATACTATCTAAGTAAACCTCTGTAGTTCCTCCTGCTCCTTTACTATTATATACTAATTAGGTATAAATATAGTGAGCAGTTAATTTACTTTATTTACTAGACTTTTATATACTTTTTTAAAGGGATTACTCCCGAGCTTTAAGTTACTACTAATATCTAGCTAATTCTTTTACGCTTTCTAAAGTAAAGTAGTAAGCGTTATAAATACTTTACTACGTTTATCTCTTTTACGCCCTCTTCTACTTGCTCGCTTACTTCTAGCGCTTTTAGCTTTAGTATTTAAGTTAAGTAGTTCACTTAGTAGATCACCTGTTAAGTTTAACGTCTATAAGCGTGTTATTACTTTTATTACTCTAAGTACATCTATTATTCTAATATCTTAACACTCACTTAGAGCTTTTAATAGTACTAGTACTAATCCTAGTCCTGCAATTACTATTAAAGAAGACCTAATTAGAATTCGAACCTCGATTATTAAAGAATAAGGTAGACTTTATACTTAATCTTATTATATGCTTATTACTAAATCTGGGACTTACTTACGTTTCCTTTGGTCTGCTCTTATTAAATCCTGCGCTATACTTGACGTAAGTTCTGGATTTAATACGCTCCGTGATAATTACTTACTACCCTAGCTAAGTGTACTTTCTAGTTTAGGCGTAACTCCTAGAGTTAAAAGTCTAATTATAGTGCTTGAATTTCTGGTATAATCTTTCACCCTCGAGTTCTGACTCTCGTTAGCAATAATTTTAGGTCGAGCTTCTTGCATTTACTCTTTCCTTGGATTAAGTGGAATTTCTTTATCTAAAGTAATTACACGCTTATTTAGTATATCCTCCGAAACGCCCTCTATAAGGCTAGAGATATATCCCATTACTTCTTTATCCTATAAAAGCTTTATAAGAGATTAAGCTTCTTTTATAGAGATCTTTGCCTCCTCTTCTTTAGAAACGTAAAAGCTCTCTTTATTAAAGTAAATGTTTCACGTAATAATAATTTGATTAAGTCGTAGTACCCAGATCTTATAAATATTAGAAGCACGAAAACCTATAAAATACTCAATATACGCACGGGGTTTAACTTTAAACGCTCTCTTTTCTTATCTAAGTACTCGTTCTATTATTAATAAGTATACCTTATATCTAAAGACATAGATCTTATTCTAGTTAAGTTTGAAATCTATTATTAGTTTTATAATAATCACAGGATTATACTATTAAAAGTAGTTACAGAATTATTAATTATTTATTTTAAGTAGTAATTTCTAATTTTACGTACGATTTAAGTATTTATTATATAAATAAATACCTACTAACGTATATTCAAGTCCAAGTTTCTTAGGAAGATTTACAGATAACTGCATTTTAATACTCCTTATAATTACTTCCTAACTAGCTCGTTCTACTACACTATTCGATTTATAAATTATAATTAGCGAGATCTCGAGCTCAATACTAAGCTTATCTACTTAT
Source organism: Cadophora sp. MPI-SDFR-AT-0126 (assembly GCA_020747065.1). Classification (NCBI taxonomy): domain Eukaryota; kingdom Fungi; phylum Ascomycota; class Leotiomycetes; order Helotiales; family Ploettnerulaceae; genus Cadophora; species Cadophora sp. MPI-SDFR-AT-0126. The sequence goes on from JAGMVK010000015.1 coordinate 1,199,782, forward strand.
ATCTTATATCTTATAAATCCCTAAATAGTAATAACTGCCTTTTCTTAATTATACTTGAATTTGCAAATCGAAAGTCCAAACTAAGTCCGCACTTAATATTTAAAGCTCTTGATACAATTAAATATCTCGTTATATGTTTTTAATTAGAGTATATAGCTAATAAGTAATCCGCTATACTCGCATTTAAGTATAAGGAGCTAGGAGTAGTTTCTAAAGTAAACTAGGAAATCGAACAGATTTTAACTAATCCTTTAGAATAGCCTTATTAATTATTACTTATTTAAACAGCGAGATATAACTTATAAGGTATACGCTAGCGCATATTACTTACACTTCAAATATCTAATAATATTAAAGAATCTTATATCCCTAAAAGCTCCTACTAACTTTTAAAGAGTATTTGAATCTAAGTACTTAGTTTGTAGATACTATAACCTTTCTGTACCTAAGCGAGTTATACTATAATCACGTAATGGATAGAAAGCATATAGCCTTTAGTGACTAGTATTAGAAAATTCAATAATACCTACTTTATTATATAGGATCTTACTTAAGTTTAACAAATAGTTTAAATACTTATTATATTTAAAGAATATAAGATTAAACTCGTAAATAAGCTTTTAAATAACTAAGTGATCACCTATAGACTAAGTGTTATTACGCTAGCACAGTGTATAATCTATTCTATAGTACTATAATCTAATATTCTATAGGCGAGCTTCCAAGATAATATTTACATAAAAACCTTTAATAATAGCTACCTTAGTAAGCGTAAGATTAAAGATCTTTCTATCTAGACCTTAAAGAACATCTTTTAGAATACGCGTTCCATATCTAATAATTAGTAACTAAGAGCTTTTACATTTAACAGTATCTTATAGACCTACCTTAATAAATATACTAAGCTCTAATAAGAATATGTTATTAATAAGGTTCGTAGCTCTATAATTATTAAGTAGTGTACTTATAGATAGAGGGTAATATTTATATAATCCCTAAGTAGAGTAGATTCTGAATTAGAAAGCTTTATTTAAGCTTAGAAGTATTACAACGAAATTACTAGAAGACATCTTACCCTTATTTATTAGGTTTTCAGGGAATACTCCTTTTAATTTTCCCTAAGCTTTATTAGATTTCTATCTCTTAAGAGCGCTTTCTATATTTAGTAATAATATGAAGAGAAGAACCCCAATCCCCCATATAATAAGAGGGTAGTAAATGCAAGGTACATAAGGTGTAAGGTTCAAGAAATAATAGATAGACGAAATTAAAAGATATTATATATCTAAAGAGTACGAATTATCAATTAGAGAGAGAAGTATAAATCCTATTAGAAGGAAAAGTACTATTATTAATAATAAGGTCTCTCGGAAAAGGTCTTAACTTAAGTATAATACGGAGTATATAAGTTAAGTAATAGAAGTTTATTAAGACTAATTCCTACTATATATATCCCCTTCTTCAAAAACTTGTCCCTAAGTATTACAGTAAACGAATATAGTAAAGCTAGGCTATTTTCAAAAACATTAAATCTCTAGAAGTAAAAGTAGAGGTCTATAGTGCAGAAGTAATATTAAAGTTATATAAAGCTTAAATTATTGTTAGTCTTAGTAAAATCGCAAATAAAGGTTCACTTAGCTTACCTTTATAAGGTTATTCTTTATTATAATACCTCTATCTTCTTCCTTAACCTTTATAACTATAATACCTTTATTACCTCTTTCCTTCTCTTTACTTAATAAGCTCTATAACCCTTTTTAAAGCTATATAGGAAGCTTTTTTGTTCTTTCTTACTACTATATATATTCCCCTAGCGATAAAGACTAAATTATAGCTACTGTAAAGACCTGGGATAACGCAAAACTAAGTAGGTCACTAAACCTAGGAATAAAACATAAGAAGCTACTTATAGCTGAAATTCAAGGTGGAAAAAAGTCTTTAATTCTTCTAATTCTATGAGTGGAAGGGAGCTCTTATAAGCGGAGGGAGCTCGCTAAGGCTCGCAACTAAGGTTGCCTAAGGCAACACCCTGATTCTGAATATGCGCCTCATTACAATAGTAAGAATAGTAATCGAAACTCTATTTTCTAAGGTATTTTTATTTATAAAAGCAGTGTAGTTGTTCGAGAAGGCAATTAAGCTAGCACTTTCGGGTATCTGAAGGCTCTTAAGCTTTATCGCAAATCCTTAGTAATAGAAGAGAGCTTAAGTATTTCTTTTTACGACTCTAACTTTAATAATAATCTTTAGCTTAATAGCTACTGTCCTGTATTAATAATAAAGTTCTTTCTTTATCTTAATTATTAAATAAAAGGATTTTTAGTTCTTTTTTTCTCGAAGGAAGCGAACGTTATTAAAGAAGCTATTTACTTTTTTAATATATTCAGAGCTATTCGTAGTAAAAGTGTTAAAACCAGGAGATTTATAGCTTAGTCCTTAATAATATTAACTTATAAGTCGGACTTATAAGTTAGTTCCTTGGTAACAGCTTTCTCGTATATTATTTAATAACTTATATTAGCTTTAATTTAAGCGATAGCTGAAAGATTATTATTCGAAAAGAAAATTGGGAAATCTGGGTATATAATCAGCTAAGTCTTGCTATTATTCTTAACTGCTAAAGCTATTAAGTATAAGCCGTGATTTTAACGCATTACTTGCTAAGAGATATTATAAATTATATTATATAGAAATAATATAAGAGAAGAAGTTTTAAGTAAGTTACGCTAATAAAAATAATATATTAGAGTTTCGGTTTGGACTATCGAAAGAAAAGAAATCCTTTGAATAAAGTAGCTAATATTAAGAAAATCGTTAAGCAGAAGGAACTCTTTGTATTTCTAAAATTTAATTTAATTGTTATTAAAGTAACGAGCTTAGTATTTATCGGTTTATCTTAAATTAAGGTAATTACTTCGATATTCCGGGATTAGCTGGTATTTTAAGAACCTGAGGTAAAGCTAAGACTTAATCTTCGTTAAATCCTTTGTCTTAAGAAACGACTTGGAATACGCGGGATTAAGTCGAAAGGCTTTGATATTATTCTTATAAAGAAGAAGCTTATTAAAACGGCAACGGAGTTCTTGCGACTTAATTTGCTTAATTAATATTCTAATATATTTAGCGTAATATTCCAGATAAAAGTTACAGAATTCCTTAGTTATATCTTTAAGCAGTTCTTCCTCGAGGTAATAAATAAAACAATAGCGATCGTAAAAGGTAATAATTATCTTATATTTATTATTAAATTTTAGTACGTATTTAATTGCTTTAAAAACTTGGTATTAGTAATTGTTTATATCGAGTACGCTGGTTTTCTTAAACTATTTCTAAAGGAAAACTTATAAGCTCGTGTCTTGTGAGTTAGGCTTACGAGTCGATTTGCTTTTCTTTTTCGACTAATTAAGTTAAGAAAAGATGAAAGCTTTCGTGTATTCTTAATTAAGTAGATTTATAATCTTTTCTACTTATTCTAGTATTTTAGCTCTAGTTATTTCAAAGATATCTCGCTTGCTTAATCTTATCTAAGGGGCTTATTCGGTATAATACTTGCGAAATTATTTGTTATATTTTATTAGTTAATTCATTTGAGATATTAAACTAAGATATGCAATTTCTTTTTTATTTATTTTAAGAGTTTTAGTCGCTTTACTTTTTCTTTTAAGGTTAACTTTCGGCTTCTTGATAATTTCGAAATTATTATTATTACTAAACGGAGGTTTAAAGGACTTCTTAGCCTTTTCTTTTATAAGCAGCTTATCTACTAATAAGTTAAGCTTACGAGTCGTTTCTTTAGATACAGGAGCTAAAGTAGGAACAGAAGGGGTATTAGCGATTGCGGTTTTATTTTATTTTATAAATAAAGCTATAAGATCTTTTGTAGTAACTAGTAAATTGGTTTTACGAGTTACTTCTGAGACTAAAGCTTTCTTTAATAACTTTTCTTTAATAATAATATTAGTCTTATCTTTTTTTTCCTTTTTTACTTAAGTAACTTTAGTATTAGTTATAACGAATATAATTAGCTCGGGTTTATCTAAAAAATTACTTTCGCTATTATTATTATCTCGAGAGCGAGTAAAGTAAAATCTATATCGAAAAACCTTAAGATTTAGCTTTTAAAAAGCGGTTTTATCTGAAATATACGTGTAGTAGTCTTTAAGTACGCCGAGTGCCTTCTCGAGTTCCTTAGCTATTTCCTTGCATTTGTTAATTATTATAACATCGAATTTCACCGTGTTTCTGCCTCGGTTCGAGTTTAAGTTCTTTTTCTTAGCTTATAAAGTATCGAAGCAGGTTTTATTAAATACTAGAATATAAAGTATAAATAATATAATAGTTTGGATTAATATTATTATTTAACTAAGACTCTTATCTAAGTTAATTATATAAAAGTAATTCGCGTAAAATAGCTTACCGTAATTAATAATATAAAGTTATCTGATTTTATTAAGCGCGGTTTCTTTCTTATTACGTAAGCTTTTAATAATCTCGACTCGCTTAGAGAAGGCTTTATAGCGTTCTTTATATTCCTTAAGGTCGAATTCTTTATTTCCTTAAAGTACCTTTATATTAATTTCTTATTATTCGATGAGAATATTATCGATTTTATTAAAGGATTTAATAACTAAGATATTACTCTAATAAACTAGTAAGCTTCTGGTGCTAGGGTTTACTTTTCTTAAGAAAGTACGAATTTCTGCAAAATCGGTAATGGTTCTTTTTTTTTATTAAATCTAGACCAAGGCGATTAGTAAGTCGGTCTCACGAGTAATAAGTGACTTAGCGTTCTTACTTAGCGTGGTTTTAGATAAAAAAAGGAGTTCGACAAGAGTATTCTTATTACTAAGACTACTTAAGGTTCTTAAATCCTTTAATTTACTGAAGCAAGTAACTTGTAAGCTTAGCTTATAAGTAAGTTTCTTGCTTAACCTGGTCGAAGTTTAATTAAGCGGTATAATATTAGAAATAACTCGTGAGCTAACTTACAAGTAGTTTTAAGTTCTATTTTTGCGAAATAATTTTAATACTAATAGAAACTAGCTTACTTACTAAAGGTTATAAAATAATATAAGAATTAGAACTAGAGAAAGTCGGGAGAAATGTATAAGTAAGTTCTAAGCGAAGGCGCTAGTCCTAAAGAGCGCTAATACGCAAATAAAAGCTATTTTCTTTTTGCGATATGTAATAAAACGCTATAACTGTCATATAACTATAGCGCATTAATAGCTTACCACCTGATAAACACGTGACTCCCTTTAATATATATTCTCGCTATAAAAAAAATAAAAAAAAATAACAAAACGCTAAATACGCATAAATAAAAAGTTTCGCTATAATTAAAAAAAATAATTAAGTAATAGTATTAAGTACTAGTTTATAATAAGGAAATCGACGTTTTATAAAAAGAAATATAATAAAGAAAGATAAGTATAATAGAATATAATAATTAATAAAAAAAAAGCAAATTAAATAATTTATAACGAAAAAAATAAAAATAAAAAGATTAATATAATTTATAAATAAAAAATAAGAAGATTAATATAATTCGTTTTATATATTCTTATAAGACGACCCTGTTTTAAAAAAGAAAATATAAGCTAGGCTTATAAGTCGTTAAGAATATAATAATAAGTAGCTCTTTAACTATTAAATAGCGTTAAGATAATAATTTAAAAGTATTTGCGAGTTATAAGTAAAAGAGAAGTATTATTTATATTAGCGGGTTCGTAATTATCGCTGTCGTAAGAGTTAGAAGAGTCGGAAAAGCTAGTTTTTAAGTTAGAATCGATAAGGAAAAGAGTATAATTGCGCTAAAAGAATCGTTTAAAGCGGTTAGCCGCGAAAGTGCCGCTTAATTTAACGCTATTTAATTCTTGAAATTAATAATACTTTTTATTATTATTAGCTTTCGAAATATAATATAATCCACGCTATTGATAAGTAAGTTTAGCGTTTACTAATATATTGATTAATCGTTAAACGTCGTATATTAAAATAAAGTTTCTTTTAATAATTAATACGTTTTTTAAGACCTTAATCTGGTCTTATACGTTAAACGCTGCCTTGCGATACTTTTTCTTTTTTAAAATAATTTCTTTTATATCTTAGTCTCGGAGCTTAAGTTCACGGGCTCGAAGAGTAAGTAAATCCCCCTGATCTTTAACTTTTTTATAATTAAATATTTTTTATACTAGAAACTGCGTTTCGAGAGGCAAGACAGCTTCTTGCTTATATATAACGAAAAAAGAAGTAATCTTTATAAGCTAATGAATTAACGTTCGCGAAGCAAATAATATCGTAGCGAATTTAAATATCTATTTATAAAATCTATTTTTTATAATCTTTGAAAGCTCGTTTAAGATATTCCGGTAAGCTTTTTTAACGTTCCCGTTCCTTTTTAAGTTATAAGTAAAGATTTGAATTCGCTTAACATCGTATTTTGCGATAAAAGCTCTTACGACGTTTTTATTCTTTAATTCGCTATTAATTATTAATTTATTAAAAAGTCTATAATAATAAATAACGTTCTTTTATAAGAATTTAGCGATTACTTTTAAATTTACTACCGCGAGTAGCTTTCCTTTGACTCATCTTAATAAATCTTCTTATATTAAAATAAAATACTTCTTTCTATTGTTTAATACTAAAACTCTAGTAATATCCAGATTGACCTTTTCAAATAACTTAGTTAATTATATTAAATATAACTGATTCTCTTAACGTCTTAGTTTCCTCTTCTAGTAATCCTTATAGCTCTTGCAAAAAGCTTTGCAGTTTTTAAAGAACTCGAGCTAGAAGAAGCTCTTAGAAAAACGGAAAAAAGTCGCCTTAATCCCACGATAATCACTCTTATTATAGTAAGCTTTAATAGCTTCGAAGCGTGTAAGCTTATTATTAAAAACGAGTCTGATTTAGTGTTTATTATCCGCTTTCTTATAAAAATACTAATCTTTAACGAAATATTATAAGGCATTATTTTTAATAGTTTTATACTCGCTGGATTAAACTAAAGTTAATCGTTTAAATATTATTAGGAAACGTACTATCGATTCCGACTCTTATCCGTATTTATTTAATAGAATTCTTAGCGTTAACTCGTGAGCTTAGCTTATAAGTGATATTTTTACTAATAAGACCGAAAGTGGACTTAGCTCGCTCGTAATTTATTTATTAATATTTGGTTTATTCTTCTCGACGATATCCAAAAGGTGCTCTCGGTCTCGCCTTAAGAGCTCGTTAATTACTGTATTTTTTATCTTAGCGATATATTTAATTTCGAAATCTATTAAGTGTATTCAGGTAATTTAGTTCGTTAACAAAGTACTAAGTAAGTCGCTAGTAATATTATTTAGCTGTTTTACTAGAACTTTAGTATCGGTTTTAAAGATAAAATAAACCCTGTAAAGTTTATTTCGCATTTTCTTTATTACTTTTAAAGCTCTTCGATACTTCTTTTTAATAACGTTATACTTGCTTTCAGCTGCATTTTATAACTTACTCTTGAACCTTATTAAGTGCTTTTTCTTATTTATATTCTCTTATTAAAATACTACTTCCTAATTAATCTTACTCGTATTTATAATTAAAATAATTAAACCCGCTTTAAGGCTGTAATTAATCTTAATAAGCGAAGGAATCGAAAGAAATGCCTTCTTAAGTAATATTATAATTAGCTGCTATAGCTTTAATTAAGTGAAAATCACACTCTTTTTATAATTTTATAAATTAGCGCAGTAATAATCGAGAAGTTCTTAATTTAAATCCGGTAATAAACGATAACTTTAATAAAAGCTCGGGATTTTATAATACTGTTATATTTTTCTTATTCCTGAATCTTAAGTATCTTTGAAATTTTGGGGCGCTGTTTATTATTATCGGTGACGAATCTAACGATTTTTAGTTCCGAGAGGTAATATTAAGATTTCGACTTAATCGTAGCTCTTGCTCTCTCGAATCGAACTAGAACTTTATTTAAGTTCTAAATATATTTTATAATAAATCTACGGATCTTTAGTAAAATTTCTTTATTATTATAAAAAGATCTTAAGCTTTTTACTCTTATATTATTTATATATAAAAGAGCTACCTTCGGAATATAATCTAAAAGTATTTTATAAATTACTTTAACGAACTGTATAATTAAGCTAATAGCACCCTATAAGAGTTTAATTATACGTAAGAGTTTAATTAGCGTATAAATAATAGTTATATTTCGTAAGCAAATATTTAGTATAAATTAATCGTATTCGGAGAATAAGTTAATTAACGAAGCTATAATAAGGCTAGCGAACTTAGTAAAGAATTAGTTTACGTTTAATAAAACGTTAGTATCTCTTACCGTAACTCGATTTATCTTAATAATAGCGGTAATAAGTCGATAGCTTCTTTTCTCTTTCTTAATAATTAAGAACTATTTATTCCGGTATAATTTATAATAATCCTTTAGAATTCCTTGCTTTAGTTGTTCTTTTAGTATTTTAATAATCTTATTCTAAAAAGCTCTTAGTATAAGAAAGGATTTCTTTTATTAAGTTTCGTGAAGTATCGTCTTAATTTTCAATAGTAGCGACACGTCGTTTTTAATTCTATTAAGCTAGGTCTAGTCGAAAGCTAACGCCGCTTTATAATTAAAAAGTATCTGAAATAAAAGCTCTTTCTTCTTACACGTTAGTTAATTCTTAATAGTTATTTAACTAAAGTTCTCACGGTTTAGTTTATTTCCTGGCGAAAGCTTTGAAAATCGTCTTATAATAAACTTATTAAATAATTCTCTAGCTCGTGGTAATCTCTTAGCTTTATTCTTTTCAAACTAATTATTAATTTCTTTTAGAATATCTTCGTTCGACTCTCCGAGATCTATCGGCTTAACCTTATTCGCTTTCTTTTTATATATCGTATTAATTTCGGTTATTAGCTTTAATAATTCTGAATTATATTTACTTTTAGTCTTCTTCATTTTTTTAATTACTTAAGTAATAGCTTATAATTAAAAAAAAATATGAAATTATCTTTTTTTTTATTTAATTAAAAAAAGAAGATTTCTAAATAACGCGAGATTAATAAGCCCGACTTATAAATTATTTTCTATATGTTTTTCTTCTTTCTTTGGCGTTTTCTTTTTCTTTTTTTCTTTCTTAATAACTTCTGAAACTTTAATAAAATATCTTTATCTACTCGTAAGCCTGGCTTATTAATAGTATTCTTCGAATCTAAAACGTTTAAGTTATTCTTAAAACTAGCACTTACTTTAGTAAGCGTATTAATTAAGAGTTTTTCGCTTTGTCCCTAAGCTTAGTAGGCTCTTTAGTTATAATTACTTTATTAGTCGTAGTTCGATTCGTATTTATAAAAAAATCTATTATAAACTTATTTCCAGGATATTCAAAAGACACCTGAGCTTTTAAAATAAACGGTATTTTAAGTAAGATATTATAATTAGCGTTATTTACAATTATAAAATCGGTATAATTCTTAATTCCCCTAATATTAATAAAAACGTTTTTAATAAACCCGGCGAAATTAAATTTGTTCTTAATAATAGTCGTAAAGCTTATAATTTTCTAAATAATAATAAGTAATCGAGCTTATTTAGCAGCAGATTAGCTTATGATATTAACTTTCGTATTATAATTTAAAGTAGTTTAGGCCGTTACTCGACTAGCAACTGTAACTTGGACTTTAGGTATTTATATAATTAATTCCGGGTAATTTCTAATAATATTGTTTCGGTTTGCAATAATATTTAAGAAAATAAGACAGATCCGAGGCTTTAGGTTGAATAAGCTTTACGAACGCTACCGTTGTTTTAGCGAGGCGTTAAGCGTCGTTTTTAACTGTTAACTCGGAGTTTTAATTAATTTACGTTATTTTGATATTATTTCCTTTTTCAAAGGGAATTATTAAAACCTATCGATTAAGCATTTTATTTTATTAAGCTTGAATATTATATAAATTGCTTATAGAAATATTAAGTCGCTGCTTTATGAAGTTAACGACCGCGTTTTATTAAGCTTTTATAGAAGTATATTAGTCGATTTACTTCTCTCTCTTTAAGATTCCTTTTGCTTTAGTCGTCTTAAAGGGCTTATTTGCTTTTCTAAATAAAGTGATCTCTATAATAAGTTTAGTAAGAGAGTTTCTTTTATTTATTTCTTAATCGAGTCCTATAGATTCATCTTCTACTTCTTTAATCCTCCCTGATTTCTTATTAGCTCTATCGAAAATAACGCCGTAATCTTTCTCTTATTTTACTTGTCTTTTTTGAATATGAATTAGGAATCTATAGCGCTTAGTTTGTAATCGCGTATTAATGGTATTAATAAATAAGTCTGCTTTTAATAAAAGTCCGCTGCGAGAAACGCTTATAATTATAACTTTCTTAAAAAGCCTTATCGTAGTATTAACGCTTAGTTTTAACGTAGCGGTGTTTTTAAGTCGCTTCTGAATCGTATAAATTAAAACGTTTGTTTTACGTGCTTTAAAATTAAAATTCTATTCCGTTCCTTGGGTTTTCAGAAAGTGTTTCGTTATTTAAAATAAGCTAGCTTTTTTTTATAATAGAATATAATTATTACGCGTTAGCCTTATATATATCTTTTCGTATTTATTAATATAATATATTTTATTATTAATATAATAACGAAAGATTTCGTATTAATCCTAATATTAATAAAATAGCGTATCGTATTGTTTATTATAAAAATTATATACGGTAGATTTATTATTATATCTTATCGTATTAATCTCGGAAAAGTAGTCGGAGTTATTACTAAAAAAGGCTTTTATACTACGTTCGTTTTATAAGGAATAGTTTTCTCGTATAATTTCCGTGTTATAAACATCGGGCTGTTTTACGGTATATTTAAATTCCGGAATATAAAGTCTATTTCTTAATATTTGATTAATTTCTTATAACTAAAAGTTAACGCTATTAATCTTAAGATTAGTTATCTTAGTAATAAAATCGACGATTTCTACTTTCTCAATTAAGATAACTATTTTTTTTTATAAAAGAAATAAAAACAAGCTTTTTCTTTACCGCTTCGCTGATAATTATTAGTTAAGCGTGTTCCTTTATAAGCTCTTGAATTTACTAGGTATATATTAGCGTTGGTTCTTTCTTACGCTAAAGAGCTTCGATAGTTTACTCGCTCTTAGCTGACTTGAAGATATATTCTCGGAAGTTAGTGTATTTTCGATAAATCTGTGGATCCGCGTTGTTTACTTTGCAGTTCTTAATAATCTTGTTCCTTAATAATACGGGTACTCTTAAGAAGAAGAGACGTTTTTAATCGATAAGGCTGAGGATTTCTTTCGTAACTAGGATATTCGATACTTAAGAATACAAGCGATAATAACCTTTAAGATTATTATTAAAGCGCTTAATTATAACAAACTCTCGAAGGAAGTTCATCGAATCCCTAATTTGCTATCGATCGTATTCGCAAAACTCGGACTTTAATACGGCTTTTAAAGTATCCTAGGACTTATAATTTTTCTATTTTAAGAGAGTCTTAACAATATCCCGGCGAGTATTATCGCAGTATTTAAAGAGTTTGGAAGTCTTATCTGTTTTTAATATATCGTAATCTTCGTAAATCTCTACGTATCGTTCTAAGAAGTCTAATATATTAGCCCTTAAAAAGAAAAGTATACTTTTAAAATTAAAAAAAAGTATCCTTCTTTTAAGGAGTTTATTAAAGCTTTATAAAAATATATTAGTAAATACGTTAATTAATTAATTAATTTTTTTTTAAAAAGATGTATAAGACTAAGTTTTTGATTTCTTAGAATTTAAAAAGACTTCTAAGTCCAAAGAACTAGCTTCTTCAGGTGTATCAGATACGTGTAATAAGAATAAAAGTTTGCGAGTTTCGAAAAGCTCCAGTTTTAATTTAGCGATGAAGTTATTAATTTCTTCAGGGAGAAAGTCGCCGTAATTATCCTTTAAGAGGATAAAGAACTCCTGGAAAAATAAAGATATAAGTTAATTATCTTATCTCCTTATTTTAAAAGAAAAGTCTTAGGTAATATAATCCTCTGGTAACTCGTAAGCTTAGCTTACCGGTCCTGCTCTAGAGTTATTAATTAAGCTTTCGCCAACGGAATTAATCTATAGCAAACAAAGCTTCGTTTAGTTTAATGGCGAGCCGCAAATAAGAATTAAAGTTAAAATAAGCTTTAAGATTAAGAGCTTAAATTGCTTCCTTACTTCGGCTTACGCTAATTCCTATTAATAAAGTTTTAAACTATTTATCGAGATCTTAAAGCGGATTCTTTAATTACTTATAATAATAATCGATTTATCTTTATCTGATTCTAATATTCGACGTCGCTTTAAAGTACTAAGCTAAGTAGCTTAGCGAGGAGGCTACGTATAATATAAAAATAAGGCTTTCGCTTTTAAGGTAAATTCTATTACGGGTTTTCCGATTTAATCTTAGTCTTGTTCGCAGAATCTAGAAAAATAAAAGGAAGGGGGGGTAAGTATTAGTATAATACTAAAAGTTCGTCGTCGTATTAAGGATATAAATCTTAACTGCTAATCGAGATACTAATAATATAAGATATATAAGGATAATTCTTAACGATTATCTTCTTGCGTAAGTTACTAATATAAAAACTATATATATAAATAAATCGTATGAAGTAAAAGGACAAGGCGGGTAATAAAATCACTTATGAGATTAGCTTATAAGTCAGTTTCAAGTGGGAAAGAGTCTTTAATTCTTCTAAAATTTAATAATATTGCGAAGGTATTTATAGTCTTTAGAACGCTAACTCCGCTGACTCAACCCGAGTGCCTAAGGCACTATAAGGCTCTTCTTCCCTTTCTATATTATTAGTATAATATTATAATCGCGTATCGCTTTAGGCCTTTTTTGCTCTTTTACTTGCTTATAAAGATAAATCGTAGTTAGCGTTAATACTCTAAGAAGGATTATTCGGGAGACTTATATTTATATCTTCGTAGAAGACTTCCTTAGGTATAATCTTCTTTTTCTCTTCTACTTTAAGCATAAATCTTATAGGTTTTATCGTAGCTTAAGTAGGTTTTCTAATGCGCCCTAACTTTCTACTAATACGATATTATTTAATTATTAAAGCACTTTCTAAGGAAGTACTAATTAATATATGAGTATCAGGAGAAGAGAGGATATCTAAGAAAGAAGAGGCGTTAGGGTTTGTTTTATTTCTTTGTTTATATTCGCGATCGAAATCGTTCTCAATGCACTTTACAATTAGCGCTATATTACTTCTTAACTTTTTAAGAGAAAAAAGTATTAGAAAAGTAGCTTTAACTATTAACTTTGATTTAAATAGTTACGTCGTTAGAAGGTCTCTTAAAATCCTATAGATTTTCTTTAAATTTCTTAAACCGGTGAGTTACTTATAATAAAAGTAATCTTTATGCTTCTTTATAATATTACGTACTTTACTCTATTTCCTTAGCTTCGCAAGCTTATCTTTAAAAATATTATGATAAGCAAGATATATTATCTCTTTATTAAGATCTAAATTTAATATAATAATATTTAAGGATATAATAAAAGCATTGAAACAAAATCACTATTAGTAAAACATTATTTAATAAAATTTTATATACTTATAATTCTCATATATAGCTTTCTTAGGAACTTGAAAACTATTCTAACTTATAAATTTGAAGTCTTCAATTGATTAACGTAAAAAAAAAATCTCTCTAAATTATTGGTATATTGAATTAACTGATGCATCGCCGACGACGTCGACCGACTTCCTGGACAGCCTGCGTACATGATGGAAGGAACTTGACCACGTCGTTCACTCGTAATTAGCGTTTTATTCACCTTAACCTTAACGGCTCAACTTTATACCCACCAATCATATCCCCAACCTCTACGCTTTCAGGCACATCCTTCATCAACTCGCCTCGATTAGCACCATCATAATATCCTTCACCAATCACCAAATAATAATCGTCTGCAGGTCGAATAATCATAGGTTTGTCACACCCAAAGATCATCCATACCTCATCTCCTTCAGCTGCGGACTTGAGTGTCAGGCCCATCCCACCATTTGCCCCAACAAAAGGGAGATGCTTCCCAATAACGCCCCAAGCCAGCCTCGTGAACATTGTCCCGTTATCAAATATTGCTCCAGATTCCTTGTCCATTCGGATAATATCCAACATTGTAGGGCGGCGTTCGCTAGGTTTGGTCTCCGCTATGCGAGAGACTTTAACGAGAGCATCGGCGCTCATTGTAATTGCTTGCTTGAGTTTGGAGTGTGCGTCGGCATCCTCTGGTTTGAAATTGTCGACTGCGGCCAGGGTGCTAGCTAATGCAGGCCATTGGGGTAAGTCGAGGTCATCCGCAATATCGGACTCCAGTCCAGTCCTAACCTGATTTGATCGTGCCTTTCTTACCATGGATCTGCAGCTGTCAAGGAAAACAGACGTAGGGGTGTTATATAGTTCGACACCCTCAGGGAGATTGAATATCTGATCGATGCGATTAACACGTATTCCATAAGCATTGAGTATTGAGCAATCAGCAGAGAAGCTCGGTTTGAATCGCGACATGAATGAAGGCAATTTGTTCTCGAATTTTGGCGAATAGGATATCCATATTCTGGTTGAGGGGTCTCTCCAGTCAGGTACCCAACTTGGGAGTGTCCGCTCCTGATGAGGACATCTCCAATTCAGACCAGCGTAGAGAAGAAAGTTAAGTGAGTTGTACTTTCGTAATACGAAATCAGCAACACTGGTATAGGTATCCTTAACTGAATAGTCGTAGCTTATCGTCAGGCCCCCCTCAGAGTAATCATAGGCCAGATGAAGTATACCATATAACCGATCGCGATCATCAGTACATTCAAGCTTATATGAAGTTGCCAGTATTTCCAGAAGGTTTAGATCACAGTTGCTCAGTGTGGAACCCTGCAGCGGGCGGTGCTGGCTGTCGAGGAACCCAAATCTCGAAGGGAGACTGATATTTGGATAGATGTCAACCCAGTCAATCCATATCGGGGTGTTGATATCAACAGCGGAAAACCTGCTGGAGGCGAGCCGAAGAAAATGGTACACATTGAAACTAGGGAGTACAACATTCCGGCATTGAATAACCAAATTTGCCGCGTTGCTGACCTCTTGCTGAATCCATACCCTCATCCAGTAAGGATTTTTGAAGATGGGTTTCAGTGGCTCCCAGAAGGAGGCATCGGTTCCAAGGTTGTCGTCGATACTGTGATCGTCGAAGGTGAGCAATTTGCGCAACGCTGGGTTGTTGAGATCAATTTCAATATCCAGCCAGACATACACGGTGGCAGCGTTTTGATATATCTTTCGCATGAGCTGGACCTGGTCGCTCCGCTCTTGGATGTTATTTTGGTTGATGCATATTGCATCGATCCAAATCACACGCGGCTGGTCACGCAGGCGCAAGGCATGGAGCGCTGCTGCAAGGTTTGAAGTCACTTTGAAATTATCGTCTTGATTTAGTTGGATTGTTTTGGCGCCATTTGTCGTTCCCCACATGTAAGAAAGTGCATCGTAAGGAGGGTTGGCATGCTTGCCGTCGTCGAGATTGCGTCGGCTGAGCTTCCCAGATATTGGACTCGTCTCCGGGCCCGGCAGGAGCTCGAGGAGCCTGATTTCGGGGTTCCCCGGCTTCAACGGAGTTGTCGAATAAGCACTCTCGGTCGCGGCCATAGTTGAGCCTTGGATGGAGTTGCTGAATCTAAGAAACATGAGGTGTGATTGGTTATCAGCGTTTGTGCTAGTGGGGCACGAGCTCGGTACAGCCGCACAACTAGCTTCAATCCTGCGGGGCACCAGCCTCGCGAATTTCTGGCCCTCACCAAAAAGCTAAAAACGCCCCGAAATACTACACCTTAATATTGCGAACTCCTTATTCGTGATTAAGATTTATTACCAGAGTGTCTAATTAAAGTGCTTTAGAGTTGGCAATATCTTGTCTTTATTCTCTTTCTTAATAACCCTATCTTAAATCTTAAGAAAATATAAAATAGTCTGTGACGCCTTGCTCTAGAAAGACAGCGGTCACGTGTAACTACTGCCTCACATATTGACAGAGAGATATATGACAATAATAAGAGTTTCTTAGAATCTATAACTATGTAGTAAAGAAGGTATAGAGAAGGAGAGGTAATATACAGGGAGATTTGCTTTATTTTACTTAGGCTTACTTAGGCGGGTATGCGGAAATTGCTCTGAAATCCAGTATTCACTCTAAGGCTCTGCCGTGAGGTTCTATTGTTATATTATCCCCCCCTTTAGAAAAAGCTCGTTCTTAAGTGTTCTACTATTTCTTAATTTTTATTAAGGTAGTCGTAATTATTAACACTATCTTTCTAAGCCTTTAGTTATTTAGGGAGCTTTACAGGCGGTTTTACTTACTTAAGGTAGTTAAGATAGAAGTCTTTAATCTTATAAGGAGTATATTTAAGGTCTAAGGTATTATACTATATTAAATTAATATCGTAGTTTAGCTAAGTAACATAGTAAAAAAGTGTTAAGCGTTATTTATAGTAAGTAAGTACTTTCTTTAATTCTTATTTATTATCTCTAGTAATATTAATTAGTAGAGGTAGCTCTTGAACTTACTTTAGCAGGAGGTCTTAGGGATCCTTTTACAGTTTACCCGTAGGAAAGATATTATAGACTTTTATACTCGCTAGTAATTTTAAGCGATATAAGTTACTAATTTTCTTAAGTACTCGAAACGGTCTATTTATAGGTAAGTCTAGTTTCTTAGATAGCCGAAGTATCTTAAAGTAATATATATCAAGCTAGATAAAGTTATCTTTATTAAAGTTAACCTTATAGTAAGAGAGATTATACGATTAAGCTATTTTAGCCTAAGCTGTAAAGAGGTTTAACTAAGCTATTTACTATACTTTGAAGTATTATACGGCATATTTAATAGTTTATTAAGTATTTAACTTATTAGCGGGGGTAGCTAAGTCTGGCAAGTTAATTCTCTAATCCTAATCTACGTAAAAGGTATATTTATAGATTACTTTAAAGGAGGAGAGACCTCCTAGAGAGTTATAAGGGAGTATTATCTACGTATAATCTATAATAAGTAAGAATTTGGATTAGTTGTTTTAATAGTAGTTAATAAAGAGCTAAAGTCTTTACTAGAAGTATTAGTTATATACTTTAGTCTAGCTATTTATTTAAGGGTAGTTAGTAGTAGATAGCTATCTTTTAATACTTAGAATCTGGTAAATAGCTATTCAGAATCTAGACACGAATTAAGGATCTTTATTAAAAGTAATACTTAAAGGGGCACTAAAGTATTAATATATATAATAGATATATATATAAGTGAATTAATAAGTATCTATTATCTTCTAGTAAAGGATACTTATTACTTATTTACTGAAATAATCAATAAATATAAGTATGTTATTAAGTTCGTGTTTATCTTTATTAAACAAGTAATAATTTACTATAATATATTCTTAGGAGCGAGATAGAATAAGTAAAGGGTAAAGAAAACCAAGTTTCTTATTCTAAGAAACTTAAATTTATTAGTAAGTATAATAGTTATAGCAGTACTACTTTACTATCTTACTAATACTATACTACTAGTACTAAGAAAAGAAAAATCAAATAGTCTTTTTAGTACTAAGGTATACTATTATAATTCAATTATAAACTTCTTAGACTATTAGAGTATAAAGGTAATTAATATTCGGAACTAAAAGTCTACCTTTATATAATAAGAGGTCTCCTTCTATACTTAGCTTACTTAAGGAACTAGAGATAGCTTATTAGCGAAAAGCTTTAAGAGAAGGAGTATTACAGTTAGCGTTAAGGACTTATTATACTATAAAGAATATAGGGAGGAATACAGTAGTCCTTACGCTTACCCTTAGCTAGGTCGCATCGTTATCTAGCTAAATCTCTTAAAGGAGAAGGCTAGGATTAACTTAATCACAGTAGAGGAGTTACTATAGGCGCTATATCTTCTTTTTTATATTCTATTAGTCTAGCTTATTTAGCTTATAAGAGAGGGCGTTAGTTAAAGGATTATAAGCTCTAAGGCAATAGGTAATTATAAAGTTATAATTAATTAGGAATTCAATCTATTAAGCTTATTAAGTATTTAATTATTTAAAGGTTATAAAGTATTCTAAAACTTTATAATTCGTAATAATACGAATTTAATAAGGAGCTTTCGCGAGCTTAGTTCTTTAATATCTAAAGGAATAGATAATAGCAAGTATCTTCTTATTATAAATAGCGTAGTTAAGCTCCGCAGGGAGTATAGTCTTTAAGAAGAAGGTAATAGAGGACTAATTTTTATTATACCTTTAGGAAAGTATTCCGGTAATAATACTATTACTTACATTAGTTTTAAGTAAGTAGGGCAAATCTTACTAGTAATACCTTAAGAGGGGGACTAAAGTGAGTATATATTTAAAATAGTTAAAAGCCTTTTCGCACTCTGTAGTAAAGCGAAAGAGAATATTATTCTTAGTAAGATAAATAAGAAGTTTTGCTATAATACTATAATCGTAGATAAAGCGTTAATAGAAGTTATAAAAACTAAGGAAAGATTATATACTTTTAATAAAAGGAGAATAAATTTATTTAGTAATTATAAAGACCTTTTTAAGATTAACTTCTAAGCTGGAGATTAATATAATAAATCCTAGGTACTTAATTCTTATAACTCTAAACTTATACTTCTTTAGATCCACTTAGAGGCCTATATCTTATAGGTATTATAATACCTTCTTTATATAAAGATAATACTTTAAGAAGTCCTTAGAATATATGAGAATATCGTTTAAGTATATAGTATAGAAATTGTTAAGGTAATTAAAAAGAATATTATTTATATAGGGCTGATATATCACTGGACTATTAGTAAATCTAAATAAAAGAATCTTATACTTATATACTTTATATCTTATTCTAAAGGTTATATATTCTTCTAAAGTTAGGTTCATTTGTATTCTATAAAATACTTAGTAAATATCGAGCTTTATAAAGATATAAGCACTAGTAATATAAGCTAAGGTCTTATTAATTAATAGAAGAGGGTATTAATCCTTATAAGTAAGGGAATTTAATACTTAGAAGTTAATATATAAATAGAGGGAACTATTTAGTTTTTTAATAAAGAGAATAAGGGCAGTAAATAGTACTTAGGAGGATTTAATAAATCCCTTATTAAGATTATTAATAATATATTCTTTAATAGCTATAAGTTCCTCTACTAATATCTTATATAGTAAAGAGTACTTAAGAACTTTCTCTTCTTCACCTTTTAGCTTAATCTTATAGTCGTATAAGTAGTAAGGAGAGAGTATATTACTTATTACTTTAGAGAATACATAAGACTACTTAGTGTATTCCAGGGGAATTACTAATTCTATATCTAGCTTATTAAGATATATAGCAAATTACTATAGTATTATACAGTGCTCGGCTAGTTTAATAATTAAATTAGAAATAGTAATAGTCCTATATTACTCTTGCAAATATTACTCGAGTAAAGCATTCACTTCTTAGATTATAGCTACGAATATCTTATTCGTGGCCTTACGCTTAGCTAGTAGATAGAAAGCTATACTATTAATTAAAGTAATATTCACTTAACACGTACTTTTCTATCTAATATTTAAAGCTCTTATAAGCTTTATTAGAAAAGTATAGGATCAAGGTAAGGGGGGTATTTATACTTAATTCTATAGGAGGATATATCTATTAAGCTATTTTTCAAGGTGAATTAATATAGTCCTTAGCTTAAGAGCTCTATCCTTTTAAAAGATACAAAGGAGTATCGGAATTAATAATAGAATTACTTAAGAGGTTCTTTTTTCTTTTCTATACGCTCTAGGAGTATAAATACTTATTTATAAATTAGGAAAAGGACTCCTTATTAACTTTTAAAATAAGAAACAAGTATTTATACTATAAGATATATACTATAAGCCCTAGACTATTCTCTTATTATAGCTTTTATAAATATAAAGTTCCGGGTTCTTTTCTTTATTTCGTAATAATCCTATTTATCATAAGATAAGGTACTACTTAGTTTTATAATCTTTTCTTTATTAAAGAAGTATTATTAGAAATAATAGTAAAGGGAGAGTTAATAATAAACGCTTCTATAAGAGAAAGTTTATATACGACTTAGGACTAAGGGATATTATTCTTCTTAATATTAATATTAGCGAGTTATTAAGTAGGAAAAGAATTATTATTAGAAACTAGAGTTATTAAGGGAATATAAGAACTAGTACTCTACTAACCTTCTTTTATAAGTAAGGGGTACTTAGCTCTTTCTTTTATAGGAATTAGATAAAGTTTTATACTAATAGCTTATAAGGAAGGTACAAGTAAAGCTAATCCTTTAGGGGTTATAGTATACTTAATCTTCTTTTGATTCCTTTTATTTAACTTAGTAGCTTACTTTTCCAGATAGTACAATAGCTTACGAAAGTAAGGGTTCGGCGTTAAAGGTTAATTATTATCTCTTATAAAGGTATTATAAATCTCTCTAGTCTTGACTTTTTATTAAGTAGTATACTTATAGAAGTACTTGCACTAATTTCTTAATAGCTATATATTATAAAGGTAAAAGAGAGATTATTAATAATAATTAGAGTATTAATAGTAACGAGTTAATAAGCTTAAGTAATATGAAACTTTGTAGAATTATTAATTTTTAGATCTTAATCTTACTAGGTAAAAGAAAAGGGTTCACTATAGAAGTAAAAGTTATACAATAAGAGAGAGTAATAACGTCTACTTATTAGTTCTTATACGCTTAGAGGTTTATTAGTGCTTTTTCCAAAGGGTTATAAGAAGGTTCTTATATCTAAAGGTCGTAAAGAAGATCTGGAATTATCCCATAATCGCGCTTATAACTTACTAGAGGAGTTATAGCTATTAGTCGTATCTTCCTTATATAGAGGCGATTTAAATAAAGCTAGATTTATAAGGGTAATTAAGTACTTAAACTTCAGTTATAGTTCTCTTAATAGTTCTTTATTATTTAGAAATAGGGTTATAACTTCTTTATTAATATATTATAGTACTAATACTTTAGGATTTTTACTAAGTTTTCTATAAAGAAGTACAGAGTTTTCTATTCCTAATACTATACTTTAGTAAGTTATTTATTATAGTAGTACAATTTCCGTATAAGCTATAGCAATTAGGGGATTAATAACTATAAGTCTTTTAATAATAGTAGAATTTACTCTTCTCAGGGTTTCTTTAGGAGGGGAGATATATATTTAATAAGAGTAATAAAGATTCTTCCTTAATATAAAGTTTATTAGTAGTCGTAGAGAAATAAGAATAGAAGTAATAGTATTAATACTAATAAGAGAACTAGGTAAGCTATAATAAGCTCTATTTCAAGAGAGGGTCTTTATGTTATAAGTCTATTAGAATTAATTTAATTAGTAGTTTCTATGTTTTACATTATATTAGTAGCGATACTTTACTTTATTATAGCGTAGGTTAGTAATTTAGATATTTCTTTTAAAAGTAATAGTTAAGGGGTAATTTAATAGCTATATTAATTGGTGTTTAGTAGTATTAATTAGGACATTATAGTGCTTAAACTATACTCTCCTAATAATAATTCTATAGTTTCTAAGGTTTATAATAAGAAAAAGAGTAAAAGATTATAAATATTAATCTATAATAAAGTTTATAATAGTATAATAGCTAATCTTTCTACTTAGGGTACTATTAAATCCTTTTACTAAGATAAGCGCTAGTAATTAGCGAAGTAAAGGTTTTAAAAGAAAGTAATTAATAAAATAATAACTATTTACTTCTAAATTAAGAAGTACTAGTACCTTATATAAAAAGCTATTCTTAGAGAGGATAATTAGGATCATTAATAATTTACTACTAAGAAGCTTTATAAGATTAAGATATTATATATCTTATATAAAATCTAAGATAAAAGCTTTCCTTAAGTATTATTATTTCCCTAGAGTATCTCTAAGGAAAGTTTAGTATTCTAATTATTATTATCTATAGTCTTACTATTAGATTTAGAAATATTATTATTAACTTAAAGCTTATTAACCTAAGGAGTATATAGTTATTAACCTAATAATTAGGGTAAGAAATACCGTAGAGTATTTATTAGAAAAAGAGCATGTAGTATATCAGCGTATATAAGTAGTTAAGAGAGTTAAAGGACTAATCGATCTTCCATATATATAAATATTAAGTTACTTATCCTTACTTACTAAGGAGAGGAGGCTCCTATAAGCAGGGAGGTATAAATACCTACCCGAGGCTTCTAATAATTAGTAGTTACGCGTATAAATACTCTTAGAGTAGAAGCTAAAGATTTATAAGTAAAATTAATAAGTAAGGCTTTAGTAGTTTAGCCTTAATCTTCTATTTAGATTACTTCTACTTATTCTTTTAAGGTCGTAGTATTACGGAATTCCTAGTATAGCTTCTTCTAAAGGCGCTAGAGTATCTTATCTTTAAGGTCTTTCTTAAGGACTAAGGAGTCTATAACACTAGCTTTTTATACAGTAATCTAGAAGAGTTAGTAAAATTCCTAGAATATTTACTTTAATTCTATTACTATTCTCTTATATAAGAGATATATACTTTCTTCTTTCATAAGATTATAAAAAAAGGAAACTACTTTATAAATTAAGTCTAAAGTATTAATAATACTTCCGCTCTTATTATACTTTACTTAGATAAAGAAAGATTCTAAAAAACTACATGCGATTCCTTTAGTTTAAGTAAGTAACTAGTTCTTCTTATAGTCTTTATTAGCAAAGTACACTTAGTATTATTAAAGAGTATTATATACTTAGTTCTCTTAGAGATATAAGCTATACTTCTTACTATTAGAGAGTTTTACTAGAAAGTTTAGAATCTTCTTAATATAAGTAATAATAAAGAAATTAGATAAGGGAGAGGAGTAAGAATATAAAGGAATAGCTGAATATTATATAGAATAAGTAGGAAGAGAGCCTCTATTATTATTACTACTATTATTACTATTTAGCGCTTTAGAGGCTATAGCAGTACCTTTACCTTTAGTAAGGTAATAGGATAAAGGTATTAAGCTATCAGATTTAATAGAGAGAAATAGAAGTATAGGTTCTAGCTTAAATAAGATAGACTTATTATTTAGTGCACTACATTAAGGAAATTAAGCTTATAATATTACTAATCTCTTTAAGTAAGCGATTCTAGTTTCTTAAATTTACTTCTAAGTATCTAGCTCTAGCTCTAATATTATAATTCTTTTTACTTATACCTTAGTAGCTTTAGAACTACTACTAAGGGTATTTTTAGCTCGCGTAGTTAACGCGGAGCTCACCGAATATAAGTTAGAAGTTATAAAAGAAGTGGAATTAGCTGTACCTCTATTATTTAGCGCTCTTACGAAAGTTATATTTATAAGGGGATTAGATATTAAGGAGGATAATATATTGGTATTATTAGAAGGAGTCTTCTTTAGCTTAAGCTTTCTAGTTAGAGGAAGGGAGCTAGAGAAGCGGAGTTAGTTTCTTTATCAAGTTAAAATCGAGAAAGAGAGAGGGGGCGGAGGCTTTATAATCTTCGCGTTTAATAAAGGGGGATTTAATACTATTTATTAAGTCTAAGCTTAGTATAGGCTATCTCTATCTTAAGTTAACTATACTATTATATGCAAAGCTTTAGAGGTATTTATTATAAGGGATATTTACTATCTTTCTAAATAGTATAGTAAAGAGTTATAAATAATATAATACTTTACTCTAAAAAAACAATAGTCACGTGTAATTACTATCTTATATATTAATAAAGAGATATATAATAATAATAAGAATCTCTTAAAATCTACAATTACGTAGTAAAGAAGGTATAGAGAGGGAGAGGTAATATATAGGGAGATTTGCTTCATCTTGCTTAGGCTCGCTTAGGCGGGCATGCGGAAATTGTCCTGAAATCCAGTATCCACCCCAAGGCTCTGCCGTGAGGCTCTGCCGTCACACAGTCCTCGACTTTCGATTCTTTTACCCTTAGCATAAGGTATCCCCGGCCGGGAATCCTGTCGCTTTCGTATATACTCCTAGGCGAGGTTAATATGGCAGCTTAATATGCGACGTTATAAGAAGGAGCAAAAGGGGCTCTCGGATTATTATCTCTAATATCCTTTCACCTTACCTATCAATAAGGGCATTAGTAACCTCTTGTCTTTAGGCTAGTAGTATTATTCTTATTAGAAGTAGCTAGCAATTATGACTTTTTTTGTCGCGCAGTTATTCTTATTATTTTTAAACTTTTTTATAATTAAAATATAAAAATTCCTATTTTCTGATTTATTAGTACTATTGAAAGTAGCGTAGTTTATACGCGCCGGGGCAGTATCACTAGTTGCTTGTTATAATATACTAGCTCAGTGAGTGTCGAATTTCGGGTCGAAGAAGGCTAGCCTTACATAATTAATAAAGAGCAGAAGCTAGATATTATTAATATCGCCGTTTAAATAGCTAGAGACGAATAAACTTAATAGGTATATAGCACTTACGCTAAAGCAGTCCCTGTTCGCTAGTCTTTTACTAGTTACACCTTAAAAATCAGAATTGCTTTTAGTTTTAAAGTTAGTATTAACAATCTTCCGTACAGACTCAATTTTAAGCATACGTAAATTTAAGCATATACCCTCGTAATAGTGATGCCGAGGAAGTCCTTAACTAGTCAAAAAGTCAAGTATACGCAAATTTAAGCACATGCTCCTGAAACAAGCGACAGGGAAGATTCTTTTGTATAGACTCAGTTTTAGGTATACGTAAATTAAGCACATGTATGCCCTTGTGATAGTGACGCCGCGGAAATCCTTGACCAGTTAGAAAGTTAAGCATACGCAAATTTAAATCCTGTAATAACTGATCAGCGATCCAGATGGCTGGACGGAACAGGTAATTCGATACCGGAATCTCGGCATGAGCACTTTCCATTTCCGTCCTTGACCTGAGCAGTTGCTGCTATAACCTGAGCTGTGGGTGAGTCTGGGTGAGCTGGGCTGAGCAGTGGGGTGAGCCGAAGGTGACGGTTTGGGCTCCTCGGCTATACTCAAGGCAGAAGACCCAGATGAGGCTTTAATACTTGACTCAGCAACTTCGCTGCGCCCAGTGGCTGCCTCACCGAAATCACACTCGCGTAGCTGAAACATGAGGCTGTTGCTGCCTGGTTGCGTTGCACAGCTCCAAGGCTATTGGACATGACTTTCTTTTTCTTAGTAATGTTACTGCCTGCTCGCGTTGCACAGCCCCAAGGGCTGTTGAACATGACTTTCTTTTCCTTCAGTAATGTTCACCTTTGCCTCTATCTTAACATCCTGCCATTTGCGTCACTTGTTCATAATTTGCAGCGACGTGTATTTTTGAAGCTGGCCGGCCTGTGGGGGCAAAGCCTGGACCGCCGGGTACCGTTTCTTTGTTCGGGTTGCTCGCATCGGCCTCAGTAATTACGATTCTTCAAAGCGACTCAAACCTCGGTGCTACACACTAGCAGTCATGCGTCTCCTCTACTTCAAGGACGACGGTACACTCACTTTCACCGATTTCCAAAGACAAAAGCCTCCTCCCTATGCTATCCTATCACACACATGGAGCGAGGAAGAGGTGACTTTTCAGGATCTTAGCTATGGCATATCGAGTAGCCTTGCTGGCTTCAAGAAGATCGCCTTCTGCGGAGAGCAGGCTGCCAAAGATGGATTGAAGTATTTCTGGGTGGATACGTGCTGTATCGACAAGAATAATCTTCCCGAGCTTACAAGGTCTATCAACAGCATGTTTCGATGGTATCGCAATGCATCGAAATGCTACGTCTATGTTTCAGACGTGCCCCTATTACAATTTTCGAATGGAATAGAAGGTGACAGTTTCTGCATGGACGCTTTTTGGAATAGTCGATGGTTCAAACGAGGCTGGACCTTACAGGAACTTATCGCTCCAAAGTCTGTGGAGTTCTTCTCCGAAGCAGGCCAGCTTCTTGGGGACAAAGTCTCCCTAGAGAAAGCTATCACCGAAATCACCGGCATCCCACCAGACGCTCTTCAAGGGCGACCTCTCTCCGAGTTCACCGTTGAAGAGCGCTTTGCTTGGGCCAATGGCCGAGAGACAACCGAGGAAGAAGACATTGCGTACTGCCTCTTAGGGATTTTCGATATTTTCATGCCTTTGATTCCTGGAGAAGGAGAGGTCAACGCAATGAAACGCTTGGAGAAGTTGGTGGAGGAGTCTGTCAATGACAACGCGCTCGGCGGACCCGATCATACCACCGGCGAGTCCAGACAAGGTCCATCTTCATCTAAGCCTGCTCCGGCATATAATTCGAAGCCGGAAAATCTGGAAGCAGTAGAGCGGATGAAGGCCTACGTTCTCAATACTTTGGGATCAAGCCAAGCACTCTCCCGGCCTTACAAGCCGTATAGAAGGCAGGACGCGGAGGTAAACCTGAACCATTGGCATCGAGCACACGCTATTTCTCAGGATTTTGCACAGGGCGCAAACGCGGGATCAATATTTCAAGACGCGCATGCCTCGTTCTTGAACAACGTTTTTTGGGATGAATGGCCTGCGTTTGAGACGTTGGGGGATGCCGAGGAGATGATGACTGACATAGTGACCCACTGCAAAAGCGGAAGGAATTCTTACCGATTGTTGGTGGCCTGCAAATATATAGACGGATTCTGCTTGAAATGGAGGCATTTCTTCGACGTGGTTGAACTGGCTATGACGATAGATCCTGCATGGCCGCAAACAATGTGGAGTGCTATTAGGCTAGTATTTGTTGTAAGTGATAACGACACCTGTTGCTGTGAGAATAGTATGACTGACGATACCTGAAGCGATGCAAGAGCCACACGAACATGTTTGAGAAGTTGGCTCAAATGTTCGACAAGTTGAAAGACCAATTGCCCAGCTATCATGATCATGTCTTACGGCTTCGGAAAGACTGTCCAGATGCTGCTAAAAGCGATCTCTGCAAAGTGCTAGCTATCGTCTACACTGATATACTCCAATTCTGCCATGACGCTTGTGCAGTGTTCCAAATGTCGCCTAGCCGTAAGTCGTCCTTTTAGTGGTAACGATGACGGTGTTGACGTATTGCAGTTGCGACTATAGAGACAGACCCGCTGAAGAACCTGACTTTCATTCCACTCACGGTAGCTTTCGATGACATGCTCGAACGCATTGCGGAACACAAGAGACTTTTCGACATTAGCCTTCGTAACAGGAAACACGTTGACTTACAAGCGTTCATCTGGCGTGTGACAAAAGCCCTACTGGAAAGAGACGAGTATATGCAGAACAGTGCCATCCGACGGGACCTGCTGAAGGATAAAGAAATTCATATCCGTAAGACGGCCCCAATCCGTTCAAGCATTCTCTAATCGCGCGTAATGCTATAGGGTTCTTTCAGGAGAATGTTCGGAAATGGATTCAATCTCCAGATTACACGGCCGACTTTGTCAAAGCTAAGGATGCTAGAAGCTCGAGTACTGGTGATTGGCTTCAGGCTGAAGCATGCTACGTGGCTTGGAGGACCGAACTACACCGCTCCGTTTGGAAGTCTGATAGGCATGGAAAAACTACCGCAAAGAAATGTAGGCCTATCTTGTGGCTTGAAGGTAGGCGAACTCTTTATCATCAATTCGTGCAATCATTAACTTAACTCTCTTATTCTCTAGGAGCTCCTGGCTATGGGAAGACCGTACTATCTACTGTCATCATCGAAGATCTTGAAAAATCTGCAACAAGACTTTCCGAGTCTCACGATGGACGAGCACGAAACGGAGTGGCTTACTTCTTCTTCAATGCCCAGCTGCCAGGAAAACAGAGGTGTTTAGATGCGCTGCGAGGTATAGCTCTCCAAGTATTCGAAACACTACAGAAGGATCCGGAGATGATTGAAATATTGTCGCTATCCATGCGGCAAGCTGAAAAGGATCGAACCACGGCGACCCATGAGGATTTGATAGAACTTCTCCAGCTCGCAGTACCCAGACTGTCTTCATTAACGCTCGTGCTGGATGGCATCGATGAGTGCGAAGACTTTGCGGAGATGTGGGATTTCCTTAGTCTTATCTGCCATGATACACGATTCCAATGTCTCTGCCTGGCACGGCCTTCCATCCAAATACCACCAGAGCAGCTGGAAGACGTCCAAAGACTGTCGCTGCAAGGAAAGAACCGTCTGGATATCCAGAAATACCTAGAGAAAGAGACGCAAACCTTACAGCAAGCTGGATACTTCGGGGATAATATCCTTCCAGGCTTCGTTGCCAGGAGTCTGACCGCTCGAGCAAATTCAAGATTCCTATGGGCTAATCTGATCATCTCTTACCTACGAAGCCCAACACTCAGCCCGGTACAAAGACTAACTATAGTCGAAGACTCTGGCCAGTTGGACTCATTGCACGGTATCTTTACAGGTGTCCTTCGCCAATATCAAGCACTTTACTTCAAGGATCGTAATCTTCTCACCAAGATACTACAGTTTCTTGTACTGGCAAAAGAACCTTTGTCTGTCGACCAACTCAACATCGCAGTCTCGACTAAACCTGGCCGTAAGCTGGAAAGGGCGGACTTGCTTTCAGATTTTTCCGAGACGCTCAAGAAACTCTGTGGCTCTTTGATCGAAATTACAGGTTCAGTTGTTCTGTTCTCGCACTTGTCTTTTCGTGCCTTTCTTGAATCCAAGGACGCCATAGATTTGAAGAGCTCCTTCAGGGTTGACAAAAAAACCGGGTCCCTTCAATTCGCGTCGGTATGTTTATCCTACCTTATTTATCACGGTCCTCGTGCGCCTCTAAGTGGGTCACATGAGACCACTGCTAGCCAAACCGATATCGAGCGGGAATTACCCTTCTACAAATATGCAGCTCGACACTGGGTTTACCATGCAGTTTCCGCTCTTCAACTTTTGCCTGGCTCTCCGCGCGAGCTCATGTTGGATTGCTATCACCTGCTTCAACAGCTTGGTTCATTCATCACATGCAAGTCATCCATTTCAGCATGGATCGAGGTGTGCTGGACATTCCAGTTCCCGGCATCCATCAAGGAGTTGTGGCTAGAGTTTGAGAGGAGACTGGCTGAAATCAAAATCACTGCCCAAAGAGGTACCGCTGAGTGGCACGTCTTCGAGTCTCTCTCCAAGATCCGTACGCTCTCGGAAGACTTGGAGAGGCTGAACGAACATTGGAGTCACTTGCTACTCGCAAAACCGTACGAGATTTGGGGTCCTAGTATCTCCGTCTTCCTTGGCCCAGTCTCATGGGCTCACAACGAAGAAGCTGATATAACAATGGTAGCCAACGATGGCGTGGAGGAAAATTTGGAAGAGACGATCCTCAAGGTCTCTAGATTATCATCATGTGGAAAATTTATTGGTATAGTAAGAATTTCACGCGCAGATGTACCCAGGTAAGGCCGGTGTCCGCATAAATATGAGTTTGGAAACAGCTAAGTCGTCAATAGAGAGGGAGAAGTAGACGAGCCCTGCGTCTGCAGGCACAAAAGGTGTACCTGCAAACGCGATGCCAGTCGGGTAGACCTGAAGGATGCCTTGGCAACCTATCAGATCCTAAAGCTGGCAATTGGCTTCCCGGTGGTCTATCAATTCAGCATCCCTCTAGATCCAGATGATTTGCGAGAAGTCGAGAGTACCGCAGAGAGCAAGAAGTTTAGATTCCCTATCGCTTTTGCGCCCAACCTTCAGAACATCTCAATCCTTCATACCGTCTACTCGATAGGCGATGGCGGAGCTCTCCAGCAACAGAGATTGAGTAAGTCTTTTGCTAAAGAGACTCCCGACGATGATAACTCTCTTCAAGAGCACAGTACAAGCGAGCCGCTCATGGAAAAACCGAAAATTCATTTTGTCTCCACTCATGGTGAAAAAATATCCAAGCGAAAATTGTCAAAAGTGGTGTCCTGGATGAAGCCAATTTCAACTAAACCATCCCAGGTTCAACCATCCCATGCAAATTATCCTACGAAAGAAACATCGCGCCCTAAATCTGAGACTAGTCCAATATACTACAAATTAGTATTTTCACCCTGCGGCCAATTTATCGCTCGACTTGAACGTCAACAAGATATGAACAGGTCTGCCTTGGGACAATGGGATATCACTATTTGGAAGCGACATCGTACAGATGATTCAACAGTGCCTGCGGAAGAGCAGGTATGGAAGGATAACTTCGAACTGATCGATATTTATAGCGACTTGACGCGTGGTGGCACCTTCACATTCAATCCGCAGTTTCAGCAAGTAGGACTTTTTGAGCACACCACGGACTCCCCAAACGAAATTTCAGTATGGAATTTTGGTACGACGACCAAACGTAAGCCTCTTATTAGTATCAAATTTGGCTGTGAGCTGACCTTGGTGAAGCATGGCGTAGCTATCGTACGACAAGAATGGTATACGCAGAAGGACTTCTCAATATACATATATCGTCATGCGGCCGATATCTTTTCGGCGATCATCCAGTCTTCAAGAACCCTAGGATTATTCAGCTAGAGCGATTTTTGAAAGATGCCGTGCCTGTGCCACCACCAGTATCAGCATCAGAACCACCGTTCGACGCGCGATCTCTCGACGTAGAAATAGACATGAGCCTAGACTTTGACAGTGTGGACGCCAGCGAGGAAGACTACATGCAAGTAACTAAGAGCACTTCAACACGGCCGATGGTGTCACAAAATCTGCGTCAGCCTATACTGCCTTTAAATGGGCTATCACTCGCCTCGCGCTTTGGAATTCCGGAACTGAGTATCGTACGTCGTCATGGCGATGGCGGTGTAGTAC
The DNA here is from genome assembly GCA_020747065.1 of Cadophora sp. MPI-SDFR-AT-0126. NCBI lineage: Eukaryota > Fungi > Ascomycota > Leotiomycetes > Helotiales > Ploettnerulaceae > Cadophora > Cadophora sp. MPI-SDFR-AT-0126. Next base: position 1,230,614 of record JAGMVK010000015.1, read on the forward strand.
TAAAACGTCTCTCCTCAGTGGCGGGCGGGTCAGAGAATCTACTCTATTTGCCAAAGGACTTTAGTTCCATTACCTCAGTCACTGTCCTCGATGACCGGCAGGATGATGGGGATACTGTTCGAATGGTCCTTACAAATGATTCTGAAGACTCGTATACCTGGGACGATCCACGAAATCGACAATCTGCGAGCATAGTTACCCGATCTGCTCACTCTATCAAGACTATTGTAAGTTATTAAACTCACTTGTATGGCAAAGCAATAATTCTAACATCACTCTAGGAAAATGGGGCTGCAGAGATCGCTCGTATTCCGAACTCTACTGCGCAGAAACTATTGGCCATTAAGGAAGATTCTGCATGGGACAGTCTTGCTGATATGGATGTGTGGTTTAGCAGTGGCCTATAGATATTCGTGAATCACGTAGAGCATGTGTGTGAGGGAATGGTCAATGCTCAGTTGCTATGGAAACAGCTGAATGCTCTGTATATAACTCGGACCTTCTTTGGATCCCTTCTCTCTTCGCGTTCATTCTAGTCAATATAGTCATCCCTTGACAACGTGTGAGGAGCGTCAATGCTGTAGGGGGCACAAGCACAAGGAAGGGCCACAAGTGATATGGAGGTAATACATAATAGATTCCTAGCCTAGATATAAACAAATCGCTGCCGAACTCTATCTCCAAGATTCAAGGAGGTTGGTTTTTAGAGCGAGGCTGTTGAAGAAAATAGAGGTTGGGGACTTGAATAGACAACTAAGGTGAGAGATTATTAAAGAGAAGTACTGACATAACTGTTCCTGTGTTCATATCATGCGCTCTTGGACTGTCAATACCACTTTTTATCTACCGTTGGGCGTATAACTGGTTTGAGTTCCACTTAAGTCCCCACCCTACTATTCCGGACACCCTGCAATTTTACCACCACCTGTAAACAACACTTAATAATTTTATAACGCTTTAACTTTTATATAATCTATTGTAGTTTTAAAATCTTTACTAAATCTAAATTAATAGTTCTAATTTCTTAAGCTTTAATTATAATTTAAGTTCTTTAAATAGCTTAAATATTTATAAACTTAGAATTTAAATGAGTTTATATCTTCTGTTTTTGCCGTAGTTATAATTAATTTAATTTAGCTTCTAATTACTATATTTTCATTTTTGCTTATCTTAACACAAAGTCCTTTTAATTAAAAAGCTTTAATGGTATTTTTTTTTTAAAAAAAAGTAAATAGTATTATAATGACTAATATTGCCAAAAGCCTTATTTCGATTCCCTAGTATACTAAGCATTACCGAGGTTAAACAAGTTTATAACATTTCCTCTTTATATTTAAATATCTCTTTTCTTACTTATCTTCTTTTTTTAGTTTTAAATTTTAAGAGACTCTTATTATTTTTATATACGGAGGTCGCGGCAATAAGTTATGAGAACGCTACTACCTTAGCGCCTTAGTATGCCAGCGCATCACTCGAACCCCTCTAAATGTAAATACCCTCTTTTAATATAGTATTTTAAAGCTATTTATATTCTATAACGTTGCTAAAATAACTTCTGATATACGATAGAGTTAGTATAATATTAGTATAAGACTTTAAGCTTTTACTTTTCTTGAAATTAGAGTACTAGTAGCTTTAATTAATAAAATTACTTTTATATTTTCTCTCTTAATTTATTAATTACAAAAGATTATAATTATAAGAGGCTATAAGCTACAAGAAGATTAAAAGCTTTTAATTTTATATATTACTAATACAGATTAATTAGGAAGACTTATTAAAGCTACTAAAGAGATTTAATAAGAAGTTAAAAAAATCTTAATAAAAAACTCAACTATATGTACTCTCTTAACTTAAGTAATTATAAATATCCTCACCGATAAAAACCCTTCTTTTAAGATCTCAGCTCGTACTATATAGTTGATTCTTATAAAATTAAGCTACAAAAACTTCAAGCTAATATATAAACTAAGTCTTACTTTAACTATAAAAGCTGCATGTCTTAAATAGTATTAAGATTATACTAATTAAACTCTTAAAAATTAGAAAAACATAATCTAATCTAACGAGACTTCTATAATAATAGGAGATTAGCGAGGTTAAATAAAAGTTTAGCGAAAGGCTTCTAAAACTTATAATTTATATATTATTTATTATTAATAGAAAGGCTATAAGTAATTCATGTTTTAGAATTGTTTTTCGTATAATAAGAAGGGATTATATTATATTTAGAAGGGTAAAATAGTTATAAAAAAGAAAGTAGTAGATATATAATTTAAAGAGTAAAATAAGCTTCTTAAGCTAGAGTATAAGATTAATTAAGAACTTGAGATTATAATACAATGTACTTGATTATCTTGAAAAATACTAGGAAAGAAACCGATTTAGTAATGGAAGAAATCAATAGGAAAGCTTATATAAGACTTTAAGAAAGGAATCGATTAGTATTAATATTAAAAATTAATTCTTTAAGAAAAGCTCTTACTTTTTACTTAAGAATGCAAGAAAGATCGACCTAATATAATCGTTTAAAAAGATAATACCTTCCCGCACGCTTACTTGTATTAATAATAAGTATATAATCTCTTTAAGATCTTTCGAATACTTTAATTAGTAAATTCTCTTAATTTAAATATAATCGAGCTGCTTTAGTTCTAGATGAAAAAGAAAATAATAAAATACAGAGTTATAATAAGGTAAAAACAAATAGAAGAAAACTAATTAAATTATTAAAATAATTTAAATTAAAAATATATTTAATAATAGATTAAGAAAATCCTAGAGTATATAAAATAAGTAATTATTCTAAAAAGTAGAAATAAGTACACTAAAGGTTTAGGGAAAAGGAAATATAATTCAGATAAAGTATAATAAATATAAAATAAAGAATCTTTTTTAATTTCTATATAAATCAAGTATAAAGGAATTACTAAGGCTTATTACCCTTGCATGCCTTAGTAACGCTAAAGTAATAGCGTTCTCATAACTTATTGCCGCGACCTCCGTACTTTATAATAGTATATAAGGCTATTGTCGTGTAGATTATGGTTGGTCGACTAAGCGAGCCCAATCAAAGACACCATGGCCAAAGCGCCCGCGAGCTTCTATATTCAGGGAGCTTAAATATATTATATGTAATAATACAACAATAGTCTAATATAATACTGCGCAACGTTTAATTAATCATATATTAGCCTTTATAAAGCCTCAAGGCGTTGCTGCACGATAGTTATAAGCCCCGTGAGCTTTAAAAGCTTCTTAGTCGTATATATATGCCGATGTGGTTTTATAAAGGCATACAAAGTTTTCTTACCGCTATTATTAATTAAGGATAAATATAATAAAAAGCTATATATTTTTATATTCGCTAGTAAGTCAAAAGAGGCTATTATAAGTGTGTGAATAATGATATTCACGTAATTAACGAAAATACGTGAATACGGAGAACGGGTGAAAACAGGGGTTATAGGACGTAGGGAGTAATTAAGAGCATTCGACGCTAGCCACTTCAGGACTAGTCTATAATAAGAGATCCTTATATAAAGCTCTTATTAATACCTTAGAGTAGCTCTTTAGACTTAAATAAATATATAAATTATAATTAAAGTTATATATTATATATTTAAGTCTTAAACTACTAAATTACAGTTGTTACTTATTATAGGAATTTTAGGTAATAAAGTGTAATTAACACTAATTAGTTTATAAATTAAAACACTTAAATCACGTTATTTAGTTTAAAATAGTAAAAGGAAAGAGTTAAGTTATTAAAAAAATTATAAGGGTAATACTTTAACCTATTATTATAATAGTTTAACGCAGTTACTAGGAGGGATTATATTAATTAAACTTATAAAAGCAAACTGACTTAGGTTTAACTAATAGTTCCTACTACTTTACGCGATTACTGGGAAGAACCGTATTAGTAGGTCTTCGAAATTAAATTAAATAATATAAACTAGCAAAAACAAGTTACTAAACAATTTCTTATACTTATAATTTTATAAAGAAACCAATACGCGAACCAATTACGACAAGAATATACTATTTTTTAATACTTGATATTTAATATCTTATTTTACTTTATTATAACACTTTAAAAAAACCCTACTTTTATATAACTATAATACACTAAACTTTAACTACTTAATAGTAGGTAAACTTACTTAAATATAACTTGTTTACGTTATAATTTAAATAGCTTTAAAGGTGAGGAATTGCTATTTAGTAAACTACCTAACCGACCCTTATTAAAATATAATAGACTTACTATTAAAGTACTATTAAAGCATTACATTAACGCGGAGAGTAGTTACTAATAAGAAACAACTTAAATACACGGCAAGACGAGGTAATAAAAACGCATTATACTTAGAATAACTAAGAGCGATTATACCGATTTTATAAATAAATTAAATAATATAAAAAATGAATTTTTTAAGATAATAACTTATAGTATAAATTTTAAAATGACTTATAAACTAAGAAAAGAACGACTAAAAGAAGGTTAAGATAAATAACCTAAATATTATAATATAAGTATTATAGTCACGAGGAGTTAATATTAACTTTATAGAACCACTTACTAATGCTTTTTAACTTTACTAATAATTAAAAGAACTACCGGAATAAGAAAATAATGAGATTTTTCGACTATTTAAAAGAAAGAACACAGTAATTAACTTAATTTATTTAAAGAACTGTTTAAAAGAGATAAGTAGAGCTCTAATATAAGGGAGTATCGCGCACTAAAGAAGAGAATAGATTAAATATAATTTTTTTTATATATATTTAATAATATCTGTCTTAGAAAAACAAGTAAGAATACGTCCCTTTTATGTCGCCTAAGTCTTAGCTGAGAGTGTATCCGGTAACGTGACTCCGCTAAAAAAGAATATTAGCCCTACTATAATATATTTACGTGTAAGACCTTAAGAAATAGATTAATACGATCTAGTGAGATGATAAAATGAGATAAATATAGTGTAATAGTAGTAAGTAATAGAGAGGACACTTAGGAATAATATTAAACCTCTAAGTTAATGTAAGATTAGGCTAACTAGTAAGGTATTAATAGTATTACTTAAAGTACGTTAGTGGAGTCTACACTCTACTCCTCATGTATTTAATGCTCTAGCTATCTAGAAAGCCCAAGATCAAATTAGCGCTACTACTGTTTTTGCGAGAATTTCGGGAATGGCCAAAACTGGACAATTTTAACCAGAATCAATACAGAAATGAGTTTGGGAATGAACTAGATTTGCAAGGGTTGTTCAAGGGTTGTTCTGTAATGCCAGGATAGGGTTCAAGGTCTTAGTGCCATTACAGTCCCGGACATCAGAGTGATCTTTGTTCAATAAATACTTTTAAAACGGTTGGAAACTATGTAGACTACGAAGTTCGCAGTATTAGATAACGTCTAACCCCTGCTTTCCGCCCACTCCTACATTCCGCCCACCTTGTTTAACCTCACTGCTTCTTATACTGCCTAACTTTAATAATTATTTAATATTTTATTCTCTAATCGATTTTCTTGAAATTTAAAATATAGATTAATCTCATTATAAAGCCTTAATATACTAAATATAACGTTATATATACTATTAAGGAAATCGTAAATAGCAAGTCCTTATAAAAGGCATTCTTAGAGTAGGGTATTTCAAGGTCTACCCTTTATAGTCGGAATATAACGACACAATTATATTAGGAGGTCGCTAAGCACTTACAAAGGCTACCTACAGTAGTCAAAGATTAATTGACTAATTGGATTTTAACTTAAGAGTCTCTTAGCCATAGAATTACTCACGCGCAGATACAGGTTTTTAGAGAGAGGCTTTTAGCTATTTAAGGAGACTACTAACTACTTAGAAAACACTAGATAACACGGTTTTTAGCACGTAATCCTGTTCTTAAGACTAAGAGGCAAATATACATTAATTCTATATATATTAATTATACTTACTCTAAAGTTATTAAGCCGTAGTTCTAAAAATTAGAGATTTTAGTAATTAAGGCTATTCTAGCTTCTTAACAATAGAATATAGACAAGACTAGTATTATAGAAGACTATAGTCTTAATAGCTATGTTATAAGGAGTACTAAGAAACGGAAGGTTCAAGGAAAATAGCTAAGTTCATGTACTTAGATATTAATTATTAAGTGCATATCCGCAACTAGCCTCTCCACGTTTCCGGCAGTAATTTATAAGGGAAAATTAGTCTAATAATAGTAGTTTCTATCTTAATTAGATATATTCAATTAATAGTACTTTACAGCTACTAATAATAGGTAGATAATTAACTAGATAGTTTTAGAGTAGCTAGAAAAGGTCTTTATCCCGCAAACCTAATCACGTAACTATTCTGCAAGACTCCTTATTTTAGACGACCACGAAAACTATAAGACTACGGATTTCCTTCAGAGGTGCCTTAAGTACAATATATACCTTCTTTTCTTACCTGCATATACGTCACATGTCTTATAACCTTTGGATTTGATAGTTTTCTCTTCATTAAAGCGTGCCTATCGGAAAGAGCTTTAAAAGTTAAGTTCAATAATCAATTCTACACTAATTAGCAAGCGTAATTTCCTCATCTGTTACCGGAAAGCATACCTAGAAAGCTTTACCCCTTCTAATATTAAGGCTGGATAGAGGACTACAGGTCTATAGCCGGTCTCTATAGCGAAGCCTTTAATAAGTCCTTTACTATTAGAAAATAGTAATAAATCAATAATTCTGTCTTCTATAAAGGCTTAAGAGATACTAATACTATCTCTAGAGGTTTCCGATACTTCAATTAAGTTATATACTCTAAAGAACCGGAAAAAGATATACGTATAAATTCGGACCTTAGCTAGCAGGTCATATAACTAACTTCCAGTTAAGCGTTTACTCTTTAGGAAGGTTATAAAAGGAATAGACAAAAAAGACTACGAATTAAGGAAGGCAAATATAAGGGTTAAAAAGTTAGAAGAGAGATTAGAGCAAGTATAGCTAAGGAAAAAGAAAAAAGTCCTAACTAGTCTAAATTCCCGGTTTATAATAACACGTGCAATTAAGGAGGCTTAAATTGCAGCTAGAGAGCGTTAAATTAGACCTATAGAATTAAAATCAGATAAAGATTCAGATTCTATAATATCATATATAGAGATTAACGCAGAATAGAGTTATTGAGTATTGAAAATCAGGTGACGGAATTAGCAGGGTAGGCGGAATGTAGGGGTGGGCGGAAAGCAGGGGTTAGACGTTAAGCTTTTGTAGTTTACCACTATGTTGTATCCGGAAGCCCATAACCCATTCCTTTACCTTCAATTGGCACAACTATTTATAAATACTGCCAAAAGTTGGCTTGGGACTAAGTATATGTTATTCCGACCACACCGAGGATAGCCAATCCCTCCACACCCTCCACACCCTCCACACCAAGCTACCGCCTTCCCTCGCCATCAAATCAACCGCTTAGGCAGTTCTAGTAGTTGTTGTAGCAGTAGCAGTCCCAGTCTGAGCATTTGTAACCGTCACGGTGGCAGCCAAGCTCGCAGCCTGCCCAACATTGAGGTTATTCGACGTATTGATTCCAAACGCCACCCAAGCGAAGATGCCCTGAGAAACAGAGGTGCCAAGGAACGAGTAATGAACCACTGGGTCGCTGGTTGCTGCCTCCTGACGGAAAATGCCATCCGCGGAATTGGTGGTGAGAGATTGGGTGTTTGTGCTGTATGGCGAGACGGCCTCGACTTGTGAGATGAGACTTTGATCGAAGAACAGCTGACCAACGTGTGCGTTCGTTCCACCCTCATACTTGCCCTTCGAAGTAACAGCACCGTTCAAGTGTGCTAGAACGTGGATGTGTGTTGTACGACCAGTATAGTGACCTGGGAAATTGGTGATGAATTGGGCAACACCTGATGAATCGACATGCTGGAGACCTCGGTGGAAGGTATTGTATGCGTTTGAAGGATCCCGAGTTCCAGCTCCGTTGCCGTTTGCCACGATACCTCCATACACACCGGTGGAGTTGGTGTGCCAGATCTCAATCATGGCGTTGGTTACGGGGTTGCAAGTTGACATGTCAATGACAAGCGTGTCCAGAATAACCTCCACTCCCTTTTGACCGTCACGAATGTCAGGTCGGACAAACTCTCCTCCCACATCTGATATTAACTGTCAATTCCTATTCCTCTGGAAAGAGGGATCAATATCTTTGGCTTACAGTATGGGCCTTGTGTGACCTCGGGAGAGAGAACGCAAGTGTTCATGCCAGCGAATAGCACAGACGCTGCAGTAGAAGGACTGTAAGTAGTGCCCGATAGATGAGAAGTGGCCAAGACAGTAGTGGCATCTCTTGCTTTGAGCTGTGGGGAGTCTAGAAGAAAGTTAATACCTGAGTTTGTCTCGTACAGCCTTGTGAATAACCTACCAGGATCAATTCCACGCTCCTCACGAGCCTTGCGAAATGCCGCCTCACGACGAGCTGCTGCTTCAGCAGTGATCCCTCTGGCTTCCAGCTTTTCAGCGCAGTGGTCGAGGCTGCGAGGAAGTCCAGCTAGAGCTGCCTCACGCTTCTGCATTTCCGCGTGGATATCATGGCCAGGATGGGCAATGGCATAACTGGCAAGGGCAGCTCCAGCGAAAAGAGTAGAGAAGTGCATGATGTCGAGGGGACTTCAAATTGAGACCTGAACAATGGGTAGAAGATGTGTAGACGGATGATGGGATAGAGAAAGAATTTTTTTGTTCAAGTCTAGACGCATTTATATATGTCTTTCCTTTGAGTTGATTTCCCTCTGACCTTGCAGGATCATCTTGACTCCATCCCGGTCCTCATCCCCGCGAGGGACAGGAGGAAATTCATCCGTCAAGTTTCTGAATCTTGCTGCAGGGCATTATACCATGGACCTTCCTCATTGTATGAAGTTACCCCACCATGAGGAAAGTTGAATGCCTGTCGGACCTGCGAGAAGTAATAAATTTCAGGACATTGACACGCGTCTAGGTGCTAGATCCCCGGGAAAATGATCCGTACGGGTCTCTAATGACTTGGCATCTCTTCAAGAGTTCCAATAAGCATTGCCATCGCGGCAGCTACTGACTCCGGGTCGCCGCATTGAGAGACCGGATATCATGTTAAGCTTCCATCTCGATCCAGCGGACCATTCCGATGCAGGTCCTCCAAAGTTCTGCATCGGACTGCCGAAGCAAAGGGTGAAGGTTACTTGATGTTGCGCTTGGCGCATATTCGCACAATGGCGCGTGCATGGGCTTCGTAATCCGATGAGATTAATTGATTCGGATAATTAAGGTTATAGGTGGGAATTCGAGATGAGCTGGGGATGAAAGAACAGGGAACAGTAGAGCGACTTGGCGTGACGCAAGCGATGCAAGGGAGAACACAGGCTAAAGGGGTAACTTGCAAGGAAAGTCGGAATGTACTCCAGTTTCTCCTTAGTATTGAAGCAAGCCTCGGGAAGTCAATTACACCTGAAAGTGAACAAAACAGGTTTCATAAAAAAGTTCAAATGCAGTTGCTTTGCCAAGTCAACGCTTCACTGACCGGGCAGGAGATTCGTGGTAGATTATTAAATCCACTCGACATCCTCAACTCTCCGACATGGAAGGAATGGGACGTAAATGGATATATCACCGAGTGGTGGCGAGTGATTTCTACGTCCTTCCGTTGTCTCTAACCAACCATAATTTTTTATTGGTAATACATTTTCAAGGCTATGTAAATTGTCCCAGATCTTCTCTACCCCATCTTCTATGCCGACTTAGCTGATGCATATGTTATGGACTTGGAAGTAGACGTTCTAGTGTGGCGTGTAGTTGAAGACGATGTTTTCGAGGAAGTCTTCGAACTAGATGTACTTGCGTGAAGGCTGAACTTTGAGGACGGTAGGTATGAGGAAGTCTTTGCTGAGGATGATTTTGAACTTGATGTGTTCTTATGGGAACTTGAGGAACCTGTCTTGGAAGAACTCTTGGTCGAGGAAGTCTTGGTTGAAGAGGATGTCTTCGTGACTGACGTGGTACTTAAGGAAGGTTTAGTCGAAGACGCTCCTTTCGTACTCGAACTAGACTTCAGATTTGACTTACTACTCGACTTCGACGGAGATTTCAAAGTAGATGTTGAAGAACTACTCGTTGTCTTGCTCGATGTCGGATGCAGCCCAAAATCATAAAGAATCAGAAACATAACGCGTCGACGAATAATTCAGATCAAGATCACCATAGCAATAACAACCCGAAGCTTTAGTTTGCAACACCCATTCGAAGCTAGGATACGCAGAGTAGAATCCAGCATACTTACTGATGACACTAAGATTTGCTAAGGCTGGTTTTGCGGGCTTGACCGTTAAGGGTCCGCACCAGGATGCTCCTGTCCTAGATAAAATCAGTACCCTCTGTTAGATTTCATGTGATCCAAGTGTCACGTGAATGCCGAATGGTCTAGAAGTATTGGTTTGTAAAGGCATAGAGAGCTCTGGAGACTCTTCCACATGTATATAAACCTACACTTACTCTGCTTTTAGAAGAGTGAGGCATGCGAAATACTTGGCACCCTCTTGAAAATGACATTTAGAGGAGCTCTAGGAAGAAATGAGACATTTCCAAGTGAAAACAAACTGAGAAAATACCAGGCTTACCCGGTACTTCCCGACTGCGCACCAGCAGGAAATGTAAACACCCCCCCCCCCCCCCCTTTCCCCTTGTTCTCCTTCTTGGGCCTCCCACTTGAATTCCACAGCTCGTAAAAATCAATGAACGTCACACCCGGGTCCGCCGCTGGTAGATTGTAATAATTCAGATCCACAATATACTAGCATTCACAAGTCGTGTTCGCATTTGCTTGATCTTAGATGCAAGCCATTAGGTTATTGGTCCAAGGTGTTGATGCGCAGTAATCGGCACAGTCTGTTGCGTTATCGTTGTTGCTGGCTGCGAGGAGTATTGTGGCACTTGCGAAGATTGATGAACAGTTGATGCTGTTGCCTGCTTAGAGGGTGTCGTTATAGATGGATGTTTGTACATCGAGAAGCGTGAGATTGCCGCCACAGCCGTTGGGGGGAGGGGGGGATGCGGTTCGAGAGAGAATAGCAAACCCTGGAGCCACAGCCTGTAGCGACTGGGCGATACCCTGAAGCGAAAGTCAACCCTGGCAGCAGCCCGTCGGATAGGCAGGGATTGGCAAAAAGGTATGCGTTGCAAAATGTTTGCCATTGCGGTAAGAATAGGCGAAGAAAACGACCAAGTGACTTTTGAAAGAGAGAGTGAGAGGGAGCTTGGCAAGAGTTTGAGCCGGAATCTATTTAATCTTGGCCAGGATGAAGAGGCTCAGCTCAGTGACATGCTATGTGGTCAGTCAAAGCCTGTTTTTCCTTGGCTGAAGTCACTAATACAAGTGGCGTTCTTATCTTGTGATTGCCTTTACGACTAACGAACTAGGAGACTGCTTCGCTTAAGTGAAGAACTCCGATTTCAGCGATAAAGACTACTTTTAAAGGCTAATATCTTCACGAATTTTATTTTAAATTTTAAATTATTTTAATATAAGCTATAATATACAACTTTGTTGATGTTTATTTCGCAGAAAATACTCTTACTTTGAGTAAATTAAATTCCTTATATCTAAAGCCTGAACATATAGATCTTTGTCCTCTAGTTCGTAACTAATTTAATAATAAGGCAAATAGCCTAAGGCGCCGGCGCAATCTAACTCTTATACTTACGTAGAAGGTAAAGTGACTAAGAATAAATAATAATATAGGTAATTAGTTTCTTAGTAGGGCCTCGTGAAACTATCTTGTAAAACTTCTTTACGTAGGTTAGTAATTCTATCCGAATTTTAAGCTAAATATTATAATCTATATAAATAATAAACAACTTATCTTTTAATTTACTTACGTCCTTCTTTAGAAAGTGTCGACTTAAGGAACCCGGACTTAGACACTTAATAACCCTCTTATGTATTATTAAGCAGGGATTTCCTATATAACAAAAAGATACTTCAGGTTCCTCGATAATTATTATACAGAATAGACAACTACTCGCTTAGTACTATACTATACTAATTTTAATTCTATTATCTTTTACTACTCTAAAGGAGTACTTCCCTTCTCTTTTATAATTTAACTCACTTTTTTACTTATATAAAATAATTAATTACTTCAAATTACCCTCAACTACTTATAAAGCCTTTGGTTAATTATATACTATGATTATAAGTCTTATAACGAAGTTATTAAGTTAATATTCTTTACTTTTCATACTACTAATCATAATAAGCTCTTATAAGCTTTAACTACGCTTTTTAAAGTAGTTCTAAGGGTATTTCATAACTACTTATAATGCTCTTACTACTTACTTTCTATTGTACTTTTTAAATTTCTACGAGTATTTTAATTTCTAAAGTTATATACTCTATTACCGGGGTTATATAGACTTCGGAATCCTTTTAAAATCTGCAAATAACTAAAAGTCTTAATTAGAGTTTTTACCTTACTTTTTAAACCGCTTCTTTTTAAAATACTATTTTCCTTAAGTTTTTAGTTAACGTTATATTTAAGGTACCCTTTAACGAATTTAATATATAGTTTTAACCTTTATAAGGAATTCTTTAAGCTTTCAAGAGTATTTAATTATAACAGGCGATTTAACTAAAATTAATAATAATAAAGTCAAGCGTACTTACGACAAGTATACGTAAGTACCTTTATTTTAAGCTCGTGAGTATTTTTATACTTTTTATAAGATTTAGACTTCTGTCGATCTAAGTACTCTTTTTATATTAAATATTCTTAATAGAGAGCCGACTCTACTTATTTTTAATAGCTTAAAGGCTTCTCTTAATAACAAGCGAGTAGTTAAAAAAGCTTAAAAGCTTATTAATTAACAGGAAGAAAAAGAAAAAGATATAAGAGACAAGAAAGACAAAAGTAAGAGATTAGAGGAGGCTACTTTTTTAAGCATATAGTCTTTAGAAAAGTCGCTCTTTTATATTAAATCTTAATTTACGACTATACTAGTAAGTATATTATTTAAACCGAATAAGCGGAAGTTTATAAGGCTGTTTTTAGGTGGCTTTAAGATTTAGTTAATCTTTTATTATATTAAAGAGTAGTTACTAAAGTGTATAATAGTACAGCACTAACTAAACTATTTAGTTGCTTATCTTAGTATTTTAAAGAGATTATACTCTTTTCTTTATAATAACTTAAACCTAGGTTCTAAGAACTTATCGAACAGTTCTTTTAAACGTTTATAAGTAATAGGTTAACTTTAAGGATTAGATTTAAAAGTAGTAAAAGCCTATTAAGAGCTCGCTTTTATAAGGTCCTTGAAGTTAAAAGGTGTCTAGTTACTATTACTTTTTTAGGAGGTAATTTAAATTAAGCTAGTTCTTAGTTAAGTTCGCGAGCGATTATTAACAATCTAAAGAGATAATACCTTTTGAGTACTTTAAAAATACTTAATTGTGGAAATTGGTATATCAAATGAGAAAGTAAACACGTGATTTTGACGATTCTTGAATTGCTTTAGTTGTAACTACCTAAGAGCTTAAGGCTCTATATATGCACGATAATAAGCTTACTAGAACCTTCTAAAAGTAATTACAAATCAATTTGATTTGTAATAACTCTTAGAACCGTCTAGAAGAGAAAGGTCATGTGACCGGATAAGCGAATGTTCTGGAAACTGACAGGAGGTATTGATTATAAATCAACATTAATTAAAAAGTCCGTTAACGTGGTTTATCAGCGAGTCGATCATATCAGCGAGTCGATCACTTTTCCTTGGCATCGACTTCTAAAACTTGAACACGCGTTTTTTCACCTATTTATTATGGATATTCAAACCCAGGAAGCGCGAATCATTCTAGCTATCGAGGCAATTCGATCGTCCAAAAAACTAAGCAAACGCTCTGCTGCAAAGATCTACAAAGTACCATATACCACACTCTCCGACAGAATGGCCGGCCGAACCTACCGCCCAGATTCTAAAGCCAATTGTCATAAGCTGACTGAGGTAGAAGAACAAGTAATTCTTCAAAATATACTCGATATGGATTCCAGAGGATTTGCGCCCCGGCTGGCTGGTGTAGAAGATATGGCCAACTTTATCCTCGAATCGCGGGGGGGAAGACGCGTCGGCAAGCTTTGGGCTCATCGATTTGTACAACGACAACCAGGCCTAAAGACGCGTTTTAATCGCGTTTATGATTTCCAAAGGGCCTTATGCGAAGATCCAGTGCTAATTAGCGCGTGGTTCCGACTTGTTTCGAATATGCGGGCGAAGTATGGAGTTTTGGATTGCGATATTTACAATTTTGATGAAACTGGGTTTATGATGGGTGTTATTTGTCCTGGAATGGTTGTTACTTGTGCAGATCGGTGTGGCAGAGGCAAGGCAGTTCAGCCAGGCAATCGGGAATGGGCTACAGCAATTGCCTGTATCAATGGGGAGGGCTGGAGTATCCCTCCATTCTTGGTGGTTCAAGGCAAGAACCATCTCTCCAACTGGTATACCGACGGCGGCCTCCCACCCGATTGGGTTATCAAACCGACAAGTAACGGGTGGACAAACAATGAGACAGGCCTGGAATGGTTAAAACACTTCAACAAACACACTGCTACTCGTGCAAAAGGTCTATATCGAATGCTGGTGTTGGATGGGCATAACAGTCATGAATCGGCCGAATTTCAAGAGTTTTGCAAAGTACACAACATTATAACTCTTGGACTGCCTCCTCATTCATCTCATCTAACCCAACCACTTGATATTGGATGTTTTAGTGTGTTGAAGCGGGCGTATAGTCGGCAGATAGAGACGTTCATCAAAGCCCACATCAACCACATCACAAAGGTCGAGTTCTTTCTAGCCTTTCAAGCAGCATATAAGGAAACAATGACGGTTGAAAACTGTCAGGCTGGATTCCGTGGAGCTGGCTTAGTACCTTTCAATCCACAAGCTGTGATTTCAAAGCTTGACGTCAAGTTACGGACTCCAACTCCCTCTCGACCATCGAGTGCTAACTCCCTCCCTTGGGTCTCTCAGACTCCTTGCAACCCAAGTGAAGCACTTTCACAGTCAACTCTTGTGCGAAACCGTATTGCCTGTCATCAAGGAAGCTCGCCAACTCCACTTTTTGAAACAGTTGCTGCGTTAGTAAAGGGTACAGAGCGAATGGCCCATGAGATGACCCTTCTGTCCGCTGAGGTACGCTCTCTTCGAGCAGCTAATGAAGCCCTAAGCCAACGCCGCAGGGCTAAAAAGTCTCGTGTCCGTCAAGGAGGAGCACTTACAGTAGAGGATGCACAGGATATTTTGGCCCAGAAGGATGTAGATGAGCAAGTACGACGCGACATACGTGAAGCGGGGAGTAATCGAAAGGAGGGGCAACCGTCTGGACGGCACTGTAGAACTTGTGGAAAAGCTGGTCACAACGCGCGAACTTGTCATGAAGTTGGAGATATATCTAGTTCATCAGATTCCGAGAGTAATAATTAATTACTTAGTTATTACTATTATAAAGAAGTCGCTCGCCGGTGATAAATCTTAAGGCTTTATATTACCTTTAGTAATAAGTTAAATATTCTTATTGATTCTATTCTTTTATCGTTGTCTTTTAATGATAATTCGAGTAACTCGCTGAAAGCCTGTCCTTATAAAATAAGTAATTATAATTAAAGAAGCCGGGCAAAGAAGATTACACGACTGCGAAGTCATGGAGATCGATTTCCCTGCTTGCAACCTTAGGCAAGATTCAGAGTCGGTAGTCGCTGAAAGAATCTCACATGCGGTCGAGACATATGACCTTCTCCCGACTAACCACTTTGGCGCACGCAAGCAGCGATCAGCAGAGTAGGCACTCCTCTCTTACAAGAAGAGATTTACGTAGCTTGGAGAGGCCGTAAGATCGTGAGTCTAATTAGTTTTGACGTCAAAGGAGCATACAATGAAATGTGCAAGGAGTGACTACTACAAATAATTAAAGCGCGAGGCATGCCGGAAGAGCTGTGTCGATGGATAGCGGCGTTTTCTTCGGAACGTACAGCGTCAATTCAAGTAAACGGTCAGGCCTCCGAAACACAAAGATTACCACAGGCTGGCTTGCCGCAAGGCTCACCCCTGTCCCCAATCCTATTCCTTTTCTTCAATACAGACCTAGTCCAGCGACGGATCGATGCGCATGGAGGTGCTATAGCCTTCGTGAACGACTAGAAGCGGGGACAGTGGGTACAATCAGGTGACATTGAAGAGCGCCACTTTTCGCTTGTCTTACCGAATGCAGCCTTGCCCCTCCCCACGCACATATATCTTAATAATTCGATGATTTTTTAATAATATCACTTGAAATTTTCAAGAATAGCTCGTGAACCAAAGACGAAACGAAAGGAGCTTACTCCGACGCAAAAATGTCGAATTTGGACCCTCCACGAGGAAGGTAATAACCCTTCCGTGATTCATACCAAAACCGGCTACCCGCGATCCACAATTAATTCCTTCTTGAACCGACACACTTTAGCCCCTACAAATGGCTTTGAAAATAGGCCGGGAAGAGGAGCTATGCGGAAAATCAAGCCGCAAGGGGAAAGAAACCTTCTGAGGGTAGCAAATCGAGACCCCCGGATGACTCTCAAAGCTCTTGGTACGCCGTCAAAATCAGGGAAAAGACTCCACCCACGTACAGTTACTAGGATCCTCAAATTCCACGGCAAAGCAAAGCGCCGACCTCGCAAGAAGCCTTTCCTTACAGACGAGCACAAACGA
The DNA here is from genome assembly GCA_020747065.1 of Cadophora sp. MPI-SDFR-AT-0126. NCBI lineage: Eukaryota > Fungi > Ascomycota > Leotiomycetes > Helotiales > Ploettnerulaceae > Cadophora > Cadophora sp. MPI-SDFR-AT-0126. The sequence goes on from JAGMVK010000015.1 coordinate 1,247,385, forward strand.
CGTCGACGAGTCCATTGTAGAGCTGAAAAAGCTATGAAACGAGACAATCGGAAGGTGTGTTGGAGTGACGAAGTTACCTTTGAAGTAGGGGAGAATACGTGTACTTTCTAGGTCACGAGAGCTCCTGGAAGAGAGGAAGAGTACGCGGAGAAGAACCTCCGGCCTACTTTTAAGAGTGGACGCACGACTGTAGGCGTATGGAGTTGCTTTTACGGAGACGAGATGGGACCGTTATATATGCTTCCGGAGGGCGAGAATATGACAGCAAAACGATACAAGTGAGTGCTTCAAACGCTCTTTATTCCGTTCTACGAGAAGATGAGACGAAAGTACGGCGAAGAAGTGATCATGCAAGAAGACAATGCCCCGTGGCATACAGCAAAGATTATCACAAAATACCTAGCGAATAAGAAGGTAAATCGAATGACGTGGCCGGCGCAGTCTCCTGATCTTAATCCAATCGAGAATCTTTGGAAATATATTAAGAATATAATCTCTCAACGAAAGCACAGAGTAAAATCGGCAAAAGAGATAAGAGAAGCCTTGAAAGAAGTGTGGCCTTATATCGATGGAAATTTCCTTCTAAAATTGTGTAATTCTGTACCTAGGAGATGGAAAGCATACTTGAAGAACAATAGAGGAGCAACGAAGTACTAATTCCCTATTAATTAAGCTATTCAAACTAATTCTACGTTGATAATTGATGCAATTATGCTTAAGTGATAGAGGTGGGGTAAATCGTCACGTGGCGCTCTTCAATGTCACCTGATTGTACATGGACTGGGCGAAATGAAGTGAGTCTTCGTTTTTTCGGGGGGATGCAAGGTTTCCGTGGGTGGGCAATGTGTCGGTTCGGCGAGAAGAAGGCGACTTTGTGACCTTGTTGAGTTTCTCGATGGTGAAATTGTACCCGCCTGGCTAGGACCCAATTCTACGAGCCTACGGGCCTGGCGTTTGTGGTTCGATTACAGTGTGCATCGGGGAGCCGCCGCTCACAATGCGGGTTGACCAAGCCCGAATCCCATGTGACCAGTACTCTGCGATGAATTATACCCCCTAACATATGTGGCCAGGCTCCAGTTTTCAGGCTGCGCAGCCTGGCCTCAGCTGTTGAAGTGAAAGACCACAAAGCAAAACAATCATGAACATACCATTCTATATCCCATAAGTGACTGTGCACTGCTTTGTCTTGCTTCTAATTACCCTGAAAGCTAAAGTAATAACCGCGGAAATGGTCCCTAGTAAACTTTAATTAGAGAACAAGAACAGAAATGCGGTAAACATTTCACATATGTCGTGAGCTTCATTGAGGTTTCGGAAAACATTGATGACAAGTTCGACCTGATTGTAAATACCGAGTTATGCGACTTGTCGATATGCATAGCATGAAGTTCGATTCTGAGCATTTCTGTTTTGGTAAGAGTTAGTATCGGGAATTGGACAAAAAGTATCCCCGAAACCAGGTAGCGGTTGAGTGACAGCTAGGCAAGTAAGCCTGACCGAAAACGTAAACACCAAAAGCAGGATCTCAAGAGTGTGTGAGGCTAGAACGCGTGTAGAGTGGAGAGTCTGCCCAATTTTCCTCAGTCTATAATCGTACGTAGGAGTAAGGTCTTTATTCAGCTCTATACAGCGTTTAACAGAGTTGGAGCATATAGCTATACGAGGACAAGGGGTGTGTTGCGTTTGTGAAAAGGAAGAAATAGACCTTGATTCATTTAGCGAGAGAGGCAACCTGAGGCACCGAGATAACCTGAGCGGCGGCGAATCTGTCCCGAATCAAGCCTGTCACCTGAATCTAACTTCTTGCCACTATCACCTAAGCTGTCCTTACACTTTTCATGTATAGTAAGTCACCCAAGGCTACCGTAGGAAAGGACTCTTTGGGAGACGGCGAAGCGGATGGGGGTCTGTACGGTGATTCTGTTTTCGGCAACAATGCATGCAACTCTATGCTTTTGGTGCTGCTGCACTTTTTAGATTAATTGTTCAACACAACCTAACGCTTTTAAACTGCTTGCAATTGATCGAGCTGTATTAAGCTAACCTTCGGTTTAATATAAGTGTTAATATTAATACCACTTTCTAAGTGCTTAGGTAGCTTTAATAATGCTTAGAAGAAGTAACACGACTTTTGTTGCCTCAAGCTTCTCGCACTTGGAAATGTGAGACATTTGGTACGATCTGCCTGCGTTGTTGTATTCGACTTAATAGCTGCCATACAGACCCACTTCCGCATCCGCCGGGGTCAACCTTTGAATACTTTAAGTTTAGTATCAATATTGGCCACCGTTTTCTCCGACGAAGAGCACTAGCTTTTTCGTGAAACGTCTGCTCACTACTGCGACGTCCTCCACCAACGCTACATATCACGTTTCAGTCCTTGTCTGCCGAGAACAACAAGGCCACTGGGACCTTTCGCTTATTAATTTAACTTAGCAAAGTTCGTTACATCTCCACTACATGAAACCGAGAAGTACAGCCTGTTCGTGCCAAGGCTCAATATATCATGCTATTACAAGGTCCACCATAGGTTGTGCGCGACTTTCTTTTGGAGGTAATTCTGAGGGTCAACGGTATTCCCGTGGGCTTCTTTACATACTAATATTCATTTAGTACAAGCCTCAAGAAAAAGAAACAATTGTAGCCTTATTCAAACCAAAGCTAAGGATTCCGAAACTACGTAAGGGGCTGTATAATATTATGGTTTCTCGGTTTTCGGGATTTTATTACTTCGGTATAGCGGAACAGGATTCCGTCTATTAGGAAGCGAAATGAGAAAGATAAGATACTCACGATAGGCTATTGTAAGCAAAGCGCAATCGCCGGATCGATGACTTTCGTCATATGATGCCTTAGTTACCGAACTTCAATGGTTTGTAATTATATTTAGTTCTAATATTTCTGTTATTATAAAACTACAGTGTGGAACTTTGGTTATCCCGAATTTCGGGATATGGATTTGGGGGTAAGGGCCCAAAAAAGGTTTATTATAAATATGCACACAATATCTGACTTCTAGCCTCCAATATTTGCAGATCTCACAGTTCTCTTGAAACAGTCATGCATTTATAACTTAAAAACCATGTCGGAGCACTGTCTTCCTTGTTCTCGCTTATAGCACCTAAAGTTTCGAGTTGTATATCTGGATATATAAGAAGGCAGGAAGTCTTCTTCACGGCAATATTCTTCCCATATCATTATCTCCGTTCACGCATTCACACTCTAAATTATTTAACACTCGCCGAACGAACTCCACCAGAACCTACATATCCTGCTATTATGAAGACCGACTTTACTCTTCTCTTCGTCGCCACCGCGGCAATCTTTACAGGCACTAATGCTCAATTCGTCGTACGTCACTCTTCCAAACCTAGACCAGCTTCGTCTCTTGCCACATTTCTACAGTCTTTTGATATATGTACTTTCCTTTTATGGCTGGCGACTGTCTAATCACATTATCTATAGACGAGATGCAGATGCGATCTCGGCGGCCTTTGTCAGGGCTTTACTGCAACCGCAAATAACGAGTTCATCAGCTGCGCCGCATTCTGCCCGGCGAAGTTCAGCGGTGGCAAAGCGTGCTAGATTGATATCGTATATCTGGCCTATCCTGGGGAAGCATGACTGAGAGCGGGGTGGGAAGGGGACGGGGATACGAGAACATTGATATACGGCCTGTTGTTCTGTGTTGTAAGAGGATAGCAATTTTGTCTCATTGTTGTGGAATGGGCTCTTGTATGGGTGTCACTCCTTGAATTGAGTTCATGAGAGGCGAAGTCGAGCGATCTATCTTTTGAGTCCTTAACGCTAACATATGTAAATAGTGTTAGTGTTTTCGTGAGAAATATGAGATGACGCGTGTTCATTGGCGGTGCTTGTATATTTATTGGTTACAACGCGAAGCTGTACGCAAGGGCACGTGACAATAGCTGGTGGTAGTAGTATACATTGATCTTTTGGTCCCAGTCACTGAGTTGGCGAGATTAACCTCAACCCCGTTACAGTGTAAATAGATTAACATTGAATCAGCTTAGTCAATGAAGTCAAGGTCGGGAGGTTTTTTTCTAGTTGGTCTATGAGATGTTGGGTTACTATGCTTTTTTAATTCGTCTACTACGAAGATCAGCGTATATTGATCTACTAATAGGTACTAATAGGTGGAGTCTATTTCAACTTTCGAGTATATTACTTGACTATTATGTTTAAGTATAGATGAAGAGAATTGGATTGGTCACCTCGTTAGAGTTTTGGAATACTAGTGTCGATAACCTTGAAGCACATCGCAAAAACTCGTCTAACGGACCGCCCTTCGTCGTGAGTTGATGGATATTGCCCACACTAAAGATGGGGTGGAAAGGGGTGCTTAAATGAAATCTGATATATAGAATAAAGTGTTCAGTCTTTATATAAGCTTTCTAGAGCTTCGCCTATGATTCCTCGCATAAGCGAAGATAGGCAGAGAAACTTGTTGCTTAATCAAGATATGCTCCAGCCGTCGTAAGTGCGAGAGCAAGTCCGTCTAGCTTCTTAGTAGGCTTTACAATATCCAAATCTATAAACGAGTTAAAGTTATATTAAGAAATATAAATAGCACTTATTATTCTCTAATCTTTTTTGGTTTAATATATTTAATAAAATCTGATGATTATCCTGGATATTTTTTTGCTTTATAACTTATATACAATGCTTTATTTTAACTTCCGACGACCGTATTATAATAATAACTAAACTTTAATACGATTTAGAAAGAATTTAATAAATATTAATTACTACTAAGTCTGTGATTTTAACTGACTTTAGATATTGTAATTATTATAAATTATTATATCGCGTTTTATATAAAAGATTTAGCTATAGTTTGATAGTATTAATTACCTTGTCCAAGTCTCCTTTTATATTTATATTACTCAGCCGGCTAGCCGAAGGGTATCTTTGTAATATTTGTTTATTACTATAACAAAACTCTGTTTTATCGAATCCTTGTTTTTAATATTTAGTTAGAATATAGCCGAGTAATTATCCTTATGCCGCTTTGCGTATATTATTCAAATCCTGTTGTCTTTAATATTTACATTTTTAGTTCGGGCAAAATAATGTAAAAAATAATAAGAGTACGTAATAAACATACGACTTGTTTTATAAAATTATTTTAATAAAAACGTTTTACTTTTTACTTTATATCTCCTTTTAATATTAACCTCTTTTTTATATAAGCTTAAATAAAACTATATTACTAATACCTAATATATTAGTCGTTAGCTACGGATTATTAATTTATAATATTTATTACTGCTTATTACTTCTTATAATACCTCCGAAAATCTTATGCTCTTCTTACAAATTCATAGCTAACTTTGCGTTTACTTTTAAGGCCGGCCTCGTCGTCTCTTCTACTATGAGCCGTCTAATACATCGGCTTTACTAATACCTGCTTAGCTCGTAAAAAAGTGTACCTGAATCGCTTTTTAAGGTCTAGTAAAAGAGACTTTACCGATCTCTTCTTATAAGTAGCTATTTTTCTCTCCTATCTTAAGTATCGTCGTATCTTTTTCAACTGTCCACCGAACACGCCCTATTATTTAAAGACAAACGGCGACGGGATATATATTAGAATATACGCTAACATCGTGAGGATTTGTAGCTTCTACAGACATCTCCGTATTAGAACGCATGCTTAACGCTTCGGAATAGAAGTGCTCTAAGACATATAACAGCTAAAACTCGAGAATATATATCGTCTTATTTTTAATTTTAATACATTTTAAGCAGTCTTAAAAGGGCTATTCCTGGTACTCCGTGACTAGTGCCGACTCCACCGTAACGGAGGGACTCCGAGAGGTTCGCGAAGAATGGTAGTCGTCGTCAGCTATCCCCTCAGCTGCCAGAGTTTTGACCCACTGAAGACCCCTGGAGCGACACCCTAAATTAAGCGAAGAACACCAAAATTTTAGGCTGTCATCCAAATTCAGTGTATTCTACAGCTCATCCGGACGAAAGTCCCTGCATCGGTAGGATTTGCTACTGCGTGTTCGGGCATGATTGTTGCATTAAATAGTAGGTCTTTTAATAGGGAAATAAGTGAGAAAATAAAGTTGTTAATGTTTTTGTTTACCCGGCCCCGCACCGCACGGGCCCTGTAGTGATGGCAACCCCGTAACACCCTGTAGAAAAGTGTGCGATTTGTGCTTCTGGCAGTTGAGGGGATAGGTGCGGCTCACGGGCAGTATCAGAGCGTTGTTCGTCGAGGCCTCGTCATCCTCGTGTCAGGCTGCAATTGCTGGCTTCGGGGTGGTAGATATCGCTGCCAATCTCAGTCTCGTCCGGGTGCCGCCACTTCGCTCCCCGTTCCTCCGGCTCATCGGCGTCGCCGCCGTCGTCCGTATCTTTCAGCTTGTAAAAACAAACGACAAATCGAGATAACATCAACGACGACAAAACTCTCTCCCAGTGATCTGCAGCGATCCCATGGTGCGGGCGGGGTCCAATGATCCTAGGGTATCCTCGTTACGAAGGCGGGCGGCATTAAAAACCAGCCATCTAGTTAAGCGAGAGTTTGTCGCAGCAAGACCCTCCCTCGACTTCCAAAGTTATTTTACGTTTTCATAGCATCAATAAGTCTAGATATTTTATTTGTGTAAAATTTGAATGTTGAAGTTTAACCTATATAAGAGAGGGTTTGATTTAATAGTGAAGTTCCTCGGATGCACGCCTTTAAAAACGAGGGAATTTTGGTGTTCCTCGCCAAGCTTCAAATGACCAGATTTCAATGGCGCCGGTCTTCGTCATGAACACGGTCACGGTACGGAGGTCGCGGCAATAAGTTATGAGAACGCCACTACCTTGGCGCCTTAGCATGCCAGCGCATCACCCGAACCCCTCTAAATGTAAATACTCTCTTTTAATGTAGTATTTTGAAGCTATTTGTATTCTATAATATTACTAAAATGACTTCTAATATGCGATAAAGTTAATATAATATTAGTATAAGACTTTAAGCTCTTACTCTTCTTGAAATTAAAGTACTAATAGCTTTAATTAATGAAATTACTTCTATATCTCCTCCCTTGATTTATCAACTACGAAAGATTACGATTATAAGAGGCTATAAGCCACGAGAAGATTGAAAGCTTTTAATTTCGTATATTACTAATACAGATTAATTAGAAAGATCTATTAAAGCTACTAAAAAGATTTAACAAAAAGTTAAAAAAATCTTAATAAAAAACTCAACTACACGTACTCTCTCGACTTAAGTAATTACAAATATCCTCACTAATAAAAACCCTTCTTTTAAGATCTCAGCTCGTACCGTGTAGTTAATTCTTGCAAAATTAAGCTACAGAAACTTCAAGCTAACGTATAAACCAGGTCTTACTTTAACTGTAAAAGCCGCACGTCTTAAATAGTATTAAGATCATGCTAATTAGACTCTTAAAGATTGGAAAAACGTAATCTAATCTAACGAGACTTCTGTAATAATAGGAGGTCAGCGAGGTCAAATAAGAGTCTAGTAAAAGGCTTCTAAAACCTATAATCCACACATTATTCGTTATTAATAGAAAGGCTATAAGCAATTCATGTTTTAGAATTGTTTTTCGTATAATAAGAAGGGGCCGTATTATATTTAGAAGGATAAGATAATTACAAAAAAGAAAGCGGTAGATATATGGCTTGAAGAGCAGAATAAGTTTCTCGAGCTAGAGTGTAAGATCAATTAGGAGCTCGAGACTATAATGCAGCGTACTCGATTATCTCAAAAAATACTAGGAAAAAAACCGATTTAGCAATAAAAGAAATCGACGGGAAAGCTTATACAAGACTCTAAGGGAGGAATTAATTAGTACTAATATTAAAAGTTGATTCTTTAAGAGAAGCTCTTACCTTTTACTCGAGAGTGCAAGAAAGACCGACCTAATATAATCGTTCAAGAAGATAACGCCTCCCCGCACGCTCACTTGTATTAATAACAAGTATATAATCTCTTTGAGATCTCTCGAATACTCTAGCCAGCGAATTCTCCCGATTTGAATATAATCGAGCCGCTCTGGTTCTAGATAAAAAAGGAAATAACAAAACACGGAGCTACGACAGGGCAAAAACAAATAGAAGAAGACTAGTTAGATTATTGGAATAATTTAAGTTAAGAACGTATTTAATGATAGATTAAGAGAATCCTAAAGCATATAAAACAAGTAATCGTTCTAGAAGGCAAAAATAAGTACACTAAAGGTTCAGGGAAAAGAAAACGTAATCCAGATAGAGTACAATGAATATAGAATAAAGAATCTTCTTTGATTTCCATATAAATTAAGTATGAAGGAGTTACTAAGGCTCATTACCCTTGCATGCCTTGGCAACGCTAAGGTAGTGGCGTTCTCATAACTTATTGCCGCGACCTCCGTACAGTGAGGTGCAATAATTTTGAACACCTATTGTCCATGCCAACTTTCCAGCGTGACTACTTATACGTACTTTCAAGGCGGCAGTACTTGGACTGCCCACTGTACAAAGGAACATCGGAGCTTTCCGTAAGAGCCGTTCTCAAGATTGTGGATTCAACCATCCCATGACCATAAGATTGTGGCTGCCGGGAGCAAAAACTATCCGCTCGAGAGAAGTATTTATCCCCGTTACTCACACTCACACAGACTCTTTCAGCACAACCTGCTCAAATAAATATTGTGTCTCGAATCAACAGTATGAAATCCATAGCGATCATCGGAGCTGGTGTTGGAGGATGCACCACCTATCTCTTCCTCCAAAAGCATATTGTCCCCCACATCCCCAACATAAAAATCCATATCTACGAGGCCTACCCAGCACCGCCATATCTCTCAAAATCCACCCCGAGCACCAGCTCTCCCACTCACACAAGAAACCCAGAAGAAACACCAAACCTTTCCTCCACCCCAGCAACAAACGTTACCACTGCAACTGGCGGTTTCCTCGGCTTTTCCCCCAACGGAATCCGTGTTCTCAAGGCTCTGGATCCGGAGATTTACGCTCGCATTCAAGCATCTAGCATCGAAGTTGACGTGTTCGCCTTCCAGATTTCCTCTGGCCGTATGCTAGGGAATTTTTCCTCGGGAGGAAAGGAGCGGTACGGACATGGGACGTTTATGATTAATCGCGCTGCATTGCATGATGCTGTATTGGAAAAGGTGAGACATGAAGACATTAGTTTCGGGAGGAAGGTCGCAAGGGTAGTGGATGGGGAGAAGATAGTGAGGGTTGAGTTTGAGGACAGGGGGAGTGTGGAGGCGGACTTGGTCGTGGGCGCTGATGGAGTATGGGGGAGAACGAAGGATGCTATTGAGGAATGTAGGGGGCTGGCGCCCGAGTATGAGTAAGTGTCCCATCTTCATGAAAATTTATACGACTGACGAATACTTGAAGTGGTCTTGTGGGTATTGGTGGGTTTCTAGACGAAAAGACGACTCGGGATCTACTCGATAAGCTCCAGTCCAACAAGGATCTGGTCATCCCCAAGAACGCGGTGACTATGACCTTTGGTTCTGGAGCTTTCTTCGGAACCGTTATCGACTTGGATCGACTAGATAAACCTGCGTCTAAAGATGGCAGCTATGAAAATGGCGATGTTGAGCATGACATCCCTTTCGCGGCTTGGTGGTCAACATTTCCCATGGAGCCCGCTCCAACATCCCGCACTCCCTTCTCCGAAGTTAAGGAAAAGGTGCTCGAAAAGCACAAAGGCTGGACCCCTCTAATTACAGCTCTCATTGAAGCTAGTGGATTCGACGAGCGAAAGGGAAGTACAATGGTACTTCCACGCTGGATCACGCCAACTCTTCCGAAGTGGACGAGTGACAGTGGCCGTATCCTTCTGATGGGTGATACTGCACATTGCATGCCTCCTGATAGTGGTCAAGGCGCAAGCTGTGCGGTTGAAGATGCCATGACAATTGGACTGCTGTGCGAGGCTCTCTTTTCCGACCTGAAAGCAAGCAAAAGTTCGGAATCAGAGAAGTTGAAACAATTGTGTGACTTGTATACCAAAGTCCGCAAGCCGCGGTGTGAGTATATTGTTGCCGAGGCCCGGAAACGAGGAGATCTAAAGAGAGATATGGGGTGGTTAGAGCAAACAATCCGTAATGTGGTCATGTTTGCTTTGTGCAAGTTCATGCCGGAGTCAGCGATGGATGGTTTTTTTTCTTGGGATACCGAGACAGAGGTGAAGAAAGCTTTGAAGGGAGAGGTTCCTGCTGTTAAAGGGAAGGGTAAAGTGATAACGGCGGCGGAGAAGTGAGAAGAAACATGTCGAAGGTAAAGAATGCAAAGGAGGCCAACCTAGCTTCATGTGCGGCTAGGTGTAAAACCAGTTAGAATAAAGGAGATAAAACATTTCAGTATTTTGAATTCCTAGCTGAAGAGCGAACTGAATCGCCAGTCTATTTAAAGCATCTTCGTCAGAGAGGTCCATTTATAAAACCACGCTGATCTGCTTGAGTCTTTTTTGGAATCGCGGGTCGGCTCAGGAGCGTCGTTTTATAGACCCTCAGCTACCCTCTTGCGTTTCTTAATCAAGGAACTTGGTTAAAGAATGCCGTTCTCTAGGAACCTCTGGCAATCCCCGAGCACCTCCACGATCACGAACCCTGGATCCACATCGTCACTCCAACCCCCAACTGGCAGCCTAGTCATTCGCCGCTTCGCGTTTCGTATTACCATCAAGCCACAGCTCCATCCATCGTTCTGCTGTGGGCAGGGCTGACCTCTAGGTTAGCGCTTGGTAACACACATCAACTTATTCACTTACTGCCTCAACGTATCCGAATTTTAAGTACTTGAATTCCTCCTATCCCGAATTAAGTCCCCACCCCCCCTTTCCAGCCACCCCCCCATTCCGGCCACTTTTTACACCAAAAACTCGATTTTTATCTCCCCCAAACGTTTATAGAATTTTATGAAACTTTTAATATCGGTTTATTACCTTTTATCTAGCGACAAATTAAAAGGATTTTTATTTCAAATAATTTAAAATGTATTAAATACAATTTTAAGTTTTTACAAACAAAAAAAAAGCTTCTGTAATAATTTATAAAAAGATTAGAAATTATAATAACTTACAGTATATATATTAGGTCTTATAATTTAAAAAGTTTAAGTGTTTTGTATTAGTAGTTCTTATACAAATAAGTAATTAAATTCCCTTATATAAATTATTTCTATAGGGTTTTATAACCTACTTATTTGTATAAAAGCTATTAATAGCAACTATTGACTTTTATGGAAATTAAAAGATATATATCTAATATATAAACTATATTAATTTCAATTGTTTTTATATTTTATTACAAAAGTTATACAGAAGTATTTTTTGACGTTTTTGTATGTAAAACTTTTGTTTTATAATTACAAAATATTACGTAATCAACTGGCTCTCTAATCGTAATACTAATAAAAAAGTATAGTAAGTATATTTTAAGAGTTTTAGACGTTTTTATTAATATTTCATAGAATTAAAGAGGGTCGAAAATCGCTATTTTTGGTGTAAATGGTGGCCGGAATGGGGGGGTGGGGACTTGGACTACCTTCGAAAAGTTATCGATTCCGCTTACTTCTATCTATTGTCTTATTGGGGTTGACTTTGTTTTGCGGTGAATAGTTGCACAGCTCGCTATTAAATCGTAGTAATATATCATTTTAGTTTGTATATTAATCTCGAGTAGTGTAAAGTGGTTTGTACTTAGATGCAACGGGCGAAAGCAAACCAGTGCATCTTCGAGATCATTCTTATTATCGCGACTGTGGGTGTCGATCTCTGATCTCTAGCGACAGAAGGGGTTCTACAGAAGTGCGATCTTGCCCTCCGCGTCTTTCTTATGAAGTTAGATACTATGACCGATCTTTACGGATATACGCCTATCGGTTATCTCCAAAATAGTTGTAATATCCTAGTTATAATACTATTCTTTAGAGCGGAGCCTATCGAATATACCGCATGAAAGTTCGACAAGTCTGTTTACTATCATAGTATCGTCATCGCTAAGCGTCTTCTTAAATAGAACCTGGCTGATGCGTTCGACGAGTTAATTAAAAGTAGTATTTAAATAACCTTACGGTATTAGTACTTGTTATTCGAGTATAGTATATTAGTTTAAGTATGTAACACCTAAACTAAGGACTTGCTTACCCTTCCTTGTCCATACTTAGTGCGCAAGCTTGAAACTTCCTTCGACGTTGTGATAGGATGTAATTCGAGCAAGTCAAAGAAGTGGGAAAGGTCGGGCTGACCTGTCTTCACTAGTAGCTTTACCTATTCGTTGAGGATAGAGAGTAATTCCATTTTTGTGGATTTGCCTGAAATAATGTAACGACTTTGTCGATTTCTCTTTTACTCGATTTCACATAGCTCCTAGACGGGTTCAGGGTTAGTAATTGTCAGGCAAAAAAAATACACCACGTGATATACCATATATCTTGGTCGAAGAGAGTTCCCAGATGCGTCACCTGAACAAAATCTCGTAATGTTCGGCCCTTATAAAAGAGTGTGGTGAGATTCTTCCTCCTCGCAGCCAAGATCCTCTTCTGAATGTCGGCCGATTTTCGAGACGGAGAGCGATCCTCACTGTCCTTGAAGTGAGTTCCTCGGGGTTCTTAATGGAAGTACTATCCTGCGGCTCCTTGAGATACTCATCAAGAACTATAGTGGCTAGTCGTTTTCTGGGTGCTCCACGTTTCGTACGAGGTGGGTCTCTTTCAGCCTCTGCAAGCTCGTTTTCATACCACTCTGAAGCGCCCATCATCTCGATCATATGTAGAATAGTTACCTTTTTAGAGCGGGACTGGCTAGCTTTGAGCATGTTCAGCCACATAGATGCTAACAAAGGTTTCGAGTTGTTCGTGATCGGTATGGATTCTCCCCTTTTCACTTCAGTAGGAGCAACCGGAATTACATCAAAGCTCGATCGAATCGTGCTGAGGATTTCGCAATGAACCTCGGACGGGACTTCTTGGCTGTTGGTCATAACATGCATAGTCTGGATTGTTTTGGCGACCATATCAGTTAATATAAGCAACTATCTGAGGGGAGAAGAGGGTAGAATGGTTTGGCAATTTTGGATTCGAAGAAACTATTCCCCATTAACTTACTGTGCTTGTATCGGAGCCGTATTAGATAACTTTGTCTGTTGATGCCCTATGTAAGATGAAGGCGACGTAATTCCGTCTAGCAAGGTTATAGCTACTTTCTCTAGTGAAGACGTGGCTCGTCATTTTCGGTCCGAGGCGATAGATAACCTCCGTTCACTGTGGGCGTGAATACGGTCGTGTTTGGTGTGATAGTTTTATAAAGGCGATAATAACTTTTAAAGCGAATAAGTATTGTTTTTAATATATAGAGCTTATTTGAGCCTTCTAGTGAATGAAAGGTTTGTATAATTAAGTAAAAAAGTTCTGTATTAATAGGGCTAATCTCGCGAAGTCTATTCTTAGAAAGGAGGGGTCAAAATGCGGCCCCTCACCATCCTGGCTTGGATATCGACACGGGCTCCTCATTGTGCAATCGCACCATAGGCTTAAGATTTAGAGGATCGCGGGGACAAATGCGGCTCCGATGTTGGCTATCAAGACGAGAGACCTGAAAGACAGCTATCAAGAATGGAAGGTCTATTGATAAACCGCGACCTGAATAATAGACAAATAGCTCTAAAATACATCTAGCCTCAAGCTCGAAAGCATTAAGTGACTTGAGAAACCTTTAAATAAACGTTAAACTCAAGCAAATAAGTAGATTAAGAAATAGTGTGGCTAGCACATTGACGTGCGGGGCATTGAAGCAATATGCAGTGATATGTTACACAGCATTATCAAATATCAAGAAACGATCTGCTTAAAAACTTTGAATAAAGACCTATATTTAGTCCTTGTTGAATATGTAGACTCTCCTGTATTAAACTTCATTCAGTTCAAGGGCGTTTTGGCCGATTCACGCTCAAAGCAATTCCTTTATCTCCCCGAACCGTCCCGCTGGGAGTTCCGCGGGTAGCTCTGTGGCCGACATCTCGACAAGCTCCCCATTTCCACCCAGCTCTGCCTTCACTTGGGCCTCGCTATTGAGTTGTTGCAAACTTGATCTATTAGGGTTTCTGCGTCTGTGAAATTGTAGCCAACGGATATTACCAGCTCTAGAGCGGTAGATGAACAGGCAAACTCCCACGATAGCTGTAATTCCTAAGACACTACCGGCAATCGCGACCCCAATGAGCGTACCCGCGCCAATGGATCCTGTCGCGCCACTGGACGAAGTGCCCGTTGACACTGCGCTGATTGCGACAAGGTTCGTAGCCGATACCCTATTGGCATCAAACTGTGCTTGATAAACTGAAAAGTTGTTCCTTTCGTAGTCGACGATCAGATAAACCTCTTGGAGAAATGCACGCCCAATAGTATAAACGGAGGCATCCGCTGCTTTGCGAAGAGGGAAGTATTTTGTTGCCGGTGATGAAGCAGTCGCATTTAATCCAGGGAAGGGATACGAGAGCTCAAGATCAAATGCGTCGTAAGGAACAGTGATATTTAATTCGTTCGCGGATCCTGGGAGATCTGATAGTGTAAAGGTAAAGGTCATATTCCACGCAACCAAGGTGGAGTACTGGTCTTGGTCGCTGCCAAAGGTGTATAGATTTACCGTTGTGTCATACACCAAGCCGAGAGCATTCTCGAATTGCAGGCAAACACTTTCGGGAAACCAAAGAAATGGCGTTGAAGAGTCTATGGTAAACAATGCTGCTTCGGAAACGTCCATTAATTCCAGTAGATTAGACGACCAGCTAGGTGCAGCATCAGATGGCGAAGATGGTGAAGCGGAAACGGAGATTCTATTGAGAGCCACCACAGGTGATTGAGTGGGGTTCAGAGAAAAGCTGATGTTGTGGGAGTCGAATCTATTCGCATCGTAGCCTCCGAGCGTGACCGAGGAGGGAACGCCCTTGAGTCCTGTGATCTGTTAGTCGCGAGGTTTGTGCCCCAGTGGCGTTAGAAGAAGCATACGATAGTGAGCCCCCGCAGTATAGCCATAGCTACGGCTAGGTATCGTTTGACTATCTACTAGGTTGTTCATAATGCCAGGTGGATCGACGGTTGTGAGGTTCGTTGCCGCCACACCAAGCCCTAATATTCCGAGCCAATACCCTGTCTGGTTGAACACGCCGATAGTCTGCGACGATGCAACAACACCATTCGTGAGCTCAACATTATCGAAACCAATATCTGCATTTCCATCGAAGCCGAGCTCAGTCAAGGTGAAGGAGCCTACGTCCTGCCAAGAAGTTGATGCGGAAATGTCGAAGAGTTCACCCCGTGAATCACCGCATGTAGTCGCTGCAACACGCACACAGTTAGAGACGATACAAGATTGGATCTTTCAGGGTAGCAATTGATAAAAAACAGAAGTCCTCTCTTTGGAGAGGTCTGGCGGGCCCCGGCACCACAGCAGAGACTCTTAGACGACCATTTCTCCTCGCAGGTAAAGTTTCTAAATTGGATGACTTACAATTACCACATGCATCTTGCCCAACAACCAAAATCTCCTTGCTTGTCGTGCTAACGAGGACATTTATGTCTTGTTGCGGTGAACCAACCGTGATAGATGCTCTACAGGCGGACTATATATCAACGACTTAAACCTCCAGTTTGGAGTGGGCGGTATAGCTTACGCGCTCCACAGTCCGTCGATCCCATACCTAAACACCAGTTAATAGTTGGTTGTGATGGACCACCCCCAAGCTCGACAAAACGTCAATGATTACTTACCATGTATCTGAGATAGGAACAGATAAAACTGCAGGTTTTTTAGCACATGCAAGGGGTATGGCCATCCATACCAGATGGAAAGACGCATTCACAGCGGGAACTAGTCGCATTCTGATCTCGAGAGGGCAAAATCCGGCCTTCAAAGTGAGGGGATGAGAGAGTAAAAAGGCAACTCTTCTCCAATTGACAAGAAATATTGAATCTCAACAACTCTGAGGAGAACTTCCCCTTGTTTAGAAGTGTCTTGCCTTCGGTTCAATGGCATGAGTTGCCCATGTAGAAAGAACGAGATCAGTGGCTAAAATTTTCAAAGACCCCGTTCGGCACGGCACAGTCCTAGGAAATGGAAAATAGAGAACACGAATCCTAAGCATCCAGGACTTCGTCAGAACAAGCTTTCAGGGCGCAGTAACTCTAACTCAGGATGTCAGATCATTGCCTTAGTGCCCGGGCTGACACTTGCATGTTTTATGACACACGCCGGCAACATCGTTCTCAAGTGAGGACCCCCGCATAATGGGACGTGCATGGGGATATGGGCAAGGATCGACATATGCCTAGAAGACGGACGAAATGCTTGAGAAAGGTTATGATGGCAGCAGGCTTGCATTCTAGAACACTGACGTTGACCTGTAATAATCACCAGCGGCGATCAGCTGTCACGGGGGATGAAACCTTTGCTTGTTTTACCTTTCAGCTGTCAGCCACACGCCAAGGAATCGTGATGTTCCATTCGGCATCTGAAACGTCGTCTAAGCAAGGAAGGCTGTTTGCCTTGGATCGGGGTGCGAAGATTAAGGTTTCTTGCGATCAAGGAAAATTTGGCCCATTGCGTTTACGTAAGAACCCGTGAAAATAAGTCACGTTTTAGAAGATTCTTAGCACATTCGTTGCAGCATCTTGGCACTTTTTGAGTTTCTGCCTTAGGGCCTTAGGCTTGAAGGATGTAAGCAGTGGCGTTGCCGCGCCGGGCGAGCGCCGGCAGCTGCTGGAGTTTTCTTGTCACATTATTACACATCCGAACCACAAACCGTCAGAATCCTGGTCGCGTACTATGACATGGCTTCGTTTGGGCGGCAGAAGCCCCGAAAGCGTCACAAAAACATTGCGAAAAACTTTTGATTTAGATGATTTAAGATAGCAAATTTTGGAGGGCCTCGCAATGAAGTATAAAGATCATCTTATCTCTGCTAATTGGATTTTAAAGGAGGTGGTGGACGAAACGAGCATGGTTGCATTTATCTGTGGATCTCTTGTAATAATCTTCCTATAAATATTAAAAAAGCTTCTCCAGAACAGACAGAATCTATTTTGGGAAGGGTTTGTTGCACAAGTCGTCGATAGGGTCTCAAAAATCCACACACTCTACGAAAGCAAAATGTTTTTATGGAAAATTTAGATCATCATCGGGAAAATTGATTATTGATAATATATCACCAGCCCAGTTTTTAATCTTTGAGTGCCCTATCGTCCGGGCTCCAGTGGCTTAGGCGGATTCGTCCAGTTCCCCCCTTCCCCATTTTTCAGCTTGGTTTCTCGGCGGGAGAACTGTAGATGCAAAATTCCTCGGAGATACGCCATTTGCATATAACTCGTCGATATCCTCAAAGCTTCTCCCCTGTGTCTCGGGTAGTCTGAACACGAAGTAAATAAATCCGGGCAGGGCCAGGCCAAGGAAGATGAGCATTATCTTGCCGCCCAGGTTTGCCTGATCCGGGTTGAATAGATATGGGATGGTGAAGGAGGTCAACCAACTGAAGAAGTTGGCAACCATGTTTGCGAGGGAGATGGTCTTGGCGCGCAGTCTCTGGGTCTGGATCTCTGATGCCGTCGCCCATCCAACACAGCCGAGCGACACCTGGTAGAAAATTGGCCACGAAACGACAAAAGCAACAGCAGTAAATGTAGCGGGTCGGTTCGAGGTTGGCGCAAGAGAGACAAAGCCGATGATTGCATTCCAGAGCACGAGGATCCCAACGCCCCATACAAGGAGCTGACGACGCCCTAGGACCTCGGAGAATATTGTCGCCCAGATACAAGCGACAAGCATCGCAGCAGTTGAGCCAAGGGCAATTGAGAAGGAACGGTTGAGACCGGACAGCTGGTAGAAGTATGTCTGGTACGGGAGAATGAAGAGGAGGCCAACGAGTGGTTGCATGCTTAACACAATAATCGCCAGAAAGGTACGCTCGCGGTTGTTTTTGCGAAAACACTCCCTGATCGAGGCGGACTCTCCAGAACCTGTATGGAGATTCAGGTGTAGCTCGGCAAGGATTTGATTAAAACGGTCCTCCTTAGATTTACCGTGTAGTCTACGCAAGGATTGACGGGCATCCTCAGTACGTTCTTTTGCCATGAGCCATGCAGGCGACTCGGGAAGAAACCAGACCCCAATAAGAAGGATCGCAGGGAAGAATGCTGTGAGAGCAAAGGACGCCTTGTAGCTCCATGATCCCTTGATTCCTTGCGTAGAATTCGCAATGATTGCAGCAATGAATTGACCAAACACAATCCACAGATTGATCATGGACAGGACTGTGCCACGAAGCTCTTTGGGAGCATTCTCAGCTACGTATAGCGGTGACACTGTTAAGGTGCAGCCACTCGCGACTCCGAAGACGATCTTGGCGCCGAAAAGAAGGGGAAGACTCGATGCGAAGACCAGCATGAACATGGTGCCGATGGACAGGATAATTGCGAGCAGAAATATCGGCTTCCTACCCCATACATCAAGGAATAGGGCACAGGTAATACTGCCGAGGATTACACCAATGGTATTGCCAGCTGCCCACAGAGATTGCCACACTGCAGATACGACGTAGGACTTGTTTGGAGCGTAGCTGAGTGGTCTCTCAAGTCAGCATGTTTGTTGTCTTGCATATTAAAGTGTATATATATATATAAACACCAATGCGTGTAGTAGCACACTGAGATGCATCTTGCCAAATAAGAGACAAAAGGGCATAAAAAGGGTTGGTTCATGACGGAGGTAGAAGGAAGTACTAGGGGAACGTACTAGTGACCATAATCCTTTCGGAATTCAGGAAAGGCGATGATCAAGCCTGTCATCTTGGCGTCGAAGCCAGAATTGATGAGGAACATCATCACAAACATGAACCAGGTGAAGATGACAGCGTTGTCCTTGATTGCCGAGATGACACCCTTGAATCGAATGATGGCTTCCTTGTACGCAGCGGCTTTGGTGCGAGTAGTGACCGGTTCATTTGACGGGCAGCGGATTCGAGGTGCTCAACTGCTATTGTGTTATCCTGATGAACAGAACAGACAGAAAGTTAGACGAAAGCGGTGCTTTTGAGTGCGAAATCTCTCTCTTGGAAAGGAAAGCGCACACACCTTAAGTTCTGCAGCCATCGTGGGTGCGTGCAGCAGTTGTAGAGAGGTAGGTATTGGTTAATGATCCGGCCGAGTGAGGCGTTGGATTTGGAGTCAACAAATAATTAAGTCAGAGACAACTAACTGAGCGGTAATTAATGGTAATTAATGAACGAGTCTCGATTGCGTGTTGAATGAATGGGGGGAAGGAATGGAATGTTGGAGGATTCTTTCTATATTGGTTTTCTTTTCTTTTCTTTCCGGTTGCAGTTGCTGCATAGCAACATTACGCACGAGTCAGACGCTTAGATTCTATGTACGGAGCAGTAGTCGCATGGAGTCATTTCTGCGTCGGCGGTTGCACTCGGCAGTTGCACTCGGCGGTTGGAGTTACTTATCTCGTAAGGAAAGACCGAAAATGTGGAGATGGGGGACTGGGGGACTGGGGGACTGGGGGGCGCCATGGGGGCGGCTTGTGGGAGATGACTAACTCCATGTATTACATACAGTCTGAATCAGGAAACTCGTACCACATTCGATGCAGAACAGAACCACTACCAAGTAAATAGCATCTGGCATCTACCCCTAATTGCACCTTCAGAGATCAATCAATCAATTAATCAACAAACAGCTCACTCAACGTGCGATGACCCCAATGGATTTCAATTTCACCATCCCCTCACGCCTACCGTTACCGAAGAATCTTCGAGATCCCCATTATGAACTGCCTCAACACATCATTCCGAGCAAAGTACACTCAACCTCTGGTAATGTCAAAATAGCCGAGCGTGTGCTTGATCGTGTGCCTTCGCAAAATGCCGCAGAACACTGCCTTCTCGTCACCCGGGAAAACTCCCAAGATCCTGCAAGCATTATCCTCGATTTCGGCTTTGCCGTCGCAGGCATTCCATTCCTGAACATATCTTCTATTGAGCTTGAACATGCGCAAGAGCATCATTTAATCATCGATCTATCGGTTTCTGAGAGCTACAGCGGCATCCTGCAGCCCGATGGAGATGGGCCCTTTCCATTCTCTCCCGGCGCAGACACGATGCGACGGGTAAGAATTCGGCCATCGTGTCCTGGATACTACGAGGGAAGAAATGTACAGGGGAGTCAGCGATGGATGAAAACCACACTTGTATCACGTGGGTCGGTGACCTTGTGCGCTGTGGGGTTTAAGCCGACGACGTCGAATCTTCCATTGGATGAACTCCCTGGGTTCTTTGAATGCTCTGACAAGGGCTTATCGGCGCTTTGGGGCTATGGCGCTCGAACACTGCAGCTTAATTGCATCCCCGAACGCTCTATACCGCCTCCCTGGAGTGTTTCCGAGGATATGGGAACCTTGATTAACTCGCAGCGATGTAATGTCTACGCTTGGGGAGGCAATTGGGGAGACTACGAGATGGACGTCAAAGGAATGATTGTTCACGATGGCCTTGCATGGACAGTGAAGGTTGCGGGACTGCGCGCAGGGTTGTTATTTCAGTTAAACCTGCACGTCGACGAATCTGCAACATTGGAAATGTGGTACGGATACTATAACAAGCCTCAGTTCACTCTTGTTCCAACTCTTTTGGCAAGCCGAAGCATCACAGAACTGAAGATTGTGAAGCATCAATGGTATTCAATAAAAACAGTCTGTGTGGGTGAGGATGAAGTCCTAGTATATGTGGACGATGTGCTAGTAGCAACCTTCCAACAGGGCCAGGGACAAAGCAGTAGTAAGATTTTCATTCCCACAATGGTAGCATTTCATCCCTCTAACCTCTCTCTGTTGCAGCCGGACCAGAGTTGTCAGGGAAAGCGGAAGATGTTCCGAAATTATCCAAAGGCTCCGTTGGTATTGGAGCAGGCCAAGATCAGGTCTGTCGCTTCAAGGATCTTCGGGTAACTTCCTTACCAGCCCGAGAGAACCTGTACAGTTCAGGTCTGAATAACTCAGCCTGTCTTGGAGACTTTTCTACCGGATGGAACCAGCTTCCCTTCATCTTTGACGGTGCTAAAAGAGACCGCTATGCCTGGACTGCTGACATTATCATTGGCGGCAAAGGCTTGTATTACTCTACAGCAGAAACCAAGTACATCCGGGGTAACCTAGAGGCGTCATTCTACAGGACTGAACCGGATGAAGCTGGAAGATCTCTTCTTCCTGGTGGAGTTGCACCTGGCCGTGATTTCGCGAGGACGCCGATAGACACAGGCATGAGAGTCATGTCTGTGAACTACTCACTGTATACTCTGATGGTTTTGTACGACTACTGGATGCATACAGGCGATCATCGTTTCATTTTCACTCATTGGCAAGCAATAAAAGGTTGTCTATCGTATGCTGAAAACCTGGTTAACGCAAGTGGTCTCGTAGAGGCACATGGGCGAGAAGGTATGTGGATTCCAAAGGCTTTGCCTTTCTTTTAAATAGCTAATAGATGCAGCTGGTGACTACGACTATTACAATGGTCTACAGACTGGCATATCAACCAAACGGAATATCTTGTACGTTGCAACACTGCGGCGGTGTTCTAGTATGGCACTTTCGCCACTAATCAACGATCACGAGCTTGCCCAGCGATACATCTCTCAGGCGACTCGTACGTCTGTGGCAATCCGTGAAGTTTTATACAATCGCGATGCCGGGCGCTACAACATAACCACGGAAAAAGTTGAGGGCCTTCAACAAGAGACCCATGCCTGGCTCATTTCCGAGGATGTTATTCCAGCATCGGAGCAGGCTTCCTTCATCACAAACTTCGCCAGCTCACCGATACCACGAGTAATGGTGCACCTCTTTCCTTTACTGCATCTACTCCAAATGTCCCACCAGTCATCTCACCTATCATGTCTGCTTTCCACATCCTAGCCGCGCTGCACGCCGGCTGCGCAACCGACGCGGAAAACATTCTCCGCCGCGTCTGGGAGCCCATGTGCGACACCACCAGCAAGCAATTCACGGGCACGACTTGGGAATTCATGAACCCCGACCTGACGCCCTATTCAGGTGATTTGTGTTCCTACGCGCAGCTCTTCAGCGTGGGACCTACATTCGTACTGAGCCAGTACGCGCTGGGCGTGGAGGCCGTGGAGCCGGGATGGAAGAGTTTCAGAGTCGCTCCCCGATTGGCCATCTCGGGTGTCGACTGGGCTCAAGGACGGGTCCCAACTCCAGAGGGTGCTGGGATTGAGGTCAGGTGGGAGTCTTTCGAAGGGCTGGGGTGGAGACTTGACTGTGAGGCGCCGCTTCAACTCCAAGGTCAAGTCATCGTACCAGATGATGTTTGGAAGAGGAAAGCAAAAGTCACCGTCAACGGAAGATTATGGGAACACGATAACTGCATTAAGATAGGCGTAGGGGCTGATGCAACGGAACGCTCTGGGCGGGTTAGCGTAATTGTTGCCTTCTAGGAGAAGCTGGAAATACAAAGCGAGTACTTTATTCTACTATTTCTAAGCGGTTATCTTGAAGTCGGGTTGGCCCATTTAGGTAAGCGATGTTGACCAAGTACCCCTGGTTTTCAGCTTATTACATACGCTTTGGCTTTCGGATTAAAGACGCACCGTGTCGTGTACACTGTATGCCCTGGTGTGCCCGCACTGATGTTCGCAAAGTCCGCGTGGGTGCTAGCCTGCGGCTAACACAAAGCCTTTGAAATTCATTAGAGTATTAGACTTTAAATTAAGAAACATAAAAACGAGCAGTTGGTAAGTGTTAAAGGTGGATGAAATTCGACAAAGTTTTAGATAGTTCAGCACCCAACCAGGCGAAACACGGTTGATATATATAATAATCACTAGGTTCACTAAGGTAACGAGGTACGATAGGGATCTTCTGGTAATTAACTAAAGAGGTTTTAATAACGATAGACTAATTACTGAAGAAGGATTGACTTTTCTTTAGGGAAAAGCTATATATATACTAGCTAAAGAATGCAAGAGAAACGGTTACGTATTATCTCTTTATACTTACGTTTATTCCGTATGCAGCTTATCTTTTATATATTATACTATATACGGCTTATCTTTTATAATTTTTTATTTATACTGTTCTAAATACAATCCTTATAATATCTTCTTTTTAAATACTATTATCCTTAGTAATAAATATATAATAATAAAGCCTCTCCGGCGACTTATTAATAACTTACTAGTAATCTAATTATTCCTGCCTTTTAGTTTCTAAAGCTATGAATTATTTGCAAGTGAATTTCGATCAGGCTTTAGTAAACGGGTAGCTGCTTAATCACGGGTTAGGCGCTAGAGGCCTTTATATTAAAGGCTTTCCTCTCGTAATCTTTTTATATTTTTAATAATAATACTAATATTAATATTAAAATAAGTAAGCTATTTTAATTTAACGCTAGTGTCTTAGCTAATTTGCTGTAGTAGGAAAACGTAAGTTAGCGATAAAGACCGTTCGTATTATAGTAAAGACATTTATTAAACCTTATCCTTCGTTAATTCCTCGGAGCTTTCTAGCGAGTCTTTAGCGAAGCGTCGGCGAACCTCCGGCGAGGCGCTTTCTTCTTATACTCCTGAAGATGAAATCCTTAAGCGAATCTTATTCAGCGGCAAGAAAGATATACGGATTCGTTTTAAAGCTCGTGCTGATAATAAAAGTATAACTAATCGTTCGGTTCCTTGCTTACGATACGCTAGCGAGTTCTCGCTATTCTTTAATCTAGTTTACGTTACTAATTCTTCTTCTCTCGCTAGAAAGTACTTTAACTGTATAAAAAAAGGAAAGAGTTTTAAAAAAGTGAGTTCGAGATCTTTTCTTACTAATAACTTATAAATTAATATTCGGCTAAGTTTTAAAAAATATAATAGCCGATCTTAATTACTTTCGTATTATTACTCGTGGATTTCTGAAGAAAACTAAAGATTAAGATGCCTTAAATACCGCTTAGTCTCGTTTTAATCTTTACAAGCGTTTCTTTAATTACGCTAATAAGGTTTCGGATACTAAAGCTATAAAAGCTCTTTAGAAATTTATCGTAAAATCTGATAAGTCTTCTTTCGCTAGCGTAGTTTCGGCTGTTAACCGGCTAAGTGCTAGCATCGCTTTCTTTTATAAGACTTTTATTTGTTTTCTTAATATTCAAGTTAAGAATTAAATATTACTTAGATTTCTTTTTCGGGTAAGCTTTTTCCTAACGAAATACTAGCGGGTTTCCGGCTAATTTCTTTTTAAGATTATCAGGCTATTAATTATAAAACTCTTCTTATTGCTAAAACTAAAGCTTAGGTTATAAACGAAAGTTAGTTTATAAAAGAAGATTTAGCTAATAAAACTCTTACTTCTTAGACTTCAGGTAATTCAAAGGGTAAAAATACTAAGTAAAAGATTTTTCAGATATTCTCCAGATATTCTCTAGCTATAATATAGCGGTAAATCGGCGCGCCCTAAGTTACGTTTTATTAAGTTTCTTAATTTAAGATAAAACTCTTTGCTAAAATAAAATCTTTTCTTTTATAATTTTTTAATTACTTTTGCCGGCGTTTTATTAATCTTTTTATAACGTTTCGTTTCTGAAGTCTTTTTATTTCTTTTTTTAACTTTATTTTTAAGCTTTCTTTTAATTCTTAAGAATCTTTTATAAAGCTAAACCCTTTTTATTTTACTAAATATTACTTTACTTTTTTTTAAATACGTTTGTTTAAGAGTTTCTTTATCGCTTATAATTCTTCGTTATTTATTAAGTCTAGCTGGATAATAACCGATGCCTTACCGGCTTTTCGGTAATACGGTTCTAGTAGGAATATATAAAAGACTTTATAAAGTTTATTATATTTCGTTAGTAGCTTTAGCTTATATATTTGCTTTTTAATACGTTCTTCGATCTCGAAAGGTCTTAAAAATCGATAATCTAGCTTCCGATTAAAGCGTTCTGTTCGAATATTCTTCGAAGAAAAGAGGACTTATTCTTTTATTTTAAACTTTATAAAGCGGTAATTCTTATTATATTATCTCGCTTACAAGTCTTTAATTCTTCGCTAGCTTTCCTTTAGCTTTTAGCATTTCTTAACGATTTTTTCTGCGTGTTCTCTTATAATAAATATCTCTTTTCTTTAAAAGTCGTCTTCGATTCCCTAGCGATTATCCAGCGTTATACCGTATCGGGCTTTATTTAAAGTTATCTTAATTACCTTATAATATACGTTTATATAAGTAAATTTTATTATTAATATTAAGTCTATTTAGTTATTTTAATAATAGCAGATATAATTATATAATTATTTTTTTAAAGCTTAATTTTATTTTTTCGTTTATTCGTCGATTTGCGAGTAAAACGCTATCGAGAGCTTTTTTATAATCTTTAAATAGAAATATAGCTTTTTCCAGAATTTCAACGTGAATACCGATTTTTTATCTGAAATAATCGACGCTAGCAGCCCGTAGTCTTTAAATTAATATTTTATAAATAAACGAGTAAGTTACTTAATATTAATTGTTTTCAGATAAGAGATATACTTAAGCTTTTTAATATATCTGTCGATAATTATTAATAAGCTATCGGCTACTCTCTAAGTAATCGAACTCTTACTCGGAAGTAAATCTGTAATAAAGTTTATCGATATTAACTCGTATAGCTTCGTTAGTAAGCTAAGCGCCTGTATCTCGCTGGCGCTTTTCGTGCGTCTCGATTTTATTTTTTAATAAATATCGTATATTTTAACGTATTTCTTTACGTCCTTAGCTAATTTAAGCTAATAATACTTCAGCTTTATTAATTTCAGCGTTTTTTATAATTAAAGTACCCCGTTATTAAGAGGTCGTAATAGATTTTTATAATCTTATTTCGTATAACCGTATCTCGCGAAACGTACGCTTTACTTTAATATCTTAATAATCCTTCGCTATCGACTCTCTAGCTTCTACTTTCGGCTTTATTTATTTAAGCGCGCTTTTTTATAGCTAAAGCGTTCTTTTTTTATAACTTTAATAAAAAAGGTAATAGCGTGTTTAATAACTTCGCCGTTTCGTTTTTTATAATCGTTATTATAAAAAAACGTAATACAGCGTATTTATAACTACGTTGACTAGTAATTAGCTTTTTATTAGCGAGTTACAGGAGGTCTACGCCTCGGGTCGAGTTCAGTGAATTTTTAAGCTTTATAAGTATATACCGGTGGTTAGGCGTAAAGGTAACTTCTATAGCCTTAGTCGGCTGCTTAGCTAAGCTAGCCCCGCTAGTAAATTATGAAATCTGAGTCAATCGGTATAATATTATATTATTCTCGCATCGGCTACTTTTCGTCGTGTTCCTAGCTGTATTATACACGCGGATTAATTTAATCCGAATTGCATTTTGCAATTTTCTTTAAAGAGTTAAGAGTATAATATTCTAATTATTCCTGTTTAGCTTATAATTAAGTCTTTTCGAAAGTTTATTAGCGGGATTGCTCTTTCTTTACTTATATAATATTACGAAATTATATTTAAATAACTCTAGCGCTCACTTAACTTGTCTTTTACTAAGCTTCGTAATAGTTATAAAATACTTCAGATTACTATAATTTATTAATACTTCGACTGGAAATAGACTACTTTCTAAGTAATATCTTTATTAAGTAAAGCATCGTATTATTACTAGTAATTCTTAATTATAAGTCTCGTAATTAAGCTCTGCAGCTTCCAGTTTCTTGCTATAAAAAGCGATCGGATAATAAGCGGGCTTTTACTTGTTTTTTACTAGCTACTCGCTAAGCTATGATAAGATTCC
This sequence comes from Cadophora sp. MPI-SDFR-AT-0126, assembly GCA_020747065.1. Lineage (NCBI taxonomy): Eukaryota > Fungi > Ascomycota > Leotiomycetes > Helotiales > Ploettnerulaceae > Cadophora > Cadophora sp. MPI-SDFR-AT-0126. The sequence goes on from JAGMVK010000015.1 coordinate 1,274,219, forward strand.
TGTAATTATAAATTCTGAAGTATCGGCTTTTAGCTTATAAGGTTTCTTAAGGTCGAAATATATTAATAATAGTGCTGTAGTGAATGCTTTAATTAAGTTATTAAATACATCTTATTATAGCTTTTCTTATATGAATTTAAAAGCGGCTTTATTTTTTTTTTTTTAATTCTTATTAAGTTTATTATTAGCTAAATAATCGCCGAGAACTAATAGATAAATCGCTGATAAAAGTTCGTAAAGCTAATAAAGATTTGCATATTTTTAATACTTTCAGGGACTAGTTATTCGCGGATAATATTTATCCGATTAGCTTTTATTAATACTTCGGAGGTTAATATAATATAGCTTAAGAAGTTAATATTTTAAGCGTTAAACTTGCACTTCGAGAGTTTTACGAAAAGACTATACTACCGTAAGCGCCTTAAGACCTCTCGAACGTTTTTTGTATATTACGAGGGATCTGTCGAATATATTAAAATATTATTCAGATATATAATATAAATAACGTCGATTAATTCAGTTAAAGTATTATTAATATATACCCGGAAAGTCGCTAGCGTATTAGAAAGTCTGAAAAGTATTATCTGATACTTGTAATACTTATACCTCATGCGGAAAGCTGTTTTTTATTTATTGCCGACGCGAATTCGCACTCGATAATAAGTGTTTTTTAAATTTAATAAAATAAACACTTTAGCTTCTCGGAGCTTATTTAGCGTCTCGCTAATTAAAAGTAAAAGGTATCGATTCTTTACCGTGATCTTATTTAACGCACGGTAATCTACGTATAAGCGCAGGCTTTTATCTTTCTTCGGGATAAAAAGAATTAAAACTTTAACTGAACTTTTACTCTTACGGATTTATCTTTTAGCTTCCGATATCTTAAGGTATTCCCGAAGAACTTTTAGCTTTTTCTTAAAAAAGTTATAAATAAAAGAAAAGAGTATATTTGTATCGAGCTGCAGTTTAATCGTATACTACCGTTTTTTTAAAAAAGCTAACTTTTATACCTTTTCTTCCGAGAAGACGTTCTTAAATTCCCGATACTCTAAAGGTATAGCTGGCGTTGCGTCAGGTATTAATAAGCGTATAGCGTTTAAGAAGGGTATTAGTTTAAAAACAGGAATTTCTTTTATATTTACAAGAGTTGCAAACGTTTCGAGTTTAAGTAATTGAATATTATTAAAATTATACGAGTATTTCTACTGTTTGTTTCGAAAATTAATAAGAGAGTCAATATCTTTTAGCTATAGCTATTCTAGGATTAAGTCGATACTTAATATATCAACGACTCTTAGCCGAATAGTATCTAGCTTTATTTGTTCGATAGTATTAATAAGCTTAACTTAAGCGAGAGTAATACTGTATATTACACTTTCGTAATCAGGGATTATCTTGAAGACCTTCGGTTTCTCGCTAGTAAGTTTAAGATTATATTCCTTTGCGATTAACTTAAATATAAAATTGTCTTCTGCTTCGCTGTTAATTAAAACAGTAAGGGTTCTTTACTTTTTTACTTATAAGACTTTAAGTTGAATTTCATTTCTTTTTTCTTATAAGCTTAAAAAAGTAGTAAAAGCCGCTTTAAATCGAGCGCTTTTCTAGCGTTTATTTAGCTCTGAGTATACTAATACGTAGTATTTTTCTTTATTACACTTATAATAAGTAATCCCCGGTTGAAAAGTAGATCTTCTCTTATTAATTACTAGTGTCTGGTTCGGGTTCCGTTAGCGAAGGTTAATACGAATTCTCTTTTTTAAGCTTTCGTTTTTATTTTCTTTATCTTTCTTATTCCGCTCTCTTTTTCGGCTGCTTTAAGAGAGTAGCCTTTTATATAGCTCTTTTTCTCTTATTACTTTGCTCTTATTGTTTTTCAAGGTATAAGTCTCTTATAACGTAATAATTAATATTAAGTGCTTTTTAAACTAAATCTAATCTGCTTATTTATTAACAACGATTCACTCGCGAATCTTCGGGCGGATCTTGCGAAAGAGTTAAGACTTCTTTTATTTATAAGAAAAAGGCTTTATAAGCTTTTCTAACTTTTTTAAGTATTCTACGAACTCTTAAATACTTTAGCCCTGTTTTTATTAAGCTTTTTCATACGTTAGTTTATTAGTTACTCGTCGTGCGATAAGAATTAATTAAAAGTTCGCTAGGAATTCTTTATAATCGTCTTAGGTTATAGTATATATTTTCTTAGAAGTATTCTTCTTAAACTTTTCTTAAGCACTCGCTAAGGAATCTTTTAAAAAGGTCGCTGCTTACTTAATACGGGATAAATTATTTAAGTATACTCTTACGTCGTAGTCAAAGACTCGATTGTATACTTATATATATTTCGTAAGCTCTTTTTATATTTTACTCTTATATATAAAAAAAAGTATATATCAGGCATGCTTCTTATAAGTAGCTTGAAACGCAAGGGCGGTAATTAAGCGTTCTGCTAGCGCGTTATCAGGAACGGATATTAAAGTACTGGATTCCTATTTCTCAGTTATTTAGGCTCGTTCTGCTACGGCCTTCGGGTATTAAGCGTAATTATTCTTATATATACAACGGTATTCTATAACTAATTCGTTTAAGGCATCGTTACGTGCTCGTATCTCAGCTATCTGTTATAGCAGAACGTTAGTCCCGTTTATTACTAGCGTATCGCCGGCTTTTTCCTTAGGGTTTAACGAAAGCTTCGTTCGCGTTCGAAGTACTATCGTATTAGTCGTTAGGCTAGTAGTAAGGAAAGCAATTATAATATAATAATTATTAAGTTCACTAAAGTAACGAGGTACAATAGGGATCTTTTAGTAATTAATTAAAAAAGTTCTAATAATAATAGACTAATTACTAAAGAAAGATTAACTCTTCTTTAAGAAGGAGTTATATATATATTAGCTAAGGAATGCAAGAGAAATGCTTACGTACTATCTTTTTATACTTACGTTTATTTTATATGTAGCTTATCTTTTATATACTATATTATATGCGGCTTATCTTTCATAGTCCTTTATTTATACTGTTCTGAATGTAGTCCTTATAATATAAAAATTAAGAAACAAAAAAAAAAGGTTTAAAAAGACGATGAATTGTTTTTTTTTAAAAAAAAAAGATTATAAAAAAAACTGTTTATATATAAATATATATTAAAAAGATATAAGTTTGTTATAATATACGTCTTTGTTTAATAAGGCTATTATTCAGGCTTTAAAAACTAAAAACACTAGCTTATAACCTTTATAACTTCAATAAGCGGAACGTAAGTTTGGATATAGTCTTCGCAAACTTATTTATAAAAACATAGCTCTTAAACCAAGCTTAAATAACGATCTTATTATCTACGATAAAACAAAAGACATTTATACCGTCGTCGTTTTGATCGTGTAACGATGCTAACTAAGAGAGCGTTATAAGAGAGGTATATAATAATACGTTAGCGATAGTTATCAAGTACTAATAAGTTTAATACAAAAAAAAAACCAAAAAAAATTCAAAATTCAAAAAGTCTAAGGACGAACTTTCTTATATATATAAATCTAGTCAAAAATAATCTTAGCTAAACTTAACTAAGAACTTTAAATCCCTTTAGTATATAAGTCGATTACTATATTACCACTTTCCTAAAAGAGTTTAATCTTAAGTTATATAAATATTAGTTCGGGGCTAATTTAGTAATGTTTGCGTTATGTGACGCTTGCTCTAGAAAGACGGCAATCACGTGTGAGAGACGCCTCATATATCAACGCATGGGAAGTATATGACGATACTAAGCATTAACTTAGAATTAATAACTACGGAGTCTAGAAGGTATAGAGGAAAGAGAGTTATATACACCGGTATGGAGTCTCTGCCCCGCCTTATCTCGATAATCCGGGTGCATTAGAAATTAGCTATAGTGCCACTAATTTCCAGTGACCTGGGATAACCTGCCTAAGGCTAGCTGAAGACTCCAGAGCGTCACACGTTAATAAGTTTAATATTAAGTAGTAAATTAATTATTAATAAAAAAGGGGTAAATTTATAAGTTTAAAGCCTGACATAATCTTAATAACTAGCTCTAAGCTAAAGCGTATAATAGCAAAATCTATAAAATCTATTATAACTTATTATATCGCTTTTAATAATATTTTATATATAAAATTATTATTATTATTTTGTTTGTTTATATATTTATTTACCTTTACTTTAATAGAGTAGTCGCTAAGTCGCTACCTTCTCGTTGTAACGGAGTATTCATATGAGACCTTGGGCAATAGTTTATTCGAAGTCCTCTCCTAACGTTATCCCTAACGTTATCCCTTAATTAGTATACTCTTGCGAGGTGAACGTCGCTTTCACCACTTCCGCTATAGTGGCCGTGTCCCCCCTGGACCGCACATGACGTGACTGGCATCCACACGTTTTCTTACGTAATTTATGCACTTTTATGAAGCTATTCACAAATTTGTGAACAGCAAGTCCAATTATGAAGTCAAAGCGGGCTTAGTCGTTCTTTGGGACGCGTCCTAAGTAATTCAGATATCAAATGAGCCTACTTTTCGCTTGGATTATCGTTCATTATGTCGCTTCTATATTTCTATCCCGATTACTCGATCGTTATCTGCATGTCCTGTCAATATGCCCTTCAGACCACGACTCTTAGTGGTATCCTCACGCATCTTATGCGATTCCATGAGGGGTACTCCACAGCAGAGAGGCAGGCTATGGCCGCAGATGTCCCGACGGCACTTCTCGCGTCTCCTAATCAAGTCAAGCATTTCCAACCTCCGCCAACCCTTCCACCAATCCCTCAATTCGTGACCTTTACCGATGGTATTGCGTGTGAGCTCTGCCCTGCTGACCAGATATATCTGCCGCCAAAACGTAGAATTGAAGCCGTGCAAGAAGAAGCAACGGGACCAGGATACAGTCTTAGCTAAAGATGCTATGATAGCACATCTAGGGACCGTTCACGGGTGGAGACGGAAGCAGGGGGGCTTGACGCGAGAGGAATGATTTAGTTGTTAAGTTTTGTGGTCAGGACGGATAATTTGGATGAGGAGAAACGGTTGAATGGGCATGGCGAAATCTTCTAGACTCGGTGATTAGGCCCAAGGGACAAATCAATTGGCCCTTGGAATGCCGTATTTGAAGGGGGAAAAAAGGCATTGAGATCGATCGCCGAGCAGCGGGAACACAATGTCGATCTATGAAGGGGTGGTACTGGTCCCTCCGTACTCTGTGTGTTCTCGCTCTCGGTGATTTGTGGTCCATTTCTTCAAGCATCTGCTCTACTTCCCACCGAGACGGGGAGCTAGATCGAAGCGGCGTATCGGGGACAACGTTCTCGAACGGATTCGGTGTTGTGAGAGGATTTGCTTTAGCGACAAGCTCGAAGACAGCAAGCTAGATAATCAGATCAGACCATGTTTCGGCGTCAGATTTATTGCAGACAACCTGTCCCATTAAAGGCACCGCTAATAGAAGTCCAATTCATTAGAATCCAGAAGACTGTGCATCATCGCAAGGTCGCCAGAGAGGGATCTGTTAGCTATTCGAGAATGAAGGCTACGAGCAGTCGGTTCGATAAGTAGAGCTTGGATAGGGTCAAGCACTAGCTCTTTGACAACTATGTACTTTAGCAATGTAGCAATCTTCAAAAAGTGAATTATACCTTCAGAAGTAGATCTAGAAAACACAAGTTGTACTGTATTGGAGGATATTGGACACTAAATTCTGCATATCTCGACTCGAAAGGCCTCGAAAGGCATCTAGCCCGTCCTTGATAGGATTCTTTCGAATTCTATCTAACTCAGATATCGAAGCCATTGGAGATTATCAGCGCAGCCTAATAAGTATTGTGATGCCAGAGTAAACGACGTTTTCCGTAGTGCATTTTCAAATCTTAAGCCTCTCGGTTCTTCTTTCCGAGAACGGCAAAACATTCTTACAATTTATGTTAAAAATAGATTGCGGTCTCTGGAGATAGGCATCACCCACGTGCATAATTATGTGAGTTCAGCCTGTTTGCTTTTTAAGCCACCACGGTAGAATTGAACTATTGGTAATTACTATCAACGCGCAATATAAGGTAAGAAAATACGACAGATGCACACCAAATATTGATATCGAGTTTCGTTTGACGTCTCAGGGATGATATTGAGGGATTTTTACGAGGGTTGAAAGTCAAGGTTGCCATCGAGGCTGCCTAACACGCAGCTAGCTGCCAGCGCATTCACAGCGCCCCAAGGCTTGTATCTCATCTGCAGATGCATATCCAATTGGATGCCAAGCCCGCTAGGTGCTCAGACAAACGCTTCATGCATGGCCACGACCCAATGTTTCATGTGTCAGCCGATACATTTGTTTTGTAGTTTGCTTCAATGGTGCCTTCCACAATTTGATTCTAATACCCGCCCCATAATTCAACTTCGTCCCCAAATTTTAATATCTTTAGAATCCCAGGAGCTCATCTTCGGAACACCTTTATAATTATCCAAATATGCAAGATACTAACCCACTTGTCATTCCCTAAGTTCAAGTCTTCTATTAATGCGGGAGAGAATCTTTCCGGGAATCATATTACGCAAGGCTAAGAATGTGGCGCTCAAGGTCTCAGCTCCTCTTCAATCGGGCGGATCACGCTGGCACAAGCCTGCGCCTTATTCTACAGCTGGAATCCGAGTCTGTATAAGTTACCAGGCTCCCTCTACCTCATCTAGGATATTTGTTAAGCTCCTACCCGCAGTTTGTCGTGTTGATGTCGTCCCAAAATTTCACGTCCTTAAGCGGACTTCCCTGTAGTAACTACACATCATGGCATCATCTTATATACCTACCCCAATCCTCTATTGATGGGATTGTTGCTCGATGCCCCAATATATGCCAATTTGTTCACGGACCCGGTAATCCTGACTTGGCTGGTGTTGGCGTAAGCATAAAAGCCCTAACGGTTGAATATTTTGCTAATGCGTACAAGGTGGTCCCTTCATATATCATGGAGCTGGCATTAGCAATCCTTTTCGGGCCTTTGCTGCATTTTTGCTCGCATATACTGCCCGCTTTCGGAAGCTCGCACGACCTCAAACATTTTACAACGTGGCTGAAGCATCACCAGCAGTTGAGCCTCTGGTCTCAGCTGTTGTTCTCCTTCTCGCTTGCTTTGGCGTGTTTCATACAAGAGTATCAGAGGGAGGTGGCCGCGTATGACAGCTCAGTAATACAAGAGGTCGTTGGAGTTAGCCTTACGAGTGTCCTTATAACTACTACGGCCTTCTATCAGAGGATCGAGCGTCCATCACTGTTCTGTTTCGGCCTGATTACCATCATTGTCTTTACAGCTTTAGCTGCATTTGGTCCACTCATCCGAGGGCATTCAGCAGATCCAATTCTTCAGGCATGTATAAACGTGTCGAAGGATGAAAAACTTCCCTGGGGTAACGGCGGCGTAAGGCCCTACAAGTTTCCAGAATTCTATGCGAGAGTGGTTCCCTATATCGGGCTTACTCTAATACTCATATGTATGTGGCTTTATTTGCGGCTACGGCGAGACCATTGGACCAAAACTCACGAAGTAAGTCCGCATCTGCATCACTCGGGTGTAATTCTAATAGTTAAACTATAGGAATTTAATTATACGCACCCGGCCGTGAAAGTACTCCTCGTAATGATATTCCTAGTCTCAACGGCGTTAGCTGGGTTCGGCTGCACAGATATCCGACAGATTTTTAGAGACGAGACATGCACTGGAAAGGGGATGGAATGGAGATATTGGAGAAGATATATGGGGAGTTGGTCAGGTGTTTGCCTTGTTTGCGTGGACGCCACTGTTGATCGAGCTTGGCTGTTACATACTGAAAACGGTGGGGTGCACCCTCATAAAAAGAGAGAGTAAAACTCCGTCAGATCATTTCCTGCAAGTTCAGCGCAGATATTCGGTATAAATATACACCTGGATTTGAGTTGTCCTGAAATCGCCATTTTGTTAATCCAATTATTATTATTATTATTATTATTATTATTATTATTATTATTATTATTATTATTATTATTATTATTATTATTATTATTATTCCTTTTTACATGCTTTGTGAGTCAGAGACTGTAGTGGCATGGCAGAGATTGCTCTCTAGCTGTTCTACTTGTAAAGTACAGTGATTTGTGGTACAGGTGGGGGTCTTTTTGCGGTATTATTCTAATGGCTGATGATGGTCTTGCCCTAGTTTTGACAATGGAAATTGAGCGAGGGTTCCCTTCTCAAAGGGGTCTTGGTGGTGTAGTCGGGTTGGGTTCTTGGTATGAGGTTTGACCAGTGCTTTGGTCCTCTTCCTCATCGATTCCTTCTTCTTCCTGAAGAGGGGAATCCAGGTCACGGTAAGCCGACGAATGACCGTCGTCCGACGGGTCGATGGCACAAAAAGTGGTCGCCCTGCACCCGTTGTTTGTTAGATGCTGATCTAGAGGCCCAGGTAGACCTTACCCTAGTAGATTTATCGCATCAGAGTCTCATTTACATTTATGGTGTTGAAAAAAAGAGACGGCATCGTCGTAAATATTTTGATGCGGTCGCTTAGACTACCTCTTTTGAATTAATCGAACCTTGGTGCCTTTCCCGTTTCGAATTTATCGAACCTCAACAATAAATATACCTGGCAGGCGCCCCCGAAAGTATGCAGATAAAGCCGCAGCAAAGGCTGTAGACAGGCTTAGAGCTATCGAGAGAAAAGCGGCAAAGAAAGCAGCGAGGGAACGCCATAGTACTGGAGTCAGAGATAGTAGCTCTCGGTTTATCCTGGAAGACATTGTATGTTTTTCTTGCATCGCATATTCATATTTATATTCGTGATTATATTTCATACAGTTATCTCTTAATACTTCGGACAGAGTTAATAGATAACCATTTGCCAGCTACTGCGCCTATCTGCTAGCTAGTCTTTAAGCCTTGTGAAGGATCTATTACCGAGTCTTCTACTGCTAAGCTTATTATCACCGGATATAAACAAACCAGACATATCCGGTCTTAATGCATTTAGTAAATTAATATAGATTCTATAAATAAGGATATTAGTTACGGTGCTTGCCTTAACGTAAATAAGCTGGAAAGCGAGAGCCTAATAAGAATATAAATAACCTTAATTACGACACTAGTGACGATTATAATGCTTAGCTCAGCGATGTTTTTATTAACTTTGGTGGTGATTTTGACGATGGTATTTATAGTACGACAGGCGAAGTAGATGATCGAGGGGCAGGAGAGACCACCGCCTCGAGGGCTTGAGCCACGAAGAGATGCATAACCTAGGACACAAGCACCCTCATTTCCGTTACGCCTCCTAGGCTGGTAATTTCAGCTCCTTGTTGAGAGGACTGGGAGGCTATATCGAACCCAGAGTCGCGCAGTACCATCACCGCGTTAGCATGAATAGTAGTTGCGTGGTGCAGAACGCTAGTAAAGAATGTATAGCGGCGATTGAGCTTGTTGCTCAACATCATCTGCTTTTGATCGGCGACATCTTGAAGCAAGTGAAATACACCCGCGGGCGAATCAGTATCACCCCGCGGCAGGAGACACTACCATCATATTCTGTCCGAGACCCTGTCACCTCCCCCTCTTGGGTAACTGGGTTTAATCCGGCGAACATAAGCACCGGAACTCTACCAACGGGTGCATAGTGCGTCGACTGTCCCATTGCCAGCGCACCACAGTCCACATGTATGATAACGCACTGCTTGGAGAAGTCGGCAGCAACTATGGATAAGGCCTTACAGGCTTACAGGTACCATAAAAATGCTGATAGCGCGACCCATTCTGACAGGTAGTGATGATTGTTAGTTTCATTTTCGTTTTGGCTATCATCTATCAACCGTGGGCTTCTGACTGGGATACAGTGCTACTATGTAGGGATATGCAAGTAAGATCAGACACAATTATTTAGCCTATGACAGGATTTTAGGTGCTTTCAACCTTTTGTGATCATTTCAATCATGTTTGGACCGTAATGTTGTAGGGTTGAGCACCTAGTGGTGATACAGCTTCTGATGGGATAAGTCCCCACCCCGTCCTTCGGGCCACCTTTTAAGGCAAAAACAGCGGTTTTTACACTTTTATAACTCAACGAATCCTTAAATTAAATTAAATAACATTTTAAATCTAGAATATCTATATATATGTTACTTCAAATATAATATACAAACTAGTTCTAATCAGGTAATTCTCTTAGATTTAAAATTTAAAAAACACTATACAAAAGTAACTAAAATTAATTTATAATAAACGAATATAAATACTTTAAAAAAGGACTATTATAACCGATAAGACTGCTAATTTAAGATTTTCAGTTATTAGATAATTCTATTAGTAGTTATTAATGTATATTAGAATGGACTTTTTCAGACCCCTGTAAAACAATTATTTTAAAATTACAATATAACTACTAATAGAACTACTTAATAATATGAAAACTATTATAAAGACTCTATCTATTATTATATATATTAATTTCAAATACTTATAACTATAAAATTAAAAGTTATTTTTAGTCACTTTTATATGGTGTTTTTTAAATTTTAAATTAACGTGAATTACCTAATTGAAACTAGCTTAAAATAAATAAGTGAGGTCGTATATATATAAATATTCCAAATTTAAAATTTTATTTAATTTAATTAAGGATTCGTTGAGTTATAAAAGTGCAAAAACCGCTGTTTTTGCCCTAAAAGGTGGCCCGAAGGGTGGGGTGGGGACTTAATTGAGGCTAGGGAAAAGACATGGACTGGTAGAGGAGTCTATGATTGGCACATCTTAAACACAGGTTCCATTGCAAACTATGGATTTATACTGTCGATCACAATCCCGTGACCTAGCCGCGCCTTTAGATTCACGTTGAAGTTAGTTTGTTTGACAAACCACATGTCAAGAAGTTTCCATTCCTCCTCAGGTTCCGCGAGTTCAAACTAAAATCGATGAGCAAAACTGAACGTACTGGAGAGCTCCAACTTACTTCAAAAGTCCATAGTAGTTGTGAGATTATCTTCGCCATCTCAAGCAACGATATCTTTTTCCCGATGCAGGTGTGAGGGCCGGAACCAAACTTTGATGAATTAGCAAAGACCCAGCAGGATAGCCACAGCTCCACACTCACAGCCAGGAAAGATCAATCCATGGCTCTGAGGGTCTCTTGGTCAGCTTCGAGCCATCTCTCTGGTCGGAAACAATCTGCATCCTCTCCAAATACTCGTTTGTTCCGATGCAGAACGCACGGATTTATGCCAACAGTCGTCCCTCCTGGCAACCATGTGCCAGCAATAATGGCCCCGTTTTCAGGTACCTTTCGCTCCAATAGCAGCCCCACCACCGGGTGCATTCTCATGCCTTCCTTCAGAACGGCCTGAAAGTACGGCATTCGATTTGACTCGTTAAAAGATATGGGAAATTGGCTGCAATCTCGGTCACCGACTGTGTCATCAATCTCTACTACAACCTTCATTAGAATACGTGAGTTTTTGAGTAAGTAGTAGAGAACAGAACGAAGTGAAATGGCCGTGGTATCGCTACCTGCAAACACATTGGAAACGGAATAAGACATCACTCGTCGGTCCGTATCCACATCTGGATAGAGTTCTTTCGCTTTCAGGCACATGCTCAGAAAGCCTTGTCGATCCTCTGGTTTCGCCAGTCGCTCCTTGATATGCTGCAGAGTGAATTTGACTACGTGGTTGGTTGGAATCACCCGCATTGCTAAAGGGCTTTTTAAAAGTAAATGATCCAGGATCGGTACCCGGCCATACTTTGGTTTGATAAGTTACAACTCAGATATATAATCTGGGTACCTTACCGTGGCAAAGTACACTAACCTCCATTCAAGATCTGCGATTGTGCCTTCGATATCACTCCCTGTTTCCAAAAACCCAAATCGTTTGCTAAATGTGATCTCTCCACTATAGACGGTCAGCAATCGCCAAACGAACCATAACGACGAGCTCACATAAAATCGAACGCGTAGTACTGTAACCATTTTCCCAAGTCACAAACCCTCCTAGTACCTGCAAATAACTCCGCGAGTCTTCCGCAGAAGACCTGGGATGTCGTGTCGACAAATGGTTCAAATTGTACTAGCGTCGTCATGCTATATGCATGGGCCACTGGCCTTCGAATAGCAGCATGAAAATCTTCGCGGACTGTATTGAAGAGATTTTCCAAAGGCTTCCCCTGGCTTACTGCCTGCTGCACAACATAGAAGTCGGACTAACTGAACTGTAAGCCAAGGTAGACCACACTGTTTGAGCTCGTTTCAATGTAGCTGACTCGCCTTTGTGAAGCCTTTGTTTAGCCCGTATATTACTTTCACCGCTTCTGGGTCGGCTACCGAGACGGTATTGGGTCCAATCCTCACTAGGTCCGATTCGTATTCTCGATGCAGACGAATCAGCGCATCATGGTGGTGGCCTCTTGCAACATCATACAGACGCCAGAAATCTGTTAAAGAGGCAAGGAACGGGCCGGGAACTTTGTACAACACTGGCCTGAAGCGATTGCGTAGGAAATGACTTGTTAGAAGCAGGAAACTCAACAAACCCTAAGCCGACAGCGGGATTTCGAATATGATATTTAAAACCGCCATTTTTTGTCTTTGGACTGAAACAGACCGTTCTTCATTACAAAAACTCTATCTATATAATGAGCACCGTCACGTATTAATAGATTCAATGACTTGGCATTTAATTGCAATTATATCTGAAGGATTCCGAAACCGAGGTGATTCTAGCATCTAGCACAGATTCACACGCCGCGGGTAACCCGAGTACGAGAACGGATTGCCCGTCTAAGTGAATCAATGCTGGGGGCAGCGCGGACATTCCAATTGGTCTGTTTGCACCTATAGTGAACACGGATAAAAGTGGATTAGTATTACTTTGCTCCAAGTAAATTATTCCTCTGAGCCGAGATGATTCTAGCATCCAGCAAAGATTCACACGCCCCAGGTAACCCGAGCACGAGAAACGGACTGCCCGTCCGAGTGGATCAATGCAGTGGGCAGCGCGGATATTCCAATTGGTCTATCTACACCTATGGGGAATACGGATAAAAAGTGGATTAGTGTCGCTTTGCCCGAAGGAACCTTTCCTCTAGGCTGAACTAGTGGATTTTGAACTCCGTGAGGTCTCAAAGCTTTTCGGCAAATACTTCAAAATAAATACCGGGAAGCTTTCCGCACACTGCATACCCCGCACATATGCACTAAGTTAGTGGGTAGCGTCAAGCTCAGATGTCAAAACTATAGTAATTGCTGGTAATAGATAGCACGGTAGTTAGTGCTCAAAATCTTGCCGAGACCCTTAGAATTCCGCGATATCCACTTCTCACAGATATCCGGGTGCGTCGAACCTAGATCGGCCAGTGGAGGAGCCGTGAAGTTGGATATAATTTCGTGGTCGTGTTGCCCACAGTCTCACACTAGCCACCAGAGAGCAAAAAGGTTTAACTGAAAAGGTAGGCGGCAACAAGCAATTTTAGTCGATGACTTGAGAACTTGACTCACGATCGGTGACCACACCTCTGATCCTAAAGATCTCCAGTATGGTGGACCTACACAGTCTGCCTGCGGGCTCACGACCTGACAATGCTATTCGAAATAATGGGCCGTCAGACCTCGCGCTCGAGCGTTACAAATTGCGTGAGCTAGCAGAGGGCTGGCCTATGTATCGGTAAGACATCGTCCTTTGTCCTTCTTTACCCCCTTGCAATCTCCAAATATTTAACCCTATGCCTCGCAACTAGAGACTCCTGCGAATGGGAGAATTTTAGGTCCATCTTCCACCCAGACGCCTTTATCTACACAACATGGACGGGTCGCATTCATCATCTCGAATTTATCAAGGTGTCAAAGGCTGGAATGGATGAGGGTGCTTTCATCCATCACCGTTGCCATGGCGCGACTACGGACATCAACCTCGAAGCCACCCGAGCTGTGACCAAACTAAAAGCGACAATTACCCAGAGATTCGACTTGGAAGGCTGCGAGGTCGACGCGGAGAGCGATTGCAGGTTTGCTTTTTTCTTCGAGAAATGGGAAGGGGAGTGGAGAGCAAAGTATGTGAGGTGAGTAGTACTTGAAGCACTCAAGAATTGACGCCGGCAGTCTGCTAACAGTACGTCTCGCAGGCATTGGTACGAGAAAGATAAGATGATACCAGTAAATCCAAACAAGGTACCCATTGTGGATGAGAAGAGGCTAGCTGGCTTCCCTGTCGGATATCGTTATCTATCGTATTGTCAGGAAGTCACACTAGGCATCAAAATTATGCTTGATATGCCAGGTCATCGTCGGGAGAATGACAACCCAAATGGCAAAAAGCATAACTTGCTTTATTGGCAATGTAAACAGTGGGTTGACGGCGAGGATATAGAAGTTTGAGAAAGAGACGTTCGAGATGAATCTCTTTGGAACATTTGTGATTAGTTTGTAGGTGACGGTGCTATTACACTGATTCTCATGGCTTCGAATTGAGAGAGAGGTTGTGGAGAATTTGTACTTTTGGCAACTAAAGAAAATAGGCACTGAAAATACTTAGTTTCTTCTATTGCGTCCTTATAATCTATGTTTGAACTGGAATGCGACAGCACAGAGTTGATCCTTATACAGCAGCGCATCGAAGACTTAGTTGCTTGAGAGGTTCGAGAAAACGTGAAATATTAGGTTCACGGGCATGAGAGGGAAAACAAATCGTTGATCTTCTATTAAACATATGATTCATCTGTGTTTATGTTAATCGAGTTCATTTAATTAGATCAGATTACATGAGATATTATTATACTTAGATGATAGTATGGAAAGAAGGTTTAGAATCTTCACACGAAAAAGGTCAAGACATGATGGGAGCGCGAATGAAAAAGCGGAGAATGAGATAGATCAGTATGGGTAGATGGGGGAAAATGTTGCCAGAGTGTATTAGGACTTCGATAATAGTGAGATAAATTGTGCTTTTGAGAATGTGGTTAAAGGACAGAGACGGTAAAGTAGATAATTAGAACCAGCGATAGAGCTGCGATAGGTCTGATTCAAGGAGCACACGAGATGATGAGGTACAGCATTGTGCGTTGTGTAACGTTCAGTTTAAGAGGAAATAAATGGTGCAAAATTAGATTGGATATATACGACAACCTGCTTAGATCGACTGCCTTAACCGCCAAGTCGATGATTTTTAGATAACTGCAGTGGTGAGATCTGTAAAATCACCCGATATTGCCGGCGTAAGCCCTGACTCACCCGACAAGTCTCCCTTCTTTCTCTGAAACCATTCAACAACCAGCCGAGTCACCAAATCCACATTTTCAGGTTTTCCGAGGTTAATGGGCTGTTTGTCATTTGCCATCTGTTTGATTTGCAAGCAGGCAATTGCTACCGTGAGGCCGAAATCGCTTTCATCTAGCGCTTGGGATATGGACCCGGTCACCTTCTGTGAGAGAATGTGGGAGCAGAGGAAAGGCTCTTGGCAAATAGGACGCCCGAGACCGATACCGTCAATGGTGTCAAGAGCATCGACCACTCCTTTTACTAATCGAAACCCTCCCGTCACAAAGGACTTGGTTTCTCGTAGATTGGCTACGATGTCCTCTGCAAAATCCATAAAAAACTGCTATCCGTTAGACACCGGAACTGAAGGTTAATGGGTCGCAACTTACTGCTTCGCGCTTCTTTGTCGTATCCCGCTTGTAGTCCATCTCCATCTTCTCATACGTTCCACCTGAGAGTTCCACAAAATCGAACCTATGATTCTGCAATATAGCACATAGCTGTAGAGCTTCATCGGGTTGAAACTCGTTTACCTGAAATTCCACACTGTTAATTTTGATACCAACGATAAAGCTTGGGCTGACTCTTTTGCGGATACCTTCTCGGATTTCGAGGATGATCCGCATACGGTTTGCAAGACAGCCGCCATAGGAATCCTTCCGTAAGTTCGTAGTTTCGGACAGAAATTGGCTTAACAAGTATCCATGGGCACCATGTAACTGAATTCCATCAAATCCAGCCTTCTCTAGATATTCCGCAGCATGTGCAAACCCCTCAATCAAAGCTGATATATCATCAGCAGTGGCAGGGCGTGGTTTTGCGAAGGGAGTTCCCATTGCGGGGGCATGGAGCTGCACATCGCTGGCACTAATGGGATTTGGTTGGAGGTGCGCCGGAGTCTGGCGACCGGGGTGAGACACTTGTGCTAAGATGAGAGACCCATGTTTTTGGGACTCAGTCGCAAGGTGGCAGAATTTATCGAATCGTCTGCCTGTGAAAGGCGCATCCGGTGGAATTACCAGATTACCCTCAGTCTCCAAATTGTCAAGAGCAATCATAGTGTTCCCAGTAAGTATTATCCCAACCTCTCCTTCCCCCCAGTGCTTGTAGGCGTTGATGAGTTCATCTGTGGGAATTCCACGTGCGGTGAAGTCATAATTAAACCACGTTGCGAGCCTCTCGCTCATGGCAGCTTTGAGGAAGCGATTTTTGGCGGTACGTCCTGAAAATGGAAAATCCAACGGCTGTGCCAAGCGCGAAGGATCAACCTTCGCGACACGCACACGCCGTTAGGCTGTGCCGCCTGTAGCTCTACGCTAAGTTGCCCTGCACTACAGGGTATGGTGGGGCTAGCGCCGGCATTAACAAAGAGGTAAACAAAGGCTCTTATCCTACTAAAATACTTACTTTTTACTATCATCGCGATGCTTACTCAAGCAGTTCAAGATCCCACCGATGCAGGAACCCTTAGACCATTGGAAAAGCCATTAAGCACTAAGGGAACGCATTTTGAGCTTATGGACTGCCCCGATTTCGATATGGAGTTGCATTTACCTGAAGATATCTCTCCCGATGATCCGATTACGCTTTTTACATAGTATTATACACCGGAAATCGTCGATAGGATCGTGGAAGCTACAAATGCTTACAAGAGAGAACCTCCACCGGAAACAGTTAAATCCCGTGCCTTAGTATAATATGATACTACCCGCGAAGAGATCTACTTGTTTCTAGCTTTTTGTATTTACATGACTCTTGTACTAACATGGTTTATCACCGAGCGACGCATATCACCGAGCGGCGCACTTTTCCTTAGCATAGGACTTCAAATACTAATAAACTAATTATAATAAAGTAAATTAACTAAAACTACTCTGAATCTGCTAAAGCAACTACTTTTATTGTGTCTTAATAAGTTTGTGCATTATAGCTAGTCTCTTCGCAGGCCTTATAGTGTTTTACAGACGGCTAACCCTCCCTGCGACTACGCCCTGCTACACGTATATCGCGTCGTACTTCTTCCTTTGCTTTCTTACGGGTTATTATATCTTACGCATCTTTTACTATAAGTGCGCCTTCTTAACGAATACGAGTCTTTTTCGCCTTACGGCGTTTGCTAAGTGCTTCATTAGCTGCTTAAAGAACACGCACTTTAGCAAACAGAAAGGTTATTTCATGCGCTATTCACTCTGTACCTTTTACTAAAGCTTTAATTATCTCAAAAAGAGGGGTTAGCGAGCTCCTTTAGTAACAAGCAATCCGGTTTCGAATAAGAGCTGTTTATGAAAGAGCTTCAGTAGGGTTTAAAAGAGTCTGAGAGACCTAAGGGTCGATATCAGTAAGAGGGGTCCGCGGGAGAGTTGGAGTTCGTAACTTTACGTTAAGCTTTAAAAGTACTGCTTACGAGTCGAAAAGTATAAGGCCAGCTCCACGGAACTCAGCCTGACAGTTTTAAGTTATTATTAACTTCTTATATACTGCCGTAAAAGCTAGGAAGAACTTAACTTTTGTGATATAATTAATATAAGCCTTAATAAAAGTCTCGATCTGTCGATTATACGCTCGCTTTAAGATATTAAAATACTCAACGTTAAGAAATTAAGTAAGATAAGAAAAGTAAAAAGGTAATCCGAGAGTTATAATATTATATACCTTGTAATACTCTTGAAATTCGGCCGATTCGTGACTCTTATACTTATCGAGGATTAGCATTCGGTAAGGACCCTTTGCTCAAGTAGCAGTATACTTATTGAAGTGTTTTATCTAGTCTAAACCTATCTTATTATTTGTCTATTTATTCTCTGTTAGCTTAATAATCTAATCGCGTAAGAGGCCGCCTTCCGTATACCAGTTCGCAAGGTGATTCTTCCTTTAAACAACTAAAAACGGGGGTATATTATAGCCTTCGCTATTAATACAGATAATCGCTGTAGCTTATTCCCGATTCCTTAACTGAACTATCTTATCTTTGCTACGTTGATCTGCCCGAGTAACGATTATTATAGCGCAGATAACACCTATTATAAAGCCTATCTCGTCAAAGTTATAGAAGTCAGAATCCGTAATCCCGTATTTCGCTCTTATATTCTTAATTAGCCGGAACCACGCGCCTAGCGCGTCAGGATCTTCGTATAAGGCCCTTTGGAAGTCGTAGACACGAGTAAAACGCGTTTTTAAGTCTAGTTAACGTTATACAAATCGATGCGCTCAGAGCTTGCCGACGCGTCCTCCCCCTTTCGATTCTAAGATATAATTCGCTATATCTTCTACACTAGCGAGCCGGGGTGCAAATTCTCTTAAATCTAAATCAAGTATATACCGAATAATCACTTGCTCTTCTAATTCAGAGAGTTTATAATAATTAAGCCGTATTTCGCTACGAGAGGTTCGGCCAACTAATCTGTTACGAAGTGTTGTTTCGGATATATTATAGATTTTTACTGCAGACCGATAGCTAAGTTTTCTAGATGTTCAAATAGCCTTAATAGCTAGAATACTTCGAGCTTCAGTTGTATAGATTTTCATTTATAGTTATTAAGCTATCGCGCCATAAAGGTATAAGGTAGATTGCTAAGGAAAAGTGCGTCGCTCGGTGATATGCGTCGCTCGGTGATAAATCATGTTATTAAATTAAATCTCTGATTATTGGAGTACTCACTTAATTACTCCTTTCTATGCGATCATTAAGTGTTTCTCCCGGGACAGGTTCTAAGAGCTCCGCATGCGATTTAGGATTCATTTGCTAAGCGTTAATGATACATGTGAAAAGGTATGATAACTCTATTAAACCTTAATGAAATTCATTAATATTTGGATTAGACGGAACCTTTAAATACATAAATTCAAGATACTAACTGCCGACTTTGGATCCCCGGAAGAGACCTCGCTGTGGACGAAGTAATTCAACGATATCAGGGACGGTCTAAAGAGAAGACTATTATACCGAATAAACCTATACTAATAGGATTGAAGATATAGGTGGTTGTATAGCGTGGTTTCTTTCTCCGATGGGTGTTTTATAGGCCAGGGAAAGGTAATGGGCTTATTAATGTTCTTAAGCTAAAGGACTTAAATAAAACCTAATCTGTGGTTTCTTATTTATTATCACGCCTCTTATAATAAAGATATCACGTTTACCTTGATAACTTATTTACAAACGTTAAGTTATTTAAGCACTTACGAAAGCTTGGTTTTGGTGCTATCGGTACAGCAAGAGTTTCTTCCGGAATCCTTTAAGATTTAGTAGATTTGAAGAAAGGAGACCACGGGAACGAAGCTATGCTATAAGGGACTGTCTATACCTTTCCAACGGAGTCAAATATGGTTAATTAAACCGGTTTTAAAGATAGTGCTTTTGCTCTAGCTATGTCGATAGTTTGGGACGGAATCAAGAAAGTGTTGCGCCTACGTAGGCGGCTAAAAGAGATAGCTTTAAATGCTCGTATTTCACGGGTCCCTTTTGGAAATCAAGCTACTAAAAAGCTTTGGATTCCTCAACTCTACGACGCCTATAATCATAATATGGGAGCTGTCAATTTAGGGGACCAATTACATGCTTATAATAATGGAGAAAGACGCCTACGCCGAGGACTAATTCAAGGCCTTATGCAATTCATGCTTTTGGTATCTCTAAATTTCCCCTTTACTGCAGGATTATACAATTACTTTACTTTATTCTTTATACTTACTCTTTTACGGATTATTACTTCTAATATAAATTAGTATGCAAACTTATAATATTTACAAGTTAAATAAAAAATAGCAAGGGAATAGTGGGATTTGATTTTAGAAGAGCTTTTTGTTTTTATTAGAGTATTGATTTATATAGGAATCTATAAGGAATCACGCATTTATATGTACTAGAATTAAGATAAGACGAGGGGTTTAATATATATAGTTTTCGACTATATCGCACTTAATCGCTATAAAGATATTAAGAGGTATTATTATATCTTTAGTTCTATGGATAATAAGTATTTTAGTCGTTACTTGCTTATAAATACGATTTGGTAGTATAAAGTAAAGCCTTTAGCTTCGGAAATCCAAGCTGCCTATTAAAGGTATTACTCTTTATTATCCGAAGTTAGTATTAATCAGCTTATAATACGCTGTTTTAGTCGGTAAGTACTTTTTCTTCCTTATTTACCTTGCTATTACTAATTTATATTAGATCTTCTTATACTTATAAAATACCAAGTAAACTAATTAAGCAAGGGTATAAGATATACGAAATCGCTGTTACGAGCGCTCCTGGGAACCCGCGGGGACCTAGGAGGAAATATCCTAAGAGTAAGCGTACTCCTAAAAGTCGAGCGGCTCCTGGAAGTAAAGCTCGCAAGAGCTAATAAAGCTTAAGGAATATGTATTATATAGTATTTCGTTATAATAGTATTATAAGATATAATAAAAAGGCAGTAGCTTTTTACGGCTCAGATTACGTGATAAATCCCAGGATCTTAAGAGCTCTTAATATAAGAAAGAATCCAGGGATCCAGGGATCTAAGAAATTTAAAAGATCCAGAGGATTTAATAAGGAATAAAGGTTTTATATAAGATTAGCACGTCTGTTATTAAATAAGAGCTTTATGCTTAACTTAAATAATATCTTTAACTTATATTAATAACAGTCTTTCCGTGCGTATAATACACTTACTTCTTGATTATTAAAGATTAACTTAACTTTCTATTATTTACACCGAGTAAATAACTAAGCCGTTATACTTTAAGCACTTTCTTATTAAAAGTACCGACTTATATTACATATAATAGCACTTTTCGGAATATTAACTTTTAGTACTATTAGCACTTTATTATTCTCTGCAATAAGCAAGAGCAAGTTTTATTACGACGACGTAGAAATACTATAACGGTCTGACTTAGATGAATCAATTGAAGAGCTATGGAGGTAGCGCGAGCATGGCTCTTAAATACAGGTGGCCCCTTGGCTAGTAGCCTGAGGCTTTCAGGCTCACGTGTACGACTGAGTCGTAACAAATACCCGATGCTTTAAAGAACGGTATTATCAAGCTTAAGGAGTTTTTGCGCGTTAAGCTCCTTAATATTTTTTTCGATAATAAAAGAGATTTAAAAATCTTCTTTCTTTAAGTAGAACTTTATTAATACTTTAATAACGATAAATTCCTTATCGCAAAAAGCTATTATATTTGGATTATCTCGTATTTTCGAGGAGAAGTTATACGATAAGTCGAACTATTCTTAAGGGACTACTTCGAATATAAGGATGCTTACGGAAGTATGCTCACGATAAAGATTATGTTCGGAAGATAGATTGAGTTCAAACGAGAGATACGCCGTATATTCAGCGATATTAACGAAGTAAAAATAATAGAGATATATTTATATAATTTTAAGCAAACTAGTAGTATAGTGGTTTATACTACGGAATTCCAGAAGTATACTAATAAGATAAGTTAGAACTCGTAATCTTTTTTTAGCTATTATAAGAGAGGACTTAAGGATTATATCCGATTAGAACTTATTAGGATTAAATTATTAGCGGCGGATATCGTTACTTTAATCGAATAAATTGTTCGTATTAATAACCGGATTTACGAGTTTAAACGAGAGTAATAAACTTATAAAAAAGTAATTATAAGTAGCGTGGAAATTATCAGAATAAGAATCGCGAATAGCACCGCGATTTTAAAAAGAATTATTAGTTAAACCTTAGATAACTCGACGCGACTTTTCGTAAAAGCACCGAGAAACTACGAAAGTAAAGCTTAACAAAAGACGTTTTAAATAAGAAGCGAGAGAAGAAGCTATGCTTCGATTACGACTTTTTTAGTTATATAACTAACTTTTACCGAAACAAGAAATCGTGGAATAATAAGAAACAAGTCAGCGTTATAATACGAGAAAGTTATAATACTTCTAATGTTAGTCCATAGGCCTATATAGGATATGTCTTAGCTAGAATAGGGGGTAGGACTACTTACGGAGGCGATTCAGTGGTATTTCAGAGGCAATATATAGTTTAGTATTTCCTACCCCCTCTTAGAAATACATAGATTTTCTATACTATTAAGCTTAATATACATATATATAATATTTATATTTAATTCTTGGCTTATATTTAGTATTAAACTAATACTAATTAGTAGTTAATATATATTATAGAGTAGATAGGTTATAGTAAGAAAAGTAGTAATTTTAATATTAAGTACTTAACTATACTTAATAGGTAATTCTTTGAAACTGAATTAATAAGTAGTGATTTAGGAGTAAGGGATAGGTATTATATTTAGACTATAAATCTTATACACTTATATATATAATAATAATAGCGATTTCTCTTTAATAATTATTAAGTTAATTACTTAACTCTAGTTAAAGAGCTTTTAAATAAATAATACTATATCTAGAAGATTACTAATTTAGATATAAACTATAGTTAAAGAAATACTAATTGTTTTAGATTAGAAAAAAAAAGTAGAGAAGGAAGAGGAAGCAGCGAAAGTAGTATAGATAAGGCTAAAGCTAATAAAGGAACTACTAGAGGATCTAATTAAGCTTTCGTAGGAATTTTAGAAGCTCTTTTACGATAATAGTAAGAAGGGCGAGTTCCTTTTCTAAGACTATTAGGAGTACTTTAGAAATTAGTTTTCTTTCTCTTTTTCTTAGATAAGGAAATTAGAGCGGATTATACTATAAGATATATTGTAAGCTAATAGTATTTATATATAATAGAATAAAGCACTAATATCTATTATATTAGCTTAGATAGTATAAGCTAAAGATAATATTTAATTAAAGAATTAATTAAGGTTATAGATTTAGAATACTTTTAAGATAGTATTAAACTAGATTTAGAGTACTTACTAAGTAACGATCTTAATTACCTAAACACTTTACTAGAGAGTACTTTTACTATATTAATGTAGTAAACTAATAGTAGTAATTAATTCTATTAAATCAATTACTCTAGAGAAGGAAAAGGGGACGCGCTAATATATTTAATTAAGAAGTAATTTCCTAAGAACCGAGGTGTTTTAAAGCTTAGATAATTTTACTACCTCTATCTATATAAAACTTATTATTCCAGATAATAATTTATATAGCGTAATACTATTAGTTTATATAAAGAGAGAGTTCTTATTTACTCCTGGGAGAGGATTCCTAAATATAGTACTAATATAGAGACTAAATGAGAATCTGTTACTGAATCTAGTACTAGCCCCGGATATATACCTATAGGATAAGTCTTTGCTTTTATTTGTAAGACTTAGATCTAATAAACTATATACAGAGTAGATATAATTATTCTAGTATATCTAGAATATATTAACGTAGGGCTAATTAAAGTCCTTAGTAAGCCTTAGTAAAATATATATAAAAGAGCTTTAGTATAGTAAGTTTAAAGATTACTTAGATAAGAAACTATATATCTTTACTAATTTTTACTAAAAAGCTAGCGTTAACTATAATATTTAGTACTAAGTATTTTTAATAATACTTTAGAATAGAGTAAGTTTATATTATTATTAGTACCTATAGAATAAGAGGTATAAATTTAATAATCTTATTAAAGTAATATATACTAACTTTAAGATAAAGAAAAGAGCTAACTAATTCCTTAGTTACTAATTTAGCTTAATTTTCTTATTATTTCAAGCTAAGTCTTACTAGAAAGGTAGGCTAATTTTAGCTTAGTTAAAGAGCTTTACTAAAGAACTATAAAGTATCTAACTTAGCTTTAAAAATAATAATATATAAAATAATAAGATATTATATAATAAGCTTATATAGGAAGTATTGTGGAGGGGAGGACCCCAATCCCCCATACGACAAGAGGGTAGTAAATGCAAGGTACATAAGGTATAAGGTTTAAGAAATAACAGATAGACGAAATTAAAAGATATTATATATCTAAAGAGTACAAATTATTAATTAGAGAAAGAAGTGTAAATCCTATTAGAAGGAAAAGTACTATTATTAATGATAAAATCTCTTAAAGAAGGTCTTAACTTAAGTATAATACGGAGTGTATAAGTCAGGTAATAAAAGTTTTACTAAGCTAATCCCTACTATATGCGTTCCCTCCTTTAAAAACTCGCCCCCGAGTATTATAGTAAACGAATGTAGTAAGGCTAGGCTATTTTTAAAAGTATTAAATCTCTAGAAGTAAAAGTAAAGGTCTGTAGTGCAGAAGTAATATTAAAGTTATATAAGGCCTAAACTATTATCAGTCTTAGTAAAATCGCAAATAAAGGTTTACTTAGCTTACCTTTATAAGGTTATTCTCTACTATAATACCTTTATCTTCTTCCTTAACTTTTATAACTATAACTCCTTTACTACCTCCTTCCTTCTCTTTACTTAATAAGCTCTATAACCCTTTTTAAAGCTGCGTAGGAAGCTTCTTTATTTTTTCTTACTACTATACGTGTTCCCCTAGCGATAAAGACTAAGTTATAGCTACTTTTCTCCTCTAAGAGCTTACTTCTAAGAGTAAATAATCTTTAAGGAAGTTATAAGAGTAGCGCTACTTTTTCTTTAACTAAAGTAAGTATAGAGCTTTATTACTCTTTTATTCTAATCTCTTTTCTTCTAATCTTATAATCTTAAGATCAGGCTTAAGATTAAGACTAATAATCTCTAGTACTTAACTTAAATTAAGTAGCTCTAAGCTCTTTAACCTCTATTAACTATACCTCCCTCTTTTTATATAGCTCTTATATACCTAAACCTTATACTAAAGTCTTAATCTATAAGTTTTAAAATATAAATCTTTAAGTTAAAGATGCTATTTTCTTTAATTAAGTTAAGTTAATTTCTTTACCTTTATTTCCCTTCTATTAATTACCTCATATATAGACTAGATCTCTATACTAACTTATACTAATTTTCTATAGAGGTCTTTACCTCTTTAATAAGCTTAGTAATATCAGAGCTTCTCTAAGTAAGGTTTCCTTTTTCTATATTATATCTTTAGCTATACTATTACTTTTCTAGGCTCAGATCTTAATTACCTTACTTTATAATAGTCTCTTACTCTACTATAATAAATATCTCTCAGGGAAAGGGCTCTCTAAGTTACTTAGTAAGTTTCTATCCTCCCTTCTTCCTAAAACATATTAATTTTAGCAATATCTTTACAAGTTCCGTCGTATAACTTTTAATCTAAAGTACTTAAGTATATAACTACTAACTCTACCTTATATAACTAAGTTCTCTTTCCTAATTCCCTTACTCTTTATTCTCTTACTAAGTTAATATTACTGCTAACCTCTAAGTACTAGTGACTAAGACGTATCTAACTTAATAACTCCCCTCCTATACCTAGTAATAATCTCTTACCTTACTATTATAAATATATACTTTAAGTATATATATACTTATAAGATTAGAGGTCTAAGTAATTAATAAGAAAGCTAATATATTAAAAAAAGCAAGGATTATTAGATTCTTACTAAAGTAATAGGAGTTACTAAAGCTATCTTTACTATTAAGTATCTTTTCTTAGTTCTGAGGCTTTCTTACTAGGATATAAGACTTATTAAGTTACTAGAGGAATTTACTAATATCTTAGAAAGTAAGGACTATTATAAAGACTTAAGAGTAATAGAAGTTACTCTTATTTTTAAATACTATTAAGGCTTCTTCTTAATTAATATCTAGCTATAGTAATTTCCGTTTAATATAGAGGCTATTTGCTATAAAGGGTATTCACTAGAAGTAGGCCTAACTCTCTTATCTTTAGAGTATAAGTATAGTATACTAAAGGGTGATAGCTATTATAGGTTTATTCGCTTTTTAGTCTAGTAATAGTCTTAGGTATATTTAATAGCTCTTAAAAGACATATAGGTTTATTACTAACTCTATTATCTTAAGAGCCAGCTAGTTGGAGCTTTTAACTTAGGTTACTTGCTTTAGTAAAGGCACTTTAAGTATATTACATAGGCTTATAGATTCTAACTCTATTATATTATATCTGCACTTCTTACGTTAATACTCTTACTAGCACTTAGGCTATAGTAAACCTTATAAGCTATGTTCTTTCTATTCGCTCCTCTCTAAGAAAATAAAGATAATATAAATAAGGGCCCAGACCTAGTAAGCATAACTAAAGTTAAGCTAATCTAGAGGTAGATTAATACTTCTTCCTCTAGTGAAGTTACTTTATTAAAAGCTATTAGCTAATAGTATATTTAGGCTTTTAATACGTAGGGAACTCTAATCCTTAGGTGATTCTAAGGCGCAAAGATATTAGCTTTATAGGGATAAGCTAGAGAGCTTTTATCTTTAATAAGATCTTGCTTAGCGAGTACTGTATTTTCTTGGAAGCTATAGTAATAACTTAACTAGTAGGAAACCACTAGAACAGTAAATAGCGCAGGTAGTCCTGGGTTTAAGGTAATTTAAATCTCTTTAGTTCTATATATAATTTACAAGGAAAAAGGTTTTATAAAGCTAGTAGAATTAAGGTTTTCATTACCTTCTATTAGTAGATTTCCTTCTTTAAGTTACTTTTAATAATAGATCAGAGATCTTTATTACTAAGTAAAGCTTTTCTATTATTAGTACTATTAGTATTAGTAATATTTACCTTAAGGGATATCTTTTATTTATAGTCTTAAGGAAATCCTTTATTTTTTACTAGCTATTCTTCTAGGGGCTTTTAGATAAGGGATTTAGTAGATTATTTTAAGAAAGCGGCGCTTAAATAGGGAGTACTTTATATTAACCTTTATATATAGGGGACAGACTTTTCACTACTTACTTCTAGAGTATACACTTAAAGCTATTATAGTTAATTATTAGAACATATAAATCAGGCCTATCTTACCTTCTTATTTAATAAGTAGCTTATTATTAACTCTGCGAAAGGTACTAGTAATAATAGAGAGTTCTATAGTTTATATTATATACTCAAGGGAGTTATTAGCGCTGACATAGGTGATATTTAGCCTTATATTAAATAGTTATTCCGTAGGGCTAGATTATACTCTAATATTTCAGGGGCGTTTAGGCTCTACCTCTTACTAGCTTTTCATATCTTAGTAGTTTATATACTCTCTAAGTACCTATAAATAATACTATAGCGAATTAAAGCTGCTCTAAATAGTACTAGTAGAGATAAGTACTAGTAGTACTAGCAATTATTTTCCTATTTTAAAGAATTAATATCCTCGCTATTAGAGGTACTATTCTAAAATTAACTATACTAAGATTACCTTATATTAGTTTTATTAGCTCTATAAGATTTTTAGGATTCTAATAATAATTTTATTATTTCGTCTAATTTAAATAGTAAGTGTATTAGAAGTATTTATACTAGAATTACTATTATTATTACTGAAGTATTATTAGCAGGGGTTTTCTAGGCCTGATTTAGTACTAACCTCTCTCTCTTAGTTACTAAGGTAAGCGATAGATTTAGCGTCTTTAGCGCTATAGATAAACTTCTTTTATACGTAAAATAGTTTTAGTATACTTCTAGTAAAGGTTAATTAAAGCTAGGGGCTATCAGGTCTTAGTTCTTTAAGCTTATAGTAACTCTTTTCAGTGTTAGCTTATGCTATTTTATATAGTCCTAATTACCGGAAATCTAAAGCTCTTTATATTAACTTATTAATTTCTTTTATTAAATTATATTAAAGAACTATATCTTTAACTTAAAATAGTCTCTATTAAATATTATACTTATTATTAAAAGTATCTCGACCCTCTTATCTACGGCGGCTTTTACGTAGTATTACTTTGTTAATATTTTCTTACTATATTTAAAACTGAATCGCTCTAAATTATAATAACTTTAATTAATTAATAACTTCTTTTATAAATAAAGTTCTTTAGGTAAAGTATTATATTTCTATAGGAAGGATAGGTTCTCTACTATAAACTATATAGAAGGATATAAAGCTTATAGGTCCGTGTACTATTATTTAATCCGTAAATAATACTACTGAAAGGTTTTTAATCTACTGATTTTCTATCTTAAAGAAAGTATTTTTAATCAGCTTATAGCTTTATTTAGCTATACTATTTACTCTTAAGTTATAAGCTAATACCTATATATATTATATCTTTATTCTATTTAGGAACTAAATTACTTCTTCTATATTCTCTTTACCTCCGTTAACTACTAATCTCTAGAATAGGCTATAGCGGTAAATAATATCTTCCTAAATAAAAGTAACTATAATTACCGCTATCTTATATATAAGAGCCTATACCTTAATCTAACTACTTATATCGTTCCTAGTAATAACTAAATATTACTTTCCTTATTATTTAGTTATATAAGTAATATTTAGGGCCTACTTCTTTATTAAACTATTAGAAGCTATAAGGAAAAGAGGCTCTTCTTATTATCTTAGTGATCTTAGTTAGTATTTTAGGTAAGTTTAAACGAAATTTATAGTATTTTTATAGTACTCCTTTTAAAAGTAGCGTATAGAAATACAGTAATAAGTACTTTCTCTCCCTTTATAACTAGAGTTATTATAATAACTTCGAAGAATCCGTGCTTTATCTCGATTAGTATTAATTACAAGCCTAATAAAAGCTTCTTTTATTAGTAGTTTCTAGATTTTCCGGCCGTGTACTTTAAAATTTAGAGCTTCTTTCTTAAAGGCACGAAAAGTCTTTTAATCTATTCCTTTTAGGGTTCTAAGTGTTATTAAGTATAAGGCGATTTATATAAAGTAGTTAGAGTACTTAGAAGAAGAAACCAGGAACTTATATTTAGTATTTAATCTTATATCAGAAGTATTACTAAAGCTTTTTGTAAGCTCTTTGCCTTCTTTAAGTTATTATACTTATGCTCTTATATCTTAAAGAATAGCGTTCTGTTTTATTAATTCCGGGTCTATTTTAACTGCCTCCTTTACTTAGTTAAGCTTTATAGAGTAAATCTTATAAGCTCTAGGCTCTGAAAGAATCTAATTTTTGTTATTATTAGAAGTATTATTATTATAATCCGTGTTATTTAAGTATCTAAGCCTCTTAGAAAGAGTATCTGTAGTAGTATATATAAAGCCTTTAATATACCGAACTTCGAAATTAAAGAGCCTTATCTAAGTAAGCTATTTTGTAAGTATAGCTCCAGGGTAATTATTAATAGCGCTATTAAATTATACTACTAGGGTATTAGCATTTGTTTTCAGAATAAAGTGTACTCCTATAAGCTAAATCTTCAGCTTCTTTAGAATATAAAGCACTCCTTTATACTCTTTCTTTATAGTATTGTAATTACGTTTAGCCTTATTCCAGTATCTACTCTTATACTATATAGAGCGTACTTATTTATTATCGAGGTCTCTCTAGCCTAGGTAACCTCCCTAGCTAAATCTACTAAAGTTAATTGCTACTATTATTTCTCTAGTATCCTTACTATAATCGACCTTATAAAGTACTAGAGCTATATAAAGAGTATCTTAAAGTCTCTTTATTACTTTTTCGGTAGGCCCTTTAGGTTTAAATAGAAAGGAGATTCCCTTTCTTAAAAGATTATAAAGGAGTTTAGCGATATATTAAAAGTCTTTAATCTAAATCTGAAAATAAATAATAAGGCTAAGAAATCCTTTAACCTTAAAGATATTTTTTAGTTCCTTTTAATTCTATATCTTAATAAGGTATACTACTAAGGGCTCTCTATCCTTTAAATTATAAGTATAGCTTATAATATCTAATCTATTAAGGTAAAACTAAGATTTAGCTCTAATAGTTGCTCTAGCTCTCTTAAGTCTTTTTAGAGTCTTATTAAGGTTAATAATATACTCTAATACAAATTAGTGAATCCCTGGAGAAGTATCAATAATAACTTAATTATAGTCTATATACAGGCCTTTAACACCTATATTATTAAGGAATAATATAATAATAGTTAGTATAATATTCTTTAAGATTCTTGATATTATCTATATAAATTAAGCAACTAAATTAGTATACCCTTAAGGTAAAGTAGTGTTTCTAACCAGCTCTATATATAGCATATAGAATACTATTATATCTTGACTTAATTAGTAGAGTATTTATTAATCGTAGCCGGAATAGAGGTTGATAAGACTAGTTATTTAATAATTAGCGAATTCTTTAGAGAACTTATTCACTGAAGGAAGTAGGTTTATATCTTATTAAGTTATTATATTTAGTATAGTCGCTAAGTTAATAAGCTTATATTTCCTAGGTTTTTTCTTCTTAATTAGGAACTAAGTATTTCAATAGGGTTCTTCTAAGAGTTTAAGTACTTTCTTATTTAATTACTCTTATACTATCTTTATAACTTTAAGTACTAGTGCTCTCAGTAAGGGGAAATTTAGTACTTACTATACCTTATAAGGTATTATTTTAATAATTATCAGAGAGGAAATATCTTTATAGAACTTTTCATATTTAAGCTATTTAAACGCTATAGCTCCTTCTCTATTCAGTATTATTTCGTTGAAAAGAGCTCTCTTCTCTAGCTATAGCGAGTTACTAATATTAAGTCTTAGTAACCTTTTCAGAGTGAGTTTAGAACCTTAAGATAAGCTTAAAAACTGAGGTAGTAGAAGGTACTGAAATTTTCTATATTAGACTTATTATATATTGTGAAGGAGTAGAGTAGTGCTGTTAAGTGCATAGTAAATAAGGGAATAACTCGCGCGTAGGCTAATTAAGTAATAGAAGTAAGAGGAAGAAGATAATAATTACTAGTCTAGCGGCGCTAACCTATCTATCTATAGCTGGAATAGAAAAATAAAAACCTTTATAGTAGGCCTTTAACTCTACTATATATATTCCCCCTTAGTTTAGTAGTTATCCCCTAACTGCAATAATCCTGCATATAGTACTAAGAAGTTAAGAAAAGAAGAGCTAGTCTTATACCCTAAGCCCTAGGTTACTGAACTATACGCCCCTTATTCTATCTCTATATACTTCCTCTATAAATAGTAAACCCTTTTTCAGTGCTTCTTAAAGCACTTCCTTATTTAGCTTATTTATATTCGCCTCTACTTCAGGTATAAGTAGTTCTAATATATCTACTCTTTTCTTAAGAAAGTAATAGGATTTCTCTTTAAACGCCTCCTTCTTAATCTTATGTACTATCTTAAATACCTTTAATCCTATCCTTAGTGCTTTCCTTCTCTAATCCTTAATATACTTATACACTACCTCCTAATTACTTTTAAGTACAATATTCCTTTATACTACTACTACTAGTGAACTCTATCTGTAATAAGTAATCTAAGTATTAGATAAGGCCCTTAAGCCGGATACTTCTACTATAGCAGCGAACCTAAAGGGAATCGCATTATACTAGTTAAGTAACCCAGATAATATAGCTTATAGAGTAATGAAATCCCTATAAGCGTTAGCTAAATCTCGCTACGAACTACCTTCTACTACTTTAAGAGACTCCTCGTTATCTTATATAGCGATAAACTAGGGTAAAAGCGTTTATTAGATAATTATAGTAAGATTAAAGGACTTATATAGGATCTTAGGTAAAGTAATACGTATATCCCCCTTACTATACGGCGTTCTAACTTAATCTACCCCTAGTACCTTAGTATCTTCTCGTATAAAAATCTAATTCGTAATTCGATATATATAATAATTAGTATCTTACCCCCTAGCCTTAACTCGCTCTTACTATTCACCTAACTTATACTATATCCTCTTATAAATAAAAGTGCAATTAGCCTTATTCTCCTAATCTAGCGAAATACTTCCTTAAATCATCGTAGTCCCGCGATTAGTTACTAGAGCTTACGGAATATTAATATTGATATAATAGAAGTAAGTGCTATCTCCCGGAATAGTATACTTAGTGTAGTAGAGGTAACTAATTAGCCTTTATACTTTATCGGGGTAAAGGGCAGTATAAAGTATATAATACGTAGGGTCCTAACGTATAAGCTACTAGGTAACTAAAAAGAATATATTATATAGCTATTTAATGTTTTTCCTATTATTAATTTCTTAAAAATAGTACTAGTATATATTAGTTTCCTTTAAGATCTTATTATCTAATAGTAAGTTAAACTACTATTTAAAAAGACCGTAAATAATCTGCTTATCCTACTCCTATTATAATAATATTAATAGATTCTAGGAGTTCAGGATTAGTTTTTAATTAAACTTAAAAGCAGGTGCCCCTCCCTACTACTAGAACTTATATAGCCTAAGTCCGTTTAATGGCCTAGGTAACTAATTAGCTAGCTAAAACTAATTATATATCTCTAGATCTGTCTTTAGCTTTCCTATTTCTAATCTCCGGTTGTATACCTCTTATAAGCGCTTAATAGTAAGCTCCTCTAGTAATCTCTTTATATAAAGCTTTATATAGCTAGCTATTAGGCGCAGGTATTAGTAGTATACTTATCGATATTCTAGTATCCGCCCTAGGAGCTATATATTTACTATAAGGGGTAGTATTTTCTTTCCCCTAATAACTAATCTCTAATTATTTAAGATATCCTTAGAGTATTCGCACTTTTATCTACTATCCTCGCTATTATTCGCCTCTTTCTTCTCATAACTCTCTATCTCTTTTCTTATCTCCTCTATCTCCTCCTTATTAATTTCGGCCCTCTTACCTAAAGTAATACTAAACTCTTCTATAGCTACTACTTTTACTAATCGATCGAACCTTCGAAGTAAATTAGTAATAGTAGTAGTAGTCTCGCTATTGATTTTCCCTGCTAAGCGGGCTAAATACTCTAGCTTACCTTCCCTTTATAATAAAGTTACTTCACTAACTTTAGTACTTATACTTAGTAAGCTTAGTAACCCTATAAATTATCCTTCCTTTATAAAGCTACTTGCCCTAGGGTATATCCCTATCCTTTTCCATATACTTTCCGACATCACTTCTAAGGGGGCACTATTAACCTTTCCCTGTATCGCCTTTACTAGGTCCCTTATAATAACTTCTCTTGCATTTAATACACCTCGTCTACCTAGTTCTATAACCCTCTTTCATATTTTAATATTTACCTGTACTTTAGCCTCCTCTAAGGATATCTTTCCTGAAGCTTTACTATAGTTCATTATAAATTCAGCCGACCTAGTTATTAGCTAATCTCGTATAGCTTAATTAAGCTAATTCCTCGTAATCCTAGCGTATACTTCCTAGAGGCGATTCCTCTTCTTAGCATTTACAGTAATAATAAAGTGAACCTTAGCTTAATTAAACTTGAACTTTACCTTACTTATATACGCTTTAAAGACTCCTAATCTTTCCATGTAATTATAGACTTATTTAATTAAATTACCGATCTTATTATAGTACTTTATTATTTGTTTAAGTACTTAAGATTAAGCGGCATATTAATTTTCTACTAGTATATTCCTTAAATATAAGATTATATCCTTAATACTAGTGAAGTTTAGTAGTGTAATTACTACTAGTGCATCTACTCTAGTTATACTTGTATCTTTATCTATATTTATTAGTAGGATTTCTACTTACGTGCGTGCTTTAAAAAGTTTATTATTAAAAAAAAAGTTGATCTTTTAAAAGGAAATCGCGCGGGCTATTAAATCGTTAAAGGGGGCCGATCTTACTTAAGAATTATTTGTTTTATTTCCCGTTATAAGTAAATAAATTAACGGAATTAAAGTAAACTTTTTCTTTTTTTTTTTTTTTTATATCTCTTAGCTTATAACTTCTTACTAATTTACTTTTCTTTTTACCTTTTTCTTGCTATCCCTCTTAAATTCACCTTTTTCCCTGGCGCCTTTCTTAATATAAAAGGCTATCCTCGCTTCTATTTTCTTCTAATTTTCTTTTAACTTTTATAATAATTTTTTTCTTATACTAGACTATTTTCTACTAGACCTTCTACTTTATACTCCTCACCTACTTCTAGCACCTACTCTCTATTATAGCGCTAGCCCAGCTACTAAAGCTTATTACTACAGCCTATATTAAATACTGCCCTCTCTTTAATCCTAATCTAGGAATAATATATATTCAAGATATTATATCTAACCTCTGTAGTAACCGCGCTATTCGTCTATTTAACCACGTCTTCGGTGCTCTAGTTATAGCTATTAATAAGAGTATCCTGACTAAGATAGAAGTCGCGGATGAAATATATATTAACTTTTTCTCTTACCTTCGGATTCGTAAAGGACGTGTCTTTACTAGTCACCTCTTCCTTAATCCTAATAGCCTTTACTTTAAATTTAGCAATAAAGACCTAGCTAGTAATACTGAAATTAAGTATAACTCCTTTACCCTGGACTTTACTACTCCTAAGGATTATAATAACTATAAGAAGTAGCTCTTTAGACTGCTCTTTACAGGTAGCGACTTTATAACTATTACTGATAAGAACTCCCTTCGACGCTATACTAAGTCTTGCACTACCTTCACTGCTGCTCCAGTAATCCCTAGCCCTTTAACTACTTTTACTAAGGCTATTACTCCCCCTAAGACTCCTAAGAAAGGTGGATCCAAGGCTACTTCCGTACTTAAGCTATTTATTATCGTATTCAAGGGTAAACCTAAGGCTACTTCTAAGCGTAAGGGCCAGACCTCCGGTAAAGATAAGGGTAAGGGAAAGGTAAAGTCTGATAAATATGTCCCAGATACTAATAATAACGGACCTCCCTATAATACTTTAAATAATTATAATAGCTCTCTAGTTAATAGTCTTATATTCTTTCCTAATAAAGATAATAGATCTAATAGTAAATATAGTAAGCTAACGCATAAGAAGAAGAAAGGCACTACTATTTAATCTTGTAAAAAAACCTTTATTACTAGTTCATGTTCTGTTCCTAAGGTAAAGGATTCTGCTACTAAGACTTCTACTAAGATTCCTAAGTCTAAAACAAAGGCTGATTCCCTTACTCCTCTATATATTACCCGGGCTAAAGCTAAAATCTAAGATAGAGACCTTACTTAAGCCCTCGCTAACTCTGCTACTAAAGCCTTAAACTCCCTAGTCGCTACTTTAGCTACTGATATTACTGACTAAAAGTTACTTCTTTTAAAGGTCTAGAAGCTTATTACCGCTTACAATTGGAAATACGTCTATAACAGTTCTATGTAGTACTTAGTTCTAGGAGATCCCGATAGTTTTCTCGAGTAATACTCTTTGTATTAGATCCTCTAATATATTTACTGTATTAAGGAGATTTGTTCTTATATCGAATCTAGTAATAATAATAGTACTGCAGAGGGATTTCTTTACTTTTACTTAGAGTATATAAAGGAGACTCTTTAAGAGGCTTAGGATTTTTGCGTGAAGGCTATTAAGGCTATTTTTATAAGATATACTACCAGAGAATCTAATAATAATACTAGTACTATAGACGCTAAGCACTTAATTACTGGCGAAAAAGGTCCCTCGGCTTACCTCTCCTATAGTTCTAAGACTCCTATCACTTAAAGCTATGGAGTAGTGGCTTTTGCAAACGATAACAGTTAGTTTAATAAGTACTTCAATAGTAATTAGTATTCTTATATTTACTCTTTAGCGCGAGATATAATATTTAATATAATCTTAATTCTTAATCCCAGATAGTTAGCAGGACTTAGTATAGAGTACATATAATTAGTATAATTAAGCTAAATAAAATGAAATATATATAAATAAAACCTAAATAATTCCCGTAGTGAAATAACTAATTACTTCTTATGATTTCCTTTATACTTGCGACTTAATTACTAGGCTTTCTCCCCCCCTTACTTCTAATTTACCTAGCCCTCTAAGTTTTTATTTCATCTGCCGGGCAGGTGAAATACCCCTAGTACCCTTATTACTTAGCTTAATCCTCTTACGGAACTATAACTGCGAATCTCTTACTATTTAGTATTACTACTCTTTTTCTTTCTTTTTCTAAATTAATTATCTTTTATAAGAGCTTTTTTTAGGTAACTAGAGCTAAGGCCGGAAGTTCTTCTTCCTCCCCCTCTTTATCCGAGCTTAATTTATTTCCGAGCTTAATTTTCTTAGTAGGCTCTGTACTTTCTAAGGGTATACCTTTACTTAGTTCTAGCTCAGAATTAATAAGCTCCTAAATAGAGTCTTTCTTTTAAAATACCTTTAGCTAGTTTCCTAAAAATATACCTTATAGCTAAGTCCCGGATAGTTTAGTAAGAAAAAATATCCCCTTCTCCAGAAGCGCTTTATTTACCTTATATAGTTTAAGCTATTTATAGCTAAGTTTAACTTTAGATAATATATCTACTTCTTACTTCGTATTATATAGTAGTATAATATCGCTTATAGTAATTTCAAAGAAATGAATTCTCTTACTTATATTAAACTTATCTTTCTATATAATTTATACTCTCTTCTATTTAATAGTAGTCTCCTTAAGATCCTTATCCCGGATTTAAATTTATTAGACTTATAATACTAGTAAATCCGATTCTAATTTAATATTCTTCTAATTTATAATCCTTTAAGTTAGGATAGTAAGCTCTATTAGTAAAATAGCCTCTAACTTATACTATATCTAGAAGGGTGTCCTACTAGTTATAGTCTTAATAGTATAGCAGTTAGCTAGTAAGACTATATATAGATTCCTTACTTAGTCACCTAGTCCCTCTTTTATTATCTTAGTAAGTCTATTAATTATAAGTTTATAGCCTCTCTTAACTATACTATTAGTAAGCGTATAGTAAGCTAAAATTATAATTCTCTTAATCTTATACTTTTTAGTAAAGCACTTAACTTACCTTTTATTCTTAGGCCCCTTATTTATAATAAGCTTTTCGAAAATCCTATATCTATAAATAATATCCTTCTAAATGAAATCTGCTACTACTATAGAGGTTACGTTAGCTAAGGCTCTGGCCTTAACTTATTCTAAAAGATCGTCCTTAGCTACGATTAAGTACCGCTTCCCATATCTCGCAGGTAAGTAGATAATATTTATTCCGACCTTAGCTTATAAAGTACTTATCTAAGTAAAGTGAAGAGCCTCCTTTAATCTCGTAGAATTTCTAAATTAGTAGGCTTTACATGTAATTACGTATTCCTTTATATTTAAGTAAAGGATATCCTAAAAGTATTTTTTAGTAACTTTTTAGTAAGTACTTTCTCTTCCTTTATAATTTAATTCCTTATGTAGTAATTGAAAGATAGTTTGCCT
Source organism: Cadophora sp. MPI-SDFR-AT-0126 (assembly GCA_020747065.1). Classification (NCBI taxonomy): domain Eukaryota; kingdom Fungi; phylum Ascomycota; class Leotiomycetes; order Helotiales; family Ploettnerulaceae; genus Cadophora; species Cadophora sp. MPI-SDFR-AT-0126. Next base: position 1,311,551 of record JAGMVK010000015.1, read on the forward strand.
CTTATTCTAATTATTTAAGACCCGTTAGATTAGGAGCCCTTTATTAGTCCTATAGTAAAGTACCCCTAAGTATACTATATAATTCAATACTTACTACTTAAATATTCTGAAATTAATTAGGTTCACTTTATTAAGCCTTTTTAGTATTAATAAAAACTTCGTGATTAATCTAGAATCCAGATTCTAGTATCTTTTTAGTTATAAAAATACTTTATTTAATTAGTACCTTATTTAAATCCGACTAAACTAAGTATTAATAAAGTTATTAATATCTTTCTCCTACGCTTTAGTATCTAATTCCTTCTAACTTATAAAGCGTTTTAAGAGCTTATCTACTATAGTATACTTAGTCCCGGGTATATAGCGCACTTTAAAATCAAATAACCTTATCTAAGTAATCTATCTAGTAACTAAAGCTCCGGGGAGATCTAAAGTACCTTAGTTTAACTAGATTACTAAGACTATAGTATCTATTTCTAGAATAAAATATCATCTAATTAGAGCTTCTTAGACTTTCTTTAAGGCTTTTAGGACTCTACGATACTCCCTCTTAGTAGTATTATAATTCCTTTCCGCTACTAATTATACTCTACTATTATACTTAATAGGATGTTTCTTTTTTTTCTAATCTAGTTATATAAGGACTATACCCTACTTTTAAAGGCTTATATCTATAGCTAGTATTACTTCCCTAGTATCCTTAGAAATATCTAACTGTATTAAAGCTGGGGTAGTTATTAATACTAGCTTTAGTTCATTTATTACTTGAATTTTCCGGTCGCGGAAATTAAACTTCATCTCTTTCTTTAGTAGGAAATAGAGCGGCTCTGCTTTCCGAGCGTAGTTCTTAATTTAAATCCAGTAATACCTATAGACTTCTAAGAAGGCCCGGACTTTATTTAAATTCTTATACTCTCTTTAATTCAGAATCTTAATTACTTTTTCATTATCTAGGGATCTCCTTTCCGTAGTATATATAAATCCTACTAGCTTTAGTTCTATAATCCTAAACTAAGACTTTAGTTCAATTATAGCTCCTACTTTTTCTATATCTAAGAGTACTAAATCCAGATTAATGAAATATTTAAGTATAAATCTTTATATCCTTAGCACTAATTCCTTATTATTATAGATAGAATATAATTCTAGTATAAGTATATTATTAATAAAAATTTATGCTTGCGCTAATTTATAATTCTTTAGAATTATCTTCCCTACTTAATAGAATTAAGCTACTGAGTTAGTTATTCCCTAAATAAGCGTAGTATATCGAAGAAGCCCGAGAGGAGTTTAGAAGACTATTAAGTCTCGGCTATTAGGGTATAGAGTTACTTAATCGTAGCCGGAAAAGAAGTTAATCAGGGAAGTAATTACACAGCTAGTAAAGTCTTCGGATATCTCCTCTATATTAGGAGGTAGATTCGTATCCCTTACTATTACTACATTATACTTTATAGCTATATTAATTATATAGTAAGCTCTACTCTTCTTCTTAACTAAAAACTATTAATTTTTATAAAGCTTATACTTATATTCTAATATTCTAGCCTATAACCTTTTATTAAGTATATCTTTAACATGCTTACGTAAGTGTTTTAGAACTAGGAATCCTAGTAATTGCTACGCTTAGTGAAGTACTATGCGAATCTCCTGCGAAGAGTAAATATCCTTATAGATCCTTCTATATTCCGAGAAGTTAAAAGCGATTATAGCCTCGCGCTAGTATAATATCTTAATTAGGAGCTCTTTCTCCCGAGGCCATAGTCCTTCTTTAAAAATTATCTCTTTTAACCTTTCTAGTATTAATTTTTGCCTTTTAAGTAGCTCTAAGAACTTAGGAGTAATTTATTTATTAAACTCGTATAATAGCTTAAGAGAACCTCGCTATCTTTCCTATATTAGTCTCGATTATTTCTAATCCAGCCTTCCTTTAGGCTTTAATTTATTAGAAACACCCTTTTAGATAAGTATAATCTTATCTACCTTTCTCTTATATACTTCCTAAATACTAATAGTAGGAAAAAGCTACTTCGCCTGAATTAAAGAAATTAAATCCGTCTTCCTAAATATAACTATATTATCCCCTCTACTAAACACTAACGCTAAGAAAACCCTAGCCCTTACTATTTAAACCCGATTAAACGCTACTACTATCCAGTTCCCTCCTTTAGTAAAGGATTTACTAGAGACGCCTACTAATACGCCCCTAGCTACTCTTTTCCCAGAAAGATTTCTGACTTAAACCTTACCTTAATTAAATTAGCTACCTTAACTATAACTTACTTTATCCGCTTATCGTTAATTATAGTAGTAAATTAGCTACCCCTACTATAGAAGAATAATATTAAGCTGCTAATAATAAAGGGCTGCTTAAGAACTATATTATTCTCAACCTTTTCTAATGTAAAAAAACTCTCGGTAATTATAACACTTCCTATTTCCATAACTATATTCTTATATAGCCCCTCGAACTTTTCACGCTCTCCTAAATATCCAACTATCTCTAAGTTAGGATTAGGGCATACTAGTAACTCTATACTCGCGGCTATAAATAATAGGATAATATTAAGCTCTAACTTATAATTAATCAGAACTATTATAACTATTAAGCCTATTTGAACCTTAACCTTAGGGCTTCGAACTACTAGTAGTATAGGATCCTCTAAGCTATCTATTATTCTAGCTAACCCTATACTAATATCCTTAGTTACTCTATCTACCCTTACTTTAGGTTCTCCGGCTCACCTTTTAACTATAGCTATATTTTTAAATAATAGCTTTTGTAATATATCTAAATATATTAGTAGCTCTTTTTTAGTTATCCCCTTTAGTTTATTATCTAAGAGCTTATCTAATAGATCTATTAGACGCGCCTCCTTCTTAAGTAGGTTTATAAACCTCTTAATCTTCCTACTTACTTAGGGTCTGATCTTCCTTAGCTTTTCCATTTACTCCTTATTAATTTCCATCTCCTTTATTACTTTCCCCTATTATACCTTATCTCTAGAAGCCTCCTCTACTTAATTCTAGACCTTTTAACTCCCTAGGCGAGGTACTTTAGAGGCTACTAAATCCTTTTCCTTCTTTATATATCCTTTCAAAATCTTCCTTAAATTCACTTACTTATTATTTCCCTTCGCTTTTAACTTCTCGCTCCTTACGCCCGCTACTCCTACTATACCCTAATCCGCCTCTCCTTCCTCTTTATCTAACTTATCTTATAGGACTACTCCTACTGCTATCCTACTAACGTCCTTTATAGTTATAGTTAGTTGATATACTACTCCTTATCTAACTAGTCTACTTGAGGCCCCTTACTTCGAAGCTTCTTACTATTATTGTATAATTTCTCTTCCGGGGACTCTTTACTTTACTTACACGGAATCACCCTTATCTTCTCTCTTTCCCTAATATATTCTTTCCTAAACTTTATATACTAACTCCCTCTTTATATTTAATATAAAGTCAGGGCACTCCCTTTAGTAGTAGCTATTCTCTATATAATAGAAGCAATACGTAGGGCAATTATTATATATTCCTGTAATCCTAACTGCAGTTAGCGCAGTATTATATCGCTATTTTACATGTATAGCTTAGAGCGGCTTTAATAGATTGATCCGATCTAAAGGCCTAGCCGGGTACGCCCTAATACGGTTTCCCCTATTAAGCGGGCTAAATCCTAAGCGCGCCCTTAGATTAACCCTAGAAAGCGTAGCCTTTGCAGTAAGCGTAAGCGTATTAAGAGCTTAAGTTATCTCTCTAATAGCTTTAGTAGAGATTGAACTTAGCGTAATTACTAAGGCTACTAGGCGATCTTCACTTTTTTGTAAAATAGTTATTTAGCTTAAAGTATCTATTAATTTACTTAAGCCCTTATTCTTTTTATAGCTATTAGAGAATTCTCAGATTATCTTATTTGTAGTATAGATACTAGTAGCTGTCTTTATAAGTTTATTAAATATAATAGTATTTAGCTTATTAATATTAACTTTATTTTTTTAAATTACCTTTCTGTAAATATCTCCTAGGAGACTATTTAAGAACTAAATACCTCTAGTATAGCCCTTAAGCTACCCTTTATCTATAAGAGTAGCTAAGACTGCTATATACTATTAAATAAACTTCCGGATATCTTTCTTACTTATTTGCGATTTCGATTTTAAAGTCTCTAAAAAGGATCAGGAATTCATCTATTAGAAGGTATTTTAATCCTTATACTTCTCTTAAAGTTCTTTAACTAAATACTTCTAATTTAAATAAGCCTAAGTAACTAGTATCTTAATATACTACCTAATAGATAACTTGTAATACTGCGGAAGTTACTTTACCTTATCTTTTATTTTTAATTATATATCTTTATACTAATCTAAATACTGCTTAAGAAATTTAATAATATTAGCTCTATTAAAGTATAAAGCTCCCGGAGTTCTAGGCGCAGGTATTAGAGCTATATATCTTAAATCAGCTATCTTTATAATAGTAGCGGTAGAGTCGACTTACCCCCCTTACTAAGTAGGAGGATACTATTCTATTTCTTCGCTACTTTCTGTATTTAGTATTAGTTAAAAGCTTTCTAAAAGATCTTTCTCTAAGAATAAACTGGTTTTAATAAGATCTGGAAATAACTTAAGTCTTTAATAGTGGTAGCTACTTATTAAGTATAGTAAAGCGTAATTCGTTAATGTTAGTAGTAGAAGTATTAAGAGTATTAGAGTAATATAAGCGCTCCTTATAATCTCTAGTCTTAATACTCTAATACTTACTTTATCTACTACTATACTTACTTATAATCCTCTTTTCCTTAGCCCTTTTTCCTTATACTTCTTCTTAGCTTATCTCCTCTTTATATTCATTTACTTTCTAGTAAGCGATTAGGCTCACTTAGCCCTATTACTCTACCGCGTTTCCCTAGTAACTATAGTTTTCTCCTCTACTTAATTTCTCTTATCTTAGCTATACCTTAGTACCTTACTAAAGTATAATCCGTTTACTATTAACCTTAGCTTTATACTATAAGTTCCTTAGAGCTCTATAAAGCTCCTTTTTCCTAAACCGCTCTACTATATTTCGATATTCTTAAGGCGCTTCACTAATTATTAATAAAATTTAATCTCTTACTTCCTACTTAAGTTAACTTATACTTAGTTTTACGCTTATATTACTTTCTTGTTCCCTGCGTAAGTCACTAATATAAAGAAGTAGAGTAGTGCTATTAAGTGTATAGTAAATAGGGGAATAACTTACGCGTAGGCTAATTAAGTAATAGAAGTAAGAGGAAGAAGATAATAATTACTAGTCTAGTAGCGCTGACCTATCTATCTACAGCCGGAATAGAAAAACAAAAACCCTTATAGTGGGCCTTCGACCCTACTACAATATCTTTCTCTCTTAATCTTTAGTACTAATCTTCTCTTTTACCGGAGATATTCCCTATTAAATCCGCTTTATTAACTAGCTGAACTTTCTTTACTTTTATCTTATATATTATACTAACTTAAGCTGAATATACTTATAGAGGCCTTCTATAGTAAGGGTACTTAATATTAAGTTTTTTATAATTTATAGTAAATAAAAATATCAAATCAGAATTAATAATTAAAGAGGGGTCTAATAGAGCTTTCTTAATAATACTTTCTAGTATGAAATTTTAAAGAATAGATTCCGGAATATAAAACTCCTTCTTTAAGAACTTAATAGTTACTATAAGCTCTATTTTAATTATAGAAGGTAAATTAGTACTTAGCTCAGAGAAGTTAAGATTAAAGGTAAAAGTCTAAGTATTATTCCCTCCTTTAAAAAGCTTACCCTTAAGCGTAGGAAAATTAAATTAAGAGTATTCTATTATTCTAATTACTAAGCTCTCTTTATAGTCAGCTATTTATTTTCTAAGAACTTATCTTAAGTATTATACTTAATATCCTTATTTTAGTAAACTATTCTAATAGTATATTACTTTTTTAAGGTTTTAGTATCTTTAGCTTTTTCTATAGTATTATTTATCTTAATAGTAGTAATAAGATAAGAGTAAGAGTTCTATAAATTAATAAGTACTTTACTATTATTATAATTAGAAGAGTATTAAAATATTAACCTAGATTTATAAAAAAAATAGAAATCCTAAGATAATTTTAATACTAGGAGTATCTATAATATAGAACTTTATATAAATAATATAATTTTTAATTACTATAAGAATATTATTAGTAAACCTAAGGAATTAAGACTGGGTTCTAGTAATAGTTTTTAGGGCTATATTATAACTATTAGTAATAGCTAGCTCAAGCTTTATTACTACTTCTAGTATTATATAACTGACTTTAGCTCTAGTATTTAGGGTAGCACGAATATCACTGATTATTATACGTCTAAGTATAGTAACTACTAGTTTAGGCGTTAAAGAGTAGTAAGACTAAGTACTATTTAAGCTAGTTTCGATAGGGTTAACGCTAAATACCTTCCTGTAATAGATACTTACTGAAGCGCCGTTAGCGCTAGCCTTATAAGTTCTTCGTTAGTATCGTAAGAACGGTTACTAAAGATTAGTAAGAAAAGTAAGTAAAGGTAGTCTAAGAAAAGGAATAGAATTAATTAATAAGAGTAAAATAAAGTATAAGATAAGAAACTTAATAGATTAGGCGATTTAGGCCTACTAGCTTTATTAGTAGATTTTAAGCTTTTAAATATAAAGGTACTACTTTAGGCCGCTTTTTATAGTTCTCTATTTCTTTTTTAAAAGTAATACCTGTTAATAGCTCTCTATCTCTAGGGTAAGCTTATTATAAGGAGATATTTTCTGAAACAGAGCTTCTTCCTCTAAGTTATAACTCTATAACTTAGCGTTCCCTTTCTTATACTTATTGATATTTATAAGAGGTAATTATAGTATAAGTCTTTATTAAAGAATATTATTTAAGTTAATTAACGCCTTTAGTAACTATACTTTAGCTTTCTTTACTTATTATACTTTTCTATACTTCTATATTAATTAATTAATAGTTCTAGTAAAAGGATTTACTACCTTAAGAGAATTAATTAGTACTATTAATTCTTCTAGAGTGAGATTTCCGGGGATCTCTTTTAAGTTTAATAGCTTATTTAGTATATTCTTATGCTTATAATTATTCCAAAATAATACTTTATATATATAGGAGTTTCTTAAACTTACTTTACGTAAGCTATACTTTGGAATTACTAAAGAAGAAGTTTAAATAAGCCTTAATTCTTTTACTATTTTATGAATAGAGGCTAATAGTATAAAAGATTTTATAATAGAGGGAGGTTTACTAGAGCTAATCTTTTTAGTATTTTATTTAAGGATCTTAGTAAGTGTTTTACAAGATTCCTTAGGATTATTAATATTTATAGTACTTAAGAAGTAAGTATCTCCTTAAGCTTTAGTAAACTATATTTTTTTAGTAATTTCTTTAGGGAATTTCAATTATTTATAAGTAGTATATACTTTAATCTAATCCTAGAATTTAGTTTTCATATTATAGGGTTATTTCCGCGAAACTATAGAGCGAGCTCTAGTCTCTACTAGCTATACTTAGAATTCCTTAGTATCTGAGTTTTCCTTAGTATATATATAAAGGCTTTAAATTCTTACTAGGGTATCTCTACTATAAACTTAGGCGAGGATATCTGAGGTATTAACTAGTCCTAAGTCGAGTTTAATTTTTAAGCTATTTATAGAGTTATCGTAGATTAGCTCTTATACTAGTACAGCTTGCACTTATAAGTTAAGAAAATCCTTTTCCACTTAAGCTCTCTTTACTAGATTAGGACTATATATAGTATTAAGTACTTTCTTTAGTATCTCTTATTTCCAGGGAATATTACTATTAGGGAATATTATAGAGTACTTCAACTTCCTCTCTTCTTAGGGGCTAATATAAATGTAATTATTATTATTAGCTTCGTGAATTATCCTTAAATTAATAAATTTCTTATAGTTATAGTACTAATTTATATATTAGTGAAAAGCTTAAGGTCTTATTCCTAAAAGATACTTATTATAATACTATTTACACCTCTTTTCGTTATTACTATAGTGACCGGCGCTACGATTATAGCGGCTAGACCTGCTAGTAGGCTAACTCTCGCCCTACTGAATTAGGGCCTCCTTAGTAATATACTTAGTGTACTAAATCGAGTTAATTTTAAACGTTAACTGAGAGTTAGAGATTCGCTTAACTATTCCCTGAAGGATCTGGAGGTTCCCTAGCTCTTTAGTAATAACATCAAGGTTATAGTCCGATACTTAAGTAGTATTATTCTTAATCTTCTAAATAATCGGAATTAAGTCTTCGCTAACTAGAGCGGTAACCTGATTTAAGGAGTTAGGCCTTATAGTCTTAGAATCGTCTTAGAAAGCTCGTTATATCTAAGTAGTAAGAGTATTATCTTAATAAGTAATAAAGTTGACCTAAAATCTAGTAGTATCGCCTGCCCGAATTATTAGTAGTACTAGCTTAGTAAAGTAATTAATATTTAAATACTTTGCGGAATCGTTGCTAATACTTTATTCCTTAACTAGCGTATTAATATCCTTAGTAAAAGAGATCCTAGTCTCTACTGCTTTAAATACTTTAAAAAACAGGGCTAAGTTATTAGTATTAAACTAACCCCCGCCTTATTAAATCGATACCTCTATAGCTTTCTTTTTAAGATATATTAGAAGTGTAAATAAGAATTAAAGTACGATTTACTTATCTATAAGATTACTCTTATTTTTATAATTAATAGTAATTTCCTTAAAGGCCTTATAGAATTAATAGACTTCTATTAGATCAGAGTTTATTACTTAAAGAAGTTAAAAGTTATGAATAAGGGTATTAAGGTAGCTAATAGTATATAAGTAGTAATACAAATCAAGACTCTGATACTTCTTTTGAATTATAGTACTAAATTCCTTAAAGGTACCGGAGGCGTACCCTAGGAGCCTCTTAAGATTCCATACTACAGAAGGTTCAGCGTACTTAATAACCTATTACTTTATTTCGTCCTCTGAAATAACCCTTTAACTCTTAAATAAGTAAATAAAATTCTTAAGATATTAAGTAACTTCTCGCTTATTAAAGTATAAAGCCCTAATACTATAAGCTAGTAATATAAATTACTAAATATTAATCTATTACTTAGTATCTTAAAGGTAGTCTTTATCTCCTACTTCAGAGGAGGTCTTAGCTCCTTTAAGTAATTCTAAGCTACTCGAAGTAATACTAGCTCTATCCTTATCTTCTAAGATGTTAGGCTTTAATAAGTCTGTATCAGCGGTTAGTCCTACTTATAAGGTATTTACTAAAGCACTTAAAGGAGTTCCGGCTTTAGGACTACTAAAGCTTATTACCTTCTTTTTTTTAGAGCTAGTATTTCCAGTACTATTTATAAGTATAGTATTAAGTTTATTAACTAGCGTTATTATATAAGGTTTATATATATAAAATAGAGTATAATAGTAATTCCAGAAGGTAAAAAAATATAAGTGTTTTATAGAATAGAAGAAAATAGTAGTAAAAGTAATTATAAAAGACTTAATTTTCTTAGATAGTGCTTAAGTAGACTTTCCTTAGGTATACTAGTCCCTAAATAAAGCTCTCTAAGAACCTCTTAGGTAGAATTCCTTTAACTATCTCTTTTAAAATAAGTAAAGACTTAGTATAGAAAAGATAAAGGAAATATAGTTTATAAATAAGTATTTAAAACAGAAGATTAAATTAACTAAAATAAAACTTATAATAATAGGATATTAAGATAGAAATTTTTATCCTAATATATAAAAACCTAAGGATTCTAAGCTAAAAATAGTAAAGTAAAGATAAACGCTTTAATATTTAAGTATTTCAGGCTTAAGATACTTATATAATTCCGTCCCTTCTAATACTCGTAGGCTTTTAAGCTCTAGTAAGGAGCTAATTAATTTTCGTTAGAGCTAGTAATTTTCTTATCTTAAGTAAGTCTTAAGTCTTTAAAGAGGCGTTAAATAAAACAGATAATAGTAATAAAGTTCCTATAAAAAGAGGTAGTATTTTTTCAGTACTTTAAGATTCCCCCTCTTATAAGGTAAGTCTATTATTCTAGTATAATCTCGTAATATCGCAGCTACTGCTACTGCATCTATTATTATATTAAGGCCTATAAGAAGGCTAATTAAATAGTTCCTATAGTTATATATTTAGCGTCTCTAAACCTTAAGAATTCTGAATTAGTATAAGAGACACTCTATTATACTTACTTAAATACTCTATATACTCTGAATATTCCCTGCGTAAGTTACTAAAATATATATAGAGAGAAGGACTCTAATCCCCTATACGATAAGAGGGTAGTAAATATAAGGTATATAAGGTATGAGGTTTAAGAAATAATAGATAGACGAAATTAAAAAATATTATATATCTAAAGAGTACAAATTATTAATTAGAGAAAGAAGTGTAAATCCTATTAGAAGGAAAAGTGCTATTATTAATAATAAGATCTCTCAAAGAAGGTCTTAACTTAAGTATAATATAGAGTACATAAGTCAAGTGATAAAAGTTTTACTGAGCCAATCCCCACTACAGTATTTGAAAACTTACTCTTTAAGATAGTATTATTTTAAGCACTACTTATATTCCTTATATTAATAGATAGCCTTTATACAGCTTTAAGCGTAGAAATAACTCATGAGTCGGGATTACAAGTAGGAAAATATACTAGATTAGGACTAAATTACTATTATTTCTATATAGCGAACAGAAGAGCTCTTTATTTAGATCGAAGAATGAAATTTTTAGTAAGTAATAAACGTAGAACTAAATTCTAGCCTAAACTAGGTTATATAGGGTATATTATCTATAAGAAGATAGATTACTATAGTAATTATTATTTTAATAAGGAGTAAAGAGTATTAAAAGTAAAGTACTTTACTAAGCGTAAAGCAGAAGGTATAAAAGTAATTAATGATTCTTTTAAGGCCTACTTAGTATATATTAAGGGAACTAGATTAGATTTAGATTAAAACTAAGGAGGTTCTGAAATTTAGAAAGATAATCTAAATTTCTAGGATTTCAATACTTTATTATATTCTAATAATTTATTAATTAGTTCTAATAGCGGAAATAAAAATAAAAAGGCTTTTTTCATAAATGTATTTATAATAAATAAGGCAGAGTATACTATATAAGACGTAATAAAAAGGCTTAACGAACGGAAGGCGTTATATATACTGGAGAATAGAATTTAAAAACTACCCTAGGAAGAGAGGTATATAATATAATAGATAGATCGATTCTTTTAAGGTCTTCTTATTAATATAAGAGTATCTAGTAAGAATATGAGAGGTATTAATTAATTGCGTGTATTATAGTAAGTTTGGAATATTAAGTATAATATTAGTTAATTAGGTAGGAGTTGAATCTAATTTAGAACTAGTTCTTATACTTTCTTAGGGATTATTATAGTAGATACTCTAGTTAGGGTTTTAGACTTCTATATTATAGATACGGATATATTATTCTTAGTGTATTTATAATAGCTAGATAAGATAAGTATATACTATAATAATCTATAGAATATATTAGTTTAGGAAGATAAGAGGTACTTAATTATATAAAAGAAGGAGTACCTATAGCTTCTTTTAGACTAGTATTATTAACTAATTAGACCTTTAGTTAATATAATTAGCTAGTGCTATTTAATAAAAGTAGAGATTCGTTGGCTTTATAAACGATTTAGTTACTTATTAGTATAATATCTGTAGTATTTACTAGACTAAGTTAGCTATAAGTTTGATTCTAATATTATATTACGAGTTAAAAAGATATGTAAGTATTACTAAAAATATATAGATACTCTATATAGATTTAGATTTAAATTATAAGATAATATAGACTTTAATTATATAGTTTACGTTAATATTACATAGTTTAGAGAACGATATATACTTTATATAGTAGACGAGGCTATAGGATTTAGAGCTGTAAAGCTGCTCTAAAAGCACCTCGATTTAGCTATAGCTTAGACTACTTTTAACGCATTTAAGTTAGTATAGATAAATATATATATTAGATCCCTTAACTTTATTGTTTATAACTATAGAATTAACTTTAATTCTACGGAGTTTTAGAGTATACTTAAAGTTATAAGGAGTATATCTAAACTTATTCTAGTAGAGGCGCACTACTTAATTAGTAAGGTAGAATAATATTATTATCTACTTCAACGTACTTACGAAATCGTTATAAAAGAGTACCCTAATATAAGCGATAAGGATCGCCTATAAATAGCTATTAAAGCTATTAATAATATAGCTGGATTAAATAGCTTAATTCTTATGCTTCTTATTTTCGGTACTTATCTAAAAATAACGGAAATAGATTCTCTAAATCTATTTATTTAATAATATACAGAGACTATTAAGAGAACTATAATAAAGGTGCGCTAAATAAATGTGAAATAGTAAGTTAATAATACGCTAGTAATCTGTAATAGCCCTAGTATAATATATATTTATAATCTTAAGCTTTAAGATTAAGTATTAGTTTAGCGTAAAAAGAAGAGATAGAAGGAACTATATACTTTCTTAGAAATAAAGAGCAAAGTATATAAAATAGATATAAATAATAATAGAATATATATATTTTATTTAATATTAGTACATCTATTTAAGATAAATACATTTAGTATCGAATAAAAGAAAGAAAAATTACTAAATATAACCTGTAAGCTTAGTTTATTAGTTCAAAAAGCCCTTAAAACTATACTAAAAGCCCCTTGAATTACTATCGAAGTCCTATTTATAAAGCTAATCCTAAGACTACTAATAATTAATAATAATTACGATACTAAAGTATTTTTAATTAAAAAGGAGATAAAAGATTAAGAGCTATTAATTAAGCTATACGTAAAGAGTAAGATTATTATACTTAGCTCGCTATTTTAGTAATCCTGATAAACTAAGTATAAAGTTCTTATTAAAAGAGGTGTTTTTATACTAATTTCTAAAGGCGATTCTAAAGTAAGAAGCTATTATATCTTTAAATTAAGAATAGTAGATAAAGTAAAGGGTAAGGAGTTTATAACACTATATAAGAAATTAAGGCTTATTATTTAATACTTTAATAATAAAAGTAAGAAGAAGATATTAATCTAGTCTCTTATTATCTAATAGGTAAGCTAGAGATTACTTATCTTTTTAGCTATAATTATAAGGTACCTAAACTAAGTTCAAAAGGGGTTTAGTATATATTTAGTAATCCAAGATATTATCTAAGCTTATATCTAATTAATAATAAAACTTCTTTAGAATATCTTTATATAGTTATTAGAAGAGATTATAAATAAATTCCCCCTTAGCACGATATTTATAGTAATACTCTCTCTCTATAGTATACTAGAATCCAGAAATCACTAGTTTAATACTTACTATAAGCACTATATAGAAAAGCTCTAGATAAACATATTAATATACAATCCTTACTTACTAATTAGTACTAAAGAAAGCTACGAGTTTAGAGTTATTAGAATATAAATAGATAATACTCTTATCCTTAGGAATAATAATTTTCTAGTAAGAGAGTAGAATAAGATTACAGAAGCTAATTTCTTAATAAAGCCGATTTAAGTCCTACTCCCCTCTGAATTTATTATGTTTAATAGATATATTATTACTTTAGATAAAGATAATATTTATATATTATAGAAAGGGTAAGGAGTAAGGCTAGAGTTAATTAATATAAAAGTACTAAATTATAAAAAGGCTTATATAAAGTAATACGCTCGCGGAACTTATATTATAATAATTTACTAACTAGAAGCTAATTTTGATTTATTAGTAATAGTATAATATTAGGATCTAATAATTAATAATACTAAAGCTTTAAACTAATGCCTTTAATAGCAAATAGATAATATAAAGAGAGGTTTATAGTATATACTAATTAATTTATATTATACTAAACTTTATATCTTTATTAATAGATTATTTACTAATAATAAGGATTTAAGTTTATAGATCGGATTTTTAATAGTAATTAGAATAGAAATAAAGGGGGATACGGAATTTATCCTTTTTAATAATATTATTCATATAAGCTTTATAAAGTGTAAGAGAGTAATATGTGCTATACTTACTTTAGAGCTATATGCTATAGTAGTAGGAATCGATATATTAATTACCTTAGGAACTACTATTAATATAGTAATAAATAAGCTTAGATTACTATAGCTTCCTATTATAGTATATATAGATTCCTTATCTCTTTATAAGTGTATTATTAAGCTTAGTACTACGAAGGAAAAATATTTAATAATTAATATAATAGTAATTTATTAATTATATAAGCGTAGGAAGTTAATAAAGATTCAATGGATTAATAGTACTCGTAATCCTGCTAATACTATAATAAAAACAATGCTAAATAGAGCTCTTTAAGAGCTAATTAATACTAATACCTTAATTATGAAGATAAAGGGTTAAGTTCAGAAGTTACTTAATATTAATTTAGAAGCTAGTTTAACTTATGATCTAGGCTTATAAATCGATAGTACTAATTTAGTAGAGTAATAAAAAAGTTTTAAGCAAGGGGTGATTTTTCTTTTATTATAATTTCCTTATAACTCTTATTAATCACTTATAATTATTTTCAGTTATATTTAAGATATAGAAGGGAGAATAAGTTTAATTTGTAAGTAATTATCCTTTAATTCAAAGCACTAATAAGTGGCCTTACAACAATACTTTAATAGGGACTAAGTACTAGTTTTACTATAGGGAATTACTCTTATATACTAGTATAAAGAAAGTGCCGCTATAAAGAATTAATTATAAAGCCTTTCTGAAATAGGGCCTATTCCCTTACTTATAAGTAGTACTTAGATTAACTAGTATATTACTAGATTCCTTCTTTCCGGCGCTACTTAAGCAATTTTCACCTTAATTTTTCTTTACTTAAGAGCCTGAATCTTTTTTATCTCTATTTCTATTATTTCCTATAAGGGTCTTACGCTTAATATTACTATAATAAGATATAATAAAAGCTATAGCCTTCTTAACCTGCTTCTCTATATAAGAGAGGATCTGCCTATAGTCTTATAGAAGTTTTAGTTAAATAGGAACTAGAGTATATTTAGTAAAGATTCAAAGTAAAAAAAAAGGGGATTACTTATAAATTAACTTTAGGTAAGATCTACTATTCTAGTATAAAAAGTACGAATTTCCTTTAATAATACTAAACTTATCTTATCTTAAGTCTTTAGTAGTTCAATAATTATAATCCAGAGTTTTATATTAATAGTTATAATAGTAGTAGAGATAGTAGTAGTATCCTTACTAGTAAGGGTATAAGTGAGTTCTTAGTACTTAGTATTTAAGAACTAGGGGATCTATAAATAGGTTAGTTATAGATTATATTTAGGGTAGTTTAGAATTTAGGATTAGAAAAAGGGAAGGAGGTACTTATAGGATTATATAGGGATTTCTTTTTAGTGTAATATAAGTATTTCTTGCTCTCTCGCTTATTAAAGGAGCAGATATAGTTCGATTTCTTTACTAAGAATTAGATATAATAGATATAGTAGTTTTAGTAGGTAGTAATAAGAGCTCTAAATAGTGTTAGTGTAAGTACTATTTATATTAGTATCTATTTCATTACTAAACTACCTATAATTCTTTTGAATTTCTATACTTACTTTTACTTATTTAATTTAATATAGACTATAATAAAATATTAGCAAATATTTCTTAAGATTAAAGATTTATATATTTATAAATAATTCTTTAATATTTACTTAAAAAGGAAGAGCTTCAGAATAAAGAAAGATCTCGGTTTTATATAGCTAGCAATAGCCTCGCTTAGTATTTGTTTACTTACTATTATCTTCTAACAGGCCGCATTAACTACTTCCGACGTATAGCTTTCAGGCTATAACCGAAGGTCTTTCAGACTATAGTACTTCCGTAGCTCCGTACTTAGTACACTTATTCTACCTCCTTTACCTATATGATTACTCTTTACAACTGTTTTTTTCTTATAATTAGAATAGAGATTTGCTTAAAAACTGTCTTTCTAAAAGAAGATTTACTAGTATTAATCTATAGGCCTATATAGGATATGTCTTAGCTAGAATAGGGGGTAGGACCACTTATAGAGGCGATTTAGTGGTGTTTCAGAGGTAGTATATAATCTAGTATCTCCCGCCCCCTCTTAGAAATACACAGATTTTCTACACTATTAAGCTTAATATACATATATATGATATTTATACTTGATTCTTAGCTTATATTCGGTATTGAACCGATATCTAAGATACTAAAGCTACTTTTAGAAAAGCGATAGATCTACTTTATAAGATTCTTTAATATAACGCTAAAAGAACTCAAAGAGAATAGTATTTATACGTAGCTAGAAGCTATAAACCTCGATAGCGAATATACTAATAAAGAAGATAATTATATTCGGAAGTATATAACTAACCCTAAACTTATTAGGTAAATCATAATCTCGGGCTACGATAACGAGATAATACCGTACGATAGCGACGAGGAAGAAGTCGAGAACTTAAAGGAGAAGGCCGAGGGCGTTTGCTAAACCCTTTTTTTTAAAAACTACTTAATTTACCGCTTAGCGGACTTTTCACAGAGAAATTTAGAAAATTACTTAAAGAGAAAAGAGTTTATACTACGACTAATATAACTCTAAGTATTAGATTAATATCAAAACTTAAGTTATTTACGAGGAACCTGATAGGATCGCTATAAGAGAACTTTAATAAAAGAAACAATATAAAGTAGCTGAATAAAGTTATTTAAGTCTCAAAGTCTTGCTTTGTTACTATTGAATTCCTATTTCATTTTTTTCTGTTCTTAGGTGTGGTTACTTAGATGGCTTAGATAAGGTGATTCGGGCAGGGCTTCTTTATCACGATTCAGATTCCTATGTGTGGTTCAAGCAAGGGTAGATACTCGTAGATTTTACTCTATTGATTTCATTAACGACGTTTAAATTGATTCCTTGCTACAAGCTAACTAGATTGGCCTCCTCCTCTTCCTAAGAAGATTGAAGCAATTCCTTGCCACTAACCGACTGGCTTGTTCGCTATTCTTTCCCTTCTTTTTCGCAGCCCAGTAGGCTCGGCTTTCTTTCTTCCCCCACAAAAACAAAAACAACTCCTTGCTGCTAAGTAACTAACTCGTTCGTTCTTCTTTCCCTCCTTTCTGATTGCCCAGACTTGTGTTTAACTTCTTCTTGTCCCTCTTCTTTCACTTCGTATCTTAAAGTTTCCAACCTGCCACCAAATCAATTTACCCGCTGGCTCCTGGGCGCGATCTTTATAGAAATCAAAAATCTCCTCAGCGCCAACATATGGCCTTGACCAATTTAGGTTCCTTTTCCACGAGTATGTATATTCATGTGCGGGGATATCGCAAGAGCAGCTTTGAAACCAACATGTTAGTACTTTGTGAAGTAAAGTATGAAATGTGAAAGATCACATTAGAACACGCCTAGGGTTTGCAAAAACTTGCCTAGGATAGCTATTCTCGAGCTATATGCCTCTAATATCATCATTCTTCTTATAAACCGTTAGTAATACCGGCTGATCTCCCAGTATTTTATTGAACAGTTTCACTGCGGCAATGCCTGAAATCTCGGCGCTAACGGCGATGACTCGGACTGGTCTTGGTTTGCCCAACCATTACAGAGAGTCGACCAGTTGGGATTCGTCTGTTGAGCCCATGTTGGCGATTGGTTGATTTGTGTTGTTAGCAAAGATTTGAATAAGACAGGGACAGAGAGATAAGAAAGATCACAGGAAAAAGTTTGATTTCGAAGAGTACGTGCGTCCATATTACAAACTAGCAAGAACTTCATTCGATATTAAGTAGAACTTCGGGGTCTCTGAGGAAAAAGGGGAGCCATATCAGACAATGCGCGAAGTAGTCGCGAAAACACCTGCCAAGCTTAGGGCGGGAAACTACATACAGGTCGAACAGGCAAATCTTCACAGGGAACGTACTCCATACAGTAGTGTGAGAGAGGAGTACAAAAGTCGAGGATTCGCTCGGTTCCCCACAAGCCCCGACGCAAAATCTCCTCCATTAGGGAGGGGGACCGGGGCTGTCTGTCCCTGCAGCTCCTACGACCTTTGTTACACTCTGCCACCTCTCCCCCTCTAAATAATATTAGCTACGGGTCAGAAGCGCCAAGGGGGACTTTGAAACCCTGATCGAGGTTGAGAATTAACAAATTCATTAGAGAAACACCCAGAAGGCGATCTACACTAGGTGCAGTTTTCGTAAAGAGGGGATAGCCCTTGTACCCTACCCCAAAAAATAAAGTTACACCTATGCGGGAATTCTCCACCCCCTTTCCCTACCCCTACAAAAGCTTTAGTAGTTGAATCCCCTCCCCCACAACTAAATAATATTATTCGGTAGAGATTTTTGGGTTTGAATATAAACGAGAGTTTTTAGGTGGCTAAAGGATCTTGCTCGTATATTTGCACCAGCTAAAAGTTGTTTTATTATTAAAACGGGGGGTGGAAGTAAAAGGTTTTAGAACTGAAAACAGTAGTAGATTTCACTAGCTTAACCCTTTGCTAATTACCTACACATCTATCTCCGCCGAATAACGTTATGCGGGGGTGCGGGGAGGTAGGGTACTAAGTAAATAATGCAGATTTCTTGTCTATGCTTTCGAAGCTAGTTCTTTTCTAAGAGGAGTAAATATTATGAAATTCCGACGCTCTACGAAGTATTAGTCTATAGTCCCTGTTTTTGGTAAAGAGGTGCACTATATAAATACAAAATATAGATTATTTCTAATATATACAAAGTAGATAATCCGTATCACAGATTCAAAAGCTCAAAGCCTTCTTTCAAATTAGAGATATTAATTAATCCAAGAATATTATATTAAAAAGGTATCTTTATTTATGTAATTAAGAATTGCAAGGATATTAAACTATTATAATTATAAAACGAGTTGCATAATTATAAATACGGAAAAAATTATATTTAATCAAAGTTAATTTATAGTAAAGCGGATTTGCCTTAAGAATATTTATTTGATTTTATACTTAATATAAAAACTATATAATTCACACGATTATAAAATCTTTGTATTATTTTAATAAGAATACGAATATTTATATTATTTACTAATTCACTTAGACTTGAAGGAAAGGTAATGCTTTAAAAGAGCTTAGAAAACAATACTTGTTAACTATTAGAAGATTACTGTTTAAAAAAGTGCTTAATATAAAAATAAGATTAATTAATTACTCTTAACGATATACTTGAAAATAAAAACAATAAAAATAAAAGCGATACGCTTAAAGCCGAGCTTTTATAGCGTTTTAGAAAAGACCTTAAATAAAATTCTAAGCAGATCCGTTTTAATTTATATAATAATATAACGCGATTAATAATAAGCGTGTTTAAGATTACTACTTATATATTAAAAACCAGGTTCTGAGTAAAATTAGCCGGAATATTTTTATTAGCAAGAATAAAATATCGCTTATAGCGTTATAATTTAAAAGCCTTAAAGACTTCTCCCTTAGGGTTTAAGATTTAGAAATCTTCTAATTTATTTGCAACCTTAAGTCCGAATAGATTTTAAATAATTATACGTATATTAAATTAAAACTTAGTAGTAAATATAATAATATCCGCTTTTAATAGCGACTTATTATTAAAAGACAGCTTATTTTCGATATAGCGAATAAGTATAGCATTCGACTTTACTTTAATTTAAATTCAAGCTTAATATTAGTAAAGTTCTTAAAAGCGCACGAATATATAAAAGTCTTTTTTTATATACTAAGATTATTCATTGTAATACAGAACCTGCGAAGTAAGATACACTTTTCTATTTAAAATTAATTTGAAGCATCTAATATTAATATAATATTTTTCATTACGCTCGACTAAATAATAGAAAACATCTTCTTATTGTTTCACGTCGAACTTTGCTTTTTCTAACGTTTTAAAACGCTTAGGTTTTGCTTTAGCGCTCTTATAATTCATAAGCTTATTAATTATACTTATTACCTCTTAAAGTAATAAAAAGTGAAGTTTATTAGTAACCTTGGTTAGTATATAATTATTATAAATTACTGATTTATCTTATTAGTATTATTAACGAAACTTTTCGGTAGATTTTTTACTTTTTATTACCTTCGCGTTATATTTGATAAAAAGCATAATTAGCTTATATTAATATCGCACTAGTTATATTTTAAAAATATATTAAAAAGAAATATTTCTCTTAATTATTATTATTTAGTTTATCTCTGCGTCGAGTATATTCTTAGCGATACCGCGTGCTAGATTATTAAAATCAGTTAATTTGCACTTTTAATAATATTATTTAACTACCTGGGTTTGTAGTTTTGATAATAATACCTTTTAAGCTCTTTTATTACGATACTAACTCGTAATCGATAAAATAAAAGATTATACCGCGAAACTTATTCTTTTAAGAAATTTAGTAAAAAGATAATTAAAAATAAAGACGTTGTTAACTTATTTTATTAGAGTACGAAGATATATTTAATACTTAAGTACCGCACTTAATTAAAAGAACGATATATAATACTATAATAACTTCTTTCTTATTATAAAAGTATTTAAAATGGTTTATAGCTTCTAAAAATTATCTTAACTTTCGGACTATACTCTCGTTAATATCTAGATTTTCTAAAGTTTCACGTTAGTATATATATAAAAATAATCTTAAATACTAATAAACTTATAATTCCAAACTTTCTTACTTAATCGTAATATACTTTTATAAGTTTATCTTTTGTAAGATATTATTAAACTTTAAGTAAGAAAGTTCGTTTAAATAATAAATATATTATAATATTAAATTAGTTTTAAAATAGTAGAATATTTGCTTTATTACTTATTATAGTTTTTAGATATATATATTATAAACAAGATTTTATAAACTTTTATCTCGTTATATATTACAGAGGCCTTAATACTTACGTCTTACTAAGTTATAACGAGTCTTTTAATTATTCCCTTCTTACTTATTCCGATTAAGTATAACGTAATTTAAACCTAAACTCTTAACGCGGCTTTTAGTTGAAAATCTAAATAACTTACTATTAATTATAATATAATTAAAATTATAAAAGCGTGAATTAATATATACGTTATCTGAATGAATTATATAACCGTTTACGCCGTTTGTATCCTTTATACCGTTTTTAATAGTATTTATAAAAACCTTTTAATAATCCGATAGTACGAGTTCTAACTTATTAATATTCCTATAATTCTTCAATTGTTCAAGCATAGCTCGCAAAACCCAGTCGGTTCTTAAATAATGCCGAGACTGACTCAACGTTTATATTTTCTTTAACGCGCACTTTACGTAGCGAAACGAGTAATCGTATTAAATCTAATTAAAAAGAGTAATCTTTTCGTATTCTAAATATTAATTAAAGTCATTTACGAGTATATAAATATTAGTTTTATAAAAAAGCCTTTTGAAAAAGTAATAATCTTGGTAATCAATATAACGCTCGAAATTATAAAAAATATATCAGATATAAGTAGCTTAATTTTTATACTAAACCAATATCGAGTTTATTAAAAGAAGGACTTATAATAGTATATGTTGTTTCCATAGTCACGTTTTAGTCAGATCCTTGCTTATTAAGCGTAATCGAGCATTTAAAGGGGGGGCTCCCGGCTGAGCTTCCCCCTTTCTTTGAATACACATTTTTACTATACCGGGACCCCCCCCCCTTAATGTGTCGATTCTACACCGGAATCAGTGGTACCACCCGACTATAACGATAGTATATATAAAAAAATTCCTACCTAATATTATATAAAGCAAATTCCACTAGTTCGCAGTTGGAAAAGAAGCAACTCCGGGTACTTACTTATAAAAGTGCTCAGATATAAGATTCGAGTCCTTACGAGGTTAAGCTAAAACGGCAAACCTGAGGTAGGGCGGCATGCTTCGCACTCTCCCCGCCCTTGCAAGCAAGCGCCCTTCGCGAGTTCCAACCCTGTTATTATTATTATTCGAATATCCATCTTATTAGGTACTTATGTTTTACTCCATATTATATTCTTCCCCGGCCTAATTACTTACCTACTTACTTATAGCCGTTTACTTCTATTTATAGTTTTACTTCCACCTCTATTTCTGTGTTTATAATTTAAATTATTATTATAAGTCTTAAATTCGACCTTAAATTCTTAAAGGTGCTCTTTAAATTACTACTAAATAGCGTTTTACTTGCCTTATATAATATCGCTACTCGTTATTAAGACTCTGATACTAAATTTAGTGTATTATTAATTATATTTCCCGATTCTGTTGATATAAAAACAACGGGAGTTTTAAGCTGATATAGCGGATAACTATAAGATTAAGATTAATAATATAGTAAGAAAAGTAGTAGTACGAGTAAAACTTCCGCTTTATTATACTTTTATCTTAAATACTTTATTCTTAATAATATTAAAACCTTCTTTAAAGTTATCGCGATATAAGTCTTTATAATTAATATACTAGTATACTCGATTAACTATCGTCTTGCTTTTAAATATCCTACCCTTATATTTGTCGAAGCCTTTTACCCTTCTCTATTATAGTTCCGATCTTAAGTAAACTCTCTAGATATTGATCTTAATTATATTAATATTATTAAAGAATCTTCCGGCGGTAGCTTTATTACCGGTATTACGCTAATAGCTTACGATAACAAACTCTTACTCTCGCTAGCAAAATAGATTTTAATCTATTTGTTACTTAATAATCGTAACTTAACGCTAAATCCCGTTATCGAACTAATAATAATTTCGCTAATAGAAGATAATATTACTACTTAGACGGCTATATTAAGTAATAAGGTGGGTAAAGCGGATGTTCTTATATATCGCGCCTTTACTCGTGCTCTAAATCTTGCCGATTTACTATTAATATGTATTAAAGTTAATAAGCTAGATATCTTTTGTAATAAGAATATATAGTATACATAAAGGATTACTAAAGCAAATGTTTTAATTAAGTTTTACTTATATTTAGGGCTATCGCATGCATTTAAGGTATTGCGCTATAAATCGGTGCAAGCAAAAGAGCGATGGAAAACAGGTTTAAAGCTAAGAGCTATTAGCTCTTTTTAAGTATTTATTTTTAGGATTTCAGTTAATCGGGGCAGTGAGAGTGATCGCTCTTTTACTATATTAATATTTAGAATAATAAAGTTTAGAGTTAAATCCATTAGTCGCTCCTCTGTTGTTATAGAATAACTAATAATAACCAAGTCCCCTAAAACTCACCTTCAAAACACCCCACCTCCTAAGATTTTATGCAGACTGAACTCTTAACTGACTAAATTTCAAGCATCAATCATTGCAATTGCCTACCCACTGAATGGATCACTGTAGAAAGATTAACTGCCAATCTTACAGCTCAGTAGTCCTATGTTATTTGCTGAACCCAAAGGTAGCTAGTCGCGTTACGAGTGTCTTGTTTTTGGAAATTTGAAGAAACAGTTCGCTGACAGAACAAATATTTGGAGCAGCGCCTTCGTCCTAACCCCCTGAGATTTAGATTACAAATAAGAATTGAGATTATAACAGCCTGACTGAACCTGATTTTGCTATGGCTAATTACTGGACCTGTAAAGCCACCGACCCACCCGCCAGCCCAGGCGAAGTAGCTGATATAGTGATTTCACCGGAAGCTCCTGGGGTGAAACGAACAATAGCAAGCGCAAGACCACCCAGCGTGTTCCGCGTTAGGGATGGGAAACTGGCCATGTCCGTCTGGTCTCCATTATCAGTGCTTACGATCTCTCCTGGTCCAGAAAGCGAAAATGTGATAGCATTGGTAGCCCGGGGTACAGTGTCGCCTTGGGAGTCAACCACGGTAACAGTGAGAAAGCTCAGATCAAGACCATCACCACGGATAGTTGTTCGATCCGCAGTCAACTTTAGCTTTACCGCGTCGCCGGCCGTCCGCTTTGTACCTACAGCCCACTCTTTCCCGTCCTTGTAAGTCACAACCTTCAGATCTCCTGGTGTATACGTAACGGCATCCCAACGGAAGCGATACGAGGATGGCCCCTTCGTGACCCGGCCCGCGGACTCGCCGTTAACGAAGAGCTCGGCCTCGTCCGCGCTGGAATACACATGCACAGGAGTGATCTGTCCCACACGTTCTGGCCAGTTCCAGTGCGGCAGGATATGTGCCATAGGCACGTTTGGGTTCCACCGTGCCTGGTACAGGTAGAAGCGATCCTTCTTGAACCCAGCCAGGTCGACAATGCCGAAGTACGAGCTGCGCGCCCTGCCGTCGAACGGTGTCGGCTCGCCTATATAGTCATGGCCCGTCCACACAAACTCTCCCGCCACGTAAGGGTAACGATCCTGCTGCGCAAAAACTTTGTCGGCGGAAGTCGCCCAGACCGGGGCGTATAGGTCGTAGGAACTGGCGTACATGGCCGAGTAATTTCCGCCCGAATCATTGCCGATGATGGCCACCCATTCAGGAGTGACGGGAAATACGTACTGGTCGCGGGTGCTCACTGTTGAAGCGGTCTCGCTGCCCCAGATCATCTTTTCGGGAAATTGCGTACGGAAAGCTGGGTATAATGAGGTGTTCGAGGTACCTCTGCCCTCGCCTTGGTAGTTCAGGCCAATGATATCCAACACCTTGGGGAGAGGGTCAGTTTCCCTTGATCTGTCCATTCCCGACGTTGTCGGGCGGGTGGGCTCTTCGGCTCGGATTATGGCCTGCAGCTCCTGGGCAATTGCGTTGCCGGCTGCCGTTTGTTGCTCCGGAATTTCATTGCCGAAGCTCCAGGAAATGATAGACGGGTGGTTGCGGTCGCGCCGGAGGAAGGCCCGGAGGTCGGGCTCGTGCCAGTCCTGGAAGATCAGGTGGAAGTCGTTGGTGGTCTTGGGCTGAAGCCAGCAGTCGAAGATCTCAGCCATGACCAGAAACCCCAAACGGTCGGCCAGCTCGAGGAACTCAGGCGCGGGTGGGTTGTGTGAGGTGCGGAGCGCGTTGGCTCCCATCTCTTGCAACGACTGTAGCTGGCGTTCCGCTGCGCGAGTGTTGAAAGCTGCTCCGATAGAACCCAGATCATGGTGGTTGCACGTGCCTTGGATCCGAATTGCCTGGCCGTTCACAAGAACCCCGTTGTCTTTGTCGTAAGTCACGGCACGAATGCCAAACGGCGTTTCATAGGTGTCGATCGTGGCACCGTCGGCAGACACCGTGGTCACGGCGACGTACATATAGGGCTGCTGCGCTGGTGGTGGTCCCCAGAGCCGTGGGCTCTGGATTGTGACCGAGCCTTTCACAGTCTGCCTCGTGCCGGCTGCAACAGTTGCTGCTATTCGTTCAAATACAGCCACCACACTTGCTCCAGCTTGTTCAGTTGCTGTGTCGAGCTCCCTGATCTCGGTCACAACACCCACTTCGCGACTCTTGCTTCCCTTGTTCTCAATATCTACGGCCAGATTAACAACTGCTACTTCGGCATTAACAGATGGGGTTGTAATATATGTCCCGAACTGGCCTACGTGGACCGGGTCGACCTTGACAAGCCAGACGTTGCGGTAGATGCCAGCCCCCGGATACCAACGTGAGCTGTCAACCGCATTTTCTAAGCGAATGGCCAAAACATTCTCCTCTCCTGCTGTCAGGTAAGGGGTGAGATCTAGTCTGAATGAAGCATACCCAAAAGGCCAGCCACCCACGAGCTTCCCATTCAGCCAGACTGCGGCGTATGACATGGCGCCGTCAATATCTAGAAAGATGGATTTGCCCTGATCATCGGACGCAATGGCCAGCTTTCTGCGGTACCAGCCGACCCCATTCGAAGGCAGCCGTCCCATACCACCACTGATACCAGGTGCATTGAACGGCCCCTTGATCGCCCAATCGTGAGGCAGGTCGACGGATTCCCAGCCACCATCATCAAACGAAGCTTGCACGTAAGTTACATTCCCACCAGGAGATTCCTCCGCCGGCCGCTCCGTTTTGGTGCCATTGATGATGAAGTCATTGCCAGAGGGCAAGATCCATGGCTTTAACGTGTTGTATGACAGTGAGTCCGGATTCGAGGTGAATCGTGAGAAACGCCAGCCACGATTGATGCTGATCCGCTCGCGGCCTGGAGACGCGGTTTCCTCTCTGCGAGGTAGTTTGATTGTATGGGCTTGAGCATTCTGCACACTCAGCAGGAGCAGCAGACTCAAAAAGAGCCCGAACACTGCGCGAGACATTTGTACGAGTGACAATATTCTGAATCAAGACTGGAGCGTTCCCTGAAACTTAATTTTTTTATATTATGCTTCAGCATTGGGTTCGGCGTATAAGTAGTGCTTCCCCTCAATTTTGTAGCGCTGTAAAGAAGCACAGTCTTGCCAGGATCGGCATAATAGCGTCTCCCCATTCGAGCGCCTCTCACAAGCATCCGTAGCTTAACTCCTTTTTAGATAGTCCCTCCGCGGCAGTTGATATCACCTTAACGGCAGGTGTGAATGGTACCTGCAATATGAAATAGTCGGACCGATTAGTATCCAAAAAGACAGAAACAGGGGGCAGGCAATTGACCCGAGTTCATCCACCAATGAATGCTAGTTCCCCGCCCGAGATATTTCTAAGCTCTACAACTTCCCTAGAACAGTGTTGAACTTTCAGGCCTTGTTGGTAAAAGGAATTATACTATTAATAAGTGTATAGCTCAGGCTTGTTTTTAACAATGATGCGTTATCGAACTATCTCGCGTTGGAAGACCCTGGCCACCCCGGATAGTAACCCTAAACCTATAGTTGAATATTTCGATTCGAGCCAAATTGATTGTGGCTACTTTAAAGGAACTTGTAAGGAAGTTTCATTGACCTAACAATATTAACTACTTTTCAAAGGACACTTGTCACTTAGATTATGATTATATAATAATTACAGGGAGATAATAATACTGCTGAGAATTCAGCTGTACGATATTACCTGCTTTGAAGTTATAAAACAACTTCTGCGCTACGAAATCTATTTTCCCTTTGATAAATTTGCAGTAATTAAGATAAAAAAAAGAAAATATGAGTAATAAAGTATTATATTTATATAAGCTATATATTTTATATTTTAATAAGCATCTTCTTATATAGTGTAATAATAATCTGGTCTACTAATCTTACTTTAATCTATAAGTTTAAAGATATTAAATTCTTATTAAGTAATCTTATTCTACTTATTATAAGCTTATCTTAATGCAGAATTAAACTATTAATTAACGTTATTAAAATCGTAGTAGTAACTTCATTCCTTTCTTTCTTTTAAAAAAGCTAAGATATCTACTCTTATTATTGGGATGTATAGTCAAGTCTGAATGCCGGCGTCACGTGTGTTACTTGTACCACGTGACCTCTAAGCTAGTATATAAGGGAGCTCTTCCTCGAGCTCCTTCTTTAAATCTTTATATAAAATAAAAGGTATAATAAAGTATATAAATTATGAGTTTTTATACTACGTGCTATCTTTTTAATACCACTCTCTTGCAAACAAGTATATATTGATACTTATTAAAGTAACTTTTAAAAACAGGAGCTAATAGCTGTTAATACTAACACGTAAGGTATGTATTATGCGGCTAAAATTAATAAATACACTTATTAAAATATTGTTTTAAGAAAAAGAATTATTATAATAACCCACTTTAAAAGTATTTTATAAATCGGGGATTAATAGCTAAGAGAAGAGAGACAAGAGTTTATAAGTAATATTAGTTTTAAAAGAGCTTACTAAGAAATTATTAAAGTTAATTAAAAGTCTTATTTCTTAATTACAAGAGTCTAATTATGCAAAATAAATAATTCGAGAGTATCTTTAATAAAAATTTAATACTATTTCCTATTAGAAGTTGAAATTTGAAGGTTGCTTTTTAGGAAAAAAAACTTTAATAATCAGGTTATTAAATTTATTATAAGAGTATCTAAGTATTATTAAAGGTCTAGATATTACGTAAAATAAACACTTATGTTTTAAGTATTACGACTCGTACGAACCTGATGAGTGAATCGCAGGTAGTTGACTAGCGATTGCGCTAAGCATAATCGGGAGGACTGGGTGACGACTACGCTAGTCTCGATCGAGGAGCCTTTTTTGTATTTATACCCGAGCTTCTTCTTATAAAGAGTTCTTCTTTTCTTCTTGTTTTTTCTTCTTAATACTAAGCGTAGTATAAGCTTAAATATAAAGCTTAAGTTAACTCGCTGTATTAACCTAATACTAGTCGTAATATAAGAAAAGACTAATACTCTTTTCGTTATAAAGCGTTGTATCTCACTTAATATTACGCTTTGCTAACCTGTCTTCGTAGTAAGTTAATAACGAGCCTTAATACCTTAGCTTATTCGATAAATAAGTGCCTTTTTACTTAAGTAGTAAGCTGTTCTAGAGAAAGTTGAAAAACTACTACTTATATAAACTTTAGTTATATCTAAGTCTACACGCTGCGATTTAACGCGTATTTTTATAAGATTATATTAAGTATATAGCTCAATTACTTCGCCTAAGGCTTAATAAAATCTATTTTAAGCTTAAACAAGTCGCGTAGGCCTGATATAAAGCTCTAACTTCCATAGGTTATATCCATAGAATCTAAGGCTTCTAATACACGACTTTTCTAGGCTAAAATAGTGGTTATACGAAGCTTTGGGCTTTGCGTTTCAAACTACGAGAAGCCGCGTACGCCTAATACAAAGCTTCGACTTCCATAGATTATAACTATAGAATCTAAGGCTTCTAATACACGGCTTTTTTAAGCTAAAATAGTAGTTATACGAAGCTCTGGGCTTCACGTCTTAAACTACCGGAAGCAACTGTATTTAGTCAAGACTCGTTTAAGCTCGTTTAAACTTATTTAAGCTTGTATTTGCCTAATTAAGTTATCTAAGCGAATACATACGTAATAAGCTAAAGTAGTTATATAAACCTAAAAATCCTCTCTTAATAGAATCATCATTCATACAAAATCTCTTATTTTTATAAATTAGATTAGATTAGATTAATGACTATTAATTTAAATCTAATCAAGAAAAATTTAATTAATCTAATTTTAATCTAATTTAATTAAATTAATCAAGTATTAATCGATTAATATATATCGGTATATACTTGTTTACAAGAGAGTAGTATTAAAAAGGTAGCACGTAATACGAAAACCCGTAGTTTATATACTTTATTATACCTTTTATTTTATATATCTTTTCTAAAAAGGAGCTTGAGGGAGAGCTCCCTTATATGCTAGCTAGGAGGTCACGTGGTACACGTGACCCCGGCATTTAGGCTTAATTATACATCCCAATAATATGATTAATATAAGAGCTGTATTTTAATTAAAGTCTAGACTTCTAGGGCTAATCTAGAATAGGCTTCGTATATTATAGGAGGAAGAAACTCTAATTCATATAATAAGAGAGTAGTATATAGCGAGCTACTAAACGTTTCCTTTGTTTTATAAAATAATAGATAAATTAAATCTAAAAATATTATATATTTAAAGAGTATAAATTTAGCAAAAGAGAAAAAAAGAAAAAGTTTTATTAAATAGAATATATTTAGTATTATGTTCTTAGTGTATTATTATTAAGTATCGGCTTCTTATATATGCGAAGGACTAGCCTAATTATATAACAAAAGAAATCAGGAGCTGTTTCTATTGCAATATATTATAAATAAAATTAATTAAAAATTTAAAGACTCGACTAATTTAAGTGGGGTAAAATCGATACGCAAGTTATTTTTTCTACATATAATACTTAATTAATAATCTACTAATAAGATATATTATCTTAGTAAGACTTAAAAATAAAGAAGTAATAATAAAATCTATTTTAAGAATAAAAATTAGAGAGTTTTATTAATAGAAAACGTATTTATAATTAAGTGCTTCTTATTTATTATTCAATTTTAAATTAAATAATAGAAAATACAATATTAGTAATATTTAAAAAGCCATTAGTAGTGAAAGCGTTTATATCAAGAATATAAGAATTAAAGGTTTATTAATAAAATACCTATTTATAATCACGTATTTCCTATTTATTAAACAATTCCAAATACTTTTTAAAAGATGTAATAATTTTAAATCTAATAATAAAAGAATATTATATTAGTAATATTTATAAAGCGCTGAATAATACTAAAATCTATTTTAAGAATAAAAAGATAAGAGTTTTATTACTAAAATAAACATTTATAATCAAATGTTTCTTATTTATTAAATAACTCTAATATTATAATCTAAAGAATCACGTATATCTTAGCCTTAAGGCTTGGTAACTTTATTATATAAAGAAGCTGAGACAAAGATAAAATTATAAAGGCTAAAGGTTACGTAATATATTAGCTTATTGTGGTACAAAAGTAGAGTATAGTGTTACGGCTGACTAAAGGTTAATACGACTGCTAGCTGTAAGTAGCGGAGGCTCAAGTCTATTGTATTTAGGCCTAAGGCTACGCTTGGTATCTAGAAGAAAAGACAAAGAGGAAAAGAGAGCTCTTTATAAGAGAGAGCTCGAGTATATATACAGGAAGTAGCGTAAGGCTAGCTAGTCTTACTAATCAGGACTAGCGTAGTCGCTGTTTCTTGTTCTTTGTTCTTTAGCTATTCCTCTGTACGCCTATTCACCGGCAAGTAGCCTCCTGTTCACGTGCTATCGTAATATATAAAGTAAGTGCTCTTAAAGTAGTGATGTAGTTATTTGATTCTGCAAAAAGAGGCTCGTAGAGAGCAACTAACTATATATAAGAATAAGAGCTCTTGATTTAGTAGAGCTAAGGTACTGAAGGCTCGCGACACTTACTAAACGGGCTTATAAACGCTTGCACTTTATAAGATATTTAATAAAGCTTATATTTAGAATCGAAGTTTTATATATATAAAGTAATTTCTAAATAATAAAACTTTATGTTTAAATTTATATAATAATTTAATTATTACTTATAATGTCTTAATTCTTATCAAGAATTAAATCTTTTATAACTATATTTTATTATTAATACTAATTAATAAGCTTATACGCCGCGTATTAATTAAAACTAAACACGTTATACTTTGAATATTTTATTTAACGTATTGTTATTAGAAATAGTCTTAGTTATATTTATAAAAGAAAAAAAAGTGATATAAGAACTAAAAATATTATTCTTAAGTTTAAAAGACTAAATCTTTAAATGCCTAACACTTATTATAAGTAACGTAATAAGCTTGAGTACTTTATTTTTTAATATAATATATACTTCGCTTTTAATAATAACAAATTTAAATTTAATCTACAAAAAGTGTTATAAATCGTTTCTTTTTTAAAAAACCCGACCGCTTATTAAATCGAATCGGCGTTAAGCGATTATTTTATAAACTATATTAAAGTTAATTACGTTATAATAATAATCAAAAAGAGTAAGGTTATTTTTAAAACTATCACCCGGTTTATAACTATTATTAAGAGAGTTTTTAAGGACTTTAATAAGAGTAAATCAGCGAAGAAGCGCTTACTCGATATATATTAATAAAGGATTATTTATAAATTTAATATAAAATTTTACTATTATATTATACGCTTAAAATAAACTAATAAAGGCTTAATGTAATAGTACGGATTTTTGTAGGCGAGCAGTACGGGGATCAGGTGATAATACTTTTTATTAACGCGAATATCGAAGTAAAGAGCTCTTTCCCCGAGGATAGATTGCTCTTCTTATATCTTCGTATTGGTATCTAACCAAGGTTCGATACCTGATATCAGGGTAATAAAGAATGCAATAAGTAAAGTTTGATTAAGTATATTCCGTGTATCCCTCTTGTATAAGAGGGAAAGCTATCTTAAATACATCGAGCCCTAATTCCCTAGCCCGTACGAGT
The DNA here is from genome assembly GCA_020747065.1 of Cadophora sp. MPI-SDFR-AT-0126. NCBI lineage: Eukaryota > Fungi > Ascomycota > Leotiomycetes > Helotiales > Ploettnerulaceae > Cadophora > Cadophora sp. MPI-SDFR-AT-0126. Next base: position 1,343,441 of record JAGMVK010000015.1, read on the forward strand.
ATTACTTATACGAAACCAGGAGGTTCAGATGAAACCAAGCTTCATTAGGCTAGGAGAGACGACTATCTTTGGAAGTCACTAGATCAAGGGAATACCTCTTAGCTAAGACTATCCCAACACTTTGATATCATTTAGGTTATTCCTAATTATACTTAATTACATGACGTATTAGCGTTACACAGCCTTACTTAGTCAAATACTAAGTGGATATATGGCGTAAAGCGCTTATCCGTAGTTCCGAGCTTTACCGAGCTTTCCCGAGGCTATTACGTCTCTCGTAACGTCTTAAGCTATTCCTATTTAGGCATAGTAAATGGAGCAAGAACGATTACTTTTACATTAACCAGTTATCCTATATTTACTAAGTAAATACACGACCGTTATAATTATATACAAAAGAGGGCGTTTTAAAAATTGAGAAAAGAAAAGAGTTGTATTAAGAGAAATCGCAATAAATAAAGGTCGTTCTTTAAATAATAAATTAACCTCATTTGGCTATAAATAGTATATCATTTATTTATGTTAAAAGAGGTCCTGTTTTATAGAATTTTATGAAAATCAAGGCTTTTCTAATGATTTCCTCTAAAATACTACTCTCTTACTAGTCGGAATTAAGCGAGCTACTCCACAATTTGGGTAATTAATCCTGATAGCAGCGCATCGAATAGGAAAAACTACTACGAATCGTCTCTAGTACTAGCTTTAGAAATGCAAGAGGAATATATAGAAAACTTAAATGAGGAACTAATTCGGTCAGGAAAAGATTATGTACCATTTGGAGTTTAAAGGGGCAATTTGCTAAGATTAGTTATTAATATTCATTTGTTTTTAGTGCGAGATATACTGGAATTTGATGCGCCGGAATAAGCCGGGCTCTGACATGTTTACTTTCCTGTAACATTTACTTTCCCCCACTGGAAGCGAGCCCCGAGCGAAAACAGGAGGCGAGCCGGCTAGTACCCATCTATTAAACAGAGTAGTTGTCCGCTTGCCGTTGGGCGAAACGGCCAGTGAGTGATATACGGAGGGCGCCGGGGCTAAATTATGGCTCACTGCCTGCTTCTGCCAACAGCATTTTGTGTAGGCAAAATGAAAGCGGCGAGCCATAATTTCCCCCCAGGCACCCCGGAGGCGCAAATTTCTTGCGCTCCACTGGGCTGCCCTGAAGAAGCAATATATGCAGTGATCATGACTTTTTCCCCCAGCGAGTTTCAGTCGCCGACTCAACTGTGTCTCACCCGCAAAATTCCAATCAGAATTCCTGCTCGTAATTGGATTGCCAGCGACAGATGCCGGCAAACTTTGGCGCACGGAAATTGCCAACAAACAAAACAAAAAACCAATCGGTGCCGCGGTCGGATCATGCCTAAAGCGTCCCGCCAACGACGCCCCAAGCCGACCCGCCACTCAACACTGACTCTGCCGGAAAGCCACAGGGGGATAGCTTCAAGTTTGAGTCCGTTCATTAAGGGTGGGGGCCTTAAAACCTCCAGTGGCCCACCGATCTGGGGAAACCTAGTATCAGATCTCACATGCACAAAGATTGACTTTTACCCATCCATGGAGAAATGTCGACCAAAGCACCATACGTTGTAGGTGTTGCCTGCCCATTTGCTCGTCCTTCACGGCTCTTGTATCACGTCTCATGAATATCTGCTAAACTCAACATCTCTAGGTTACAATCGTCCTCAGCCTTGTCATCTCTTACGTAATAACTTGTGTTCGATTTTATTCGCGATCACGCTCGGAGCGTGGGTTTCGTTGGAATCTTTCAGATACAATTCTTATCACGTCTATTGTACGTTATAATAAGAAATTCCGTGGAATTTAAAGCTAACTGTCGCACTAAATAGGTCTTGCAAACATCCTTAACAGGAGTCGGCATTACAGGGATATACCTGTCTAGTTTAGGATTCTCCTCAACTTCTCTCAAGGTACTGTAAATTTTATCTTTTTGTGGTCTTGCGCCTTTCTAAGGAAAGCCCTAACTCTCTTGCTAGGTGTTTAATGCCGCTGCCTTGCTCTACTATACTACACTATGGTCGATCAAGTTCTCTATTAGCGTCTCCCTTCTTCGATTAACGGAGCAACTCGATCGGTCCGCTCCACTTGCAAAGTGCAGTTTTTACTTTATCTGTGTCAGCTTCGTGGCGATTTTCGTCGCAAATCTCGTCTTGGGCGTCTCGCCACAGAACCACGGCCAAGTGGACAAAACAGGGCACGCGATCTTCTGGACGACTTTTGCGCTTAATATTGCCACCGATATTATGCTCATCATCATCCCATTTCCGGCGCTATTAGTTATCACCGAGAGGCGTACCCGAATTTGCATTTCGTTTGTATTTAGTCTCGCAGGGATCGTTGTCATTGTCTCTACGGTCCGCGTTATCCTGATTACAAAGAAATTTGGTAATGTAAACTTAATAGCGATACTTAGCCATATCGAAGTTGCGACGGGCGTGATTATCAGTGCCTTGCCAGAGGTTAGCCGGACCTTTACAAGAAAGTACTTCCAGAACAGCAACCAAAGGAGCTATGGGAAAGGGACTCCCGCCAAGACACAACGATCCGGAGGAACTGGAACCACAAGTGGAGGCACGGGCATCGACTTTGAGGCCAACAGCGCCACTGGACGCCCTCACGATTTCAGCGAGCAGGGGGCCATAGAACTCGAATTTCACAGGACAGCATCGACTGATCACATCAACCCGCGTCCCGTCTAGCCGGGTATTGAACGGACATGGCAGCACGGAGAAGGAGTTGTTGGAAGTAACAATAGATAAGATCAAAGCTTTGTGGGTCCTGGCTGGGGGGTCACTCCTTGCGACCATTTTCGAAGTAGCTGGCGGACGTGGTCCTAGTTATAAGACGAGGCTGCTACTTGGAAATATTCTGCGAAGCCGCGGTCGAGGAATTGGAAACGCTTGGCTGTTCCAAATAGTCTGCACTTGCTGTTGCGATTTATTATGATAGTATAAGGTGTATAGTAGTTAGAATCTCGAAAAATTGAGGTGACTAAAAGTCTGTGAGACAAATTTCGTTCCTCGATGTCATAGCTAAGTGGAGCCTCATTTACCTTTCTACCAGCCTGGAATTGGACTGTCTTTGAAGGTATTCTCCTTGCCGTGTCATTGGCTGCTACTTGGTGAGGTTCAACGGCGATCTGTTATCTCGCAGATGTGTCGTTCTAAGGATATCTTATTATCTAATAGCTCACCCTCTTTTGAGAAGAATCTAAGTAATGTAAACGTAATAAGCTCTTGCGGGGTCGAACCTCGAGTGAACCATTTGTTTTCCGAAACGTTAATTCCCAAGGCTTATAAGACTTATTATTTATATCGAAAGAATGCCTCGAAACATCCGAAATATAAACATAGCATTTAATCGCGTTCTGGTACTAAGTCCCCCCCCCCCCCCCCCCCCCTCCCCCCCCCCTCATTCCGCTCACCCCGCAATTTTATCACCACCTAAACCTATTTAAAGATTATAACTCTTATTTAATATACTAGTATTTACTTTAATAAAACTGCTTAATATAGATTTTATAGCTTATTTAAGCTTTATTTTTTTTTTAAAAAAAATTAAATACTTTCTTATTACTATTAACAACTTCTTTGATTTTGTTTTATTTTACTTTTATTTAATAATAGATTTATTAAATATTATATAATACCCAAAATCCTTGTTTTAGATAAATAAAGTTTCGACTAGCTTTTATATTAAGTTTATATTTATTAAGAGTAAATAAGCGATCGTTATAAAAACTTGATTAAAGAAGTATTTGTAACGATAGGGGTTCGAATACCTGTACACTAGTAGTTAAATAACTTTTACTACTAGGCCAGCGGACCTAAAAAGGTATATAAATTAGTTAGAGGCTAATTTATCTGTTTAATTACTTAAAGGTTACGGATCCGTAATATTACTTCTTTCTAAAAATTAACTTCGTTCTCGAAGTTAGTAAGCGCCGCTATTACATTCTTTCGAAAAGGTATAAATCCTTAGTAGTTCTTTATAATTTTTTTTTACTTCGCTAATTTTTACTAGTATTACTAAACTATATTTACGCTTCACGGCGTAGGCGTATTATTATATATAATAAAAAGATTTAAATAATAATAGAATTTCAGCCTTATTTCCTTGCTAATATAATTCTAAACTTAAAAAAGAGAAATTATATTAATTAATTCATTTGTAACGATAAGGGTTTAAATACCTATATATTAGTAGTTAAATAGCTTTTACTACTAGGCTAGCGGACCTAAAAGGGTACATGAATTAGTTGGAGGCTAATTCAGCTATTCGACTACTTAAGGGTTACGAATCCGTAACAGTATCCTTAATCTATTAAGACTTATATTTTATATCCCCGATTAATGGGCTTTCTTAGTGTCTTTAATATATTTTCCGATAAACCTTAGAAACGTAATATAATCTTATTTTTTTTTTAGCGATATCTCTCTTAGGCGTTTATAACTTACGAAAGGTTTTTAAAATATAAGTATTTAAAAGCTTTAATTAAACTATTAAAAGTATACTTAAATTATTAGATATAAGGCTTACTCGGTTAAACAGAGCTTTAAACGTATAGTTTAAATTAGTTATATATAGCCTAAATATTATATATAGCGCCTAAATCTTCGAAGGCTTAGAATAGCTATAACCGAATAATCCGGTTATAAAAGTAAACCTGGCTTCTAATAATCCTGGGTTTAGTTTTTGTTATAGATTCTTGTATAAATACGTATTCTTAAGTATTTATAAGCTTTAGTAAAAATTATAAGCTCTTAGGCCTAAATCCGAGTAGATTTAAATATATTTATTATATCGTTTTAATCTTGAATCTCTTTATCTTTGCGTATATTTATATAATTATGTATTATTCGCATTTAATCTTTTTATTTAAAAACTCTTAGCCGTTAATAAGTTTAATATTAAGTAGTAAATTAATTATTAATAAAAATGGGGGTAAATTTATAAGTTTAAAGCCTGACGTAATCTTAATAACTAGCTCTAAGTTAAAGCGTATAATACTAATATTTATAAAATCTGTTATAACTTGTTACATCGCCTTCAATAACATTTTAAGCATAAAATAATTATTATTATTTCGTTTATTTATATATTTGTTTACCTTCACTTTAATAGGGTAGTCGCCAAGACGCTAAAAGGTGCTCTGTAGTAAGAAGGGATACACTTTACATTTGCCCCGTAACATAGACCATTCACGAACGTTACATCGATTTTGAAATCATTCTGAGTTTTAGTGCGAGGTTCTCCTAGCGATACAAAAGCGAGCAAAGATAAACTAAAGTCGAAGCATAGATTAGCCGCTTTAAGATGAAATCCTCCATTTAATAAATCAAATCCAAGATCTACGTCGTATACTAACACAGTATCTCAAGTGCGATATCAAGTATAAGAGTAAGAGTAAGGCAAAGAGTGTATTATAATTTGAATATAACAGAAACAAGACGATAAAGATCTTGTATAGTATAAAGTGCTTCTTATATACATAAGCCCCTCAAGAACCCTACCGAAGGTAGTCTGAGTCGTGTTTCCTTAAACCCCTGAATCCGCACTTCCTTCACTAAGTGAACTATCGTCACACGTCGAGAACCGCCGCACTCGTACAAAATGACGCCGCAAAGTCCAAGACAGTCCCCCTAAGTCGGGAAATAGAAAGGCTGTAGAGACAGCGTGACCAGGACCAGGCCATTCTAGAACATCGGATTGTTGTTTGCGCGCGTCTCCGGCCATTGTATCATCGCATCCCAGTGCTTGACCAATTTGTCGTTCTCGATGCGATAGATATCGATAAATCTCCAGCCATGTCCTCCCATTTCGTAGCTTGTATGAAGAATGACAGTATCGCCCTCCGCAACCACTTGCTTGAACTGGATCTTTTGTGTCTGGACTCCTTTCGAAACAAGCGTTTGTACCAGTTGTTTTACTCCCCCAGGGCCATCAGCAATTGTTAGATTGTGCTGCACAAAATCCTTGCCTATGTAATCGTCAACTGCCGAGGCATCCAAATCACCGAAAATTCGTTGGTAAGCGTCAGTGACGATCTGCTTGTTACTGACGTTCATTGCGAAGCTCCTTGGAAAATAGATAATACTAAAATGAAAAATGTTTCCGGTTTCATTCGGTCTTCCTCTTCCTTTATATATTGATTAATTACTTCAACCTTACGGTTTCTTGGCGGGGATAAACTCTTAAAATGGTAAGAGATCGCATGGAGTAGGGTGGAGCACGGCGTACCGCAGGAGGTCGCCGTCGTAGTAATGTGGGGTAATAACCCACAGTGTCTTGGCGGGGATAAATTCCTAACAGGGCTATATTCTACGTGTTCACAGTACAACTGCGACTCAGGATATGTACGGAAATTATGGCATACACCGAACGCCCTTGCTTGATCAATATGTTAAATACTAAAGCCACGGGTCTCTAGTAGATACCAAATTCTGAACAAGGCCGTAATATGCAAGTTACGAGACAGAATCAAAGGGGACATATGAACTTCATAATATGAACCCTGTTGCGACATCATCGTTTCATTGTTTCACTACGTGCTACGTGTTAATTTCCTCTCAAGACAATGCACAATCCCGTCTACTTAATATCTTCACTCGTAACAACTGTAGCAAAAACATCCGCCAATTCCGTTAACACAACCCTGGTGACTTCGTTTCCTTTCACATCCGGGATATCTCGGTCTCCGATTCCATCTCCTACCACCAGCACATCGTACCCCCTTTGGCTCGCCTGCCTGACTGTCGTGCTGATACAAACATGCGCCATGTATCCCGTGAGCACGAGCTTTTTGGACCCCCAACCCTTCAGAACCTCCTCAAGGTTGGTATCGGCGAAAGAACCCGGATGCGACTTCCAAATCACTTCCTCGCCATCTATGGCCTTGAGAGCAGGGAACTCCTCGGCCATGGTTGTACCAGGTGTGAAAATGGGCGCGCCCTCAGGTGTTTGATACAAGATGTGTATAATCTTGCCGTTGGCCGCGCGATACTTCTCGAGCAGGGAAGCAATAACCTTGCCGCTCTTCTCGGCATTGGTGACCGCAAGCGCTCCGGAGACGTACTCGTTTTGAGCGTCAATGATGACTAACACCGAGTCCGAGGGTGATGCAGTCGATGCCGGGACACCGAAAAGTTGGCGGAAAGTGGTAGCCATGGCGGAGACGGATGGTGATTGTGGGATGGTGAATTGGCAGGAGCAGAAGTGGTAGACGGCTATTTACTTCGTAATATGTTGGAACCGAAGCTGAAGCAGCGGAGAGATATACTTTGGTAGTTCCGTGCGATTAGGAATCATTGGCCATCCGCTGTCGACTCCATACTTGCTACAGTAACCACTATAGAAGTTCATCGCCGCCAAGACCCCGTTCGTGGCTCATCACTCCACACTGTTACAGTACAGCGCCGCGCCCTCCACTGGCGGTCTCTAACCGCTTTGGGAAAGCATTCCCGCCAAGACCCCATAGCTCATCACGACCTCCTGCGCTCTCTCCACTCCTCCTTTGCCATCATCGGACCTTGGCGGAAATACGTGCCTATTCCAGCTCTGCCTCTTCTCTTATATATTTTAAAGAACTCGGTGTGTTAATTAATATATATTCTTTTAAGATTTTTAACTCCGAGGAGTGTTATATTATTTTCGTAGGCTATTAACTTGTTTTTGTAAGTAATCTAACTAAAAAGCCGCCAAGCCATTGTTTTAACCGAGTTAATAGTTATTATAAGCTTTAATCGCATAAAAATCAATATTTATTAGTTAAAAAGAGCAACTAAGATCACCGTTTTATAACCACTTATTTTCCGAAATATAAACGCTTATAAAAGATATAATTGTTCTTTTATTTATTTTAGAGAAAATAAATAATCTATAAACCCTCGCTTTAGAAACGACCTTATAAAGTGCTTATAAACTAAAACTTATATTATTTAAGGTTCTAATTCGCTTATCGAAATAAGACGGCTTATTTAAAATAACAATAAAAGCCTAATTATAGATTTTTATAATATACAAATTTGCGTATTATTAAGAAGACGGAGTATCGGATTTTTGGTTTTTAAGCTTACTTAAAATAAACGTACATACTTATATATAAGCGTTTTAAATCATTTGTTTTATTAAACTAGCGAAATTAAGCAAACGTTTTTTTAATTGCGATAGTCATAATATTTTAAGGGTAAGAGGGGTGTGGGAAGAACACAACGCAAGACTATTTACGTTATCTACTAAGATTTACTAATTTATAAAATATTTATTCTGAGACGAGATATTACTTTATAAGCCAGCTACTGCTATGTGGCCTTTAGCGACTGCGTATAATATATTAGTTAAAGATACAAAAGGCAACAAAGAACAAATTAAGAGTTACTAAGAGTTTCTAAGTATTATTCGCGATAGAGGGTTTTTGGGCGCATCTATTAGCACAACTGAAACTCGCTTCGAAGTTTGATTTACTGTACCAATATTCACTCAGCCATTTGGTCTTAGGCATATGTTCGTATTATCACATTTGCCTAAATTAGACGTCTAAACTAAAGGACCATCTAAATACTAAGAGGCAGAGTAAGCTTGGAATATGCGATTCTTGCGCGTGACCTCAAACAATCCTCTGTGTCACACCAGGTTCAAGCCAACGAACTTGATCAATAATTCCTGCAGCCTCAAATTCTGATCGTAAGCCCTCCTTCCCCTAAGTGAAATGTTTCCACGACTCGAAGTGCATTGGCACCAAAATATCAGCCCCGATGTCGCGGAACAAATGGGCAGCTTGCTTTCTGCCCATGGTTATCTATAGAGCCTCGGAGCCGGGCTCTGTACGCACAAAGGCGGCCCCGATATTAAACAGGGCAATGGTGATGTGGAATTTGCGGCGCATCTCAGCAAGTTCCGGAAGATGGATAGTGTCCCCCGAGAAGTAGATTGCGTTCGGTAGGTCGTCTGTTTCAGGTCGTCTGTTTCGCCAAATTCGGGCGTGGAGACAATGAGCCGAGCCCGGTGCACTCATGACCTGGAAAATGTACGCAAGGAGTCGCAGTGATCTGAAATGGCTTCCCGGCAATAACCGTGTCGATAGACTCCTATGGTTGGAGGCCATGAACAGCTGGGCGTGGAGCGAGGTTCTTTGCGCCATCCGGAGTATTGAAAACCCGGCGGCCATCGAGTAGCTGTCGGCCAAGATCATCCAAGTTGTCGAAGTGGTTCTCGTGACTGGGCAGGATGGCATCGATAACAGGCAAGTTGTGCAGCGCCATCGCTGGACTCTCGGTGTTTTCGAGTACAACGGCCGGGGTTGCGCGCCTTGTGGTTCCAGCAGAAGAGAAAAAGGGATCGGTCAACATGTTGATGCCGTTGATGCTCAAGATTGCAGTCGCAGTACAAATGTGGGTAATTTCCACGGTGCCTTTGAATGTGGAAGCCATCTTTGCTGTTGAAAATCTGGTGGTGTACTGAAAGTGAGGGTTGATGTGACAAAGGGATGCTGGGTATAGAAATATAGCCGTTGCAGTAACACCGAATGGGTTTATATAATCTTGCGTTGCGGCAAATCTCGAGTGAAAAACTTGCAACACTATTCGCTTTCTTTCCGGGACTGAACCCATCCGTAGTGGTTTTTACATTAGATTTTTGGTTAGCTGCTACCCTGTATTCTACCTTGGGCATGTTAGTCCCATGGAGAAAGCGAGTAGATCTACATTCGCGGATTGCAAATGGTGGGTCTGTTTCCTCAAATTTTTACCAACAGTTGGCCAGTTTTCTTATAAAAATTCAAGGTGAAACGTTCATTGGAGTCATTCAGAGCTTACGTTATCGGATCAAGTGGGGTAAGTAAAAAACAAATGCCAAGAGGGTGCAGCAAGAGGGAGCTCCAATTTTCTGCGGGAATACTTTATTCTCGGCCTACTCCCTTTATTCAGTGGTCTGCGATTGGGTCCCTCCAATACAAGGTTATCTGACGAACCAATTAACCCCCTTTCCCTGGTAGTGGATAGCTCCATATGCAGACTACTGAATAAAGGGAGTAGTGTTTTGATTGCTTTTTATTTCAATGGAGTGCGACTAGTTCTGGACCGCCGGCACAAACAGCAAACGCCGTTAATACGCCTCTAGTCGAAGCTCTAAAATGTGTTGATTTTTGTACCTATGATTGATAAGAAAATCTGCTCGTATGTAACAACAGCATTGCTGTATATAAACACTCGTCCTCGGTTTGATGCAAAAAGGGAATATAAACTTTGTCCCACTAGCATTTCATCGCTACATTCTCCGCATTCTTCTGTTTTTTTTTAAGTTCCAATTGGCTCCAGCAGTATATCAGCCGAGAAAACGGCTCAGTATACACAGTTTGGAAGGATAGAAATTGAAGTAGAATGACGGCAACTCACGAAACAAACGCTTCTCGCTCGTTTGGTTCAATGTTTTCTCATGTACTGCAATCGATGTTGCGCAGCAAGCAGGACCAGCAAGATCCGGGAAGCAGAAGCAATCGATCGATAACAATGGCCATCGAAATTCCCGGGACGAATAGCCTTGATGATTCACCGCCTGACGGTGGTTCTCGCGCATGGGCGGTTGGTAAGTTCCGAGCATGTATTGAAGCAGCAATGACCGTATACTAATTTATCCTGTTAGTCGCTGGGGGCTCATTCCAGATTTTTCTTCTATTTTTTCTACACAGTTAATAGCAAACTGAGCTAGTGGTTTAAATTTTTATAGCCGATGTTGCAGATTTGCAATCACCTAGCATGGCAGTGGACAATGTGGACCAATGAGTAGCAATAATCATGGAAGAAAGGAAGAAAGGGAAGAATTAACTCTGAGATTCTTAAGAACAGTAGCCTAGTCATGTGAGCGCGCGGGACTCAAACCATGCCAGGTCAGGTTGTCAATATAGGCGTTGCTTCGTATATGCTTTTAAATATATGTACAACAGGTTATTACTCGTCAATCCTAACATAAATCTGTTTTCGGAAATAAAAGCAGGGTTCGAACAATATGGGCAATACGCTTAGCGGCCAGCTCCTGAGAAGAAATAGAAGTGAGTCCAGCCCTTCTAGCAAGATACTTAGAAGTAGTGTAGTGAAGATATTCAGAGGATCCTAAATTAGAAGCTCCCATAACTTTCAGCCTTAGATATATCGAAAATAACATCGACTCCTGTGAACTCACAGTACCCCCTAAGCAGGTCTTCCCCAACAGCTCCTCCATCACTCCATCATTCTTATTCTAGCTCCTTCCCTTCCTCGTCTAAACAGATCTCAACCCCTTTAGTGTATTAGTCGATAGGAGGTTATTAGACATCGCTCATTTAACGCTAAGCTTATTCATCCTCCTCTCAGCCCAAGCTCCCAGATCACCGAAATATCCCTCCGGATTGTCACCTCGCCACTCCCGTAACGTAAACCAAAAGTGGCGTACATCTTTCCCTGCTTAGATTGTATGTTCGTAATTAGGCGCTTCATCGAAGAGAACCTCCGTAGAGAGTAATAGTTACTCTCTGTTTACGCATTGAGAAAGACGATGCTTAAAGGAAGCACGTACCTTAAAATATTGCCTCGCCCATGTCATGTACTGCGCACGGCTGTCCGGAGTTACATCGTCAGGCGCTCGAGTGATTAAAGAGGCGGCAATCTCATCTGTCACTAGATCGACGGTCACTGCTATTAATAATCAGACAAAATAGCGGGCACGATGCATCTAGTATCCCAGTCGTACAAGGACGTTGTAAGGGGTTAACCATTTACATCTATTATAATCGATATGTTGTGGATGCCGGAATCCCTGTGGTCGAGAACGAGACTATAAAGTGACATCTAGTCGCTGTCCCTAGGCATAATATGTAGGATGAGCTGCAAGAGAGACTGCTTAGCCGCCGCAGCAATAGACCGCCGGTGTTATTATCATCCTCCCACCTAATTTTGTCGCTTATGTTCCTGATTGTCGCTCGATCTTAGACGTAACAAGAGCAACGCAGAACTCGCGTGTGGGAGTAACGGGAATAAGAAGCGATTTAGGGTTCTTTTTAAAGAGGCCTTCGCAGAGCCAAAGAGTGGCGAAGTCGAGCGGGAGACTGAAGTTGAACAGTGATACGCGGATACGGGCTGAGTGACTAAGAAGGCAAGCCTAAAGAGTAGATTAGCACAACTGAGTTAAATTGAGCAGAGCAGATTTTTGACATAGGCACGTACCTTCGCATTTGGGCTGAGATCTCGCTATACATTATTCCCTCTGCCCTTTTAAACAAAAACAAACGACGGCTGAGATATCTTGAGGGAGCTCAAGCCTGGGACTGGTGTGTTGCCCAATCTTAGTCTCAGTGGATTACAGCGTATTTATCTGCTTCTGATTTCATGTTGTTGGGTTATATACAAGCTCATGGATCTACTGGCGTCCTTTAAAGTGTTTCGATACTGGATATTAGTCTTTGGCGAATGACGAACTCCAAGTCCTGCGAATTGGGTCAGCAGACCTCAGATAGTAGTATCCATGGTCGCACTAACCAGCGTCACTCAGCCCTACCCGTCTAGAACAGCACTTGCTCACATAACGGCTATCCCCAAGTGAGATAAGAATGCCAGGAGTGGGGAGCAGCAGCACTCGTGGCGAAACTCGGGGGTGGAAACAACCCAAACGCCACCTAATTACTTTATCGACGCCTCGAAAGTCTTTTCATAGTGAGCGACACGTCTCAACCACTGGCTGGTTACGAAACACATTCTAAATAACCATTATTGAGGTCGACCTTTCGCGTGGCTTGAGGGATCCGAGACGCCATGTCTTTGGCTGAGTCACCAGACTTCAGCTCTCCTTCCCATTTGCTTTCGCTATCCTTGGCACGATCCAGCTGCCTGGAGAATCCCGAAGGAGTTCCACCGTCCAATCCTACATCCATCATAAATGATTCGAGTTCTAGATTGCTTCATCAAGAGGAACGTGTATTTAAACGACTTCTGACGCGCACCCGTGCAGTCTGCAAAACCACAGGGAAATAGCAAGGCGAGGGAGGCCCTTCACAGATTCCGCCTGACCGTGACTTCAGTCAGTCATCCTTGCTCCATTTTCTACGCACCGCACCCCAGCCTTTTCACAATGGCAAGCGAAGATTTTGTGATAATTGAGCACTCGGGTAGGCGAGGATCTTTCCGTTCGCATATCAAAAGCTCACAGATCCAGATGCGAACTCGCAGAACAGCCAAGAATCAGTGCAAAGGATTACCGAGTGGCTGGCACCTACCGAGTACTCCTCTGAGGGTAGTGAATTTCGAAAGCACGTGGGAGCCCACGCCCCTGGCACTGGAAATTGGATCTTCAGTACGCACCAGGTTGAGAAGTGGTCCCAGTCCGAGGATGTTGGCACTCTCTGGATCAAGGGGATTCCAGGAAGCGGCAAATCTGTCGTTGCAGCGAATTTTATCAACACGTTTTTGGAGAAGGAGAATCATCCAGTCTTGTATTTCTTCTTTCGGCATACCATAGATTCCAACAGCAAGCCAATCTTTCTGGTTCGCGACTTTCTGGCACAGCTACTCCCGCACTCAACACAGCTCGCATCTCAGCTGAAACGACTGATGGTCAATTTCCCAGATATAGAGGTCGCACCGGTCAAAGACCTATGGGATGCACTACGTACCTCTCTCGCTACCCTTGTACGAGTCTTCATCATCGTGGACGCTCTTGACGAAGTTCAAACAGGCCAAGAAGCATTCATCGCCGATTCTCTTCTCAAACTGAACTGCAAAAGACCTCAAGCGATCAAACTCGTAGTTACAAGTCGCCCTCTTCCAAGCCTTGAAAAGCCTTCAGAAACTGCACATACCGCGATTCTGCGACTATCCGGCAAACTTGTTGACGTTGACATCCTCGCCTACATTTCACATCGACTTCATACTCAGCAACAGAGGAACTTGAATCAAGAGGAAATCGCTTTAATCAAAGGAAGTGCTTGTGGCCCAAAACATGGCTTGTTTCTTCAGACTCGTCTAATGCTAGATGAAGTGCTTCGCAGCAACGAACCAATCCAGAGCCTGCTGGAAAGATCGATGCGTTCGATGGCTGAAACGTACCAGAGCCTCCTCCGAGAACACTCCATCCGCGCTGCTGTATCGGAAGAACTCCAGCTACATGTCCTCGAATGGGTCATTCATGCCTCACGTCCACTCCGCCTCCTGGAGCTTGCAACTCTTCTGTGTTCGCAGGGTCTATTCGCCGACATACCGAGTGCAAAACGTGCGCTCAGGGTTTGTTGTGGACCTCTGCTTGAAGTTTTGGAGAACGAGACTATTCAAGTCATTCACCATTCTTTCACTGAATTCCTTTTAGACGGCGAACGAATAACCGAGGAGAGTCATCGGGCATTTCCGATATTGCATTTGACAATGGCACATAAGAGACTTGCATCGGAATGCCTGGACTATATGTTCAAAGCTCTCGCAGCCCATGAATTTGATTTGAACTGGGTCCGCGATCAAGAGAAGAAAGACTTCCTACTGAAATTTCCTTTCTTACAATATTCTGTTCAGAATTGGCCTTCTCATGTACTAAGGAGCAGTGTCGATGATACTCAAGTCTTCGAGAAGCTCGATAGCTTGCTTTCCAGCGGCAGCCGAGACTTCCACATCTGGCTCCACCTCGGCCCAGAATCGTACAAATTACTGCTGTTAGGCAGTGAAGCAATCCATGTCGGTTCGTTCTTGGGATTGAAAGGGTACGTGGAGTACTTACTTCAACGTGGCGCCAATCCTAATTCCGAAAGACCTGGAGGCCGCACACCCATCATGCTTGCAGCCATGCGAGGATATGCAGATGTGATTGATTCTCTAGTCGAATATGGAGCGGAATCGGATGCCAAGGACTCTTTGGGACTTACAGCTATGCATATAGCGGCGGCATTCAATCATGGAGGGGCTATTCATGCTCTAGCTCGAAGTGGTTCCGACTTACTTCCTTGCAAGACGGACACCGTTGGTGGAATTGGGACCCCGGAATGGAGGCCGTATAATCCGATTCCCACTCCGCGGCAAAGAAAGATATCATCTCGTTGGGACTCCAGGAAAGAGGTGATTGAGATCACACCAATCAGATTGGCGTGCGAACTTGGATGCTCAGACGCTGTAGCGGCCTTGATACAGTGTATGGTATCTCCCCAACTAGCATCAGTACGTCTACAATGGGCTGCTTATATCGGACACGCAGAGATTCTTTCCATTCTGCTGAAATGCCCCGAAGTAGCTCGCAACATAGACCAGGCAGATGAAAATGGGGATACACCTCTAACCGTTGCGAGCCGAGAGAAATGGCCGGGGGCTGTCCGCGTCCTTCTAGACGTTGGAGCAAATATTTCTGCCCGTTCTGAGAATGTCGCCAAACTTGAGCAGAGTGTGGGCGCTTCTGATAGGAAACGGAGACGTATTCAGAATAGTTGTGGAAAGACCGCTCTTGAAGCTTGGACAGAACCTTGTAACTCGGATGTACAGGACTCCGATGTATTGCTTGAGAATATGGAAGCTGTCGCAATACGACTCATCTGGGCTGGTTGCGATGTTGATGCAAGATCTCCTGATGGCTCTACGCCTCTTTTCCGTTGGAGTACACAAAGTCAAACTCAACCCGGAGCAATCGAAAGATTTGTATCTATACTGCTCCAACATGGTGCTGATCCACGAGCAACAGCTGAGGATGGCAACACTCCGCTTCATATGATGCATGGCCATGAGAGGGAGCATGAAGCCATCTTGAAGTTGATAAATGCGGGAGCTGATATCAACGCGGTCAGATTAAGTGATGGAAAGACTCCATTACTAGCAATGATAGCTACTTCCCAACATACTATTGAGGTCCTCAGCTTACAACGCTGGATCGATTATGGAGTCGACTTCAACAAATGTGACAACGAAGGGAACACTGTGTTGCACTATCTGATGCGGCATTCCTGGAGCAATGAGGAGGTTAGTCGATGGATCGATGTTTGCAATCCACGAGCTGTAAATGTTTTAGGAGAGACATGTCTATTCTCGATACCCCAGCAATGGCCGGCGTCCTCATTCTTGCCAAGAGTCATGGGTAAAGCTGTTAAAGCAGGGCTAGATCTTGAAGCCAGAAATAACTTCGGCCGCACTGCTCTGCTGGAAGCATGCATTCGAGGTGGCAATGGCCATGTCTTGCCATTCATTAGGAATCATGCCAATGCAGCCGCCAGAGACAATAATGGAAAGAATTGTAAGTCTTCTTAGGATCCAATTTTCAATAATAAACATATGTTCCGTCGCTGATCCTCCCGTTTAGGTCTTCATCTTCTCCTCGAAAGTCAGTCTGACAACCTTGCTGCGCTATCTAGGGATGCAAAGGATCTTCTTCAACTTGCGGAAGATCTAATTGGTGCTGGAGCAAACCCCACAGTCCCGGACTTCTCCGGTAATCAACTTATACATAGCGCTGTCTGGCAGGAGAAATACTTTTTTAGCGATATTTCATCTGCCTTGAGCTCTCTTGAGGTTGCAGTTCAACTAGGTATCGATTGTAAGGCAAAAAACAACGCTGGTCGGACGGCCCTTCATCTCGCTACTTCCAAAAGGTTAGATCCAAGCATTGGCAAAGAAAGTTTCGATACTCGAAGACTCGATTTCCTACTCCAACCCACGCTAGGGATTCCGGTATCCACACAAGATAATGACGGAATAACAGCTTTGCATTTAGCCGCAGCATGCTCCGATGCAATGTTCTCACAACTTCTCTCGGCTGGAGCCGATATTCGAGCGAAGGATTTTCGAAATCGAACACCACTCCACTTTGCAGCTGCAAACCTTGGTAATACCACAGGCATGATCTGTGACATCTACCACCAACACGGATGGAGCGTCGATGAATTGGATATCAAGGGCCGTACACCGCTGTTTGAAGCCTGTTCTGCGGGAAATTACGAAGCTGTGAGGCTTCTTCTCGAAGGCGGCGCTAGTACATTGATCACAGACAAACTTCAGAGAACCCCTCTTCATGCCGCAGCCACATATCGCCTGAAGAGTTTTCTGGCGAAAAGCGAGGAACAATTCTACGCAGGAATGAACAACTCTTCAAAACTCCCACAATCGTTCTACCAATGGCGGAGGGGCGACGGCAATAAGAAAGTCATTCGATTGTTGCAGAAGATGCTGAGGGACGAAGAAAGTCAGAATCAAATCCAAGACGTCATTCACACTCTACTTAGTTCTGGCGCTGATTTAACTGAGGTGGATTCTCTGGATTGTACGCCTTATGATCTTGCTCTCTTGAACTCAAACAACAGCGTAGCACACCTGCTTCGCCTTCCCCCGGAGATTCCAAAACTTGACGAAAGCGAACACCAATCGGGCGACCCAGACACCATAGCACCAAAATGGCCCACATTAGGGGCTGGATCTATGGAAGAAATTGCCAAGTTCCTATCCGTTGACGAGATCATCGAGCATGGGTACTTGGAGATGGCCATTTACTCCGGGAATGAAGCTCGTTTGATTGCCTTTCTGAAATCTGGTGTTGACCTCAGCAATTTACAGAAAACAGACAACAATCTAACCATCATCCACGCTGTTGTTGGCTCAGGAATGATTTCGATAATGAAGCTAATAGCACCATATATCAGCGACATCAACGAGTACTACCAGCCATTACTACATCATGCCGTTGAGCGCGAGGATTCGAATCTCGAAATGGTGAAATTGCTGCTCGAACTTGGAGCTGATCCAAAATTGAAGTATCCCAAGGACTGCGATCTCGAGAGACATCAGAAACGATGGACATCTAGGAGATTTCCCTCGTCGAGGGAGCGCCACACAGTTCTGCATAAACTTTCCCATGGTTGGTGCTGGTGGCACTCCAAGGCTATTGATCTCCTAGCCACGGCCGGTGTCGACATGGAAGTCAAAGATTCTAATGGCGAGGCTGCTCTGCATGTCGCTGTTTCCGACAAAGTTGGATTCTGGCAAGATCAATGCGTAGAAATGTTATTATCCAAGGGAGCAGATGTGAACGCAATTCATGAAAAGACTGGCAACACAGCATTGAACATAGCTCTAAAAAGTGGCTGCGGGATGCCAATCGTTCGAAAGCTGCTTACGCATGGCGCCAAAGTCGACTTTGGTACGAGTCCCCCCATCATATCAGCAATTGAAGGCGGTGATATAGAAGGCTTTAAATTACTGCTCGATGCTGGCGCAGATCCCAATGGATTCTACGGGCCCGAAAAGCAGTCTCTTTTACTTACCATTGCCGACCAATGGACCTTCGACGGGTGCTCCATTGATGAAGAAGCCTTCTCAAAGCTCATTACTGTGCTACTAGAAGCAGGTGCGGACCCTTATGGTGATATATCGTGTTGGGACATGTCTTCAACCAAAGTCTTTCACGTATTTTGTCGTAGAAACGCTTTGATCACTCCATTCTTCGATTTTGGAATAGACTTGGAAGTCAAGGATGAAAGTGGTCGGACTCCACTCCACGCAGCGTGTTCATATGAAGGCCATCAGCCACAGGGAGGGATCAACTGGGTGGCTTACAAGCTCTTAGGAAGGAATGTAGAGATAGATGCTGTGGACGGGAAGGGAGATACCCCACTACTTTACAGAGCGCAACTTGACGAAGACTCAACAGAGCTATTCTCTGCTCTTCTTAGGAGCGGCGCGTCAGTCAACAAAGAGAACGAGGAAGGTCGAACGGCCCTGTACTACATTTTCAACCGGTCTGGATACGATGTCGAGATCGAAATCGAATATCCCCTCAAGGAACTCATGACCAGAGGCGCAGATCCGACAAAGGGTACTTTCGAGGGAGAGCCAACAAATCTCCACATGCTGGCCAAGTCCATGGCAGAAATTTTCCCAGCGGAAGGCGACGAATATACCAATTCATTCGATACACTTTATCAATTCTACCAAGATTTTATAGACCTTGGCTGCAATTCAGAAGCGAAGGACGATGAAGGAAACACCCCGCTCTTCTACTTCGTCAAGAATCTCGTCCGACAGCGGAGATATGAGGACAAGATCATAAATCCAAGTATTGCCCATTGTCGGAGCTTCTTCGAGAAGTGTGACTTGAATGCTGTAAATGAGGATCTGGATAATATTTTACACGCTGTGGCTAGATTACCTTCTAGCAAGGGGAATGATGACGCTCCTCTGTTTCGTCTCTTGATGGGGATGGGAGTTGATCCAAAGCATGAGAATACCTTGGGAGTTTCGCCATTGGATATCGCGGCTACGTGTGGAAAGCAGAGTATTCTAGATATGTTTGAAAGAGAGACGGAGTGATGGGAAATCGTATGGGATTCTTCGTCTGTGTTGAACTTCAGGCTTCTTATAGATCCAAAACCTACTGATCGTCGTTTCTGTGCCTGACAATTCTGTGCAAATACCGATATTAAACATTAAACAATAACCGAGCGCCATCCAAATTGAACGTCGTAAATCAGACGTGAGGATTTGATCCTGATCCCTAAAAGGCTGTGTCCTAAATCTCAGTCGCTGAAACTGGATCATTACCATCGGAAGAGGGGCTTTCAGGATTCCTTTTGGGACCCTCATTAAAAGTCACTGGTTTTCTATGAGATGTATTAACAGGGCGAGCATACTTGAGCCGCACCAAGGCGGCGCTGGTCACTTGAAACTGAGATAAGAATTTGAAAAAGCATCGCTATTTTATTAAAGGGCATACACTAGTTATCAGTTGTTATTAGGCTCCGAATATTTAATCACGAAGGCCTGTGTAAATTACTATTCTAATATACTTGAAGATTTATAATAATTAAATAAAATAAAGTGGTATTTTGTAACGCTGCTTATTTATAATAAATTTTTCGTATTTTCTTAATATATTATATATTATTAAAAGAGGGCATTTTCTCTCGTCTATAGTAAAATAATTAGTTATTAAAACGTGACTTAACGTATCTAGCGGGAGAATCTTTAAAAGCTTTTTTTATATACTCGAATTATGCTTTTCTATTTAATTTTTAAAACTTTAATAAAAAAAGGCTTAAGGAAAGCGACATTTATATACTAAGCTTGTAATCTTTTATATTATTATAAAAAGTTTGAGATTATTCTATAGGCGTTATGATATGCTTAGCGCCTACTGGTCACATAATACTGTAGTCAGCCACTTCTGGTAGGTGGGGCTTAGAATCTTTAAGCGAGTGTGAAGAGAGGAGCCAATTTTGTAAGCGATTGTATAAAGCTTAAATGCAATTTTTGTCATATATAATAGGGGCAATTAAAGCTATATAATAGAGCTGTGCTTGAGGGATTTTGTCGTGTTATAAAAGGAGACTGCCCGCAGATTCAGCGAAAAGCCAATAATGGGAGAGTAATTTTTAATGAGATAGGTTTAGAGTGTTTAAGAGTAGCTACGGAATATAACATCTATAAAACTATAGAAACCCTCGATATGTGCATAGAGTTTAGTTGCTTAAAGTCAAAGTACCTGTCGTTTTTCTCGGCACGCAGGGTTTCCCGGCACATAGGGACGAACGTTACGAATGCTTCAGCTCATCTTACACGTTTAACGCATCTACTCTTGATCCGAGGTGATGGTAATGCTAATCCCTGTGCTAATCAGGCCGATGCCGACCCGAACGGAAGGGTAGAGGTAAGCGAAATAAGGATCCTATCAAGAACACGAATGAGTAGGGCATATTACGAGTGATCAGAGGGGGAAAGACATTGGTTAATCAATGAAGTTATCATAGAAACAGCTGAGGTTATATATTACCCTGCATTCCATATGTCAAGTGATCTAACATGTGACTACTCCTGACATAGACTCTCCGTTAATCACAAAAGACAGAAATATATTTTCTAATAAACTCCGTGTGTTCTCCTCAATTCTACATCATAACGTCTTACCCCCCCTTTTGGCTCACCCCCGCCTTTGGCCCACCCTTTTATACCAAAACTCATTACTTTTAATAATTAATATTTTTATCATTTATTAATAAAATAAGCTGAAACTAGAGATTTATAATATTTTTTATAATGTCTTTTATATTATATAATAATGTTCTCTTTATATTACGTAATATTGCAAACTAAGTATTCAAAGTCTGAGAAATTACTCCTATACAAATTTAGTATAGAAATGAATTTTCTTATTTTTCTAATAACTTTCGCAATTATTAATATAAAAACTTGAAACTTTTAATTAGAGTATATTTCATATGAGGTTTTAAGATTCTTGAGTTTCAAGTTAATTCTATTAATAATAATTTTATAATTAAGTAAAATACAAAGCACTATATAAATAATTTATATGAGAGAAATTAATTACTTAATTAAAAAACAACTACTAATACAATTACTTTATAACTCTTAAAACGTCAATGTTTATATGCGGTCTTTATATATCTCAAGTTTTATAAAATTATATAAATTATTAAAGAAGTTATTAATAAGTGATTTTTGGTGTTTTTTGTATGTAAAAACTTAAATTTAATATTACGTAATAATTCATAATCTAAATTACATTTATCTTTGTAAAGTTAGTTAAGAAAAGCTAATAAGTGCGAATATAAAAAAATTATAAATTTTTATTAATTAGTTATAAAGATATTAATACCTTAAAATCGCTGTTTTTGGTGTAAAAGGGTGGCCAAAGGCGGGGGTGGGCCAAAGGGGGGGGTGAGACGTTATAAATCGAAACAATACATGACTAAACCCGGCCATTGGAAAGGGCTTTCTCGATCATCTATTCGAACACGGGCCCGCCGCGAAGCACTCACCTGCAACGACAATGTTCATGACCAGTTCCCTAGCCGTGGCGACGAAGGTGATGACAATGCCAACCCCCCCCCCCCCCCCCCCCAACCCCAACTCCCAAGAGAGCTGGCTGCGTAGTGAAGCAAGGGAGTTCGGTATCTGTACGACAATTGAGAACCCGCAAAGGTCTGATGAAGAGCGCCGCAAACAAGCATGATGACGTAGAGGCAATAACGAGACCGATAATCGAGGATCGGCTGTACTGTACTCATCAGTGTTTATTCGGATTAGCATCTGCCGGTACCTAGGGTGCTCAAAAATCGCATCGTTCGAGATGAGGCAGCCGAGAAGTCTGTGGAGTACTTGAGAGTAGCAATCCGCATCTTGAAGCGGGTTGCCCTGGCGAAGCTGATAGGCAGGTACATCGAGGAAAAAAAAGCCAGAACAGCTATACCCAAGAAGAGACGGAAGAGGGAATTGCCTCGATTGTCGCCGAAGGATCGTTTCACTGATCTGCTCTTCCCAGAAACCAAGGTGACCGAGGAGCGGGGTAAGAGAGAAACGACGCGCGAAAGAAAGCCAAGGCAAAACTTAACTATTGGATAGGCTTGGGGAGTCGCTAGCAAGAATGGCACAGCGGTTTGGCCATTGTATTCTACTTCGCCTCCCTGCAAAGCTAACTGATAAAGAGTAAGTTTGTACTTCCTCGACTACGAGTGAAGCTCGCCCTTTGTTTAGCTGATCATGATTTAGCCTTTATTACCTCCCGCGGCCTCAGATGCAGGAATTTTTAGATTATATCGATTTGGCGCATCTTCGCTACAGTGGCCTGCACAGAAGGGGTAAATATGAAGCTATTCAAAGATTCATCATTTCTTGACTTTTTCTAAAGTTCTCGTAAAGTCTAGATATCTGAATGTCTTCACTCTCCAAAACAAGCTTTGTCTCAACCTAGAATCGCAACTATTGCCTAATTAGGACTGGAAAGAATACGCGCATCAAGCAGTGTTTCCAACAATTAAAAGCTGTCTGATTGTCTATGTACGGAGGAATAGTATAGTTAAGTAGACTTCTCTGATTACAAGATATTGTTCTAAAAATATCGTCAAACTATTGGTCAATAACCTCAAAAGGTGCTAGGAATAAGCATTAATGCTTGATGTCTTGGAAGTTTCGGTAAAACCCCTACATGTGTGCTAGCGTAGCTAGCACGACCCCGAAAGCTCTCCCTTCAGCATTGATATTATTCTGAATCTAAGACTACGTTAAAGCACTTGGGTAAGTAAGTAAACACTTCTAAACCAGTTACAAGGCATTACACGCCTTACTGAGGGGTGCCCTAGCCTCAGACTCTCCTCCCACCCTCCCTCGGGTCCTTTCGGGCCCTTCGGGAGTTGAAGGGAGCTAGGAGGTACGAAGGTACAAAGGTACAAAGAGCTTACTTTGTAGTTGGTCCCTGTTATGCAAGCATATACACCACTAGTAAGAGGTAGTTAAAAAAGCCTCGATATGCAGGGTCAGGTGACATTTCTAACTAATCAAACGTTAGCGCGAAGAGGGCACCGATAGTAGGAAAAGATGTGGTGACACACTTAAAATATTAATGTGGTTACCTTGTTCGGTAGCAGTAAGCCCTCTCTTCAGTCGTACCTCCTTGCTTTCGGAATAATCCAACGCATGCACTTCTGATCATCGATTATTTATCTCACAACCCCGAGTGCGGCAATCGAAACTGCAGCGTTTGAAAAGAAGCACTATTAGCAAGAGCTGTAGCCGGATTCGGTCTATCCGGCGTATACGCTTTAATCTACATACAAACCGTTAGTCTATTCCCCTTCCCAAAGACTCCAGTTCGCCAGAGTACCTCTAGAAGACTAAAATAGAAACGCTAACGACGGCAGTGATAACTTAGATAGTGATTTAGAGTAGAAAGTTATATTAATTAGTAGGTGATGCTCTAATAACAAAGCCATATAACGAAATTCTTTTCAATTTGTTAATAATTCAAGTATAGTATGATTTAGCTGCTTAGAGAATCGTGCCTTATATATTATAAATATATAGTACTTTTACTAGAATATAACTTACTTGCTATTAATCGAACTTCTTTCTTGCTTTTACGCTAATTAAATCTTATGCTATCTAGTATTATGTATAGGTTCCTAAGCTCACGTAATAATAACCTATACTCCTTTACTCTCTTTCGCTATACGAATACAAGATAATAATAGAGCGTTTTATCGAACTACTACAGTAAAGTAGCGCTGAGTATAGATATATTTATTATAGCCCTTACTAATTATAAAGAATCGTAGCTTTTTATTCTTACTTATCCTTAGCAAGGCTTTTATTTTATTCTTAATATTAAATAAGGGGATTTCTATGTATTAAATCATCTAGAGACTATTACTATATAAGTGCTTTACTATCTTGATTTCCTGTATCAGAGTTAGGTCGTTTCCTCAATTAATATGCATTACTATTATAAGAATATTAATAGCTGAAGTCCAAAGCACCTTTTCTCTTATACTAGTATTAGATTTCGTTTTATTAGTAATAGTCCAGAACTAGGACGAAGTAGTTCAGGTCATATAATATTTCAAAATCAATTAATCCCTATAAATTACTATGTGTATCTTAAAGGAAACAGCGGATACCTATAGTATTAATAGCGTATATTAATCACTTTTAAACAGTGTCATAGTAATTAGTTTTCCTTAGAACTAGTAACTGCTAAAGTTAGCCTCCCTTACCTAAGAGAGCTGTGTCCCGTTCTTCTTAATTTAGCTAGGTGCGTAGCGAATACCGATTGCGCTTCGCGGCTAGGTAGATAGTTTCCATAAGATATTTATAGTTACAGTATAGCTACTATAGCTTACTGTAAGGTCCTAGGTGTAACTTTTAAGTAGCCCGGGAAGCAGATACTTAAAAGCTATTACTCTGAATTCTTGAATATCTAGTCCGTCTCGCTAAAGCAACTTATTAGCTATATTATTAGTCTTTTCTAGATCTATTACTATTATTAGGCTAAAGTACCGCGTTCTCGCTATACTTTAGACGGTTAACGTAACAACTGCGTTAAGCGCGAGGTACATAGCAGGATCAACGATATAGCTAGTGTTATAAGTCGAGTCTATAACCTTAGTCACTTACTTAGAGTAGATATCACTAAAGCTAAATAAGGTAGTCTTAGGTAAATCTACTATTTCCGTATACCGGGCATATTCACGCAACTATTCCTACAGTTCCTTTAATACCTAAGCAATTTTAGTCTTCACTATAGAATCCTATCTATAAGCTTATATTACATTAGAATAAGTTACTAGAGCTAAGTTACTAATAATCTAAAGAATTAGCGCTATTAAGTACTTTTTCTCTTAATCCGCGCAATAATTCTTAGATAGAAACAACTAACAATTCTCAATAAAATAGATAACTAGGCTATAGGCGAGCTCACTTATTATCTGAATAGCTATAGACTACTTACTAGGCTCCTTAATAAAGAAGGTATAATAATTATTAAAGAAGGACCTTACTTAATTAAGCAGGAGGCGATAAAGGTGTATAATCTCATCCTATAATTACTTAAATATATACTTTAAGATATCCGCGTTTAATTTATAGACTTCCAATTCCTAAAAATTCATCTTCATAACCGCGATTTCCATAATCAATCATATCCCAGGACTACTACAAATTATCTTCTCCTTAACTTTAACATAGGTACTCTTAGGAAGTAGTCAGGAGAAAAGTATCACTAGCCATACTACATGGATACAATACTTCAGAGTCATCTTAATAATCGCCTCATTAACAAAATTTTCAAATACATATACTAATAACTCTACTAGCATTATAGGATCTATCCTATCATATAGTCCCGTGTCTAAATTCTTCGCGCTCACAGCTATAGCTAACTCGTATATATATAAGACAGGGATAATTATCTTTGAATACCCAAAGAAAGTATAGATAAACTAAGTTATCTAGAATAATAAGGTTAGAAAGCGTCTTAAGACTTTTATTTTAGCTATTATATAAAAGACAAGATTATCTAATTCTGAATTATTATAGTATAACTTATAGGTAATAATTATAAGGAAAAATTAAAAGAGTAGTATTAATTATTAGAAGATCTACTAGAGATCTTAGGACTAGAGTCTAATAGTACCTTATATCAATTCTAGATGCACTAAAGTATTTCTACCCAGGGCAGTAATTACCTTATTAATAATTATTAGAGACGCAACTAGCCCGTATCCAAGATTCTTAGCCGCAAGGATTACTTACGGTTATATATTCGGCTTAAAAGTAATTCTAATTAGATCCCGAAGTATATTAGTAGTACTAAAAGCCGTATAGAAGACTTCCTACTAGGGATTAATAGCACTTGAGCTCTACTAGTCTTAATCTGCCATCTTTATAAAGCACAGCAATTATTATAAGCGCAGAGTTCTTTAAAGCAACGTATAGTTGATAAGGAAGACTTATATCTCTCTGTGGAGGGCTCAGCCTTACGATTTCTGTATTTACCACCAGTCAGGTGACGGTAGTATGAGTCACATGACCGAATACGTGGCAAAATGCCCCGCAGGACTCCTGTATCCCCCTGTCGATTTGGAGCGCGCTAGTTGGCCCAATCGCGCAGCCGAGGAGAATATCTCGGTTCCGTCAAATGACTAATGCTTGTCACTAAAAACTTTGGCTCTCCGTAATCCAGCTAAAAGCAAATAATTTAGTAAACATGAGGAGTGTTTCTACTTGTAACGCCATCACACCTCACAAACCCCTCATCATAAGGCACGCTTCCACCCATCAGATAGTGCGTCGTATACTCTAACCCTGCCATCAGTCGATTATCCAGTTCCGCAAAGAAATCATTAGGATCATATTGGTTCTCTATGATTTTAAACGCTTCAACTAAATTCCCTAGTCCAAGTTGCGTATGCTGCTGATCGCGATCGCTCTCGGAGCTCTGGCCGGTGGGAGAAATAGTACCGGACAGATTGGCGCTGGAGGAATACAAAATTGGTTCTTTGGCGTAGTTGTAAAGTGTGGCGTTTCAAGGAATACAGCAGAGGCGAGCATGAATTTCTCGCTGGAGGTACCCCAGTTCGCTTGGAAGAGGTAGCTGACTGCGGGGGTGGAGTTGGTGAGGGATGCGGGGGGCACGAGGACATCGTTTACCATGGTGGAAAACGTGTCGATGGAGGAGGCGGTCCAGCCTCCGGAATAGGAGGCGCCGGAGTAGGTGTACCGAATTATTTCGGCGGCGTTGACGAGGTTGGAGCCGAAGAGGGCGGCGGCGAGCTGGTCGTCAGTTCCTGGTGAGCACGGTAAGTCATCAGTGTGGTAAGTCATCAGTGTAACCATCATTTTGGAGGATTCTTACCATTGAGCACTTCCAGAGTACTTCCCCAACCCGACAGAATGGCTGTTGCCTTGTCCGCATAGCTTGTGCTGCCCGAGATTGTCCACATCATTGCTAATTGTAATGCGGCCACACTATCGCTCGCAAACTGGCCCATGCAGACAATCAGATTAGCATTCTTGTCTGGAGTAACGACTGGACAGGCTCCCGTGAACGAGTATATCAACAGTGAATTCGAGTCCGCTGCAAAGGCTTGATACGCCTCATACCAGGGTTGGGTTTTGGAAGCAACGAGCTTTTTTATACGCGAGAGATCTGCTATGTTGTGTAGGATCCCTGGATGAACCCATGATACAGCAAGTCTGCTAAATCCTAAGTACACTGCCAGAGTACGAAGAGAGGGCTTCATAATGTAAAAGTAGAATTGCCCAGACCGACTAGGATATTTATGAGATGGTTTAGCACCAAAAGAATAGTATAACAAAAACTTTCACGAGAATATTATGTTTTCGAACGGCAACAACCTCTATATTTGATAGCACCAAGCTCCTTTTCCTTCCCTTCATTCTATCGCCGCGGAGTAGATCTCGGAGCAAAGCTCATCTTAAACTTATTTCATTTTTAGTAGCTGAAATGAGAACTGCCGAGTGGCGGATTTCCAAAACCCAAATTTGGGATTTTAAATTAACAGATCCTGAAACTTTGTATTAAGGGAAATTGGAGTAATTAAAACAAAGCTGATACCCAGTTTATTTCAAAGTTTAATTATCATCTTTAACTAGTTTTAATTTCACTTTATTACGTGGCGTTGCGCAAGTGTAACGATTGTTTTAGCTAAGTTGCTCAAGGTACTCAGGACTGAGTCAGGGGTGAGCCGAGGGTGATTAACACTCGAGCAAGAGCGGCAAGCTTACTAACCCCATGCGACGCACAAGAAAGAGAAAATCGATTCATGATACTTTCGATGTAAGATAAGGCCCTTCCCCGCCGCCGCCCCCCCTACTTTTTTTTAAGATATATAGATTTAACATATATAATAGTCACTGCACCAGTTTCTTACATCTTCCAGATTTCTTTGCTTTTAACTTCGGGCGATTTCTTTGTAGAAATAAGCTGCTGAAGTAATCGGCTCGAGAGTTGCAATCATGAGACAGAGTAGGAAGAGCTATTGTTGGCACCCAGAGACGGCTCATACAACGGCAGCCACCACCAAGTCATCTCCTGATACTTTTTGGACTTGACCAGGCATATGTGAGGCAATGAGGTCGGACAGGCTCTTCCCGTCTTGAGTGCTGAAGCTCACTTGAGATGGAATTCCTGCATAGCATTCGCGTCTTGCTTTGCCCAAAATTCGCCATTCATGATGCCATGGACATACGCATCGCCTATCAGCCTGAAGCCACCTTCACATGGTCTCAGAACCATAGGCACAGAAGCTCCTTCAATGAGGCAGATCAAGTCTCCCATCTCTGATTGGTAATGCGTCATACCCACATATCCTTTTGACGTCGTCATAAGCCTTGTACACATCCTGCCTAACTGAATAGAATCGACAAACCCCTTACTCCTGTTCGTACTGGACCTAATCGTAGAAGTGGGGTCTGTGGCCCATTCATGCAATCTGAGGCCGTACAAATAAAAGTCACTTGCTGCTTCAAATGCTTTTTGAAAGTGCGGGGAACGTTTCCTGATAAGGGTCTCTATATCCCGTGACCATAGCTGTTTGAAGCATCGCGAGAAGTCACTACCAGCCGTGGAGTACCAATTCAGAGAGTTTTTCACCGTGCGGTCCTTGATCAGAGTCCGGCAGATGGCGTCGTACAAGCCGTCCATGGAACCATATGGACTTTGCTGAGCAGAGTTTTGAGACTCGTATGCAGAGACAGGCGCAGAGGAGTGAAGAGATGATTTCGTTTCACCGCTGAGATATCGTCGACTTATGTCTTTGACTGTGTCGAAAATATAGCCTCGTACGATTAGAACAAGTCCATCTTCTGAGAACTTCACCGAAGCTTCAGAGACAGCCTTTCCGCAGGCAGAATATCCGGACTCTAACCCCCTAACCCTCCGTGATGACACTGACGGACCGCTTCGACCTGTCCTCCACAAACTTGGCCAGTCTGTTACCCATGATGGCAGGTCCGTTCGCTTTGGCTTCGCGGGATTATCCAGGCAAATGATGTCCAATGGCCTTCTTTAGAAGTCCATTGGGAGATCGTTTCAGCGTAGACATCGTCATGTCCCTCAAGATTTCATCGAGGCTTCGTCCATAATCGGGCGACGGGACTAATGTTTCCCCATCACAGGTGAGTCCAAGGATACCGAAAATCTTGTCTTTAGGCTCACTGGCTTTCGACAAGCACGAGAAGCTGAGCGCCGACTGCAAATCGACATCACTACCGACCGTCCCTTCTCCTCTATGCACCATTTTTGCAATTAGGAGGATGCCCTTAAGCTCCGTGTACCCATTCAAGCTATAAGCAAGGGGCATCATCCTTAGTCTGTCAAATTTGTCTTGCAGTGTTTCAAGCGTAAGCATATGGAGTCCCCAGAGAAATACCACGGACCTACTTAACGCTAGCTCTTGGATTATCCACGTGCGTTTCCAGTATCTGACGGCAAGCAGAGCTTTTATAGCTTCAAAGTTTATGTCACTGAAGTATTGAAAATCTGAAAAGAACTGAAAGGCTAGTTTGGCATGGTCTCCAAGGTCCGATCCGAGCCATGCGATGGTTTGGCTGGCTGTGTAGTATATATCTCGCATGCGCAGGATTTGATGATTGCGTTCCGTTGTGTCGGCTTGATTAATGCACAACGCGTCTACCCAGATCACCGTGTACGCTTGCCAGCGGAGCTCAAGCAAGGCCGCGAAGAGATTTTGGGTCACAGGAACAATGCAGTTATTGACTGTGATCGGGACCGAATCGTTTGAGTCACCCCAACAGTATGACAAGGCTGTGTAGGCGGTTGCATATATTTGGGTATGGGAGAGGGTGCAGATGATAGGATCGGATTTTAGGCCAAGTTGTATTGTGAGGATACGTATCTCCGTGTTCTCGAGTGGCAGGTATGTGATTCCAGTTTGCTGTCTCTGCGTTTCCTGAAATGCTTTGAAATCCATAGAAGCTTCTCCGCCACGCTTGCTTCCACGAAATCGTCCGAAGGCGTTTTTGAATGACGGCATGGTATTGATCCTTTCTCAGAGTGTGGACAGGAATACACACGCTCAAAGAGACGATGGCAGGACGGATAAATGAGGCAGGGCGGATAAATGAGGCAGGACTAGAATCGGTGGCTTGTCATCTCGACACGGCTCCTGGCAGTGCGCCCCATGTAAGAATTTTAACTAATGCAACCAATTAAATCGCTAGGTAGCAGTAACCCGCTGGCGCAAAGATAGCAAGATAATAGAAACTGAAGAGTTAGAAAAGTAAGATTATCTATTTTAATAAAACCAATTATTAATAATCACAAAGGATTGTGGCCTAGCGCCTTGGTAGCCTTGGCAGTGTGGCTGAGTTTTAATTCGGAAATGTTCAAGGCGGAAGCCGATTTCGCTAGCGACTGTAACATTCAAGATTCAAGGAACTGGACCTGGTCCGGAAGGGAAGAAAACTAGTAGCAGCAGCGTTGGCCACGGTAAAAAGATTGCTCGCCTTGGCATACTCGCCATAAAAGTTCCACTTGACCTTTCCTCGCTCGGAGAATTCACTGTCTTGTTTACACTTACTTGCGGCTACGTCCTTGTCAAAGGGTTTCCTGCGATGGCCTCGGAAGCTCGCTATACTCGCCCGACGGAGGGTAGTCGTGCTCGGCCTTCTAGAAGTTGCACCCCCTGACTTTTTCGGACTAAGACGGCTGAGTCCCTCTTCCGCGAGAACGGGGCTGCTTTTCATAGTCGTACCTGAGCCCCTGCCGCCCTGGCTCACAGTATCACTTTGACTTTGATTGTTTGCTTTGTTAGTAAGATTCGTAATCTCTCCTTTTATTGCTATAAGCTGAGGATACGGACCCTGCTCCAATATTTTCCCGTCTCGAATAAAGGCGATGAAGTCTGCCTCGATCAAGACTGGAATCGAGTTTGTTGCCAGAATTCTCGTCTTGCCCTTCAAGAGACCCTGGGTCCGAGCATGTTATCGACCAAATGTCTCCCGACATGTTGGTCTACGGCAGAGAGACAGTCATCTAAGAGATAAATATCGGCTCTAGAATAAACAGCTCTAGAATAAACAGCTCTAGCTAGGGTCAGTCGAGCCTTTTGTCCTCCACTCAATGAGATGCCTCTTTCTCAAACTTCAGTTTCGTCTCCGTTTGGCAATTGATCAAAATCGTCTAATAGAGCACACGCTCTCACGGTCTGTTCATAGAACTTGGGATCTCACCGGCGCCCGAAAGTAATGTTGTCTCTGACACTTGCGTTTATCACCCATGATTGCTGTGCAACATAGGCAGTTGATCCGTGAATGGTGACTTCCCCGTGGACCTTGTACAGATCCCCGAGAATAGCCCGGATAAATGAGGATTTTCCAGCCCCAGCGGGACCAACAATACAGCTCAGTTCTCCCTTACAGGTGGAAAAGCTTATGTCTTCCAAGGCATTTCTGCTCCCGTGCCTGTCCCATGTGAATGTAGCGTCGCATAACCTGACCAACTCTTCGCCCATCTCTTCAACGGTCTCTTTGCGGATAACAGCGTCGAGTTGAAGCTCTTCTGCGATAAAGAAGGCTGACAAGCGACCCACGGCAACACTTGCCTCAATAATAGCTGTGATTACCATCGGTAGGACCGTCAGAGGAGCCATTAACAAATTAAAGAGCGCAAGGCCGGGGAAGACAATTTCCGTGGTCAAAGGCCTGTCCCGCGTCATAACAAATAACGCAAAGGTCGAACATGACACCAGGAAAGGAGCCGCAGACCACATAAGTCCCCACCCCACCATTTAGACCACCCCCCCCCCCCCCCCCCCTCCCATTTGGACCACCTCGCTTAGCACACCGCTATTTTCACTTACCTACCTTTAATAATTCATAACTATTTCATTCTCTTATTAATTTTCTTGATTTTTTAAATCTAAATTAAGACGACAATAGAGTCAAGATATATTAAGTATAATAGGCTTTAAGTAATTAACACGATTAAAAATAGCAAGTCTAAATAATATACTTTAATTAAGTAAAGTATTCTAAGGTCTACATTTAAACATCGCATTTATAACCTCAACACCTATTACGAGTCTGCTAGTTACTTATAAAAGCTACTTATAGTACTAGAGGGCCGTTTTACGTATTAAATTTTGACTTAAAAAACACTAAGGTTTAATATTACTTATATATATGTACGGCTTTTTAAGAAACGGCTTTATACACTTTAAAGGAATATTTGTCTACTCGAAAAACAATAGGTATAACGGTTTTTTAAGTAGAATCTTGTTTTAAATACTAAAAAACAATATTCTATTAATTTTATACATGCTAGTAATATAATATTTAATATTATTAAGCCGTAGTTTTAGAAATTACAGATTCTAGTTATTAAGACAATTTTACTAAAAAAATCAATAAAATATAAACAAGGCAAGGATTGCAAAAGGCCTTAGAGTTAATGGCTTAATTATTAATTGTGATGCAGAGGTAGAGCTCTCTGTTGTATTATCGGGGGCCCGTACGATTAAGTCAAGTCTGAAGTTGGAAATTATATATTCAGAGAACGTTAATTCTAGAAGAATTAAGTAAAGAGCACGATATATATATATAAAGTGCTTACGCAAGCACACGCTAGACTAACTGCAGTGGCTTAAGAGCCTTAATATTACGCAGTGTTTTATATACCCTTATCGTGAGCCAAGCTAATACTTATATAAAGCTCGCGATCTTACTAATAAAGCACTATCGTAATCCAGTATAATATAGCAAACAAACTAAGCTATATATGCACTCTTTAATTGAGTATAACGGACACTAATCCATATTTATAATATTATATACACTTAGCTTTAGTAAAAGAAAGGAAAAATACGCGAGAGAGCGTATATTATAAACGCGTCCAGATCCCTATTTACTTACACGAGCCGTTCTTATATATAACGAACTCGTATGAAATAAAAGAGCTGCAGATCTGAAACGCAGAAATTAAGAAATAAAACTAATAGATATAAATAAAACTGATATATCGATCGATCGTAAGATATATATATTAATTAGCGTTATTTCCACGTGAAAAGGGTGTAATAAGCGTTCAAGTGATTAGATTTTTAATACGGCTCTGCAAGAAGCGATTAACGTGATTAGTTAATTATAAGTTATATTATATTACTATAGCGCCGGTAAGTAGTAGAAGCGCGGGGTACGAGAGCTCCCGTGAATTATTAAGCTAAGTGATTAAAAGCTCTCGCCGTATATATATATCTTTAACTTTTCCTACTTCAACCTTTTCTTTTCTTTAGCAATTAATA
This sequence comes from Cadophora sp. MPI-SDFR-AT-0126, assembly GCA_020747065.1. Lineage (NCBI taxonomy): Eukaryota > Fungi > Ascomycota > Leotiomycetes > Helotiales > Ploettnerulaceae > Cadophora > Cadophora sp. MPI-SDFR-AT-0126. The sequence continues at coordinate 1,377,015 of JAGMVK010000015.1, forward strand.
ATAATAACAATAATAATAATAACACGTCTTTCAGCTCTTCTTCGTTTCTACGTAGCTTTTAAATTATATTTTATATTTCACTTCTCGTCTTCTATTCTTATTTTTCACCGCGATCTTAATATAATATTATTAAATAATCTCAGAACAGAAGAATAAACGCGTCGTATTAATTAATAACGTCGCGAGGTTAGAATAAGAGCTATAATATAATTCTAAAGCTAAATTTATTCCTGAGTATAACTAATATAATTACAGATTTAAAAAAAGCAAGATAAAGCTAAGGTTAAAGTATTGGAAAATAAACTTATTATTAGAAATAATCGTAAGATCCTTGCTTTACCTTCTGCTTAAATCGCTACTCTTACACGTTATATTCGCGTTATTAATCCTGTTTTAAGTTCTTCTCTTCGTTATCCTCGCATCGCAAATTCTAGTTTATCTTCTGCTTCTGCTCGATCTTCTGTAACTTTAAGTTATCGCGAAAAGTCGAAAGATCGCACGAGCTTTATTCCTGAGAAAGATAAAAATAATAATAATAATAATAATAATAATAATAATAATAATAATAATAATAATAATAATAATAATAATAATAATAATAATAATAATAATACTAATAATAATAAATAATAAGAATAATAATAATAATAATAATAATAATAGCAATAATACTAATAATAATAATATAATAATAATACTAATAATAATAATAATATATAATAATTAAGAATAATAATAATAATATCCTAATGAATAATAATAATAAATAATAATAATAATAATAATAATAATAAATAAATAATAATGAATCATACTAATAATAATAATAATAATAATACTAATAATAATAATAATAACGTCTTTAAGCTAAAATTAAAAAGTCCGGACTAATAAGAAAAGAGTTGTTATTACTTTAAGTCGTAGTTCCCGAAAACGTTTCACTTTAAAAACTCTATTTAAGTCTGCGCTTTTAAAGCTTACTAAATCTCTCGGGAAATCTGCGTCTTGCTTTTAGCTAAACGTCTTATTCGTCGCGAGAGAAGTAAATTAATCCATCGATTATTCCGTTTTATACTAATATACTCGAAAGTCAAGAATTTAGAAATCCTTACTTACTATATATTCGTACTACTGCTTTCAGTCGTAATAATCGTAGCTACTGCTTTTCTAATAAGTTAGCTACTAAAAACCGCTATTATATATATGCTTCAAGCTATTCTTATATTCGTCTTATTGCTTCGATCCTTCGTGCCGGCAAGAGATTAATCGCTGCTTTAGATTCTAGTAATACTTTAGTAAGTTATTTAATTATTAGTTGTTTAAGCTTATCTAACTCTCGCAAGATATTAAGAAGTTTAGAACTGCCTTAAAAGTTAAGCTTAACGATAATAAAAAAAAGCTTAAAAAAGAGAAAAAGCGAAAGATTGTTTTACTTAAGCGATCTCGAAAGCTATAACTAAAGCCTCGCTGTTAGTACGAGAATAACAATAAGAATAATAAGGCTCTAGCGTCTCGTAAGGAAATCAAGGATGCTCTAGCTACGTTACTACGCGGCCGATAAAATGAATCTTTCGGTTAGTTAAATAAAATTGCGCTAAACATATACTAGATTTATTAAAGTTTTTTACGCGATTACGCTGGGATTATACAAGTATAAAATAGATTTATATAAAGCTTATACAAGATTTATACTAAATTTAAGTAGTATTTCCTGGATATCTTAATAGTTTTAAAGGATTTCGCTTTTATAAATAAAAGATCTTTATACTTTAAAAATATAATTTTAATAAATATACTCAGAGCTTCTTAATCTTAAATCGGTAATCTCTAAAGTTTAAGAGAGCTCTGAAATACTTAAATTTCTAACGAGATAAATTCTTTATTAAACCATCAGTAGGTATATCAGTAGTAAGTAAATAAATAATAGCAAAAAATCCCCGAGCGTACTCTTGCTTTAATTATATATTCTGAATATTAATATATTTAAGCTTTGTCGTAATCTTTTCTATTTCACTTACTATTAGCCTGATCGTTTATTAGTTATCGCAGAAGATCTCTTATATCTCATTAATATTTAAAGCCAGATTTTTAAAAAAGCGTTATAAAGCTATTATTTCTTTACTAATATACTCTAATACGAGTAATTCTGCTTCCGTTATTAAAGTCGTAATAATTACTTATCTTAACGCTTTCCAGATTACTAGCCCACTAAATATTATAATCACACACCCTTACGACGAGCGCCGAGTTATAATATCATTAGTAAAAAAAGCATTAAAGGTAATAATCAAGTATTTTATATATCTTCCTTCGTATATAATACTTAGGAAGCGCGTTTTATAAAAGTAACGAATAAGTCAATATATTACGGTAAAGTATTTAGCGCTTAGATTTATAGCAAACTTGTAACGACGCAATATTACTAAGTGCAGTATCAAGTATAGGAGCAAGAGGGTAGGCAAATAGTAATATTATAGGTCTGGTACGAAGGAAATAAGAAGGTAAGGAGCCCTTACAGGGGAAGCGGTCCTATATATACACGAATCTGGTCCGGCTTCCGTCCGGTAATATTCCGGCTAAACCTGAGTACCCCTATTTCCAGCACTTCCGTCACTTCAACGTTACATCACCCCCCCTCCTGTAAGAGAGCTTGCCCCTAAGCTCTGAATCGTATTTCCACGTAGAATTATCGTTATATAAAACAGTAGAGGTATACAGCTTTAGTAGGGAAATTCCAGAGGAAGTGTTGATCTAGCAGTGCTAGTTAATAACAATAGTAGTAGTAAGCGAGGTAATAACCTGACTATAAAGCTGTCTAAAAGGCGTCTAAACTAGGTCTAGTAAGGTCATAATTGCTTGCTATTATGTGTGTTATAGTACTTAATAGCGCAGATCTCCAGAATTCTGACTTTCTTCTTCAAATAACTATAACTTTAAGTTCTATAAGCAAACCTTGTATATAAAGATTTATCGATCTATATATATTACTAATACATTTTAATAGTCCGTATTAAATAAAATAAGTAATTTAAGAGTAAGTTAAATTCTGAATTCCTAGTAGTTTAGTAGTGATTCGGAATTAATTCGGTGTATTAACATAAACAGTGCCTGCTCTAACCCCTGTTAACGCCCTCGAGTCCACCTACTGTAAGTATTGCATCTGATGCGTTCGCTTGCTCGCTACGGAATCAGACTATATTTACGAGTTCAATAGCGCTAAAAGTAAGAAGTATGCGTACTATAAGAAGTAAGTAGAAAAGTGCAATCCTGTAAGTACTCCCTATTTCCTTTTCCTAAATCCTAATTATTGTGAATATAGTCCAATTGTGATCTAAATAAGCTAAAATACTGATTTTTATACCAGATTCCGCACTATATAACTGAGGAATATCATAAGCTCTCCCTTACTATCACTACTAAAGATAATAAGGGTATTATTTCTGCCTCCTAAGAGATTGATACCGGATTATATATTACTACTGCCAATGCCCCTAAGACATAGGGTGAGCTGCAGTTGGAGTTATTAGAGGAAACCCGTGCTCTTCGCCGGGCTGTTACGGATCTGGCCGCATAATAAGCTATAGGTTACCCCCTTTTCTTTTGTCTTTTTCTTTTATTATAAGTTTTGCTTATAACTATCTCTATCTAGGATAGAGATCTAGTTCTAGATATACCTGTTTTCCCCTAAGCGAGATTAGAATAACCTCTAATTAACGTATGAATAAGGTCTGGTTTTAGCCTTAGGCTAAATCCAAGAGAAGATTGCTGCCGGTGCCACTAAGGTAGTTGAGACTGTTTGTTGTGGTAGTGTTAAGCGTAAGAGAGTGGAGGGGGAGGAGGAAGAGGGAGAGTTACCGGCCTGTTTTCGGGTAACTCGAAGTAGTAGACGCCCTAGTAGCGCGGGGGAGGAAGAGGAGATTCTAAATAACTTGGAATAGGGGGAGAATAGGCCCTATTTCAGATTAGCTTCGTTATTGGTTCTTTATAGCTATATCTTCGGTTAGACTTCTTATACGGGAGTAGCCCCCTATAGCGAAACCGGTGAGATGTTCTAGCTGGGGTATAATTACAAGACCGCAGCGTTGGTACTTTAAATCAAAGGGTATTTAGATAATCTGAATTAAACCTCGTTTTGCTGTCTTACTAATTGGTTTATTATCTTTTAAGTAACTGTAGTTGTCTTCTCTATTTTCCTATGCAGCTAACTATTTGGGCAGGTTTCGGGGTAGTCCCGGAGCAGAAGAGTTAACTTAGTGAAAATCTCTTAACTTATGAGGCGACCCTATTAAATTAGACGCGTTATACTATATAGTATTAGGATCGTGGCCTACTTAACTAACTTAATACTTTAAGGTATTGCAGTATAATCGCGATGTAAGAACTTCTTGCACTTCCCATTCTTCTTGTCCCTTAATTCCCTTGGGGGGGTTTCGGGGCTGTTCCTAACCAGGTAAGGGGTCATTTAGGTCCTGGAATAATAACTTAGGAATAAATATATTATGAATATTTAATCCTGCAAGTAACTAGAGCTGGTAAGAGTTCCCTACTTAATGTAGAATTTCAAATAGCCCTTCCTATTAATTACCGAGCTTGCGACTTAATCGATGGCTTTTAAGGTTCTTAGTAAACAAGTACACTTTGTTACCTATTTGGAAATCGATAGGTCTACGATACTGGTTTATAGCCTTTACTATGTGATCCTGCGCAGCCTGTATATTTGATTTAGCTAACTCCTACGCCTCTTTCATATGTTCTGCTACTGCTTTAGTATCACGGTAGTTAAGCCTTTCTAGAAGAGTAGTAGCTTTAGGAGAGTTCTAATCCCAACTATTTCTCGGATCTAATCCAAATTTAAGCCGGTATAGGGCTATACTAATAGAGGTATAAGGAAGGGTTATTTAGGCTCGATCTATTAGTAGAATCAGTTCGCTTTAGTTATCCTAGTAGAAGTTAATAAATAGCCGTAATCTCTAATCGATATACCTATTTATAATCTCTGTCTAGCTATTAGTCTCCTTATAATATGCCGTAGAAAGCTTAACTTAGACACCGATAATTCGGCAGAACTCTTTCTAAAACAATAAGACGAACTATAGCTCTTGATTCGATATAATCGATTCCGAAGTATATCCGAATTAGTAGATCTACTAGATAAAGAGTTTAGCGGTACCGCGTACATCAATATCTTAGTGGTAAGGAATTATTACGGAATCCTTTCTCAGGCGGTTAATAAACACTAGGATTCTGTTATAACTATACTTATCCTTTAGGAAATTCTTGTAATCTATACATAAATACTACATAGAATAACTTGGAATTAGTAGTGAGTAGAAAAGGCCTTGCTATTTAGAATACTTGGAGTACGAGAATTAATAGGCTCGGTAATTTCTTACGTACTGATTGCAGTCCAAACCTATTCTAACCTAGTAGTACTTTGGGGCCAGGAATTGATACATCTTTAACCTACTGGGGTAAGTAATAAACGACTAGTCGTGTACTTCTTTAATTAACCTAGTATAAAGGGAAGTATTGCGTTATACGTAGAGTCGATCTTTGAAGAGTAGGAGTCTATTCTTAATTGAGTAGTCTTTGGGTAAGGATTTTCGCACGTTGGTAAAGGTAGTACGATTATCCTAATAAAGCTTTTTAATGAGGTTAAAAGAGTCCAGGGGAGCATTCGAAGGAGCTTCTGCCTTGGCAGTAGTTAATAGCGAGAGAGATACTATAACTACGGAGGAAACAAACTGTTCCGCTAGCTCAGAATTAATGCGGGGGTCGAGCCTTCCCGGTGCTAGTAGGGTTCGGCTCCGATTATCTTTCTGGACCTGTTTCTATACTTCCAAATCCTGCTCCCAATAGCTTAAGATATCAGCCCTCTGATTATCTTTGCTAAGAATATATATAATTTGGAAGTTAAAGTCAGAGAGAAATTCCATCTAACGAGCTTACTTAGTGGTAAGTACTTTAGTGGTTATAAAGTACTTTAGAAAGCGGTGGTCCGAATATACCTCGATTCTGTTCCAAAGGGATATTAACTCTGGGCACTACTTGTAAAAGCCTTCCACGATAGCGTATAGTTCTTTATTATGGATTTCCTAGTTTGGTTCGTGACTATTAAGTACGTGCGAATAGAATCCAAGTAGGTACTATTGTTTGTTATCGTGCTGTTATGATATCACTCCAGTAATTACCCCGTTAGAAGTATCCGTCTCCAGCTTAGTAGGTAATTCCAGCTGGAAATAGTAAATCCGTTGAATTAACAGTAACTGCTTTTGAAGCTCTTTAAACGTAATGCAACACTCTTCTGTCCAATTCCAGGCTACTATAAGTTGAGTAAGCGCAGACAGAGGTTTGGCAATGAGCCCAAAGTTACGTATGAATTATTGGTAAAAGCTACAGAACCCTAGGTACAACTTAACGGCTATCACGGTCTTAGGGTACTTCTAATTGCGTAGTGATTCAACCTTCTCCGGATCTGCCTCGATACCCTCAGTGGTTACTATATAGCCTAAGTACTTAGTGCAAATAATATGGAATTTGCATTTCTTAATATTAGCTTATAATCCAACTTCTATTAAACGCTTTAGTACAGATTCTACGTAGGCCTGGTATTCCCCTATAGATTCGGAGTAGATTAGGATATCATCTAGGTAAGCTATACAGAAGTTATTTAGGTAATTAAGGAATACGTTATTTATATAATATTAGTATATGCTAGGTCCATTGTAAAGGCTAAATAGTAGTACCTTACACTTATATAATCTGTATCTGGTCCAAAACGTAGTATACTCCTTAGAGGCTAGGTCTATACGGATACGGTTAAAGGCGGCCTGAATATCTAATTTTATGAATATCTTTGTATTTAATACTCTAGTAAGGAGCTTATTGATTTGGGGGATTAGATAAGCATCTTTTCGTGTAAGGGTATTTAGCTTGCAATAATTAATGTAAAATCGTAGGCCTCCATTGGGCTTTTTAATAAAGAGTATAGGTAATGTAAATAAACTTTAGCTCGACTTGATAAAACCCTTATTTAGATTCTCTAGAAGGTACTCCTTTATTACTTTAAGCTTCTCTATTAATTAACGATAGAGAGGAGAGTAGGCGTCAGGTAGTAGCCCCTTAAGATAAATCTTATAGTCGTAATATTAATAAGGTGAAAGAGTATTTGTATCTTTCTTAGAAAATGCTAACTTCAGATATTAGTACTATTTTGGAAGTCTTTTGGATAGGAATCGAATGGTATTAGAATCTTCCAATTTATACTATTCCTATAAGATACGGTCTATCTTATAGATACTAGTTTAAAAGAACTCAGTATCTTTATGTTTCATATTGAAATAGAAGGCGTTTGCGCTAATCTCGTAGATGAATATAGATGTAGGTGGTATCCTTGATAATTTATATTTTAATTTCCAAACCCGTAAAGGTCCTTCACTTGTAAGGGATAATATCGGGGTTGATTTAAGAGTAACTCGAAGAAGATATTCTTCTAGTATTTGAACTATAAAGAAGAGATGTTTTCGTTGCATCTTGTCCTTTTGGATTACTAGATCTTTGCGGTTTGCGTCGCTCTGGTAGTCTTGTTGTAGAGGGAGCTGCGTACGTGGAAAGGGTAAGACTAGCTCTCGAGACTATTGTTTAGTAGGCGAGTAATTAGATAGCCACAAAAATCGATTCTAGTCTATCTATAACTTGAGATGGAATCAACGTATCTATTTAACGCTTATTATCATATCTTGCTTTCTTAGGTCAAGGATCACGAAGGGATAGTTATACACGCGTCGACCGTCAATCGTCAAATATAAACGCATGTAGTAGGTAGCGTGGCTTTAGACGGAGTTCTGAAAACCACGTATTAGTACAGTGTGCGGGAGGGGCTGAATCTTCACTCCTAATGCCCTTAAAAGACGTGTAGATATGGTCCGATTCATAAAAAGATAACTATTTACTCTAGTGTCTACTAATGCAAAGAGTGTAACTCCTAATCCATTTATATTAAGTGTATAATTAATTATAAACTGCTTTCCTCCTATTAGAGAGTTCAAATCGAGTTTTAATAGATTATATTTACGTAAGCCTAAGAAAGAATCTTTCCCTAGGTCTCTTCGTTTTCCTATACTTAATCTTCCTTACTCTCCACTATCTCTTTAATATTATTATTAACTTCCTCCTTGTTAAGGACTTAAATCTTAATTAATTTAGAATAGTTTGACTTATAGTACCTAAACTTTCCGCACTTATAATACTTCACCTGTAGGTCGCTAGAACCTCCCTGAGGTTTTTGCGTGCCCTTCTAATGCAGTAGGGTAGGAGTTGCAGTCTGCGGTATTAAGTAGCGGTAGAAGAGAGCGTTAGGAGAAGAAGTAGGTTTAAGTACTAGTTGAGAAGTGGGTGGTCCGGAAGTCTTCTAAAAGGGGCCTAACCTGGCTGCCCTCTAGGAAGAGTCTGATTTGCGGAGGCTAGTAAAAAATAGGTTAAGTTACGTATTCCATTGCCTATTAGTGTTAATTAAGATAAGATAGGTTACTATCGCCGTGTAGTTGTCTTACTATAAGCTCTTAATTAACATAGTAGCGGCACGAAGCTGGGGAGTGATTTTAAGCCATATAAAAAAGAACTATTTTATATAGGCTACGTTTTCTTGAATTACGGTATTCTGAAATCTCGCACGAAATTAAGTAAAGGTTTTGCGTGCGTAGTCTGGTTCTTATATACTTATATCGAAGAACTTAGTACGAGCCTCGTAGGCTTCATTTCCAGTAAGAAAGTAGGTCTCTAGTAAAGAAATCATTTCTAGGGCTGTCCGGAACGTATCAGTTTCGGACAGGTATTGAGGCTCTAGGTAAGAGCGGGCTAGGCTAGTGGTCGATCCCCATACTAAAGCTCGCTATGCCCGAGCGTCTAGGTAGAAACTCGCGTTAACCTCTAATCGATCTTTCACTGAAGCTTTCCATTGCTTAAATGTTAGGTCGGTTCTATTGTCTAAGGGAGATATCTTTTCTGTGAGTTGTACCTTAGGTCCCCAAGGGGTATCCAATTCCGCCCCGTAGGTGGTAAGGGGGGTATTTTCTAGCTTAAACGGAGTACATCTACTTTGACCTATTGATTCGTCTCTTTCAGTTAATTGAATAATTGGCAGTAGGGTTCCAAGGGGAATCGAGGTAGGATTAGCAGGGGGTGCTACTGGCGTGGCTTAAGCGGAAATTAGTAATTACTCGATACGAGCTAAGGAGGCCTCTTAAGCACGATTTCGATTCTCTATAGATTAGATAATTCCTCTTAATACGTTTAGGTTACTAAAGTCTTTCTTATCTCAGTTTACGTAACCTTTGCCTTTATTACCTTGAGTCCTGCGGCTAGAAAAGCTTCTAACTGGAATTAGAGAGTTAAGAGTGTTATTAGTAGCTCCGCTAAACAAACCTACCGTATTAGTAGTATCTATAACAGGAATAGGAGAAGATTCGGGCGTGATTCGGGTCAGTCCTGAAATAGGGGTTCCAGGAGTATTAAGGGGACACTTCGTAATTTCCTAGTAAGGGATACTGGTATTAGGGTAGTTTTTATATGCCGCAATTCTACAGGCGGTGGGAGTTACGCGGTTGCGTTCCAAAGGAAAACAAAGGTAGTTTAAGAGAGTTTTATAAACTTAAGGGTTCCGGTAGTAGTAGTTGCAATACCTTAAATTTATCTATAGCGGCCTCTGTGCGAAGGGGGTTATTTAGAGTCTCTATTAATAAAGACTACTCTACTCTGATTATACTGATTTGCGACAAGCAGAACTAAACCCTGGTTCATCAGTTCGTTCAGGAGATCTCTGGAATCCTGACTCTTCGAGGATAGCAATTAGGGGTAATTCGGATAAGAATCGGTTGATTATATCTTCTAGGTAGTAGGATATTATATAGGCCGTCCCCGGCGGGAGTGACCTTCTTGTTTAATATAACGACGTAATATTACTAAGTGCAGTATCAAGTATAGGAGCAAGAGAGTAGGTAAATAGTAATATTATAAGTCTGGTACGAAGGAAATAAGAAGGTAAGGAGCCCTCACAGGGGGAGCGGTCCTATATATACACGAATCTGGTCCGGCTTCCGTCCGGTAATATTCCGGCTAAACCTGAGTACCCCTATTTCCAGCACTTCCGTCACTTCAACGTTACAAAACTATAATAGTACTGCTATTGTAAACGTTATATTAGGTCGAGCAACGATCGCAGTATATAACATAAAGCTAATCCTCTCTTAAAAAGCCTTAATTTGCTTCTTTATTACTTATTCTTAGTTTTTTACGAGATTAATTATTAGTAGTAACGTGCTTAAGCACTTGCTATTTACTAGCTTGAATTTATAAGCGATCTTCTTGATATATTAGTTATAAACGAGAGAAATAGTTTTGCGTTTTCGATCTCGTATTACTCTGATCCTTAAGAATTATTTAATATCTCTAAGATTATATATATCGTATACCGACTTAAGTTTATTAATAATTTAATCGCCAAGCTTTTAGTGGTCTTGATAAAAAAGCATTTAAATATCGTTTATATAAAAAAGAACAAGAATCTTATACTTAAGATCTATGAATATACAAAGCTCTTTCGAGTATAAAAAGAGTCCGAGATTAGTTAAAGTCTTGCTTATATACTTATACCAGAAGTATAAAAAGTCTCTTATTTCGTAAAGAGCTCGATTTATATGTAATACAAAATCAAGTTTAAAAAAGCCTAGTAAAAACTGATAATATACGGTTTCGCCGTTTATATTCCGAAGAGCGTTAATAAATATATTAATTACGTTAAAATATTTAATTTCCAAGTTAAATTTCGCTGCGAGTGCTATAGTTATACGAAAAGACTTCGAAGATAAAATACTTACGTATATTGAAACAATCGTGTCTTCGCTTTAAAAATCACTACGTATTACGATACGTAATTAGTATCTGAATATATATCTATTATCGTCTAGCTTATATTTAAAAACTTATATAAGCGGGACTAGCTTTAATATTCTGCTCGAATCAAATACTTCTAAATGCTAGCAATTATACTTGTTTATATTTCTTATTTCCAACTAAACGTCTTTAATAAAATACTCTTTTATTAAGTGATTCTCAAGATCTTTCTACTGTATTAGTTCTAGTAAAAGATCTTTAACTTTAACTTTAGAAAATAGAATTTTTCCTTTTAATATTAAGCGTATTACTTATATTACTGCCGCGATTATCGAATAAATTATTTGTATTATTCTTCGTAATTCTTCTTACTCTTCTTAAGGCGTATATTAATTAAATATAAACTCAGAAAGAAATTCATTAACTTCGGACTTTAGATCTCTTATCGTTTCCTTAAGGAGCTCGTGCGAGCTTTTACTCCTGAGGTTTAAGTTACCTCTGATATTTAAGTTTACTCGATTAGTAAAAGCGCGTTTCTTTAAGAATAGCGGAAAGTATCGCAAACACTTCCTTTTTCTTGCTTTTTCTTTGCGGTTTTCTTTTTTTCTTACTTTTAACTTAAGAGTTAGTACTTTTGGTAATCTTTAAGTTACTCGAGCTCGAGCTCGATCTAGTGACATTTACCGACTATAATCTTACCTAAAAGCGTGTCGTTGCTCTCGTTGCTCGAATTAGTAATAGTTCCCGATTTTCTATTATTATTACTAATATTTGGATCTTAATTCGTGAAAATTAAAAGCGTACGTTTACAATACGATTTATAAATTACTTATATTCACTTATATATAAAGCTCCTGAGTCCTGCTTTATACTTAAAAAAAGCTTTAAATTAAACGTAGCTAAAAAGAACTTATACTTTATAATATAAGTTAGATCTCCCGCTTAATCCTAAAGTACGTTTAGCGTCTGATTTATAAGTTATAGATTCTTACTCTTACGCGATCTTAATATAACTTGCTTTATATTTAACGCAAGCTCTTAGTTTATTATACTTCTAACTTCTTTTTTACTACTTTACTTAAGTACGCTTTCGTTTGATATAAGTATAACTTCAAGAGTAAAAAGTTCTATAATACTAGTTTCTTTAGCTTCTTTATCTCTCATCCTCGAGTTCTTACTCTCGCTTTCACGAGCTAAAGTTAAGTCCTTAGTTTACTCGATAAGATCAATAAAAATACCGTCGTCTTAATTATCTTTATTTACGATTATTATATTATTATCGCGAATATTTTTGATTATTCTAATTAACTTCGTAATAAGCTCGTCTTCTTTTAGCAGTTCTACTAGAAACTAAGCTTTTTATATTAAAATTTGCGCTTCTTCGCTTTTTAAAACAAAAAAGCTCTCTTCGTCGAAGCGAATATTACGCGTAATAATTATACGATCAAGGCGTAACATCTAGATCTTATAGATATTTAATACGAGAAAACTTACAAGATATCTAATATACGTACGCGCGTTTACTTTAAACGCTCTCTTCTTTTTTCTAAATAATCTTTCTATTATCAGAGTATATACTTTATAATTAAATATATAAATTCTATTTTAATTAAGTTTAAGATTAGTAGTAAAGCGAGTAATAATCGCGGGATTATACTACCGAAAGTAATTACGAAATTACAAGTCGTTAACTTTAAGTAATAACTTCTATTTATAAGCGCGGCTAAGGTATTTATTATAAAAATAAATATTAATTAACGCGTACTTAAGTCTAAGTTCTTTAGGAAGATTTGCAAAGAGTCGTATTTTCACCCCTCTTGTGATCGCTTCTTAGTTAGTAAGCTCTACTGCGCTATTTAGCTTATAAGTTACGATAGAAGATAGCTCGAGATCGATGCCTAGCTTATCTACTTAAGTCTTATATTACGTAAATCTTCTAATTATAATAACTGCTTTTTCCTAATCGTGTTTAAGTTTATATATTAAAAGCCCGAACTAAGTCTTTACTTATTTCTTAAAGCTCTTAATACATTTAAATACGTTGTTATATATTTTAAATTAAAATATATAATCGACGAGTAATCCGCTATACTCGCATTTAATCATAAAAAGCTAAGAGTAATTTCCAAGGTAAATTAAGTAATCGAAGAGATTTTAAGAAATCCTTTAAAATAGCCTTAAAGATCGTTATTTAAGCGAGTAGCGAGATATTATATTTAAAGCGTGCGTAACAGCGTAATACTTACACTTCAAGCGCCTTACTTTATTAATAATCTTTATATTTTTAGCTGAGAATATTAATTTCCGAAAAGTATCTGGTTCGAGGTGTCTAAATCGCAGATATTATATTATTTCCGAATTCGTATAAGTAGCGGCGTGATCTTTTAATAGCTTTATCGCGCGATTTAATTTCTTATTAAGCGTTAAAAACATTATCGTGCTTGTATTACTTATTAGAATATCACTTAAATCCGACGAATAATTTAAGCGCCTGATATATTTAAAAAATATAAGATTCTGTTTACGCTCAAGCTTTCTGATTACTAGGTAATCGCTTATAAATTAATTTTTATTTTTCTAACAAAACGTGCAATCCATACTATAATATTATAACTTAATATTCTAAAAACGAGTTTCTAAGATAATATTTACGTGGAAGCTTTTAATTAGAGCGACGTCTGTTAATCTAAGGTTAAACTTATTTTTATTTAGTTTTATAAGAGTATCCTTAAGAACGCGCGTACCGCGTCTTAAGATAAGTAAATAAGAGCTTTTATATTTCACTATATTATGGAGAGGAGAATCCCAATCTTCATACGATAAGAGAGTAGTAAATATATAGTGCATAAGGTATAAGGTTTATAAAATAATAGATAGATAAAATCAAAAGATATTATATATCTAAAAAGTACAAATTATTAAATAAAAAAAGAAATATAAAACCTATTAGAGAAAGAAGAGTTATTATTATTATTTTTAATCTCTTAAGGAGATCTTAGCTTAAGTATAATACTAAGTGTATAAGTTAAGTGATAAAAGTGTATTAAGGCCGATCCCTACTATATATATCTCCCCCTTTAAAAACTCGCCCTTAAGTATTATAGTAAATAAATGTAGTAAAGCTAAGCTATTTCTAAAAGTATTAAATCTCTAGAGGTAAAAGTAGAAATCTATAGTATAGAAATAATATTAAAGTTATATAAAGCTTAAACTATTATTAGTCGTAGTAAAATCGTAAATAAAGGTTTATTTAATTTACTTTTATAAAGTTGTTCCTTATTATAATACCTTTATCTTCTCCTTTAACCTTTATAATTATAATACCTCTACTACCTTCTTCCTTCTCTTTACTTAATAAGCTCTATAATCCTTTTTAAAGCTATATAGGAAGCTTCTTTATTTTTTCTTACTACTATACGCGTTCCCCTAGTAATAAAGATTAAGTTATAATTGCTTTTCCTCTTTAAGAACTTACTTCTAAGAGTAAATAATCTTTAAGGAGGTTATAGAAGTAGCGCTACTCTTTCTTTAACTAAAGTAAGTATAGAGCTTTATTACTCTTCTATTCTAATCTCTCCCCTTCTAATCTTATAACCTTAAGATTAGGCTTAAGATTAAGACTAATAATCTCTAATACTTAACTTAAGCTAAGCGGTTTTAAGTTCTTTAATCTTTATTAACTATACCTCCCTTTCTTTATATAGTTCTTGCACGCTTAAACCTTATACTAGAGCCTTAACTTATAAGTTTTAAAACATAGATCTTTAAGTTAAAGATACTATTTTCTCTAATTAAGTTAAGTTAATCTTTTTACTTTTATTTTCCTTTTATTAATTACCTTGCGTATAAACTAGATCTCTATACTAACTTATACTAATTTTCTATAGAGGTCTTTGCTTCTTTAATAAGCTTAGTAATATCAGAGCTTCTCTAGATAAGGTTTCCTTTTTCTATATTATATCTTTAGCTATACTATTACTTTTTTAAGCTTAAACCTTAACTACTTTATTCTATAATAGTCTCTTACTTCGCTATAATAAATATCTCTTAGAAAAAAGGCTCTTTAAATCACTTAGTAAGTCTCTATTCTCTCTTCTTTCTAAAATATATTAATTCTAGTAATATCTTTATAGGTTCCGCTATATAACCTTTAATCTAAAGCACTTAAGTATATAATTACTAATTCTACCTTATATAGCTAAGTTCCCTCTTCTAATTCCCTTACTCTTTACTCCCTTACTAAATTAATATTACTGCTAACCTTCTAGTACTAATAACTAGGATATATTTAATTTAGTAACTTCCCTCTTATACCTAGTAATAGTCTCTTACCTTACTATTATAGATATATACTTTAGGCGTATATATACTTATAGAGTTAGAGGTCTAAGTAATTAGTAGAAAGGCTAATATATTAGAAAAGGTAAGGATTATTAGATTTTTACTAAGGTAATAGGGGTTACTAAAGCTATCTCTATTATTAAGTGTTTTTTCTTAATTCTAAGGCTTTCTTACTAAGATATAAGACTTATTAAGTTACTAGAAGAGTTTACTAATATCTTAAAGAGTAAGGACTATTATGAAGACTTAAGAGTAATAGAGGTCGCTCTTATTTCTGAATATTATTAAGGCTTCTTCTTAATTAATATCTAGCTATAATAATTTCCGTCTAATATAAAGGCTATCTATTATAAAGGGTATTTACTAGAAGTAAGCCTAATTCTTCTATCTTCAGAGTATAAGAATAGTATACTAAAGAGTAATAGCTATTATAAGTTCATTCGCTTTTTAATCTAGTAATAGTTTTAAGTATATTTAATAGCTTTTAAAAGATATATAGATTTATTACTAATTCTATTATTTTAAGGATTAGCTAGTTAAAGCTTTTAACTTAAGTTACTTACTTTAGTAAAGGTACTCTAAGTATATTATGTAGGCTCGCGGATTCTAATTTTATTATACTATATCTATACTCTTTGCATTAATACTCTTACTAGTACTTAAGCTATAGTAAATCTTGTAAATTATATTCTTTTTATTTACTCCTTTCTAAGAGAGTAAAGATAATATAGATAAGGGCCCAGATCTAATAAGTGTAACTAAGGTTAAGCTAATCTAAAAATAAACTAATACTTCTTCCTTTAGTAAAGTTACTTTATTAAAGGTTATTAGTTAATAGTATATTTAGGCCTTTAATATATGAAGAATTCTAATCCTTAGGTGATTCTAAGGTATAGAGATATTAGCTTTATAGGGATAGGCTAAAGAGCTTCTATCTTTAATAAGACCTTAATTAATAAGTGCTATATCTTCTTAGAAGTTATAGTAATAACCTAATTAATAAGAAACTACTAGAATAGTAAATAGCGCAGATAGTCTTAAGTCTAAAGTAACTAGAATCTCTCTAGTTTTATATATACTTTATAAGGGAAAAAGTTCTATAGGACTAGTGGAACTAGGGTTTTTATTATTTTTTACTAGTAAATATCCTTTTTTAAGTTACTCCTAATAATAGATTAGAGATCTTTATTACCGGATAAAGCTTTTCTATTATTAGTACTATTAGTATTAATAATATTTACCTTAGGGAATATCTTTTACTTATAATCTTAAGAAAATCCTTTATTTTTACTAACTATTTTCCTAAGAGTTTTTATAAATAAGAGATTTAGTAAATTATCTTAAGAAAGTAGCGCTTAAATAGGGAGTACTTTATATTAACTTTTATATATAAGGAATAAACCTTTCACTACTTACTTCTAGAGTATATACTTAAAGCTATTATAATCGATTATTAGGATATATAAATTAGGCTTATCTTACTTTTCTATTTAATAAGTAGCTTATTATTAACTCTGCGGAAAGTACTAGTAATAATAAAAAGCTCTATAATTCATATTATATACTTAAGGGAATTATTAGCACTAATATAAGTAATATTTAGCCTTATATTAAATAATCACTCCGTAAGGCTAGATCGTACTCTAATATTTCAAGAGTATTTAGGCTCTACTTCTTACTAGCCTTTTATATCTTAGTAGTTTATATGCTCTTTAAGTACCTATAGGTAGTACTATAGCGAATTAAAGCTATCCTAAATAGTACTAGTAAAGATAAGTACTAGTAGTACTAGTAGTTGTTTTCCTATTTTAAAGAGTTAGTGTCCTTACTATTAGAGGTACTATTCTAAGGTTAACTACGCTAAGACTACTCTATATTAGTCTTATTAATTCTATAAGATCTCTGGAATTCTAATAATAATTCTATTATTTTATCTAATTTAAATAGTAAGTATATTGAAAGTATCTATACTAGAATCACTATTATTATTACTAAAGTATTATTGGTAAGGATTTTCTAGGCCTGATTTAGTACTAATCTCTCTCTCTTAATTACTAAGGTAAGTAATTAATTTAGTGTCTTTAGTATTATAAATAAACTTCTTTTATATATAAAATAGTTTTAGTATACTTCTAGTGAAAGTTAATTAGAGCTAGGGACTATTAAGTTCTAGCTCTTTAAGCTTATAATAACCCTTTTTAGTATTAGCTTATACTATCTTATATAGTCCTAATTACCGGAAATCTAAAACTTTTTATATTAACTTATTAATTTCTCTTACTGAATTATATTAAAGGATTATATCTTTAACTTAAAATAGTCTCTATTAAATATTATACTTATTATTAAAAGCGTCTCGACCCTCTTATTTATAGCAGCTTTTACATAGTATTACTTTATTAATATTTTCTTACTGCATTTAAAACTAAATTACCCTAAATTATAATAACTTTAATTAATTAATAACTTCTTCTATAAACAGAGTTCTCTAAGTAAGGTATTATATTTCTATAGGAAGGATAAGTTCTTTATTATAAACTATATAAAAAGGTATAAAGCTTATAAGTCTATATATTATTATCTGATTTATAAATAATACTACTAAAAGGTTTTTAATCTACTAATTTCCTATCTTAAAGAGAGTATTTTTAATTGGCCTATAGCTTTATTTAGCTATACTATTTACTCTTAAATTATAGATTAATACTTATATATACTATATCTCTATTCTATTTAGGAACTAAATCACTTCTTCTATATTCTCTTTACCTCTATTAACTACTAATCTCTAGAATAAGCTATAGTAGTAAATAATATCTTCCTAAATAAAAGTAGCTATAGCTACTACTATCTTATATATAAAAGCCTATACCTTAACCTAATTACTTATATTATCTCTAGTAATAACTAAATATTACTTTTCTTATTATTTAGTTATATAAGTAATATTTAGGACTTATTACTTTATTAAACTATTAGAAGCTATAGGGAAAAGAAGTTTTTCTTACTATCTTAGTAATCTTAATTAGTATTCTAGGTAAGTTTAAACGAAATTTATAGTGTTTTTATAATATCTTTTCTAAAAGTAGTATATAAAAATATAGTAATAAGTACTTTCTCTTCTTTTATAATTAAAGTTATTATAATAACTTCGAAGAATCCGTGCTTTATCTTAATTAGTGTTAACTATAAGCCTAATAAGAGCTTCTTTTATTAATAGCTTCTAGATTTTTCGATTATATACTTCAAAATTTAGAGCTTCTTTCTTAAAAGTATAAAAGGTCTTTTGATCTATTCCTTTTGGAGTTCTAAGTATTATTAAGTATAAGGTAATTTATATAAAGTAATTAAAGTACTTAAAAAAAGAAACCGGGAACTTGTATTTAGTATTTAATTTTATATTAAAAGTATTACTAGAGCTTTCCGTAAGCTCTTTACTTTTTTTAAGCTATTATACTTATGCTCTTATATCTTAAAGAATAATATTTTATCTTATTAATTCCGGGTCTATTTTAATTACCTCCTTTACTTAGTTAAGCTCTATAGGGTAAATCTTATAAGCTCTAAGCTCTAAAAGAATCCAATCTTCGTTATTATTAAAGGTATTATTATTATAATCTATATTATTTAAGTATCTAGGTCTCCTAGAAAGAGTATTTGTAGTAGTATATATAGAACCTTTAATATACTAAACTTCAAAATTAAAGAGCCTTATTTAAGTAAGCTATCTTATAACTATAGCTCTAGGGTAATTATTAATAGCGCTATTAAGTTATACTACTAGAGTATTAGTATCTATTTCTAGAATAAAGTGCACTCTTATAAACTAAATCTTTAGCTTTTTTAGAATATAAAGTACTTCTTTATACTCTCTCTTTATAATATCGTAATTATGTTTAGCCTTATTCTAGTATCTACTCTTATATTATATAGGGTGTACTTATTCACTATTAAAGTCTCTCTAGCCTAAGTAACCTTCTTACCTAAATCTACTAGAATTAATAGCTACTATAATTTCCCTAGTATCTTTACTATAATTAACTCTATAAAGTATAAGGGATATATAAAGAGTATTTTAAAGTGCTTTTATAGCTTTACCTATAAGTCTGTCTAGTTTAAATAGAAAGGGGACCCCTTTTCTTAAAAGGTTATAAAGGAGTTTAGTAATAAATCAGAAATCTTTAATCTAAATTCGAAAGTATATAATAAGCTTAAAAAATCCCTTAATATTAGAGAGGTGTTTTAGCTCTTCTTAATTCTGTATTTTAATAAGGTATACCGCTAATAGTTCTCTGCCCCCTGAATTATAAGCGTAGCCTATAATATCTAGCTCATTAAGGTAAAACTGTGATTTAGCTCTAATAATCGCTCTAACTCTTTCAAGTCTTTCTAAAGTTTTATTAAGGTTAGTGATATACTCTATTATAAATTAATAAATTTCTAGAAGAGTAGTAACTTAATCGTAGTCTATATAGAAGCCTTTAATACTTATATTATTAAGAAATAGCATAGTAATAATTAGTATAATATCTTTTAAGATTCTTAATATTATTTATATAAATTAAGTAACTGAATTAGTGTATTCTTAAGGTAAGGTAGTATTTCTGACTAGCTCTATATATAGTATATAAAATACTATCATATCTTGGCTTAATTAGTGAAGTATTTACTAATTATAGCCGGAATAGAGGTTTATAAGGCTAGTCATTTAGTAGCTTATAAATTCCTTAAAGAATTTATCTACTAATAGAGGTAAGTTTACGTTCCTTCAAGTTACTGCGTTTAGTATAGTCGCTAAGTTAATAAGCTTATATTTTCCGGGCTTCTTCTTCTTAATAAGAAACTAAGTGTTTTAGTAAGGTCCCTTAGAGAGTTCAAGTACTTCTTTATCTAATTGCTCTTATACTATTTTTATAACTTTAGGCACTAACGCTCTAAGTAGTAGAAAATTAGGAGCTTAATATACTTTATAAGGTATTATCTTAATAATTACTAGTAGAAAAATATCTTTATAAAACTATTTGTACTTAAGCTACTTAAATACTATAGCTCCCTCTTAGTTCAGTATTATTTTATTAAAGAAAGCTCTTTTCTTTAGCTATAGTATACTACTAATATTAAGCTTTACTAATCTTTTTAAGGTAAGTCTTAAACCTTAAGGTAAGTTTAAGAATTAGGGTAGTAAAAGGTACTGAAATCTTTTATATTAATCTTATTAAGTATCTTTTACTTAAGACCTCTTATACTAGTTATTCTTCTTACTAGGAGCTTCTCCTATTTAGTCTACTTTATTAATTAGTTGTACTTTCTTTACCTTTAATTTATATATTATATTAATTTAAATAGTACGTGATTGCCGAGGCCTCTTATAGTATAAGTATTTTGCGTTAAGCTTATTATAGCTTATAATAAACTGGAATATTAATTCAAGGTTAATAACTAAGAAAGGGTCTAATAAAGCTTCCTTAATAATAGTCCCTAGGGCAAAATTTTAAAGAGTTAATTCTAGAATATAAAACTCTTTCTTAATAAATTTAATAATTACTATAAGCTCTGTCTTAGAAATTAGAGGTATTATAGTAATTAGTTTAAGAGAGTTAAGGCTAAAATTAGAAATCCAAGTATTATCCCCCCCTTTATTAAGCTTACTCTTAAGTATAAGAGTTATTATAAATATAAAGTATTTTATTATTTTAATTACTATACTCTATTTATAGTTAGCTATTTATTTCCTGAAAATTTATCTTGGGAATTATAATTACTATCTTTATTTTAGTAAACTATTCTAATTATTTACTATTTCTTTAGTACTTTAGTATCTTTAGCTTTCTTTATAGTATTATTTATTTTAATAATAGTAATAAGATAAGAGCGAGAATCTTATAAATTAGTAAGGACTTTCCTATTATTATAGTTAGAGAGGTAGTAGAAGATTAGCTTAGCTTTTTAAAAGAACAGAAACCCTAGAATAATTTTAATTTTAAGAGTATTTATAATATAAAACCTTATATAGATAATGTAATTTCCGATTACTATAGGAATATTATTAGTAAATCTAAGAAACTAAGACTTAGTACTAGTAATTGTTTTTAAAATTATATTATAACTATTAGTGATAGCTAGCTTAAGCTTTATCGCTGCCTCTAGTATTATGTAATTAACTTTAGCTCTAGTATTTAGAGTAACTTAAATATCGCTAATTATTATTCTTCTAAGTATTGTTACTACTAGCTTTAGAATTAGAAAGTAGTATAATTATATTTTATTAAGACTAGTTTTAATAGGATTAATACTAAACGCCTCACTAATAAATATACTTACTAAAGAGTTAATATTACTATATATGTAACAGTATTACTAGCGTTATAAGAAAGATTACCCTAGGCTCGTAAAAAGAGTAAGTAGAGGAAGTCTAAGTAAAGGAATCAAGCTAATTAGTAAGAAGAGCGCTAAATACGAGACTAGCGCCTCTACTGATTAGGCGGTTTAAGCCCGCTGACTTCGCTAATAGCTCCTAAGTTTCAGTATAAAGTTATACTACTTCAATCTAACTCCCTTATATTTATAAAACTATTTCTAAGGCAGCGTATAGCGATATATACCTATATTTAGGGTAAATAAATCATAAGGGGATTTTTCCAAGAATATAGTAATATTATCTGAGTTATCGCCTTATAGCTTAGTATTTTCTTCTTTATATTTATTAATAATAAGTAGGAGCTAAAGTATTAGTCTTTACTAAAGAATATTATTTGATTCTATTAAAACTTCTAGTAATTAAACTCTTACTTTCTCTACTTATAGAGCTTCTTTTCTATAATGCTATATTATTTAATTAATAGCCTTAGTAAAGGCTTTTACTATTTTAAGTAAATTAATTAATATTATTAATTCTCTTAAAATAAGATTTTTAAGAATCTTCGTCTAGTTTAGTAACTTATCTAGTATACTCTTATACTTATAACTATTCTAAAATAAAGTATTATATATATAAGGATTTCTTAAGTTTAGTTTTTAAATACTTAATCTTAGTACTATTAGAGGAAGAACTAGGATAAGTACTAATTCCTTTTTTATCTTACGAATTAATAATAGCGGTACTAAAGCTTTAGAAGTAATTAAAGGCTTAGTAGAATTAGTCTTTTTCGTGTTCTATTTAAGGATTTCTATAAGTGTTTTACGAGTTTTCTTAGAGTTATTAATATCTATTATATTCGAAAGGTAAGTATTTCTTTAAGCCTTAGTAAACTAAATACTTTTAGTTATATTTTTAGGAAACTTAGCTCTTTTATAAGAGGTATATTCTTTAATTCTGTTCTGAAGTTTAGTCCTTATATTATATAGTTACTTTCAAGAAGTAGTAGAGCGAGTTCTAGTCTTCACTAGCTATACTTAGAATTTCTTAGTCTTCGTATCTCCTTTAGTCTATATATAAAGGCCTTAGACTTTAGCTAGGGTATTTTAATTATGAAATATTTATATAAGAATATTTAAGGTATTAATAAATCTAAGGTTAAGTTTAACCTTTAAACTCTTTACTAAATTATTATAAGTTAGCTCTTATATTAGCGTGGCTTATATCTGCGAGTTAAGAAAATCCTTCTCCACTTAAGCTCTTTTTATCGAGTTAGGGCTATATATAGTATTAAGTACTTTCTTTAGTACCTCCTATCTTTAGGGTATATTACTATTAGGAAATATAATAGGGTACCTTAGTTTCCCTTTTTCTTACGGATTAATATAGATATAGTTATTATTATTTACTTTATAGATTATTCTTAGGCTAATAAACTTCTTATAATTATAGCACTAATTCATATATTAGTAAAAAGCTTAGGGTTTTATTTCTGGAAGTTATTTATTATAGCACCACTTATACTCCTTATTATTATTACTATAGTAACTATTACTATAATTATAATAATCGGATTTACTAGTGTATTAGCTCTCTCTATACTAAATCAGTACTTTCTCTTAAACTTATTTAGTATATTAAATTAAGTTAATCTTAAATATTAGTTAAGTATCTGAGATTTGCTTAGCTATCTCTTATAAGATTTAGAAGTCCTTTAGCCCTTTAGTAATTATATCTAGGTTATAATCTAATACTTAAGTAGCGCTATTTTTAATCTTTTAAATAATTGGAATTAAGTCCTTACTAACTGAAGTAGTAACTTAATTAGAGGTATTAGTTCTTACTAGCTTAGAACTGTCTTAAAAGGCTTACTGAATTTAAGTAGCGGGTGTATTATTATAATAAGTAGTAAAATTAGCTTAAAATCTTACAGTATTTCTAGCTTAAATAGTTAGCGCTATTAGTTTAGTGAAATAATTAATATTAAAGTAAACTACGGGTTTACTCCTAATACTTTACTCTTAGATTAGAGTATTAATATCCTTAGTAAGAGAAATCCTAGTTTTTACTACTTTAAATACTTTAAGAAATAGTGCTAAGTTATTTATATTAAATTATCCTTTTCCCTACTAAATCGAAACCTCTATAGCTTTCTTCTAAAGGTACACTAGAAGTATAAATAGGAATTAAAGAACGATTTACTTATTTATAAGATTTCCTTTGTTTTTACAGTTATTAATAACTTCTTTAAAAGCCCTATAAAATTAGTAAATTACTATTAAGCTAAAGTTAGAATTAGTCTCTTAAAGAATCTAAAAATCTTGAATTAGGGTATCTAAATAACTAATAGTATAAAATCAATAGAGTAAGTTAAGACTCTAGTATTCTTTCTAAATTATAGTACTGAATTTATAAAAGGTACTAAAGGTATAGCCTAGGAGTTTCTCTAAATTCCACGCTATAAAAGGCTCGGCGTACTTAATAATCCACTACTTTATTTCTTTCTTTAAGATGATCCTTCAGCTCTAAAATAAGTAAATAAGGCTCTTAAGAAATTAAGTCGCTTTTCTTCTATTAAAATATAGTACTCTAATATATTAAATTAGTAGTATAAGTTACTAAATATTTATCTACTACTTAGTATCTTATAAGGGCTTAGGAGAGATCTTAGTTTCTCCTAAGTATTTAGAAGTACTCGAAGTAAAGCTAGTTTTACCTCTATCTTTTATAATATTAAGGGTTAATAAGCCTGTATTAGAGGTCATACTTACTTATAAGGTACCTACTGAATTACCTATAGAAGTTATTAGCTTAGGGCTACTAGAGCCTACTGCCTTCTTCTCCTTAAGGCCTACGTTTCTAGTATTATTAGTTAGTATAGTATTGATTTTATATTAAGTAATAGTATAAAAGGTTTTATATTTAATAAGGTTTTTAGCTATACTTTTAAAAAAGTAAAGAAATATACGTGTATTATAAATAGAAAAGATAGTAAAAAAGATGATTATAAAAAATCTATTAATAGAGTTTCTCCTTATATAACTTCCTTACTCTCGCTTCTAAAATAGGCAAAGATTTAGTATATAAATAATAGAAGGAATATAATTTATAAATAAGTACTAAAACAGAAGACTAAACTAATTATAAAATAATATTTATAATAATAGGATACTAAGACAGAAAACTCTACTTTAGCACGTAAGGCCCTGAAGGCTCTAAACTAAAAATAGTAAAGATAAAGATAAACACTCTAGCACTTAAGTATTTCAGGCTTAAAACCTCTTATATAATTTCGTTCTTCCTAATACTTATAAGCTTTTAAGCTTTAATAAAGAGCTGATTAATTTCTATTTAAGCTAGTAGTTTCCTTATATAAAGTAAGTCTTAAGTCCTGAAAGAAGCGCTAAATAAAATAAGTAATAGTAATGAAGCTCTTATAAGAAAAAGTTATATTTTTCTAGTATTTTAAGATTTCCCTCTACTTTAGAAAGTAACTTAGTTATTCTAGTATAATCTCTTAATATTATAGCTTTTATTATCGCGTTTATTATTATATTAAAGCTTATAAGAGGGCTAACTAAATAATTCCTATAGTTATATAATTAATATCCTTGAACTTTAAGAATTCTAAATTAGTATAAAGGGATACTTTATTATATGTACTTAAATACCTTATATACTAGATATATTCCCTGCATTAATCACTAAAA
The DNA here is from genome assembly GCA_020747065.1 of Cadophora sp. MPI-SDFR-AT-0126. Taxonomy (NCBI): domain Eukaryota; kingdom Fungi; phylum Ascomycota; class Leotiomycetes; order Helotiales; family Ploettnerulaceae; genus Cadophora; species Cadophora sp. MPI-SDFR-AT-0126. Next base: position 1,402,311 of record JAGMVK010000015.1, read on the forward strand.
TATATATAAAGAGAAGAACCCTAATCTTCATATAATAAAAGAGTAGTAAATATATAGTGCATAAGGTATGAGGTTTATAAAATAATAGATAGATAAAATTAAAAGATATTATATATCTAAAAAGTATAAATTATTAAGTAAAGAAAGAAGTATAAAACTTATTAGAGGAAGAAAAGCTATTATTATTATTTTTAATCTCTTAGGAAGATCTTAGCTTAAGTATAATACTAAGTGCATAGGTCAGGTGATAAAAGTGTACTGAGGCCGATCCCTACCATAATATTATTAATATTCGATCTTATAAAACTTTCAGGTTTTAAGAAGTTGCGATTATTAATTAAGTTTATCGCTTCGCAGTTGTTTAATAAAGTGCTTTTTAATAAAAAATAGCTTTCGCTTTTTTAAAAGAAATAAATATCAAGTATCGTATCTTTAGTAAGATTTAGCTAAATAACTAAGTTTTATATACCGCTTTTCTTATCTCTTTTATCAGTTATATTTCTTAAGAACAAGCTTTTACTAGCTAATTCGCTTTTATTATTATTTTTAATAAGCTCGTTAACTTTCGGTAGCAAAAGCTTATTCTTATCGAAGCTCGATCGTAAGCTCTTCTACTTATTAGTAATAAAGCGCTTGCGAATAATATTAATTATTTCTTCTAGAAAAGTAATATTAAAGCTTTGCTTATAGAACGACTTACTATATACTATTATTTAAAATCTTGCGTAGTCCTAAGGTTTCTAGAAGTATAGCTTACTATATAAGCACTTATGCTTTTATCGATCTTCACTCTTACCTCGTAGCTAAGCGTTTAAGCTCTCGCTTTCAACTACTTCTCGCGCACCGAGTATAACAAATACTCTATAGTCTTTTGCTTTCCCTTCAACTAGCTTTTTATAATATTATATTAAGTATATAGCTTAAACTACCTTACCTAAACTCACTTATATAATTATTCTAGGCTTAAATCAATTAGGAATAGCTTAAATAAGCTATATACACCTAATATAAAGCTCTAACTTTCATAGGTTATAGCTAAGATATCCAAGGCTTCTGATACGTGGTTTTCCTAGGCTAAAATAGTAGTTGTATAAAGCTCTGAATTCTGCATCTTAAATTACTAAAAGTAATTGTATTTCTGGCAAAGAATTAAAGGATTGTTTAAGCTAATTTAAGCCTGCATTTGCCTAATTAGGCTAGCTAAGCGAATACACATGTAATAAGATAAAGTAGTTATATAGGCCTAAAAATCCCCTCTTAATAGAATCATTATTTATACTAAATATCTTCTTTTCACTTTTAATATCTAATATTAGTCTCTTTTAAATAAAAAAAATAAATAAGCTTTAAAATAAAATATATTTAAGCTTTTTCGAGATCGTTACATTTTTTGAATTCCAAGAAGTACTTATACGCTTATAAATAATCAAAGTTATTAATAGCGATCAGGAAATTAGATATACTGATAAATCCTTCAATCTTTAGGACTTTATAAAAAATACAGCTTTGGATTAAAGCTAAGTGCTTCATTACTTATATACATAAGTTAATTCTGCCTCTTTTAGCTGTATTTAGCGACGCGTGATAATTAGCCCGAATAGAAGCTTGAATTATCGAGTCCGATTAATTAAGCACTTGTTTTAAAGCTCGTAGCAGAGATTAGATATTCATGCTTTTATTAGCGATAATCTTCGCGTTCGCGATCTCAAAGTACTACTTAGCTATAGTTCTCTTGATCTATTTGTAAAGTTTCTGATACTAAATTATTCGTAACTGCTAAATTACTGTATTAATTCTAAACTACTTGGCTTCGGCCTTTGCATTAGCGATAAAATTAACTTTTATATATATAATAAGCTCGATCGAAGATTTAAGAATTGAGGCATAGCTAATAACGCTACTCTCTCTTTAAGAGCTTATAATTAACGCAGACAAGGAGTCTAATCTAAAAAGAGATAAAAGAGTTAACGATTGTCGTGCTGCTTAGTTTACAAGCTTAAGTATATATTACGCTTTCTTCAGGTTATAATCGATAAAAAGCTTCTCGTTAGCCTCCGTAGCGATCGCCGCAGTTAAACGAGGTTATTTATTAAAGATTTAAGCAAGTGAAAAAGCATCTGAAGTATCTGGATCGATGAAAAGCCAGAGACTAAAGGTATTTACGCTAAATGTCAAGTGCTTTATCCATAAGGGAAAATCTTCTGGCTTTAAGTACATAGCATTAAAGCTAATAGCTCTCCCGGCTTCAGGATCGTTTGAGAAGGAAGATATTAGTATATTAATAGACTAATCGAATAATCGTAGAAAAAAAGTTTGGATTCGTGAAGATTTAATCATAGAAATTAACAGAAGTTTCACACAACTGATCAGTTACTTCAAGTAGCTCTTAAAGATAATATAGCTCTTAATTGTAATACAAAAGTAAAGCTCTCTATTATATTATTAAGAGCTTGTACGATCAAGTCAAGTCTGAAGTTGGAAATTATATATTCAGAGAATGTTAATCCTAGAAAAACTAAATGAAGAGCACGATATATATATATAAAGTGCTTACGTAAGCACACGCTAAATTAACTGCAGTCGCTTAAAAGTCTTAACACTACGTAGTGTTTCACATTAATTATATAAATCGACGTTTTATTTAGTAAAACAACTTAGTTCTCGGAATTAAACCTTATTTATTAAATATATTTTTATAACTAGTAAAAAAAACCACTTTACTTATAACGTATAAGAGGAAATTAATCTAGTAATAACAGTTTTTAATAAATATTAATATATTTAAAAAAAATAATAGTTTATGATAACAAAAATAAATAAACAGATAATATTACTATATTAAAATAACTAAAAAAGATCTTTATCCCTTAGACGCAGCCCGTAAAGGTAGTGATTCTCACTTCATTTACTATGCCTAAATAGGATTAGCTTACGACGTTGCGAGAAGACGTAATAGCCTCGGTAGAGCTTAGTAAAGCTCCGTACTACAGATAAGCGATTTATACCATATACCTACTTAATACTTGACTGAGTGAGGCTATGTAGCGCTAATACGTAATACGTACGCAATACGTACGTAACTCATACGTCATAGAATTAAGCTTAATTAAGGATAGCTTAATCGATATCAAAGATATAAGAAGAGTAACCTACTCTCGGGGAAAAAGCTCTTCACTTCGATATTCGCGTTAATAAAGAGTATTATCACCTAATCTCGATACTGCTCACTTACGGAAATCCGTGCTATTACACAGCCACGTGATTAAAAACCGTAGAAAAAACAGAAGGTTTAAACTAGCTTAAATTCCAAGTTTGCGAATATTTAGACTATTTCCATCGCCAGGAAAACAAGTCCCCGAGTGATCGCTTCCATGATACGTTGCCCGTCTCCTTGCGTCAAGCTGCTCTACTGAACATCCTGTTCGCGTTGTTTTGCGGGGTATGTACTCTTCGGTATTTGTGAGATTTAACGAAACGGAATAGAAATGAGGGTTGAGAAGTTGGTTTCTAGAGCAGTCATTCTCCATACTATGCTCGTAGGTGTATTGAGGGAAGTCTGCTTCATTGAGAAGGAGACCACGTACGCCGATAAAAAGCCAGGCATATTCTTACCATTGCATCTGAAGATGTCGGGCGACCGTCAGAGGTGAGCCTTTCTCCAACTGGGAAAGAAAATCCGGCTAATATTTCCAGATTTGCTACGTATCTATACAGACTTGATAATTACCTCAGTCTCATCCGGGGTCGGCAACCTTTGCTTCTTCCTGAGGAGCTGCATTTCTCTCTACGATGTCGCTCTCACTCTAGGACGCCGATAGCCTAGGCATGTGTGAGAAGCGACTCTCAGCTCAATCGGTGAGGACAAGAGGTTGATGGTTGAGGTGATCCGGAGTAATACTGATACCATAAATCCAACCGGTGAATTGCAACTTATAGAGGATGTGCAGCTCTGTATGTGCTCACTGCAACTACGTCTATGGATGCTATCACAGGTTTCTGGGATCGATAATTCTTCCGATCCGACGAATGTATACGCCCGAGACACTCTCCAAAGACGACTTGATGCGTTCAAAGGCCAACTTGATCGAATGGCATAACGGCCAGGTGATGCCGCTTACCACAGCCAAAATCCCAATTCCATCTTCCGTTTCTACTATGGATATGAAGACCAATCACAGTCAGGTTGGGGGACCATAGTCACATCGAGGGTCAAAGGTCTAGGCTTTGATGCTCTCATGTTACATCATCTTCTCAATCTAAATCTCCACGCAGATATCCAAAGTCTCCGACAGCTAGCAGTGGATCAGGGTATTGTTACAGACATCTCAGGATTGTCGAAAGATCAGCAATTCTTATATACAAAGAGAATGCGAGTCGCGGTAGGCTGGTCCGAATCCGCATCTGCAACGAAATGTCTTTTCGGTGCAGTCTCAGTCATGATACACCAGTGTCTTGAAAATGCTGGCACCGTTCACAAGAGGGCTATAGATCCATTTGCTCAAGTCGCATTAGCAACCAGTGTCCTCACCATCTGGGTATTGCACATTCGGTGGTACCAAATGCCAACTCTGTACACCGATAATGAACGATTCGCCCTCTCTCGCAGTTGAGCTTACGAACTGGTGCGGCCCTTTGGTGGGAGGTATGGGCAAATATGGCGGGGTAATCGTTGGTAAGGAATGTCCTATCGACCTTGAAGGCATTCGGCCGTGTCGATGTAATATTAGCATCCTTGTCGCCAAATTTCAGGTTCAGATCCAAGAGGGATGGGAGCTTGCTCAAACCATTGCGCAATAGTTCGTCAGCGAGACGCAAGCCCATACCGAACCACAAATAGCTGCTGCGCCGCAAAGTTCAGGCGTCCTCAATAATTATTCTTGCGCCGGCAATCACCATTGTTGGGCCCCGTAATAGCCGTCCCGGGAAAGGCATGACCGATATTCCCGCAACTCCTGGAGGCCATCCATGACTCGGGTCCAAAGATAGCTATAATCATCCCCATTCACTTTTTAGTCTCTGAAATGATTCTTTCCTTTTCTTCACCCATCTTGAATGGTATAAATTAGTTGTCACCTAGTAATTTGATACATTCTACCAGACCGTCCGCGCCCATTTCAGCTACAGCATCCTGTTCGTGCAACTCATGGCCACTTGGCTTAGTTCGAGGCTTCTCAGTTCCATTAATCTCGGGGTTTGCGAACGTCCCTTCCACTTTACTTACTGGCTCACTTTTCTTACTCTTTCTGCACAATATGACCAGAGCGCCACCAAGCGCTAAAGTGCTGCGCCTGCGCTCGAAACACCAATACTGGCTTTAACTCCTGTTCCAAGATCGCTCTGGCTGTTTGAGACCGGCCTCAAGTTTGACAACATTGAATCAGCTGCGGGATACGTGCACCAACGACGGCCGCAAGAGGAATGTCATTTACAGAAAACCATCCGTAGGTCTCGACCAGGCGACTACGGATATTGGAGCCACAGGCAAGCCTTCGTCACTAAGTGCGATAGAGCCGCGAGAGAAAGCCCTGCCAGAAGTCGACGAAGAAGGATCCGAACGCTTAAGCTCCATTAGACACCTCCTCGCCACACGTGGCAGAACCACATGAGACTACCTTGCCGGATCTTACCCCGTTTATACCCGTTAAAAAACTAAGCAAAAGATTCTAATTGCCGACTTTCGACGATTAGACTGCCACACCACAGACAGTTCTGTTTTTACGCCTATCGTAAACGGAGGAGTTCTGTTGCCTTTAACGAAAGATAAATAAACCGCTTCCCTATTAGAAAAGGTAAAGTTGAGTTTACCCGAGGGGCTTCTACTACTATTTTGCATAAGACAGCAACAGACGAATCTTTATAGCACTACTTTTATAAACGCGTAATAACTCGATCGAGAGTAGCCGCTTTTCAATTAAGGTAGCCCAGTTATATTGTCCCTATTATCACTTAAAGAGACACTTATATTAGCCGAAATAATGGCTCAAGTATTTCACTTCTTTTACTAGATGAGTAGGCGCGAGGAAATACTAAACAAGATTTATTTAAAAATCCTCACCACGATCCGGCCTAGCTTACCGTAGCGGTCGTGTAGTTACGAGCCGGGGACCATAGGTCTGTGCGCTACAGGGCATTTTGCAATTTTTCAGCTCTGTAATTACCCTCAATTTGATCAATCCAGCGAATATGGCTCCAACAACCCCTCCACTCGACGACTGGTATCATAACAAGGGCTATGAGATAGCTACGAAACACAAGGAGGCTATACGCCAATTGCATTGGTTTGGAAAGATTCCGATTTGCGTCCTGCAGCGCCGATACAAAGATCCTTCCGGTAAACCTCTTGGAGAGAGGACGATACGCAAAATCCTTGGCTACCCAGCCCCAGAACGAGCTCGTCCAAGCCGGAAAGGGCCTGCGTTTATCTTGAGCGACCGGGAGGTAGACGAGGTTATCTTGTATTGCACGCAGAGTTAGGAGAATCGCATAATAAACTGGTACAAGTTGAGGGAAGAACTTGGCCTCTCTTGCTCGGTCCAAACACTTAAGCGCAGGATGCACCAACGAGGCTATTATCGTTGCGTAGCTTATCAAAAGTCATATTTGACACTCGCTCAAGTTACGGCACGATTTCTTTGGGGTCTTGCTCATACCCTTTGGATAGTAGAGTGGTTGAAGGTCCTTCGGTCAGATGAAGTTACCTTTCTTATTAGAGGACGCACATCTAAACGCCTAAATTCGAAATTCGCCTATATCAGTGTCATTAAAGAGGTCAAAATTTTGGTCGGAGATTAAAAAATGGAAGTGAATAACTCTAATTTCCCTACGTAATCTGTATCTACAGAAGATTGTATAGAAGCGCAAGGAGCGTAGAGCTATTAAGGATTTAATAGAGGTGGGTGGTGCTAAGCGAGGGGGGCCGTAATGTTGGGGGGGTGCGACCAGAATAGAGGGGGTGGAGAGTTAATAAATGTATTGTTTCTAGACTTTAATCGCCGCGGAGCAGCCAAATTTTGCAGGTGATTTTGGTATAGCAAATTTAAGTAGGGCTTCGTATACAAAATTGAAATAGATATTTGCTTTCGCCAACTGTTAGCGAACCTGAGCAAAAGAGAGAGATAAAAAGAAAAGAAAAAAGTAAAACAGATACGCTTTACTTTTAAAAATATTTTATTTGCGGCCCTTGGTTATATAAAAAGGCTGATGTAAACCATGCGATATAAATGATATCTTAGTCTAGTAGATATTTTCTAATGTAGCCGCGATAGTTTCAAAGTGATACACGAGCCTAAGATTCATTGAAGACAAGTAATGGATTGTTTTCCAGCGGATTGACAGTTATTGTTGGTCCACAGGCCTACATAGGACATGTCTCAGCTAGAATAGGGGGTAGGACTACTTGCGGAGGCGATTTAGTGGCGTTTTGGAGGCAGTATATAGTCTAGCATCTCCCGCCTCCTCTTAGAAATACACAGATTTTCCACACTATTAAGCTTGATATATATATATATATAATATTTACATTTGATTCTTGGCTTATATTCGGTATTGAATCAATAGTTATATAAGTGTGGTTTAAGTACGTTTCAAAGGGTCATAGTGAGAGAAGGTCGTAGTGTGTAAGACTTGTTTGTTCAAGCTGAATACCTTAAAGTGTATAAATCACCGGAATAGTTCCTAACTTTTTACTGTCCCAAGTTAATTTCTGATTCGCTCTTTTCAACGACTATTTTATTACTATGTATATCAAGATACTAAGCCTCGAGAACGCTATTATAAGGATTATAGCTAATAAGTACCTCGGCGAATCCCCCGGACAAAAGAAATACGGACTCCAGATATTACTTAACTGCAAGAGGAGATTAATTATCGCTACGATAGTGGCTTTTTTCTCGGGCGTTTGACTTAGTAATAAGAATACCCAATTGTATATTATCGCGTTCGCGGCAAAATAATCTGAAATATAGAAAAAAGATACGGCGTAACGTGTGGTAAAGTTTAATATCGCAATTGAAATAACGAAATCGGAATAGTTACGTATATAAGGCCCGTGATATAAAAGCCGCGTTCGCTAAAGCGATTATTAAAAAAAGCGACGATAAATAAGATAATAGCGCCAACGAGATAAAGAGGCGCGGTTAAGATTAGTATTATTATTTTAGAGCTAAGGTTGGAGCTTTTAATAATAGTAAGAAAGAAGTTATTAAAGTCGTATATAATATAGTTTGCCGTTAATATAACGACCTTTTATATCTATTAGAGATATATAGTTAGTTTTTAAAAAGAAAGTGTAATACTTATAAAACCTAAGTTCGGTAATTCACCGCGACGGCTTTCAGGCCGTATTAAACCGAGTACTTGCCTTCTTTGAATAAGACTCGATCGAGTCTGATTCTTTCGATAACTAAGTCACGCTTTTCTTATATAAATAGCTACTTCCCGCTGCCAAATAGGGACTCGGGAAAATCTAATAAGATAAGCGTTACAAGAAAGCTTAAGATAAAACTAATTGCTTTGGTAATAATAAACAATTATTTGGAGAATTTTAAGTTAATATAATTAAGCAAAACTTATTAATAAGGATCTTGGTAAGTGCGAGATACGTAATTAATAAAAGGCAAATAAAGAATCGATGTACTACTAGCTAGCTAAATTATATGCTTTATTAAAGCTAGTAAAAAATACTAATGGAAATTAGCCCAGAGAAGCAGGTCGCAAGCACTAAGCTAGAATATAATACTACTGTTCTGAGGCTTAACTTACGACGCGTATACTAGTACGAGAGCAAGTAGAATGCGCCGGGGAAGAAAAGTGCTTCGAATAAACCGAAGAAGAATCGAATAATAACTAAATAAGTATAGCTGCTTCTCCAGCGATAGAAGCTGAAATATAAGATTAGACGCAGACTTAGAAAGGCATGTATAATAATAGCTTAACTCGGGTTAAGATTATATTACTCGGAAGCTGTATAAGCATGTAATTAAATAGCAAAAGTTAAGGTGTATTCCTGTTCTCGAAGGTGAAGAAAGAGATGTACTTACCTGATATTCAGAATAAAAATAGTAGTATTAAACTGGTTACTAATAAGACCAAGATTACTTTTAATATTATTAAGCTTTACCTGCGTAATAGCGTTGTGGTCGAGGTAATTGAATATATAAAGCACTTATACTATAAGTAATAAAGTTAAATCTAGCTTACGTATAAGTCTCTTTTCTCGACGACGACGATCGGGATCGAATATAATAGCTTCGATATCTTTAGTGGCAATGGCCTTCTCGGTCGTGGATTTTTTATTTATATCTGTGAACTCAAGGTAGGTAAGTAAGTTAAACTTAAGGTCGGAATGCATTTTTATGAGGATCGACTTAGAAAGAAGTATATTGCGGTGCTTATTTTGTTTAAAGAAGGTGAAGAAACGAAGAAACCGAACAAGGGAAACCTGTATATTTATTATATGCTGGGGAAGCGACACCCCGCAAGATCCAGGCTTCAACTGAGTCTGGGGAAATATAGAGTCGTGGTAATCAGGGCGCGCGACTCGAGAGCTCGAAGCGAGCTGTCAATAGGTTCCGGTTTCGATGTTCGTATCGGCGCCGATGTGAATATCGGCACCGGAAGAGCCTCCGATCCTTATCGCAGATATTGCATATCGCACTTCGCGGCTGATACTATTTTCTTAGTCAAGTGTCTCCAGCGAGGCCTAACTAATAGTCTCTTCCCGATCGGATTCTTTCCCCGAAGTCGGAATCTTTTGTCGACTCGCTATATTATTAAGGCTATATAAACTATCTTCGCGACTTAACATGGCTTCTATTCTAGTACTAGCACTAGCACTAGCATTAGCACTCGCATTAGCATTAGTATTAACAACGATAAATTGCACTTCTAATCCGAACCTCACGAACTTCTTTTCTATACGATTAATATCTTTTAATTATTACATTTATTATATTACTAAACGAAATAAACGGTATAAATAAATAAGCAATTCCTATCCTCGCCGCTAAACGCTTAGCGCAATTGCTTATTAATAAAAGCAAAATAATTATTACGCCTAAAGTTTATGATAGGTTTAGTATTAGGATTGCACTAAAAGTTGGATTTAATTGTATTTATATAGTAATTAAGCCACGTTCTACTTTCTTAAGTTCAATTCGAATTTGACTTATTATTACGAATAAACTGGAGCAGGAACTTGCGCTTTTAAGCTTAAGTAAGCTAATCTTAGTATAATAACTCTTAATAATATATAAGAATACGCGGAGATAATTGCTAACTTAGACCCGAATATCTCTTTTATTATAAACGCAAATACTAGATATAAAGGTTCGTTTTCTCTTATAACGGGCTTGCGATATATTAAAGTATAGTAATGGTTTTAAACAAAGCCTAATATAATAGCGCGAACTATTACTTAATACTATTATAATAGAGTCGCCGCCTTGTATATCGAAGACTAAATTTAAATTAAGCGCTATAGCCATCTCGGTAGTAAGAACTAGTCTTAATAGAAGTGTTCCGTTAACGAATCGCCACCGCTACTTAAGCCCGTGAGAAGATCGACTTTAATATTATTATTATTATACGTACCAACGCTTTAGCAAGTTATAGCTTCGAAGAGTTTATTAAGAGATTAAAGGCAGCGTAAGTAGCGGGCGCAGACGTCGCCTTTCTTGAAGGTATCGGTACGAAAAAGGAATGCCGCGAGATCTGCCGTATTATAGCGCTTTCCCAGTTTTGCTTAATATAATCGAGCACGAAGCTACACTTATTATTACGCCGTAGGAAGCACAAGAGATAGGCTTCCGAATTATTATTTTCTTATTTATAGCTATTACGCCTGCGTACGATATTATTAAGAAGGCGTTTTTAAGGCTTAAGAAAACGGGCCTTATTAAGCTAAATCCCGATTTCACCTCTAAGAAGCTATTTACGATTATAAGCTTAGAGAAGTTATCGAGAGTAAATGCAATCGCTGGGGGTTTATTATATTACAAAGTTTAGTTGATTAAATTATTAATAGTCTTTATTTAACAATTACTTGTTAGAGTATCTATTGCACTAGGTCAGATTAATTAGTCAAAAAAGCGTAAAACCACGAATTTTCGCGTTATAGCTTTCCCTTCCCTTTTTATTTTATAATAAAATGCTATTATAACGCAGGCCCCTTAGTGTTATATCGCTAATTATTATTTATGGGAAGGATATTACTCTTTATAAAAGAGGCCGTATCGAACAGGCTTATACTAGTAGCGTAAAACTTCAAGGCATTTAAACTTATATAAGTCGACATTGCGGCGAGAGGTATTATAGGATCGGATTATCTTTGCTTAGGCTATAATAAGGTTTGACTAAGCTATATCCTATGCTTTCTTATAACGTTAAATATAGTTAATAACTTATTAGCTGTTTAGCAAGTTAATTTTCTTATCCTAATTTGTGTGTAGTATATATCTATGGATTACTTTAAAAGGAGAGAGTACTCCTAAGGAATTATATAAGAGAAATATTTAGGCGTAGTTTATAATAAAGAGATACTTAAACTAGTTGTCTTAGTAATATATAATAAAAGGTCTAAGTCGTTTTTATAGGTATTAGTTATAAACTTTAGTTTAATTATTTATTTGTAGGTAGTTAGTAGTAAAGAGTTGTCTTGTAATACTGAAGATGTTATATAACGTAGTTTAAAACTTAGAGACGAATAAAGGACCTTTATTAAAAGTAATAGTTAAAGGAGCGCTAAAGTATTAGTAGATATAGTATATATATATATATATATATATTAGCTAGCTTTTAGGTATTTATAGTCTTTTAATAAAGGATACTAATAGCTTGTTTACTAAATCTATTAATAAAAACAAGGACATTATTGAATTTATACTTGTTTTTACTAAAAGAGTAGTAGTTTATTATGATATGCCTAGGGTCGAGACGAAACAGGGAAAGGATAAAGAAGTTCGGGCTTTTTATCTCGAGGAACTTAAATTCGTTAATATATATAATAGTTGCGGTAGTATTACTAAACTATTAACGTAATTCCGTGCTACTAGTACTAAGAAGAGAGCAGTTAAATTATCTTCTTAGTATTAGGATATATTATAATAACTTAATTATAAACCTCCTTAATTATTAAGGTGCGGAGGTGATTGATATTAAGAACTAGAAGCGGCTATTACAAAGTAAGAGGTCGCTTTTTATACTGAATTTCCCAGGGGAATCTAATAGAGCTTGCTTTCGCAAAGCTTATAACGAAATAGTAATATGGTTAGCTTTTTAATACTTAATAAATCATAAAGAATATTAGTATAAGGGTAGCGAGCTTAACATCTAATACTAATGCGTCTTTTCTTTTAGATACTAAGCGTAGCCTTAGGCCCAAATATAATAGACTTGAGACTACGCTGCTTGCAGCCAGCTATCGTATCAATCTCTGGTTAGTTGTAATAAAAACCTTATATAAAAGATTAAAATCAGCTAAGATATTTATAATCGTTTAAGTTAAGAGTAATTAAGTTGTCGAGTTTTTAGTAATAATTCTTTTAACTTCTTAATATACTTCTTTTATAATCTTTACAAGTCTTTCTGATTTCGATGTATTCTCGATATAAGCTAAAACCAGCTTTTTACTCTTATTTAGCATATAACTTCTCTTAATTATATTCTTACGTAATTAATGTTACGATAGTACGTAAACAGAAGGCTACTTGCCGGTGAATAGGCGTATAGGAGAATAGCTGGATAATAAAGAATAAGGAACAGCGACTGCGCTAGTCTTGATTAGTAAAACTAGTTAGCCTACGCTATCTTCTATATATATACTTAAGTTCTCTTTTATAAAAAGCTCTTCTTTTTTCTTTGTCTTTTCTTTTAAATACGTAGCGTAATTATTAGCTTAAATATAATAGATTTAAGATTGCGCTACTTATAGCTAACTATCGTATTAATCTTTAGTTAGTTGGAATATAAGAAAAGACTTTTCCTTCTGCCGCTGTAAAGCGTAATATTAATCTAACTAACCTCGTCGTATTACTGCTTATAATATACCGTAACCTATTGCTATACCTACTTAGTAAGTGCCTTCTAGTTGAACTATTGATTAAAATATTTCTGGAGCAAGTCAGAGAATCTTATATCGTCGCTCTTAATAGCGCGTCACTTCTTATATTCGCTAGTACGATTGCTAAAACGAATATCGGCGTAAACCTTAGTCTTGTTTAAGTTTATATACTAGACTTAACGCGCCTTCGATTTCGAATTATATATCTGGTTAATAAATCGATTAATCGTAAACTCTCACTTTTAGCTCTTCTTCTCGTCGTCGAAGCTTTAGAGAAAAAAGCGCGCTAGTGCAACTAAGCTTCGATAGCGTACTTATATCTTCGATCGAGACTCGCGAAAAGGATTTAAGCTTCGACTCTAAGTTCGAGCCTGAGATTAAGCCCCGGCGATTCTACGACGTATTACTAATACTAATTCGTATTATAAAGGACTTTACACTCGCTTAGTAAGTCGCGATTAATAAGCTAATACAAAATACTATTACGAAGGCCCTGGCTACTTTTGAAGCCGTGAACTCACGACCAGTAGCCTTTACCGCTACGCCTTCGCTAAAGCGTTCGATACGCGCTCTTACAGCGGATCTTCAGCCTTTAGTCGACTATTACCTCTTTAAGATAAATCCCTCGATTATACCGGTCGAAGCAAATAAAGTCAAATACCCTCGCTTGCTTCTTATTAACTACTTAAGAGATATTAAGTACGACGCTTAAAAAATAAAAATAAAGTTATTCTTAAAAGAATACTCTAAAAACTTTTATATTAGCTAATCGCAAATTAAGACTTACTTCAAGTGTATAAGCGAAGAAGCTAAGATTATTATTCTTTAGTATATAAACCCTAACTTCGCTAGCGTATTCAATAGCGTCGCTAACGTACTTAAGGCGTTGGACTAGCGATTCTTTAATTATAATCGGGTCTAGGTCGCTAAAGCTAAGTACTACAGGCTTACGATAAGTTTAATAACTTATAATAAGTTTCGTATTAAGTTCATTAATTACGCTATTATCGAAAAGATTGCGCGTAATGGCTAATTCGAGAACGTTTGTGAAAAAGTCTTAGTCGACTTGAAGCGTAATCTTCGTATTAAAAAGTATAAAATAAACGAAGACTATACGACTTTAAATAAATTCCTTACGATAATTAATCGAGAATTTCGTAATATCTTCGCTAAAAAGAGATTAATTAGCCGTAAGTAAACAGCTTTTGTTATTGCGTTTAAACTTACTTGCAGTCGACTCTTCGGAATCTTAAAATAAGATAATTAGCGCCGTACTTCTTCGTTCTTCTTTTATCGCTTTCTTTTCCCTACTCTTAAGCCTAATCGATAGGCCTTACTAGCTCTTTGCTTAATAACCCTTACCGTACCGCTAGCCGATATTACGTACTTGAAATACAAGAGCCCTAATTATTAGGTTGCGGATTATCTAATTACTTGTAAGTAAAAGGAAATAAGCCGTAAAAATCGCTATATTACCTATTATAAACGACTTTTCTTTAAATAAGTTATTAAAAAACTATTAAGCTATAGTAAAGACTTATACTATAGTATAAGTTATAATATATAAAAGAACTTAGGTTTTGACTTTTACTTTCTTATTAAAAAAAAGCAATTTTTAATTAGAATTAAATTAATTAAGAATAAAAATTATATTAACTTGATTATATATATTAATAATAAAGTAAATATCTTTAAAGCTATTCGTACGATCGTAGCTTTTTAATTTTTTAAACTTTTTAATATCTCGTTTCTTATACTTCTTACTCTTATTATACTTACGAGCTATAATAGCAAGTCTAAAGCTTTTATTACATCGGCTATCTTTTTAATTATAACAATTAATTACCGGCGAATTAACTTTCCTTTTCTAATTACGAACTTAAAAAGCACTAACGTTTTAATTAAATGTAAATTTCTAGAGTATTACGACTTAAAGCTCGATTACGCTAAAGAATAGAACTAGATTTATTAGCTAAAAGATATACCGGTATAGTCGTACTTCGATAAGCGTATCCTTGTATAGCTACTTAAGCTTTCTTTAGCTACGTAAATCGACTATTAGTTAAACGCTAAACAACGGGACTAGCTAATAGCTTAAAAGAATCTAGTTGAAATTAATCCTTAACTCTAGAAGAAGAAAAAAAGTAAGCTTAATACTGATATTGTGACGGATAGTCTGCGTAGTCACGTGTGTGTCGCAGATCACGGGACTTAGGAGTCACGAGAGGTGACTGGACGCGGCGTTACGACAGGACTAGCGGCCGCGCCTTCTGTACTTAAGTTCGAGGCTCCTTTCGAAACCTCTTTTCTTCTTATCTTTTCTACTTTATATTATAGCTATTAATGAACTTTCGTTGAGCCGTCACAGATATATCTCTTTTTAAACAATTCTTTAGCTTTATACGGGACTTACGCCGGTACTTTTAGAAGATAGAAAGCGCTTTCTTAAATACGAGTCTAAGCGACCACGTCGCTTAAAACACGAGCTTTAGCGCGTCTTTCGCTAAGCCTTCTAATTTACTTAAAGCTTTCGAAACTAGAGTTGATATTAGTCTTATATTTCCGTACACTTTAAACTACTTTTACTTATTAAACTAATGAAAAAGTACCTTTTCTTCGCGTTAATAAAAGAGTTCGATCTTTATTACTTTAAAAGCTGAGATTAATACAGAGCTTAATTAGCGGGTCGTAAAAGTAAAGCTAACTAGCGTGTACAACGACTAGTCTTTAAAATAGAGTCGAAAAGCGTTTTATTAATTAAACGAGGATATAATACGAAAAAAGCTCTCGCTTTAATATAAGAAGTTTAAGTTCTTTTTCTTAAAAAAAGCTTTAAGCGAGCTACTAGAGTATTAACTTAATATTAACCATTGAATTAAGTTAGACGTCGGAAGTAGCTTTTTTTTAAGCCTCTTAGGCGAATAACTGACGACTAGCTTACGGAGATTAAGCGATATATTATTAATAACTTTTATAAAAATTTTATTAAACTCTTAAGCGCGTTATACGCGGCACTAATTCTTTTCGTGAAAAAAGTCGATAGTAATCTTCAATTATACATTAATTACTAAAAGCTTAATGCCTTATTAAAAAAGAACTTGTATCTTATTTCCTTAATTAATAAGATAATAGTACGAATTTCTAAAGCTAAGATTTTTACGAAGCTTAATATTTAATAAGCCTTTTATTATATCCGTATATTAGTTAATTTAAAAGATTATATAATGTTTTATACGTATTATGGCACGTATAAATATAAGGTATTACTCTTTAAATTAATAAACGAATCAGTTACTTTCTAGTGATTTATTAACAAGATCTTAATAAAGTACTTAAACGACTTTTACTTAGTATATATAAACAATATTCTAATTTATTTAGACTCGTTAAAAAAGTATAAATTACATATTAAAAGAATTATAATAATTCTTTAAAAGTATAAGTTACAAATCGATATTAAGAAATTAGAGTTTAGAGTTATAAAAACAAAGTTCTTAAGCTTTATTATTAAAGTAAACGGAATTAAAGTTAACTTAAAGAAAATCTTAGTAATTAATAACTAATAATACACTACTAATGTATAAGGCGTATAAAGCTATTTAAGATTTTGCAACTTTACCAATATTTTATTAAAGATTATAACTAAATCTACTGTTTTTTTACTTACTTAATTAAAAAAGACGTTTCTTTTATATTTAATTAGGAATACAAAGTAGTGTAAGAGATTCTCTGGGAATTCTTAAAATTAGCACTAATACTTCGCTATTACAATCTCTTTAAGCAGACTCGCTTAAAGATTAACGCCTTAAATAAGGTTATTATAGGAGTACTCTCTTAATTATAAAACAATAGTTAATTTTACTCAGTAAGCTTTTTCTTTAAGATTATAATTAATACTAAGCTTAATTACCTTATTTATAATAAAAAGATACTAGCGATTTTTTAGTCTTTTAAGTAGTATAAGCCGGAGTTACTTAGAGCCTAGAAAGCTGTATATATATATTAATTATAAAGCTCTTAAGTATTTTATAATAATAAAGAACTTTAATATTAAGTAAGCTCACTAAGCGGAGTTCTTTACTAAGTTTTATTTTACGATTATATATTATATAAGTATTATTAATATTATTATAAATACGCTTTTTCGCCGGGATCAGAATCTTACGCTTTTAAAAGTTCGGAAGCGCGCTTTACGAAGCTAGTAATTAATCCCCGATAGCAAGATCGACCCTTAGGTGCTTTAAGATAAAAACTCGTCGTCGATTAATTAATTAAACGACGTTAATTCGTACGTGATCACTGAGCTTTATCTCGTAGAAGCGAAAGAAGAAGTAATCGGCCCGGCCCTCGCGTAATTACTTATAAGCCTGGCTTACGAGTTAAATACCTTCTTAAAGAACTATCTGGTAATTAACGATAAGGCTTCGGACTTAGTATTTATAGTAGCGTACAATATTAAGAACTATTATTATTAGGATAATCTTAGCTAAGGGGTATTCTTTTTCGCTAATAGCTTCTAAAAGTAATTATCTTTTCTGGTCTAACAAAGCTTAGTTTTATACCTTATCCTTTAGTTTTATACGAGTAATGCTTATATAAGCTATAGAGTTTAGTACTTAATATATTTAAAATAGCTTTTCTTTTTATATGAAAAGGATACACGGAATATACTTAATTAAACTTCACTTATTATATTTTTTATTATCTTAATATTAGGTATCGGATCTTAATTAAATACTAATATTAATTAGTAATTAAATAATCACAGAATAGTTAAGTAATACTTTTATACGACAATAATCGGAAAAATAAACTGAAAAAGCAAATTAATCAAATCTTACGTCGGCGACTAATAAAAGAAAGTAATACTTTTATACGGCGATAATTAGAAAAATAGATCAAAGAAGTAAACTAATCGGACCCTGCGTTAGCGATTAATAAAAGAAAACGATTTATATAATTTGAAGATTTACGGAACGTAAATATAACTTAATAACTTTTATTAATTTTCGTACAAAAAAGAATACGATAATTTTATTATTAAAGATTACTTATTTATTAAACACGGAAACTTAAGGAGAATCTTTTAATCTTATGAATAACGAATATTAAACGATTAAGCGAGTTAATAATTATATTATCTTAGCTCTTATACGATATCGCTAAAAAGAGTTTTAAGACTACGGATTATAAGAAGAATTCAAAAAAAAGTTTAAAAAGTAAATAATAAATATATTTATTATTAGATTCTGGAAAGCTATTAAAAACTTTTATATATATCTCTTTAATCACGGAATATAAGTACGAGAGTAAAAAGAGTTTATCTCGTACGCTTAAATATTAGTAGATATTTTAGAAAAAAAGGAATTATATAAGTGAACAGATTAAAATCGAAAGATTTATATTTAATAGAAATCTTAAAAATAAGATAAAAACTAGTAAAGTACTTCGACTTTAATTATATGAAGCAAGATACTAGCGAGATATATTATTTTAGATAATTCTAGAGCTATTTTATTCGTACGAGCTTAAGAGGTAAAGAACTTATTCTTAAAGCTAATTTAGATAACTTAGCGATAGTTTTAAACGTCTAAATAATATCTGAGTTCTTTGCTTTATATTGTTTTAAACGAGAATACGATTAGTTCTAATCGAATTTCGTATGTAAATCTAATAAGATTTATATTATTAAATAAAAGTTAAATAATAAAATAAAAGTTAAATAATTAAATAACGTTACTTAATATACAAACGTTTTAGTCTTACGTTATATTCAGTCTTAAATAATAACTTTTTAAGCTAAGATTAAGCTTACGAAATCGTCGAATAATTATTAAGATAATATTTATATAAAGATAACTTATCGACTTCAAAAACTCTTTCGCCGAAATTAATCGTATTATACGAGCTTCGAATAGTAATCTCGAATACGAGGCTACTAACGGACTTAATAAAAGTATACGATAATAAAAGTCGAAAATATAACGGAGAATAATACGATATCTTAAATATTTGCTTTTAAGTCTTTTTTAATTATTATACGAAGATCGGAATTTTAAGTAATTAGTATTACTTAATATTTTTAATTATACTAAAAGAACGAGTAGCTGATTTCTATTACGATAAGATTATAAGATATTTGTACGATTTCTTTATAATAATTCGTATAACTTGGAATTATTTTAAGATTAAGAAGAATTAGTAAAAGTATTTATTTAAGTAAAAAAAAATTACGCTAATTTTTACGATTACGAAAATCTAAAGAAGTCTCAATTAGAATATTTAAAGCTTATATTTAATTCTTTTCGTACGGCGCAGCGCAACTTATTAAAGAAGTATTAGACAAAGTATAATCTTTAAGACTAAGTACTAAACGTATATCGCGAGGTAAAAGAGTGCAGTTTAATATTATATAAGCTAGCGTAGTTTTTTAAAAAGCTATACGCAGATCTACGGTCTGCGATTACTATAGTCGTATAAACTAGAAAAGTAAGTATTTACTTATAGAATCGTTCGTATAATTATAATTATAACTTAATAAAAAAATAATTTTATAAGAAAGCGCAGCGATTTCTAAATCGTATAGTTCTAAACTAATTTTAAAAGAAAACGTTTTATTTAAAGAACTTTTTAATAATCGTACGAATAAGAAATATATTATTTATAAAAAAGAAGATTACTAATTAATAGATTATTCGGAAGTAAAATAAAAAGTCGCGTAAACGAAAATTAAGAATTATTTAATAATCGAGTTTAATAAATTCGAAGAAGTAACTTAAGCTTTCTTAAGCTCGTACAAAGATTTCTTAAAAAGATTTAATCGTATAATAACTAAAGAAATACTAAAGAGTATAAATGAATAAAAAAACGAAGAAAAGTTAAAAGGATTTTTTACAAAGTACAGGGAAGTTAACGAATAATAAATGATTCAAGTCTTAAACAACGAATCAATAAAATACGCTTTTACGCAACGAGATTTAATAAAGAATTCGTACGAAAGCGAAGTATTTGTTATTAAAAATAAATATTCGTTTGAAGTTTTTTAAGAAATTATATTAAATAATAATACTATTGGAATCTTTATTATAAGAAAGTAATAAATCTAAGTACTTCTGAAACTTAACTCGTTACTAAAAGTTAATTATACGAGTAATTAAATGTATACGATTTGATTCGGTAAAAGAGTAGCGGAATTAGAAAAATTAATACTTATACAAACACTTATTAAGTAAGTGAAATTCTAGATTATTTCAATAAATACTTTGTTTTTGTTATATATTTAAGATATAAACTCCTTTAATATATAATTAAATAACTTTTAAAATATTATAATTTAAGAGAAAAAGAAAATTCTTATTATATAAAAATAAAAATACTTATGAATAATAATTCATATAATAAAAAACATGTTCTTATATTAGTATTTCACGGAAATAGAGCTTAAGTAATTCTATTAGCGCTTTAAATATCTTTTAATTAAGAAATTATATTGCGTTCTTTAATGAGTAAGATATAAAGAAATAAATCTTTATATAATTAAAAAGATTTTAAAGTTCTGCGAATAATATTAATTTTATATAAAAAACTTAAGTTGATTTAGATTCTTTTTAAAAAATAATATTAAATTTAATATCTTTATAATTATAAATATTTTATATTTTTTAAAGTAATAATCCTTTAAGTAATTAATAAAGCAATCGGTTTTAATATCGCTTAATTCTTAAAAGATAATTTAGCGAAAATAACGTAAATTACTTTTCGTATATATTAAATTAATACTTATCTTAGACTACCGAATTACTTTATATACGATACTAAAACAAACTTTATATCAGCGGAATTTAAAGCAAATACTTATATAATAAACGTTGATATAAAGAAAGTTCTAATAAAAGTATATTAAAATATTAAGAAAATTAAGCGATATTACGCTTTTTACGCCAATCGTACGAGATTATTTAAAATAAGATAAGAGAAAAGAACTTTATAAAAGAGGTAGTTTTTTAAATAGCTGTAAAAGTCGTGAATAATACGATTAGTTTAAATGGACTAATTCTAATACTTCTTATTTTTAGAATATATTTTAAACTTTTGTATAAAAACTTATTATTTGCGGATATATTTATTAAAATAAAAGTAATTCGGATAATAATAATGGAATTACGAAAGATTTAAGCTGTATGAAAAGTTAAAAATACTTAAAGTATAAGAAATAGCTTTAATATTATTAAGATCATGCGACTTTTATTATAGTTTTTAATAAAAGTATAGCGAGAGAAGAAAGAATAAGTAAGCCCGTTTTCTTTATTATTAATCACCGGGAAGACGTATATTATTTAATTACCTTTGGGATCGATTTCTTTTTATATAATAATAATTAAGCTGTTTTATACGAAAAAAATCGCCGAGGTTCTGAAAAAAACTATATAATTAAACTAAGTGTTTTCTTTAATATAACTAATTATTTTAATTCCGTTTAAAATGAAGTAGGAACTTAAGAAAGAACTTGTACGATCTTTAGAAAACGAAGTTTTTCTAATTTAAAAAGAATAGTTCAATTTAGATTTATCTTATATAATATAAGTAATAAAAAAAATTATAAGCTTTAGTTTTTCGTTTAAGGAATCTTAATAAAAGAAGATTATAAGATTATATTAAGTATATAGCTCAATTACCTCGCCTAAGGCTTAATAAAATCTATTCTAGGCTTAAACAAGTTATATACGCCTAATATAAAGCTTCGACTTCTACAGGTTATAGCTATGGAATCCAAGGCTTTTGATACACGGCTTTTCTAGACTAAAACAATAGCTGTACGAAGCTTTGGGCTTTATGTCTCAAATTACCGGAAGTAACTGCATTTGGAATAAAGGTTTGGTTAAGTTAGCTGCTCGCAAGCCAATACTTAATTAAGCTAGCCAAGCGATAATACACGCGATTAGCTAGAGTAGTTATATAGAGCTAGAAATCCCCTGTTAATAGAATTATCATTTATATTAAATCTCTTCTTTTCAAAGATTAATAGGTTAATTACTTGAGGTGTATTTAAGTTCATACGATACGACTCAAGATAATATTGCGAACGGATTTTTAATTCCCGGCTTATTAATAAAATTAAAAGAAAGATAACTAAAGCTTTGTATAAGAAATTCAGACTCGTGATTTAAGCGTATAATAACGCGGGAAAAGAATAAATCCTTACTTAATCTTCGACGATTTAAAAGATCAGTTAATAACTAATTCTAGTATTTTATTCATTACTTGTACGAAAAGAGTTATTAATCTTTATTCGGGATATTACTTAAGCGTATATTTAATCAATAACTTTTCTGAATCATATGATTTATACGAGACTACTAAAGCAAATTACTAGTAATTACTCGCCGGATATTATTCTACTTGTACGAAAGCTATTATACGATATTTCGAAATCCGGAATATATTAGTAAAAGACGTACGATATATTATAAAGTTAAATTATATATAAAGACGTTTTCGTACGATTTATATCTACTAATTACTTAACTAAAAATACTATTTAAAGTAATCTGACTATAAATAGATAATACTTTAATTTTAATAACTAAGGAATTCTAAAAGAAGCTTAAAATTATTAGCTTTTTAACGAAACTAAAAGATCGGTTATCGTACGAATTACTTCTCGTGTTTAATAGGTATATTTTATATAATCGAAAGAACTTCGTTTAAATTCTTTAAAAAAGATAAAGTAAGAAGTTAATTAAAGTTAACTTAAAAGCACTGGATCGTATAAATCAGTATTAGGAATAATAGACTCGAGAGGTATATATCGTAATTTTATATTAACTTAAAGCTTTATATGACTTATTAATTGCGATTTAATTCTAAGAACTAAAGGATATCAACATAAGAAACTCAAATAAGCGTATTTAATAATAAATTTAAAATGTCAAACGAGGATTAAATTATATTTCTTTAAACTTATATTAAACGAAGTTATTTATTTTTATTAATAGATCTTTTACAAATAATAAAGACTTAAGTTCTTAGCTTAAATACATAATAATTCTTAAAATAAAAAATAATGATTTTAATTCGTATAATTAAGAACTTGTTTTTTTTTCGGAAAATTTATTTTATTAAAATAATATAAAGAGTAAACGAGTTACACGAAGCGTTTTAATTTTCGAGATTTACAGTATAATTAATAGTGTAAATATAGTAATCGCTATAAAAAGTATAATTAATATTATTACGTCGCGACTTAAGATACTAGTGATTTTAATTATTATTTATATAAACTCGTTCTTGTTATACGAATATCTCGTGAAGCTAAGCACTACGAAAGAGAAGCGGTTAATAATCAATATTATAGCTTTACGTTAATTATACGAACGATAGGAGCTTATAGAAATCCGATAAATTAATAATTAAAATAATTCGACGGATGCGATAACGAAGTTAAATCCGAATAAAAGCTTAGAAAAACTAATTAATAATAATTAGATTATCGTATAAATAGAAAAATAAGTTAAGAAGAAAAAGAAAATAAAGCTAAAGAAGGAATAGTATCGTACGATATAATAATTTTATTTATTAAATACGTGTTTTTTTTATTTCACTTCAGTTATTTATTTAAATACCGTACGAAACGATTATTATATATTTCTTAATTAAATAAATAATACTTAATACTACGATTGATTAACTAATAATCGATTATCTAACGATTAATTATCTAACGATAATTCAATAACGAATCGATTAAAAGAAAATCTCTATTAGTTTTCTTTGTACAAGCTTTTATACGAAGTACTTATCTTAAGTACCGCGTAAAAGTTAAAGATAAGCTTAAATTTATTCACTTGAAAAAAGCTTTCGTATAATACTTAAAAGCTTAGTTATAAAAAGAAATTATACTTGCAAATAAAAATGAATATAAAAAATACGTACGAAGTTATAAAACAATTAAAGTATTTCTGGATTTATCTTTTATTAAGCCCTTTCGTACAGATCTAGTAATAAGTCCTTATAATACTCTTTATATAGTAATTACTTGAATTTCGTTACTCTTGTTTCTTAAACCTTCGTTTTCAAATAATAAGTTCTTAAGAAAGGGATTACAATAAGCGGTATAATCTTGCTACTTGCAATTACTATAGCTACTTCTAAAATAACCTTAAACCGTATTAAATTCTTGTATTTGTATACCTTACTCTTCTAAAGGCAAAGTAAGAGTAGATTTATATATATAAGAGAGAACTTTAAGAGCTTTCTATATATTTATAAATCAATACTTCTAGAGTATTCTATAATTCACGTGATTACTTGAATTATCTAAATCAACAAACCAAAGTATTACGGCTAATCTAGGGTTAATACGACGACTAGTTGTAAGTAGTATAGACTTAAATCTATGTATATTTGGGCCTTAAGCTACGCTGAGTATCTAGAAGAAAAGATAAGAAAGAAAGGAGAGCTTTTTATAAAAGGGAGCTTGAGTATATATATAAGAGGGGCTATCCCTGTTTAGTCTAGCGCTAGCGCTATTTCTTTATTTCTTATTCTTTGGCTATTCACTAGGTTACTCCTATTTATGTACAATCGTAATATTATCTCCCCTCCTTTGAAAAACTGTGTTTTCGCAGTTGCTGTTATAGCTTTATTGTTTCTTAAGTCGTTATAATCGTTGATTCCAGTGTTATAAGCCTCTAACTATTTAGGTAGAGCTCTTGGAAGTCTCTTAGTCTAAGGATTGCTTAGGTGAAATGCCTTAATTAGGTGAGGTGCGATTATAGTATTAAAGCACGAGTACTATTTTATATCTTTATCCGCGCTTAGCTACTTAATATAATACTTAAATTTTAAGCTTATTAGTTTTAAGTCTAGTATTACTTTAATCTCTTATTTGTTTTACTTAAGTAATAGCTGAATTAGTGCTAATACTTAGCGAGCTTATTTTAGTAGGGGGTTGGCGATGTGTTTACGTAGCGAGTGTAAGTAAAAAACTAAGTGTATTTACTAGTCTTCTAGTAGCTCTACTTCTTAGCTCTTACTGACTTTTTGTACGATTTTAATTAGTTTATATTACTTATTAGATAGCTTCTTAGAAGACTTATTTAATTTCTAGTTCCGCGTATTTATTATAATTATATCGCCTTTATCTTAATTAATTAATTGTTAATTACAGTTCGTAAGTCGTTTCATTTTATTCTATTATACTTATAAAGAGGTCTACGTAAATTTAATCACGTCTTATATACGTATCGTAAGCTTAATTACATCTTTTCTGTTTAGCTTCTTCGTAGCCGATTAAGGGGGTTTTAAGTTATATATATTAAAAAAGGTATGTAGCTTATAGCTGTTAAGGACTTGAAATAGCGAGATATTCCCTAGCGATTCGTGAGGTAAGGTTAGCTATGTAATATCCATGATAAGTAGAAGCGCGCTTTAGTTGTCTTAATAGTACGTGTAGAAAAGGCGTAGTCGTTGCTTAACGTATTAGTTTATAATCTTGATCTAATTGTTAACGTTTAGGTTATATGCCGTAATTAGCTTTACCTTAATCCTTAAAACTCAGTAGTACTCTTTTTAAAAACTAAAAACGAACTAAGGGCCTTGGTCTAAGACTATAGAATCCGATATACTAAAGTATCGGAACTAATAGATAAGAAATAGCTCGGCTATCTACTTTACCGTAATCGTCTTGTAGCATAGGATTAATATCAACTTCTTAGTTAGTTTATCTATAATTACGAAAGCTATATTATAGCTAGCTTTATCTAGCGATAGCTTTGTAAAGTCTATCATAAGGTGCTAGTATAGTTTCGCTAGGATTAGCAAGGGGTGTAGGAAACTTAGAGTCTTGTTCTTACGAGCTTTTATATAAGAGTAATTGTAATTCGTAATATATTAAGTAATATTAATGGCTAGTTTATTTTAATAGTACTTTAATCTTAGTATTACTTGTATCTTATTAATTCTGGTGTAAGTAACTAAAGGTTAAGCGTGCATGTAATGAATTAAAGAGGTGCGTAGCTCTATTAGCTTTAAGGGGACTTCTAGTTGTTCTTAGAAATAAAGTTTTTCGTGTGTTAGCTTATAATCTAAGTAGTAATTTCTAGCTTTTTCTTAAAGAGGCTCTAGCGATTCTACGGTCTTATTAGCTTTAATAACTTAATTAATAATATAATAGTTCTTAATATCGTACGCTATTATAAATATTAGGTCCGAAGCCTTATCGTTGATTATTACGTGGTTCTCTAAGGAGGTATTTAACTCGTGGGCTAGGCTTACGAGTAGTTATACGAGAGCTGGATCAATTATCTCTTCTTGCGCCGGGATTACCTCTTCTTCTGCCTCTACGGAGTAAAGCTCGGTGGTTACGTACGAATTAACGTCGTCTAGCTAATCGACTGGCGGCGAGTCTTTTAACTTGTAAGCCCGGCTCACGAGTAGTGATACTCGGGTCCGAAGCACTCGAGAGTTGAGCTTATTGTTGGGAATTAACTGCTAGCTACGTAGAGTACGCTTCCGAGCTTCTAAGGGCGTTAGGTCCTAATCCCGGTGAGAAAGCGTATTAGCAATCGTATTTATAATACTTATATGATATATAATTATAAAGTAGAACTTAATAAAAAACTCCGCCTAATAAGCTTACTTAGTATTAAAGTCTTTTATTATTATAAAATACTTAAGGGTCTTATAGTTAATATATATATATATACGGCTTTCTGGGCTTTAAGTAACTTTAGCTTATATTACTTAAAAGACCGAAAGATCGCTAGTATCTCCTTATTATAAATAAGGTAATTAAGCTTAACGTTAATTATAATCTTCAAAAAGAAACCTATCGAGTGAAATTAATCGTTATTTTATAATTAAGAAAGTACTCTTATAACAACTTTATTTAATGCATTAGTCTTTAAGTGGGTTTACTTAAAAGGGTCGTAATAGCGAAGTATTAGCGCTGACTTCAGGGCTTCTCAAAGAGTCTCTTACGCGACTTCGTATTCCTAATTAAATATAAAAGAGATGTCTTTTTCGATTAGGTAAGTAAAAGGACAATAGATTTAGCTGTAATTCTTAATAAAATACTAGTAGAAGTTATAGAATCTTAAGTAACTTTAAATACCTCGTATATTACTAGCGTACTACTAATTATTAATTACTAAGATCTTTTTAAAATTGATCTTAATTTTGTTTACTCTAATAATAAAGCTTAAGAACTTTGTCTTTATAATTCTAAACTTAGACTTCTTAATATCGGCCTATAACTTATACTTTTAAAAAATCGTTATAACTCTTTTAACGTGTAACTTATACTTTTCTTGCAAGTTTAAATAAATTAAGATATCGTTTATATATATCAAGCAAAAGTCGTTTAAGTACTTTATTAGGATCTTATTAATAAATCGCTAGAAAGTAGTCGGTTCGTTCGTTAGTCCAAAGGGCAGTACCTTATATTTATACGTGCTATAACGCGTACGAAACGTTGTGTAGTTTTCCAAGTCAGCTGATATACGGATATAATGGAAAGCCTGCTAAATATCGAGCTTTATAAAAATCTTAATCTTAGAGATTTACGCGACTATCTTATTAATTAGAGGAATAAGGTACGAGTACTTCTTTAAGAAGGTATTTAGCTTTCAATAATTAACGTATAATCGCAAGCTATTATCGGCTTTCTTAACGAAGAGAATAAGGGCTATGTACAGCGCGCTTAAAAGCTTGATAAATCCTTTATAAAGGTTATTGATAATATATCGCTTAGTTTCCGTAAGCTAGTCGTCGGTTATTTATTAAAGAAGTTTAAAAGAGAGGCTACTTCCGGCGTTTATCTTAATTTTATAGTTAGTATTAAGTCGGTACTTTAGTAGCTCGTCTGAAGCTTTCTTTAAGAAAAGGGGCTTAAACTTCTTGTATTAAGGCGAGAGCTTTTCTCGTATTATATTCTTATTTAATTAATAAGACGCTTCCCGGTTTTACTTTAAAGACTAGTTATTATATATGCTAGCTAACTCTACTTCTATAGCTCGCCGATTAAGCTTAGTATTAATCTCTTTTACTAAAGTAACGAAGATCGAACTCTCTTATTAATACGAAAAGCAAGCACTTTTCCGTTATCCTCTAAAGTAAAAGCAGCTTATAACGTCTATTAATATAAGACTAATATTAATCCTAGTATTAGGGGCCTTTAGTAAGTCGGAAGGCTTAGTGAAATATGTACTAAAGCTCGTATTCTAAGCGATATAGTCGCTTAAGCTCGTATCTGAGAGAGCGCTCTCTATCTTTTAAAGGCACCGGCGTAAGTCTCGCATAAAACTAAAAAGCTGTCTAAAAGAAGGTGTATTAGTACAAGACTTGCTCTTCTTCTTCTTTTAAAGTTAGGAGTTAATCTCTGAGAGCTCTTCTTAAGCTATTAGCTAGTCTTGTTATTTAGCGTCTAACTAATAGTCGATTTGCGTAGCGAAAGAGAACTTTGGCAATTATATAAGAATACGCTTATTAAAGTACGACTATACTGGTATATCCTCTGGCTAATAGATCTAGTTCTGTTCTCTAGCGTAGTCGAGCTTTAGGTCGTAGTACTTCAGGAATTTATATCTAATTAAAACATCGGTACTCTTTAAGTCTATAACTAGGAAAGGGAAGTTAATTCGTCGGCGGTTGATAATTATAGTTAAAAAGATAATCGATGTAATAAGGGCGCTAGACTTACTATTATAACCTATAAGTACAATAAAAGTAGGAAGTGTAAGAAAAGAGATATTAAAGAGCTTAAAGAACTGAAAGACTACTATCGTACGAATAACTCTAAAGATATTTGCTTTACTATCAATATATGTAGTTAAGTTAATATAATTTCCATTCTTAGCTAGTTCAATTCTAATTAGAAATTGCTTTCCTTTAATAAGAAAGCGAAAGTCAAAACCTAAGTCCTTTTATATATTATAGCTTATACTGTAGTATAAGGCTTTGCTATAGCCTAATAGTTTTTTAATATCTTATCTAAAGAGAAGTCGTTTATAACGGCTAATGCGGCGATTTTACGACTTATCTCCTTCTACTTTTAAGTAGTCGGGTAGTCCGTAACCTAGTGGTAAAGGCTTTTGCACTTTAAGTACGTAGTACCGGCTGGCGGCGCAGTAGGAGTAGCTGGTCGAGGCGGAGAAGTTATCGAACGAGGGCCAGGTAAAGAAGATCAGTATCGAGTCGTAGTAAGGGACTAAAAGGCAGGGGAGGTAAAACACTAGTTATCTTTCTTAAGAATACCGCGAGGGTTCGTAGCGCTAGTGTTAAAGGAGACGCTTTGCGGTGTCTTACGGGCGAGAGCGGCTCTTTCGGTAGCGATATTTCGTAGCTCGCGGTTCGATACAGCTAAGAACTTATCTAAAGCGGCGTAGTCTCCTTTGAATTCGTACTTCTTAGTACGAATATCGTACTTAAGCTTATTCGAGACTTTCTTGCATACGTCCTTAAACTAACGAAGAGGAGAAATCTTATCAATAATCGTATATAATATGAATTTCGTACGGAACTCATTATATATTATATTACTTATTTGAAGTTAGTTATACTTAAGCTTAGCTCCTTGTACCTTATTATAATTATAGAAACACTAGTTTAAGGCCGTCAAAACGTCGGCCGCTTCGTTGAAGTCTCTAGCGAAGTCGGGATCTATTCGCTAAAAGATAACTTTCTTAGCTTCTCTCTCTATACATTCAAAGTAAGTATAGACCTGTGATTCACCGGTAACGAAGTTACCTAAGTACTTTTAGATAAAAAGCTTTATATCTATCTTTCACGTATCGTACTTAATCTTACTCTTATAATCGCTAAAAGGGGTACGCGAGTACTTGATCTTATAAGGCTCGATAATAGGGATAGCGGGGTTTAGTCGAGGGAGGTAGTAGTCGGCAATTGGCTAGAGGTCCGCTATAAGAGCGCGAGTTTAAACGCTCTGGCGACGGCGTAGTAGTTGCTTATCGTGGGTTAGCGGCTTCGTAAGTAGTAAGAGCCTTCGTAACGGCTATTCGTACGAGGTTATCGACCGCGGCCTGCTAAGCGGAGGTAAAGTTCTTTATAATGCGAATAGGCTCTAGCAACGCGTCGTAGAATCGCTAAGGTCTAGAGTTAGACTTAAAATCAAAGTCGAAATTCTCTTCGCGAGTCTCGATTAAAGATGTAAGTGTATTATTAAAGCCTAGTTGTACGGAGGCGCTTCTTTCTCTGGAGCTTTGTTGACGAGGAGGAGAGCTAAGAGTAGGGGTCTCGGGTAAGGGTAATAACGCGGGGTAAGAAAAAAGAGGTGTTTATTATTAATCGGATATAGGACTTCGAAATAAGATAGCGCGTCGAATCTTATACGCGGACCTAAACAAGAATAAGGTTTACATAGATATTTATTTTAGTAGTCGTGCTAGCGAGTATAAGAAGTAACGCGCTGTAAAGCGACAATACGAAGTTCTCTAGCTTCTTTCAAAAATACTTTAGCCGACGGTTCGACTAGAAGGCATCTACTAAGTAAGTATGATAGCGAAATCTGTATATTGCAAGTAGCGATACGTTCGAATTAGCTGAGTTAATATTACGCTTCGCAGCGGTAGGGGGATTAGTCTTTTCTTATGTTACGGCTAATCTAGGGTTAATACGACGGCTGGCTGCAAGTAGTGTAGACTTAAGTTTATATATATTTAGGCCTTAAGCTACGCTAAGTATCTAAAAGAAAAGATAAGAAGGAAAAGAGAGCTTTTTATAAGAGGAAGCTTAAGTATATATATAAAAGGGACTATCCCTATTTAGCTTAGTGCTAGTACTGTTTCTTTATTCCTTATTCTTCGGCTATTCACAAGGTTACTCCTATTCACGTACGATCGTAACACGAAGTATAATTAAAAAAAGGCGTTAAATTACGCCGGGAATATTTAGTATAAAAAACAGCTCGAATAATACCTCTTAATTAAATTAAAAGAGTATTAACGTACGAAAGCTAATATATTATAAGCTACTAAAGTATAATACGCTTTTATATAAAAGCAATATTATGTTTTAATATAGCTAAGATTATTTATTGCAATGTATTATAATATAATAAGCTTAATTACTGCTCTCTAATAATAAGTATTGAGTAGGCGTTAGCGTTAGTAATAGCTAGCGCGGTATTAACGGCGTTAAAAAGAACAAGGGCCTTATACGATATTTGTTCTTAAATAGAAGAAACTAAAGCTTTGTACGAAGAGCTATATCCTGGGGATAAGAGCTAGCTCGTACGAAGAGAAAAAAGGAATTAATATAATATAATATAATATAATATAATATAATATAATATAGCTACGTAGGCGTTAGTACTATTTCACTAGTGTTATAGTAGGTGTGCGAAGCTAATCTCAAGAAGGTAGACTTCGTACGAAAAAGAGTATTTACTTAATTATAATAGTAGTAGTAATAGTGTTATAATCTTCGGAAGACTTTTTGTTAATACATAGCGACAACGAATCAGATTATCTCATAGGTAAGGCGAAAAAAGAAAACGCCGATTCGTACGAAGCTATCTTAAGTCGTATAGAAAATATCTGAAGAAAAAGAAAGTTATACAAAGAAAAGGAAAGGGACTTATTATTATTATTACTATTATTACTATTAGTTAAAGAAGAAGAAAAGAAGAAAAGAAAAGGGAATTTAAGAAATCTCTTTTATACGTAAGAAAAGCTAATAATTAGCTAACGAGAGATATACGAAGAAAAAACAAAGTCGTTTCTTCTTAAACTAGTTACTATTCAACGTAGCGAGCCGAAGTTATATACGGCACGTGCTTCGTACGAAAAGAGAAGAAGAGCTAAGGATAATATACTAAGTTATATGTACTTCGTACGAAAGAAAAAAAGAAGAAAGTAAGAGAGTTTTTCTTTTAATAAAAAGAAGAGTTATTAATATTAAAATAGCTGTAGCTAAAGGGTATTCTCTTTTGCTAATAGCTTCTAAAGGTAATTGTATCTTCTAGCCTAACAAAGCTTAGTTTTATACCTTACCTTTTAGTTTTATATAAGTAACGCTTGCATAAGCTATAGGATTTAGTACTTAATATATTTAAAATAATTTTCTCTTTTATTCAAAAAAGATACACGGAATATACTTAATTAAACTTTACTTGTTATATTCTTTATTACTCTAATATCAGGTATCGAACCTTGGTTAGATACTAACAATTATATTATTAATTAAGTTATTAAAGCTAATAAGATCGTAGAGTCGCTAAAGCTTCTTCGGGAGAAAGTAAGAGACTACTACTTGGATTACAAGCTAATGTATGGAAAGCTCTATTTCTAAGAACGACTAGAAGTTCTTTTAAAGCTAATAAAGCTTTATACTTCTCTGATTTATTACATGCACGCTTAATCTTCGGTTGCTTATATCGGAATTAATAAGATACAAGTAATATTAAGATTAAAGTACTATTAGAATAAACTAGTCGTCGATGTTATTTAATATATTACGAATTATAATTACTTTTATATAAAGGCTCACAGGGATAAAACCTCTGGTTTCTTGTATCTTTTGCTTATTCTAGCGAGATTATATTAGTATTTTACAATAAACTTCACGAAGCTACCGCTAAATAAAGCTGGTTATAATATAGTATTCGTAGTTATAAATAAACTAATTAAGAAATCGATATTTATTCTATGTTATAAGACGATTATAGCAAAGTAAATAATCGAATTATTTCTTGTTTATTAGTTCTAATACTTTAATATACCAGATTTTATAATCTCTGATTAAGGCTTTTAATTCGTTTTCAGCTTTTAGAAGAAGTATTACCAAGTCTTAAGAACTAAAGTAAAGCTAATTATAATATATAACTTAAACGTTAACGGCTAAACAAAGGTTATAAATTAATACATTAAGTAGCGATTACAGCTTTTCTGTATGTATTATTAAGATAACTAGAGCGCGCTTTTACTTATTATAAATATCGCGCAGTTAATGTTACTCCACGAATCGCTAAGTAATATCTTATTATTCTAAGTCTTTAATAATTACGAGCCGTATATTTCTTTTGCTATATATAATCCGGAACCTTCTTAATCAGCTACGAAGAAGTTAAATAAGAAAAACGCAATTAAGCTTACGACGCGTATATAAGACGTAATTAAATTTACGCAAGCCTTTTTATAAGTATAGTAGAATAAGATAAAACAACTTGCGGACTATAATCGGCGATTAGTTGATTAAGATAAAAGTAATATAATTATAATAAACACGCAGAATTAAAAGCTAGATAAGCTTTCTTAAAAGCTATTTATTAAATAATATAGTCTAGTTAAAATCATATGAAAAGTCAGTAAGAGCTAAAAAGTAAAGCTACTAAAAGATTAGTAAATACACCCGGTCTTTTACTTATACTCGCTACGTAAATATATTACCGACCCTTTGCTAGGGCAAGCCCACTAAGTACTAGAGCTAATTCAGCTATTACTAAAGTAAAATAAATAAGAGATTGAAGTAATATTAGGCTTAAAGCTAATAAGCTTAAAGCTTAAATATTATATTAAGTAATTAAATATAGACAAAGATCTAAAGTAGTACTTATGCTTTAACGCTATAACTATACCTTATTTAATTAAGGTATTTCACTTGCGTAACTCTTAGGCTAAAGGACCCTTAAGAGCTTTACTTAAGTAGTTAAAGGCTTATAACGCTAGAATTAATAATTACAACAACTTGAAAGACGATAAAGTTATAATAGTAATTGCGAGGACGTAATTTTTTGAAGAAGAGAAGTAATATTACGATAGCACGTGAATAGAAAGCTACTTACCGGTAAATAAGCGTATAAAGGAATAACTGGAGGACAAAGAACAAGGAACAGCGACTGCGCTAGTCTTAATTAATAAAATTAACTAGTCTGCGCCACTTCTTATATATATACTTAAGCTCTCTTTTATAGAAAGCTCTCTTTTCCTCTTCGTCTTTTCTTCTAAATACGTAGCGTAGCTATTAGTCTAAATACAATAGACTTAAAACTGCGTTACTTGCAGCCAGCTGTCGTATCAACCTCTAGTTAGTCGTAATAGTCAAAAGATAATTAGTTTAGAAAAAGAAGTGATTTTAGCAATAGCCTACTAAAAAGCGCTATACTCTAAAAAGCGAGATCTTGAATTCATATATTAATATTATATTAAAATTAACGAGTATCAAAAGATATTTTAAATAGTTTATTTAATAAAATCTAATTAGATTCCTCGTGCAAATTAAGGATATTTGCATTTACAGCCCCTCTCAGCGATGCGCTAGTATATCTTGGCGCCAAGAGTCTCATGACTTTTTGCGGCGACATCCGTATGCCTGAGCCCGACATCATCAGCTGATGCGGCCCAACTCCCGAGATCCGTCCCTTCAGCAAGGGAACGAGAACATAACATGAACGCGCTGAAACCTCCAAATCAACCTCGACCTGCCAACACAACACCCACTCCTCTCCCTCACTACATCGGAATCAACGCAATACCGCTACTCCAACTTAATCAGGAAGTTCGTGGACTGGATTACACAACACGAGGATAGGATAATGACCGTTCAAACCCGCTCCTCGCCCCAACTCAAACTCCACGTCACGCCTCCATCCAGCTTTACCACCCATCCCCTCACACCTCCTCCGACCGATGAGAAATCGCCTACAGTCTTACGCATTATCAGAGATATCCGCAGGCGGAAAGCGGAAGTCGGCGCTGGCGCCGGCATAGGCAAGACCAAATTACCGGCTCCGGTTCCATGGACAGCGTATTCGTTGGACGCCGAGGCATATACGGAATTGTTGCGCCGATTCGAGTGTGATGAGAACTTGGCTGCGTTTGTGGATCACGAACTGAGGTGTGTATACCCTGAACTAGAAGTAGGACACAAAATTCTAGGAGCTGGGGGGCAACGGGAGAATAGATGGCGCCAAATAGCTGATGTGCTGCGACGACAGATTCGATTACTTCCCCTCTACCCGCCGCCTCATCCTTCGAATGCCGACAGCTGTGCACGAATACTTCATCCATTTCGTCGTCCAAGAGATCAGAACACAACTCGGCGCTTTCACAGGTTCTTCAGGCGCCTTTGCTAAAGATGTCAAGTTCGGCGGATCTACACGCATCAGTTTCGATGACTCCGAGTACGGCTGTCATGATCCAGATGGACAATTCAAGCACGAGAATGCACAATACCCCGGCGTGGTAATCGAGGTGTCGTATTCGCAGAAGAAGAGGGATTTGCCGCATCTAGCGGACGAATATATCCTAGGGAGCGACGCGAATATCCAGTGTGTAATTGGGCTGGATATTGAGTATGGAGGGAAGGGGAAGGCGAAGATGGCGACGTGGTCAGTGTGGGAGCCTGTAGTTGAGGAGGGAGATAACGGGAGGAAGGAATTGGTTGCGAAACAAACTGTTCACAACACGGTATGTTCTCTCTTGCGTACTCGCTCGATAGTACAAATCTAACCAGCCCGCCCAGGTCTTCCGCACACCCACTGGTACTCCCCCCTCCCCCTCGAACCAAACTCTCGAAATCCCCCTCCGGGCATTCGCACCCTCGTCCTGCTACTCAACCGACCCTCCACAAGGCAGTATCATCATACCCGCGGCAAAGTTATATACATTCTTGGCAAATGCAGAGAAGACAGGTTTGATGCTTGTCGAGAAAAAGGGTCTTGTTGTGCCTGCGAAGATGAAGACTTGGGGGGCAAAGCGAAGAAGGGAGATTACCCCAGAGGAGGAACTGCTAGCGAGGGATGAGAAGAGGTTCAAAACTGAGGAGGATAGCCTAGTAGAGAAGGAGGAGGCTGATGACGCAAGCTGGGGTAAAGGGAGTGCAGCGAGTGATGTGAGTTGAGTAGTGATACAAGGAGGAGGAGTACACCGATTCTTTGGTTCCATCAAAAGTTGACGAGAGGACCCTGGCTGGAATTGACACAAAGAGAAGTCTGCGAGACGATCCATGGCTGAGATAGGATACAGATGGAAGTGAGTCTGCGAGACGATTCTGGGCTGAGTTGGGAGACAGAGTGAAGTAAATCCGCGAGACAATTTTTGGCCAAGAAAGGGTAAAGAGGGAAGTCTGCAAGACGGTTCCAGGCGGGAGATGGGATACAATAGAGACTTCAAGATTGGAAAACAATGGAGGCAGACACAGGCTTGTGAGGTCATCGAGCAAAGGAAGGGAAGTAAATAGGGATAAGGTCTCTACAGCCAATATCACATCTGTCCTACATTACTTATCATTCCTGTCTGTCTGTCTGTAATTTGATTAGTGAGAAGTAATAATTCATGTCCCTGGATACGATGTACTTGTGGTGAAGTGGAGTGAAGTGGAAGAATAACAAAACTAGCGACAACACATCCTTATTATGAAAAGAGAGAAAGGGGGGGGGGGAGAATCTAATTCGATTCGAATTGATTCCCAAACAACGAACGAAGATAAAAGGGTAAGCAATAAGAAACTGTTCCAGTCACCAACAAAGAGATTCCATTCCGTCCCATCTCATCCATCCAATCATCTATTTAATTATTTTCCTATCCGTCTAGTATCCATCCTCTACAAGCACTATGATTCATCGCTTCCCTTCTATACTTAGCTAGCTACCAAAATAGAAAAACGTCAAACCAACCTCCCTTAGCAAAGCACTCGTCGAGGATGGGTGCGGTGAGGGCACTATTGTGATGGTTTTGGAGGGCGACGGTAGTAGTCACGATAATTAGTTTGTGGAAGAGGTGAGACTGCGAGAGGTTCGAGATAATGCTGAAGTCGAAATTGGAAGGGATTCAAGACTATACTGACATCGAGATTGCGCTGATGTCGAGACTTGCGCGAGGTTGAGAATACGAGAGAACTTTAAAAGTGTGCTACGTGAAATCAAGTGGAAGTTTTTTTTATAAGATGGCGAAGTTGTACTTGCAGTTGGAAATAGTAGATACAAAAATTTAAAGTGGAGGTGAGGTGAAGGTAAAGGTAGGGTGAGATGCCTTGGAGATGATTTATACGTTCGCGTTGGTGTTTATCCTGGATAGACGGCATGTCTGCCTATCCGTTTATACTGCGCTGTACTGAGCTGTGCTGTGTTGTGCCGTAGGCTTGAATAGAGAAGAGAGGGGAGGAGTGAGAAAATGAGAAAATAGAGGTTCAAAGTAATAAAAGATCGAGAGAGAGTAAATAAAGGGCCTTGTGAATTAAAGTAGACGCGAAGAGCGATAGCATAGATATATTAGTTTGCACGAGAGCACGTGCTGATTACCTATTTTAACTATTCTTTTTATAAATAAAAGTCAACATCGCTTGAAGTAGCGTGCCTAGTTACAGACATCTTGAATAAAAGCCCAATAATCACAAATCTTTAACGATATATAATAACTGAGACTTCACTTCCCGGTCTACAAGTTCTTAAGCGATTAGAGAATAAGCTACCGGCGCCCAGGCAACGTGAGCAAAATTAATTATATAAATCAATTAATATTTGATTAATTTAATTTGATTTGATTTGATTTTGATTAATCAAGATTTTACTTGATTTAAATATAATTAATAGCTATTAATCAAATCAAATCAAATCAAATAATTTTTTACGCTGTTATCCTGTAACTATTCATCCATCCTCCTCTCGAACAATTCCCAAATCAAAAGAGCTATTAAAAAAAAGAGAGAAGAAGAAATTCCACTAACATCACAGAGAAACTTCAACCTACCTCAATGCTTCCTATGTTCCTGAATCCAAACGGGCATCGTGGGCTGAATCCCCAACTCATCCGTATCATCCAACTCAAACGGCTCAAACGGCGCCTTCCCTGCAATCCGCACAACATACGTACTACCTCCAACCAACATATCACCCACATGCTGCTGGATGTTAAACCGATACTGACTCCCCTCGGCCAGCTTCCCGGCGTTTGTGACAGAGAAGTAAGCAGCGACGGAACCGTAGCCAGCGATCTGCACCCCGGAGATGGAGACCAGAGAAGAGGGCGACGCGGTGTAGATTACGGGCGTGAACTGCGAGAAGAATTGGGTGCAGGGGCAGGAGGTGGGTGGGTTTGGATGGTGATGGCAGCCTTTGCATTTGAGGAGTTGACAGAGGGGGCATGGAGTACATTCGCAATGATGGTGGTGGTCGTCGTCCCCGCCATCGCCGTGGTGAGGGCAATGCTTTCCGTCTTTATCATGGTGATCACAGCCCGGACCGATTGTCCCTGGTTTCCCAGTGCTGGAAATGACTCCGGTAATAGATCCAGGAAGAGGTTTTGCGGTTTTGAGAGGCGTGAGCACGAATGAGATGACCAGTTCCTTTGGCAACCCCTGAAGGTTGATGACGAGTGTAGAGGTGCTGAGGGTCTTTGTGGGATTGTGGAACTCGATGTACTCGAGCATAGGGCGCCCACTTCCCGGGGCACCTCCACCGCCGCCGCCTCCAGGACGTCCACCAGGGTTGCTGGGAAGAGCTGGTCCGACATGCAGATTCTTTTGACCGATCTGCTTGTCGACTGGAGTGACATCGTCGAGGTTGAAGCTTGTTTGGTGGATTTGGCTGCTTGCTTGTTGAACGAAAGCTGCTACACAGTAGTGACCCGGATCGCCAGATCCCAGGGTTGGGACTGTCCATCTCCAAGATGCGATTTTAGGCTGGGAGGGGCTAATTCCATCTAGGCGAACAGGATTACCGATTGACTTCCAGGGACTGTCAGCAGGTAGTGCGGGATTAATGCCAGAAATGGAAAATTGACTCCAGAAGTTAAAGTTATTGCCCGAAGATGCACTCTTGTTCAGAGCCGGGAGACCGGCTCCGGCATTAGAATAGACGGCCCAGACCCAGACACCGTTGGCTGTGGAAAGACCCCGATTGCGGACTTGCACATGGACATTTGCTTGATCGGCGGAAGGGAGATGCTCGCTGTTGTCGTTGAGCTGATCGAAGAGGACGTGGGACAATGGCTGACCTCCTTCAGGGTCGGTTTGGAAGAATGTTATAGTTTGGCCATTCATGGTTGCCTGCTGCTGGGCATCTAGCTTGATGTCGGCACATTGGTAATGGTAGAGAGTTGAACCTGGATCCGATGGCTTATATGGGTTTGGTACGCCATCGGGCGACCTAGATAGCCGGCCCAGATCGAGGAGGTTGTCTCTCATGTAAAGGGCAAGTGCAGGATCGGTAGCCCCAGCCGTGATATCGATTTCCCACATCCCACGTGTGGGAACTGCCGCACGTAGAAGGGCTTTAGACTCCCCAGCGGTGCCAATACTGCCAGCCCACAAGTCATATATCCACTGGCCAGGCAATCCGTTGCTGATGTCGATCCAATCCGTGGTGGAACCCGCTCCTTCGAATGCTGTGAGCTGGTAGACCCGAGCACCATTCCCAGCATACATCACATTGCTCTGTAATGGATCTGCAACCAGTTTGCCGTACGAGAAGCCACTCGAATCGGGAAGATTGTTGCATATTGTTTGATTCCAGGAGTTTGCAGCTATGAGGAAGAGCGGGCTCACGGTCTCGAACTCGCCACCACCCTTGACAATAGATGATCCAAATAATACAAAAGTATTGTTGACTCTATCGATGACGATTGAGGCAATTTCTGACCCTGTCGGCTTGTCGTTGGTAATCTCGGTCCATGTAGGTGTAGCCGTGGCGGCATTGGTGGATAGGAACAAGCGCTGATCGGTTGTAGCAAAAGCTGCAATATTGACGTTGTTCGGGCTGGCTGCGATAATATTGACGTTGTTCAACCCAAAATCTTGACTGATAGTTACAGCATGAGCGGATTGGTCTACCCTGGCGAGGGCTTGGTAAATAATAGACACCGTCGCACCGGCGCTGTGAGCATTGGTGAACGTTGCTGTGAAAGTAGTCGATGTGACGCTTGTGACCGTGACAATTTCAGAAGTAGCCAATGAAGCATCGATTTGGAGAACCGAGCCTTTCACGATGTTCGCCATGGAAGCTGGAGTGACGGTTGCTGTACCGATGGCTATTGCTAGCTGGATCGTTGTACCAGGAAACTCAACTCGAATGCCAGCCAGACAGTTTCCATTGGCATCGGCAACAAAATTGCTTGTCCCGTTGACAAGACTCCCGTTCAATGTGACGTTCGCCCAGAGTGGTGCATATCCTCCTTGATCCGTATGGAGATACATATGGAAGGGAGAACCAAGTTCATTCCAAACCTACTCATATGTACAGTACATTAGCCACAAATCATTCCACACGTGAAGGCCAGGAGGGGGAGTCAAGTTTGAGCTCACCTTCACACCGTTACTACCCCGAGCCACTGCGACGAACCTAACATCAGCATCTTGGATTCCGCGCCACGTTAAAGCCCCATCCCCAGCGGCTATTCCAGTGTCCTGACAAACGATATACCCCAAGGCGGCGATTGTGGGATCACAATTGTACTGGTAAATAGCACTTGACTGCTTTCCATGCGAATAATTCTGCACAACGGGCGAGTTGAAGTTGTATTGAGCGGTATTATCATGATCCGATGCAGGCGCCGGGAGGGTGACCGTAGGATCAGCAATACTATTAGAGACACCTAATCCGCCGTCGGAGCCAATGTACGTGAATGGAATAGTAGCGTCAAGAGGAGGGTCTGGAAAGAATGCCAACGAGTGATAATCCCCATGGAGGTCGTCTCCGGTACCGACCCAGGTCCTACCACTATCCACAGAGCGCGAGAGACCGATGGAACCGAAGAACAGAACATCCTGAGAACCATTTCCAGGAGAGTTTGGAGCGACTGCGAACAAGTCATCGTAAAGACTAGGGAATTCAGGCTGGTTGGTAAACCATCCAACGTAGCTTGGTTGAGGTGGGCTTGTCATGGGAATCGCCATCCATGTGCTTGTCGATTCTTCAGCGGTGTACAAAGAAGCAGTGGCCCCATTTTGGAAGAACCAGACATATGGCCGTGGAGCCAAGCGGCAGATATCGATTCGCATACCATCAAAGCTTCCAACCGATGGCAGGTTCGATGTCGCTGTACTGGTTAAATTGGTCCAACTAGAAGGACTGGTCGGATCGATGGCGTGCAAAATGCCGGTGTTCTCAATTCCTGCATAGAAATCTGCCCGCGCTCGAGACCGGGGGTTGGTGGGAAACCAAGCAGCGAAGTCAGATAGGTTGCCGCTTAGAACCTGCGCAAAGGTTGCTCCACCATCGGCCGATCGCCATACTCCGTTGTTACAGGCAGCGTACACGGTTGAAGTGCTTGGATTGGATGCGGTTCGCGGGTCGACGACTAATTTGAACACTCCGCTGCCAGTATTGGCAAATGTCGGGTTCCAGGAGTTACCCGCGGTGCCTGGAGAAGTGTATACCCTACCAGAGTAAGTTCCCAGGTATACATATCCAGTTACCAGAGGGTTGATGGCAATACTGCTCGCATTCACGTTTGCCGGATCTGTCTGTTGGAGTCCGTCAACAATGGGGGTCCAGCTAGTTCCGCCGTCAGTGGTACGAAAGGCAGAATTTCCACCGCTTGTTGGTGCCTCGACTGTGTAAATTGTACCAGGGTCTGTGGGATCGACTGCTGCGCTCTGTACCAGTGTTTGCCGACCGTTTTCATTGCGTCGAGAAAGACGGGAGAAATTTGCATCCCTCGGAGCAAAGACAAAGTCCGGTCCGATTGGAACCCATGTAGACATGATGGGCAGCAATGTGTGAGCGGCGAGAACTTATCAGAATGGTATATCAAGAGGTTACTCTTGTATCATATAATAATAACAGGTCCTGTCTAGCAATGAAGAAGGCGTCGGAGGAAATATAATGAGAACATTCTGATAAGGCGATTGAATTGAACGGTTCGGTTGCTCCGCGGGATTGTTTAAAGAGCCACTGCCCTTGTGATGAAAACGCAAAGCGAGGGTCGAACAAAGGATTGAGCACGAGGCTGAGAAGATCATGAGATGATGGTCTGAGAGGGGAACTTCCCGTGCAGGATTCCGACTATAGAAGACATTTGTTTTAGATACGCCATGGCGCACATTTGTTTGAATAAAATAAGACTTTGATTGGAGATAGATGGACTGCCATGTGCTGTAAATGGTCTTGAAGTTGGAGCGGCAGGATGCATTAGTTTCGATCACTCAGCTGGAGTGACCCGCTTAGGTGCAACCTCAGCACATGTTCTGTGGAGCTGGCCGAAAGCTTGATTTATGGCAACTTGTGTAACCATACCATCGCATGTCAGTTTGGTAAATGTGGCGCGAAAAACTGTCGACTCTCGGAGATCCTGCACTTCGGAATCTCTTGGCTAATAGAATGCAAGAATAAAATGCATGAATCTATAATCAGCTGGCCCAGATAATAACACAAGCTTTGTCTCACGGCTGTCTTGGAGCCACCCTCCCACAAAACGCCGAAGCTGGGAGGCTGCACACGACCTCTGATTGGGAGATTTGACCGGCACTGCGAGTCGTGACCCGTTGTGGCTTGAGATCCAGAGATGTTTTAAATAATTTCCAATCAAAAGTTGAAATCCCCGCAGCTGAAAGACTGGCACTCCGCTTCGCGAAGCCTTGGTGGCTGGAATCGCCCAATTATGACCACTTGTCTTGGCTAGAACGTCGGCGTTAAGACGGCTGAACTTTTGTGGGATGATGGAGTGGGTGAATTGAGGTGGGAGGAGCGTTGCTGCACATCGCAATCGATGTCCCAGAGCTCCTAGGACGCTGAGATCTTTCCCAACTTCGGGAGTGACCACCTTGCGACTTTATCAAGTGCTATAGTGTGATTTCACATGCAGCAGTTGAGCTGTCAGCCAGCATGGTGGAAAACTTTGAGGAGGCT
Organism: Cadophora sp. MPI-SDFR-AT-0126; assembly: GCA_020747065.1. Classification (NCBI taxonomy): domain Eukaryota; kingdom Fungi; phylum Ascomycota; class Leotiomycetes; order Helotiales; family Ploettnerulaceae; genus Cadophora; species Cadophora sp. MPI-SDFR-AT-0126. Next base: position 1,445,168 of record JAGMVK010000015.1, read on the forward strand.
TGCCAAGTCCCAACTCTGTCGACGCCCGAAAGTAAGCAAGTGGCGTGATCAGATGCAGGTAACACTTTACTCGTTCAGCCTTACGGCAGTCTTATTTTGGCTAGGATTAATAGTCTGGATATGAAACAAGGCTTCAGCTCCTTTGCATAGTTAAAGGGGCCGGGATAGGAAAAGGTTAAGGTCTCGAATCCTACCCCTAGCAATCCCCGGATTTGCGGCGTAAATCCAGAATTCGTAGGCGAGATGACTCTAGATCAAGGGGGAGGGCACAGACCAGTTCACCATAAATCCTGCACTATAAATCCAGAATACTCCTAGCGCTTGGGGGAGTTTCCTCTACAGCTACTAGCGAGTAGAGGGGGGGAGATCTGATTATCGGGGGCCATGGGCGACCCTTTTATTTACTTGTCGGCGTGGTAGGTGCTACTCTGTACGTCTTGCGGCTACTGCCTCCGGCCTGGATATGATGTCTGGGTTCGATACCTAAGGCAGTACTCGCACTACTTAAAAGGGGCGTCATTGAAGGCTCTCGTGGAGCTGTTTAGTAGCTACGACCTTCGGGCGGCAGAGGCAGAGCTAGCGCGGCTGCTAGCGAAGGCTATCCCAGGGCTAAGGCTCCTTGACGGCTTCCAGTGCCTGACCTGCGCAGCCCACCTCACAAGGGATTGCAAGTTGATGTAATAGCACGTATCGAAAGCCCACTAGTAAAAGCTAGTATTACATGAGAAGAGTCCTCTATAGCGGGGGTACAAGCTTCAGACTTTCTTTACCGAGAATCGCTGGATTCGGTATTTTGTAATAGAGGAGGGAGAAGTAGCTACTAGAGAGAGCTCTGAATACTCTTTTACAATTAGCTTAGATTCAAGGGAAGTAGACTTCTTTACGTAGCTTAATAAGGACGCAGCTATTGCAAATAAGGATACTAAAGCAGAAGCTAACACTATTTATAGCTTTAGTAGCTATAAGTCTGCTATAGTGCTGTAGCTTTGATAGACAGGTATTAAGGAGTATACACGGGGCTTAAAGAAGGACGAGATACACACCTCTTTTATAGTGCTAAAGAATACTAAAAGCGAGCCTAAGCTATTCTTAATACTAGAGGTTATAGATAAGATCTTTATAAAAGCGTATAGCTAGTGCTTTAATAACCTAGACTACATGCTAATTTAGCTACAGTAGCTAGCGCTGAGCCACTTCTATATTACTGCTAGCCTAGGGCAGAAGACGCGCGCGTTTAACGCGAAGAAGAAGCCTAATACGCTTAAGACTAACTTCGGCTACTAGAAGCAGTTCTTAACTTACTACTACTAGGTAGCCTACTACGGTAGCTACTTTACTACAGCTGATAACGACTAGCGGACCCCGGAGAGCTGTATTTAGCTCACGGATAGCTAGGAAAATACGTAGGAAGCGGCCTTCTAAAGCGCTATAGAGTAAGACTGGCCTACACTTAGAAACGCTATATCGGACCTCTTAATAGCGCTGCTCTACTATAAATTTAAAGGTAATTAATATAGCTCCCTACTACTTAGCTTCTACGCTATACTTAGCGTTAAGTTACATACTAAGTCTTAAAAGGAGCTAGGTAATTATAATAATTACTTATTTAACGTGATCTGGGTTATATAACTAATTATCTTCCACGCTAGCGCCTATCTGGAGAAGGCAGAGCTAAGTAATACACTTAAGCGCATTAAGTAGTATTACAGGAAATTCTTAAAGCAGGATACTAAGACTCCTATAAGCGAGATCCTTAGCTAGCGCTTACTACTGTTTACTATTTTAAAGAAGGTTATTAAGCCGCACTAAATATAGTAGGATATAGATAAGAAGGTTCTAACCTACTAAGACATTAATTTATATATGGATTATATACCGTAGCTCTTACTCTTTGACTTTTAGTAGGCCTAGTACTTACTTTATAATAAGCTGATATTTAGGGCCCAGAACCTTTCACGGATACGTACTTAGGTTTTAAAGGATAACTTAGACGCTAATACTTTTAAATAGTTTTTTAGCTAGTACTAGGAGAATATTAAGCTAGTGAAGCTACTAGCGAGGTCTTTACTAACTGTTATCTAAGACTTGAAGCCGTTATAGGACTTATTCCTAGATACTACCGCAGATAGCGCTAAGGTCTAGCGAGGAAAGGCGATTAAACGGTATAAAGCTATAGCTAACGAGTTCCTAAAAAGGCTCTTAGTCTTAATCTATATAGGTTCTAGCTAGCCTCTACGTAAGAGTGAACTATTCTCCGTTACCTAGCGTAATACCTAGCGGCGGCGAAACGTTTACCTTAAGTATAGGCTAGTTATACTACATACTATATACTATAAAAGTTAGTAGTAAATAGGTAAAGTTAAGGATAATATCCAGTTCTTACTTATACTTATTAGAGACCTCTTACTAGACTACTTAGTAGTTATTATCTCGCTCCTCTAGGTCTTCCTCCGCCAGTCTGCCCCGTATACTATTATCTCTCTGTACTTATAGTAGTAAGATAGCAAGGTTTAAGCTAATAATTAGCTCACGCGATACATAAAGCAGGCGTGTAGTTAGGCTAGTATCCCCCGGCTATATATTACTAACTAGCGGTAGATAACAGTTAATATTATTAAAATTAAGTTTATAGCTAATATTAAGTACTTTAAGGTTAATAATAGGGCTAATAACGAGGATACTAAAGAGATTAAGGCTAATATTTGGGTTATAATTAAGCAGTGGAACTATAGTACACGGATTATTAATTAAGTATATATAAACTAGTATAATACTAACTTTAGGAACGTATAGAATAGCCTTATTCGTTAGAATTTACGTGCTTTAATTCTATGGAAGGACTTATAAGGGCTTGACCAGCTACTTAGACTAACTAGGAAGAGGAAGTGGGATAGTAAAGATATTAGTAATCTGTAAATACTTAAGAAGATTACTATAGGGATCTACTAGCTACAAAAGAAGTAATTAGCTATAACTCTACTAAAGAGTATAAGAAAGCTATACTTAGATAATATACTAAAGTGGAAGTCAGTAGCTTAGGAGCGGGCTATAATTACTATTATATTATAGACTAAGTAGGTAGTAGTTATTATAGCTACTAGCGAAGGAAAGAGTTTACTATTCATACTATCCTATATTCTCCCTAATACTAGGGTAATAATCTTAGTCTTACTACTTATATCTTTATAAGGGGACCTTCTTCACCGAGTCCAAGAGTTAGGGATTAATTACTTAGTATAGTCGCCTGGCAAGTAGCAAGATATACTCTTAGTATTTATTATAGTTAAAGCAGTATATATAGAACAGTTTTGGACCTACACTTATAAGCTCGCGGCTACGCAAGACCTTAGCCGTATTATATTTAATAAGACTTACTTAACTATTATAGTATTTAATTATCGCTAAGCTATAGTTAATCTTATCTTAATCTGTAATGTCTATACGTAGTTTATTTACTTAATAGCTACTCTACCTTTAATAATATAAGCCATATTTAAATAGTAGAATAACTTAGTAAACTCTAAGGTAATCTAAGTATTAATAAACTAGTAAAATCTGTTCTATATAGTATAGCAGGCTATTAAGCGAGGGAGTCTACTTGAAGAAGGCGCGCGAAGGGCAAGGGACGCGTAAGAGAATAGCTAGCTCTTAGATTAGGCTTAAGATAAGATTATCTTATATGTTTAAATAAAGGAAGATACTACTACACTAGCTGAGCTACTTTGCTGCTCCTAGTACATAGCTAATATAGGCATAACTAAGTAGAAGAAGGAGCTACTAAGAATATAACTTACTTCCTACCTCTAGAAATTCGCGTATTTATAGCATAAATATTTTCTACTTACTTAATCTTACCCCGGTTAGGGGCTCTATATAGGCTATTACTTTATGAATATTCTTTTATAAATATAGAATTCCCACGGGGGCCGCCTTATAGCCTTATAGCCCTACAGCGGCTTAATAGAATCGCAGGGACGTCGTGGGGATTATAGTAGCTAGCTTTTCATATATCTAAGTCTATAGCGTGGTGCTTTGTATCAAGTACTAGACCTGCCTCCTCCCCTTTCGTAGTAGTTAGGAACGATACCTGAGGTAGTCCCTATACTACTGCAAAGGGCCGCAGTTACAGGCTCTCCTTAACCTCTTCACGACGTATAAGCTACAGCTGCCGAGTCGAGTAGTACTACCTAATTCGCCTTGCTTAGCTATTAACGGCCTACGTTACTATTCAGCTTTCATATACTGCCTTTGCACTAGCTACCTCACGCGGTCGAAGCACGCCCTAGAGGTACACGTATCTAAGGCCTACTAGTAGAAGCTAGCGTAGTAAGTTAAGGGCAGCTCGTAGCGGAAGTATACTATTTAAACCTTCTTCGCTAAGAAGTAGCATATCTGGTATTTTATTGTGGATAACGCTAAGGGAGCTATAAGAGCCTCAGGGGCCTTAGACACTAGTACTGAGAGCTTAGATTTAGGAGAGGCAGACTTTTTCAAATTACTTAATAAGGATACAGCTATTGTAAGGGAAGATACTAAAGCAGAAGCTAATATTATTTATGGTTTTAATAGCTACAAATCTGCCGTAGTGCTATAGCTGCGGTGAATTAGCGTCAAGGAGTATACGCGGGGCCTGAAGAAGAACGAGATATATAGCTCCTTTATAGTACTTAAGAATAGTAAAAGGGAATCTGAGCTATTCTTAATACTAGAGGTTATAAATAAGATCTTTTCCAAGGCATAGAGCTAGTGCTTTAATAGCTCGGACTATATACTAACTTAGCTATAGTAGCTAATATTAAGCTACTTCTATATTACTGCTGCCCTAGGGTAGAAGACGCGGGTATTCGACCCTAAGAAGGAGCTTATTACGCTTAAGACTAATTTTAGTTACTAGAAGCAGTTCCTGACCTATTACTACTAAGTAGTGTACTGCGACAGCTACTTTAATAGAGCAGACGATAACTAGTAGATCCCTGAAAGCTGTATTGAATTCACGCTTGCTTAAGAGTAGGCTTAGGAAGCAGCTATTTAGTGTATTATTAAGTAAGATTGGCTTATACTAAGAAATACTATGTTAGTCGTCTTAATAGCGCTGATTTACTATAAGTTTAGAGGTAATTAGTATAGCTCTACTTTACTCAGCTTTTGCGCTATACTAAGCATTAAGCTATATATAAAGACCTAGAAGGAATTAAGTAATTATAATAGTTACTTATTTAGTATAATCTGGGTTATGTAATTAATTATCTTCTACGCAAGTGTTTTTTTAGAGAAGGCAGAGCTAGGTTATACGCTTAAGTGTATTAAATAATATTATTAATAGTTCTTGAGGTAAGATACTGAGACTTTTATAAGTAAGATTCTTAGCTAGTGCTTACTATTATTTACTATCTTAAAGGAGGTCGTTAGGCTATACTAAGTATAGTAGGATGTAGATAAGAAGATCTTAATATATTAAAATATTAATTTATATATAGATTATATACCGCAGCTCTTACTCTTCGAATTCCAGTAGGCTCGGCACTTATTATATAACAAGCTAATATTTGGGGCCTAGGGCTTTCCGCGGATATATACGTAGGCTCTAAAGGATAACTTAAACGCTAATACTTTTAGCTAGTTCTTTAGCTAGCACTAGGAGAACGTTAAGTTACTTAAGCTACTTACGAGGTCTTTAGTAATTATTATTTAGGACTTAAAGCTATTGCAAGATTTGTTCCTTAACACGATTGCAAACAGTACTAAGGTCTAGCGGTAAAAGGTAATTAACTGGTATAAGTCTATTATAGACGAGTTCCTGAAGAAGTGGGTAGTCCCTACTTATATGGGCTTTAGTTAACCCCTGCGCGTGAGTAAGCTATTATTTATTACTTGGCGTAATACCTAGCGGCGGCGGAGCGTTTACCTTAAGTATAGGCTAGTAATACTATATATTACATACTATAAAGGTTAGTAGTAAACGAGTAAGTTTACGGATAATATCTAGTTTTTACTTACGGCGCTTAGGGACCTTTTACTAGATTACTTAATATATGTTATTCCTCTATGCTAAGTCTTCCTTCGCTAGTTTATTCTATATGCTATTATATTTTCTTATCTTTTGTAATAAGATAGTAAGGTCTGGGTTAATAATTGCTTAATATAGTGTATAAAGTAGGTATATACTTAGGTAAGTATTTCTTAGCTATATATTACTACCTCCTATGCGGGGGCCCTTTTGCGGTCCAAAAGGGGGGCGCGGGCCTGGGAGCGGCCCGTGCCCACCCTACGCGCACGGACTTATATTCTAAAAGGTTACATCCTAAAAGGCCTAAGGGCTCCCCCCTCCCCCAACGCCGCTACGGTAATCGCTAGGCCTACTTATATTATCCGTTGAGTAAGGAAACGCGTATCGATCATAGGGTGTCTAAGGTAAGCGATTATAAAGCGTAGTAAAGGATCCTGCTTAATATAAGCCTGCGAGTACTAGTAGCATTAAGCGAGCGAGGACTAAAACAAACAAACTAACTATCAAATAAACAAACCTACAAACCTACTCTATGACGTCTCCTACGGTAGTACGAACTGTTGGAAGTATTAGCCTAGTCGCTGATTAAAGGTTAAAAGATTAGATCAGCTATAGTAGTTTATAGTAGTAGCGAGTAAGGGCTGATTAGGGTAGTAGAGTACGAGTATAACCCCGTAGCCTAGACCTTAGAAAGGGGAGGGGAGGTAGGAAATATAAAAGAAAGAATAGAGTTAGTTAAAAAGTAAATTAACGATTTTATTTAAAACGCCCCGAAATCTACCGCGCGCTACACTAGACTAGTTTGATAGTAGTTTAGGCCTTATTGCCTAGAACATAGAGAATTAAGCCTGTGTTCACTAAGATCCTAACTAAGTCCTACGCCTACTCTGCGGCGGCCCGCTCGTACTCCTTAGCGAGGGGGGAGTACAGGTTTCCGTGGTAAGGCTAGGAGAGGACTTAGTAGGTACATATGAGGGTTGGAGGGGGGAATTACTTACTGCGAACAACGCTAGAGTGGTTTCGGCTATCGTACTCTGCGCTACGTAGCGAGAGGCCCTGTAGCAGTCATGGACCTCGAGGTAGAGCCGGCCTTCCGAATCAACCTTCATTTTTACCTCTAGAAACACTGTTAGTTCCAGATTCAAATATGCGATGGTTAAGAAACTCAAGAAAATTACCGCTAAGCCACTCGACTTAATCGATGTTTTGCTTTTGTTTATTTCAATAGGTATAGTTAATAGGAATTCCCTAGCTTACTCGAACGCATTCGGAAGGGCGTATACTAAAGGAGAGGGTATAATCGGGACGTAGGTAGTAAGGTCGTATATCTAAGTCTAGAATCTAGGTAGAGGTTTATACGGAAAGGGGATGTATAGTTTAAGCGAGGCCGAGTACATGATATATGACGTACGGCTAGTCTCGAGAGGCGATCCGCATAGCCCATGTATCTATACGACCGATTGTTTTGCTATTCTATAGTTGAAGTCCCCTCTCGCAGTTACTCCTTGCAGTTATCGCTACTGCTATTTACCGCCGCCTCTTTACTACTACTACTTATAGCTATTACTCATCGACGCAATATCTTCATGTATCTCTAAATCCTTATAGTAAGCTTTTATAGTCTATGTATTTGTATCACCTAGCTGTTTTATTACTATACAGTAGTTCAAGTTATCTCCTGCAGTTACTTGCTATAGTTACTCCCCGTAGCTACTATTGCGATCTATCAGCGCCGCTACCCACCGCTGCTATTCGCTACCGCAATTTATTCATGCACTGAAACTATTATTATAAGTTATTACAGTCTATACCTTAGGGGTACCCAGCTGTTTTACTACTATATAATTGAAGTCTGGCACGCGCAATTATTCCCTAAAGATTAAGTTCTAAGCAGGCTATGTATCCAGATAACTGATTCTATAATATCTAATTTGTAAAAGGCCCTATAGTGTAGTAGTTAGCACGCCGGCTTATCTTTAAGCTAGGAGGCCTAGGTTCGACTCCTAGTAAGGCTTATGAGAGCTTAGTATTACCCTTAACTACTCTTAGGGTTAATACTAACTTTTCTTTCTTTTTTCTTCTGTTTTTTTTCCCCTTCTTTTCCTATCCAGATCCCGATTCTATTGCATCTAATTGCAACGGCTCTATGGTATAGTGGTTAGTACGCTGGCTTATCTTTAAGCTGGGAGGCTAGGTTCGACTCCTAGTGAGGCTCATCGCTCTAAACCTCGCTATCGAGTCTTAAAGCTTAATAGTTAAGTTTGGAGTGTTCTTTTCTTTTCCTTTCTTTTATCTTTTTAGTCCTCGTAGAAGATATTTAATCTATATTACTAATTGTTTTACTATTATATAATAGTTGTTATCCCCTGTAGCTATCTACTACTACTATCCACTACTACTACTTCGTGTAGCTGCTACTGCTATACAGTACTACTATCTGCGGCTACTATCCACTACTATTATCCACCTGCTATTACAATCTATTCATATATCCTAATTATTATTATCACCTTTTGTAATCTATGTATTTATATCACTAGTTGTTTTACTGCTATATGATGGCAGTTAACTTGTTCCTCGTAGTCGCTCCTCTTAGCTATTACTTTCTAAATCACCCCTCTAACGAATACTACGGAAAGAGTAAAGGCCGTGTATACGTAAGCAACGGGGAGCTGCGCCTGATGCCCTAGGTATACCGTGCTATATACAACGAGAACTACGAGGAGGCGAGAAGTCCGTTTAAGCGCTTGAGGTTTTCGCCTTCTTTCCTTTATTCTACGTACTATATATATAGCGATAGCTTAGATTCTGGAGTTCTAAGGGGGAAGTAGGGTCGCGGGTCTGTACCTAAGGTTTGTTTTAATAACAGGCTATTAGTATATATATGCTCGCTTAGTAATTAGCGAACTAAAACAAACGTTTATTCTACCTTACCTCGGCTATTACTGCTATTCGCAACTGCCACTTATCCCTTAGAAACTTATTAGTTCTCCTAGGACAGGTAGAAGGAAAACTCGTATTAACTATTTTAGGTCTAAGATCTTCGAGCCGACTTAAACACACGCCGCTATCTACTCCCTTCCCCCCCTCTCTCCTTTCCTTACCTAGTCTAAGAATTCAATCCTCTACTATCGCTCCTCTTTATCCCACTGATAAAGCCCCGAGTCCCTGTAGAAATCGCCGACCTTATTACTCGAGAAATCCACTCTCCAAATCCGACCCTGTAATATTAGGTTAATTATATCCTCTGCCGTTTAACTCTAATTATTTAAATCGGTGTCGTGGAAGCGGAGCCAGCGCCTCTCCGTACTCTAAGTGCAAGGGCCGTCTCCCCCTGATCCCGAACCGGCTTAGTGGAAGCCGGTAAAGAATTCCTCCTCTAAGACCTGTTGGGTGGCTCGATTATTGGAGAAGAAGTACTTGTCCACCTGCTCGTTCGTCCACCTCTCCTTGATCTGCTTATACGTGGTATATTCCCAGTCCAGGGCAAAGCCCGGGTTCTCGATCACAAGTCGATTATCTAATCTGAAGCTCAGGAAGCAGAACAGGTCGAGGAGAAATCGGACCTGGGCCGTCTCGCTCTACCTCGAAATCAGTTGAAGCTAGCTAGGGGAGGGAGAGAACAAGGGAGGGGGGCTACTTACTATATCCTCGACCACGATATCGAATCCATCCGCCTGCTGCTCGACCCTGCCTCGCTGCCGCGCCTCGTCTTGGTTTGCAGGTAGGGCGTATCGGATATGGTCCTATCTATTGTCCGGCTAGAAGGTGAAGGGGCCCAGGGTTGGTGGATTGTTGGTTGGGTCTATAGTAGGGAGTTTAGGATATATAGGGTAGTTAAGGAAGAAGCGGTAACAGTGGATATATGTAGAGTATTAGGTAGTGGTCTGCAAGTTAGAAGTAAGGAGGTAAAGGTGAAGAAGACAGGTAAGGCGGGCGGGGGAAGGGGTATATATACCTCCCGACGATTTAGTGCGACAGTGACTTTACGCAGTCCTAATTCACGGCTTATCGTGGTTGTGATTTTATACAGTTAGCGCTCGCGGCCGTTGTTATTATGATTCCGCATTATCGTGACTCGACGTCGTTCGACGTGGTCGTGATTCGGCATCGTTGTAAATAATTTAGTATTACTGTAATTCGACGTGACTGTGTATTCGTCCACTAGGGACGACCTGACCTGGCGTATATATATACGGACCTGCGCTCCTTTCTCCTTATCTTTCTCTTCTTCTTCTTCTTACCTACTCTCTTAACCTTACCTCGCCTCTTAGCCTCGCTTCCACATATACTACTGAGAAGATGTCGGGAACTTTCAACTAGAGGAATAACTAAGGACTCTCTTACGGGAATACTGGTCCTTAACGCCCTAATCCTAGAAATTAAAACACTAGTACTAACTCTTAGCGACTAAACGCCTATGCCTAAGATAATCGCTCCTTTACCTCGTAGTAAGGCCCACTTAACTTACTTAACTCTAGAGATACCTAATTCTACTTAACGAATACCTAGTTTCATAACTATGAGATCGCGAATACCCCTAACCCAAACGCTCTTAGTAAGCCGGGGATGATGCTTCTAGCTGGGTGGATACCTGCGGGAGGTAGTCCGTTGTTCCTAGTAGTTCGGATAAGTCACGGCGAATGGGGTCTTCCGCTTAGCTTACTCGGTTTTACTACGTCTGGACTAAGTTCTGAGATTAATTACCACTTTCCTACTAGGTTTAGAGCGTGTACGGTCACTATTATTAGGTGCGATCAGGTACGTTCCTCCCTTCCCCCTTACCTTTGATTCCTCCTCCTTACCTCTTCTAGCGAGATAGTCCCCGCGACTTAGAAGTCTGGGATTAATTAACTTACCTTGTCTATTAGAAGTACCCCGGCCCTAGCTAGGGAGGTCTTGCCTAGCTTCACGAAGGGGTTAAGAGGGCTATTGCCCGACTTCTTAGTGATAGGTCTGGGATCGAGTTTCACTTTGTGGGTTAGGATAACATAGATTAAGTAGCAGTTAAGGACCTATATCGAGAAGCCGAAAGGATCTGGCACATATCTACCGACCTTACTAACAGATCTTCTGATTACTAAAAAGACGCTGTACTACCCTAAGGTCTTCCTTCTTCTGAGGACGGCGAAAACGTAGGGACCTATTACTTTTAATTAAGCGAAAGTCTTCGTAATATACTTATTAATAGGAAGATCCAAGTCAGGAATGGCTCTTTACCTTACTTTAACCCTTGTCCAGTAGTTCATATTGCCGTTGCCTAGGTCCCCTAAGTTATCTCTCTCTAGATCACGTACCCCGGTTTTTCGGCCGCTAGTGCCTATAACCCAGTACTACCTCCTGGACTAGGTTAGGGAGGAGGAGGAAGATGGACTAGTTCTAGCGGGGGAGGGGCTAGTAATAATTAGGGGTGGGGAGGTTGAAGTCGAGGGGGGATAATTATAAGAGAGAGAGAGAGAGAGAGAGAGCGGCGATGGAGTTTACTAGAACTAGCTAGAAAAACTTTGATCTTATTCAACGTTAAGTCCTTATATTTAGACGCTCGAAAGAAAGAGGCAGAGTAGAGGGGTTCGTGAAAGCCTAAGTGATGAGAAGGAAGGAAAGCTCGGTTCGATAGAGTCAAGTAGGAATAATAGCGGACCTGAATCAAGAGAGGGTAGTAGTATTTGAAAATAGGCATAGGAGTAGTATCTATATTCCTAGTAGTGGCTGTAGTTAAGCTAAATCTCCGATTTCCCCTCTAATATAAGGCTCTATTTATAGTTCAATGAGGGGGCGCGGACTACTTACGGCTTTATGCCCTTATAACGGGCACGGACTTATATCCTATCCTATAGGGTAACGTCCCAAAAGGGGTTGAGTTAGTAGTAAGTGATCTCTCTACTCGTATACGCCTTAGGGAAGGCCCTGTTTCAGTAAGTCCTTAGGGTACTATATCGCTAGATCTTGTTTACAACTATAACCTGATCCACTAAGTAGTTGTTTGCCGGCGCTGCTAGACGTGCCTAGTACCCCGCTAGAGCAGTGTCAAGCGACACTTACAGGGCGAGCTGCACTATCTACTAGGTCCGGCTCTGAAGGCCTACTTAGTATATATCGATAGGTTAACGCTACGGGACCTAGAGACCTTAAAGAGGGAGCGGCCTAGGGAGCCGGTTCACCCAATCGAGTACCTCCTAGTCCACGCGGGGTTTCGCTATCTGCTCTGCCCCCTTGAGGATCCTTTCTACATGATCCGCTTCCCGCGAATACAGGACTATATACTTAGCTATAACGGGAGAAGTGCGAGGGAATATAAATCGACGCCGCTTTAGGAGAGCTGCCTCCTCCAGACTTACTTTACTAATAATGCCCTCCTTATTTATTTTGTTGTTCTTAAAGGCGTAGAGATGCCGGAGCTAGCTTATTCGTCTTAACTAACTGGGCCCGAGAAGGAATTATTTATAAGGTTAGAGAAGGATTACGAAGATATGAAATGCGATCTTAAGGAGTAAGTAGGTGTAGTCCAGGATATTAGAGATTCTAAGTCGGAAAGGGTGCTATAGCTCCACGATGTAACGCACTTTTCATCCCACTTAGTTACGCTGAAGGACGAGGAGATCTAGAGCTCGTATAAGCTGCTACCGAAGAAAGAGCTCGACGCGGGTAGCGAGTATACTAAGGATCTGTATCTCGCTCGGATCTTAGTTGTAGCTAAAGTTATCCTGAGAAACGCTTACCGGTTATATAGCGATACTTCGCTAGACCGGAAAATGACCTAGTAGCGGGCTAATATCCTAAGCGAATTCTATACTAGGGCTTCAGGTAAAGCTAACGGGTTTCGATACTTTAAGAACGCGTTGACTCTGGTCACGTACTTTACTACGATGAAGTAGTTATTAGTCTACTACTACCGCGTAGTCTACTATAAAGAGGATTATTTCACGCGAGCTCAGCTAGACTAGGTGCTACTAGGGGATGTTATCCAGCTAACCGCTTAGTAGATCTAGGCTATAGACGGGATTATGACGGCCTTAGCTCTAGAGGGTGAAGATAAGGCGGAGTTAGCTCTTAAGTATACTATCCGGCGATTATACCTGGCGCTGATCTACTAGATGGTTAGTAGCGTACTATTTAAGTCACTTATCTTGAGTTTCTGCGCTATGCTAAGTAGGAAAGTCTGTGGGAAGGGCCGGGGATTATGGGAGGAGCCGGGGAATTTCAATAGCTACCTCTCGGCTCTGACCTGGACTACTTAGCTTGTGCTCTTTAACTATGCTTATTTCTAAGAGTAGGATAACGAAGATTAAATCCCGGTCTTTCTCGCCAACGTCTGTAAAAAGTTCTTTCAGTAGCTGGCTGAGACCCTGTTCGGGTATATTCTGTAGTGGAGGCTCTACTTGTTTAAGGTTAGAAGAGGGGTAATTGCAAAGCACTAGGCTCAGTAGTCTCTCGATAGGTAGGTAGTCGAATACCGCGGGGTCGAGCTGCAGATAGCTCAGATCTCGCAGTTAGTCCTGTTCGAGTACTAATAAGCCTACTCCCTGCTTTATAACGAGCTCTTGTTTTAAGCTCGGGACTTGATTCCCATGGAATCGTGGAGGCTGAGAGATGATCTCGACCTCAACGACTTTCGAGGCTCGTAACTCTCTCACCCTAGTAATACCTACCTCTTATGTGGGGGCCCTTTTGCGGTCCAAAAGGGGGGCGCGGGCCTGGGAGCGGCCCGTGCCGCCCCCGCGCGCACGGACTTACAGTCAAAAAGGTTACATCCTAAAAGGCCTGGACCGCAGGTGCGGCTCCGTCCCCTCCTCCCGCTGGCCGCCTGCCTCGTAGCGTTAAATAGGACCTCTCCCCAGCCGACGCTGACGTGCTGAAAGGGAGCACACCACGGAGAGGGGCAGGAGGACGTCACAACCGACCGTCGTCGATCGAACCCGGCCCCTGTTGGCTCGTCAAGCAAGCTCTCTCCCAATCAGCCTCTTGGAGCTCCGGTACAGCTCGCTCGCTCGGTGTGTAGAAGGAAGAGAAGAGAGAAGAGAGCCGGGATGAGAGAGGGAAGAGAGCCCATATATAGAGAGAGTCGTCGAAGCGAGGGCGGACGAGAAGGAGTCTGGCGAGGAGTCCGCGGGAGACGTCCGATCGACCTCCCTGCGCCGCGTGCTGCACCTTTCCCCCCTTCCCCCCTTCGCAAGTGCTAAGGTCTCCATGTATGGGAATAAGCAAGTTCACTTCATAATCTTCCAATCGATCCTATGGCTCAGCGGTAACTTAGAGCGCCTGGTACTATTCCGTGGAGGTCCCACCCAAGTTCAATCCTTGGTGAGATCTATGCCTCGGATAACAACAGCGAAAGTCTTCTCGGGGGGCCTTTACTGTTGTTATCCAAGACTCTTTTTCTTTCTTTCTTTCTTTCTTTCTTTTCTCTTCTCTTCTCCTTCCTCCTCCCTTCCAGGTTAATCCTCTCCTCCTTTCCCCTCTCCCAGGGAAAGCAGTAGGGAGGTGGTATATCCGAGTCTGGAATCCGTGTAGGGTTCTGTACTGGAAGAGGATGTATAGTTTAAGCGAGGCCGAGTAAACAATGCGACGTACGGCTAGTATCGAGAGGCAATCCGTACAGTCCATGCATCCGCACCACCAGCTGTTTTGCTGCCATACAATTGAAGTTTAGTACTCGCAGCCATTCCCGTAGGCACTCCCCGCAGCCACCATCGCCATCCACTACCGCCATCTATTGCGACCATCCATCGTTGCGATCCATTCCTGCATTGAGATCATCATCACCGTGCAGTGTTACAGTCCGTGCATTGGTAGTACCCAGCTGTTTTGCTGCCATGCAATTGAAGTCCTTCCTCGCAGCCACTCCCGGTAGCCATCGCCACCACTATCCACTACCACCATCTCCTACCACCATTCATCGCCGCAATCCGTTCATGCATTGAAACCACTATCATGAGTTGTTACAGCCCATGCATTGGCAGTACCCAGCTGTTTTGCTGCCATGCAATTGAAGTCCTCCCCCGCAACCACGCTCGCGGCTCCTCCCGCAGCCACTCTTGCAGCTGCTATTGCCATCCACCAGCGCCACCCACTGCTACCATGCATCGTCGCAATCCATTTATACATTCAAAATCATCATCATAAACGATTGCAGGCCATGTATTTGCACCACCCAACTGTTTAGCTGCTATATGATCGAAGTCCTCGCCCGCAGCCAGTCTTGCAGCGGCTACCGCCATCCACCACCGCCATCTACTGCTGCTATCCACTACTGCCATCCCTCGTTGCAATCCATTCCTGCATTGAGATCACTATCACCGTGCAGTGTTACAGTCCGTGCATTGGTAGTACCCAGCTGTTTTGCTGCCATGCAGTTGAAGTTATCCCTCGCAGCCACTCCCGCAGCCACTCCCCGCAGCCATCCACTACCACCATCTCCTGCTACAGTTCGTCGCCGCAATCTATTTATGCATTCAAATCATCAGCATGAGCTATTACAGCCGACGCATTTGCACCACCGGCTGTTTTGCTGCCATATGATCGAAGTCCTCCCCCGCAGCCACTCTCGCAGCCACTCCCGTAGCCATCGCAGCCATCCAGCAGTGCCATCCACTGCTACCATTCATCGTCGCAATCCATTCATGCATTATCAGCATAAATCATCTGTTTGGCATAAGTAATGCGCTTTAGTGAGGTCATTGAGAGCGGGGTAATTGGATGCGGTCAGTACAGGACCTGACGAGAAGGGAAGGACCTGACCCAACCTATACAAACTGCTTTCCCTACACAGAGCACACCTGCGTATCTACCTAAATAAGCATTTCTCGACCACCATTCTGGCCCAGTGGGTTGCATGGAAGTTTTCTCGAGTCTTCGCATTGCATTTGACAACTAACATTGTGAATATGCTAATGCGTAGTACATAGATGCCTCCATACAGTCCTGCAGCAATCGTCGCCTTCGAGAGGCTCGGCCGGCGGTGGATTCAGGTGTCCTCGAACCGCGAGGCCTGGGCCAACACCCATCGGGGTGCCGTATGTATTCCTCCCCTTCCCTATGTATCTGCTAACTTCCCCAGATGGCCATCATGTTGATCCTGGGGTTAGTGCCGGGTTGCGATGAGCACATCATCGCATGTGCGGACCTGGTTCCCCTGGTCGAGGCCGGGGAGGTCTTGCTTCGGGCTTTGTAAATAGTTGCTAGGGGCGGTACTCACAATTGGGAGTATCGTAAGTAGGGAGGGGCGGGGCCCTACTAAACTTTTTGTTTACTTTTTCCTATTTCCAACCAAGACAAATGGATTAAGCGAGGTACCTTAGGGGAAGGGAGTTCACACTTGTACTAGCCATTGCCGGATTACTATTGCTATATTACATTAGTAAGATCGATTTAAGGATGAGAAGACGAAGTCAGAGGAGGGTAATGACTTGCATTAAGGTGATATAGATAGGGATGATACAGAGGATTTAGAAGCTAGTCACGGAAACCCATATCACAAGCAGAACTTACGCAGGAGGTTCCGCTACTTGGGGATCTGCTATAATTCTATTCAACTCTAATAATACGCCCGGTTTATCTTCTGTGCTATAGCCTCAGAAGTCACAAATCCACAGCAGCTATAGAAAGCAGAAGTTAGAAGAGAAGAGGTCCAAATAGGTTAGGCAAGCAAGGACAGCTATAATTGAAACTCCCAAGGACTCTGAAGGTGAGCCTAGACACGACCAAAGTCAAGACAAACTAAGGACCCCTAAATAGGACAGCTGTCTCGCCGGCGTTGTAGCAACTAGCGACAGTCTATTGGGAGTAAAAGCTCGTCGTCAAGCTAAACCACTACGGAGAGAACGAGAGAGAGTAAGTAACGAGCAAAGGAGGGCGCGTCCCTAAGCCTGGGCAAGAGGGCTCAATACACGGAAGCTTTCTTCCTCTTCTGTAAGGCCCCTTTTGCAGCTCGAAGAGAGAGCGCGGACCACTTGCGGCTCTGTGCTCCTACGGCGGGCACGGACTTATACTCTGTAGGGTAATATCCTCAGAGGAGTTGGCTAGTTAGTAGTAAGTAATGTCCCTACTTGTTTACGTCTCTTAGAAGGCTCTGTTTCAGTGAGTTCTGTTATTACCATGTCGCTGGATCTCGTTTACAACCCGACCCACCAGGTAGTCGTTTGCCGGCGCTGCCAGACGTGCCTCGTACCCCGGCAAAGTAGTATCGAACGACACTTGCGGGGCGAGCCGCACCGTCTGCTCGGTCCAGCTCTGAAGGCCCACTTAGCATATATCGATGGACTGACGCTACGGGACCTAGAGACCTTGAAGAGGGACCGGCCTAGGGAGTCGGTTGACCCGATCGAGTACCTCCCAATCCACGCGGGGTTTCGCTGTCTGCTCTGTCCTCTCGAAGATCCCTTCTACACAATCCGCCTCCCCCGGATACGGGACCACATACCGAGCCATGACGGGAGAAGTGCGAGGGAGCACAAGTCGACGCCGCTCTGGGAGAGTTGCCGCCTCCAGACTTACTTTGCTAACAATGCCCTGGTGACTTACTTTGCTGTTCTCAAGGGCGTAGAGACGCCAGACCCAGCCTATTTGACTGTACTGACGGAGCCTGAGAGGGAATTGTTTGTGAAGTTAGAGGGGGATTACCAAGATGTGAAATGCGATCTCGAGGCGCAAGCAAGTATCGTTCGGGATATTAGAGAGTCCAGGTCGGAAAGGGTGCCATGGCTACACGACGTGACGCGCTTCCCATCCCACATAGTTACGCTACAGGACGAGGAGATCTGGAGCTCGTACCGACTGCCCCCAAAGAAAGAGCTTGATGCGGGTGGCGAGCATGCTACGGATCCTGATCTCGCCCGAATCCTGGTTGCAGCTGAGGCTGTCTTAAGAGACGCATACCGGTTATACAGCGACACTTCGCCAGACCGGAAAATGACACAGCAGCGGGCCAATATCCTGAATGAATTCTATACTGGGGCGTCGGGCAAAGCAGATGGGTTCCGGTATTACAAGAACGCGTCGACCCTGGTTACCTACTTCACCACTATGAAACAGCTGTTAGTGTACTACTACCGAGTAGTATACTGTGAAAGCGGTCATTTCACCCGGGTTCAGCTAGACCAGATACTACCTGGGGATGTTATCCAACCAACTACCCAGCAGATCCAGGCCATGGATAAGATCATAGATGCATTGGTTCTTGAAGATGAGGAGGAAGCTGAGCTGGCTTTAAAGCACGCCATTCGGCGACTATACCTGGCCCTGATCTGCCATACTGTTGGCAGCGTGCCATTCAAATCGCCCGTCTTGAGTTTCTGCGCCATGTTGAGCAGGAAAGTCCGTGGGAAAGGCCGAGGGTTGTGGGAGGAGCCGGGGAATTTCAATAGCCACTTATCGGCTCTGACCTGGGCTGCCCAGCTCGTGCTCTTTGACTATGCTTGTTTTCAGGAGCAGGACGATGAAGATCAAATCCCTGTCTTTCTTGCCAAGATCTGCAAGAAGTTCTTCCAACAGCTAGCCGAGACACCGTTTGGGCATATTCTGCAATGGCGGCTGTACTTATTCAAGGTTGGAAAGGCCGCAATTGCTAAGCACCAAGCCCGGTGGTCCCTGGACGGGCAGACAGTGGAATATCGCGGGGTAGAATTGCAGATGTCGCAGATCTCTGACTTGGTGGCTTCCGAATACCAACGGGCCCATGCCCTGCTTTATGATGAGCTCTTGTTCCAAGCAAAAGACCTGACTCCTATGGAGTCGTGGCGGCTGAAGGACGACTTGGATCTGGAAGATTTTGGAGGTTCGTGGCTCTCTCATCCCAGTAATGCCGAGTTCTTAGAGGGTGCTGAGCTCGCTCTCTTCCGGCGGATCCAAGGCAATGCTGAGCTCCGGGCCATGTTCTTAACCAAGGCTAAGGATGGGAGCATGATCTTGTGTCCTAAGGCTATGGACATCTACGAGTCACACGCCCAAGAATTCCTACAGCCGTTATTAGTGCTATGTCATGTCCCCGGCGGCCCACCATTGCGAGCGTCCGAGTTGCTATCGATGATGTGGTGCAATAATGCTCGACAGCGCCACCTATTTATTTGGGAGAAGCTACTAATGATCTATGTTCAGTACCACAAGGGTCAGCAGCAGTCCGGGGCATACAAGGACAACATTCGCTTTATACCAAAGGCGATTGGGGATTTGGTGCTTCTTTACATTGCATATGTTTTGCCTTTAAGGCAACTGTTCCTCCGACAGCAAAAGCCCGGTGCCCTCATCTCTCCGTACCTTTGGGCGAAATTAGACGGGACGGTGTGGGTTGATGAGACACTTTCGGCTTGCTTGCGTAAGGCGTGTACCCGGGCAAAGGTGCCTTGTTTGCACACTTCCAACTGGCGGCAGTTTGCAGCATCGATTACTAAAGAGAAGTTTTCTACTAAAGAACGGGCCAACTTTGATATTGAGGAGAGCGTCGGGGAGGATATTGAAGACGAGCTGGATCTTGTTGCCTTGGCTGAACAAAGCAACCACAGCTACCACACTTTTAATCATGCATATGCTGGCACTACTACGCTCACCATGAGTGCTTTGCTGCATCGGAATTACCGAGCATCTGAGAGCTGGCATACGTTATTCCGGCTCGATCATATTCTCCAGGGGAAGAGACCACGAGGCGCCTCAGAGACGCTGTCACTGCGAATGCTTGATGCTTCCAAGCGTGGTCAGCTTCGCCGGAGGGGGGCTTATTCTGAGGCTGACTTACTGGCGGTGGCACGGAAGTTATACAACAAACCGGACTTGCAATTCAGGGTTCCCGGTCAGCGGAATGGCGTTCTTGCCATCATGGGACCTCATCCAGCCGAGCAAGTGGTTCTGGTAATAGGAACCGGCTCTGGCAAGACGATAGTTGTTATGATTGGTGCTGCTATTGCAGATGCTGGGACCACCATCCTCGTTTTGCCAATAGTTGCTCTGCGGGGTGATATGCTGAGACGCTTTCACGAAGTAGGTATCCGGCCCTTGGTCTGGTCGGTTGATTGCAAGCAGTCGGCTTCACTAGTCATTGTGTCAGCTGAAGCAGCGTGTACTCAAGGCTTTCTTGAATACTGTCATCTTCAGGTCAGTAAGCAGAAACTCGACCGCATTATCATCGACGAGGGTCATCTCACTATTACGGCCAGTGATTACCGGCCATGCATGGCCCAACTGGGCTGGTACGTTCGGCAAATTAGGACGCAAACAGTGTGGCTGACAGCAACCCTACCTCCTGTGATGCAAGAAGAGTTCATTGAGCACAATAAGCTGGTGAAACCCAGGGTTATCCGGGAATCGACCAATCGGCCGAACATCAAGTACATGGTCAGCTTGGAGACCGGACCGGGTGCCTTGGTTGAGAGAGCTGCCGACCTGGTACAGGCATACTGGCCCAAGCAGGAGATCTTTGACCACTCCCGCGATAAGATCATTATCTACTGCCGGACTCGGGAGGAAGTAGCACAGCTTGCCGATATTCTCAAGTGTCCCTTGTACACGTCAAGATCCGGAACCGAAGAGGAGAAAGCTGCCATCATCTCTGGGTGGCTTGGTAATAGAGATCAGCCGGTGATTGTAGCTACATCTGCTCTTGGGATCGGATTTGATTATCCGTTCGTCCGCTGGGTGATCCATGTCGATGGGCCCGATAAGCTGACTGATTTCTCTCAGGAGTCTGGAAGAGCTGGGCGGGATGGAAGTAAGGCTTCTTCTATTGTTCTCCTGCATGCCGGGTGGAAGCCTCAGGTTGATGGACACCTGTCCGCGGATCGAGAGGCTATGCAGCTCTATCTCACACAGCAATACTGTTCCCGTGGTATTCTGAGCCAGTTCTTGGATGCTCAATCCGATTAGCGGTGGTGTATGCCGGGTGAAGAGAGGTGTCAGGTTTGCCGCGAGCCCCATACCGAAGCGCGACCCGCCGACGTTGTATTTGCCTTGCCGCAAAGAGTAGAGATGGAATTCACCGGGCCAGAAGAGGTCTTACGGCAGGATCATGTCCGAGAGCAGGTCCTTGATAGTTATGAGAGCGACCTCGAGATTATGGTAGGGCTGTGCCTCTACTGCCGGATCGAGGGCCGCAGGTTCGACCATGCGCCAGGCAAATGCTCACGGCGGTTCCGGTGGATCCGTGCTAAGCAAGAGGCGTACCGTACACGAGACCGAGAGGACAAGGAGTGGATCGGGCGGTATGTGGCATGCTGGCAGTGCTACCAGCCACAAGATATCTGTCGGGTAGCAGATCCAGAACATGAAGAGACCGAGTGCCGCTTCCCTGACATGGTGATGCCGCTCTGCTACGGAGTGTATTGCCGGCCTGGAGGCGAGGAGTGGCTGCGGAAGCATTTCCAGCGCTCTTTTCAGAGCGAACTGGAATATATGCTATGGCTAGGGGAAACGGCATCACTTGGGGGGAACGAGTGTATTGAAGCTAACTGTGTAGCGGCGCTTGCATTAGCAGAGTTTGGATAAGCTTATTTTGCACGTTTAATATAAAATAATAATAGGATTATATTATCCTTATAATATCAAAGAATATAAAGACTATTTATATAAGATCGGTGTATTAAGAGATTATTTAAACTTTTTAAATAATATTCTATTCTAATTAATCCTAATTAAACAAGATAGATTAATTACCTTTCGACTTGAATAGAATAGTATTTAAATTATTAGTTGAATAATATTTAATTATTTAACCGGTGATACACGTTTTGACTTTTATTATAAAATAGCTTAAATATATATTATAATTATAACTTTATCTTTATTTAATAAAGCAAATACTATCTTGCTTTTATATATAATAAGTTAAGTAAGAATTTTATGAAATAATTTATAAATTATATTTAAGGTAGTTTAATAAAGAATAGTTAACTAATTTCTTTGAGTTTACTGTATATTACTAAGCTATTATTTATATAATAGTTTATCTTAATTAGATACCAGTTCAATAAAATAGATTAATAATAAAAACGCTTAATTAGAATAGAATACTGAGCATTATTTTATTTTATTTATTTAATACGTTGTGTAATATAAACAGGTAAGAGATAAGCTCTAAGTCTAAGAACTCAGAACTACTTAAAACGAAAGGTGCGACGACTTATAATATTAGTAAAAATATAAAGTAACGGCTAATAAAGTCAAGGCGAAGTAATGAAGAAATAGAGTAGTATAACTACTAATAAGATTAAGGCGAAGTAAAGGATAAAGAGAAGAAGATAATTAGGGTTAATAAGATTAAGACGAAGTAAAGTATTAGTCCACAGGTCCTTACATAAGTATACTTTAGTCTGAAAAGGGGGTGTGGATTAGGATCAGGAGCTAGAGCCTAGCCGGACTAGTTTCGGAGGGTATTCGGTGGGGTCTCGTAGTATATAGTCTGACTCTCCTCGTACTCTCTTAGGAATTACACAGATTTTTAACTATACCTTTAAAGCTCTGTCAACCATACTGATATATCATTATATTACGTAGTACATGAACCGGTACTGCACCGATATAAAGGAAAAGAAAAAAGTGGAGAAGGGTTAATAAAGAAAAAGATAAAGAAAAAAGGAAAGTTTTAATATAAAAGGATTATTTAAAAAGGATTAGGGTTGTGTTATTTTAGTATTAAGGTTGTGTTATTTAAGCGTGTTATTTGAGTATTGACGGGGTGTTATTTAAGGGTTATTTGGGTATATTATTTGAGTATTTTATTTAAGTTTTATTTAAGTTTTATTTAAGTTTTATTTGAGTGTTTTATTTGAGTATTTAAGTATTTTATTTGAGTATTTTATTTGTTTTATTTAAGTGTTTTATTTAAGTGTTTTATTTAAGTTTTATTTGTGTGTGTTATTTAGGGTAGGGTTAGGGTTAGGGTTAGGGTTAGGGTTAGGGTTAGGGTTAGGGTTAGGGTTAGGTAGGGTTAGGGTTAGGGTTAGGGTTAGGGTTAGGGT